>JADMNL010000029.1:79913333-81257500 GCA_016271365.2 Neoceratodus forsteri | reverse complement strand
GGGTGGGATGACTATTTTTCCTGACTTTGTTTGTGAGGTGGGGTTATAAAAAGGCTATGTTGAAAATTTGGGGTCAAAATATGTAAACATGGCAGAATTATGACCATTCATTGCAATTTCACTACGCATGCCTGTAACTTCAGAAATTTTAAATATTTTGACCCCAAATTTTCAATAAAGACTTCTTATTAGCCCACATGTACAGTATGTCACAGCTGTCATTTTGTAAATCCTGGTCAAAAAGTATTTCCGCACCTGTGGCACAGTATGGTGTAGCAGTTGCATGGAATTATGTTTCAGCAGGGATTCAAAAATGTTCAGTACCGAGTACATGATGTGGGATAATAAGATGTCTATACTGACAATTTGGTCACTGTTCTCCTATAAATGGAAGTGCTGGGCCTTTCCACAGCTACATACATATATGAGTCTATGGAGGGATGGGAGCACAGGACCCAAAGGGCCCTTCGCTTCCTCAGGCAAATAAGGCTACTATCACATTATTTCAAAAAGTAAGGAAATCCATTGCAAAAAAAAAAAAAAAAAATATGTTAATGCATCAGGGTTGAAGATAAAGTGACAAACGTAGAGAAATATGACATTAGGACACCTGCCCCACACCTGAAGTGAATGAGGGGTGGAGTCTTCCTTGAGGTTGTCAGCCCTAATGTTTACCCCACTGTATGCACTCATGAAAAACACACACCTGTCTCCATCACATCTTAGCTTTTCTGTTACTGCAACGGGATGAGTGATACAATTGACAACCCTAAGGAAGACTCAAACCTTCATTCGCCTCAGGGGCGGGGCGGTGTTTTAGGGTAGGAAAACCTAATGTCTTATTACCCAATGTCTGTCACTTTATCTTCAACCCTTACTGATGCATTAACATATTCTTTTGCAATGACTATATAATATATATATTTACATACGCACACACGCGCGCACACATACTCAACAGTACAATAATAATTTGAAAACTTGTGTAAATTAAAAGGAATAGTTTTTCTATCAGGAATTTTACATTTATACATCTAATTTCAGACTGAATGGATAAATCTCACTTTAAATGTATACACTGAAGTGACTCAGCACAAAGATTCCTAAGTAAGTTCTCTTATTATGGAAATTATACAGCGTACTTTGGTGCACACAAAATAAAAACATACTTAATTTCCATGTGGAAAATTCCATACGTCATGCCTTTTTGTTGAAGAATATTAACTATTTAGTCTATTATATGCATATATATGTTTGGGACATTGTACCATTTCATTACATCACAGATTTAACTAGGACATGTTAACACTTGGTATACTATAACCACTGACAGCCCAGAGAAAGGGGCCCTATGGCTACAAAATGTTGGTTGCTGGGATAGGTGCAAATTAATATACGAAAATGTAAAATCATCTGTTAAATGTCCTTGGCATTTAGACTGACATCCATCTGCATACACCCAAACATAAAAAAGCATGCACTGCTTCATTCAGTTGGGGCAGGGACGTGAAATTAACACACAGTCTGTTCCCTACACAAGCAGGAACAGGCTAGTGCATGTAGTTTTTCTCTAACTCGTACTGTGGTGCATGCAGTCCGTAGGGTTCTAGGATCCTGAAAGCTTCAACATATCCCTGAAATCAGGCTGGGGGGGATAATGCATACTCGTGTTCTGATGTCCCGATCCGATGTCTCATGGTCTACCCAGCCTCCAAAGTGCATTCCTGCAGGTGTTGTGCCCACCGATGACCAGGAAGGGTCCAAGAGATGTAGTAAGTACTAACTGCATATGCACAACTCAAATGTGCATGTGAACTGACAGTTCATGCTCACTTCCACCGCTCTGTCCCTCACTGTGTTCAGGAGAATATGAGAGAGAGCAGCACAAGGTGACATAACTGTACGCAAAACATCATTAACAATAAAAAAAAAAAAAATACCTTTTCAGGGTATGGGGAGAAAAAAATTAAGCCCTCTTAAGGGCTATCACACAAGAATAAAAGTCCTTTTGAGGGCTCGGGCAAACAAAGCCCTTCGATGGCTTTTGGGCCCTAGTGATAGGCTCAGGGAGAAACAAGCCCTCTTAAGGCTTTTATGTAAAAGATATAAAGGCCCTTTTCCAGGCTCAATGAGAAGTTTAAAACCCTTCTGTGGTTTCTGGGTCTCAGTGAAAAATTCAGAATGGGCAGAAAAAGATAAAAGTCCTATTAAGGGCAGGGCTCCAGATAAGGGGAGTACCGACCTGTTTACTCACCTCATTTTATGAAATACTCTTCAGAAATTTTTTTTAATGAGTACTGATACTCACCCAACAATTGTAAATACTCCACACTCCAAAAAATAGTGACTCATAACATAACTGGTGATTAAAAAGGAGCATTTTTTTCCCCAGATATACAGCACTTGTACTCATCCCAATTTTGTTTTATTCACTATATTTTAAAACCGGTGAGTAAATTACTCCTACCTGCCCACATTATCTGCAGCATTGTTGGCGCCTGATCAATTCCTACCTAGAAAAAAATCTACATCGTTTTTAAAAATGGACTCCTCACTCCACTCCGTCCAGACATTTGTACGCATATGAATTTGGTTTTACTCGCCTCACTTTCAAAATGAGGAGTAAAGTACTCATCCTAAAAAATCTTATCTGGAGCCCTGATTAAGAGCTATTATAAAATGGGTCTAAAAAATTAAGGAACTTTAATTGGTTAAACCCAGTCAGGTGACAGTTCAATATTAGTGCATAATGCATAGTCATCCTGGTCCTAAACCACATCACACAATGAAAAGATGAGAAAAACACAGTTACTGTACATAGGCAGAAGCAGATCCAAACTACTGAAATAGTTTATAAAAGCACATACATTTGCATCATACATAGGTATTTTCAGGTAAACTCTCTATCACACCCCCCCCTCACACACACACATACACACACACCAAAAAAGGCAGCCTGGCAGGTTGTTTAAAGTGTTGAACACACTTCCATTAAGAAACAGTACTTGTATTGATTTAAAATGCAAGGTAATATTTTTTCTTATAAAAATGTGTGCCACACACAGTTTTCATTATGTTTTTAAGTTTTTAGCTAACCCCATAGTTACCAGAATATGGACTATTTTTTGTATTCAGAGTTTAAATGGAAGCGTATGTCAATAAAAGGTACAATTTTTATTTTTTTTTTACAATACTTTCTTATTTTCATTCATTTTAAGTCATATATTGCAATGCAATTTTATAAGAGCAATAAGACACTCCAGGGGTGTGCCATTATAGTGAAATAATCGTACTTCTCAGGTGCATTTAACGCCACTTGGCTATGCCTTGTGCCTAACAACGCACCTGAGGCATGCGATTATTTCACCATAACGCACACCCTGTAATGTCTTATTGCTTACTTATATAACAAAAAAAAAGATGTAAATGTTCTTTTCATGATTTGGGGAGATGTTCAAACCCCTCCTGGGCCTAAGTGATAATTGTGGGCAGGAAAAAAAAAAAAAAAAAACTTAAGCCATCATTTTTCAGACTTTATCATTTTTTGACCAGTGCAAGTAACCTGACTTTGGTGTATGCAACTTTTTTGCCTCATGCACCATGATGCAAGTACTTTAAAAAGTTAATTTCTACACCTGGGGCAGCGCTATGCACCGACGTGTAGCCCCATCCCTGCTGAACACAGTTTAAAGTGCTGTTTGCAGCATCAAGACAGCCCCATCCCCTTGGACACGCACACATTTTTGTCAAACAACTGCATTCAGAAATTGAGTCATTTAAAAAAAGATCAGTTATCCCTAGAATGTTCAGTTTTTAAACTGAGCATGTATGTGGTTTTCTTAAATTTCTCAAAAGATGGGGCAGATGGCGGGCCCGGTGGTGCTAAGGGTTGAGGCATGGATGCCACACCTTGCGCCACGCCAGTGACCCGGGTTCAGGAACGGGCTCGGGCCACCAGCGGTTGGCTGGGGAGAGAAAGGATTGAGCATCCCACGACTGCTCTCCTTCCTCTGGGGAGGGTTGGGGCACTGCAGCACACTGTAGCAGTAACTGGTGGAGGCCAGTTGCACTACAGCAGCGAGCAGCAGAATGGGGGGAGAGCACGTCGGGTGGTGGCACGCATGTGCCTGAACGCCATTGCACATCCAGCTCTCTGGGGCAGGAAAACCATGCGAAAAATGGCGCAGCATGATCTCGATGGCTGATGGCCATGCCTGGCACCCCCCCGGTACCCAAGAGGATCCTGCATACAAAGCGACATGAGCGATAATGGCCAGCTCTGTGGGGGTGCCAGACTGAGCCCGGGGGGAGTGTGCAGGTGATCGCGGGGATCAGCTCCGGGGAAGAGAATAAAACAGGAGAAAAAAAAAAAGATGTGGCAGGTTAGGGACTCAAAAAGCAGAGAAGCACACGCCTTGGGGAAAACTCTAGTATCAAACCTTATTATTAAACGTTGTTTAGAAGGGACAGAGTAAGATGGACAGGAGGGGGACTGTTGCTTTATGTGAAGGATATCATAAAAGTAAAGGAAATTCGGGGAATTGAAAATATAAGTATGGTCAGATAGATTATGGGGTGGTTATCTGATAGGACTCAAAGGGTCCAAGTGAATGGGCAACTATCTGAAGAGGGACTAGTTAGCAACAGAGTTCCTCAGGGATCAGTCCTGTACCCTACCCTCTTTAACTTATTCATAAGTGATATGAATAAAGGAATAGAGAATACTATGTCCAATGCCCCTGAGCATGGGAGACCACTGCCCAATAAAATGTATAATAAAATGGAATACACCTATTAAAAATGAGGCTGAGACTTATTGGGAAACAAACTTAAAAAAAAAATAATTTAAAAGCATATAGGCAGAGTCTATTAATGGCTAGGTGGGATAGATTATTGTTAATCCTGGACCTCAAACTGGTTGTCCAAGATTTTACATATACGTTGATGCAAATAATTAATCAGTATGCACCCAAGATACTAAAAAAGCAAATGACAAAAAGCTACCAAGGATCACAAATTAGATCAAAACCTACATAAGGATGAAACAAAGACTGTGGAAAAAAATGCTAAAAAAAACCCAAAAAAATCTAAGCAACAGGAGGATTGGAATTTATTTTAAAAATGGCGCAACTGATGTAGTGAGGAAATAAGGACAGCAAAACAACTATATCACAAGAAAGGACTAGAACAAGCAAAAGATCCAAAGAAATTCTGGAAGTGTGTAAAAAAATCTACAAAAAAACAATAAATATGAGGACCCCAATAACCCCGATTAATGATAATGTATTGATAGAGGAACAAAATAAAGTAGCGGTACTGTTAAACTCATACTACCAGATCTGAAAGTACAGACACCTGTTATTAGAACAACAGATATCTGATTAGATGAAGTTATAAAATAAGGATTAGAAAAAATGGAAACACACAGAGGACAACCCAGATCGTGCTTCAGGTTAAAAAAGTTAACTAAAGAGGTAGAGAAAGAGCTAAAAAAACCTGAAAATAAATGAAACAGGGGGCCTGGATGGAGTAGAACTAAGATTCCTGAGAATGGGGGCAGACATCATAACCCGTACATTAAAATACTTGTTTAACTGGAGTTTGTGTAGTTCAGTTTTTCCAGAGGTTTGGAAAGTGGGTAAGATAGTCCCTATCTTTTAAGAGGGGAAGCTACCTCGCCTACAAACTACAGACCAATTGTTCTGCTATCAATCCTATCTAAGGTTATGGAGAGATTGGCACATAGACAACTCTGCCAATACCTGGAACAAAATGGTCTGATGTCCGATGGTCAGCACGGTTATCAGGCAGGGAGGTCCACAAACACTGCCCTGATCGACTTTAATAATTTGGTAACAACTTCCCTGAATTTGCGCTGGGACACAGGGGCAGTGTCCATGGATCTCAGTAAGGCCTATGACCTGGCTGACTATCGGATACTGTTACAAAGACTATATGGGATCGGGGTACACGTGGAGCCTTTACAATGGTTTACATCTTATCTATCAGAGAGAAAGCAATGAGAAATGTATGGACCCTGTGTGTCACAAATGAAAGAAGTAAAAAAGGGGAGTACCACAGGGCTGCATATTAGGCCCTTTGCTCTTCAACATATATGTGAATGATCTGATCAAGAGTATAGTCACCAGTGAGGTCTGACTATACACGACAACACCGTATTGGTGGCGTCCGCTGACAGTTGTGTCTCACGGGAGCAACAACTACAAGAGGATGTGACATTAATGGAATCCTGGTTTAATAAATCATGTCTCTGAATAAATAAGAAAAAAAACAATGCATTCATTTTCTGTCTTTCATGTCATTTTCACTTTTATTTTTTATACTTGTAAGACCAGATGAGCAAAGATTGCCCGTTTTCACAGGTGACAAGTTCTATCTAAAAACACAATACAAAACAACAATACATTTAGGAGCAAACCACTCACTCTACTTAAGGTGCAATTACGGAAAACAGATACATTCTGGAAGCAAAAGAGATCAAAAAGGAGAACTGGATATTGAATTTGGTAATGGGTATAAAGTACATAATGTGAAATATTATAAATATTTATGGGTTCTGATACATGAGAGAATGAATTATAAGGAACTTGTAAATCAAACTGTTAAAAGATTGAATCAGAAACAGGGAGCACTGAGACGAGTAGCATCCAACGGTCTTACAAAAGACACAGTGTTCCCCATTCATTGTTTTAGATCGGTGGGCCACCACCCTATATTTTTCTACCACCACCACCCTATATTTTTTGCCATTACCCTAATTTTTTCACTTTTTTTTTTTTTTTATAAAATCCTCCAAAATGTTTTTTTTTTTTTTTTTTTTTTTTTTAAACACCATTCTTTATTGTACTTCTACCCTTTTTTGATATCCGTGCTCTGTACCTTATTACAAACTACTCGTGCACATACACAGTACATATACGAGTCCACAGAATAATGCACCCTTGGCCTCGATCATCACTGCCACCACCCTATATTCCCAGAGGGTGGGGAGCCCTGCAAGGGTAAAACAGTAAAACAACTACTAATCCCAGTTCTACAATATGAATCCATAGTATACAGGAATACTACGAGGCCCATTCTATGTAAAGTATATCAAATGTACTATAAACTTGCAAGAATTGCAACAGAGTGTGTATATGGGACACATCATTGTAAAAGTTTACCAGATTTTGGACTGGCTAAGGTTGGAAGAAAAAAAAAAATATTATATTTATTGCTGTTCTGGTGTCATAATCTTATAAACTCAAGAGAGTCACATCCATTGTGGCATCTGGTAAAATCTGAAACAGTGGGAGACAGGTACAACTTGAGAGTGAAGAGTTTAAATTTGTCACTGTAGATCATATAATAGTTTCGGGGGTGCAACATTACAAATAACCATGGCAAGGGCTTGGAAAGAATTATCAAATGATATAAAACATTTACACAAATTTCAGAAAGACATCAGAAAATATTCAAGTCATGCATGTGATTGCTGCTACAACCCCTAAGCAACAGTATGAATGTATTATTGTGTATTTAAGTGTGGATATGTGTGTATGAACGGATGTATTTGTAACCGTACAGGTAGTTGTTGAAAATAGGGGTCACCTTAAACTGTATTCTGTATAGAAATAAACATTTTATCATCATTATCACATCCAAGGGTACTGAACAAACTTGGGGAGGTATTACCTGCACCTCTGATAGACTTTAACAGATCACTAGAGACTAATGTGGTCCCAGAGTACAGGAAAAGGGCAGACAGTCTCGCTACATAAAAGTGGTAGCAAGGAAGAGAATCAATTATATTACAGGCCTGGGTAGCCTGACATTGGTGGTGGGTAAGATAATGGAAAACACTATTAAAGCAAAGGACCAAGGAATATCTTATATCAACTAGATTGCAGGACCCAAGGCAGCATGGATTCACAGAGGTTAAGGCTGGGTAACCAAGGAGCCACATCAGGGAGGTGCAGTGCCTGTGTCATAGCTAGATAGATAGATAGATAGATAGATAGATAGGTACTTTATATAGCACCCCCTTCCAAGGGCTCAGAGCACTTAACATTAACAATTAAAAACATAAAAACACACTCAATATAACAATCACAATCATATCAAGCAGCCAACAGTAACTCAAAAGCTATCATTTATAAAATAATAAATCAGCAATTCACTATCTATAATTTAAAAGCCTGGTTAGACAAACATTTAGGCCCTTTCTGAAGGTTTGCACTGAAAGTGCCTCCTGAAGATGGTCAGATAATGAGTTCCACTGGGTAGGTGCAGCAACAGAAAATGCACGGTCACCCAAGTGCCGCAACCTAACCTGGGAACCTCAAGGAGGCAACCCTCAGAGGAATAGACAGCCCAGAACGGACAGTGGGACACAGGGAGATCTTGCAGGTATGCTGGTCCCCCTTCATGTAAAGCCTTACACGTCAGTAACCCGACCTTGAAGACAATTCTCCACCTAACTGGCAGCCAGTACAGCCCGCAGCAGAGGATAGGCGTAATGCTTACCTCGATTTTAGTAAGGCGTTTAACACCATTCCATACAGGAGACTAGTCAGCAAGTTGGGTAACTTGGGGTTAGATAAAAAGCTGGTATCCTGGATTAGAAACTGATTAGCAGGAAGGACACAGAGGGTAGTGCTGAATGAAGTGTGCTCCAAGTAAGGGAGGTTGACCACTGGAGTACCTCAGGGATCAGTTTTGGGACTGGTCCTTTCCAATATCTTTATAAGCGACATAGCGGAAGAACAGGAAGGGAAAGTCTGCCTCTCTGAGGATGAAACCAGGGCTTGCATTAACCCCCTACTGAATTCCCCAAATTAAATTTTTAAGGGTTTTGAAGCACAAACAAAGCAGTGCTTCAGCTCTGACCCCTGTATACTGAAAGGTTTTCACAGATATCCTTGACAGAAAAAATATTGGATAATGTTGTACAAAGTCACTCCAGAAATTCCTGACCCCAAGATTTTCTGGCCTGACCACCAACATTTGAAGCACAGAATCTAACTGACTCCCACTTTACTAGTGCTAATGCAAGCCCTTTGAAACCAAGATCTGTAAGAAAGTGGACAGACATGGTGGTGGATAGAATGTGCAGAGAACTAAAGAGACTGGAACAGTGATCTGGGGTATGGCAGCTGGGTTTTAGTGCAAAAATAAATAAACAGGGCAAAATAATGCATTTCAGCCTTATGAACTTGGAAGCAGAATACAAAATGGGTGGAGTGATACTTATGGAGACCATTATATCGGATGACCTAAAGGTAGCCAGGCAGTGTGATAAGGCAGTCGGAAAAGCTAGTGGGATGTTGGGATGCATAGGCAGGGGTTTCTCCAGTAGAAAGAGAGAGGCGGTTCTGCCCCTGTATCAATTGCTAGAGAGACCTCACCTTGAGTACCATGTACAGTTCTGGAGATCACATCTCAAAAAGGAGACACAGTGGAGGCAGTCTAGAGGAGGGCTACCAAAATGGTGCAGGGTCTACAACAAAAACCCTATGAGGGAAGGCTAAAAGTGCGAAATATGAACACTATCGAAGAAAAGGGGGGGGATATAATAAAAACCTTTAAATACCTTACAGAAGTTAAATAAAGTACAGGAGGATAGTATTTTTCAGAGAAAAAGGTGCTCTATAAACAAGGGAGCATACTATGAAGTTGGAGTCTGGTAAATCAGAAAGATTGGTGGATACCTGGACTAGCTTTCCAGAGGAGGCAGTGCAGGTGAAAATAGTAAATGGGTTCAAAAATGTCTGGGGTAGGCACAAGGGAATTGTGGCAATAGGGTAGAGAGGAGAAGAGACTGATGTGCATTAAGCAGGGTCTGGGGAGAAAAGAAGAATACAACTGGGGAGAAAGGGTGCACCCAGAGACCCTTATCTGCTGTCACATTCTATGTAAACCTGCAAGTTCCAGGTTTGAAATCCTCCTAGTTTTTCAGTTATAGGTGAGCAAAACAAAACAAAAAAAGAAAAAGTCTTAATGTTGGCCAATTTTAAATTTTTTGCACCTTTAACTTAGCCCACAGTAAACTGATAGCCATGAAATGTTCAGGATCCAGAGATCCTGGCACCGTCTATGTGCCTGCCAAATTTAATTGGTTGAACAGGCAGAGTTACGTAGGTGTAAAAAGAATCCGGGTTTTAACATTAAATTGCTTACTCAACCCTAATGTACAGGGGCTGCCACGTCTATGCAATAATGTGTATACAGTATATACTGTATATAGTTGAATGTGTTGCTTCCTACCTAAAACAAACTGCTACTGTTGCATGTGTCAGTCCCACCCACATACTTATTACTGCTTCCTCTCGTACAGGTCAACCATGCCAACAGTGGAATCCTCCATCAAAAACAGAAACAGTCTTGTCTTCAATCTATGCTCCTGAACGTCTCCCCCCTCCCCTCCGTGCCACACTCATCTGACCTTTTCTCTCTACAAACCTCTGACTACAGCCTGCTCTCTCCCAGATGTTACACATCTGTGTTTTTCAGTTGAAAAAAAACTGCTGCAGCTCCTGATCAACTCCATTACAACACAGTCGGGGGTTGGGGAGAAATCACACTACAAACAGCAGCAAACAATATCAAAGGGTGGGGGTTCACAAAGAACTACAGAACTATAAAAACTACAACCACGGAAGCAACACTACAGGGAGGCAGTATAGAGTAGTGGTTTAAGGCTCTGAGCTGTAAACCTGGAGACCTGTGTTTGAATGCCACAGCCCCCACTTACATACTGTGTGACCCTAAACACGTCACTTAACTTGTGCTCCCAGGTCGCACCTGTTAACAAGCTTCCAACTTAGTGCGTCTCTCCTGGTTAAACAAACAATAAAATAAAAAATTAGGAAAATTCCCCAGGCACAACACAAGGCAGAATAACTACTTTATCATGAAACTATCTAAAATACATATTTTTTTTTATGTATTTTAACATGTTTACTAACACGTTTATTTTATTTGTTCAACACATTAGAAAGCAACCAGTTTTAACAGCGTAATAACACAACATGGCTGCATAATATTAGTTATAAAATGTGCAAAAAAATTCCAAGATCTGATTGGTCAGCAGCTGTCCAGACCGGTGTGGTAACTGACCAATAACTGCAGGGCTCTGGAAAGTGCCTTGTAAGTCATGAAACTTGTTTTCTAAGCTGACCTAACTGCACAGAGCTATCACCACACTACTTTGGAATTCTCAGTAACTGTGACAGTTGGGGAAAAACAAAAAGGTTCAATTAACAACACGAGTGACTTACTGTACCTGCCACCCGGTCTGGCTTTTTTGATGGGGCAAACCCAGCTGTCTGGTGTAAGAATTGATTTACCAATGATGAAGATTGATTTCTTAATTCAGTAAAGGGTAACTAAGGTCAAAATGTACAAAAATATATGTTGTGCAGAGTGTTAAGATTTGTAGACAGCAGTCCTAGTGTGTCCTTCCTTTGTTTGCTGGAAAGAGTTTTTATGTGTGTTTTTGTTTTAATTTGCTCACTAGTTTTATGGCCCCAGGGGATCTCCATGTTTGCATTTGTTATGGCTCTTCTTGTTCCTACAATGTCTCCTGCCCCAAGTGACAGTGATGCATCCAGGACCAATGATTCAGAGAGCAATAACTGCTGCATTAGCAATCTGTTGTTAGGACCCTAATATTCTATCTTCAACTAAATAACACTTTCTAATCCAAACTGTTTTCTAGGAACATGTCTAGATCTAGCCATCAGGAGTGAATGTTTTAATGTTTTTCATTTTATTAAACTATACACAATCATACAAGAGAACACAAATTACCCCAGGTCACCAATGATATAACTAGTGAAGACTCTAGCAGTTTTCTTAGAGAAAAGCACACTCAATTATCCCGCAGTTGTTTGTCATCTGTAAATGTAGCCTTCATTAGAGCTCCCCGGAAAGGAGAGTCACTTAAAATCACAGTTCTACTGCTGCTGACTAGGCAAAAAAAAAAAAAAAAAAAAAAAAAGTGTTCTTGTTTAATTAACGGTCCTGGACACATCACTGTCACTAGGGACAGGACGCACTGTAGGAACAAGAAGGGCCATAGAAAATGTGAACATGGAGATTCCCAAGGAACATAACACTAGCAGGCAAATTACAAAAAAAAAAAAAAAGAAAGAAAGAAATACTCCTTACTGCAAACAAATGAAAGGACACACTAGGACTACACGTACAAATCAAAACATTCTGCACAACATATTTGTTTATAAATTTTGACTTTACTTCTAGTCTCGTGTTCCATTATTTTGGTGCCATTTTATAAATGCAATCACACACTTAAGGGCTTGTGGTTATTGGATAATTACTGCATGCCCCCCACAATGTGGTTGAAAGGCACTCAGCTAATGCCTTGTGCCTCCTAGTGGAGCAGAATTGGGGGGGGGGGGCATGTGGAAATTACCCAATAACTGCACACCCAGTCATACAGTATTGGTTACATCAATGCATGTCACAAGTGATTAAAGACACTCTGTCACTCACAACGCACCCGGATGCGTGGTAGTTAAGCAGGAAGGCATGACAGGGTGTGCATTATGGTAGGATAATGGCCCACCTCGAGTGGGCTGAAGCAAGCAGGGAAACAGAGTGCTGAAACAAACCGTGACTGGCCATTAGCCCATCATAAAGCACCCCGTCATGCCTTACTGTGGGATTTTTTTTTTTTTCTTTAAATGTTTGGAAGGACTGCAGTGTTTGAGTCTGAAGTATGGCAGACAGGAAACAGTATGGCCGACAGAAATATCATCTGCGAACAGGAACACCATCAGTGTCATAACTGTAGGTCCCTCACATAAATTTACCAACAAAGCAGATTTACTTTTTTTGTATGTCCCTCACAAGTGTACCAACAATTCAGACTACTATTAGTTTGTATGTTCTTTATAATACTTTACCAACAACTGAGATTTTTTTTTGCAGGGGGCTGCACCCCCACACCCCCGTAAATACATATAACCTACTCCGAGGTCGCACAATATTGAAGAAAACACATTTTGTATGCAGGAATTCAGTCTGCATGCATGACCTCTGGGATTTTATTTATTCGGACACCTGCTGAAAGTTGGAGACTATAGGAACCGAACCCTATCCTACTCTTACCTACCTGCCTAACACGTCTACTATGCTACCCACTACGCCAAACGAGCACAACTGCTGGGACAAGCTCCACCTCTCATCCTTATAGTTTCAGACAGTACGAGTGACTCAGAGCGGTGCACGAGTAGTCCTGAGCAGTATTCTTAGGCAGCATGAGACTCTCGTCCGCCACACGATTTCCAGTGCAAAGTATCAGCCATGACACCTGACTCAAACACTGCAAGTAAGCCAAACATTTTTGTTGAGCTACTTTCAGCTGGGCTATTGTGCAGGAATAACAACCTGGCTTAAAGTATGTTTTAGCCAATCAGGAGGCAGCATTCTTTCCACCCATTCCATAATCTAGCATAATGCACACCCTGCTGTTTGTTAGTACTTTACAGTGTCCTTTACTCTCATTCAGAATGTATTTCCAACCATACTTCTCAGCCTTCAATCACTGACATGTGGGACACGGACACATCATCAAACACACAAACTCAGACCACTATGGAAAACAGTGTCTTTATTCTGTATGGGCTTTTTGTTTTAGTATGTTAAACAAAATATTGTGTTTTAAAGTGTAGAGTTTACTGCACCTGCTCTTAGTGGGCAACACTTTTTCCTACGTAGGAAGGATGTGTAACAGTTTAAAGGGATTTAAAATTAGGGACATACCCTGCAAGGTGGGACAGCTGACAGGTACGTTTTCAACCGCTACACCACTTCCCTTACCCTTCTTAACCATCTTGATGCTGCTGCTGTCACCCGTCTTCTTCAATCTATGCTTCTTATCCTTCTCTCTGCGTTTCTCCTTCTGGTCCTTCACTTTCGCGACGTTTACTGGAGCAAAGGTGAATACTGTCGAGGTCGCTAGCGAAATGGAAGAGTGATGCTTTGCCATTTTCTTGGGGGACTGTAGTAGCACTTCCGTATTAAGGTGATGGTGGCGACAGCCGTGATGAAACCCGTGATCTTGCTTCATTCTCTTCACCTCTTGCCCGCTGTTCCGTGAGGACGACCTTTCCCGTTTCTTCCTTTTCCTTTCTTTATTTTTTTCCTTTTCCCTTTGTTTTTCCTCCACTTTGACGCGTACCACACTGACCTGCGCAGCCATTTCGAAACGCAATTTAAATGGCTCAGTCTTCAGACTGCGCATAGCTACTTCTCTACGGGCTGATGGGGCTTGAAGTTTCTATAGCCTAGGGACTCTGGGAGATGTAGTTTTTGAGCGAGGACGGCATGAGTGCGATTGCGCGCTGATAAAAGAATCCTGGGAATAGAAGTTTTTAAACATCCTGTGGGGATCTGGGAGATGTAGTCCTTAACGAAAGGAGCGTGCACAAATGCACGCAGGCTAGCAACCGTATGTTGTATGTGCTAGCAACAGCCGGCAGTGTCTTGGGTACTAAAGAATTGTGGGTTCCCTAGTCTGGTGGCGGAGGTGTGCATGCTGCCACAGGTTGCAGTTTTTTTTTCCGTTGCTCACGCTACTGCGAAATTTTAAGCTTTTTATTGTTGCATTTTCTGGCTCTAGTTTATAGAGAGATTCATGTATTTTTACAGGGAAATGGAGCCATACATAGGGGCATTGGCCCTATATACTTGCCTTGGTTATAGGTAAAAATACCGCAAATTAATTATCATGGGAAATCATGTAATCTACAGGAAAAGTGGACTGGAGTTACGGGGGAAATGCCAAATCAATATAGGAGCACAGCATTTTATTTCAACGTTGCTCTTATCTTGTGAAATATGCCCCAGTTTGAGTGCTTTAGCGTTTTAGATTTGAAATAACACTGAGTATTTTTGTAATCGGTATAATATTTTATATATCTTCACTTTCGATACAGGGACCATTTTCTATAAAAACAAGATTTTGGGGGTCACCTCACCATTAAATGGTTGGGACTTTTTTTCCATTATAAAAATTTTGTAATTAAAACACTATTACATATACAATAATGGATGGGGAAATATGCTTAACGAGAATTTAATGGCTGCCCGAGGTGTGGGATGCTTTTTATTAACTAGTTTTATTTACTACTATTTCACAGAAAGAGTGGTGGAAAAGTGGAACAGACTCCCAGAGACGATCCTTGGAGAGAAACAGTGGATGGATTCAAAAGGGCATGGGACAACCACGGGGTGTTGTGTGTGTGTGTAGGGGTGCATAGGTCCAAGCAGATAGCTGGACAAATGGGCAGACTTGGTGGGCCTTGGTCGGTCCTTTTCTGCCATCATACTTCCATGAATCTATGAAGGGCAACCTTTAAATTCGAGTTTGTGACACACTTCATCATCTTTTATTTTTTTAAAATTGCTGGTCAGCAATTTTTTTGCCACACTGACGTTACTGGTGCTGTGTCTCAGTCATGCAGAGAGAGACACACACACACAGTATCTGAGACACAGTTTTTCTCTGTGTTTTCCTTTTTTTTTGTACAGTTGCTTTTTTTGTTTTCTTTTTTTTAATTTAAGTTTGCTTTTACGTTTGGCAGAGTTGTGTATTTAGCTCGGGATCATGCTTACCTCAGTGAGCAAGGTCGGAGCCATTCTTGGTGGCAGTTGTCCTCTGCGGCTTCTGAATGGCAGGATCAACCAGACAGATTTTGTTTTATATGTTGGACGTGCATGTTATTTTTTAAAACCAAAAAAGCAACGAGGACTCTCGGTCTGGTGGCTCCTTGTTACGCGGGTAGGGAGCGGCCCTGTTTGCAAAAGCCCTCCCAGGAGGAGATGAACAACCAATCAGTGAGAGGTTGTTCTTGAGTTACTCAGTGCATACTTGCAGCATAGCCTAGAGGTTAGAGTAACAAGCTGTGAACGAGCTTGGTACATCCAGCAGATGAGACCTGGGTTTGATTCTCACAACCTCCACTTGCATACTGTGCGACTCTGAGCAACTTACCTAACCACCCAATGCTCCCAAGTTGCCACTGAAAACAAGCACTTGTGCCTAGTGGGCCTTACCCAGCTACCAAAGACTAAAAATAAAATTAAAAAAAAAATAATAGGAAATTATAACTCAGTCAGCCTATGAGAAAAATTGCTGACCAGTTATTATTTATTTAGTTAGTTTTTGTTTACTGGCTAAGTGCATTAGACAGAAACTGCCTAGTTTCAGGCACGAACTGGGAGAAATACAACAACATGAGATAAAATAGGACTGTAGAACACAACATAACTTCAAAAGAAGATACAACAGCATCAGGTTACAAAGAATAGTGCAGTGTATACAGTCAGTAGAACACTACATAATTACCATAAGACATTTTAGGAAATTAACATATAGAATAATGCTAGGGGTTTTGTGTTTAACTAGTTCTTACACACACCCCGAGGTGTTGGATGCTACAGAAACCCCAAGAGCGAAGCTCGAGGAGTTAATTTAAGCATCCAACACCTCACAGTGATTGAGTTGGGAGTTTCAGAGGCACTCAGTCTGCCTGGGAGGAGTTTAAGCCAGTAGAGGTGTCTAAAGTGACTAGGGTGATCTTAGAGCTGAAGCACATCATTTGTGAACTGGACCTGGCACCAATGCATTTCTTAACGCGATGTGTCGATGCAGTTGGCCCGGTGTTCACCAGGATTGACAGGTGCTCAATGGCAGAGGGGGTCTTCTCAGTTGCTTTGAAATAAGCTCTGGTGAAACCCCTCCTAAAGAAATCTTCCCTCAACCCAGCCATCCTGGCGAATTATTGTCCAATCTCCAACCTGCCTTTTTTGAGCATGGTTGTTGAGAATTGGTGGCACAACAGCTTGGGGATTGCCTTGTGTCCTCATATATCTATGAGCCTTTCCAGTCAGATTTTCAGGCCAGACATAGCACTGAAACTGCTCTCGTGAGAGTGCATAATGATCTGCTCAGAGCTAGAGATAGAGGAGACAGGTCAGTTCTTGTGCTCCTTGATCTCTCAGCTTTTGACACTCCTCGATCTCTCAGCAGTGGGTTTTGCGGACTCGCCAGTACCGTTATTAAATGCTTTGAATCCTATTTCTCGGGTGCAGTAAGAGGTGATGGGGAATTTCTCCTGCTCCCCAATGCCTCTGTCTTGTGGAGCACCTAAGGGTTCGATCTTGTTTGCCAATGTTGTTCGTAGTGTGCATGCTGCCCCTGGGTGAGATCATTCGACAATACAATGTGGAGTTTCACTGCTATGCAGATGACACCCAACTGTATTTGCCTTGTGCACCCGGAACATCAGGAGCTGTCGACGTGCTTAACAGCTGTCTGGCTAAATTCAGTGACTGGATGGCTTCCAGCTGGCTGAGACTCAACCCGGCTAAGACTGAGGTGCTGGTGATTGAGCCTGATCACGGGCATGATGGGTTGCCACCGGGGGCTGACTCTGGACTTGTTCTGGAGTCTGCGCTGTTGATTTCTCCAAGGGTGCGAAATATGGGTGTGATCCTTGATTGCAGATTAACCTTTGAAGATCAGGTGTCATCTGTTGTCAGCAGTGGCTTTTACCACTTGCAGAACACTACCCGGATTAAGCCACTCATTCCGCCCGAGGACCTGCCGACACTAGTGCATGCCTTTGTGACTTCCAGGCTCAATTACTGTACTGTTCTGTACTTTGGGGTCACAGGAGGGACCATCTGCAGACTGCAGCTGGTGTAGAACGCAGCGTCCTGGGTGCTAATGGGCCTTTTGAGATCCAGTCATGTGATTCCAGTCCTGCATGCTCTGCACTGGCTGCCAGTCAGGTAGAGGGTCCTTTTCAAGGTGAGGCTTCTCACCTTTAAGGTCTTATATGGGCTGGGTCCTGGTTACCTGTCTGAGACCCTGACACAGGTGTCCTCTGCTCGCTCCCTCCGCTCCTCCTCGAGGGGCCTCCTGGATGTTTCCAGGGTTTGGCTCAGGACCTCAGGAGAGTGTGCTTTTATTATCTCTGGGATGACCCTGCGGAACTCGCTTCCATCTATAGTCTGGGAGGCTCCCTCAATTGAAGTATTTAAGGGGAGGCTAAAGGCCCACCTCTTCAGCCTGGCCTTTGACTGCTGATGCCATCTTTAGTTCTGAACAGTCCCTTGAAGATGGACCTCTGGTAACCTTTTAATATTACTGAATTTCAACTTTGTTATGGTTTTACTATATGTTTTAATTAACCACTGTATGTTCTTATTTATGTTTGGCACCCAGAGCCTCCAGGATTGGGCACCTTATAAATAAAATTGCCTTGCTTTGCCTTTGCTGGTTCCTCTTAGTTGCTTAACTGGCACCTATCTCTAGTACTTTCAAATCTGCCTGGGAAATCTCACTACGGCCCCCCCAGCACTTACCCACTAGTTGTTGATTCAAAGACTGTTAGTTATTTGCACTTGTATCTGTTATTACATTTTGTTCTTGCAACTGTACTGTCATTGCTGAATAGGTTGTATAGCTGTACTGTGACTGATCTCTAGCCTGTTTCTGTACCGATTCTTGTTCACTTGATTTTTTTCTTTGTATATACTGATGTCTACATGCCTTCTGTTGTAACCTCCCGGGTCGTACTGGAAAATAGGCAGCCATGCTGTCTAGTGTGCTTACCCAGTCAACAAAAAAATAAATAAAATCTGCACTCACCAAACTGTAGTTCCAATGCTTTATTCACATAAATAGTTTAAAATGTGCCACCACAATAATGGCGCCAACAGGCCACTACTGAATAGACCCCGGCTGGTTTTGTGCTCTAGCACATCATCAGGTGGAGGTACTACCTTATAGGCTCAGGTCATTAAATAGTAAAAAATCTCTCAAAGGTACAGACCAATAAAAGTATGTAATGAATGTGAAAGTGCTTAGTGCTATAAAATACATTGAATCCCATGATAAAGTGTTACATGCTACACACATGATTACACATACTCCATAATACAATCACAATCTAAAACCCAAAGTAACTGTAAGTCCTTATTGTGATGGTATTATGGATTTATTATGTGTAGTCATGTGTATAGCACTTAACACTTTATCATGGGATTCAATGCATTTTTACAGCACCAAGCACTTTTACACTCATTACATATGTGTATTGGTCTGTACCTTTGAGAGATTTTTTACTATTTAATGGTTGCTTTCAGACTCCCAAGAGCCTTCCCCCTTTTTCCTCTTCCATTACTCCTTTTTGAACCTCGGCCTAATTATTACCCACCTTACTGGTTCCAGTCCCCACTATAGGGGGAGCACTAGCTAGGTTCTCCTCCCTCATTCCCTTTACCATGACTTCCTAGCTTCACGCCTGTCTGAGGTAACAGTGACATGGAACTAAGCCTCCCAGGTCTGACGCTTTATGTCACATGAAGATGAGGGCTCAAAAGGAGTTTCAGTCTGGGACTTTTTTTTAAATATAATATTCTTTATTGAAACATAAAAGCATTTTTGATTTTACACAACATACAACAATATACTACACAGTCAGAAACACAAATCCCCAACCAAAACAACATACCCCCCCCACCCCCACTTAAGTGCTATACCCATGTAATGGAGGCCCATGCTGACAATGTTTCACTACAGCTTCTTAGAGGTAGTTCACCTTGTGGACACCTATCTCATGCTATAGAAACCTAGGGCAGCAGAGTCCCCACTCACATAATAGATATTAAAGCACGTAAAGGTTCCCACTTTTTGCAATAGGATTTGTGTTTATAGTTTACATCTGTGATAGTTTTTTTGACACTCAAGGCACTTATGATTTCATTATGCCATTCAACCCAGGATGGTATCTTATTGTCCACCCAGTGATGAAGAAATACTGTATTGGCGGTTGCCACAATTAAAGCGATGTACCTCTTGCAAGGCCCCAGAACTCTTCCCTTGTAGTGTCCAATAAGACAAACCTCCAGTACAAAAGTATCTGTTAACCCTAGGAAAGGGTTTCATAGGTTATCAGAGCAGAAAAGACTGAGGTCCATATAGCTCGCTAGGGAAATTTAAGTATAACCAGTTATTGAGTTTTTACGTAAATAAATATCTAATCTTGACTTGAAAATGTCCATTGTATCACTAGTTACCACATTTAAGGGTAATTGGTTCCAAACACTAGTGCCTCTTATTGTAAACCAAGAGCTCCTTTTTTTTTGTTTTACCGCATTCTCCCTTAAGTTGCAAGGGGTGTGACCGAGTTTCATAAAGATTATTTCTTATAGTTAGTTCCAATTTATCCCATAAACTGTCATCATGAAGAGCTTTAAAAACCATACAAAGGTGGCCTCTCATTCTTTGATAGTCTAAGGAATAAAGTCCTAACTGGTTTAAACGATCATTATAATTTAGATCCTTAACTTCGTTCATTTTCTTTGTTGCTTTTCTCTGAATTTTTCCAGAGCACGTTTTGAGCCCTGGTCTTGTGGTGACCAAAACTGAGCACAATACTCCAAGTGTGGCCTCACTAGAGAAGTATATAAGGGGAATAACACTCTACTACTATTGCTTTGGATATGCTTGTTAATACAGTGAAGTATTCCTCCAGCCTTTTTAATGACTTGTTGACAATGAAGTTTAGGACTTAAATTATTTTGTACCCTTACACCCAAGTCCCTTTCATCTTCCACCACATTTAATAATTTACCTCCCAACTTATATTTGTCTAATAAATTATTTTTCCCAAAGTGCATAACAGTACACTTATCTACATTAAAATTTAACATGTTTTTATCGCCCAATTTTCAAGTTCACCAAGTGCGAACGGTAGGGTATTTGCATCTTCAACATTGTTTACAATATGGCCGATGCGAGTGTCGTCCGCAAATTTGGTTAGCCATACTCCGACTGATGTACTTAATGAGACGATATATATATATTAAAAAGACATGGGCCGAGCACAGAGCCCTGTGGGACACCACTAGACACTTGTTCCTGTCCTGAATAAGAACCTTTTATACAGACTTTTTGCATTCTATTGGTCAACCATGATTCCGCCCATTTGGTAATATTACCATTTAAACCCATTTCAATCAAAGCGTCAAACAGTTCACCATGAGGGACCTTATCAAAGGCCTTTGAGAAGTCCAGCAAAATGACATCGACTGCCTCATTTTTATCTAAAGCCATACTAACTTTACCGTAAAATTCCAGCAGATTTGTCTGGCACGATCTGCCCTTTACAAAACCATGCTGGGAATAATCGATATTAACTATTTCCCCTAGATATTCCTTGATAATTCCCTCTAGGATTTTACTCAAAATAGACGTTAGACTAATAGGCCGGTAGTTAGATACTTCATGTTTTGAACCCTTTTTATAAACAGGCACAACATTAGCTTGCCTCCATACATCAATAACTTGTCCTTCTTCGCTGGATCTAATAAATAATGCTGTAATTGGACCAGATAAGGGAATGGCCAATTCTTTGAGAATGCGAGGGTGAAGACCATCAGGGCCTGATGATTTGATAGAGTCCAACCCCTGTAGACGCTTTTGAATGGCTAATGCTGTGATAAGGTGTGATCCAGGTATTTTATGTCGGTTATGATTTTTTTTAGGTAAGAATTTTTTATTAAAAACAGAGGTAAAATATTGATTACATAACATTGCCATATCGGGATTCTATAAAATCATTTTACCAGTTGAATCTTTTAATGGGCCTAAAGTGGGAGTGGCACCCCTTTTATTATTTACAAATTTGTAAAAGGACTTGTAGTTATCCTTAACCCTTGTTGCCAGATTAACCTCATAATCCCTTTTGGCTTTTTTATCACAATTTTTTTTTTTTTTTTCAAAAGATTTTTATAATATTCCCAATTTGACTGTGTACCACTAAGTTTTGCATTTTTGAAGGCCTTTTTTTCTGTCTTATCAGTTTTTTTAACTTTAGCATTTATCCAGGGAGTTTTATATTTAGCTTGATCCCTTTTTTTCATTTGAGGGATATACTTTAATATTTCGGTAGATAATTTAGTATTGAGTATAGACCATATTTCATTTAGTGATTTATTCATAAAGTCCTCTTCCCAGTCCCACGATGTCAACTCTTTATTAAATTTCTGGAAATCTGCTTTTTTTTAAATTATAGATAACTGCACATCCCATATCAGAACCATAGATACCTTTATATGTAAAGTTTACCATGGAATGGTCACTGGCTCCAAGGGGATGGGAAACATTACAATTTGTTACACTATCACCCAGATTATGCAAAACTAGATCGAGTATATTATTTCCCCTAGTATTCTGCTTCACTATTTGTTCCATATTATTTAGCAAAAAGGATTCGAGGTAAACATTTTCAATCTGAGTAGTAGTGCTAAGAGTGTTACAGTTTATCCCTGGGAGGTTAAAATCACCCATAAGTATAGCATTTTTTGCAGCGGAAACGCTGTTTACATAATGCAATAGCATAGAGTCTTCTTCTACAGTGACTGAAGGTGGCCTGTAGATTACTTGCAGATTTATACAATATGATGTTTTTAAATATATTTTAACCCATAAGGCTTCTATTTTAGGCCATTTTAATAACTCAATATTTTCAACTTTTATGCTATTTGAGATGAATAGTGCAAATCCTTCACCCCTACTAATGGTTCTATCCTTATGAAATAAAGTATACCCAGGGATATTTTTGTCCCAAGGATCATCCTCCTTCCACCAAGTCTCTGTAACTGCACAAACATGAACATCCTGCTGTTTTAGAGTATATAATAACTCATCGTATTTATTATTTAAGCTTCTAGCATTTATAAGAAGGATGTTCCAATCGATATGTTTTTGTGGGCTATTTTTGTTATGTTTAACCAAAGGTGAAGTAGCAACATCCCCTCTTAAATTTAGTTTAAAGTATTTTCGATTTGCTGCCTAAGTCTATTCCCAAAATTGCGCTTTCCCTGTCTATTTAAATGTATTCCATTTCTGGCATACAATGCCTGGTTTATAAAACCTTCCCAGTTACTCATGAAAGCAAAATTTTCTCTAAGGCACTATCGTTTCAACCAACCATTTAATGTTATTATGTCTTGCCTTTTTTGACGATTTGCTCTGGGGATTGGTAATAATCCAGAAATAATCAAGTCACCTCCTTGATTTTTAATTGTGTCCCCTATAGTTTCAAAATCTCTCTGGATTTCTAGCATAGATCTTTTTCCTAGATTGTTTATTCCAGCATGAATTAAGGTGATTGGGGTCTGTGTATGCTCCTGAAGGCCTGGAAGGAGTCGCTTAATGTTATTAATGCCAGCACCTGGTAAAACACTAACTGTAGTAAAGGGATTTCTGTTTTTACATATTAGGTTCAGGCGGCATTTAATCTTGTCTTAAAACAGGACTACTTTCTTATAGTCCCACAAAATGTGGATCATGGACACATCCACTTTCCCACACCTGGAGTAGGTAGAGTGGGACAGCTTATCCATCTTGTGTAATTTCTATGGAGTGAAACATAAATTATGTAATATTTTGAACTGCATTAATCTGTACTTGTCTTGCTTTACAAATTTGTATAGATCCCTCTGCCAGTCTTCTTGCATCCAATCTAACTGCAGAGTCTCCTCCTAATAAAAGCATACCACAGACACTTTGCCTGGATTCAAGGACTGAAGTGTTTTACAAATCATGGAGCTGGCCTGCGGAAGCTCCACCACCTGTAGCAATTTGTCTAGAGTGCCTCCCCCCATGTCTGACCATGGTTGGGGGCCCATATGCAAGGAACTGGCATGGGATAATTGCAGATATTTAAATGAGACCTTTGTAGAGTAGGGGAATCAACCAAGTTGCCCCTCAATGTGATCTGAACCATGAAAGTGAGGGGGACCATCGGCCAAAACTCCTCCATGATAGGGCAATTTGCTATTTGGGAGGTTGGGGTATAAAACCTGCTGGGAAACATCCCAGACCATGGAGAGTTGCATGTATGTACACAACCAAGTGTGGGCACAGGGAAACTGGTAGCTTGGGGTCTACCTGAGAGTGTTTGAAAGGCTAGCTGGTTTAATAAATAATGAATTATCCATCTGGATGGCAGTTTTCCTACAATGTTGTCTTTCAAGCCCCAAGCACTGTGGCTCATATGTCCTGGCTGCATCTTCCTCCACAACCCATCTGATATACTTGCTCCCATGTTGAGCCAAGTAATAAGGTAAAAATTAGGATGTCGTAGACCTCCCTGCTGTTTGGGGTTTACAGGTTTAAAGTTGGATCTCCTAACCAATTTACTTGTCAGAGAAACTCATTAATCAGGGTGTGTAGCTGTATGAACCAAGTTTTGGGCAGTATGACATTTAACATCCCTCTTGGATATAAAATCTGAGGTAACAACTTCATTTTAACAATAGTAATCCTGCCCCACAATTTGAGGGGTGTAGCAGTCCATTGGTGCAGATCAAGCTTAAGAGTTTGTATTAGGGGATCCAGATTATTTCTCTGGAGATTGGAGAGATGTCTAGTGACTACAATATCAGGATATGCTAGGGACCTCAGTTCCCAGTGGAGCCTCAACTCTACTCAGGTAGTACTCTGTCCTGGGATTCTTGGCTTCAATGTGCATAACTTTACATTTCTTGGCATTGAAGCCAAGCTGCCAGATCCTGTACCCCCTCCCTTGCTTTTCCAGATCATCTTGTATGTCCTGTATCCTTTCAGCTCTGTCTACACTCCCACACAGCTTGGTGTCATCCACTAATAGGCACATTTTACCCTTAATTCCATCCCCAATGTCATTGATGAAGTCATTGAACAACACTGGCTCCAGCATTGAGCCCTGTGTGACCCCACAGGTGACCTCTCTGGTGCCAGATAACTCTCTCCCCCTACAACAACCCTCTGGGTTCTGTCCCTCAGCCAGTTTCCCACCCATCTGATCATCTTCTCCCCAACCCCAAGATCTACTGACTTCCTGACCAACCTTTTGTGGGGCACAGAGTCAAAGGCCTTGCTGAAATCCAGATAGAGGATGTCTACCACTTGGCCCCAGTCTACTGTCTTAGTGACCCAGTCAAAGAAGTCAATCAGATTCATTTGACACAATCTACCCCCATGAACATGTGCTGCTTCACATCCTGGAGACCATGCTCCTCTAGATATTCTAACCTTTCCTTAAGTATGGTCCCCATGAGCTTGCACACAACTGAGGTCAGACTGACTGGTCTGCAATTCCCTCAGTCATCCTTCAGACCACTTTTGCAGAGGGGCACCACATGTGCTGTTCTCCAGTCTTGTGGTATCACATCTGACTCTAGTGAACTATTAAATAGGCCTGCCAGTGGCCCTGCCAGCTCCGTAGCCAGTTCCCTTAGTGCTCTGGGTCTGGTAATTTGTCCACATTCAATGCTAACAGCCCCTCCCTCACTCTACCCTCCTCTATCACTACATCTGTGTTTCCCTTCTCCCCTGCTCCTCTTCTCCTTCCTGAAGACCCTGGGCCATCCTTCTCCCTGGTGAAGATGGAACAGAAATATTCATTTAGTATCTCTGATTCCCCCTTCCCGTTATCCTCCACACATGCCACCCCTTTCTTAAGCCTAACAATCCCATCCTTCTTGTCCCTTTTCTCACTTATATAGCAGAAGAAGGCCTTCTCCCCTTCTTAATTCCTTCAGCTATCTGCAGTTCCTTCTGTGCCTTAGCTCACCAGACTTCCTTACTTGCCTCACTAGCCAACCCTGAGTAATTTTCCCTATCAACCTATCTTTCTGAATTTCCTATAGGCAAACCTCTTTTCCCTTACTGCCTGGGTGACCCCAGAACTTAACCAGCTGGGTGCTTTGGCCCTCGTGTCCTTCCCCCTGAGCCTAACCCACTTCTGTGGCAGCCAGTATTCCTTCCTTAATGATGAACCATGTTTGGTCCACCCCCATATCTGCTCTGATGCCCAGCAGGTGGCTCCTTAGCATTTTGCACATCTTTCTGAAGTTTGCCCTCCTAAAATCCAAGATTTTGGTCTTAGTTGGGATGCTTTCCCTGCCCATATCTAACTGGAACCACACTGTGCAATGATCTGTCCCACCCAGGGTCTTCTTATTATTTCCCACACGTTCCCCATTTGTGAGCACCAGGTCTAGAACTGCCTCTACTTTTGCTGGTTCTGTGACACCCTGAGACAGGAACCCACTTTGCAGTCCTTCCAGGATCTCTTGACTCCTAGCACATGTTGTGAATGGTATATGCCAGTCCACCTTGGGCAGGTTAAAGTCCCCCACAATTACCACTGCTCCTTTCCCTGCAACTTCCAATATTTGCAAGCTCAGTTCCCTGTTCCTCTCCTCATCCTGGTTGGGTGGTCTGTAAACCACCCCCAATCTCACCTTTCTCCCTCTGTTGGGACTGTAACTGAACACATAATGCCCCCACCTTCCCCTCCTCTGACTTCTTCCTTGTGCAAGTAATTCCCACCCTGATGTAAACTGCCACCCCTCCCCTGTGCTGACTACTCTGTCCATTCTGTATAGTTTATATCCAGGGATTGAAAGGTCCCAGTCATGGTGTGATGTTGCCCAAGTCTCAGTTACTGCCACTATGTCCACCCTCCCGTTTGCTAAGAACGTCTGCAGATCTTGTTTCCAAAACTATGCGGATTCAGGAACACCACCCTCCACCTAGAAGAAAAAAATTACCTTAGTAATTATGTTTCTTCTAATGGAGTCTTGCTGTATTCGGACTATTGCAGTTAGCTCCAGCACTTGAACTGCCCCGGAGAGTAAAGGGTTAAAATTCTATGCAAGGCATAGAACGTTGAGCTCGGTTGAGAAAACTCTATCTGCAGCAATTTGAAACCAAACTGTCAGATTCTTACAAGCTAAAAACTCACTAATAATGTGGAAGTTGTAAAATTTCTACTAGCCAACTGGCAACCAAAGTTTTAGAGTCCCAAAAGAAGACTCAAGTCAGGAAACCCAAAAACCAAGTAATAAAGCATAACAATTCTTAATTATTCAACAAAAAGCACCCACAACAGAAGGTGTACTGAATACACCCCTGGGGTGCAACACTGCACCTGCCCACCCACTTCCCAAAAATAGGTTCTGAGAGTGGAGGCAGGGAGGGAGGTCAGAATACAGCAAGGTTCCATTAGAAGAAATATAATTAGTAAGGTGAGTAATTTTTTCTTCAAACAACATTAAGTCTTGCTGTATTCTGACTATTGCAGACTACCAAGCAGTACATCCATGGAGGAGGGACAGAACCTACTTTGGGAATAGACTCTGAAGTACTGCTGTGCCAAACCTAGCATCACTCCTAGCCTGGATATCCAGAGAGTAGTACTTGGTGAAGGTATGAACTGTTTTCCAGGTGGCTGCTTGGCAAATTTCTAACAAAGGAATATCCTTGGCAGCAGCCAGAGATGCAGCTGTACCTCTAGTGGAATGAGCCCTCAGGCCTGAGGGTGGAATTTTCCCCAGTTTCTCATAGCAGAATTGGATACAGGACACAATCCACCTGGCAGCAGTTCTCTTGGTGGCAGGTTTGCCCTTACCTACTTCCCCATAAGTGAGGAACAACTGGAGGGAGTCAAACCTGTGACCCTTTGTACATACCATGTAGTAACTAAGGGCTCTTAACATCTAAACTGTGCAACCTCCATTCTCCTGAGGAAGTATGATCAGTGAAGAACACAGGAAGAGACAGACTGATTTAAATGGAAATCAGAAACCACTTTGGGTAAGAACCTTCTATTGGTTCTAAGGACCACCTTATCTCTATGGAATGAAATGAAGTCAGGTTCAACTGACAGAGCTTGCAATTCACTGATACATCTGGCAGAGGTAATAGCAACCAAAAACACAGTTTTCCAAGTCAAGTACTTGAGCTCTGCTGAGGACATAGGCTCAAAAGGGGTTGCATAAGCTGAGCAATGCAAACATTCAAATCCAGGTAGGAGCAGGATCCTAAAGGGGATTGGTATGAAGCAATCCTTGAAAAATTCTAAAATATGGGTGAGATGACAGTGAGGAAGGCTTTCCACTGACAGAAATGCAGAAACAGCTGACAAATGTACTTTGAGAGTAGCTGGTCTGAGGCCTAGACCATTAAGATGAACCATATAATCCAGAACTGTAGATAGTTCAGCAGTGTCTGGGGACATATGCTTCTTGGAACACCAAATGCTGAATCTCTTCCATTTGGATTTGTAAGTTTTTCTGGTGGCAGGCTTTTGAGAGGCTTTGAAAATATCTAGAACCTCTTGAGACAGATGCAAATCTGCATACTCTAACTCTTCAAGAGCCATGCCTTGAGATTGAGAGACCAAAGATTGGGGTACCAAATCCTCCCTGGAGAGGAGATTAACTGATTGTAATTCCTGGGAAGAGACAGGGGAAGATGGACTGCTAGGGACAGCAACAGGGGGTACCAAGGCTGCCTGGCCCAGTCTGGAGCAATCAGAATCACTTTGCAAGGTTGTGACCTCACCTTGACCAGAACCTTGAACAGTAGAGGAAAGGGAGGAAAGGCATATAGAAATCTCCCTTCCCAGTTCAAGATCAGAGAATCCAGAGGGACTGAGCCCAAGACTGGGGGTCTGCAACAAAACAGGGGAAGTTGGTGATTGGGCTGCAAAGAGATCTATCTCTCGAGTGCTCCACCTTGAAAAAATCACTTTCAACACCAGAGGGTCCAGGGACCAATCGTGATGGCCCTGGGAGATCCTGCTCAGTGCATCTGCTAGCACATTGTCCTTCCCTGGAAGGTGAACTGCCACCAGGGAGGTCCACAGAGAATAAGCCAGAGACCACAATTTCATGGCTTCCATGCACAAGGCCATGGACCGAGTGCCTCCCTGCTTGTTGATGTACCACATGGTGGTAGTGTTGTCCATCCTGACCTGAACCACCTTGTTCTGTACTGACTGAGAGAAAGCTTGCAGGGCCAAAAGTACTGCCCTGAGCTCCAGAAGGTTGATATGAAGAAGGGATTCCTGAGGAGACCACAGACCCTGGGCTGTGAGAGCCCTCAGATGGGCTCCCCACCCTAATAGGGAAGCATCTGTGGTAAAGACTACAGAATGAGTCTGAGTGACAAATGGAACTCCCTGCCTCAGATTGTCCAGGTTCTGCCATCATTGAAGGGCCTGGATCAGGGTCTGAGTAACTGGGACTAGTTTGGTAGGAGGATCTTTCCTTTGGGACCAAAAAGCCCTCAGATGAAACTGAATGTCTCATCTGAAACCTGGCCCCTTGGACCACTGCTGTGGAAGCTGCCATGTGGCCCAAAAGTTGAAGGAAATGCCTTGCTGGTCGAGCAACCAGAGGGTGGAAGGAAGAAGCCAGCTGTGAGATGGCTATTGCCCTTTCCAGAGGAGGGAAAGCTCTTGCTTTGACAGTATCCAGCTCTGCTCCTATAAAGGTGAGAAGCTGCACAGGCTCAAGAACTGACTTGGGAAGACTGATAAGAAATCCCAGGGATGTGAGCACTTGCTGGGTCACTTGCAGATCTGACTTGACTTGGTCTGGGGACTGACCTACAATGAGCCAATCATCCAGGTATGGAAAAATGGAAATCCTTTTTCTTCTTAAAAAGGCCACCACTACTGCTAGGCACTTTGTGAACACCCTTGGGGCTGAAGTTAGCCCAAAGGGCATTGCTCTGAACTGATAATGGCCTGAGGGCACTTCAAACCTGAGGTACTTTCTGTGGGAGCATCTGATGGGAATGTGAAAGTAGGCATCCTTGAGGTCCAGGGAGGCTAGCCAATCTCCTGGCCTTAGAGAGGGAAGAATTGTTCCCAGAGTCACCATTTTGAATTTGGCTTTAAGAGATGTTTGTTCAGGTATCTTAAGTCTAGGATGGGTCGCCACTCCCCTGTCTTTTTTGGGGTAAGGAAGTACCTGGAGTACAGACCTTTGCCGCTGTATCAGGTAGGAACTGTCTCTATGGCCCTTAAGGCCAGTAGAGACAAAACCCCTGCCTCTAGAGCAAGGGTTTCTGATATACTTACAGGTGGAAAGGATCTGGCTCTCATTTTCGGAAAATTCTTGAAACTAAGGACCAGTCCCTGGCTTACTACCTCCAGGACCCATTTGTCTGAGGTAACAGACATCCAGTTCTGGACAAAGTAAACCAGCCTGCCTCCTACCGGAATGGGGGAGTCGACCCGGGCTGACACATCAAGGTGTCTGCTTGGCAGGAGCCTTAGGCTGAGAAGTGGATGCGGCCCTGCTCATCCCCCTTCTGCCTCTCCCTCTAAAGAACCCCCCCTGAGAAAAGGGAGAAGAGGCCTGTGCTTGGTAGAAAGGCCTGCCCCTGCCTCTAGCTTGCTGCCTTGGAGGAGTTGCCTGCCTCTCCTTGGCCTGGGCACTCCTATAAGTGGTTCAGTACTCATCCATTTTCTTCATGTAATTCTCTGTCTGCTCCCCAAACAGAGAATTACCCACCACAGGGAAATCCATGGCCTTAGCCTGGGTGTCCTGTGAGAGGCTAGTACATCTGAGCCAAGCCATCCTCCAAAGAGCCACAGATGTAGCCATGACTCTTGATGACATATCACTGGAGTCCACAGCAGCATGAAATTGTACCTTTGATGCCTCAATCCCATCAGCAGCCACCTCCTCTAGCTCCTTGGCCAGCTGGGGGGAGGCCTGCTTAGCCAGTGCCAGTACAGTGTCCCACCTGGACTTCTGGTACCCACCTGTTTCCTGTATAAACCCTCTAGTTAGCCACCTGAGTCCCAAAGATGCCATGTACTGTTTCTTTGCCATGGCATCTATCTTCCTGGAGTCTTTGTCTGGGGGTATGAAGCCAAGAGAATATTTGCCTTGTCACAGGCTGCAGCCTGCACTACCCCATCATGACTGCATTGTTGGTAGAAAAACTCCATATCTGAGCTGATAAGGTGTACCTCTTGTCCATTCTTCTGTCAACAGGAGGTACAGAGTTAGGAGACCTTAAAATTTTTTGTGTCCGTTTCCCAAAGGACTTATGGAGGGGAATAGACAGTCTTAGACTCTGGGATGTCCACATTCTCAGCAAAATCAGGCTCCTCCTGATCCTCCACAGCCTCCTCCATGGGAAGCTGGAGGGTTTCAACCACTTTTCTGTAAAACAGATAGTGGGGAGGGGACTCAGAGAGCCTAGGAGGGGAAACACCAGAAAGTCTGTCTGGGGAGATGTCCAGTTCCACAGGCACATCCAGACTTTCATAATCATCACCATCCTCTTCAAAATCCCCCTCCTCTGCAAACTCCGGTTCATAAAAGTCTTCAGGGGAATAATCCTGAACCGGGGGACCCAACCGAACTGAACCCCTGGCAGAAGGCGCCGGATTGGTCGGAACGGGACCAAGTAATTCAACAATACGAATCGCTCTGGCTATCTCTTCGGCGCTCGGAACATGAATGTCTGGATCCGAACTGGTCAATTTATCTTTTCGCTTTCTTTTGTAGGAACCGATCCCTCAGGATCGCTCTCTTCTTGCCTGAAGAAGTATCGCCCTGGTCAGAGGGCACTCCTTCTGGTTCGGTAGGAACTGAACCGGGCTGGCCTTTCGTGTCAGTGGATTTCTCAGCCTCCTTATCCCTAAGTCTACCTAACCTTTTTTCCAGGGTAGATTTAGGGAAATTCTTGCAAATTTGGCAGTCTAAATCGAGGTGGTCAAACCCCAGACAGTAAACACAGATGGTGTGGGGATCGGCCTTAGCAAAGACCTCCCAACACACACTACAGTTTTGAAACCCAGTGGGCCCAGTTTTTTTCTTGGGTTTCTCAGACATGGCCAACCTAAATGAAACTTGCCCTGTTTTTGGCAACTGCCAGGCAAGACTCCCCTATCGGTTTCTCACCATGTTACGGGTGCTGGAAAAAAATGTACAAATCACATTTTTTTTTTAAAACCGATACAGACTGGTAACCATACACTAAAAACATATGACTTACTAAGGGATCGGTTCAGCCAAACTGACCAACAGTTTTTTACAATTTCCACAAAAAACTACCTAAGTAGTTACAGTAACACAGACAGAGTCCTGAACCGACAAGCGGAATAAATTTCGATAAATACTTTTGGACTAACTGACAACTTTGACTGACTTTTTGAACCAAGCAAAGGAGAAATCTCCGGAGCGACTGTTCAGTGAGGTGGAGTAAAGAATCTGATGGTTTGGTTTCAAAGAGCTGCACACAGAGTTTTCTCAACCGAGCTCGAGCTCAACATTCTATGCCTTGCATAGAATTATAACCCTTTACTCTCTGGGGCAGTTCAAGTGCTGGAGCTAACTGCAATAGTCAGAATACAGCAAGACTTCATGTTGTTTGAATCTGTCATTCCTTCCCTTTCTTCTTCTCTTCACATTTCTCCCCATTGTGTACACCCCTAGCTACCCTTATGTGTTCCTCACCCCTCCACCCTTTACTGTTTTCTCACCCCTTCCACCTCCTCCCTCCCTTACGTCACTGTGGGAGGAGGTTCATTGACCTTCTCTTCTGAGAGTCTTTGGGTCTGCAGGTCCACTGCCTCCCCCTCAACAGTTTAAATTAAGTGTAGTGGTTATGTATTCTGCCAGTTTGTCCTCGAGTGCCCTTGAACCCTTCCTACTGAGGTGTAGTCCGTCTGGTGAAAAGAGTGCTCTGTTTGACCAGGTCTCTTCGCAGTCCCCAATACAGATGAATCTCTTCTCCCTGCACCGTTTCCTTAGCCAGTCATTAAATTCCTCTATTCTTCTTTTCCTGGCTGTGCTGGCCCTTGGTACTGGTATCACCTCTGAGAAGGCCAGTGAACTTGCTTCCTCCCAGCAGATCTTACCTAACTCCCTGAACCTAACCTACTTTGCACTACCTCAACCTCCTCCCTGGTTAGGTCATTGGTTCCCATGTGTATAACTAAATAAGGATTTCCTCTAACCTCCCTTACTATTTCCCTTATTCTTGGGCCCACCTTCACCGCTGTCATCCATGGCATATAAACCACCCCCCTGCTTGCATTTGGGTCCCCTTTCCTTCCCCTATGAATACTCCTAATTATGGAGTACCCTATGATTGCCACCCTTCCATTCCCTGCACCCGTGCTCCCTGTTTTTCCTTTCTTACCTTTGGTACTAACTGCTGCTCCTCCTAACTGGTCCCCCTGCACCCTGGTGAACATATCTCTGCATCCATAATTTATCCCCATAGCTGTTTTTCCATATCCTACTCTGCCCCTCCCCTTCTGACTATCTGTATCTGTGACATAAGGATATGAGTGCTATATGGCATCTTTGGTTCCCTGCCAGTTGACATGTGTAATCCCCTAATAATGTTTGATGTAAACGCTGCTTCCAGTCCCAGCAGAGGATCTATCTTTGCTTTACTATTCTGCCAAAGGGGCTGGACTTTGAAGCAATTCCAAAGAATGTGCATAAGGTTGCCTGGGCCATCATTACACTTGGTTCAGGTACCCATAGACTGTCTATGTATTTGATATAGTTTCTCAGGTGTGTAACACATATTGTGTAATATTTTCAGTTTCATTAATTGATATGTATCAAATTTAATATACTTACACAGATCCTGCCAAATATGCCCCCGGTCATACTCTCCCTGGGCCTTAGGTAGAGTAGTCTGCCAGTACAGTGTCACACCATCCTATTTATTCAGCAAGAGGTCATAAAGACCCATGTATAAATTAGAGATTGGGTGGGTAGGGAGGCCCACTTGGCCAGAGCTATTATTGCATCACTATTTTCAGTGTTTTTAGTGTGGCCCCTAAAGTATTTCATTATCAGATGCCTAACTTGTAAAAAGGGAAAAAAATCTCTATGTTCGGGACATGGTATCTCCTTTGGAAAGTATGAAAATCCATGGGTTGATTGTCTAAGAATAATTGATCAACTTTCTCAATAATGTTGCTCATCCATGGAGATTTATAAAGAGGTTTCCCCATATTGTAAAGTCAGGATTAAATACTAGGGGTTGCATATAATCTGTAACTGCTGATGGCCACAACAGCCAGCTTAGCTGTCCATGGGTATGTACCGAGGTAGCTATGGGGGTGTTTCTGAGCACCACAGGTAATGGACTGATTTTTGTATATAATAAGGCCTTTAAATATCGTTGATGTGGAACCTTTGAAAATGAGCTCTTAGCTCAAAGGTGTATTCCTAATACTTAATGAATAAATTAAATAAATTGTATTTTTGCCAATGTGCAGAGGACCTCTTCTATTTGTAGCCATGGGGTACATAGTGCTAGTCTTGCTGTGTGGTTGCCTCTGGGCACCAATGCAGGTATTTACCAGTGGAAATGTCAATGTAATATAGATATAAATTAGGTAGCCTCAGTCCACCCATTAGCTTTGAAGCTGCCAATTTATGGTAAACCCGGAGAGCTGACTTACCTCCCCACAAAAAGGTGGAGATGCAACTATGCATTTTAATGAACCATTTTTGGGGAATTACATGGACAGTGGACAAAGGGTCTAAGGCAGTAGATTCCTTTTGTTAACCCTCCCCCAAAGGGTAAGAGGCAGGAGGGCCTACCTGTCCAGCCCTAGTCTAGTGAGCGGCTCTAACTTTTGAGAAAGCATGTTGTGTGGATTTCTTGTGACCTGAATGCCTAAGTATTTAATTTGGTTTTCACTCCATGTAAGCCCCAAATTCAAGATTGAAGTTTTATCCACCCCTGCATTAAGGGGCATGACTACAGTTTTATCCAAATTTAACTAATAGTCAGACAATCTACCAAATTCTTCAATTACCTGAAGGGCACTAGGCAGGGATGTTTGAGTATCCTTAACATGTAGCAAGATATCATCCACATAAACGGATACCTTATAGGTGGTGCCCTTGATATCTATTCCTTCTATTTCTAGTGTGTGCTTTAGTTTAAGAATTAGTGGTTCTAAGAAGAGGCTGAACAATAAAGGGGATAGTGGACATCCCTGCCTAGTATCCTTGTACAGTCTAAATGGGGTAGACTACACACCATTACAAATATCTGGGCCGAGGGAACTGTATAGAGAATTTGGACCCATTGAATAAATTCTACTGAGATGTCATATTTGGCCATTGCTGCAAACAGGAATGTCTATGACACCCTGTTGAATGCTTTCTCTGCATCAAGAGAGACCAGCACCACAGAGGTAGCTGGCTCTCCAGATGCAGAGATAAGACGGCACAGTTCTCTAAGATGGTCAGAGGAGACCCATCCTGGCATGAGTACCACTTACTCATTAGCAGTTAAAACATCCCAAACTTTGGTCAACTGTCTAGCTAAAACGTTTGCTAGAGTTATCATATATCTATATATATATATATATAGTAAGAGAAAAATGGGTCTATAATTGTCCAAGAGCATAGGATTTCTCCCTGGCTTAGAAAACAAAGTTGTTAGGGCTTCCATGAGACTCCCTCCAGACAATCCCTTGCTATAAAGATGATTAAAGAGGTCCAAAAGACCTAAAACACTTTTAAAAATTGGGGAAGAACCCACTGGGCCCTGGTATCTTTTTTAGAGCCAGATACCAGATGACTTGGTCAATTTCTTCCATTGCTATCCCTGCAGAAAAAAAAAATGACTCTGAGGTAGTAGTTAGGCCTCAAGAATTGATCCTGGTTCAATGTTCTCATAGAAGCATAAAATGATCTAAATTCCTCCACTAAGTCTTTTGAGTCAATTATTGACTCTGACTTACCTGGGACCCTCAGACCTTGTATGGTTCGGCATGCTTCCAGTTCTCTAACCCTAAGGGCCATTATCCTCCCCACCTTCTCCCCTTGGTTAAAATACCAAATCTTGGCCGTATATATGGCCAACTCTGCAGCTTCTCTACTATGTTCAGCATATGAGGCCCTAAGGGTATTTAATTTTATCCAAGTCACTTTGGGAGTGTTTCTAGACAGGTATCTTTCTATTGATCTAATCTGGCCAAGTAAGTCCGTTACTGTTTGCTCTCTGTTTTTTTCTTTTAGATGCGAGTCTAATCATCTCTCCAAGCAAAACCACACTTGAAAGCCATCCAGAATGTGTCTTCCTGCTCAACCAAGCCCTTATTGTGCTGGACGAAATTTGACATGTATTGTTTTATTTGAGAAATAAATGTTTTGTCTTTTTAAAATGTGTTTGTTTAGTCTCCATTTCTTGTCCTAGACAAGTGTAGGTGTAAACTGCATGGAGAAAGTCACAGGAGAGTGATTGGAGATCATCCTGGCCTGAATTTCATACTGTCCCAAACCAGTTAAATGTTCCTTACTTATTAGAAAGAAATATAGTCCTCTGCTGATTTCTCTTGGCTCAGTCATCACTTGAACTCCAATTTCCATAAACTGGAGACGTCGTTCCTAATAAAATGCTCCTGAATACCAAAAAAATGAAATCTATGTTCTTCTGCCCACATACCCATCGAGCTGATGGCTAATCCCAACTTACCATCTCCACCCGCAATAGTGAACCCTTGAACTAGTACACTGTTTTAAATATCTTGGCATCCCGCTTGACCCTAGCCTCTCCTTTGAGCCGCATGTGTACAAGACTATCTCAATTCTCCATCAGAAGCTGGGTCTGCTCTACCGGCTCTGTCCCCTTCTGTCGAGAGCATCTTGCCTAAAATTTGCCACAGCCTCCCTCCTACCTCTTCTTCTTCTTTATGGCTCCCCCTATTCTTGTCAATTAAGGCCCCCCTGATGAATCAACAAAAGCAATTATACCACAGGATAGGACACTTTGCTTTAGGAGCTTCCCCATGGCAACATCACTACTACTGTATGTATTCGCATCTCTGCGGTGGCTACAGCTAGAACATACATTCCAGTATACCTCCCCCTGCCTTACCTAAAAGCTCACCCACCTATACACTCCTCCTAGTCTATCTGATATTGTGGTGAGAAAAGCAGCCTGCCAGACTCTACTCTCCTCCTCCTATTAACTGTGCCATCCACACACCTAGCTGCAAATAGGAGATCCTTTGCCTGTGCAGCACCCTGGGCCTGGAATTTCTTCCCTCCATCTATCTGCTCTTACTCTTCCCTCCCCAGTTTCAAAAGTGCCCTGCTCAACCACCTCTACAGCCTAGGAACATGCTCCTGCTTTACCTAAGTAACTCTGTCATTTACATACTTATGTTAACCCCTCCTGGTGAGTCTGCTACCTCAACTGACTAGATACGATTGTCACATTTGCTCTGCAGTTGACTGTCTAATCTGATGTACCTAATGTGCCCTCACTACTATATACAACCTGCTGTATATTGTGTTGATTATAATCTTCACCTGTATCAACCTTTTTCTCCACCTTCCACTCCCCCCAAATCCCGGAAATCTATGTTTTTGTATATAATGTAAATGAACATACAAAGAAGCCAGCAGAGGAAGGCCATTTGGTCTACCAAGTAGTATTGCAGGGTCCACAGCTTGAGCTAATGTCCCTGCCCTCCCTCCCCACTCCTCCCATTCTTCCTACCCATGATCCTTACCTTCCCCGATGCCTATCCCAGCCTCTTAAAACTGCCCACTGCCTTCAACAAGATGACCTCTTCCAGCAGTGCATTCCAAGTGTCCACCACCCTCTCTGTGAAGAAGTGCTTCCTGACCTCCCCCCCCAAACCTCCCACCCTCCAGCTTAAGGCTGTGCCCCCTCATTATGGTTGCCACTCAGCTTAAAGAGACTCTCCTTATCAACCTTATTTTTCCCTTTCAAGTACTTGAAGGTCCCAATCATGTCTCCCCTCTCCCTCTTCTGTCTTCCAGAGAGTACATGTTCAGTGCCCTCAATCTCTTCTTCTGTGCCTTACCCTGCTGACCAGCTATCATCTTTGCAGCCCTCCTCTGGACCTTCTCCTGCAGGTTAATATCCTTTTTGAGGTGTGGGCACCAGTACTGAACTCCATACTCTAGATGCAGCCTTTCCAGTGACCTGTACAAGAGCAGTACAACCTCCTCTCTCCTACTACTGATCCCTCTAGATACGCATCCCAGCATCTTGTTTGCCTTTGCTGCTTTCTTGTACTGTGTGGAGTGCTTCAGGTCACTAGTGATCATCACTCTCAGGTCCTTCTCCTCCTCTGATGCAGATACTCAGACTCCACTCAGGTCATACTCTGTCCTGGGATTCTTGGCTCCAATATGCATATCTCTGCATTTCATGGCATTGAAGCCAAGCTGCCAGATCCTGGGCCATCTCACTAGCTTTTCCAGATCTTTCTGTAGGTCCTGTAAGCCTTCAGCAGTATTCACTCTCCCACAGAGGCACATTTTGCACTTAATGCCATCTCTGATGTCATTGATGAAGACAATGAACAACACCGTCACCAGCACTGAGCCCTGCAGGACCCCACTGGTGAACTCCCTGGTGCCAGATAACTCTTCCCCCCCACAACCACCCACTGGGTTCTGTCCCTCAGCCAGTTTTCCACCCATATGGCCATCTTTTCCCCAACCCCGAGATCCACCAACTTCCTAATCAACCTTTTTTGGGGCATAGAGTCAAATGCCTTGCTGAAATCCAGAGAGAGGATGTCTATCACTTGGCCTGTCTGTCTTAGTGACACAGTCAAAGAAGTCAATCACATTTGTTTAACACAGTCCCCCCCCCATGAACCCATGCTGCCTCTCATCCTGGAGACCATGCTCCTCTAAATATTCCACCAACCTTTCCTTTAATATGGTCTCCATTAGCTTGCCCACAATGGAGGTCAGACTGACTGGTCTGTAATTCCTTGGGTCATCCTTGGGACTGCTTTTGTGGAGGGCACTACTTGTGCTGTTCTCCAGTCCTGCGGTACCACTCCTGACTGTAGCTAACTATTAAATAGGGCTGCCAGTCATCCTGCCAGGTCCTCAGCCAGTTCCTTTAGTATCCTTGGATGTACTCTGTCCGGGCCTGGTGATTTGTCCACCTTCAATGCCAGTAGCCCCACCCTCACTCTAGCCTCTATCATTACATCTGTGTTCCTCTCCCCCTGCTCTTTTCCCTCCATTGTTTTCTAGCATTGTTTTACAATGTACTATGCGGTATGAGCTTGTCTTTGTATTTCTCTTTTTATATCAATGCCATTCTTGAATGTACAGGTCTTTATTTGTATTGATGTATGTTGCTTCAATCTGTAATCCTTTATATAATTACCTTTATATTGTTTGTTCATGGCTGTACTAGTACATTTGTAATCCTTCTCTCTTGTACTCTCCCCTGGGTCACCCCTGAAAAAGGGACTGCATGATCTCAGTGGACTTACCCAGTTACCAAAATTCAAATAAATAGTCTGGACTGGGAGCCATGTGCTGTACATTATAATGTAAACTCATTAGCAATTGGATAGTGTGTGCACCACGGGTCTACCAAACTCAGTGTGCCCATTAAATCCCTAATTGCCCTGTGAGCAGGGGATGAACCATGCTGAACTGCAGGCTCCCCATCCAGACCAGAGTCCAAGGTGATGTTCCAGTCACCCACCGGTAAAACTGGAAGATGGGACCACCGTACCAGCCTCCAGCCTATGTCCATAAAGAAGCCTGGATTGTCAGCACTGGGTATTGACCGAAGTAATATCTCCTGCTGCCCCAGCGAGCCCCTAACAAGGATGTATGTGCCTTCCTCATCTGCCTCTCCCTCTAATAATTTAAATTGAATTGACCTGGCAAACAAAAATTGCCATCCCCTTATTAGTATTGTCTCCTGCCCCATAAACTTGTCCAACTCATTTTCTTTGGAGCTGCTAGAGCTGGCTTTTCTTGACGTGTGTTTCCTGTAGAAAGGAAATTCGGGCACAGAGTTTTATTAAATGTTGAAGTACTTTGTATCATTTAGTATGATTCTGTGTGTCTTTCACATTCCAGGTTATATAACTGATCTGACTACCAATGGTCATAGGTTAAAAAAAAAATTGCATCTCTAGGAGTAGTAATAGCCCCTACTCCCCTTCTGACCCACTGATCAATAATCAATTGTGCTCAGTCCCTCATCCCCTTATTACAAATTGTCACATACAAAAAAAAATCAATATAAGTGTAACAAACAACAAAAACTGTTGATGGAGTTTAGAGATAAATGTAGGCAGTAAGAACATTTCATGACATCTATTGCAACAAAGAACATTTAACACTAAACTTACCCCCACACCGTGGACCCATACAGTGGAGACAAAACTATTTACTGGTGGTCTTAACCCTTGTGAGAAATGTCCACTGGGAACCTCCTTCACCTGTATCCCTACGGTCCATATGGCTGTGAACATGGTCATCAAGAAGGAGAGACTGCCCAGCTGAGTGTGTATTAAGTGCAGTGTACAACAAATCCATAGTCCCAAACAGGAGGGGAAGTAGTCATGTATTGTTATCCAGCTAAAAAATTAGATGCAAGGGTCCCTCTACCCACCCACCCCAAAAGTCAGTTGATGCATCCCAATTTTAATCTGCAGACCTGAAGATCCAAAAGATACCACAGGTACATTCCATGTCACTGTGCCCCCACCACCACGTCAAGTATGGGTTTAAAAAATTCCCCCCCAGCTCTTAAGTCCCTGTGCACCTGATTAGTCACCAGTGCTCCACACAGTTACTATGAACATCACATGGCATCATAACTTTTATATTAAACTATGTTTTCACTTCACAAGGGCTCGCTGATTTGTTTGAATAGTAATAAAGGAATTTCAGAGCACTCCAACTGGTAGAGTAGTGAGACAGTATGATGGAAACATTCTAACTTAGATGTTCTGTAAAATCAGAAAGTGCTAAAGATGCTGGCCATTTGTTCCAAATTGGAAACACTTTACTAGGAAACCTAAGGTTGAGGAATTAATAGGCATAGTTGCTAGGCAGATTAATTGGCACCTACAGCACCTGAAAAAAGCTGCTATGAGACTAAGCAAATTTTGGCAAATGTATGATATATTAAATATAGGAGACAAGCAGCTGAGGGTCCAGCCAGGTCCCATGTGCAATGTAAATGAGCCCAGTGTGGAGCACATATTACAGGCCTTGAGATTTAATGTGCCCAGCCTATGCTCTGTGTAGAGAAAGGCATATGCATGGGGGAAGGGCAGCACCATGAGCAAACTCCCCCAGCAAAGACCCCACAACAGCTATACAACCTCACATTCCCCAAGTGCAGAAAAGAATGTCTCTGAGCTGTTGTGTTGCTCTGGTTTACAGTTCAATTTTGTGGTGATGTTGAGCCCCATGCAACCTCTCCCCACTTAGTGCAGATGAATCTCCAGGAGAGAAAAAAATGAAGCCTGCCAGTTTAAGCAACTCAATAGAGAAAGAGAGAGCAACAGGTCTGGTGTGTCAGTCGGCCTCCACCACTGCTTCATCAAGAGTAGAGACAGTCCACATAGCGATGTCTGCATGTAGATCTATATGGGAAAGCCACCAGTGTTCCAGAGGAGAAGACTCCCGACTGGGAGACACCTTGTGTTAGCTCAGTGGCTGTGGCGATAAATAGGGGAAGGCATAACCGGGAAGCGCCATGAGTACCAGTGCCACCCAATGAAGTCTAAATAAGTGTAAGGCAGTCTTATATCATAAGATAAAGGCAAAAAGGACACCTTAACCTGTGCAGTTGAAAATCAGATTTCCATGCATAGAGATCTCAGGGAGAAGATGATGGTAGTTACACATCAGGCAGCCCAGCCGCTTGTCTTCCAGTGCTGTGAGGAATGGGGACCCTGCGGAAAAAGACTGGGCAGCATAGTTGGAAGTTCTTGCCATGCTTGTTCAGCAGCATGGAATTGTTGGGTCTCTCCATTAGTGGCGGCAGTCGGGTGAACCAGGTAGATGACATGGAATTTAATTAAGGCTACCTGTAGTTTTGGCTTGATGTCCTGGTATTCAACAATTCCAAAATATTGCTTGCACTCCCATGAATTAAACACAGACTCTGCAATAAATTCAAATTTCAAACTTTAATGCTGATTAATAGCAGAGTCTGCAATGAACAACTCATGTGCCCCTGATGAAGGGTTTAGAGACCCAAAGTGCCGGGGCTAGTATTGGGCACATGAGTTGTTCCGCTACACACTCTGCTATTCATTAGCATTAAAACTTGAAATTTGAATTTACTGCAGTCTGTGTTTGATTCACAGGAGTGCAAGCAATATTTTGGAATTGTTATGCTTTCTACTATAAGGGACAGTGAATGGAGAACACGGAAGGGGGAAAGACCACTAGGCTACCAGGGAACTTTTTTTTTAGTCTACAGGGATGGTGATCGGAGAACAGGGAAGGGAGAGGAAGACCACTAGACTACCAGTGCATACTTTTTATCATTAGAGACGGTGATCGGAGAAGGGGGAGACAGAGGGACCACTAGGCTACCAGGAAATTCTTTTTAGACTGTGGGGATGGTGATCAGAAGAGGGGGGAGTGACCACTAGACTACCAGGGCATACTTATTATTATAAGGGATGGCAATCAGAGAATGGGGGAGGGGGAAGGACTGCTAGACTACCAGGGCATACTTTTTATTATAAGGGATGGTGATCGGAGAATGGGGGGGGACACTAGACTACCAAGGAACTGTTTATTTTGTACCAATGGGCCAGCGATCAGTGGGGTGCATAGTATCTCTGCCAGCCACTAGGGTTCCGTGTAGTTAAGAGAAGATTTTCCTCTGTAGTGTTTTCTCTATGCAAGGGAACCCTACAAATGGCCCTTGCAAGGAGAAAATGATTTGTGGATGGGACTGTGCCAATATTCAGGTCCCCTCCCCCAATTTTCATTGCGGCCCCCTCCAGACATTGTCCTGGTGCAAACCCAATTTGAGGGTGCAAATTGGGATTCTGTGAATACCAACCTGGCGCAAAACCGAGTTTGCGCTATGCAAACTGAGTTTGTGCTGGAGCAAAGTTTTGTGAATATGGCCCCAGGTCTAGAACCTGGTGATATCAGTTACACAGAAAAAAAAAAACAGGCTATTCACTTGTAACAGTAGTTCTAGGAGTGGTATATGATGTACATCCACACTTCTGGCAGTGTTCCTTTCCCTTTAAGACTTGCTGGAATGTCTTTAAGCTGGCTCCTCCCACCCACTGGGTGGCAACTCCCTTGGCATTGCTCCATGACATCAGATCTTATGCTCTGGAAGCAAAACCGGTGTGCTACTTGCCTGGGGAGGTTGGGTGGGACAGTGTGGATGTACGCCATATGCCACTCCTAGAACTAGTGTTACAGGTGAGTAACTTGTTTTTCTAGGGATGTGGATATGGTGTACTTATCCACACTTCTGGCAGATTCCTAGCCATTCTCCTGGGAGGAGGGGGCAAGCGCACACCCCATACTTACGGAAATGAGATTGGAGAACTGAGGCCCCAAAACCAGCATCCAGGCATGACTCAAGGTCGATGTAATATGTGTGCTGACTTCCAGGTAGCAGCCCTGCAGAGTTCCATGATAGGGACATCCCTGGAAGCAGCCAGAGAGGCAGCGGTATGACTGGTGGAATGAGCCCTTAGCCCTAGGGGTGGCTCCCTACCCGCCAACCTATAGCAGAGGTCAACGCAGGAAACAACATGCCAATCATCCACTTGGCTGCCAGTCTGCCAGGTGCAGCTTCAGCATAGTTGAAAAATAGCTGGTAAACCGCTCCCTGAACTCCAGCTGTGTGCTCTTTGTAATAGGTGAGCGCACGCCGCTGATTCAAAGTATGGAGGCTGTGCTCGGCCTCTGAGGTGTGGTTGGTGAGGTACACTGGGAGACTGATCACCTGGTTAAGGTGAAACTCAGACACAACCTTTGGAAGGAACTTTGGGTTGGTGCAAAGGACAACCTTGTCCCTGAGTAAGACCAGATAAGGAGACTCCACCAAAAGCACTTGGAGCTAACTGATCCTTCTGGCTGACATGATAGCCATCAAGAAGGTGATCTTCCATGACAGGTGAGACACTTCACACCCATGGATTGGTTCAAATGGCTTGCCCATGAGCTGTACCAACATCAGCAACATATCCCAAGGTCATGGTGGTTCACGCACCAGATGGGAAATGTGGTCAAGGCCTTTGAAAAAAAAACACCTTCTCCTGTGACACCGATGGCATACCAGCCTGGCCCGGTATGCAGAGATGGTTGACAGGTGCACCTTAAGGGACATCGGCTGATGGCCCAACTAAGAGAGGGACCAAAGATAATCGAGAATGCTAGCCACCAGACAAGATAAAGAATCAAGCCCCTTGCCCTGGCACCAAATGGAGAGCCTCTTCCATTTGAAGACATAGCATTTTCAAGTTGACTCCTTTCGAGAAGCCTCAACCACGGTGAGGATATCTTTGGAGAGACCCAAAGCCTGGCACTCTAGCTGCTCAGGAATGAGGCTGTCAAGTGCAGGGATTGAAGATCCAGTTGGAGTACCTTCCCCTTATTGCAAGAGAGCAGATGTGAGCATAGAGGGAAATGTCTCGGTAGCCTGCAGCTGAGGAGACTGGGGTACCAGAACTGGCGGAGGCACCAGGATCATCCGTGCCTTGTTCTTCCTGGATTTGATCAGCACTTTGTAGATCAGAGGAAATGGAGGGAAGGCACAGAGGAGGCCTGGGTTCAGGGCCTCGAAAAGGCATCCCCCTGCAGAATTCCCTGCTGAGGGGGGTGGGCACAGTACAGCTTCAGCTCTGCATTCTCCCTGGAGGTGAACAGGTCCACAAGAGGGGTGTCCCATTGGGAGAACGGACTGTGTACTACCTCTGGATGGAAAGACCACTCGTGAGACACCTTGCCCACATGGCTGAGGGTGTCCGCCAGCAGGTTGGAGACATCAGCCACATGGATGGCCAGAAGATCAGCATCCAGGCTGCACACAAAGGTCCAGATGTGGAGAGCTTCCCTGCACAGAGGAAGGGAGTGCATCCCACCCTGTTTGTTGAGGTAATACATGGCTGTGGTGTTGTCCATCTGGGCCTGCATGACTTGACCCTGAATGTGTGGAGTAAAGGCTGTCAGCACCAGCTCAACTGCCCAAAGTTCCAGGTTGATATAGCATCAGTATTCCCCAGGGTCTAAAGTCCGTGGACCCTGTGCTCCTCCAGGTGGCACCCCAGCCCATCAGGGAGGCTTCGGTCATGATGGTGACAGTTGGTTCTGGGCACACAAATGGGATCCCTTCCTGTAAGTATTCCAGGACTAACCACCACTGAAAAGTGTCCCACATTGGCTGGGTCACAGTGACCAGCTCATCAAAGTGGTCCTGGCACTGAGACCAATGACGGGCAAGTTCCCATTACAAAAACCGTATTCTCACCGGATCCAACAGACCATGCTGGTGCATGCTCCCATGTATTCCAGGAGGTGCAGGAATTCCCGAGCAGGGTGCAACAGTCCAACCCAAAATGATCAGGCAAAGGAGAAGGAGAGAGCCTCCGCCCGCTCTGCCGGAAGCCGAGCCCTGGGTCAGCAAGAGTCAAGCTCTGCCCCAATGAAGAGAATCACCTGTGAGGGTATGAGTTCCAACTTGGCCTCGTTAACCAGGAGGCCAAGGGATGAGCAGGTCTGGAGGGCCAGGTCCCTGGACTGCTCCATCTCCTACTGGAGGGACCCACTATAAGCCAGTCGTCCAGGTAGGGGTACACTCAGACCCCTTGGCTCCTCAGGAAGGCTGTCACTACTGCGATGCACTGGATGAAGACCCTGGTAGCTGAGGAGAAGCTGAAGGGCATGGCCTAGAACTCATAAAGATTTCCCTCTGCTTGGAACTGAAGGAACTAGTGCTGGGACGGATGGAAGGGGACATGGAAGAATGCATTCTGAAGATTCAGAGAGCAGAACCACATGTCCCATTCCACAGATTAAATGATCTGAGATGGAGTGACTATCCTGATGGTATGTGATGAGAAACTTGTTCAGGTCATGAAGATCGAAGATGGGGTACCTGGCCCCCCCCATCCATTTTGGCACCAGGAAGTACCTGTAGACAAACCCTGGGTTTACTGGATGGTCCTGAACTGGAGCCACTACCTCTTTCTGGAGAAGCTGGGTGATGTCTTCCCAAAGAGATGACAGCATGTCAGTGGACACCATGTCCTCCCATGGGGTAAAGGCTCAGCAAGGCAAGTAAGTCTCAAATCCTAGAGGCAGACCTTGACTGACCACCTTGAGTACCCATGTGTCCATGGTGACAGTGGACCAGGCGGAAAGCAAGTGGTGGAGCCGTTGCCCATGGGAGGACCCAGATGAGACAGGATGGGCCTGGGAGAGACACCCCCAGCCCGTCACTGGACAGGCTTGGAGATGGAGTAGGGACTGGCTAAGGAAGCAGTGGGGCCTTGACCACTTGGTGTTTGGACAACCGAAGCGACCGACTTTCGTCAGGGGCACCAAGTCTGGGCCTGCTGCCCTGCCGGAGGCTGGGATGGCTTGGCCGCAGGGGCAGAGAGGAGCTGAAAAGGCTTCTTTAATTGAAGCTCAGCACCTTTGTGATCCATCTGGGTGGAGGTAACCAAGTCCAGGGTGGCACTGGACTTCTCAATGCGAGTTAGGTCCCCTTTGACCCTGGGCCCAAACAGATCAGTGCACAAGAAGGGGACATCTGCCAAGTAGTGCTGGGTACCGGCTGTAAAAGTCGAGCTCCTCAGCCAAGCCCTGCAGTACATACAGTAGCAGCCAGAGACATTGCCAGCCATTTCTGGAAATTTCTGTTATATTTCTAGAGAAATCTCCTGCTTTCTGCATTTCCACAGTAGAGGCAGCAGAGAGGAATGCTATAGAAATTTCTTGAAATATCTGGAAATAGCTGGCAATGTCTGTGGCTGCTACTGTAGCCACTGCAGCAGCCAAGGGACAGGGCATAAGAGTTGCCAATGTCCATGGCTGTCTGGAGCTGCTGCTTAGCCACTGCTTGGACCTGGTCACAGACTTGCTTGACCATAGTCTGTAAGTCAGCCAGGAGCCTGGGAAGCACCTCATCAAGCATGCCTAAAAGGGCATGAGCAAAGTGGGCCATCAAAAGGGCCGAACTCACCTGCCGAAGGTGGAGAAAGGAGGCTGCATAGACCTTTTTGGCCATATGATTCAATTTCTTGGATTCTGTGTTGGGAAGCTTATCCACATCCCTGACATTGCCTGAGCACCAAAAAACTGAGTCAGTCACCAGATCCTCAGCTGAGGGATGTGTGGTGAAACCCGACAGGGAACCGGTAGAGACCACGTACTTGTTGGCCATCCAAGCTGATGGTGCAGGGCAAGAAGCAAGGTGCTGCCAAAGCTCCACAGCAGGGCCAAACATGGCGTCAGGGACAGGGAAGACCTCCCCAGCAGAGTTGCCCTGGTCGAGAATCCCTGTCATTGAGTACTTAGCCCGTTTAAAGGCCTGCTCAGCGTGGAGGACGGTAAGGAGGTAACCTTCTTCTTCCAGTGGAAATGAAGATCTGGCATCATGGGGCAGTGTTGAGGGAGTTACCACCCAGGTGCATGGGAGGAGTCAGCTTGAAGACATTCCGGCAAGCCTTAAAAGGAAAGGAACACTGCTAGAAATGTGGATAAGTACACCATATCCATGTCCCTAGAACTTACAGTTCTAGTTTCCTCAAATGATGTCACTAGTTTCCAGAACTGATCAGTAATTATTAGAAATGGATATTAAACATGAAAAAGCAGCATTATCATAGGTCCCTAAACAAAAACAAAACAAACAAAAAACAAAATTTCAAAGTGAACAAAAAACAAACAGTACAATAGGGAGATTAACAAAGAGAAACAAAGGCTCAAATTGTCAATTATATTTTAGTTAGAATCTCCTGACTCAAATGGGATGCCCAAATTTGTTATTGTGACCAAACACTGGGCACATCAGATTTTGTGGTTGAAAAAATTGTTTAACCTTATAAACCCCAATGATGCTGGAGATCTACATCGCTTAAAAGTTTAATTCCCCCTTTCTGGGTGCCTATGCTTAGCATCAAAACCAAACAAGAGTAACCAATGTATAATAAATAAATCTGCATTTCTTTCAGCGTACCTTGCGGCAACATTTCCATTAACACTGTTATCTGTACAGTTCAACAGTAAAAATAAGAATCAGACCAACTGTACACAATATCATGTGCCATAAACTTTTTTTGTGTGTAAATATACAATCACTAAGTATCTTCCCATGGGGAGTTAAAGACATATACGCATTAATAATTAAAATGAAAAAATACTGCATCAACCATACTAGAATAAATCATTCAAACAAGATGCTGCTATCAATAATATGCTTCCCCTCATGAAAATGTTAGTAAGCTAAAAAAGTAATTTCTAGCAAATGTTGTACCTTTAGCTACTCACAAATATGCATTTGTAACCCAACATTATGTTAGTATGCAGTATTCAAGAAGCTCATGCAAGCTTATGGTAGCTTCTGAAAGTCTGCCATTAAATCATAACTTGCTGTAAATGTCATATTAATTTAATATAAACTTGGCAGTGTTTCAAAAACAAGTTTGTAAGTAGCTACTGGCATGCATGCAAGGTGTTTAAACACCTATCTCAGATCTTTTAAGAATAAGGTTGAAAACCAGTGATGGAAAGTGTTTTTCTTCTGATAGGTAAAGTTAGTAGCACAATCAAAAGGACTTCCAAGTTAACATGTCAAAAGTTCAGTTTGGTAACTCAGTATAACAGTGTATGTGTCCACAGCTACAGGTTTCACTTTTGATGTGCAATATAAAAAATAACCTCTATACATAGGATAAACTTACACAATTATGTCATGGCCAGTGAATTTTGTTGTTAAAGTCTGCGACCCAAACTGCTTTAAAAACATATGCTGTGTGATAAATCTATAACCTACTTTTCAAACAACATGTTTATGCTAACTAAATGATTTCAGATGAGAACATTTAAATGGTTCATAACATACACTGCCCATAAATATATTTTTTCCTACTAAACAGTCCATGTCCAAAAAGTATTAAGAACAATCAATCATCCTAAATGATAATGTTGGTATTCAAAGTAAAAAAAAAATTGGTTTAAAAATGCACTTAAAAGATTTGGGGCCAGATTCACAAAAAATCACAAATGGCAATGCAAAATTTTGCGTTGCAGTTTGTGATTGCCCAGTTGTAAAAATGTACTATTCACAGATGGATAGTGCACCACATTATCCGACTGTGAATAGGGGTAGGTCGCATTGGCAGTAACCCCATTACTGCCTGCATCATGCCACCAGCGCCACCCCCAACCTGTAGCCAAGTGAATGGCTCCCACAACGGATGGCGCCCATGAGCTAATTTCAGTTCACTAAATCAGCCATGCAAATGAGCCCATTTGGCATTGAAGGTACTAGGTGGCAATCTACATGCCCATTATGGGCTCATTTGCATAGGCCCCCCAGCCTCCACCGGACACACAGCCACAGTCCATGGTGGCTAGTGCCCCCCCTCGCTGATTGCCTCCCCACAATATAAAATAGCAATTCCTAGGTGGTATAGTGTCCCTCCCCCAGCCAATTGCTGGCCCAATACATATTATATAATTTCCCTGGTGGTCTAATGTCCCTCCACCTGGCCAATTGCCAGACCAATACATACTACTGAAATTCCCTGGTGGTCTAGTGTCCCTCCCCGCTGGCCAATCACTGGCCCAATACATATTATAGAAAGTCCCTGGTGGTCTAGTGCCCCTCTGCCGATCACTATTCTGGCCCCATTAAAAAAGGTGTCCCTGGTGGTCTAGCAGTCCCTCCCCTGCCAGATCGCAGATTGTCATCCCTTTACGAATCACTAAAAGATGTCTTTGGTGGTCTAGTGGTCCCTCCCCTTCCCTGATCGCCGTCCTCATGATAAACCTATAAACATCTTCATTGTTTCCCCCCATCCCCTGGTCACTTGGGAATGAAATGCCCATGGTGGTCCAGTGGACCCCCCACCCCGGCAGATAGTGCCCCACCACCCTGCTCCCCTCATCCTGAAACTGAGCCAGTGACCGGCACAGCCCTTCTCTCTTCTCCATGGCTGTCAGTTGACTGAGCTGTCAATGGAGCACATAGTGCATACAGTACACGACCATCGATTGACAGCTGCTGTCAATCAATGGGTTTATACTGTATACAGTACATGCTCCACTTACAGCTCAGTCGGTGGCCGGCCATAGTGGAGAGAAGAGGGCTGTTCTGGTCGCCAACTCAGTTTTGGGATGGGGCCACAGCCCTCCTCCTTCCACCACAGCTGGACGACAACTGAGCTGTCAATGGAGCAGATACTGTATACAGTACGTGCCCACTGATTGACAGCAGCTGTCAATCAATGGGTGCGTACTGTATACAGTACATGCACCATTGACAGCTCAGTCAGTGGCCGGCCATGGTGGAGAGAAGAGGGCTGTGCTGTTCACCAGCTCAGTTCTGGGATGGGGGGAGTAGGGTGGTGGGGCACTACCTGCCAGCATGGGGTCAACTAGACCACCATGGACATTTCATTCCCATACAGCCATTGGATAGGGGATGGGGGAACCACTGGAGATTTCTGTAGGTTCATCATGGGGACAATGCTCTGGGAAGGGAAGGGACCACTAGACCACCAAGGACATCGTTTAGTGATTAGTAATGGGATGGTGATCAGTGATCTGGACCAGGGAGGGACCGCTAGACCATCAGGGACAACTTGTTTATTAGTGCCGGAATGGCGATTGGCAGGGGGGAGAACATTAGACCACCAGGGACTTTTTATAACATCTATTGGGCTGACCACTGGCCAGGGGGAGGAACACTAGACCACCAGGGAGACAGCCTTTTTTTTATCTCAAACTGGCGATCGGTGATGGGGGGGGGGCACTGCAGTACTTCCACCAGTCACTAGAGTTGTGTGCGATATTGTCAGGTCTCTGTCAGTGGCATTTGCTCCATGCAAGGGGACTACTCAAGGGGCCCCTTGTGCAGAGCAAATGCTTTGTGAATCGGGCAGTGTCAATATGCAGGTCCCCTTCTCCTCATTTGCATTGTGGCCCCCTCACAACTTTGCCCAAGCGCAAACCTGGTTTGTGGGTACAAACCAGGCTTCTCTGAATACCAGCTTGGCACAAATCCTGGTTTGCACTGTGCACACCGGATTTGTGATGGGACAAAGTTTTGTGAATCTGGCCCCTGATAAGACTATGAATTTTAAATGAATTTCCTATTGGCAATGGATAGTTTCTTGCACACTTCAAGCATATACTTTCCTGGGTCAACAGCACACAAAGATATACACAGACTTTATAAATGATTACACACGTGCCATCAGTCAAATAATTAACTATTTTACCATTATAATATTAAACCTGCAAATCAGTGATCAAGGTTTAAGACTTGTTTAAATAACTTGTACTTGAATGAAATAACATATAAAAGCCAAAGCGGTGTTCATTTTAGACTATCACATTTCTTAAAAAATAAAAATATCTTGTGGGTTTTGCAAAAATACTGCTGCCATCCAAAATGAGAATAAGTTATCCTTCATGTTATGAATAAAGAATTGGTAAAATTCATCAACACTAAAAGTGAGTTAACACCACAGTTTCACAATGATTTGTAAAGTCTTTCAAACCACTAAAGTATTTTTTAAGGATTTTTACTAGCATCCATTTGTTGTGAAGACTGTAAAATGTACTCAGAAAAATGCTTACATTGATCGACTGGTTATCTTAAAAAGAAACTGCAGATTTATACGTTAACAAAATCTGAAGGTGTTCATGTCCGTTATTTACACAGGGCTGAATGACAGCTTGCAGAATGCTTTTTATATTACCATGCAACATGCTTTTCTATTAACGCAAACATGTTTTAAAAAGGCACAATAGACATGGTATGACCTCACCAGGTATTCTGTGTATGCTGCACAGTTTCAAAACTTTCAAGCATTACTGCATGGGAAATATCATTTAAACAGTTTGCTGTAGAAACTTGGAATCGGCATCTGAAAATGAAAATAACTTGCAATGATGAAACAGACTGCGTAAATGATTTTGCAAAAGACGTGAATCATGCACGTCATACAGTTGTTCATTAAACAACTTGCTTCCTTTATGCAGATGAGATTTTAAGGGGGATTCTTGAGACAAGGTTTATAGCAGTCTAAAGCTTATGGAAATAATATTGTTATGCTATAAGGTAAGAAGGCTATCTTTGCAGATGTTCTGAATTTGTTCTGTGCATTATATTAATATTATGAGTCTCTTTCTTTAAGCATGTTACTCTTGAACACCAGATAAAGAGTCTGTAACTTTGTTAATATTTGGGACTTTCCATGGTCCAGGTATTACGTGTGCCTTTCTAGATGCAAATGCACTGTTTTCTGCATCTTGAGGTATTGTCTTTCCATCATCTTTGGTTTCATGTATTTGCTGCTTTCTGTTAGTCCTTTCTTTCTCTTTTTCTTTATGTTCTCTTCCAGTATAGCTAGCTGGCTCAGTGGCTGCTAAATGTTTCTTTTCTTTTAAAGACCCTTCTGTTTTCTTTATACTTTCTTTTGCTTTGGAAATACCTTGCGTTAAGTCCTTTGTGCTTCCCTCTGAAGACATGACCTTTGGATTGTCATTTTGCTTAGTGACCAAATTCTTGTTCTTATTCATTTCAGTTGACAAGGAAGGTATTTTCTGTGGTGCAAGGTCTTTTCTTTCTAAGATATGTTTTTCACTTTTCCCAGAGTTCACATGGTGCGGACCATCTTCATTTCTTAGGTTTTCCGATCTGCCTCCCCTTTGATTTGAAGGTCCATACTGCTGAAACTTTACTGGACTAACTGCTCTACCTCTTTTTTCTGCTCTCCCTTCTCCTTTCACAATGTCTATCACATCCTTGCCTTCTCTCATGTAGGATTTCTGTGGACTACTTGATCTGCCCCTGTTGTGTCTTGGGTGATCTTTTCCATGATCCATTTTATTCATACTGTTTCCTGACCGGGTCTGAGTTCCAACTTTCCTTGGACTCACAGATCTATCTTTGCTTCTATTTTGCTTCCTTTTAGTGTCATCTTTCTTGAGACCAAGTGTCCTTTCATTTGCAGTTTCTAATTCTTCTTTGCTCACATTTCGGGGACTAGAAGACCTAGACCTACCTGAAATATTCAGTACCTCATTGAGGACTACCAACTGGTTATTTTTATCAATGTTTGCAGGTGTATGTGGCTTGACACTTATTGCCTCATCCAAGCTTGTCTTCTCTGTGTGTCTTAGGCTAGCTGATCTGTCTTTAGCCTCCTGCCCTTGGAAGGCAGTGTTATTCACTACTTTATGTTTGTCTGATGGTTGGATCTTCATTGAAGCAACTTCAAATATGGTTGAAGGAGTCTGTTCTGGTGTGGAAATAGAATGCGATGAAGAAAATGGTGACTGTTCATCATACATTATGCTTGTATATGACCCATTCAGAGCATTTATATCACCTAGGAGACACAAAGAAGATGAGGTTGTACTAATGCAACAATGTTCATATATTAGCATTTATAATGTATGCCATGTTTCATCCTATCATTTGCAGAACTTTACAAAACAGTATACTGTAAATGTGGTTTACTGCTAACACTGTACTACTGCACATTAAGAAACTACATAAGTTGTATACTAGGTTGTTAGATAAGAGGAAGCATTAGCCCATCGAGCCTGTCTCCTGCCTTAGCAGGGCCATTATTACATATGATTGAGGTAGTAGTCATCCAGCCTATTTTTAAAGATACCAAATGATTCTGTTGTGACAACCTCCCTAGACAGTGAATTCCAAGATGCTGATGCCCTGTCTTTAAAAAAACTCCTCTCCTAGTGATATTTATAGTATTTTGTATTTGAATGTGTTTATCATGACATCTTACATAAATCCCCCTAGTATTACATTTCAAATCCAAACTAATCATTAATTCCTTATCATTGATGATTTCATACATTTGTAGCATATCTCCTCTTTGTCATCTCACTTCAAAACTGCATATTCCCAGCTCCCTTAGTCTTTCCTCATAGGTCCTGTCTCTCAATCCAGTCACCATCTTAGTGGCTCTGTGCTATACCCTCTCAATATTATTTATGACCCTCCTCAGGTGCGGAGACCACACAGTGGAGCAATAATCCAGGTGCGGCCTTGTATGTCTTGTATAAGGTAAGCACAAAATTCTTATTTCGTGATACAAATGCATTTTTTATACATCCCAGCATCCTGTTTGCTTTATTAATAACCTTGTTACAGTGGTCACTAAAACTGAGATCTGTATCAGTACACCCAGGTCATTCTCAAATTTGACTTTCTTTAGGCAACTTCCCTTTAAGCTGCAGTTGTGATTCACATTATTCTTGCCTAAATGTAGAACTACACACTTATCTAAGTTGAGATTCATTCCATTATGCTGTGCCCATTTTTCTACCTTTTCAAGGTCCTTTTCTTGACTGGTTTTCTGATCCTTAGTTCTCACTACAGCCCCTAACTTTGAATAGTCAGTGAATTTTACTAACCAGTTCTCAGTTCCCCTTATCCATATCAGAAATATACAGACTAAAGACAAGGCCCATCACAAAGCCCTGCAGAACTACACTTGTTACTCTGCCCATTTCAGACATGTTTCCTCTGATACGTACCAGATGAGTTCTGTTAAGGAGGCACCAATTTATCCAGTTTATTATAGTCTTGTCCAAGCCTAATTTGTTCAGTTTCATAATAGATATGTTATGAGGGACCTTATCAAATGCTTTTAGGAAATCTAGAAAAAATGTCAACCAGTTCTTTATTAATAAGTGCTATGCTTACCTTATCATAGAAAACTAGTAAATTGGTTACGCACAACCTGTTTTTTTTGAATCCATGTTGACCAAAGTCAGATATATTCTTTATTTTCATGTCTATTTCTATCACTTGCTTAATTAATGCTTCCATAATTTTTACACAGTATTGATGTTAGACTTATGGGTCTGTAGTTAGGGTTGGTTTTATCTCCTTTTTTAAAGAGGTGTATAACAATTGCCCTTCTCCAATCATCTGGAACATCTCCGGTCTCAATGAACATATTAATCAGATGTTAATAAGGCTGCTATCCATCCTGCTACTGTATTACTTTCAGTCGTCTACTTTGGATTCCCTTCTGCCCTGCTGATTTCATAATGCTTACTTTTTTCCAATTGTTCTTTAACTTTTGTGATGGTAATGTTGGTGTCAACCAGACTAGTTGGTTCCATATCTGCTCCATTTTCTACCCCTTTTACAACATGCTGTGGTTTGCCTGTCTTGTTGTAGACCGAACAAAAGTATCTGCCATTTGTTTAGGTTCTGATACTTCCTGTTCCCCAATTTTTAATGGACCCACTGATCTCCCTATAATAACTCTGTTGTTCACATAGGCAAAAAATGACTTTCCATTATCTTTAGTGCACACTATTTTAAATTCAAGTTTTCTCCTTTTATTTTTTATTTGCTTTTTGCAGCTCCTTTCTACATTTCTACTGTAGTTGTTGTTATCCTGTTTCATTGCCCTGTAAGCTGAACTTTTTTTAGTGATTTTTTTTTTAAACGTTGCCTGAATACCAATGGGGTACTTTTCCTTTTTTATTATAAATTCTTTTATTTGGGATATACATCTGCTCTAGAGTCAATCATTTATTTTTACTATCTGCCCAGAAAGTATTCACATCACTCATATTACAGTCTGTCTCCCAGTCCCATTCTTGTAATGATCTGATTAATAATAGATCCAAAGTCTGCTCCAGAATAATTTTTAATAACAGTACATGCTGTAATGGTTTTCATACGAGTTACAATATTGAAAATAAGTGTACCATGACTGCTGTTGAGAAGTGGATCTATGATTTGGACATTCTGTACATTTTGTGACATGTCTGTTAAGACTAGATCCAGTATTTTATCCATTCTTGTAGGTTCCTTGACTACTTGTTGCAATCCATTTTTAGTTATCACATTTATGAATAGTTGTTCATTGTGATTTGTTGCTGAAAGATTTTCCCAGTTAATTTCTGGGAGATTAAAATCCCCCAGAAGAATGAAGTCTCAGCTCTGAACCATATCTGAAATATTTTTTAATAAGTCATGCTATTCTTGTCCTTTACTGTTTGGTGGTCTGTAACATACACTGACCCTACTGTTTCCCCTCTTTCACGTTAATGTCTAACCATAGGATTTCTATCTAGTGGATTATCCTTATGATCATCGCTCGTTATTTCATTGCAGATTAAATCATTTCTAATAAAGATTGCAACTCCTCCACCCCTTTTGTTAACTCTATCTTTGTTCCAGAGCTTGTAACCTTTGATGTCTCTATTCCATGTATTGTTAGCATTCCACTGTGTTTCAGTGATGGCCACAATGTCAATATCTTTCTCTTCTAGGAGAACGTCTAATTCCATTCTCTTAATGATATTCAAACTTCTTGTACTGGTCAATAGGACGTTCAGTCCTGGTTTCATTTTATTAGTTTGTTTCTGGTGTCTTGTGTAAGTAACTTGTGTCGCTTTCTAAGTACTAAATGGAAAGGCTGTGTCCTTTTCTGAGTCTGGAAAAATGAAAATGAGTGTAAGGCATTGTCAGTGCCACCTATGTGAATTTAAACATACCATATTTGTAGTCTGATAGCATCAGGGACTCCTCATTATTTACTGTAGATTTTATAATGTGAACACTCTGCAAACTGATAGCCATTTAGACATCTCTCTCTCTCTCTCTCTCTCTCTCTCTCTCTCCAAGTCTTCTCTAGTATCCCTATTTCCATTCCTTCCAGAAGAAGTGGTCTGCAAAGTAAGCACTTAACTTCCAGGCTCAGAAAAGGACACAGCCTTTTCATTTAGTATTTAGAAAGCAACAACAGTTACTTATGTAGTTTCTTAATGTCCAGTAGTACACTGTTAACAGTAAACCACATGGGTACAGCAAAAAAGCAAGGGAGAGATGACAGTTTTAGGAAAAGGTGAAGAGTGTGAAAATATCATGACAAAGATGATCATGGAAAGACATTAAAAGGCGAAACAAGATGCAGCTGGCCATAAACATATTAGAAAAGGCAAAGAATAAAACTGTCCATGCTTTTTTAAGCAACGATGGCCCAGAAAATGGGATACAGTGGTCTCTAGAAGTGGCTACTTCAATTGCCTTACCTGCCACCAAAGGGTCTCTTAGCCCTGAAAGGCTTTCAATTCCTGTACTGGCCACTGGCAGTATCACAACCCTAAGGTCCTTTCAGTTGGCACCAAGACAAGGGGGCATGCAATGATGCTGGGGAGGGGGGGGTTTAAGATGTGAGGAAATACTTTTTCACTGAAAGGGTGGTAGATGCTAGAACAGACTGCTAGAGGAAGTGGTGGAGGTGAAAATGGTGGGATCTTCAAGCATATGTGGGATAAACATAGGGGTATATTAGAAAACAGGCAGAGAGGAGGGAGTTGCAAGAAACCTGTTAGGGTCTGCAGAGACACATTAGGCGGGGAACATCTGGGCAGGCTGGGTAGCCTAAGCAATCTTTTTCTGCTGACACATTTTATGTTTGTATGGCAGAAATTCATACGAACATACAAAGAAGCCAGTAGAAGGAGGCCATTTGGTCTATCAAGTCTGCTCTTATTGCAGGGTCCACAGCTTGAGCTAATGTCCCTACCCTCCCTCCCTACTCCTCCCATCCTCCCTACCCATGATTCTTATCTCCCCCATATGCCTATCCCAGCCTCTCTTAAAGCTGCTCACTGTCGTTAATGAGATTACCTTTTCTGGCAGCGCATTCCAAGGGTTCACCGCCCTTTCTGTGAAGAAGTGCTTTCTGACATCCCTTCTAAACCTCCCACCCTCCAGCTTAAGACTGTGCCCCCTCATGATATTGTTGTCACACAGCTTAAATAAACTTTCCTTATCTACATTATTTATCCCTTTCGAGTACATGAATGTCCCAATCATGTCCCCTCTCTCCCTCCTGTCTTCCAGGGAGTACATGTTCAGTGCCCTCAACCTCTCCTCATATGCCTTGCCCTGCTGACCAGCTATCATCTTTGTAGCCCTCCTCTGTATCTTTTCCAGCAGGTTAATGTCCTTTTTGAGGTGTGGGCATCAGTACTGAACTTCATACTCTAGATGCGGCCCTTACCAGTGACCTGTACAAGGAAAGTACAACCTCCTCTCTCCTACTACTGATCCCCCTAGCTATGCATCCCAGCATCTTGTTTGCCTTTGCTGCTGCTTTCTTGCACTGCATGAAGTGCTTCAGGTCACTAGTGATCATCACTCCCAGGTCCTTCTCCTCCTCTGATGCAGATACTTAGACTCCACCCAGGTAATACCCTGTCCTGGGATTCTTGGCTTCAGTATCCATAATTTTGCATTTTTTGGCATTAAAGCCAGTTAATTGGTAGTATTTTGCAAGACCATCTCAAGTATATGAATCTGGATCAAGCACAGGCTTCCAGGGACCTCAAGCAGTAAGTCATTCAGTAGAGATGATATGTTCAGTCTCTGGGGGGAAGTCATTTACTGGCCTGTGACCTACTACTATTATTTAGTATCAAACAAATTTCACCATATTTTATAATACCTGTCTAGAAAGGACATACAGTACAAAGAGATCAGAAACCTTGTTTTAACTTTTTAATATAACTGTAAATGTGGTCATGTGTGTAGCCTCCTTAACTTTTTTTCACATATAATTGTTTGATCCCAGCTGCCATCGCACCCCAACCGGTTTCCAGTCCTGTCGCTGCTTCCCTCATTGTCGAGCTGGTGGTGATTCGTATGGCGCAGAACCTGAGGATCATAGGGGCTGTCACTTTCAGCGGTTAGCCACATGAGTTTTTTTTCCATTTTCTTCCCTTCAGTCCCACTTGTCACCCTAGATGTCCAGCATACCCTTGGTGGCCTTGGTCACAGTGTTGCACACTGGGCATGTGCCACCTCTCGTGAGGGAGAAAGCTCCCTGGCTCACTGTGAGGGACTGCAGCTGTGCTGGGTCCAGACTGTCTACCTTCCCAGCTGGTTCATGTTTCCATTGTGAGCACTCTCCAATCTGTCTGCTTGCTTCTGAACCTGGGTCGCTGGTGAGGAAGCATGTAGTGCTACCAGGAAGACATTGGGCAACCCCCTCAACTTTTCTACTGTGCTTTTTTATTTGTTTGTATTGAAATCATCTTGCTTTTTTTTTTTACTTTTTTACTATTAGGATCCCTCATTGATGCTGTCTTTCTCCTGTTTGATATTTATTTCAGAATCCAAAGACATCAATTGACTGGTGCTCCTGAATTGAAACGTGCGAGCTTCCACTGAAATGACGTCATCAGCTTCAAGAACTGATCAGCAATTATAATGGATTTTAAAATTATAAAAATTACAAAGGAAAAAAAGGCAGCATCAATAGAGGACCATAGAAAAGGAAAAAAAAAAAAAGATTGTTTCAAACTAAACAAGTAAAGAAGCAGAGTAGAGAGATTAAGGAGGCTACACACAGGCCCACATTTCCAACTATACATTAAAAGTTAAAGCAATGTTTGTGTAACCTCTAAAAGATTTAAAGCACCTTCACATAGCAAACTAATCGGGTGTTGAAATTACGATTTGTAGCCACAAGCCAGCAGGGCTAGTGACTAGAAAAAATCCACTTGGCATGTACAGACATTCCTTTGGCCTAACTTGTGTACTTATAGAAATATTCCCTCCTCTGTTTGTAACCCATAGGGCTAATTAAAGGACTCTGGACCCTATTTCCAAAAGACTTCTCCCATTCTAGGCCTATGGCAAAAACTGCTTGAAAATAGGGCCCACGTTCTGTAGCCTCATAGATAATCTACTAGCATTTGGCTGGTGGGCCAGTGCCCATTTTGATCCCCGTAAAATCTAAAATGTGTTCTTTTTTCTGACTTTTTTTCAGTATTTTGTTCTCCTGTCTGCTCCATATGAACTGGTCTCCCCCAGCCTCATCACCTAACAGGTTTGGAACTTATCTGCTTTGACTTCCTTCAACAGCTTCCCCCTGTGGTGGGGCTCTCAGGGGTGGCCAACCTTCCTCTAGAGCAGAACTGAGTGTCAGAGGCACCCAGTCATCAATATGGGTCCTTTGGGGGCAGGGCCTGTCATTCAGCTGCGGTCATCAATTTTCTGCCCTGTTTTTCTCTCTCATGAGGCCCTAAGTATGCACTGATGCAATTTGCATATGCTGTCTTCCTTGGTATCCCATGAGGCCCACTGCACTGCCATCCAGATTCCTCCAGGTTGCAGTTGACCCATAGGACATGGTACCCCGCCTTCCAGAAGGAGAAGAGCTGTTTAAGGGATGCCCAATCCTCCATCCCCTGACCCGGCCCCCAAGCGACTCGAGTCTATTAACAAATCTGGGTCACCTGAAAAGTGTGCGGCAGTATTACTGTTACTTCTGTGCTACCGGGCTGGCCACTGGAAAACTTCTATGGTTTTCTTTTCCCAGTTAGATTTTCTATCAGGCAGAACATGATGTGTAGAACAACATGTCACCTTGTGGCTGACATTTCCAATGCTGTTGCTTTAGATACTTATGAACATACGAAAAGAGCCAGCAGAACAGGACCACTTGGTCTATCATGTCTTCTCAGAATGATGTAGGGTTTGGTCTTACACTTATGCCACTGCCACTGCCCCTAACCCCTAACCACCCCTCCCTCCCCCCTTCCCTTGGTCCCAAGGGTTCCCTTTGTGTTTGTCGTAGGCCCTCTTGAATGCTCCCACCATCTTTGCCGATATCACCTCCTCTGGCAGCTCATTCCAGGTGGTCACCACCTTCTCTGTAAAGAAATGTTTCCTTACACCCCCTCTGAATCTCCCCCAATCAATTGTAGGCTGTGCCCCCTAGTGGTGTTGTTTTCACTCATTTTAATGAGACCCTCCTTTAGCACTCTGTCAATTCCCTTCAAGTACTTAAAGGTCTCTATCATATTCCCCCTCTGCCTCCTCCAGAGAGTACATCCCCAGGGCTCCCAGCCTCTCCTCACAGGACCTATCCTGTAGCACCTTTATTATCTTGGTTGCTCTCCTCTGTACCCCTTCCAGCATGCTGTTGTCCTTCTTAAGGTATGGATATCAGTACCTCACCCCATATTCTAAATGTGGTCTCACCAATGACCTGTACGATGGAAAAATGACCTCACTCTGCCTGCTACCAAATCCCCTTGCAATATACCCATGCATACTGTTAGCCTATGCCACCACCTTCTTACACTGGGAAATGTATTTTGGGTCACTTGTAATCACTACTCCTAGATTCTTTTCCTCTTCAGAAGCATTTACCTGAACCCTGTGCTATGTAATACTCTGCCCAAGGGTTTTTGGCCCCATGTGCATCACTTTGCACTTTCTGGAATTGAAACCAAGTTGCCAGGTTCCTTATCATCTCTCTAGTCTGGCAAGGTCCTCCCTCAGGTTCTGCATCCTCTCCTTGGTGTCCACCCTCCCACATAGTTTGGAGTCATCCCCAAACAGGCATATTTTGCCTTTAATACCTTCCCTGATGTCACTTGTGAAGACATTGAACAACACTGGCCCCAAAACTGATCCCTGTGGGACCCCGCTGGTGACCTCCCTGGTGCTGGAGAACTTGCCCCTAACCACCACACTCAGGGTTCTGCCCCTCAACCAATTTTCAGTCCATCTTATCACATTTTCCCTCACCCTTTGGTCCTTCAGTTTCATTATCAACCTTTTATATGGCACTGAATTGAAGGCTGTACTAAGGTCCAGGTATATGATGTCCACCACCTGGCCTTTGTCCACTGCCCTCGTGACCCAATCAAAAAACTCGACCAGGTTCATTTGACATGATCTGCCTGCCACAGACCCATGTTGTTTATTGTCCTGCAGACCATTCTCCTTCATGTACTTCACCAGCCCCTCCTTTAGTATGGTTTCCATCAGTTTATATACTATTGATGTCAGGCTGACTGGCCCTTAGTTGCCTGGGTCATCCTTGGTTCCACTCTTGTGCAGTGGCACCACATATGCCGCTCTCCACTCCTACGGCACTACATCTGACTCCAGAGATCTACTGGAGAGAACAGCCAGCAACCCTGCCAGATTGTCCGCAAACTCCTTCAGCACTCTGGGGTGTATTTTGTTTGGTCCAGGGGATCTGACCACCCTAAGAGCCATCATCCCCTCTCTCACATTTTCAATCCCAATTACACCTACTGCCTCCCCAACCCTCATTTTCTCCCTCCTTCTCCCTATACATGGCACCAGTCCATTCTTTTCTTTTGTAAAAATGGAGCAGGAGTATTCATTTAATACCTCTGCCTTGCTCCCATCTTCCTCAACCCAACCATCCCCCTTCTTCAGCCTAACAATGCTGTCCTTCTTGTCCCTCCTTCCACTTATGTTCTTAACTTTATTCCATCGGCTACTTGGAGCTCTTTCTGTGCCCTTGCCTGCTGCACCACCTTCTTGCCACCTTAGCAAGCCTCTGGTATTCTTCCTCATCCTCTTCCTTTGCTGTTCTTTTGAATTTTCTATAGGCCGCCCTCTTTTCCCTCACCACTCTGGCCACCTTCCGATTGAAACAGCTTGGTGGTCTAGCTTTTGACTTCTTCCCCCTCAATTTGGTAAGCTGCTCATGGCCTTCTGAATGGCCCCCTTAATTATGGCCCATAATTGGTCCACCCCATGCCCTTTTCCGTGCTCTCAATTTTTTCCCTTAACACCTCTCTCATCTTTTTAAAATTTGCCCTCTTGAAGTCCAATGTTCTGGTTTTGTTGGGGATGTCATCCTTGCTCATGTCCAAACTGAACCACACTATACTTCGGTCACCTTAACCCAGTAGTTCCCTAACTTCTATCTCCTGTACTTGCTCCCTATTGGTGAGCACTAGGTCCAGGATTGCCCCTTCTCTGGTGGCATCGGTCACACACTTAGTCATGAAGCCATCCTGGATTGCATTTAAGATTTCCTTACTTCTGGTGCAGAATGTGGTGGGAGTAGCCCAGTCCACTTTAGGGTTAAAATCCCCTACCACTACCACCCCTCCCTTCCTGCTGCGTTCCTCAACTGGGAAGACAGCTCCCTGTCCTTTTTCTCAGTCTGGTTGGGTGGTCTGTACACCTCCCCCATCTTGATCTTTCTGCCTCTGCCAGTTTGTAACTGGAGCCATGTTTTTATGTTCCCCTCTTCATTTTCCACTTCCCTCATGCAACTTATTCTTTCCTTGATATATGCTGCTCACCCCCCCCCTTGCCTATCTCTCTATCCCTTCTGTATAGCTTGTAACCTGGGATTGAGAGATCCTAGTCATGGTGTGCTGTAGCCCATGTCTCTGTAACTGCTGCTATATCCACCTTACCCTCCACTAAGAGGGCATGCATTTCTGCCATCTTGTTCACAAGACTGTGGGCATTCAGTGACACCACTTTCCACACTGTCCTTATGATACTGTGTCTTTTCTGTGTAATAACCTTGTTCTGGATTGCCCTCCTACCCCTTCTCCTCTCCTCTCCCCTCTCCTTAGCTGCCCCCCTCTCCCTCCTTCCCATTTGTTGCTAGTATCTTTATGGGGGTATCCGCCAATCTCCCCTTTTCAATTTGTGTGGGTTCTCCTCCCCCCTCAGCAGTTTAAACCAAGTTCCTTTCCCATACATTCCCCTTGCCTGTCCTTCAGCATCTTCTTTCCTGCCCAACTGAAATGCAGTCTGTCTGGGCAATAAAGCCTCTTACTTGACCATGTTTCCCCCCTCCCCCATAAGACTGTACCCCCTCCTCTTTGCACCAAGTACCCAGCCACTCATTGAAATCTGCTATTCTCCTTTTCCTAACTGTGCTGGCCCTGGAGACTGGAATTACTTCCAAAAAGGCCAGCGAGTTCACCAATTGCCTGCATGATCCTGCTGATTCCTTGAATCTGTTCTTTTATTTATTTAAAATTTGGTGACCGGGAAAGGCATACTGAGCAGAAGCTCATTTCCAGGTGCGATCCTGGGGCAGGGGGTACAAATACAACAAAGGCATAACAAAAAATTCAGATACAGTATAATACAGAATAAATATAAAATATACAGAATATTAGAGAATAAATTCTTCATTACGGTAAATACAGTAAGCAAATACATTTTGTTATAGGATTACATAACAGAGTATTGTACAGGATATTCGATAAGCAGGGTGAGATAACAAGAGCAAAACAAAACATGTGATTACTAATTAATACAGGAAATGGAAGGTAGTAAGGAGGACAGTAGTATGGTTGTGGATTAGGGCAGTGGACAGCTACAAGATGTAACGGGATGGCCTGAGGCGCTTAAGTGTAAGAAAGGATGGAGTAAGGTGGGTATGGTCTGTAAGAGAATGCTAGTTTCCCAGCTGAGGTGCATGCTCATGAGAGGTTGAAAGAGTGGAGGCAATTTGTACGTGAATTGTAGTGGAAGGGGGTAGCAGAATATAGGACAGAGGAGAGATAGGAAGGGAGAATTCCAAAGCAATATCTGGTGATGAAAGTAGAGCAGTGGAATGTGCATCTCTGTAACAGGGATTGGAAGGATAGGGAGGAAGAGAGGTCACAATGGTGTGCTGGGGGAGAATTTGAGGCAAAATGACAGAAGGCATTGAAGAGGACATCAAGTTTGGTGAAGGAGGGGGTAGGAACTGCTCTGAAGACAACGTCAGCATAGTCGAATGCTGGGAGTATCCATTTAACCAGCAGGTCAAGTTTGACATGTATGAAAAGACTACCCTTAAGGTGGTAGAGCAGACCCGGTCTGGGATGTAACTGGAGTGAAGGGCCTTACAGTGGGAGGAGAAGTCTAGCGGGGATCAAGCTATACCCCTAGGTATTTGTAGGCCAGGACATTATCGAGAAGAGTGTTGGCTGGAGTAGAGAAGCTAGGGAGGGCAGGCAGCCTGGCAAGTTTCTCTTTGGAGCTGAAAGTCATGGCTATGGTCTTTTTGATATTCATTTTTAGGCAGTTGTCACTGAACCAGTTAGATGCTGCAGTAAAGCTGTGTTGAAGTGGTGTTTGGATGGCTTGGGCAGAGGTACCAGGTAGGAAAAGGATGGTGTTGTCCGCATACGTATGGATCTTGGCACGGGTGCATACAGAAGGTTGGTCATTCATAAACAGAGAAAAGAGAACAAGACCAAGGATTAAACCCTGGGGGGGGGGGTGCCAGCAAGGATGGGAAGCAAGAGAGACAGGATTTTAACTGACTGGGAGTGGCCAGTTAAGTAGGAACTAAACCAGGAGACCAAAGCTGGGGAAAGGCCAGTGGCACTTTATTTAGGAAGAGAGGTTGAGAGAGTGAGTCAAAGGCCTTTGCAAAGTCAATGAAAATAGCCGAGATGATCTGTCCTTCATCCATTGCAGAGTGGATGGCATATATAAAGTGAAGTAGGGAAGAGGTGGTTGAATGGGATTTCCCAAAACCTGACTAGACCAGGGAGACAGTGTTGGAAGTAGAGAGGAAATCATTCCTGTTCTGTACCACCCCCTCCTCACCTGCTAGATCATTGTTTCCAAGGTGTACAATCAAGTTATGCTTCCCTCCTGTCTCCCTTACCACCGCCTTGATCTTAAGTGTTACTCTCCCCCTCCATTCCCAGCACACAAGCTACCAGTGAGATGTTCCATAGGTCCCTCTCTCTCCCACTGTATACCTTTTATTATTAAATCCCAGAAGACCACTACATTTCTGCTGTCTGTGTATCCGTACCCTGACCCCACCCTCATCTTTACTTGAGCTACTGCCCCACCCCCATCCTTCCTTCTCATTTGTTGTAGTCTTTCTGTGCATACCAGCAACTCCCCCTCTGACTGCCCCGTCATTCCCACTTGAGCCCCTCTCTCCCTGGTTCTCCGTTATAACTCCCTCCTTGTTCTCCTCTCCCTTCTGTCCCCCCCAACCTCTTGAGCTACTCCCACCCTCTTCTCCTCCTCCACCTTGGCTTCCATTCCTTGTTTGACCTTCTGAGATGCTCCCTTCAGCACCCCCCTGGCCTTCAACCTCTGTCCATGTGGTTCCCCAGCCCTTTAGAAACACAGAAACATAAAAAAACATAGAATCTGACAGCAGATAAGGACAGTCAGCCCCATTCAGTCTGCCCTGTTCTCCCTTCCTGATCCAAAAGCCTCAGCTCCTACTTGATCTCAGGCCTCATCTCCTTTGAACCCCAGGGTACTCCTATGTCTATCCCATGCACTTTTGAGTTCCTCCACGGACTTTGCTCCCACCACCTCTGCTGGGAGGCTGTTCCATGACTCCAGCACCCTTTCTGTGAAGAAGTACTTTCTCATGTTGCCCCTTAGTCTGCTCCCTTCCAGTCTCATGTCACGTCCTGTTGTTCTACAGCACCTTTTCATCTGAAAGATGCTGCCCTCAAGTGCCTTATTTATTCCCTTTAGGTACCTGAAGGTCTCAATCATGTCGCCAATCTCTCTCTCCACCATGGTATACATATTGAGTTCCTCCAGTCTCTCCTTGTATGATCTCTGGTGTAGACCCTGCACTATTTTTGTTGTCCTTCTCTAACTGCCTCCAATTTGTCTATGTCCTTTTGGTGATGCAGCCTCCAGAACTGGTTGCAGTACTCCAAATGAGGCCTCACCAATGTCCAGTACCATGGCATTACCACCTCCTTCTTCTGCAGGTGATACCTCTCCCTGTGCACCCCAGCATCTCATTGGCTCACTGCCTTGGCACATTGCTTGGCCACCTTTAGGTCATCAGATATGATCATCCCTAGATCTCTTTCCTGCTGTGTGGTCTCTAACAACACTCCCCCCATCATGTAATCCTCCCCTGGGTTTCTGCACCCCAAGTGCATGGTTTTGCATTTTTTGGCATTAAATCTCAGCTGCCACACTCTGGATCATTCCTTCAGCTTAGCTAGATCGTTTCTCATTTTCTCAGGATCACAGATGTGGAGGTGGGCAGTCCCCTTGGTACCAGTGACCACAGGACAGTATGGTTTAAGGTAACCACAGTGAAGGAGACAAGCCATACAAGGATAAAGGGCCTAGATTTCAGGAGTGCTAACTTTAAGGAGATGGGCAGAAACATCAAAAGAGCCCTAGCACAGAAGGTACAGGGGGAGATGTGGAAAAACAGTAGTCTAGACTCAAGAGAGTCATAACAGAAGTAACAAATCACTGTGTCAAAATGCATAGCAAGAGTAAAAGAAAGAAAGAAAAGTCCATTATGGTTCTTGAAGGTAGTGGCCATGAAAGTAAGGGAAAAGAAAAGAGCCATCAGGACATACAAGGAAACACAAAAGGATGAGGCCAGAGAACAATATCTGGAGAAGCAAAGAGAATCTGGAAGAATAATTAGAAGGGCTAAAGCACAGACAGAGGAAGGTATAGTCAGGCTATTAAGAAAGGCAACAAGACCTTCTTTAGTGAAAGGAAAGAGACTAGAAATGGGATTGTTAGGCTGAAGAAGTGTGGAGGACGACCTAGAAAATGCCCAGATACTGAACAAGTATTTTTGCTCAGTATTCACCAGGGAAGGGGAGCGTGAGGAACCAAGACTCATTAAGAGGGGTATTCAGGGGAGGGAGGTAGATACCAGCCCATTCATGATAGAAAGCATCCTAGAAGAACTCGGGCAAAATAAAAGCAGATAAGGCAATGGGGTCAACTGGGATCCACCCTACAGTGCTAAAGGAACTCAGAGACATGCTGGTGGAACCACTGGCTGCCCTTTTCATTGCATCACTAGAGACAGGGGAGGTACCCAAGGATTGAAGGAGAGCAGATGTGGTCCCTCACCACAAGAGTGGAAGCAGAGAGGAGGCAGGCAATTACAGGCCTGTAAGCCTGACCTCAGTAGTGGAGAAACTAAAGGAGTCCTTACTTAAGGAGAGAACTATGAAGTTTCTGGAGGATAGTGGGGCACAGGATCCAAGGCAGCATGGATTCTCAGCAGAAAAGTCCTGTCAGGTGAATGTTATAGATTTCTTTGACTGGGTAACCAGGGTGGTAGATCAGGGAGGAGCGGCAGATGTAGCCTACCTGGATTTCAGCAAGGCCTTCGACACCATGCTGCATAGGCGATTGTTAAATCAATTTGGGAGCCTGGAGGCTGGTCCTATAGTGGTAAAGTGGGTTGGGAACTGGCTAAGGGACAGGACTCAGAAGACAGTGGTAAATGGCATGTAATCTGAGGAGAAGGAAGTGACCAGCAGGATGTCACAGGGTGCTGGGGCCAGTCCTATTCAATGTCTTCATTAGCAACACTGCAGAGCATCTGGAGGGAAAGGTGTGCCTCTTTGCAGATAACACCAAGATCTGCAACAGAGTGCACACACCGGAGGGGTTGGGAAAAATAAGAAAGGACCTAAGCCTATTAGAGGAGTGGTTGGGTGTCTAGCAGTTGAGTTTCAATGCTAAAAAGTGCAAGATCATGCACCTGGGTCACAGGAATCCAAGGGAGGAGTACAGGATGGGTGGGGAAATTCTGGCCTCCACAAGTCAGGAGAGAAACCTGGGGGTCATCACATCTGATGACCTGAAGGTGACCAGTGTTAAATAGTACTGGCCTAAGAACTGATCCTTGTGGAACCCCATTTTATACCCTCCCGACCTCAGATCTATCTCCTGTTCCCCTTATCCTTCTTAAAGTAGAACCTCTCAGTCCCGTTTCTTTCCACCCGCCATTCCTCCCCCTTGGTTCTGCCAGTACCATACATTCCCTGATGATGATATGCTCTTGGCCCCTGTGTAATTCCATTATTTCCTGTCTCATGTCTGTTACCACAGTATCCTGAAGCAGCTAATGTTTGCCCTGTTACTATATCTGACTTGATATTAAACCCCCCAAGATGCTCTTGCCCCAGCTGCTCCATGCAGCCTTGCTTGTGGCCTGCGGTCCTCCTTGCGGACATCCTGCTGATGCTCCAGATGCCACACTCCTGCTTCGTGGCACTCATGCTTTGTGGTCACTCATGCAAGGGTTCGCTAGGCCCTCTGGGTTTTGAATAAGGACCCCAGCCATCCTATAGGCTGGTTTGAGTCATGTGGTCCCTGGCATCCAGCCGCAGTTTGTCCCTCAACCTCTCACTGTCGGCGTCCTCCCACCTTCTCAAGTCCCTGTTGGTCATATTTGTAGTGAATGAAGGGAAGTTCCCTTACTTTTTTCATGAATTGTCATAGGATCGCTAACATCCACCTGAAGAACAACCAGAACAGGCAGAAAGAATCTTGGTTTAACATAAACATAGAAACTGACAGCAGTTAAGGACTGCTAGGCCCACCCAGTCTGCCCATTTGCCCTACCTGTTGCAAGAAACCACAGACCCTACTTGATGTCCAGCTTTGTTCTCCTTCCTACTCCTAGGGTTCCCCATTGCCTAACCCAATGAATTCCCCTATCGAATTTGCCTCACCACCTCCGCTGGGAGGCTGTTCCATGCATCCACCACTCTTTCTGTGAAGAAATACTGTCTCACGTTACCCCTTAGTCTTCCCCCCTCCAGCCTCATGTTCTGACCCCTTGTTCTAGAAAACCTCTTCTTCTGAAAGATGCTACCCTCCTGTACCTTATTTATGCTCTTGAGATATTTGAAGGGCTCTATCATATCTCCTCTCTCTCCTCTCCTCCAGGGTATACATATTGAGGTCCTCCAGTCTCTCCTCATATGACTTGTGGTGCAGGCCTTGTACCATTTTTGTCACCCTTCTCTGAACTATCTCTGTCCTGTCTATGTCCTTGTGGAGATGTGACCTTCAGAGCTGGACACAGCACTCCAGATTTCATCTCACTAATAATCTGTACAGAGGCATCACCACCTGCTGCTGATACCTCTCCCTATGCACCCCAGTACCCCACTGGCTCTCCCCACAGCCTTGGCACATTGTTTAGCCACCTTTAGGTCATCTGATATGATTACCTCCAGATCCCTTTCCTATCTGGTGGCTGCCAGTCTCTCTCCCCCAAGCATGTAAGCCTCCTCTGGGTTCCTGTGCTGCAAATGCATGATCTTACACTTTTTGCATTGAACCTCAGCTGCCACACTCTTGACCATTCCTCTAGTTTACCTAGGTCTCTACTCATTTTTCCACCCCTCCCAGAGTGTCTACCCTGTTGCAGATTTTAGTGTCAATTGCAAAGAGGCATACCTTCCCTTCCAGCCCTTCAATAATGTCACTTATGAAGACATTGAATAGGGCTGGCTCCAGAACTGATCCCTGTGGCACCCAGCTGTTTACCCTCCTTTCTTCGGATTGAGCCCCATTTACTACCACCTCTGTTTTCTAACCCACACTTCATCCAAAAAAATGGCAACTCAGGAATGCACCTCCCTACAGTGTCAGTACTGGGATTTTACTCCAAGTTCCTGGTCTGGGGCTAGAACCCATAACCTTCTGATTTTCCAGTCTCAGAGGTGAATGTACAGCCTACTGAGCCACTGAAGGATTTAATGTGGAAGACTTGGTGAGAGCTTGTCTTTAGCTTTTTCCATCCTTGAACTTTCGTTGCCTACGGGGCTGTGTCCATATTCTCGAAAAACGTTTTAGTCAAATCTGCTCTGGTGACAGTGCAGCTGTTTTTTACTTTGTGTTTCTCAGAGGGGCTCCTTGATAACTGAAATCTCTCTTTGAACTGGTTGTGCTGCTTAAAATCTAACGAGCACTGGCGGTGAGAGCACCTAAAGTTCTGTTTAAACCCAGATACTATTACCAGCCATATTCGGCTTGGACTTTTGAATAAGACAATTAATCTGATTTACTATTCTATATTTGTTCTGAGTTTGCTGCAGCTCACACTTTTTTTTCCTTCCCCTGTTGATTTTTTAGCATTTTATTTATTTTGTGAGTGGGTGGGGGTACATTTTTGTGGGGATGGGGGTGAGGGTTAAACTGCATTAGTGGTTGTATGTGGTGTGTGTGGTGTGAGTGACCTAGGTGTTTTATGTATTAGTGGTGTGTATGGGTGTGAGTGAATGTTGTTATAGAAAAAAGGGAGCATTTGGAGTGTGTAACTGTTATGAATAAGAGTTTTTGGGCTATATTGCTTTGGGTAGGAGGTTGGGGAGAACAGGAGTGAATGTTTGTTTATGATCAGGAGCTTTTCTTTTTTCTTCTTAAATTACTGATGTGCCTGGGTCATCTGGGGGGATAGGGAGGGCCAGGATAGTGTATGGGGCATCTCTTCTGCGTGACTTGTGGCCCTTCACCTACCTCCCGGTTTCTGACACCACTGTGAGACGTTGCCGAGAGGTGGGGACTTGGAGGGGCCGGGGTGGTCTTGGGCGTTGGGAAGCCCCATGCATGGTGGAAGGTGGTAGGACTGGGACTGTTATTTTCAGAAGGTGCCCTGGATTACGATGAGCACAAGAAAGAGGTCAGACGTGTTTGGTGCCTGTCTCCAGGGAGTCCACCAGACCGAGTGGTCAGGTAACCCGAAGGGCTGCTTTGTCCACCAATCCCCTGAGGGCAGTGCTATGCAATTCCAGATCGATCAGGAATAAGACCACGATTATGGTGGATCTTATTTCCTCGATTGATCTGGCTTGCATCCTGGATACCTGGGTTGGGACAATGCTGGCACAGTTTTTGAGGCTGCCGTCCCCTCTGGGTATACTCTGGTGCACTGCCCCAGAGAGGAACGTAGGGGTGGTGGGGTAGCCATCTGCTTTAGATTTGACTTGAGCTTCACCGTACACCCAGTGGGAACCCTGGGTTCTTCTGAATGTGGGGCCATTTGCGGTGGTCCGGGCACAGGCTGCAGGATTCTTCTTATTTACCGCCCACCCTCCAAGGCGGTGGAGAATTTTCTGCAAGAGGCTGCCAAATTCTTCATCGGCGAAACATTGGAAGCCCCCAGATGTATTGTCTTGGGGGATATCAATTTCTGGGCAGACGATGAATCTTCTCGGCTTGGTCATAACCCCCTCCAGATTATGTAATCACTGGGCCTGTCTCAAGTTGTTTCTGCCACGACACACCGGGACGGACACATGTTGGACCTGGTGTTTTCACTGGGGCTTGAGATACATGGTCTCAAGATTGATTGGGTGGTATGGTCCGATCACTGCAAGGTGCGGTTCATGTTCAGGGCTCCCACTGGGTGGCCTCCCCTATAGAGATGATGAGCCGTCATCCTTAGTGGGGACTGAACCCAGAGGGCTTTTTGGCGGCAGCCGATCTATCTGTGTGGGTAATGCATGCATCTGAGGCGTTGGTGCCATGGTGGGCTCCTACAGTAGACTGATATCTGACGCCATTGACACCTGTCTATATATGACCCAAATTTTCCTACCTGAGGTCCCCATTGTTTAATGGGGACCTCGGGGAGATGAAGAGAAAGGGTCAGAGGTTGGCGTTCTGCTGGAGGAGGTCCGGCCTGGAGGGGGACAAACTGGCCCTATGTGTGCATTATAATGCACACCAGGGGGCAATCAGCCATAAGACGGCAGTGTTCCTGTCCAGGGAGATTGCTGCAGGGAAGAACTGACCAGCTGTACTTTTTCAGACTGTGGACAGGCTGCTTCATCTAGCCTGTCTACATCCAAAGAAGATTTTTTCTAATGCTGAATGTGAAGAGTTTGCTCGGTTCTTCTCGGACAGAGTGTCCAGTATCCGGCAGGGAATTCCTCCAGTCAGCAATACTGTAACTGGCAGTGGTTGCCCGAAGTGTTCTGAGGGCACTCCGCCTGGTTGGGGGAAGTTTAGACCAGTGGACATAAGTGAGGTCATCGGGGTGGTGACCAATCTGAAGCACACCTTTTGCAAACTGGACCCAGCACCAACTCGTTTCTTGATGAGATGTGTTGACGCCGTTGGCCCGGTGTTCACTCTGATTGTCGGGTGTTCCTTGTCCAAAGGATTCTTTCCTGATGCCTTGAAGGAAGCATTGGTGAGATCACTCTAATAGAAATCATCTTTGGACCCAGAAGTTAGGGTGAATTACCAACCTATCTCCAATCTTCCCTTTTTGGCAAAGATTGTGGAGAAGGTAGTGGTGCTTCAGCTGGAGGAGCACCTCATAACCCATGAGTTGTATGAATACTTCCAGTTGGGGTTTCGGGTGAGGCATAGCACATAAACCACACTTGTTTGGGTGCAGAATGATTTCCTCAGGGCTAGAGATTGAGGAGAGAGGACAATTCTTGTTCTCATTGATTTCTCTTCAGCATTCAACACTGTGGACCATTGTGTGTTGCTTGACCGCCTCAGGGAACTCTGTGGACTCACCGGCACTATCATCCACTGGTTTGAGTCTTTTTTAACCAACACGAGACAATGGGTTGTGATGGGGAATTTTTCTTCCACCCCTAGCCCCCTATCTTGTGGAGTACCTCAGGGGTTGGTATTGACCCCAATGTTGTTCGCAGTGTATATGCTGCCCCTGGAAGGAATCATTAGAAGTATGGCGTGGGTCTTCATTGCTATGCTGATGATACCCAGCTATACTTATCCTTTGCCCCAGGAACATCCAATGAGGTGGATGTGCTAAACAGCTGCCTTGCTCAGATCAAAGATTGGATGGCCTCTAGCTGGTTGCGACTGAACCCCGTTAAGATGAAGGTATTGGTGGTGGAGTAAAAGAGAGTGCATGATAGATTGCCTCTGGGTCAGAGACTGGACTTGTTCTGGGATCTATTCCATTGAAGGCCTCCTCTAAGGTGTGAAATCTTGGTGTCACTCTGGATAGAAGTTTGACGATGGAGGCACAGATATCTTCCACTGTCCAATCCTGTTTTTTCCATCTCAGAAATGTTGCCAGGATAAAGCCCCTTGTTCTGCCTCTGGACTGCCCCACTTCGATACATGCCTTAGTTACATCAAGGCTTGACTACTGTAATGCGCTCTACCTCGGGGTCGTGGGAGGACCCCTCCGCAGACTGCAGCTAGTGCAGAAAGTGGCTGCCTAGTTGCTTACTGGGCAGCCAAAGTTTTGTCATATTATTCCTGTGTTGCATAAGCTGCACTGGCTGCTGGTCAGGTGGAGGATCCTCTTTAGGGTGGGTCTTCTCACCTAAAAGGCCCTACATGGTCAGGGCCCTGGTTATCTGTTAGACCTTCTTGTACCTGCTATCTCAGTTCAGCCCCTCTGTTCCCCCTGTGGGAGCCCCCCCGGTGATTCCCAGTTTGAGGCTGAAATTGACCGGCAACAGGGCGTTTAGTGTCACCACCCCCGTTCTGTGGAATTCGTTGCCCCTCAGGGTTAGGGGTGCCCCTACGTTGGAGGTATTCAAAGCCCACCTGAAAGCCCTCCTATTCGCCCAGGCCTTTTTGGATTAAGCTGTTCATTTAGAGTTTTAAACACAACTACTGGTAATTTGATGGGTTAGTTTTATTTATGGGAAATGTTCTTATATGGGGTAATTATTCTTATGTTTATATATTTTTCCTTTTGCTTTCTATCTTGCTTTTAAATGTGTACTCATTTGTTTGTATGGCGCCCAGAGCCTCTGGGATTGGGCGTCTTTTTAAATACATTTTGCCTTGCCTCGAGTCTACACATCATACATTTTACTGTCGGGGAGGAACTGTTCTAAATGGCAAAAGAAAAGGTAGCTCTGAAATGGACAGTGTGTTTCTTTCCTCTCATTTGTGCCCTTTTCTGGTTCCCCCCATCCCATAATCTGATAGGGGGTCACCACAGCTGCTCCCTTTCTTTGACCTGAAGGGTGGATGGATGGTTGCCATCATAGCTGATGCCTATACTGCACCATGACTGGTTGACAGCGGGTGCGCAAATACTAGGCAATCCACACCCTCACTCCGTGGGAGCAGAGCATCACCACCACAATGCAGCAGGCCCCCAGCTGGCTCTGGGGAATCACACATGACCCCTGGTCTCCCAGTAGGCAGTACAATGCCACGACCATAACCACTAATCTCTGAAGTGGCACCTTAACACATGCTTTTTGTAAGTCTAAGCAAATGATACCTATTGCATTCCCTATCGTACATATCTGTAATAAGTAATGATATCCACTGCATTGCTCCCATACAATATATCTGTAAAATTTAATGATAGCAAATGCATTCCCAGTGTAACAGATTTATAATATTTAATGATATCCACTGCATTCCCCATGTAACAAGTCAATAATATTTCATATTTATTGCATTCCTCCATGCAATATCTGTAATATTTTAATGATATCCACTGCATTCCCCATATAATAGATCTGTAATAGTCAATATCCACTGCATTCCCCCGTGCAATAGATCTGTAATATTTAGTGATATCTACTGCACTCCCCCTTGTAACATATCTGTAATGTTTAATGATATCTACTGCATCCCTCAATGTAACGTGTAATATTTTAAAACGACTGCAAGAGTTGTTAGAGAAGCTACTTACCATGACAGTAGATCTACGAGAGACTCTTCTACACTGAAACCTACCACTGGAACTGTAAGCCATCAGTGTCAGAACACTTGGAAACTTCTGTCTGTTGAGACTGCCAACATCGACATACATCATCACCACCAATATAATGTGGGTGGTTCCATCGTGCTGTGGTTCCCCATCAGAGACAAGCTCGGAGGACTATCATGCTGGCAAGGACTGAGAAAACCAGGACCAGAACCAGGCACTCAGGACAGGACATCAAACCTGAGACAAAAAATGACCTAATGGGCAGAATGCCAAGCATGTGAATGCAGGCAGGACTTTCAGAAAATCACCTGAGAATAGAAGGGAGACGGTGGCAGGGTGAGCTGGCAACAGACACTTTCTTTAAATGAAAGTTGCCTCCAAAGCAATTTAGTATTACAGTTCTTATTACTTACAGCTAAGCCCCTTTTCTTATATTTACTATTCTAACACCACACCACACCACCTTGGACTCAAGTAAAATTCTGACAAAACAGAACTGAGGGGACCTTGGGTGGATTGAAAGTCTCAATAACTTGTTTATCAGGCTGCAGACCTTTCCACTACACCACCAAGCTGGCACAGCAGTGAAGCTCAGCTCTTTAGCTGTAGAGGTTAAAGACCTGCCTGAGAGGCAGCCCTATCCATAACTGGCAGAGCTGATCTGCCTTGGAGGCAACTTTAATTTAAAAAAAAGTGTCTCTTGGGGGTGAGCTGTGGTTCAGTGGAAGAGATTCTCTTGAAGATCTGCTGTTACAGTAAGTAACTGCCCTATCATCTTCGAGGGCATCTCCCTCCTCTGAGCCACACAAGAACAATTCCAAACATTACTATAAGCACCGAGAGAGGCAGGATAGATTAAATGACCCTAAGGCAGAAGACCTCACAGAACAGAATGGCCAAATCCAGCACATCTACAAGTGATGATGTCCAGACTGTAGTGTTTGGTGAATGTGTGAATAGTACTCCATGTAGCAGCAGCACAGATGCAGGCAGTGGACACACTGTGAAAACAAGCCATGGAAGCAGCAGTTCCATTAGTAGAGTGGACATGGACGGGATCAAGAAGCTACTTATTGTGCTTCTGGTAACAGAAAATAATGCGGGATGCCAACTACAGGGAAGGGCATTGCTAGAAACAGGGGATTCCACCATCCTGAGGGCTTATGACACAAATATAGAAACACAGAAACATAGAAGTTTACAGCAGATAAGAACCGCAAGACCCATCCAGTCTGCACATTGTTTCAACCTTATGAACGTGCCATAGGCCTTTACTCTGTCAAAGGCCTATCTATTCATACTCATCTGTATTGCTCCCTTATGCCTATCCCATGCCTGTTTGAAGCCCTGCACTGTATTCATATCCACCACTTCCTGAGGTAGGCCGTTCCATGCATCCACCACCCTTTCTGTGAAAAAGAACTTCCTCACATTTCCCGTTAATCAACCTCCCTCTAATCTCATGCTGTGTCCTCTTGTCCTGCTATTTTTCCTATATTGAAACTTGTTAGACTCTTTCACCTTGTTAATGCCCTTAAGATGTTTGAATATTTCAATCATATCACCTCTCTCCCTCCTTTGCTCTAGGGTATACATGTTGAGCTCCATTAATCTGTCCTCATATGTTTTCTGATACAGTCCCTGCACCATTTTGGTTGCCCTTCTCTGGACTGCCTCCATTTTGTTAATGTCCTTGTGCGGATGCGGCCTCCAGTACTGCACGCAGTACTCCAGATGGGGCCTAACCAGTGTCTTGTAAAGAGGGATTATTACCTCCCTCTTACAACTTGTGATATCCCTACTAATACACCCCAACATCCCTCTAGCCTTACCTACTGCTTTAGAGGTCTGCTTGGATGATTTCAGGTCATCTGTGATGATGATGCCAAAGTGTCTTCATTTGTGGTTGCCAGCAACTCCCCTCCCAACCTATAGGTGGCTTCAGGATTTCTCTTCCCTATGTGCATGATCTTGCACTTCTTTGAATTAAATTCCAGTTGCCACTCTTCTGACCATTTTGCCAGTTTATCCAGATCTCTTTTCATTCTGCCCACCCCATCTGAATCATCTACTCTGTTGCAGATCTTGGTGTCATCTGCAAACAGACAAATCTTACCCTCCAGTCCATCTGCAATGTCACTGATGAAGATATTGAAGAGGACTGGCCCCAGGATGGATCCTTGAGGTACCCCACTTGTGACTTGCATCTCTTCTGACTGTATACAGTTTACCACCACTCTCTGTTTTCTGCCCGCCAACCAGTTTGCCACCTAGTTGACCAACTTCTGACCCACCTGAGCCTACCCAGCTTACTAATCAGTCTTCTATGTGGAACAGTATTGAAAGCTTTGCTGAACTCAAGGTAGGCGACATCAACTGCACCCCCTTGGTCCACCACTCTGGTTACGCAAAGAAATCTATTAGATAAGTTTGACAGGACCTTCCTGTTGTAAATCCATGCTGTCTTGGATCCTGTGCTTCTGTGGATTCCAGGTGTTGTACTATATTTTCCTTAAGGAGTGCCTCCATAATCTTACCCACTACTGAGGTAAGACTGACCGGTCTGCAGTTCCCTACCTCCTCCTTGCTACCACTGTTGTGGAGTGGATCACATGAGCCTTTCTCCAGTTTTCTGGGACCTCTCCTGTGCTCAGAGACTCACTAAACAGTTCTGATAATGGCTCTGCTAGTTCCACCCTTAGCTCTTTTAGTACCCTGGAATGTATGCCATCAGGTCCCACTGCCTTGTCCACCCTAAGTTTAGCAAACTCTTGTAGGACCCTTTCTTTTGTGAAGGGACTAGTGCATACCTCCTTCCCCCCGTGTCCATGGTGCTGAGCTGTGGGCCCTGCCCTACCTTCTCCTCAGTAAATACTGAGCAGAAGTGTCTATTTAGAACACATGCTTTTCCTCGTTACTCCTCCACACACTCCCTCTTATCCCCTTTGATCTTAGCAATACCCCCTCTGGACTTTCTCCTTTCACTAATGTACTATAGAAAGTCTTATCCCCTTCTTTCACTGTTTGTGCCAGTGTCTCCTCGGTTTGGGCCTTTGCCTACGTTACTGCCTTCCCTGCTTCCCTTAGGGAAGTTTGGTATGCCTCCCTATCTTCATCCCTCTGTGTTCCCTTATATTTCCCAAAGGTCATCCTTTTGGCTCTGACCTTTTCTGCTATTGTTTTTGAGAACCAAAGTGGTTTCCCCCTCCTCCTTTTGGTCTTGCTTTTCTCTCTAACACAATGGGATGTTGCTTCAAGTATTGCATCCTTAATGCTTGCCCACTTTGCCTGTACCCCCTCACCTGTATTTCTTCTTGCCAGGGCTAGCTTAACTCTGTTGGCCATCTTATCAAAGTCAGCTCCTCTGAAGTCCCATATTTTTGCCTTGGAATGGGATGATTTAGTTCTAGTGGCCAAACTGAACTATACCATGTGATGGTCACTGGCCCCCAGGTGACCTTCTACCTGGGGATCTGTGATCCTTTCCCCTTTAGTCAATACTAGATCTAGGCTAGCCCTGTCTTTTGTGGGTTGTTGTACCAGTTGTTTGAGGCCCTCTCCTGCAGGGAATCCACCATGTGTCTAGTTCTGGCGGACGTTCCTGCTGGTATTGACCAATCTGTATCTGGCATGTTGAAGTCTCCCATTATTCGAACCTCCCCTTTAGCTGTCATATTTTGTATATCTTCTAACAGTAATGTGTCTATGTCCTCCCCCTGGTCTGGAGGCCTGCAGACAACCCCAGTTCATATGGCTGTCCCATTTCCTGTTTCCAGGGTGGCTCACAGTTCTTCTGGCTCCTTACGTGTATTCTGAATTTCTGTAGCTTTGATATTTTCATTTACATAAAGGGCCACTCCTACCCCCCCTTTTTGCACCTCGGACTCTTGGGTGAACCATGTCTCGCTAATGGCTACTATGTCCAGTTTAGCCTCTGTCATTGTTGCCTGAAGGTGTGAGATCTTGTTTCCCAGACTGCGGGCATTTGTGTACATGATTTTCCATTGGCCAGATTTTGGTGCATTAGTTGCTGGGTGAGGTCCGGCATTTCCCCTGCGCATCGTATGGGGAGCCGGACCTTTTTCCTTACCTGGTGATGCACATGAACTATAAACATGCTGAACTCCTGTTTGATCACTAGCTGAGGGGGGAGGGGTGTTCTTCCTGTTCGATGTACCGGGTGGTGCACCCCCTCCTCATTTGCTAGTTTAAATATTCTGCAAAGACATCAAACTTCTGCCCCAATGCACTGACTCCCTCCTTAGTCAGATGTAGTCCATGGAATTTAAAGAACTTCCGCTCTGAAAACTGTTGACAGTTACCTACAAATTTGTGTCCCTTCTCTGACCTTCCGTCCATCTGCCCCCCTCTCTCAGACCAGCAGGATCTCAGAGAAGGAGACGCCAGACAAAATGGATGACAGTTTGTCTCCCAGCCTGGTCAGGTGTTCCTTGGTCTTGTACCAGGACATCAATGTTGTCTCCTGCTTCCTGCACAATTTTAGCAATAAAGTCAGTGTCTCTCCATGCTGATGTACATGGGAGACATCTGACCATTACCACCAGCTGGAGGTAGGTATTAACTCCCCAGATCATGGAATCTCCTACGATCAGAAGTGTTTTCGATTTCCTTTTTGTTTTTTTAATTTTGGTCCCTGTTTTGAGTTAGTTTGTTGCGCTAGCTCCTGTGCTGCACTGTCCTGCTCTGCAGTGTCCTCTGCCACTTTCTTTGATTTTGGAGATAGAGGCAGATACCGGTTTGTAGTTTTTATATGGTTTGTGGAAGTGATACGTTGGAGATCACTGAGTGATGGCGCACCTGATTTGCCCCTCCTTACTACCTGACAACCTCCCAGACCAACTACCCTCTGCGGTCGAGGTGCTTCAGTTGGATGTTGGGGAAATGGCAGGCGGTTCTTATAATAGATTTCCTCCTGAATATGTGATTTGAGGTGTGCAATCTCTGCCTATGCTGCCTGGAGCTAAGCCCTTAGATCTCCAATGGTCCAGCATGTAGGACACCATCCTAAATCCTGTATAATTGCCCTTTTGAAAAGTGTCCTGCAGTACCTGCAGATAATAATATCCATTCCAGATGAGTTGCAAGGCTTATAACCTGGTCCAAGTAATTAGAAGGAGGAAAATGAAAGCAAAAGTTTGATTTTTTGTTTTGTTTGTTTTTCTACAACTTGTTATAACAAGTTAAATTACTTGTGCCCTTGTAATAGCGAAGATGATTTTTGCACAATCCTTAGTACGATCCAGGTATCAACATAGCATCCTCTGGATATCAAGCATACAGAACCTTCATTTCCCCACCATCTGTGGGGGACAAAAAATAAACTTTAAGGTTAATGGATTGGTTCAGTGTGAAATCCCATACGACATTCAGAAGACAAGGAACGATCCTTAAAGCTACCTGATCCATTTGAAAAATAATGCAAGGGGGCTCTGCAGCCATAGCTTGCAATTCAGATACTGTTCTTGTTGAAGTAATGGCTACCAGAAACAATCTTTAATAGCTATGGTATGGTGCAGGTAGCAGCCAGTTCAAAAGGAGATAGTGCAAGGGTCTACAGAATAATCATATTAAGGTCCTACACAAGTTCTGGGTCATGAACTGGGGGCCAACATGCATGCTCCCTCTAGAAATCTGTGGAACACCTCAAGTTGGACAACTGACTTACCATCAGTGAGGGCATGAAAAGCAGAAATAGCAGCCAAATGCACCTTCATAGAGGAGTACTGGAAGTCAGAGTCTGAAAATTATAAGAGGTAATCCAGAAGATGACTCACTGGACACATAAGAGTCCAGGACATGGAAGGCACACCAGACAGTGAAATGTTTCCAATTCTGGTAATGGGTGTATCGAGTCGACAGATTACAGGCTGCTAGCAGAATGTCTGCAATCACAGAAGAAACCACAAAGCAGGAGGGTTCCATGTCCTCAGAAGATAGGCATGGAGTTACAGGGATCAGTGATCTGGGTGTACAAGAGAGCCCTGCTCAAACAGGGAGTAGGACAGGAGGTTCCACTGCCAGTTGCTGCAGCAGAGAACCAAATTTCTCTGAACCAGAACAGGGCACACTGAATCAGGTTGGCCTGTTCTGTCCTCAACTTTGGACAGAACCCTCTGGATCACAGGGAATGGAGGGAAGGCATACACGAACCTCCTGCTTCCAGGAGAGGAACAGTGTGTCTTGCCAAAAAAACTCTTGTCCCTGAAGCAAGTGAGCAAAAATGTTGCTGTTTTTCATAGTATGGGGATGTAAAAAGGTCAATACTGAATCACCCCAAAAGTCAATGAGGTCTACCATGATGGAGTGCAGAAGTTATCGCTCATGGAATAGTGCCTGGGACTGGCTGAGTTGATCCACTAGGGTGTTAAGGATGCCAGGCTGAAAGACAGCTGTAAGGAGCATGTCATGCTTCATGGCCCAATGCCAGAAACTCATTGTTTCCTGGCAGAGTGGAATAGGAGTGAACTTCTCCTTGCCTGATGAGGTACTTCATCACTGATATATTGTTCATCCTTACCAACAAGGGCTGACCCCAGAGGACAGTGAAGGCCTGTAAGCCAAGCAGAACAGACCTAATTTCCAGAGGATTGCTGTGGAGAGAGCAAACCAGGGAGGACCAAAGCCCCTGTGTCTGGAAGGGCCCGAGATGGGCACCTAAACCAGAGCCTGAGGCATTTGTCATCAGGACTAATAGGCAAGAAAGATGAAGTAGAGGGGATCCTGTGTTGAGGTCTGATTAATCCAACAACCACAGAAGGGCATGATGAAGAGGCAGAGTCATCTGTATGAGACACTCCAAGTCATCATGCTGAGCCCTTGGGTTACTGAGAAATCACTGAGGAATACTGATGTGCAGGTGCACCAATGGGACTGTAAGGATAGCAGCAGCCATTATTAGTCTAAGCAGGCATCTGGCTGAAACATAGTGGCTGGATGACACCAAGTGAGCCTGGGCTATCCATACCATAGCATGGTCCAATGGAAGGACTGTCTAGCCAACCTGATACATCCAGAACAGCGCAGATGTGTTGGAGGCTCTGGCACAGAGTCAAAACCAATTTCCATTCATTCACCAGGATGCCCAACCGTTCAGAAAGCTGGCTGGTCCAGAAGAGGATGCCAGTGATTGCTTCCCTGGATGGTGCCTTTGATAGCCAATTGTTCAGATATGGGAACACATACCTTTGGGGTGCTGCTGCTACCCCTGCAAAGAACTTGGTTAAGATAAGTGGTGCCAAAGACAGGCCAAATAGCAAGACACAAAACTGTCAGTGAGAATCTTGCAGCATACAGTGAAGGTATGGTCTGTGGCTTCAGAACATGTTGATATGAAGATAAGCATCCTTCATGTCCAGGGTGCAAAGCCAATCCCCGTGCAGCAGCAGGGAGACCACTGACTATAGGGATGCTATCTGAACCTTTTGTATTCTATGTAGAAGTTCAGGCTCTCAAGGTCTAGGATGGGACATAATTTCCTGTCCACCTTGCATACAGAAAGTATGATGAATAGTAACCGTGATTTAGCTCTGCAACAGGAACTGGTTCCATTACTGTTTTTTTTTTTTAGAAGCATCTGGACCTCTTCCAGCAGGATGGTACTGATTGGGAAAGGGAGGGTGCACTGGAGAAGTAAATAGCAATTCCAGTGCATGACCCTGCTGAATGACTTCTGAAACCCAAGCAACCATGGAAATCTCACTCCACTCTGGTAAAAAGAGAAAGCCAAAGTCAACACCATGGTCCCTGGGTTTTCTGAAGGAATCTGGGAGGCAAAATGGAGTCAAAAGACTTCAGGGGCAGTTGGCACCCCACAAAAACCCACACCTTTGGTGACTTTGACATTGGCATCAAGAGGCAAGGGGGCTTGAGGGGCTACTGGGACCCACAGTCAGGACCCATGGAATACCCTCAGTCAGGATGGGAGTTAAGGCCTGTAAAATCTAGTAATGGCCACAAGACTTAGGTTTTAAAGTGTGGAGGGAATGGGGAGCCATTTTAGAAGACTGCAGTTCCTGTAATACATTCTGTGTATCTGGTCCACACAACTGTTTGCCTCAAAAAGTTGCATTAAGGACCGATTGTTGCATGTTTGCTGCAAATCCAGCAACACAAAGCCAGAAGTGCCTCAGTTTTCATGGACCCATCTGGCACCTTTTGGCCATAGCTGAGACAGATATCCGGGCTAGTTTAATATTCAGTCATATAAGTGAGGCACGCCTCAGCTGGGAGAGCTGGAGAACAGATCCTGTGGATCGTTACAGCAGTGGAAGTTGGATATCATTGTCCATATTTGAACAAATTATATAGCACCAGAGATGGTAGGAGTAGTGAAAGGAAATCTCAGGAAGTTGGTGAGGGGCCTCAAGCAAGTAGCATGCACAGCACTTTTTCTGGGGTTGTACTTGTGTACAGTTCAGAAGAGGCAAGGAAACTCCACACCTGGGCATTTAATGAATGTTTTTTATTTATTTGATGCATTGGAATACTACCTTTGAGCCAAATACTCTTTTGCAGAGGCTCCACGTCAGGACTACACAGTGTGACAGGGTGGAATAGGACCCTGTCCCATTTGTTATGGAGAAAGTATTTAAATGCAAGAATCTACTCTTTTCTTTCATGTCTCTCGTCTATCTGGTTGTGTAATCAAATTTTCCTGTGAGACTTCAGATTTGATCACCCCGACAATCTCTCAATTCTTTGCCTCTCACTGTTTCGCAGTTTTCCTTTGCTGTCTGTCTTTTCCTCCCTTGCAAATCTTTTGACATAAAAATATATGCAAATCTTTACGTGGAAAGGAAATTGATATTGGGATCCCTTTTGCTTAGAAAAATATATAGCATTACTGTTGAAAGGTATATAACTGTGGTTTGAGATTATTGTAAAAAGCTATTGTAAACTCAAGAGGTTACCAGAGTTCAATTTTTTTAAGCCTTACAAAAGCTATGGAAATGGGACCTCTCAGCTCAAGTACACTCTGTTCTATTGTGTTCTTCCTGCCCTGAAATATATGATAAAGGAACACTTTGGAAGAAGCAGGATGCTTAAGAGTGGAGGTTGGAAGGACTTGTAAGAGAGCTGAGCTGCAATTGCAAAGAGGAGAAAAAGGGACACAGAGATTAAAGGAAAACTCTGATGGGTCTTTATTTTATTTTGCCTTTGTAAGTAGTTATGCTAAACAAGTTTATTTTATGATACGTCTACTGTAAATAATTTTTTTGATGAATTCTACAACTGCTCCTGGTTTTCTTATGCTTCCTGACCTGTGCCTCGACGACACATAGGACAACAATTTGCAAATACGTGGTCAGGATATTACACAAAAGTGGGGCGAAGTTAGACAAAGTTACACAACAGTTGTTACATATCTACATGCAGGCCAACCAGGCCATAGTTAAACAGAGAATGTAATTAACACATATTTAGACAGAAAGGTACAGCAGGCCAATTGGGCCCTAGTTATACAAAGAGAACACTATTGACAATTTGATCATGGGTTTAGGTGACCCAAACATTGAGATCCAGTGCGGGAGCTATAAGTTGTTTTACAGAGGAGACCGGATTCAAGGGCTTGGGTCAGAAGCAAGCACATGTTGAGTGATCAAGTAGGAAGCCCCTTAAGGCCTTTTTAAATTGGCCAAGGGTGGGTGACTGATGCTGGGAGTTCGTTGAGCCATAAGGCGGCCTGGTAAAGAAAAGCCCTTTGACACAGCGAGGTTCTGCAGTGAGGGACAGAGTGGGAGGACCTAGCAGTGCTTCTGGAGTTTCGGGCATGGGTTGCAATTATAACTAGGGGATCGAGCCCAAGGGGGGGGGGTGAGTTTGAGGGATATTTTGTTGGCCAAAATACAGGTATGATATTTGAGTCTATCTAGATTCAGCCATCCCGCCGACTTGTACAAATTACAAGTATGGGTCAGTCTGTCATGCTCAGTGACCAGTCTGCAGGCCTTATTCAGGGAAGTCTTAATCTGCGATAGGGACGTTGGATCAGCTGAGCCATAAATCACCAGGCCATAGTCAACTAAGGCGAGGACAAAGGAGGATACAGGCAGTTGGAGGGCCTCAGGGGAAAGGAAGTGTTTGTGTCGGTATAGCAGTCCTATCCTGGAGCTCAACGCTGATAATAAGCCTTGTATGTGGTCATAATAGGAGAGATGGGTATTAATGGTAAGCCCCAGATACCTGAAAGAGTGGACCTGCTCAATGGGGATATTCCCGGAGTTACATATGTTAAGGGTTAGGTTGTGATGATGGCTTTGTCAGTGGGTAAAGGTCATGGATTTGGTTTTGTTACAATTAGGAATTAATTTATGTTCAACAAACCTGGATTCTATGGTTCGGAAATGCACTTGGAGCATATTATGGAGCGTGTTGGGGTTGGGATGACATCCAAAGATAATGGCATCATCCGTGTATAGGAGCATTTTACCTGGACAGGATAGGGAAAAGGGATTTAGGAACAAGCTAAAAAGAAGAGGACCAAGTATGGATCCTTGGTGGATCCCAGAGAGGACTTCGGGAAGAGAGGGTGGACCTGATTCTGACCTGTTGGGTGCAGTCTGTGAGATAGCTGGCAAACCAGGACACTACTTCAGGTGTAAGACCTAGAGAAGGGAGGGACTGGAGCAGAAAAGCATAACTGACAGTATCAAACGCCTTGGTAAGGTCTATATAGACAGATCCTACCAGCTGACTGCTGTGAAGGGCTTGATGGATGAAAGACGTGTATTCAAGTAGGGCAGTAGTTGTGCTGTGCCCAGTGTGGAAGCCGTGTTGGACAGGGGAGAGTAGGTTGTGGTAGTTGAGATAGTCAGTGAACTGGTCAGAGATAACCTTCTCCAGAGCCTTGGAAGGGGTGGCAGGATAGTCACCGCCCTTATGTAAGGGTGTGATGACAGCACATTTCCAGGCAGATGGGAACTGCCCAAGACAGAGGGATAGATTAAAGATTTTAGTAAGGGAGGGAGAACTTCGTCAAGCGTGAGTCTTAGCAATTTTAAGTTGATGGTATCACCACTATACCTAGATTTGATTATGAATTTAGAGATATATCTACGAGCTGAGATAGTTTTGAAATGAAAGGGGGGGGAAGTGATTTTGATGGGGCTGGTGGGGGATTTGAGGTTAAAGGGGCATCAAAGAAGTTCAAGGGCAGTACTCTGCTAAGATCCGAGAACATTCTTTTAGGGTGTCCGCGATGGGTCCCGGACTAGTGTACCATTGATCAAGAGCTGGAAAGGTGGTAAATGGGTAACTTTCCTGGTGATTTCTTTATTGTTACGCCATAAATCACAACCAGAGCCCCTTGTAGTCGAAAGAGCTTGTCAGTAGTGGCTTGCTTTGGCTTGGCGGATTGCCCAGGTGCACTTGTTTCTGGCTTCTTGGTAAAGTTGCTTATCCCTGGGGAGCCTTGAATCTATTGCCCTTAGCCAGAGGTTATCTATGTGGTGCATCATTTCAAATAGTTCAGGGGATACCCAGGGATTGTTTCTCGTTTTGATGTATTTCTTTTTTGGGGCGGGGGCAAAAATGTCATAGGCATGGTTGAATGTGTTACACAGAAACAAAGAATATGATGGCAGATAAGGACCGCTTGACCCACGTAGTCTGACCATTTTCCTACCTAATGGATAAGCTGCAGATCCTAGTTAACCAACAGCCTACTTCCTCCTACCCCCCACTAGAATTGCCTTATGTCTGTCCCATGCATTCTTGAATTCCCTCACTGTTTTTGACTCCACAACCTCCTCAGGAAGGCTGTTCCATGCATCCACAACCATCTCTGTGAAAAAATACTTCCTCACATTACCTCTGAGCCATCCCCCGTCTATTTTCAAATTGTGACCCCTTGTTCTTGCACAACTGTTTTTCTGAAGGATGCTACCCTCTTGGACTTTGTTGATTCCCTTGAGGTACTTGAAAGTTTCTATCATGTCCCCCCTCTTCCTCCTTTCCTCGAGGGTATACATATTAAGTTCCTTTGGTCTCTCTTAGTTTGTCTTCTGGTGCAGACCTTGCACCATTTTGGTTGCCCTCCTCTCGACAGCCTCCACCCTGTCTATGTCTTTATGGAGATGGGGTCTCCAGAACTGCATGCAGTACTCCAGATGGGGTCTCACCAACTGTCTGTACAGAGGGATAACAACTTCCTATTTTCTACTGGTGAGGCCTCTCCCTATGCATCCCAGTATCCCTCCAGCCCTCCTTACTGCCTTCTCACATTGCATGCCCACCTTTAGGTCATCTGATATAACTACCCCCAGGCCCCTTTCCATTTTAGTTGTTGTCAGTATCTCACCCCCCATTGTGTACTCTTCCCCTGGGTTTTTGTTTCCCAGGTGCATTAAGTTGTACTTCTTTGCATTGAATCTAAGCTGCCATACATGTGACCATTCCTCCAACCTTGCCAAGTCCCTTCTCATCCTTTCCACCCCATCTTGTGCATCAACCCTGTTGCAGATCTTTGTGTCATCTGCCAAGAGACATACTTTTCCATCCAGTCACTCTGCAATGTCACTTATAAAGTAATTAAAAAGAACTGGACTCTGTACTGAACATGTGGTACCCCACTAGTAACCCCCCTTTCTTCACTGTGGACTCCGTTTACAATTACCTTCTGTGTCCTGTTGTCCAGCCAATATTTAACCAGGCTACCACCCTGGGACCCACTCCCAAGGCTGGCTAATTTGTTTATTAATCTTTTGTGTGAGACTGTGTCAAATGCCTTGCTAAAGTCTAGGTAGGCCAAGTCCACAGCCCCTCCCTGGTCTATTTTGGTCACCCAGTCAAAGAAATCAATTAGATTCGTCTGACATGACCTCCCTGCTGTGAATCCATGCTGCCTTGGGTCCTGTGCCCCACTGGCCTCTAGGTACTCGACAATTCTTTCCTTCAGAAGTGATTCCATCATTTTCCCTACCACTGAGGTCAAACTAACAGATCTATAGTTTCCTGCCTCTAACTTGCTCCCACTTTTCTTTTTTTTTTTTTGTATCTTCTCTTTTTGCACCATCCTTCAAGGAACTCTCTTGGGCATCCACCATACCCCAGTTCTACCTCCTTGCCTGAAACACCTCCAGTTCCTGGCACCAGCCCAACGATCCCCGGCTCTGAGCCTCCTGAGGTAGAGCCGCCCTATCCGCCCAGGGTGCTCTATCTAGAAGCTGGCAGGCCATGCTGGGCTTAGCCCAGGAGAGGAGGCTGTCCGGCAGGTGGAGTGTGGCTACAGGTGGTGGTGCCACTGCCTATCCCTGAGGATGGGGATTTTCTATGTAGCTGTTTCCCCCGGGGGTGTGGCATGCAATGATGTCCGCAATGGCTTTCCTGCTGACGCCTGCCGCATTCCTCACTTTAGTTTGGCTGGTGATCCTGCAGTGCCCCCAATCTCCATCAGGGGCCACTAGGACACCGAGCAGCCCCAGGATCCCTCCCAGGGAGAGGAGGGCAGTCCTCTGGACGCTCAATCCTCTCCCTCCCCCCTGACACTTGGCTCCCTGAGTCCATCCCCGAACCCGGGTTGCCGGCATGGCACAAGGTGTGGCATCCAACACCTCAACCCTCAGCACCACTGAGCCGGCCCACTCCTACTTTTCTTGAAGGAGAATCACATACACCCTCCTCCAGTCCTCAGGTACCACACCACCCTCTCATGATTTGTTTAAAAATGATGTTACTAGTTCTCCCCTTAGTTTCTTTTAGAAATGTGGGGTGAATCTCATCAGGCCCCATTGCTTTGTCCACCTTCAGTTTTAGGAGTTCTTTCAGAACACTCTTCTGTGAAAGGACTGATGTTGACTCCCCTATCCAGAGTGCTTCTACTGACTGGATTAGGTACCTCCCCCTCCTCTTCTTTTGTGAATACTGAGCAAAAGTATTCACTCAGTATCCCTGCTTTTTCACTGTCCCTCTCTGTCCACCCACCCTCCTCTTTATTCAGCCTCAGTATCCCTCCCTTTGTCTTTCTTTGCTCCCCAATGCACCTATAAAAGGTTTTATCCCCCTTCTTAACTGAGTTGGCTATCTTTTCCTCAGTTTGGACCTTTGCTATTCTAACTGCCTTCCCCAATTCCTTCTGCTTTAACTGGTACAGTTCTCTGTCCTGCTCCTTCTGTGTTTCCTTATACTTCCTGAATGCTATCTTTTTCTCCCTAACCTTCCCAGCCACCTCTTTTGAGAACCATAGTGTTTTTTTCCTTCATTTTGTTTTATTTGCTTTACACAAAGGCTCGTTGCCTCTGTGATGGCAGCGTTGATTTTTCCCCTTTGTTCTTCCACCCCAGCTTCTTGCCCGTTTGCTAGTGCTTTTCTGAGACACTCCCCCATTTTGTCAAAGTCAACCCTCCTTAAGTCCAATACTCTCACCTTTGTGTGACTTGACTCTACGGCTGTGTTTATCGTGAACCACACTGTTTGGTGGACACTTGTTCCCAGATGGCTACCCACTTCTAAATCCGAGATCCTCTTTTCGTCCCCATTTGAGAGTACCAAATCTAAGATTGCTCCCTTCCAAGTGGGTTCCAACACTAACTGTCTGAGGCATGCCCCCTGTAGGGCATCGAGAATTATTCTGCTCTTGGATGTGGCTGCTTCTATTGCCTTAACTTTAAGGAAGGTTTCTAATGCCTTCCAATGACATCTCCTCATGCCCTGGTGAAAGCCTTGACATATGTCACTGGTTAATCATTACCTTACTGCAACAGCACAAAAGGAAAACTGTTTTTTTTTTTCTTCTGTCAGTGGCATAAATTATTTTTTTTTAAATAAAAGAAAGTAACCATGTAAAACACAAGCAAAACAATGATGAGTTTCTGCACTGTTCCTCTTGTGATTTGAAGAGTAGTTGAGGGTGGGACAAAGAACTGAAACATAATGGGCCTAACCCCATTATATAGGTGCCAGTGATGTACATCGATGTGGGCTGGCCCAGACAGTAAACGTTTAGGGGTGGTCCTGATGCTGACAACTTACATTTCCAATGGTATGGTTCAATAGGGATACAGATACAAGCAGTTCTATGTGGGGGGGGTGATACACTGGGGAAGGCAGTCATTTGTGCACTGTGATCACTGAGGAACCAGCATAATCACTGGATGGTACAGAAAAATATGACTGGGGGGAGAGATCCACTGGATTTCAGGGACTACTACTGGTATGGAAATAGGCAGGAGGCCAATGGATCCCAAAGATAGCTTGAGGACATTGGATAGAGTCTATGTGTCATCAACCCACAAGCTGGTCTTAAGGTATGGGTTGAGTGGGTGGGGGGATACTATAGTGGTAGTGTCTTTTCATTGGAGGATTGTGTCCTGTCAATAAAACAGGTCCATGCAACCCACCCCCCAGGACGTAACTGGAAACAAGCTATAATAGTTTAGTGTGCCTTTTCTGGTCAAAAATTTCAAATAAATCAACAAATTGTGGATGACATGAAGCCATGTAACTGGTGCTATGATCACGCATATCATTCTATGGTGATGTATTCAGAAACCACATTTGTGACCACTAACATCTGACTACCATCATTTGCATTGTAACTCATTCAATTGGGAGACTAGTCACCCAACGACTAGGTTTTCTCTTTGTGTATGAAAGTTATTGGTGATGGCGCAATGACAAGCCTCTTGCACCCCAAAACTGTGACACCACCATCATCTGTGACTGTGTGTCAAGCCCCAGATTTCTTCTATAATTCCTTTCTATACCCAAAACAGTACCAAGTGGTCTACATCTCCAATTCCATCACACTTGAGAATACTTTCAAATGTAAGTTAGTTTATTTTAGGTTTCTAAAAAAAATGCATTCATAAATTCTTAGTTAAGTTATTCTTAAGTGACTGAATTTGACTTAAAAGTAAAGTTTCCAAAATGGAAGCTTAATGCAAAGCACTCAAAAAGGGAAAACACCAGTCTTAGAAAATTAACAACAGTTGATTAGGTTTGTATCAGAACTGGACTGACCAACACTGTATGATAACCGAGAGCAATGTGAACTAGAATGAAAATAAAAATAAAGGACACATTTGCATGTATAAAAGAAAGATGAAAAATACAAGACATGCAAATTTACCATATCTTAAAGGAAAGACCCAGAAAAGCACTAAAGCCTTAATGCTGATCAGGTTTCATGTAGGAGCAGAGACTGGAAGGAGCCAAACCTGAAGGAGGAAGAGAAATAGCATAGGACTACATAGCACAGTCACAACACACTTTCAAGAAAAGATACCACTTTGAAAATCTTAATTGCAAGATTGCAGAATGAAAGATTAGTTAATTACCATTATACAATGGCAAGGAATAATATAAGAAGCTGATTGACTGCTGACCCACTGAGACAGCAACGTTATTACACAATAACATCACTGTGAACCTCCTGATTAATGCACTGAAGGATCTTCTCTTAAGAAACAAAAAATATTTCCCCACACTAACAAAAACATCTTTAAAAATTATTTGTTTTATTCTGTATATAACAAGACATTGTATAATTGCAATAAGGCACTCAAGGTGTGTATGATGTAATAACGTCATCTCTTAGTGGTGAAGCACTTGGCTTTGCCTCGTGCTTCAACCCACCCCAGGAGTGACGCTATTACACGATAACATACACCTTATTGCTTAAATAACAGTAGATTTGAAAGATAATCTCCTCCATAAAGCTATGCCTTTGGAACTGCAAGCTGTCTGCATCAGGACCACTCAGAAACTTTTGCCTAGCTGGTGCTACCCTTGTTGAAGTATGTCAGTGCAGCCTATGTGACGTGGGCAGCCCATACCTCTACAGGTTCCCACCAGAGGCAAGTTCTCAGTTTTAATATACCAACAGGAACAAGAGACAAGAACTATGGCCAGGCTGACAGGAGAGGTAGAGGGTCTGCAATGAAAGTCCCTTTATAAGGGCAAAGAAAAAAGACTATGCATGTAAAAGGGCACATCTTCCACAGTATGCCACCTTAAAATACAGAAGGGAATACGTGGGAGGATTAGCTGTGGCTTTGTGGAGGAGTACCTTGAAGATCTACTGTTACTTAAGCAATAATGCATGACAGGGTGTGTGTTGTGCTGGGATAATGTTATGCCTGGGGTGGTTCGGCACAAGGCCGCAGGCCAACTGTGTCCACCGCCCCGGGAAGTGACATTATCCCAGCACGACACACACCCTGGAGTGCATTATGTCTATTATACAATGGCTCATTTATAGTAAGAAGAAGACTTAAAAAAGAAGCATTTTTGGACAGATTTTCACTTCATTTATCAATCTGGAGGTATATTAAGAAAAAAAAAGTTCCATTTTGGCTAGTAGGTGGTGCTAGTGGTAAATGAGTGGGTCTGTCTGTGCAAATGCCTGCCCCCCACAGACACACGTTTGTCTTCATGTTCTAGTTCTCCCCGACTTTGATTTTCTGTGTCCATTGTCCTTAGTAGTTTGTTTCTCCCTCACAGTCCATCGTGTACATGGGGTTTAACCCTTAGGCTGCTGACAGAATTAGAACATACAGGAATTCTGGACTGATATATCAGTTTGTGGCACGGCAAGGGTTAACTCAACCAGTCCCACTACCTGTTCAGACCACAAACCATGATGGATGGAGTACAAGTGAGGAAATGAGGAGGCTTCAGGTTTTGACAAACAGGTCAGTAAGTGCCCGGTAGCTTGTGATGGGGGGAAGAAAAAAACTACTGTAATGGTAAAGGTGGTTGCCATTTAAAAAAACAAACAAACAGAAAAAGCTATTCACAGTAGAGTTGTGGACTACGAGGTGAGGGAGTGTGTGCGCTGCACTGTGTGAAGCTGCTTGTAGCGAGGCTTTAAAAAAAATTGTGATTTGGCTGTGTAGCAGATTTCCCTTCTTGTACTTGTAATGGAGCAGTGTTGGCAAGTGTTGTGGCTTCTTTTCTGTATGTGTTTAAACAGTGACAAGGAGGGAATGGAGATGGGGGGCCATGCCGTTGCTCTCAGTTTATTGGTCAGTTTCTAGAGCATGGTTGGCGCAGTTCAGAAATGCCGCTCGGTTCCAAGAAAAAAAAATGGGTATGAAAATTAAATGTGTTTTGTGTCCTATAGTGCTGTATTTTTATTTTTGTTTGTTTAGCTTCTTATTGTGAATTATGCTGGGGGCAGACAGGCTGGTATTTGTGGCCAGAAGGTTAACGAGGGAAAAAAACATTGGGAGCTGACAGGAATGCGAGTAGTGATTTTAACATGCCGTCTTCATGTAAAAAATGTCATGTGTGTGCCTGGACTTAATACAGTGATATTAGGTTCAGATAACATCACTGGTCCAGTGACACACTAACCAATCAGAGCCCAGGATTCTTTCTTGCCATTGTATAATGGTAAGTAATTAATCTATCTTCTTTGAGGACATTTTCCTCCACTGGACCACACCTTTGGAATAGTTCCCAAGCACTACAAGACTTCAGAGTCAGAAGAAGGCTAGGCAGTAGGGACATACAGTAGAAGACTGTTAAAACAGTAGGCTTTGGATGACAGTAAGGCTCACTCCAGCCCATATATGTGACACCAGACCTAGACTGTAGTGTTTATTAAAAGTATGAATAGAATGCCGTGTGGTGGCAGAGCTTATGCCAGCTGCCAAGACTGAATGAAAACAAGCCACAGAACTGGACATTCCATGGGTTACATGTCCATGGACAGGATCAGGGAACTCCACACCTTGCTTCCAGTAACAAAAATAAATACATGGTGCTAACCAAAGGTACTTCTTAGAGACAAGAAAATAAGGTGCTACATCAGTGTGTGGTCCTTTGAAAACAAAACAAAATCGTAATATTAAATGTACACTGAAAACAGAAAAGAGGCAAGGCTGTCCACCATCCTGGGGGGCCAACAAAACAAAAAGCCAAGATGACTTTCTGAAGTTCTTTGTGCAGTCCAAGTAGAAGCTGATAGCCCTATAGACATTGAGAGAATGCAGAATAGCTCTGAACCACAGGGCATGGAACATGCACTGGTGTATGTACATATGGAAGGTGCAAAAATGCAGTTTGGCCAGGGTTTGAAAACTGACACCTATGACATTCATGAGGTGGTGTAAAAATAGGGTTATGTTGAAAATCTGGAGTAAAAATATTTCAAATTGCAAAAGTTATGAGCGTGCGTAGCAAAATGTCAACGTATGTGCATAACTTTGGCATTTTTATATATTTTGACCTTAAAATTTCAACATAGCCTTCTTATGACCCCACCTAATAAATGAGGTCAGTGAAAATGTTCAAATCCCACCTGAAAGGTGATTTCGCAACCAATCGCAAAATCTCTTTTCCCGTCAAATTTGTATAACATCAGTTAGATTGTTCATGAGATGGGGTACCAAAAAGGCCATGTTGAAAATTTGGGGTGAAAATATGCCAAAATGGCAAAGTTATGCAACAAAGTTGAAAAGCCCATTGAAATACTTTGAACTGCACTTACCTTAGTTTCTCATATTGCTGTTGGCGGTTCCAGCAGCAAGACGTATATTCCATAGGAGCCTGCATCTTCAGCCTGGGATCTGTTCAGGTGAGTGAGGGTATGTGGGAGATGTGGGGGGTGCGGGGTGGTGAGTGCTCAGAGGGAGGCTGGGAAGTGAGAACTGAGATTAGAGAGGGACTGTTTTCTTGTTTACTGGAAAAAAAAAACATTGAGGGACCATTTTATTTATTTCAGGTCAGCAGCAATATCGAGGGTTGGGGGGGTGCTACTAGACACCAGGGATAAGGAAAATAATGGGGATGGTGACTGGAGGGTGAGGGGAGTGCTGTTTTATCTTTTCACATTGGCACATAGTGCCCAATAAAAAACTGTAACCTGCCACTTGCGATATCGAGCCATCCTGAAGATCTGTAATAAGGGAAAAGTCTCACAGCAAGTCAAAGGTACTGTATCCCTCTTTTCTTACTCCTGGTCTTACCTTCCCCCCTGGCCAGCCCTCCTCCCCATTCTCACCGTAGTCGTGGAGGAGCAGTTAGGATGAACTGTCACAGCAGTGAAGCAAAAACAGGTGGCACCAGGTTTCAGTACTGTATTAAAAAGCTTAACTTTAATGCATCAAAAGTTTACAAAATGTTCAATATCTCCATGGTGGAAAAAAATAACCACTGCAAGTCATGACCCTGATCGGTTTTGCCCATGACTTTCTCAACAGACACTGGGATTGAGAAAGCAGAAAGTTTTTAAAGTGCTCACAGCCAATAGTGCATACAAATCAATTAAAGGTGAAGTACATTCTTTAGAGACATTGGGCCATACAGTATATTCAAAACTTTGCTCCGTGGCTAAATTAGCAAAGTTAGCCCAGAGCACAAAGCAAGCTATATTCAAAAGAAATAGCCCAGGACAAACAGCCTCTGAATATAGCATGGGAATGAGGCTGGACAAACTGGGCTGGGAGTGCAGGCCAAACGTAGCCCTGGAATAAGACAGCTCTAAATATAGCAAACAGGAAGTGCAGACCACAACAACAACACGATGCACAGTGACATGAAGGTAGGTAGAGGCGACCTATGTGGCCAATGTTCATTTCAGCAAATGCGTGGACCCAGTACAGCTGCAGGGAGCAGCCTATGGGAAAGTACGGTGTGCAAAACAGTATAATATTCCCTGAATTGTTTGTGTGGAGTTAACACGTTTGCTTGGGATTAGCGCGGAGCTAAACACGTTTGCCTGGTGCTAAACTTTGCCATATTCAAAAGTGACATGCAAATGAGCCTACTTAGGTAGTCTCTGGGCAAACAGCTACATTAGCATCCCATTATGCCTTGATTTGCAAGCAGTGTGCCCAGCATTACTGCAGGGTCCCACAGCTCCATCTGTAGGTCAGTCTGGAAGTACAGGGGCTGGCCAGGTCCGACGCAGCTCCACCTGTAGGTTAGTCAGAGAGTGCATGATGATAGCTGCAGGCTACATGTGAACAATACAGCATAGCATAGCATATCGTACCCCAGGGGACAACACAGCATAGGCCCAGGTGATGGTGGTGCTGCATGCAACCGTCACACTGTAGGTCATGCTACAGTACACAGCAGACACTACAGTAGCAAGGGGGGCAGTAACATGAGGGACACAGCAATGCCTATGGTATGTAGGGCAGTGATGACCACTGCACTGTACACAGTGACAGGCCCAGCTTGCAGGTGATTACTGACGGTGGACAGTACTGTTACGCTGTTGTGTGATCCACAGATGCTGCACCTGTGGCATGGGATGCCCACAGTGACATATACATGGCTGGCTGTGTGTGCAGTGGCATCTGTACAGTTGTGTGGTATGTGGCTGGGGGGGCACATGAGATCTGACAGACACACAGGTGGTGGGGTATTCCCACTACTGGCCCATGTGCACTGCGTGATGTGTCCCAGCTTTTTGGCTACACCTGGGCTGTGATGAGGTCTGGCCACCAGTACACCATCTCCTCAATGACCACCATGTCCACAGTGCAGCATGCGTTTACTGGCATCTGTTGGTCACCACAGATGTATGCTCTGCAGGTGTGTGCTGTATGGCCACACTACCATGATGTCCCCTGTGGGTCAGATCACCCCTTACTGCCTGTGCTTGGCAGGGACTGGTGGCAGCTGTTGGCATCATGGTGGTGCCATCAGTGAACAGCACGTGTCCTCCATGTCTGGCATTTTCTAAGTGTCATAATCATATGTTAGGGTTGCGCAAGCCGCACAAAAGCCAGGCAAACACTACGCAACGCAACAATGTTGCACAAAGCTGTTTGCCCAGGGTTAAGACCAGCATTTCCTGGGTGTTAATTTGTACCGTGCTATGGGTCACAGTAAACACCTTAGGGCGGCGCTAGTCGCTGAATATCTCATAGCACCTATATTCATGTTCACTTTGCCCCTTGCATATAATTATGGTTTGCCTGCTGCTAATGCAGTTTGCGTGCGCTATTTGGCCTTTTGAATATGGTAGACCTGCGCTAATCCCGTGCAAATGGTTTGCGCACCGTATAAAGCTTTGAATATCTGGGCTCTTCAAATTATATAAGTAACATAAACCAGCTAAAAAACATACACCTTTAATTGATTTATATGCACAATTGGCTTTGAGCACTTTAAAACCTTCTGCTTTCTCAATCCTAAGAGAAAGCCTTAAGGGCAAAACTAGTTGGGGCCATGTCCCGCAGTGGTTATTTTTCCACCACAGAGGTGTAGTACATTTTGTGCACTTTTGATTAATTAAAGTTAAGCTTTTTAATACAGTAGTGAAAGCTGGTGCCAGTTTTTTGTTTGTTTGTTTGTTTTGTTACTGTGTTATACTACTCCCAGGCACAGGTTTTTATTCTTTTGTTAACCGGGTATGGTCCACAAGGCACACTTGCCTGTTTTCAGGGGCGATCTGGAAGCTTCAGACTGGTTAAGTGACTTGCTCAGAGTCACATGATATGCAAGTGGATGTTGGGGGAATCAAACCCAGGTCTGCTGAACCAAGCTCATTCACAGCTTCTTACTCTAACCTCTAGGCTACACTGCCAGCAGGTTCTCAGAGTGGAGCAGTATTCCTCGTTGGCCGACCTTTCACAGCCCCCCCCCCCCCAAAAAAAACACTGAGGGAGCATTTTCTTTATTTCAGGTCAGCAGCATTATCGGGGGAAGGGTGCCACTAGACACCAAGGATAAGAAAGAATAATGGGGATGGTGATTGGAGGGTGGAAGGGAGTGATGTTTTATTTACCCCGTCCTGGATCCCCATGGTGCTACACCTGCTCCCATTGCCATTCCCAGCTACCAGCAGTCTGTGTACTTTTCCTAAACTTTTCCCCTGTATTATGTTTTGTTCACATAGCAAAGCAGACAGGCAATGGCATCTTGGTTGTTTCCAGGTCGGACATGAGGTCACAAGGAATTTAAGTGACTTGTTCAAGGTCACAGGAGGGTGTGGGGTGCCATTAGACACCAAAACACCACCAAAAAGTCCCTTCCCCCATGAAAAAGGCTGTCTTTTCATATCTCATGATACAAAAAGGATATTTTTCATATCTCATGATATGAAAAAGAATCTTTTTTCATATCACGCAATACAAAAAAAGATGTATAATCAATTGTGGTATATATGAAAAAAATCCGTCTGAAGCAACTGCTGCATACTGTCAGAAGATGAGACATGTTGCAGCATATAGATTAATTTTTTTCTGTTTTTTAATGTAATGATTACATGTGCAAAATTAGATAGTAGAAGTCCCATTGTAAAACTGATTGACAAAAGATCCGCAGAACACCATATAATGTATCACTAAAGTAGACAGTAATTTCAAATGAAATCCTGAGATCCAGGACTGGATGTCCTCTAACTGGCTGAGGCTTAACCTTGACATGATAGATGTACTGGTGACTAAGCCTGGTCGTCGGGGGAATGTGGTCGCCACCGGAGCACAAATTAGGGTTTTAAAAGCAACAAAAGTAAGGAAATGTGAAGTTATGTTTTTTGTGGAACCCTAATTCCACCCGCACCCCCCTGCACCATGCATGTGTACTCCACTGAAGTGAATGCCGATGAGCACTGCACTCACATGTTGTGAGACACAGGAATGCAGGCTATAATGCTGAGTCAGCATGTGTGTGTGATTTCTGAGCATGCTCACAAACCTTTCGTTAAATGTTTTCATCAGGTAGGGTGGTTACTTGCCCAATCTCAAAATTTGGGTTAAAAATTAAAAAAAAATGGTTATGATATGAACAAAAGGGAAAACAAATTCAGGTGGTGGGCATGCACAGTATGTGAACTACTTTCAGCATGAACACAATTTTAAAGCACCAAAATGTTCAAAAGGCCCTGGAGTGATGCTGCACTTTGCCCTGCACAGCCTGCTTCTTACAAACAAGTTAGGACTCGTGTTGTTTCAGGCCCTTGATAAGGGACTTGGATCTGATGCACCATGGAGAATCAGTCTCTGTACCTCTAGGCTGTTTTCTTACATCCAGCTTTTTGTTTTAATAAATTGCAGTATGAAGAGTTAACAGTAAAACTCAGTCCCCACTGTTTGGAGAGCTGACATATTCAACTTTTCTCGGTTTATGTTGTGGTGACTGCCCTAGTCAACCAAGTGACAATCTGGGGACAGAGCCTTTGGGGTTGCTACTCTTTACTCTGGAACTCCCTGACAGTGGTTGTTCAATCTGCCTGCACTGTGGGAGCCTTCAAAAATCAGTTAAAAACTTATTTACTCAGGGCTACCCAATTTAGTGCAGTAAAATGTTAATTTGACTGTTTATATTTGTTTTATATTTAATTTTGTTCAGTCTTTTATGCTGTCTTATGCTGTTTTATTGTTGTTAGGCATCTGAGCCATCTGGAAAGGACGTCAAATACAATTTTCTTTGCCTTGCCTAGTCAGCACTCACAGGTCTAGTCCAGCTGTGCATGCTATTTCTCTCCATTTCAAAGACTCCTGTTGTATTTCAGAGAGGGTGAAACAAGTTAGTACTCTTGTCGTGCTTCACGCGAGGCCCAAATGGCCCTGCTTAATCTTAAGTCAAGGTTAGGTTTTTGGAGTCATAATTTGACTTTTAGTATTTTTTTATTTTGGTGTTATTATTTCTGCTTGCATTTTTCAAATTAATTGTTGCACCTTGACCTTTATATCTACATTTTTAGATTTTTTTTGTTGCACCATTCTTCACATTTAATGGTGCCCTCCTTAAAAATATAATTTTCCTGTACCTTTAAAAATTTCTGTATTTCAGTAAAGATCAATTGCATGTTGAGGCTATATTTTGCACCTTCATTTTACAGTCGTTGATGCTTATGTGGCTGTGTTCTGGGCTCCATTTTTCATTCTGGGACTGCCTGTTTTGGCCTCAGGCACTGCAGAGCTGTAGAGCAGCCCTCGCTTTTCTATCAAGTTTCTTATTCTTTATTTTATTACTTACTGTTTTTACACCCCTTCTCTCTTCATGTCTACCTCTTTCCTTGGGGTACTCAATGCACTGTTGCAAGCTGTGCCGGGAGAACCGTGGATGCCAAGCCCCCATAGAGTGCTCTGCTCCCCGGAATCTTTCTAGAGCTTCGGATGATGCCCCCCCGGGTGGGGCAGAGGGGTGTTTCCCCAATCCCCTCTGAACCTCAGTGGGAAGTGGACACCCGGAGCTGCTCCACAGAACCCCCACATTCACTGGCACCAAGGCCTGTCTCCTGGCTCAGATGTGGGGCATTTTCCTGTTTTTCTTGGTCCCACCCCTGCAGGCACCGGCATACGAGGAGAGCCAATGAGATGAAGGCATGCAGAGATGTGCCTTCACCCCAGACTCTCAGCTGATGCCCGCCCCTCCCCTATGCTGCTGCATCTTTTGACTGCACCACCACCGATGGTCACCCAGGTGGTGGTATAGCAGTGAGAACTGCAACCCACCCCCTCCAGAGAAGGAGGGCAGCCCCATGGGTACTTGATCCTTCTCCCTCGGTTGGCCCTCCAGCAACCCAGGCTCACTACTGAACCCGGGTCGCTGGCATCATGAGCAGTAGCCCTACCGCTGCACCAGCGGGCTGGCCTTATTCTTTATTAATTTCAATTTTTGTCCTGAGACTTCTAGTGTTAGAATATCTGAGGTCTCGTACTGTTCAGGAAAATTCTGAAAAGGAAAAAAATTAATGTATTATCCAGAACAAGGTCTCTTCGGATCAACCATGTAATTGCTTTAGCCAGATGCTATTATTCTAATTTTTATTATCTTGAAATGCAGTTTTTGTTGAGGCACTACAACAGTTCATACTGGATGTGCATTAAAATAAAATAACTCACCATAATCTGGTATCATTCCAGTCCCTGGTTTTAGGAGAAGATGGACTTTATTACCACCCGCCTGAATCAGTTCAATTGCCCTAGTGTGAGTGATACCTTGAGTGGGCTCTCCATTGATTTCCACAATCTGGTCGCCAATCTAGGAAAAACAAATATTGGATGGATAGAAAATATGAGGGAGTCTTTCACTTGTGCTGGTACAGTACTTGTGGCTCCATAATCTCTGGCTGGTTATATTGTGCAGAGAGAACATATTCTTTATTCAATTGTCACTCTGTTTTGTAACTCAGACTGGAATGGAAAGTAGTGGTAATGATGATAGCCTGGTGGCACCAACTAGAGATGCATTGCATCACCATGTGGGAGACCCAGAACTGAGTCTTATTCCCAACTCTTCCACCACAGACTTGAGGGATCTGTAGTATAATGCAGAGGCATCACACTTGGACCCTGGGTGGGGTACAAAGCATACACCTATGGCAGGAGAGGTGATGCACTAATGTTCAGGGTAACCATATGATGTTGGCCACCCACCGCCCACAGGAGACCACCATGGGTACTCAGTGGTAGCCACCTGGGGAGGTGGAAGGGTCACAAAGAGGTAAAACCAGTAACCACCACAGAGTGAAGGCACCAGTGCTTGTCCTCCTGAGACACCGTCAGAAAGCCAGGTGCCCCCTGCTCTGCTTCTGTGACTGCTCTCTAGGGACTTGGGTCTCATCATGAGGCAACCCAGAAAGGAACCAAGAGGCAGAGCAGGATCTTGACTAGGAGTGTCCAGGTAAGTATGCAGGCGTGGGGAGTGTAGTGGGTGTGCTGCACCTGATGTTACATGGAACTGACTGCTCAATAAAAAAAGAAAATTGAAAAAACAGCAGTAGCAAGATTAAGTAAGACTATTCAGTCCATCGCATTTGCCTTCCTGGTATCCTGACAACAAAAAGTATCTATGCAGTCTAGTCCAGCACACTACCTGCAGTTATCAAGCCCTCTAGCAAATTATTCCATAAACCTTTTACTCTCTGTTTTGCTTGTTAATAATCACCAAGCCAGCAGGAGCTTTTACTCATCTTTATTGTGCAGCCATCTTAAACACACTGCTCTAGCCAGCAAACTTCCCATAACACCCCACACTCTAGGGGCTGTCTACAAATCAGCAGCTTCTTACATTTACCTTAGGGACCATCTAACAAGTATGTAAAATTCCTATAACATCACACTCTCTGGGTGGAAGAAATGTTCCCTTAAGTCCCTCTTGACCGTTTCTCCCCTTACAGTGGAGTCTGCCTCGATGAAAAGCAGTGTCACTGTTTTCCTGTGTGACAAAAGGGATCATCTCCCTATGAAACTGCCTCGTTTCCTTCGGTAACTCTGCTGCAGAATTCTGCAGAATTGGGTTTCATCCTGGTGGGCCTTCACTGCAGCTTGTACTTATACCATCCTATATAAGCGTGGGCAGTCCCCAATCCTCCTCAGTTCTTTTCCTGGCAGCGATCAAGCCATGAAGATACTCCAAAGGAACCGAGAAGGAAGAGGGACATGCCCCAAGCTATGCAGAACAGAAGATATGCCCATGAAGAGCAGAACACAGTAAAGTACCCTGCCATGGGGAAGAAGGAAGGGTCAGCATGATCTGCTGCAAGAGATTCTCTCGAAGATCTATTGTTACATTAAATGCCAACAGAACTGTACTATCTTCTTCAAGAACATCTTTTGCAGCAGGTCACACATGTAGGAATGTGTCCCTAGCAGCTGGAGTAGGTAGGGAGAAGAAGGGTGGCGGTCGGTCATGTCAGGTTAGGACAAAATGTCTTGCAGAATGGCACGACCAAAATTCAAGCATCATCTGGAGGTAATTTCCAGACTGTAATGTTTAGTGAAGGTGTGTACTGTAGACCCAGTCACTGCCTCACAAATTTCCGTGGCAGAGACCCCTCTGAAATGTGCCACTGAAGTAGCCATACTCCTAGCTGAATGCAGTTTTACGCCATCCTGAAGTTCCTTACCATGGTTCCAGTAATAAAAAGGTAATGCAGTTGGCTAACCATCTGGACAAGGACTGCTTAGAAACTGGCAGGCCCTCTTTTCCTAGTGTGAATGAAACGCATAGCTGAGTGGACTTTCTAATCTGGTTTGTGCTCAAAATATATCTTTACTATTCTATACAGAAACATAGAAATTGTTGGCAGATAAGGACCACCTGGCCCATCTAGTCTGCCTGTAAGCCCTTGTACTGGATTACTGCTTCCGACTTAGTATGTACATCTAAAGTGTGGAGCAACACTTCCCCTGGTTTGGCATGCTGTAGATAATATGCTGGTAATTGTATGGACTGATTCAAGGTAAATTCTGATACAACTTTAGAAAGAAATTTCACGTTAGTATGTAAAGACACTCTGTATTCATGAAAAATCAAATAAGGCTGCTTGCACATGAGTGCCTGAAGCTCTGAAATACATCAAGCTAAAGTAATAGCAACTAAAAATAACACTTTCCATGAGAGAAAGCAGAGCTCGCATATCATGGCGGGTACAAAGGGAGGCATGGTTAACTTTTCCAACACAAAATTCAAATCACAAGGAGGAGTGGGTTTCATACAGGAAGTTTCAGATATAAAATGCTGTTCAGCAATGTCTTCGTGACGTCCAATTGAGCTAATGGGCAATCTGAAACCGGGATATGAAAGGCCAAAATGACAGCAAAATGTACCTTCAGGGAAGAATATTTTTAAGTCCTGCATCTGATAAGGACAGCAGGTAGTCAAGAATTTTTTCTGCTGGGCAGGTGTACAGGTTGATGGCGTGGTTAGAGGCCCAGACAGCAAACCTTTTCCATTTCATGTTATAAGTAGCCCTTGTGAAGGGATTTTGTGCAGCTCTCAAGACCTCTGCATACAGTGAAGCACACGACAGCTACATCTTAAGAAGCCATGCATGAAGGTGCAGGGAGTGCAGGTTGGGATGCAGTAGGGACCTCTGGTTTTTAAACAACAGTGCAGGACAGATCAGGAGGGGGATTGGGTCCTCCACTGCTAATTGTTGTAGGAGAGGGTACCAGACCTGAGGCGACTACGGGGGGCCACCAGGATCATAGTAGCCCAGTCCTGTAAAACTTTGGGTAGCACATTCTGAATAAGAGGAAATGGAAGGAATGCATATAGAAATTTCCCCTTCAAAGAGAGGGACAATGCATCTCACCAGAAAACTCCAGGCCCTGGCTATAGCGAGCAGAAACGTGGCAGTTTGGCATTGTGCCGGGATGTATAAAAATCTATTTCTGGCCAACTCCATCTTTCCAAGAAGGTGTCGGTAGCAGATTGGAGGAGTTCCCACTCATGAGTCCATACTTTTGTGTAGCTTAATCTGTCCACCAGGGTGTTTACTGTGTTGGGGATGTGCCTCGACAACAGATGTATTCCTTGGTCCAGTGCCCAGTACCACACTCTCATAGCTTCCCTGCACAGAGGATATGACTGTGTTCCCCGTTTGTTGATATAGTGCATGGCTGTGCTGTTGTCCATGTGTACTAGGAGTGTCCCTGGGGAGAGCAGATCCTGTAAAGCCTGTAGGGCATAGAGGACTGCCTGTATCTCCAGTCTGTTGATGTGCAAGTGGGTTTCCCATGGGCTCCACGTCCCCTGTGATTGACGAGTGTCTAGATGTGCCCCCCAGCCTAAGGACAGTGCATCCGTCATTAGTATTTGGTGGGATATTGGATTCTGAAAGGGAACACCACCACCAGAAAGTACCCTTTTTACTGGGGAGGAGACCAATACCTCTGCATCCATGCCATCTGTTTGTTGGTCCCATCACACTCGTAGTGCCCACTGTATAGTGTGCATATGAAGGCGGGCATAGGGAACTGTAGGGATGGCTGCAGCCATGAGGCCTAACAGTCTGAGGTATGTGCAAGCCATAACATACCTGCTGCTGTACATTTATGTGGCTTGTAGAATGAGTTCATACGCTCGATCCAGAGGAAGAAATGCAGCACCCTGCTCCATATCCAGTACAGCCCCAATGTACTGGAGACGTTGGCAAAGGATTAGTTTGGACTTGGGAATACTGATGGTGATTCCAAGGGATGTGAAAAGAGTAAGGGTGTGGGACAGGGTGTAGGCTAGCTGCGCCTTAGATAGGTCTTTCAGTAGCCAGTCATTCAGATTGGGTAAGATGTAAAAACTACCCTTCTCAAGGCTGCCACCACCATTGCTAAGCATTTTGTGAACACCCTGGGAGCTGATGACAGGCCAAAGGCAGGGCTCTTAACTGGAAATGTTGTTCTTTGAAGCTGAACCGAAGAAACTTTGTCTGTGCAGGATCAATCATGATGTGAAAATATGCATCCTTCATAACTAGGGAATACAACCAGTCTCCCTTTTGGAGTAGTGAAAGGAGCACTGGTAGTGTGCCATACAGTATTTCTTGTACTGGATGTACAGGCTGAGCTGTTGAAGATCCAGTACAGGCCTGAGATCTGTTACTTTGGGAACCATGATGAAGTGGAAGTAAATGCCTTGGCCTCTTTGTTGCAGGGGCACAGGCTCTATGGCCTTCTTTTGTTGCAGCGTCATTATCTCATTCTGCCAGACTGCCTCGTGGTTGGGCAGATAAGAGGTGTGACCAGGAGGCACATCTGGTGGTATTTCTATCACTTCTAGAGTGTGTCCATATTCTATTAATTGTAAAACCCACACATCTGTTGTAATGGCTTTCCAACCTTGAATATACACAGAGAAACAATTCCCTGCTTCTGTAGCCTGGGTGTGACAGGGTTGAATAAGGCCCTGCCCCATTTGTTATGCAGAAAGAGTTTAAATGCAAGGATCTGTTCTAGCCTCTCCTTTTCTGTTTCTTCTCTGTCTGGTTGCGCAACCAAATTTCCTCGTGAGACCTAGGACTTGATCACCCCGACGGTCTTGCAATTCTCTGCCTCTCGCTATCTCTCTACCCTCACTTGCTGTTTCTGTCTTTTCTTCCCCCTTGCATATCTGCAGGTATAAAAATATATGTGAATTTTTTTGTGGAAATATAACTGATACTGGAATCCCTTTGTTTAGAACGCTATATAGTTTTACTGTTGAAATAATTGCAAAAAGATATTTGGAACCCAAGGGGTTAACCTAAAATGCAGTTTTTAAGCATCTTGCAAAGATCTAAACAAGCGGTCAGTTCTGGGTCACAATGTTCTTTTTGCTGCACCTGCTGAAACTGACAAGAACACTGTGTGAGAAGCAGAAAATGTTCTCTTAATGAGCTCCTGCAAAGACTTGTTATAAAAAGAGCTGCAATATTTTGAAAGAGAGACAGAGACAGACTGAGATTTGAAATTGAGAAGAAAAAGGACTCTTCTTTCTATGTTTGTACTGCCATTGTAAATAGTTATTCTGAATATTTTTTTTTTATTTTACAGTTAGTAATAAAACACCTGTGAATTTTACAACTGCTCTTGGTTTTCCTATGCTTCCTGACATGTGCCTCGATGACAGATGGTGTCAGTCTAAATGGGATTTATGCCGTGCATACTCTAAGCCAGGAGTTTTGTGCATGGGTACTAGACCTGGTACCAGGGAAGCATAGAACAAAGGTATGGATTCTGCAGCAGCAAGCCCAGGAGTGGTTACCAGGAGAATGGCAGCCAAACTAGCAGAGTCAGAAGTCCAAACTGAGACTGTACAACTAGCACCAGTTATAGAAAAAGAACAGGAAGTGACAGAACCTGAAAGCCTGACTGCCTTTTTCAAATGGTGGGCTATACAACAAAAGAGACAGAGAAATAGAGAAAAGAAATGCAATAACTCGAGCAGCAAAGAAGAGAAGAGATGCAGCGATGGATTGATCCCTTGCAAGTTATCAAAGCTGGAGGATCTGGCACTGGTCCAGCAGAGCAATGAGACACAAACAACTTTGAATACATTAAACTTAAAAAGTTGTGTCCCTCAGATGATACTGAAGAATACCTGACAACTTTTGAAAGGGTTGCCACAGCCTGCCAGTGGCCAAAGCAGCAATGGGCAATCAGACTAGTACCTTACCTGGCAGGGAAAGCCCAACTTGCCTACAGCAATATGGACACTGCACAGTCAGAAAACTATGATCTGGTGAAAAGTGAAATCCTGAAAAGGTATGACATTTCAGGAGCGACCTATAGGCAGAGATTTCAATCTCTGAAGTACAACACAGTCGACAATCCTCGAGAAGCCTTCACCCGACTCACAGAACGCCTGATAAAACGGCTCCAACCAGAGGGCAAAACAGTCCCACAGATCATCGACACATTTGCAAAGGAGCAATTCATCAACATCCTGCCTACAGATGTGCAGCTCTGGGTGAAAGAACACCAACCCAAAAGTGGAGAAAAGGCTGTTTCTTTGGCTGAAGACTACCAAATGGCCAGACAGATGCTACAGCAGCGAGGTAACAGTCAAGCACTGGTAAGACACTATTTTTGCCATTTAAACTCCAAGTCTGATAAGACCCTTGGGGGGGGCAACAAATCTGCACCCAAAGACTTTATTTGCTATAACTGTAATAAGCCAGGTCATATTGTAAGAAATTGTCATAGTAAGAAGTGGTACTGGAGCAGATTTGTCCTTAGCAAATTGGGGCAAGTACTTAACAGATGTGAAGGTAGGCGATAAGATCCAACTATACAATGGAGATTCTGTGACCCATAAAGATATGCAACCAGGGCTCCCACTACAAGGTTGATAATCAGATGGGCTCAGGCCAGGATGCACCATGGACAAGCATCACAGGCACCACTCTGTGAGGAGGCAGCTAGTCTTGTTTACCATCCCCCACACCAAACAATGACAGAGAACTGAAATAAGAGGTACTTGCCTCAATCATAGATCTGGTTCTTCTGAAACTCTACTCCATTTGAAGCCAGTTTATAACAGCAGCCCTCCTTCCAGGCCACAACATATAATACAGTTATAAACCTAGTGTGTAACTGTACTCAACTTTAAACTCAGCAAATTACTACATTAAATGTACAGTGTTGCTCTCTTGAACCTAATCTAACAGTTCAGTGGGTATGTGTAGGTAATATACTATATACCCTGTTTTCCCAGATGTTGCAATTAAAATGAATGTCAAGAACAAAACAAAATTAACCAGTGAGGTAATCAAATTTATTTTTAAATTCTCAACAATTAAGAGTGGTACGGATATTATATTTACGTGTATTCTCTTGTCTTTGATAGCTGGTCCGTCCTCTGCGAGGCGCAGAATGAATAAGCCCATGCTGTACTCCATTCCTCCACGAAGACTAAATCCAAAGCCTCTAGGACCTCGTTCCAGTTCTACTGAGTAACATCCAATACTCTAAATAAAATTAAATTAAACTAAGTTAGGGTAGCAGTAGAATGTTTGTAGCATGCCATCCCTCTTTCATTGAATCCTGGTATGACTTCTAACACAATGGAATTCATTTCTGCTGTAAATACAGTATCCTACTTCACACATCAAAACAGAAAACTACTCCCCTCTGTGAACTCCAGGGGAAACTCCAATATTTATACAAATTTACACTTAATTCACCAAGTTCCCTCTTGCTTATGTCAGTGTTCATGTAAATATGTACTGGATATTTATATTACCCCTGAAATTTTCCATCTAGAGTATTTTTGTGAACTTTGAAGGCCTGATTGAGATTCAAGACTTGCACAAAAATCATTGTAGTACAATAGAGAAATAACTTTCTATTCAGCCTACAATACAGAAAGTCTTGCTTCTAAGTACCTCTATAGTATTATTCTTTGCTTACCAGCCTATCGCTCTTTCATCACGATGTCTCAATCTGTGTGACAGAAAAAAACCTGCAAGCATAAAAAAGGTCCCCTAGCACTGGGACCAAATCCTAAAATCTAAAACGGTTTACCTGGGAAACTATGATCCATCATCAAGATTCAATAATAGACCAAAATTATTGGCCTGGAATATATTGTCAGTATACCGACTGCTCTAAGACTAAAGTACTCTCAGTGTCTTCTATAGTATAAGCAAAGGGTAACCATCCATATTAAAGAGCTCTAAACTAAGATGCAACCTGATGTGATTTCTTTCACTATTCTGATCATTTTACAGTTTGTTAACCAACTGTCTAAAGATGGAATCGAATCTGCCATTCATTTCAGTGTTATTGCCTTTACTGCAGCTGCCATAAATATATTAAATATGTATTTCTTTGCATTACCTTAAAGGTTGCGTAGGTATAACTCGCATACCAAGTGGACATAATTTGAGTCTATCTCTGACCAGAATGTTCTACTCTTTCTGCAGCTCCAATAAATGTGCCGAGGTGTCCCCCTCTCACTGTAACCTCTCCAGCAGAGATCTGCATGACTAGTACCTATGTGCTTTGTTCTATCTGGTGTCAAGAAATATCTACTGTTAATGTCCCATTTAAATTCTCTCCCAACTCTCAGAGGTGTTTGTCTTGTGTGTTGCTTGCCAAATCTTTGTCCACTCTATGTATTAGAGGAACACTCATCTCCTCTTCCCATTTGTGCTGCATGTGATCCACGTGCCTCTGAGCTGTGTTCTTATTTAACTCATCTGGTGTATTTTTAAATTGTGTCTAGAACCTGGAACCTAACACCTGCATGTAACATGGTTATAGTACATGAAATAAGACTTGCATATACCATGATTTACACTGACTGAGGGTGTGGCATTGCATATGTATGCTTTCTGTAAGCAGAATATAACAATCAGAGCTAAAAATAGCAAGAAGTGGCTGAGGGTGTGTCATGGCACATGTATGCTTTCTGTATATGAAAACACAACATACTGTACAGAACTAAAAATAACAAGATGTCAAATTATTTGCTTTAAGCTACAATACCTCACAAGAGAGGTCCTGTTTAAAAAATGACAACCATTCCCAGCATGCAGTGCCACAAGCCGTATTAATGTTATTTTCCCCATAGTCTACAAATTATTTCTTTATCCAATGTTTCCACACTGGAATATTATTTCTATGCACAACCTAGATTGTAAAACCTAGATTGTAAGAGGGTCCTACTCCTTATAGAATCTATAGAGTTTTAGATCTCATGTTACATAGTGTATTTCTAGGCATAAAATAAGACACATAACATATTAACAATTAGCAGTTTGTGTGATTTTTTTTTATTTCTGGGAATCAGAAGTACCAGAAGGAGAAGTCAATGATGCAAATTACCCCAGATTGAATAACAATAATAATAATAATGCAATGTCTTTATACAGTGCCTTACAGAATTTGAAACCAGAAAACTAATAAAATAAATAATTAAGCAGTGTCATCAGGCCTGACAAACTAAAACACTTTCAGATTAGATTTGAAATTCAGTCTCCTGACAAAACCAAACATTAAGTGGGAGTTGATTCCAGAGTCAGGGACCCTGGGAGGAAAAGGCATGGTCACCACGTTTTCAGTTTAGTGGGGGGGGGGGGCGTGAGTATGAGCTGAGAAGAAGAGTGAAGACAGCGGCCTGGTGAGTGATCACACAACAGGTCACTCAGGAAGGGGTAAGGCTAAGATGGCATTTAAAGACCATTATCAAAATGTTAAAGTCAATGTCCTGCTGCTCCAGCAGTCAGTAGAGAAATTTAGATTTCAGGAACCTTCATTTCTTATTTTGGATGCAGTTGTCTTTAAAACTGGTCCTTTCCCCCGGCCCTCATCTGTTCACCAGCTTATTTCTACAGTGAAGTCATAATCATATGTTTATGACATCTTAGTTGATTGCTATGGAAATGACTGTAATGTCACAAGCAGAAGATTCTGCGCTGGATTCTCAAAGCTGTCAGCATGGAGCAAGGAGCTTGCACCACAAGGAATGGCACAAAGTGCCCCTTGCGCCAAAAGATGAGCCAGGCGCAATTCTCAAAGGCAGCCTGCAGCAACTACATGCTGCCTGCACCAAAAGGGGCTTGCGATGTCTCTGCAGCACAAAATTGGCTGTGGCATGGCGCTAGGGGCGCTTGCAGCAGCCACAAGCTGCATATTCTTGAAATCGGGATTCTTTAAACCCTTCAGAGGGTGAATTTCTAACACCTAAGCCAGCCAGGGCTGGTCTATGGAGGATTAGAAATTTGCACTCTGGACGGCTGCAACTCTGGGCCAATGTGCCACAGCCCCCGATCTGCCTGAAAATTAAAATGTTAAAATAATTATTTCCTAGTGGTCTAACGGTCCTGCCCACCCAGCCCGATCTGCCTGAAAATTAAAATGTTCCTGGTGGTCTAGTGGTCTCACCCACCCCAGCCCTGATCTACCCCTAAATTAAAATGTTAAAATAATCATTCCATGGTGGTCTAGCTGTCCCTCCCTCGATCCTCGATCTGCCAGAAAAATAAAATACAAAAAAAAAAACCAATCCCTGGTGATTTAGTGTACCCCAGTACCCCACATCAGCCAGCAGTGCCCACAACCCCGCTCCCCTCCAGCCCAAACTCAGACGACTACCGGCACAGTCCTCCTCTTACCACCATGGCCGGCTGCCGACTGAGCTGTCACTTAGTGCATACTATATACAGTATACGCTCATTGATTGACAGTAATTGTTACTGTAGTTAGAAACTTGACTGGGACACTGGGAGGAGTATGGAGGTAGGTGTTACAAGGGTGGGGGTCTGGGGAGTAATTCAGCTGGTGATATGGGAGCAGGACATTACATATGAAGACCATGGGTTTGGGTCATGTCTTAAAACAACCAACATGTTTGTTTTTTTCATTTACAAAAAAGAACTCTGCTGCACAAAGGAAGAGTGAAGTTGAGAACTTCGCCCCAGTGTGAAGTTCCTGACTTTTCTGTATCTTTGCTGGTGAAGAGAAAATTCACAACACTCATATATATATATATATATATATGTTGAGAACAGATAGAACTGTAGTGACCATCCAAATCCAAGTTTATAATGCAGACCAGTTACTTAAAATATATTCGGTAGACCAAATGGTTGCTTCAAGGGGTCACTGCTTCCTGTACTGGAAGTCATGGAGTTTGAAATACCATAAGGCATTTTAATTTTTTTTTTTTATTAATGAACAGCTAAAATATTTGCTTCAGTTTTAAAAGTACTCCAATTTTGGCTTTCTTTTGTATTCCTGCATGGAATAATCTAGTTATACAGAAAAGGCTACCATTCCTTATTTCTAAGTACCTGTGAGTGTCTTGTGCCCACGGGCATATTAAGCATTATATCAGCTTGTGGAAGGTGCTTGTAGTCTGCCCAGGAGTGCCGGTAACCTGGATAAGGATCATCTTTATGATCTTCTTCTTCTTCTAAACCATACCTGTGGCAAATAGAACAATTTGAAAATAGAAGATGACATTTAAATATGGTTGATATTATTATGTAGGCATTAACGGTCTGGCTCTTGTCATTAAAGAACTAGCACTGGAAGTTGGGAATGTGGTGAATTTGCCAACTGCTGGAATATTGCAGACAATATTTTTTTTTTGTATATTTTTTCTGTTTATGCTTTAAAAGGGTTACATGCATGCGCCAGCCCGGTGGCACTGAATGTTGAGGCACTGGATGCCACACCTCACGCTATGCCGGTGACCCGGATTCAAGAACAGACCTGGGTCACCAGGGGTCGGCTGAGGGAGGTAGGATTGAGCATTCCAATGGATGCTCTCCTCCTCCGGGGTTACTGGGCAGTGATGCCTGCAGCGTTGCTGCCTGTGGAAGTTAAGGTGACAAGGCACAATGGCTCCTCAAGGGAGTCAGGTGGGGAGGATGCTGTGGATGCTTGACAGTGGCATGCACAAGCACACCAAATGTCTGGATGCAAGTCCTTCACGTCAGTGCCCTCAGGGGTAGGGATGAGCTAGGAGAAAAACCAAAGACAATAAATCTCCCTCCGCTAACCTGGGTGGCCTCAGCCCCTTGCTCCAAGGTGACCCACGATCCCTCCAGAACTGGCTCATTAAGAACAGACTGGTCCTTAACATGGACAAAACCAAGGCCATGCTGTTTGGTCCAAGATCCCTTGGACATGATAGAAAACAACACCTACACCTGACCACCTCGTCTGGCAGCAGCCTAGAGGTAGTGGTGTCATTAAAATACCTTGGCCTCACCCTGAACCAGGGTTTCACCCTCAAGAACCATGTAGACCAAGTCACTAAAACCTTACATGGGAAACTAGGCACCCTCTACTGACTGAAAGACCAGTTGATACCTGAAGCAAGGGTCTCTATTGCCACCAGTGTCCTCCTCCCGACAATCACCTATGTGGCCCTAGTAGTGCATGGAGTAGCAAGGCTTGAGATGAACAGACTACAAGTCCTGTACAATAAGGTCATATGGTTCGCCATCCAGACTAACCCCAGGAACCACCACTGCGATACCCTATCCCAGCTAAATTGGCCCTCACTGGATGCTCGCCTCCAGTACCCTCTGCTATGCCAAGCCTTCAAATTAATCAGCCCAACTCCCCTTCCTAGCCTCTCTGGACTCTCTGCGCTAAAGACTAATCCCTGGCTCCTCCGCACAACAGACCGCATCCTCCTAGCTGTCCCCAGAGTAAGAACCAAGGCGGGGGGCAGGTCATTCGCACGCACTTCTCCTACCTGTGGAACTCCCTCCCTCCCTCCCAGGGTGCAGGAAGCTCCTTCTATCAAAAGTTTACAAACTAGGCTTATGCCCACATGATGGAAGCTATCAACTGCCATTGTATGGGCTCCTGGGACCAACACACGAACAACTGAATCTCACAGTCTAATTGCATCAGCAATGTGGCCCACCCCCTCCTCTCTCATTTTCTTGTCTACTCATACATTTTGCAATATTTCTGTATACCATCACGACTGTATGTTGCTCACATCACATATAACTGTATCATACTGTGTTATCAATGCTATGTAATCCCAGGTCGCCCCTGAAAAAGGGACCTCCGGGGCCCAATGGGCTTACCCGGTCACCAAAATTTAATAAATAAAATAAATAAATAAATAAATCTCCGGGTATCACACATCATGACACTGGGTTCCCGGTATGTTGGGACCCAGCCAACAAGACCGGAGGAAAGGATTCCTCTGTACCAAGACCAGGAGGAAGTAAAAAAAAAAAAAAAAGGTTACATGCAGAGGATTTTGGTTATGTTTAAAATTCCCAAATAGGCCAGGAGAATGAGCTTTCACAGAGGGATACATACTGTAGTTCACTGAAAAGGTCACAGGAAAGAGAGGAGGTCTTGTAAAATATTTGACATTCCTCTGTGAACTGAGAACAAACTGATTAGCCAGGAAACTAAGAGACAATTTCAAAGCGATGGAAGCCCCTGGTTAGGTTATAAGGAAACAGGTGCAATAACATCTCAGGAGATGCGAGAAGCTGGCCCTGTCATAAAAAACTTTAAGATCTAATTGAAAATAGTTTAAGCAGGAAGTGTCTGAAAGTTACCACACTTTTATAAGTGCCAGGAAGTGGACTGTGGGGGCCTTGAAATATTAATCATGATGAGTCTCTCAAAGTTTGAGAAAGAGCAAGAGAGACCCCCACTGGCCTAAAAGATAAGGCCACCAGTTATAAACCAGAGAGGCTTTTTACAGCCTGCCAGAGGGGCTATATATATATCCCTGCAAACAGAAGCTCATTGCACTGCATTTTGGACACTCTTCTGACACACAAGGGAAGCAAGACTGCCACAGAGACAGACTAAGAACCAGTGAATGCTACAGAAGGACTGAAACTTTTGCCAACTTCTTTTGTTTTCTGGACGTCCAATTTTCCCCAAACAAGGTAGAAACTAGACAATAAAAAGTTTTACAGTGTGCTTTTGCAAGTATATTTCCACCTTTATTTTTGTTATACTGTAATCACATTTCTAAATCTTTTGTTTGTAAAGTTTGCATGATAATCATTTAGATTTAGTAAAAGCATTTTGCTTTTCAAACTGCCTGTGAGTGATTTTTGTGTGTGTACAGGTTAAATGTTTATTTATTTCTGAGACCAACCTGATTAATGCAAGGTGTCACCATTCACTACCAAGTCTAGGACTCGAAAAGGGACTATCTGGATGCCTTAAGGAGGGGAGATACAGAGGTCTCGAGAAGAGTCTGTAAGGGGGAACTAGGTGCTGCACACTCTGAGGGGACAGGACACAATCAGGCTTGTGAGGGCAAACCCTGAAGAGCTTGTAATTGCCTTGGTCTCCCCCCATACAACAACCGAGGAGAGTTCTCACCTGGCTACAGACTTGAGACTGTATTTGGCCCTTACCTAGAATAGAGAGGAAGCCCTGGGACTGCGTGGTGGGTGTTCATTTGTGACCTCAGCAAGCACTCTAAGAGGACACATGGAGGGTATTCCTGTTCCCCTGTCACAGATTGCACTTAGGGGTAGGCACTATGAGCTCAAGGGACCTGGCCCTCAGAAGTGGGTTCATGACAGGTAATACTAAGTTCAATCATTTGCACGTGGCAAATAGCACGTCTTGGTTTTTCCAGATACCAACCAAAATAGCTTCTTCTGTACCTTAATATGAAGGAAAATGAGTGGATTCAACCTTACCCTTGCTTTAGTTCTCCTTAACAGCTCATTAGTAGTAGTAGCAACATTTATTTTTATGTAACTTAAAGACAATAGGCAAAGTCTGTTTACATTGTTGACCTGTGTTAAGTAACACGTTACACATTCATTAAAAGAACAAATAATGGTCAACTGTGAATTAAAAGGTGATAATTCACTTGATGGGTTTATGGAACGCAATACCAGCAGAGTGGAACTATTATGTTCCCTAAACTTCCACACTGAATTATCACCTTGTAACTCAAAGTTATCCACCCTTTATTTGCATATATTATGTCTAACCCATTAAGCTTTGATGCAAGTTGTATAGAAAAATGTTTGTGTACTTAATGTTTTGAGCTTATTGAATATTGTAGTAGAGACTTCCGGTGTGGTAGGGTTAAATGGTCATTTCTGAAACTGTACTCAATGGAGCCTAAAGTTTTAAGTGCTAAAAAAGACACCTAAACAACCTATTTTTAGAAAAAAACTGTTTAAAAAAATGGCTTCATAGAGAGGCGAAGGCTATCAGCTATATAGAAGGTTATTCCACTCCCATCTTTTCGCATGGCAAATTTTTTTTTAAAACTTGTTATATCCTGTAACTTCTGTGCCCCAGTTCTCGTCTCTAAACCATGACTCATTAATTGCACATATTGAAATATCTTGATGCAGTCTATATTTTAATTTGTCCATTTTATTATGCAAGCTCCTTGCATTTGCCAGTAGGAACTTCAGTTTGTTATCCTCATTTCTAGGTGATACTGTAATGTTTGCTGTCTCTGTAGTTGTAAATTTAGCCTCTATCAGGCTAGGGTCTGTCCTGTCCCATATTCAGGTTAGGCCTAAATGGGCAATCTTTTCAAAGTATTTTCCTCAGGGGGAATGCGCTTTATACTTCTTTTGAGACAGGCACACTCTTGGGCTTGCATGCCCACAGGACTATGCCATTCAGCAGTCCGCTAGTCTCTGCTTCTCCCTCGCACCCTGAAGAAGAATGCCAAGGTTGCCTCAGACTAGGTGCATGGTTCTATACCCTGTCCCTCATTCAGCCCTCCTTCTCTCATCCACCCCTCCTCGAGGTTGCTTTCGCCACTCCTTCGGAAAGTTTAGCTACATCCTCGGCAAGCTCAAAGGTCAGGTCTATCATGACCTTCCACTCTACAGCCTCCTGGGAGTTGCCCTCTCTTGCTTTAGGCAGGGCAATCAGGAGCCACCTTTTCCACTGAGGGCTGACGCTGGACTACAGGCCCTCTTGGGGCTTCTGTTCTTTCTCTGCCTGCTACTCATCTTTATCCTGTTGCCTACTGCAAGAGCCCCCTCAATGTAAGCTAGTACAGCTACGTAACAACTTACCGTAACAGTAGGAGCTCTTGCAGTTGGCAGGATTTCCCTCCCTCCATCCCCCTGCTCTCCATCTCCATCTTGGCCTTGCTGTGGCTCTAGGAGTTCTCACTCTCTCTCCCCTCCGTATCGGACCTTCTCACAGGTCTCTGGCAGGAGAACTGAGGTGGGTGTGGGGGAGCCACCCCTCTTATACCATTGGTGGACGTCGGTGTGCTGACGTCAGGGGGGCTGTCCCTCACCGTAGACTGCTAGCTAGAAGTCTTCTGTGTGGTCCTGGTGCCTGCCGGCTTAATCCTAACAGTGCTGTCTACTGCAAGTGCACCTCTCGAAGATCTACTGTTACGGTAAGTTCTTACGTAACTGTACTTTGTGCAACATTTAATCTGTTTCAATGGTTAAAGCATCCAGCAACCCACCTTAATGCTGCCTTTCAGGGAATTTAATTTACATAATTTATCAATATGTTTCTTGAAGGTCAGGGAACTGCCAAGAATGACTCCCAAAGGTTTATAGGGGAAAATCTTGACAATTTCTGATCATAGAGAATTTTAAATACAGCATCCAATTTGTCCAAAATCCATTTGTAACTCTTACATCAGAGATCATCGCTTGACTATTTTTGGTGTTTAATTTTAATGGGGAAATAAGAAAGAACCTTTTCATTTTTAAACCATCTATTTGTAAGTTTGCCACCATTTCATGAAAATTTTACCCTGTTACTACGAGGACCTTGTCATCTGCAAAGTGGCACATCTGAGTAGTGCACAAACATGAGGGCAATTAATTCATAAAAATTATAAACAATGAAAGGACTCAGCATAGAGACTTGGGGTACTTCCTTGTTAACAGCTCTCCAGTTGGATAATACATTACATACCTGAACATGTTGCACCCTTCTCTCTAAATATGAATCAAACCATCAACGAGTATCTTCAGCAACCCCCAATTCTGTTACACTGGTCAGTAAAATATCAAATGCCTTGGACAAGTCCACGAACATGGCACCCACCTTCTTAGGCCTCTTAACTGTATACTGCAGGAAAAAGTTGCAGCAGTTTCATAGGCACTATTATGTTGTTTATCTGAAACAGTCCACCTGGGGAACTTCAAACAGTTGGATACAAAAGTATAAGGAGCTTTGTTACAGACCACATATTACAACTTTGTAAATTATTAATGTGAGTTTGTTATTTTTGGGACAACTTTGAAAAACAAATCAGCTTAGAGTTTTCCACATAGGAGGCTGGTAAGCAAGCTGAGGAATTTACCTTTGCTGTCATCCCCGAGGACTGCTAAGCGCATCCTCTTTCTGGCCAGCCAGCCAAACGGGACCCATTGGTTTGTTCTAAAGATGCCCGCAAGGTGATTTCCACAGTGGCAGGCTTAGTGGCCCAGCTTGCAGCAATGAAAGAGATGTCAGCACATGCTGTGGTGGGAGCCTCATTGTCCTCTACGCTGCTCCCAGCTGGGGCCAGTGCTACAGCATCATTCACTGGGACATTCTGGGACATGTGTAAGTTTCTTCAGACCCTCAAGGAGGGCCCCTCCCACCACAACAGCAAGAAAAAGGGAAAGAAATCCTGCCATTGGTCATAGGACTGGGAAAAAACATGCTCTTCCTGCTCCTGCAATTCCCTTGACCGCTCAATGGCCACTGAGTGTTCAGCTTCGGCACAGCCTGTTCTGCTCAAGGGCCAGGCAGCTAGCTCCATGGTAACTCCATCAGACTTCTTGTCTTACTAGGCTGTTGAGATTTTTCTTGACCAGGTCGACCAGTTGTCTGAAGTGGTCGAAGATGATTAGCTCTCTAGGACTCCAGCCCTTTCAACTCTCTCTCAAGCTCAGGAGGGTCAGAAGCAGCTGGCAGACCTGGCTATCTCTTTTTAAGAGCTGCTTCCCTCTGAGGTCCAGCAGCAGGAGCCGGTCCATATGATTTAGATGGCTCCTCCGCCTGCCTCTCTTTGCCACTGATGTTCCAGTCATCAGTCATGATTCCAGTCTCGATCAAGGGATTTCTTGAACTCCTGATTCCAGTCTTCTACAAGGCAACACCACAGGCACACCTCTTCCTCCTCATTGACTGATGAGGAGTGGTAGTGTTGCAGGTTACGTCTGTGCTATGAGGAGCTTATGTGGCATCAATGGGCCTTGATTGGGCAGGGCAGGACCCTGTCCTTGACCCTGATGATCCCTTGGTTGCCTCTAGTCCCACCTACTCCAGACCTGTTGAGACACATGTTGCCGACACCCAAATTGCCTCCAATTAGGATGGAACCGCTGCCAGAGCAGCCATTACAGGAAGCCCAACCAAAGACTTTCATCTGGCTAATGACTTGCCTAGCCTGTTGTCTTCGGAGATTCCCACTTGGACAAGTCCCAAGTGGTGCATGGCGAGAAATGACAGAGCTGTGTTTGAAGAGTCCTCTTATGACTCCCACGGGTCCTCCATGCAGTTCTCGAGGACTGCTGGTATTGACAGTGAATCAGCTGAAGAGTTGATCACTGACCATGGGCCAGTGTCTTTTGGAGTTATGCTCAGATTGATCACTGAGTCCATGAAAATCCCTCTAGAACCAGTTCAGAAGTGTGCTAAATACCCCCATGCTGAAATCCTGGACAGGGATGAATCCCCCAGGGTAGTCTTCCTGGTGGCTGAGGCCATCCTATGACCAGCTCTGGAGTTTTGGCAGCATCCAGCTTCCCCTGACTCGTATGGTCCACAAGTATGCAGTCCCCACTGGCTCCTTGCCTGGTTTCTCAGACCAACCCTCAGCTGCAGGGTTAGTGGCTGACTCCATTTTCTGGAAAACTATTCATGTTGGGGATATGGACATGCCTCCTGATAAGGAGTCCAAAAAGCTGGACCATGTAGTCACTCCCTGATGGATGTTCTGGATCATGTCCTCCCTTGCCTCTGTGTGGATCTGCAGATGGCAGTTAAGGTGATCAGAGACCAGGGTCAAGTGCTGGTTAAACACCAGCTCCAAACAGCTTTGGACATCAACAACTCTTGCACCTGTTCCATTGCAGTAGCCATCACAATGCATTGCAGGGCCTGGCTGTGGATCTCCACCTTCATGGTGGACACCCAGCACAAACTGGCTGATGACCCCTTCTTCGGCACCAACCTTTTTGGCCCTGGGGTGGAAGGACATCTCACCAGGATTGAGAAGTCCAATGCCCCCATCAGTTCTGTGACATCTTCACAGCAGGACCACAAAAGGCAGAAGCTGAAAAAGAAGCCCTTTCGGATAAGACGTTAAACCGAGGTCCCTTTTGCCTGTTCTGGTGGTTGCTTAGGTGGATGTTAAAGATCCTACGGCACTTCTCTAAAAGAGTAGAGGAAGCCGGCCCACCGGCAGTGGTTGGATTTCCACTATGGCTGCCAGCGACCCAGGTTCGGGAACGCGCCGTCACTGGAGGGCCGGCCGGGGGGGGGGAGAGGCAGCTTGAGCGTCCCACGACTGCTCACTGTCTCCAGGGAGGGTAGGGGTCATGACCCGGTGCTGAGGTGACCACTGGCAGAGCCGGTGGTAGAGCAGCACGTCGGGGTCATTAGGGGTGGTGCGTGACAGACGTCGGCTCTCACCTTGACGTCCGGACGTCACGCACCTCAAGAAAGCCAGGAAAAAATCGCCCACTGGCCTCTGGATGATGGCTCTCGGTTCCTGAGGGCCTCCAGTGCCTGCCCGGCACTTCCTGTTCCCCAGCAGCATCCCTGGGCCCTAGAAAGTGAGCGCTGGGGCTATCCTTCTCTGGTGCCTTCCCCGAGGAGGAGGGACCTCGCCTGTGAAAGGGATACACCGGGATATCCCGGGGGTCGGCTGCAATCTGGGGAATCAGAGGAGGGCAGGGTAAGGACAGAAGAGGTCAGGGGGAACTTGACAAGAGCCCGAAGGAGTGAAGGACCAGTGAGCATGGGGTGAAAAAAAAAAAAAAGAGTAGGGGAATTTACCCGGTGTCCTGGCCAAATTTCCACCATTCACCAAAAATACCACCAACAGTCTAATCTGATTCAGTTTCAATTGGTTACCATGTGTATATCGCCCCACCCCCCGGTCACCCCTAAAAAAGGGACTTCTAGTCTTAGTGGACCTACCCAGTCAACAAAATTCAATAAATAAATAAAAAGTGGGAGTAAAGAGGAGGCTGGAAGTTACAGGCCAGTCAGCTTGACTTCAGTGGTGGGGAAGTTAATGGAATCACTACTAAAGGAGAGGATTGTGAAATACCTTAAATCCAGTGGCCTACAAGATCTGAGGCAGCATGGATTCAGTGAGGGAAGATCATGTCAAACAAATCTTATAGATTTCTTTGACTGGGTGTCCATGGAGGTAGATCAGGGTGGAGAGGTGGATGTGGCCTTCCTAGATTTCAGTAAAGCCGTCGACATCATTCCACATGGGAGACTCGTAAACAAGCTGGGAAGCCTGGGAGTGGGTCCAAAGGTGGTGAACTGGGTGAGAAATTGGTTGGGAGAACAGGAGACAAAGGGTGGTGGTAAATGGAGTTCATTTTGAGGAAAAGTGGGTGACCAGTGGGGTGCCACATAGATCAGTACTGGGACCGGTCCTCTTTAATGACTTTATTAATGACAATGCAGGCAGACTAGAAGGGAAGTTATGTCTCTTTGTAGATGACACTAAAATTTGCAACACGTTAGACACTCCGGGGCTGGTGGAAAAAATGAACAGAGATCTAAAAATGCTAGAGGAGTGGTCAAGAGTGTGACAGCCAAGTTTCAATGTGAAGTGCAAAATAATGGACTTGAGGCACAGAAACCCAATCAGCGGAAGTCAGCGTAGTACAAAATGGGAGACTGGTGTTAGCCATCACCAAACAGGAAGGGAACCTGGAGGTAATCATATCTGATGTCCTAAAGGTAGCCAGACAGTGTGACAGGGCAGTGGGGAGAGACAGTGGGATGCTAGGCTGCATAGAGAAGTGCATCACCAGCAGAGAGAGAGAGGTGGTACTACCGTTGTAAAGATCACTGGTGAGACCTCACCTAGAGTACTGCATCCGGTTCTGGAGACCACATCTCTGGAAGGACATTGAGAGGGTTGAGGTGGTCCAGCGGAGGGGAACTAAAATGGTGCAGGGTCTGCATCACAAGCCCTATGAGGTGAGACTGAAGGATCTCAATATGTACACTCTGGAGGAAAGGAGGGAGAGGCTGGATGTGATAGAAACTTTCAAATACCTCACAGGTATAATTAAGGTTCAAGAGAGAAGTATTTTGTGGAGGAAAAGATGCTCAAGAACAAGGGGACATGCTATGAAGCTGGGGAGGCTCAGGACAGATGTGGGAGGAAGTACTTCACAGAAAGAGTGGTGGATGCTTGGAACAGCCTCCCAGAGGAGGTGGTGGGGCCAAAATGGTAATGGGCTTCAAGAATGCATGGTAGAGGAATAAGGGAACCTTAGAGGTAGGGAAAGGTGGGGGAATAAAGCCAGAGATCAAGTACGGTCTGCAGTGTAACAGCACATAGGAAAGACAGAAATAATAGAATGTGAAGGCAGATGGGGACAATATGATCCATCTAGCCTGCCCATACCCTACCCCCCATTTGACTCATTTTTTTGATCACACCCTTGTATCTATCACATGCATTTTTAAATTCCCTGTTTTAGCCCCCACGACCTCCTCAAGCTATTCCAAGTTTCCACCACTCTCTCGGTATAGAAGTACTCTCACATTGGCCCTGAACCTCTCATAATCTTACGCCATGCCCCTGGTTTGCATACGGTCCCTGACCTGAAAGAAGTCCTGCACCTGCACCCTGTTTACTCCCTTGAGGTACTGTACTTGAAAGTCTCCATCATTTTACCACTCTCCCTCTTTTGCATGAGGGAGTACAAGTTATGTTCTCCCAGTCTTTCCCCATATGGCCTTTGGAGCAGACACTGTATCATCTCTGTAGCCCTCCTTTACACCATTTCCAACCTGTCTATGTCCTTTCTGAGGTTTGGCTTCCAGAAGTGGATACAGTATTCCAGGTGGGGGGTGTTCACGGACCTATACAGTGGCAGCACCACCTCTTTTCTCCTGCTTATTTTTTAATTTAATTTTTTTTTTGCCAGGAGAGACACAGTAAGCTGAAAGTTTGTTTACAGGTGCAACCTGGGAGCATGAAGAAGTTAAGTGACTTGTTCAGGGTCACACAGTATGCAAGTGGGGGCTGTGGGATTCAAACCCAGGTCTTCAGGTTTGCAGCTCAGAGGCTTAAACCACTGCACAATACTGCTGCTCCCGATGCATCCCTAGCCTTCACTGCTGCCTTTTCACACTGTTTTGCTACTTTTAAGTCCTCTTATATAATGACGCCCAGGTTCCGTTCTTGTTAGGTTGCTGCCAATTTCTCCCCCCAGGTTGCACTCCCTTGTTGGGTTACCTCTACCTATGTGCATAACTTTACACTTTTTTGCATTGAACTTCAATTGCCATGTCCTTGACCACGTCTCCAGCTTCTCTAGGTCAGTTTCCATTTTTTTCACTCCCTCAGGTGTATCCACTTTATTGCAAATCTTGGGGTCATCCGCAAATTGACGCACCTTCCCTTCCAACTCTTCGACAATGTCACCAATGAAAACATTTAAGAGGAGAGGTCCAAACACTAACCCCTGAGGCACACAGCTAGTCATGTCCCTCTCCTCAGAAAGTGTGCCATTTACCTGCACTCTCTGCGTCCTTCCGCCCAGCCAGTTTTTTATCCAGTTTATCACCCTCTGCCCTACTACCATGCTATCCAATGTATTTATGAGCCTTCTGTGTGGGACAGAGTCAAATGCTTTACTGAAGTCCAGGTCGACTATATCTACTGCACCCCTCTGGTCCACTACCTTGGTGACCCAGCTGAAAAAGTCTATCAGGTTAGTTTGGCATGATCTGCCTGATGTGAAGCCATGCTGCTTGGTGTCCTGCTGCTCACTTTTCTCCAGAAACTCTAGTATCCCTTCCTTTAGCAACGACTCCATGAATTTTCCTACCATAGAAGTGAGGCTGACCAACTGGAAGTTCCCTGCCTCCTCCCTACTTCCCAACTTGTGGGAGGTCCAACTGTTACCCTTCTTCAATCTTCTGGGACCACCCCACTCTTCAGTGACTTGGTGAATAGTTCAGCCAGAGGAGCCACCAACTCCTGTGCCAGTTCCTTCAAACTCTTGGGTGAATCTCAGCTGGGCCCATGGCCTCATCCACCTTCAGCTTGTTTAGTCCTTTAGGCACTTGTTCTTCTGTTAAAGGGCTCGTTTCCACCCTGGAATTGGCACATCTTTTGCAGATTGGCAGACTAGGTGGGCCAGGCATCCTTAACTGTCATCAACATCTGTTTCTATGTAAATCATTCCATCCCTGCAGTGCGGCATGTGGTTCTGCTCTGTAGACCTCCAGGATGCCTTCTTCCACATTCCAGTCCATCCATCCCACTGGCAGTACCTTCGGTTCTGTGCAGAGTCCAGTTCATGCCTTTCATCCTCTCCCCTAGCCCCTAGGGTCTTCACCAGCTGCACTGCAGTGGTGGCAGCATTCCTGAAACACTGAAGAGTCAGGGTCTACCCTTACCTGGATGACTGGCTGATAGCTGGGCTATCCAAGAAGGCAGTGAAGCAGTCCAGGGACCTGGCCCTCCAGACCTGCACAGACTTGGGCCTTCTGGTCAGCCCGACCATGTCCAAACTTAACTCCTTGCAGGTGATCCATTTGATCAAGGCAGAGCTAGACTCCCTCTGGGCCAAGGCTGGACTCCCTGCAGACTGGGCATTGGAGCTCATCTCCTTTGCTCGATCATTTCAGGCTGGATGCTTGCGCCCCTGCCCAGGATGTCTTGTGGCTGCTGGGGTACATGACCTCCTGTACCAGTGTGGTCAGATGGGCCTGCTAGCAGATACATTACCTGCAGTGGAAACTGGGCTGCAGTGGTCTTAGTGCCTAGGAAACCTGGACCAGCTGGTCACAGTGACCTAGCCAAATGTGGGATGCCATCCAGTGGTGGCTAATACCAGAAAATCTGAAGGAAGGAGTCCCATTTGTCTACCAAGAGCTGACTGGCACCCTAACAACCAAAGCATCTCTGATGGGATGGAAAGCGCACTGGGGAACCACAGAGTCCACAGGTTTTGGCCCCCCTAGGGAGTCGTGTTACCACATCAGCCTGATGCAGCGCCACACAGTATGCCTTGCTCTGATGGAATTTGCTTCATTTGTCCAGGGTCATGTCATGCAAGTCCAGACGGACAATACCATGACCATGTATTAACTGAATAAGCATGGCAGCACATACTCCCTTCGTCTGTGTCAGGAGGCTCTCCACACCTGTACCCTCATGTGCAGCTTGGATGCTGACCTCCTGGTGATTCATGTAGCAGGAGCCTCCAACCAGGTAATGGATGCCCTCAGATGGGTGGGCAAGGTGTCCCTACATCAGGAGGTTGTGAACCACCTGTTCTCCCAGTGGGGCACTTCCCTGCTTGACCTGTTCACCTCCTGGGAGAACACCAAGCTAAGGCTGTTCTGCGCCTGCCCCCACAGTGTGGTACATTGATGAGAGATGCCATCATGAGGCTTTGGACCCCAGACCTCTTCGGCACCTTCCCTCCCTTTCCTCTGATATACAAATTGTTGGTCAAGGTGATGAGGGACAAGGTGCAGATGATCTTGGTAGCCACAGACTGGCCACACCAGTTTTGGGACCTGGATCTCCTCAGCCTCAGCAGCAGACTTCCATGGCAGTGGACCTGGACTTGCCCTCTTGTCACAAGGGGAAGGTCCTGCATCCGGACCTTCATTCCCTGCACCTGACAGCCAGGTTCCCAAGTGACTAGATTTCAGGGCTTTGGGTCTTTTCAAAGATGTTCTCTAGGTTTTGGAGGCTTCCAGGAAAGAGTTGACCCAGCAATGCTACACCTTCAGATGGAAGCGGTTTTCCATTGGGTGCCATAGCAGGAAGGTAGACCCCCTGGCCTGTCCTTTGGCTAGCATTCTCAATTTACCTGTGGTCCCTCTTCCAGTCTGGGACTGAGCTCCTCATCAAAACAAGGGGGCCTCCGGTGAGTAAATAACAGCCGTACACAGATGGGAGCGATAGTTGAAGGCTGCAGTAACAGCCCTATTATAGGCTACTGTTGCTTCCTCCGCACCCATCCCGCATGCAGTTTCCATACTCACTAGGTCCAGCACCACCTGTAGTCCTACTGGGGACACTCCCCACAAAGGGCGGTACTGGACTATCTCCACAGAGGATGGACCCACGGTGGGGGCCCCTAACATGAACCTCACGGTGCTATGATCTGACCAGGCAACCAAATCAATCATGAGTCATCTACCCCAAGACCCAGTGTTAACACCAGGTCCATTCTGTGCCCATGCAAGTGGGTTGCTGAAGTGATATCCTGTGACAGGCCCAGAGCTTACATACTCTGGAGGAGGTCACGTCCAAATGATGAGAGTTTGTCATCAACTCAGGTGTTGAAATCCCACAGAATTATCCATCTGGGGGACTCCAACACCAGGCTGGCAACAAAGTCCCTGACTTCATGCACGAGATGGGTGAAGCTGGGAAACTTTGCTCCATGAATTAATCCATGAATTTAGCACAATTTGCCGAGTTTTGAGTGATCCATGAAGTGCAAAGTTCTGCCCGAGAAGTGCAGAATTTCACCCCCGAACAGCAGAATTCCATCATGAATGGTGGAACTTCACCATTCACAGGCAAAATTCTTCATTTGCAGGCTTAAATTCCACCATTCACAGGCAAAATTCCACTGTCAGAGGAAAATTCTCATTAATGGCGTAAATTTGCAAAAAATGACAAAGTCACATAAGCGAATCTTGAGGCCTATAGTAAAATTTCATGGCTTGCTCAGTGGAGGTGAATTTGCCAACTTTGCCAGAACTTCGCTGGCAAAATAAAACTTCACAACATGTCTAAAGCTAATGGATCAGAAATTGCGGGGGTCATTAACAGTGCCATTTTTATGTATCAGTATGATTATATTTGTCTTCCATGAATGGGGGATATATTTCTGTTTGAGACAAGTATTAAGGAAGTTTGTGATAACTGGAATCCAAGAATTCACATTCTCACTATATATCCCACCAGGAATACCACCTAACTGCTTTATTATTGATTACGTTTTTTATTTTGTTGTTGTTTTTTTTATTTTAGTCTTTGTTAACCAGGCAAGGTCCACTAGACACAAGTGTCTGTTTTCAGGGGCGACCTGGGAGCACTGGGCAGTTAAGTGACTTGCTCAGAGTCACACAGTATGCAAGTGGAGGTTGTGAGAATCAAACCCAGGTCTGTTCTGCTGGATGTACCAAACTGGTTCATAGCTCGCTACTCTAACCTCTAGGCTATACTGCCAGCCCTAAATATTTATAGTCTCCTCCACTTCAGAAAATGGAAAAAAAAAACAAAGAGAAAGTGGTGGACTCTGATAGAAAGTGTAGTTTTTTAATTACGTCTCTAAAGAGTCTAATCTTGTAAAAACTGCTTTAAAGTGTATGACCCATGTCTCTTTCAGTACATAAACTGCTAAAGAGGATTGAAATGTATTTGTTCCCTTCGCTACCATGATCTAGAAACTTTTATGATCTTTATTTTCAATTATCTCATACATTTCGGACCATTTTTTTTTTAATCTATTCTCCTTGTTCTTAAAAAGGCCTTATATTGTTTCCTTACCATATTTAGATAATTAAAATTGACTCTAGAGGAATAGAACTACAAAAGAACCCCAGAGCAAACACCATGAGGCATGGGTTATCCCAAAGAATATTGGCCATACAGCCAAAGGTTAAAGAAAACACAATTGCACATACCCCAATAATGCAAAGCATCATGGGAAACATATGCAAATCCCCATGAGAGAATTTGAACTGGCTCAACTTTAAGCAGAATTTGTATGGTGCCAGAAGGCCTCACAGTGCAATCAGCAAAGGCTAAGAACATTTAGAGGTATGTCTCATAGTCCATCTAAGGTCATGAGTTTTCTTTTAGCTTGTTTACATGAATCATTAAACCAGGAGTTATTTCTAATGTTATTATTGTCTTTAGAAGTATATATTTTCTTGTGTATTAATGCAAATAAAGATTTAAAACTATTATCCATTGTTACTGATTGTGTTGTTTCATTGATTGTATCTATAATTTCCCTTTTTTCAGGTTCATATAGAATACTGTTAACAGAGACCAGCACTGAGCCTGTAATACGCATTCTTTGTTTCCCAGTCCTGTCACTTGGTAAAGGGGGGGATTTGTCACTTTATTTATTCATTCATTTATGTCTTTGGTTACCGGGTAAGTGAACTGGTCCACAGGACCATTTTCAGGCATGACCCGCACCACAGGTGGCAAGAGAAAAGCATACAAGGCAGATTTATACAAATACAGCAATAAAACTTTTACATACAAGTCCAACACAGTTAAAATAAAGTGCAAAAGATAAAGTTTTTAAAAGATATATTTTTTCTTGAGTGACAACTTTCAAAGAAAGTGGTGCATGATCACTTGCAGCTCTCATTCTTATCTTTAAACATTCACACGTATAGCATCTTTTAGGATTACAGATTATATAATCAGTAGTACTTAAGCAATTTGGACCAAAATATGTGATATTTCCAATCGCATCACCTCTCAACCTGCCATTTAATATAAGCAATACATTATTTTTTATTAAATCTTGTCGTTTTTTCACATTCTCATTTATAAATTTATTACTATTATTATATTTTCCAATATCCCCCAAGTCCATGTATGCTTCTAAGAGTTCAATATTTTCGAAACTTTGCTATCCTAGCATTGAATCACCAGCAATCAACAACTTGCATTTGGGAATCTATAAGAGATAGTGTCCAGATCAGTGCTAAGGCTAGTCCAAATGTCCTCTGTATATTGTGGACTACTTTAGGGAGAAATGTAAACATTTGTTATAATGAAATATTGATCATCTCATTTCACTCCTGCTGTAATGTAGTTCTTTCCAACTTTAAAGGTGTTGATTATGTGTCTCCCCCTTTTTATTTTTATATAAATAGCAAGTTCACCTATTCCTCTCCCACATTTTTTTAAGTTTGATTGCTGGTGAACTAATAACTTCCTAACCTTTTATGTTTATCATTTCCTTGGCCCATGTTTCTTAAAAGACTATTACAGTAAATGTAGTGATAAAAGTATACCATTCTTTATCCAGTATTTCACAGCTGAGTCCAGACACATTCCATGATAAAAAAATTAGTATTGTCAGCAACTATTTCCATAGTGTCATTGAATGCACCACTAACATCTAAACCTTTGGGTAGTCAGAGGTTGGAGGGGACAAGTTCAGAATTAGTCCCCAAATTATTCACATCTACTATGAGGATATTAGGATGTTCTAGTCCATTTGCATTTGCTAATATCTGATGTGCTAATTCAGCAGATTTAGTATGTATATCAATTTGGTCACCAACTTCTCATTCATGGACCCTCACAGTTTAATAAAAATCACTTTGACTAATATTGAAGTTTAAGATCCTAGCCAACAATGAGACAACGAATGAAGCTAGAATGGCTTCATTTTCTCTACATAATCTTTCTGTACCAAAAACTGACAGACTATTATGCTTATTTTGATTTAGCACTTGGTCTATATGCAAAATCGGAGTAAAATTTCATTTCAGAGTAGTGAGGATGGATTGGAAAACATTCAGTTCCAAAGTGGTCCTCAACTGCCTTGTATTAGATATTATTCTGTCTATTGATCGCCAGGTTAGTGTTGCAACTATATCCAATCCCAAAAATTCCAGCCTTCTTTATTTAAACCAGAGTTGATTTGCAAAGTCCATGCTTGATACCATTATGTATACGGGGGGGGGGGGGGTTAGTACCATTTGTATCCCTATATACAGCTGTGTGTTTTCCTTTACTTTTTTATCCCTAATTCTGCTTGAAACAGATGTGTTATTATTTCCACCAGTGAAAACACTGTTTCCCCTTGCTTTGAATATATCCTAAGAATTCCTATTATAGTCTCACCTCTTGTCAGACTAATGTCTGTGTATTGTTCAGTATTTATATTGAGTTGTACCGAAGTTTCTTGTTCCTTGTTTTTATTTAACGTCTGGCTCTATTCCTTCCTGTTTTTTCTACTGAATCAGATGACACACAAGGGTTGTTAGCTTTTCTTGGTTATTGGTAATAGGAGCTTCTTTTTCATCTTTGTGAGTACGTAATCATGTGTATGTCAGCCCAGGTAGTCCAGAGAGCATTATGGGCTGTCTACATGCCAGTCCAGTGTATGACAGCCCTGGTAGTAGACAGAGCTCCAGGAACAGGCTACATGCCAGCTATATGTATGCCAGCCCCAGTACTGCACAGAGACCATAGTAACTACATGACTTTCGGGTATATGCCAGCCTGAGCTGTGCATCGAGTCCATAGTGACAACATTACAATTAAGCATATATAGCCCTCAGTTGTGCACTGTGTCCATAGTAACAGCTTTTCTTTACCTGAAAAATAATTAAAAAAAAATGTTTTGGAGTAAAATGAACTGAAAAACAAATTGTTGTTCTCCTGGGAGAGAGATGTCAACAACAGCAGATCTATAAACTGCATCCCAATCAACCAGAAGAAAAAACAAAATCTTTTAATTTTTTGCAGAGGGTAGGACAGACTTGACAAGCCCAGTCTTTGACAGCTAATACATAAATATCAAAAACATTTTACTGAAACTTACTAACAAATTCAAAAGGTCTGGCATTTGGTGTACCAGTACAAGGTGGAAGGTTCCTAACTTGTGTCAATTTATCTGGGAAATTGTACTCTTAATCTAAAACTAAGAAAGCCTTTTTATCATTCAGCACTAGCCTTTTCAGCAATAATTACAGGTGAACTGCATTAAAATCTGCATTCAGCTGGACAGGGAGTACCTCAGCAAATGGCCAGTGACATTAAAGTGTTGACTACATTAATCCTAATAATGGAATATTGCTGAGTCATTGAAATGTCATTAATACAAAGGACAGAAGAGGACTTCAAACTGCTAATGTATGCCAACAGATGTGCATCTCTACCTCAGTGGTTTGCTGGCCAGTGGCAGTCACAGAAAAACATGAATAACTTGGTCCAGCCAAATGTTTACCCACACATGACTCCAAAACGTAAGCTGTTTCTTACCTGTCTGAAGCTCCATGGTTTGCTACAGTGTGTCCCATCGGCCTGTGCTGCGGAGCAGGGCTTTGCCTGGCAGAGTTAGTACCTGAAGGAGGACCCTGATGTTCTGAGAAAACAAAAATACAGCTAAACATTAGATACAAAATCACACATACCCCCATAATGCAAAGCATCATGAGCTGTATATGCAGATCACCACAGAATATTATGCTGGTTCAACTTTAAACATTAGATAACTATAGCTTTCATTTTAAGCAGACAATGGTAGCCACTAAAATAGTGGGTGTAATCATTCACCAATGATCATATGCTTTACCTACAGTAAAAACAATCTAACTTAATGAATATTTGAGTGTCTGGAACCCATTTATTACACTAATTTAGTTGTTTGGAATGTGATTTACTTGTATATGATACTAATTTAGAAATTCCACTACTTCTCAGTGCAGTTTAACCCCTGCAAGGTATATAGTTTTTTAAACCAAGGATGGAAATGAGAAAGGAAAATGTGGGCGTACCGGGATTTGAACTCCGGACCTCTGGTATGCCGTTCCAGCGCTCTAACCATTAAGCTACAGGCCCACTGGTTACAGCGTCCGAAGAACTTCCTATTTCACAGTCACACATTCCTTTCTCTCTAGTGTTGCTTAATCTGCAACCAGAAACCAATTTAGAAATTCCACTACTTCTCAGTGCAGTTTAACCCCTGCAAGGTATATAGTTTTTTTTAAACCAAGGATGGAAATGAGAAAGGAAAATGTGGGCGCACCGGGATTTGAACTAATAAGGCAATATTCTATTTGTTGCGTGCCCTCCTGATTCAGCTCCAAGCACTTTGCACAGGTCAAAGAACACTACAGCTCATAAAACATGCAACATGCATTCATTCATTCATTCATTCTAGAAAGAACCCTGATGACAGTTCTTTTTTACGGCTGTGTGGTCGGACATTATACCATCATATTATCTTTAGAAGAGCACCGTGGCAGCACAAATATAGGAAAGGGTAAGAGAGAGAGTAAGTAGAGGAGGGTGAGAAAGAGAGGCTAGAAGGGGGTGAAAAGGTAAAGTAGTGGTGGAAGTAAAAGAGAGAGGAGAGGAGAGGAGAAGAGAACAGATTAATGTAGGTAGGTTGGGAGTATAGAGTGTTGAGGATTAGGAAGCAGCAGAAAGGGTGATTACTGGGGGGTAGGACCAAGTCAGAAAGAACTAAGGGAGTGGGAGGAAGCGGTGGAGGTGAAAGGGGGAGAGGAAGGAGGGATGAGGTGGGGTGGTGAGAAGTACAGAAGTTGGAGTAGATAAGGAGAAGTGTAGGGCAATGGGTCTAAGGATATTTACAGGAGGGGGCAGTGTGGCCATGGAGAAGAGAGGAAAGAGAGCATTTGGAGGTAGCAGAGCAAATTTTTAGTGGAAGGGAGTTCCAAAGTTTAGGAAGGCAGAAGCAGAAACCAGACTGGCCAGCTAGGGATTTACAAGAGGGGAGCAAACGATAACTTGAATTACATAGGCAGTACGTGGGGGGGTGTAGGGGAGAGGAGAGAGCTGAGGTAAGGAGGGAGCAAAACCAACAAGAATTTAAAAATAAAGGAGGCAGAGTGGATGAGATGGCGGCCATTCAAGGAAGGGAGGTAGAGATTAATGTACAGAGAACAGTGGTGGGGGGGGGCAGGCAAAGGCAAAATGGCATAAGGAGTGGAAGAGGGGATCCAGTCTGGCCAGGGTGGGTTTAGGTGCAGCACTATAGACTAAGTTGCCATAATCAAAAATGGGGAGGATCATTTTAGTGCTGATGTCTCGGAGGGCAGATATAGGGATACAGCTTTTGTTCCTATAAAGTGCACTGAGCCTAGGGTGGAGTTTTTTGTACATGGCATCTATGTGCTGAGAAAAATCAAGGTGGTAGGCAAGTCAGACACCGAGATACTTAAATGAGGGTACGTTGTCAATTTTTTCCCCATCAGGGGTGAGGAAGGTGGGGAGTGAAGGGAGTCTAGAAAGCCTCTGTCAAGTACCAAAACACATGGAAAGCATTTTCTTAGCATTAAGAGATAGTTGATTAGTCCTGAACCATTTCTGGACAGTGTCTAAATCAAGTTGAAACCTGGATGTTAATGCTGATGGAGGAGAGCCAGAGGAAAACAGGACCGTGTCATCTGCATACATGTGGATGGATACAGAGGAGCACACTGAGGGGAGGTCGTTGAGGAATATAGAGAAAAGCAAAGGGCAAAGGACGGAACCTTGAGGAACCATGTCTAGAACATGGAGGGGTTGTTAAGATTGTTCTGAAATGCAGAGTAAAAGAACTCAGCCTTAGCTAACCTGGTGGCTCTAGTACAAGAATTCCTCAAAGCACAGTACTTGTTGAGGTTAGCTGGAGTGCTAGAGGACTTGTAATAATTCTATGCCAGGTCACGTGCATGGAGGCAGGCCAAAAGTTCAGCCAAGATCCAAGGAAGGTGACTCTGGTTTTCCTGAGTGGGGCATGCTGATCCCAGACTAGTAAAAATTTTGATTGGAAATATTGTAGGGCTTGATTGATATTACTGACCGAGAAATAGGGGACCAGTCAGTGGAAAGCAGATCAGCGTTTAGTGAGAATAAGTCAATTGATCGGAAGGACCTGATCTGGATAATCTTTGGGAGGACCCTGGGGCAGTGCATTTTACGCACACAATAAACCATATGATGGTCACTGAGTGCATCAGGGAGGGTACCAGAATCAATGATATGGTGCAGATGAGTAGCAAGAATCCAGTCCAGAAGAGAGCAGGGATTGTGGCGAGTAGGGACAGAAACGAGCTACGTAAGATGCAGGGACTTATGCTTCGGCAGAGTTTAGAGTGCGAGTGTGAAAGCCAATTAAAAGTTGAAGTCGCCTAAGATAAGAAGCTCCGCAGAGGTTGCATGAGTAGAGACAGTGGTAAGTAGTTCTGTGACAGAAGCAGGAGAAAGCCATGAGTTGCAGTATACATCTGCCACGAAAACGGGAAGGAAGAAAGGGAAGGAGAGTTCCAGGATGAGACGTTCATAGGCTGCAGGGGATGAGACAGTCAGCACTGGGGTTAAATGGATGGAGGAGGAAAGGTAGATGGCGATACCACCTCCCTTCATGGCACAATCTTGGTGAGAGAGGTAGTAACCAGGTATGGTGATGGTAGAGTCGGGAATGCTGGCGGAAAGCCAAGATTCTGAAACTACTGGAACATCAGGGAGGAGGGAGACCATGAGAGGTGGTAGCAGGTCAATTTTGGATAAGAGACTTTGTATATTAATGTGAGCCACACGTAGGCCTTTGGGGAGGGCAGTGGGAAGGAAGGGGGTTGGACCAGGATTGGGCTCAATGTCGCCTGCTCTTAGGAGCAGTAGGAGTAGGAGGAGCTTGGTAAGGTCTGAGGTGTGTTTGCAGTGAAGTGGTGGGGACGGGAAGGGGGTGAGGGGTAGGAGGGAGAGGGAGAGTCTGATAGATGCATTGTGGAGCCAGGAAGAAATGGAGGGGAGGAAGGAGCCATGAATAGTGTAGTGAGGGGAGGAAACAGGAAGAGGGGAGAGTAGGGGAGGTAGTGGGGTTAAGAGAGGGAGTATAGGTGGAGAAGTAGGAGAAGGAGGAAAGCAGGTTCGAGGGAGAGAGGTTGGGAGAAACAGAAAGGGTAGGAGAAAGAAGACAATGGGTAGCATACAAGGTGACTGCATGATAATGAAATTGAGGGGGAGGTGGTTAAAAGTAAACAAAGGAGCGATTGGAGAAGTGGATTATTGAAAGGGCTCAGAAAAAAATGAGAGAAGGGGTTGGGGGAGGAGGAGTGAAGAGGTAGTGGGCACTGGGAAAAGGTATAGGAAGGCTGGGGAGAGAAATAAAAGTAATTAGAGCTGAAAACAGTAAGCACATACTGTAGATGGGAAAAATAATGAGCAGTTGCTAAGACAGCATGTAGCCACTATGTAACATTAACTGCAAAGTTAAACTAGGTAGCATGTAATTGCGCATGGGAACTATAAAACAAGTCGGATAGTACTGCTAGCCAGTAAATTAAAGTAATTACCCAAAATTCAAAAAGAAATAACACTGAGATTATCAAAACTTCAAGGTAAAATTTAGCACTGTAGGAACCACTAAATTTGGCTAAACCTTAATATAACCATAACACTGAGGACACACCTAGCACAGACTAGCATACAACTACTCGGTGCAGTTGCCTGAACTGCTATGTTGCACTGGGCTCACACAACCCTAAGCTCCCCAGTAGACCAATGAAAAAGACCAGCAGCGTGCTTGCCAATCCCACTCAGAGGGCTTTTAATAGATGGTGGAGGTGGGGAAAAAAGTCACAGTACAAACTGGACCACAGGAACGGGTCTCCAGCTCAGGAATTACTCCCACAGTAATGGGTCTCCTGTTCAGGAAATTTCTCCAAGCACTTTAAACCTTTTTTTGTTGTTAAAATTAGAGACATAGTAGAAAAGTCACAGTACAAACTGGAAAGCAGGAATGGGTCTCTGGTTCAGGAATTACCCCCACAGGAATGGGTCTCCAGGTACAAGAAATTTCCCCCAGCACGTTAAACTTTTTGTTATTAAAAATAAAGACCAGTAATAAGTCTCAAGTCCATTTGATGCAGGGGCAGGGCAGCTCATTAAAATACACAGCCACATAGACCCACAATGACCATTCCCCTCCTGAATAAGAGACGTCATTGAACAACTGAACCTAACATGGGCTTAACACTGAGAACATAAATGTTTCATTGATTTAAGGCCATACTGAAGAGTAGTGAACAACTACTAGGTGCAACTGCCTGTCCAAATATCCACACAAACCGCGTGTGTGTCTTCTTCATACATTTTTTGTCTGTACTGACACTATTGAAATAAAGGCTTTTTCAACTTCAGAAGCATAGAGAGGGGATGACAGAACACTAAGGAAAGGAAAGTAACAAATGGCAATGGCTAAGTTGACAGCATTTCCTTCAGCACGTCTGATGAGGATAACTGACAGTGGAAGAAAGAACTGAGAAGTGATTCTGCCTGACAATACTGTGAGACAGCACGTTTGGCAGGGGAGGAATGTGCTTCTATATACCTTTGTGTGATTTATTAAGCTAGGTGGGGGAGCTTGTGAATCGGGAAGTTGCTAGGCAACTGTCACCATAGGAGAATTTGCAGAAAGCAGGAGGGCACGGTAGTCGTCAGCTAAAACAAACTTCCACTGAGCATATATGATTTTAGCTTCTGGACAGTGATTAAGCTGCTGGGCTGTCCCCTGTTTTAAACACAAATGCTAGTTTTAGGCTCTGCAATCCGTTCCTGTCTCTGACTGCACAGTCTCATGACTGAGGCTTACTTCCTGGTTCTCCAGCCTACTTAAGAGGAGGACAGAGTGAGCGGAGCAAGCTTGAGTGGACGAGCTTGCATTCGCCGCGTGTGGAGACACGCGCAGAGAAATGCATGTTTTTGCGCATGTCTTGCGTGTCCTGCATGGACTAGGAAGTCCAGTATAGCCTTTGTGGGACTCAGTAAGTAATACAGGCATTTATTTTCAGCTTACAAGAGTCTCACTTTCTGTAACTTAACTCCAAAAATGGAGCAATATAATCCATCTGAGGACTTTCTGGTGATTCTAAGTAATAACGGCACAATAAAGAAATGTAAAAGCTGCCTGATGTATGCAACCAATATATCTGATACACAGAATGAAAACGTCATATGTTCAAAATGCATAGATCTGGAAAATCGAGTGCAAGAGGTTGATAGATTGAGGGAACAGTCAAAGAGGCGTCTCCACAAAACAATAAATACCGTCCCTAAAGATAAGCACAAGAGGGATGGGCAGGAGGAAATGGAGGGAGATGATGACCCAGGAGAAGGTATCTCTCTAGCATTAACCTACACCTCGACTGAAGATCAGGAATGGTCATTTGTAGACAGAATGCCTAGGAAAAAAGTGCATAGAGATCTAGCACAATCAGAAATACCCTTGCATAATATATTTACCCCATTATAAGACAATAATGAAGAATTAAAGGGCAGAAGAAAAAATTACTCACCTGTAGTAATCTTGTTTCTTCCCAGGGATCCACTAATATTATTACTCCTTGCAGTGCCCCTTTAAATTAGCACTGCCCCGGAGCCAAATAGAATGCTATGCTAATTATGGAATGTTTAGCTCGTGCATTCATTTTCAAACTGCCCTATTCTAACTGCCTGGATTCTACCTCAGATTTCTGTGAAGCCTGCAAAGAGACCACAATATATAATATATCTATATAACAATGACTAATTATACGTTAATGGCCAACAGGGCCATAAAAAATAGTAATAGGCCAAGAAAGGGCCAACGAAACCATAAAGAATGAGTCCTCTTTTCTGAGCCAGATGCACCCTTAGAAAAGAACCTACTATCTAGGTATAGAGAATGCGCCAACGGATGCCATACCCATCATACTGAGAGACATCTCAGCTGTACAGAGCATTTTTCTGAGATTCTAAGGGGAGGACCAGGGGCACGGAGTAATAATATTAGTGGATCCCTGGGAAGAAACAAGATTACTACAGGTGAGTATTTTTTTTTCTTCTAACCCCAGGAATCCACTAATATTATTACTCTTTGCAGTCTATGTAGCAGTACCACAGGAGGTGGGCAGAATCTATCTAGGAAAAAGACTCTGCAAGACAGCCCTTCCGAAACTGGCATCACTTCTGGCCTGGGTGTCCAGGCTGTAATGCTTAGTAAAGGTGTGGATTGATCTCCAGGTAGCTGCTTTACAGATCTCCAGAAGAGGAACATCTCTGGCAGCTGCAACTGTGGCAGCTGTGCCCCTTGTGGAATGGGCCTTAAAACCTGAAGGAGGGACCTTGCCCACCTTTGTATAGCAAAACTGAATACATTGGACTATCCATCCAGATATAGTCCTCTTTGAAGCAGGAGATCCCTTACCTAATTCCCCATAGATAAGGAAGAAAAAATTACTCACCTTAGTAATGTTGTTTCTTCTAATGGAGTCTTGCTGTATTCTGACTATTGCAGTGATATCCAACCTTTGAACTGCCCCGGAGAGGAAAGAGTTAACTTTCCATGCAAGGCATGGAACACTGAGCTTGAGCTCAGTTGAGACTCTGTCTGTTGTTGTTTGAACCCAAACTGCCAGATCTTTACAAGCTATACTCAGTCGGCGTCCTGTGTGGAAACTGTAAACTCACACTAGCCAACTGGCAACTAAATTTAATAAAAGGGTTTTTTGGTTCCAAGGCAAAGACTCAAGTCAGGAAACCCAAAAAGCAAAACACAACACACACCCAAAAATAAGAGGGTGAGAGGGGGCACCTCTAGGGTGCCAACACTGTTCCTGTCCACCCACATCCCAAAACCCAGGTTCTGAGAGGGGAGGCGGGGAGGTCAGAATACAGCAAGACTCCATTAGAAGAAACAACATTACTAAGGTGAGTAATTTTTTCTTCAAACAACATGAAGTCTTGCTGTATTCTGACTATTGCAGACCACCAAGCAGTACCTCCATGGAGGAGGGACAGAACCTACTTTGGGAATAGGCTCTGGAGCACAGCTGTGCCGAACCGAGCATCACTCCTAGCCTGGATATCCAGAGAGTAATGCTTGGTGAAAGTATGTACTGTTTTCCAGGTGGCTGCTTGACAAATCTCTAAGATAGGAATATCCCTGGCAGCAGCCAGGGAAGCAGCTGTACCTCTGGTAGAGTGAGCCCTCAGGCCTGAGGGTGGGATCCTACCTAATTTTTCATAGCAGAATTGTATACAAGAGACAATCCACCTGGCAATAGATCTCTTAGTGGCAGGTTTTCCCTTACCAACCTCACCAGAAGTGAGAAACAGTTGGAGGGAGTCAAACCTGTGACCCTTGGTGCGCTCTATGTAGTAGCTAAGGGCCCTTTTCACATCCAAACTGTGCAACCTCCTCTCCCCAGAGGAGGAATGGTCAGTGAAGAAGACAGGAAGAGACATAGACTGGTTAAGGTGGAAATCTGAGACCACCTTAGGCAAAATCTTCCTATTAGTCCTGAGGACCACCTTATCTCTGTGGAAAGAGATAAAATCAGGCTCCACTGACAGGGCCTGTAACTCACTTATGCGTCTGGCAGAAGTGATGGCTACCAAGAACACAGTTTTCCAAGTCAAGTACTTAAGCTCTGCTGAGGACAAATGCTCAAAAGGGGGTTGCATAAGCTGAGCAATGCAAACATTAAAGGTCCCAAGCAGGGGCAGGGTCCCTGAAGGAAGGATTGGTATGCAGCAATCCCTTGAAAAATTTACAGAATACAGGATGAGCTGAAAGGGAAGAATGCTTGCCTGCTGACGAGAAGGCAGAGACAGCTGCCAGATGCACTCTTAGTGTAGCTGGTCTGAGTCCCAAGCTATTGAGATGAACCATATAGTCAAGGACTGTGGGCAAGCCAGCAGACTCTGGAGAAATATGCTTCCCAGAGCACCATATAGTAAACCTTTTCCACTTGGAGTTGTAGGTCTTTCTGGTGGAAGGCTTTCGAGAAGCCTTTAAAATATCCAGAACACCTTGAGAGAGGTGCAAATCAGCAAACTCTAACTCTTCAAGAGCCAGGCCTTGAGATTGAGAGATTTGAGATTCGGATACCAAACCCTCCCCTGAGAACATGTTAACAGGTTGTAATTCCTGGGAAGAGACAGGTGAAGGTGGACTGCTAAGGACAACAAGAGAGGGTACCAGGGCTGTCTGGCCCAGTCTGGAGCAATCAGAATCACTTTGCAGGGTTGAGACCTGATTTTGACTAGTACCTTGAACAGGAGAGGGAAGGGGGGGGGAGCATACAGGAACTTCCCTTCCCAATTGAGGACTAGGGCATCCAGGGGGACTGAGCCCAACACTGGGGGCCTGCAGCAAAAAAGAGAAAGTTGGTGATTGTCTGGGGCTGCAAAAAGATCAATCTGTGGGGTGCTCCATCTGGAGAAGATCACTTTCAAAATCAGGGGATCTAGGGACCATTTATGATGGCCCTGGGAAATCCTGCTGAGAGCATCTGCCAGGACATTATCCTTCCCTGGGAGGTGCACTGCTATCAGAGAGGTATTCAGGGAATAAGCCAGAGACCACAACTTCATTGCCTCTGTGCACAAGGCCGTAGACTGAGTGCCCCCCCTGCTTGTAGATGTACTACATTGTGGTGGTATTGTCTGTCCTGATCTGAACTACTTTGTTCTGAACAGACTTGGAAAAAACTTGAAGTGCTAGAAACACTGCTCTAAGTTCCAAGAGATTGATGTGAAGCAGAGATTCTTGAGGTGACCACAATCCTTGGGTGGTTAGATCCCCCAAGTGGGCTCCCCAGCCCAAGAGGGAAGCATCTGTGGTAAGGATCAAAGAATGAGATTGAGTGATGAAGGGAACTCCTTGTCTTAGGTTGTCCTGATCCTGCCACCACTACAAGGCCTGGATCAGGGTTCGAGTCACTGGGATTAGCTTGGTCAAAGAATCCTTTCTCTGGGACCAGAAGGCTCTTAAGTGGAACTGAATGTTCCTCATTTGAAATCTTGCTCCCTGGACCACTGCTGTAGAGGCAGCCATGTGGCCCAGGAGCTGCAGAAAATGCCTTGCTGGTCAAGACACCTGGAGGGTGAATGAAGAGGCCAGTGTAACAAGGGTCCTTGCCCTATCCAGGGGAAGGAAGGCTCTTGCCTTTATTGTATCCAGCTCTGCCCCTATAAAAGTGAGGAGCTGCACTGGCTGCAAAACTGACTTTGAAAGATTCAGAAGGAATCCTAGAGAAGTGAGCAGTTGCTGAGTTATCGGAAGGTATGACTTGACTTGGTCTGGAGACTGACCTACTATGAGCCAGTCGTCCAGGTATGAAAAGATGGAGATCTTTTTTCTCCTTAGGAAAGCAACCACTACTGCCAGGCATTTTGTGAACACCCTTGGAGCTGAAGTTAGGCCAAAGGACATTGCTCTGAATTGATAGTGGCCTGAGGGCAGCTCGAACCTGAGGTACTTTCTGTGGGAGCTTCTGATGAGAATGTGAAAATAGGCATCCTTGAGGTCCAGGAAACTAGCCAGTCTCCTGGCCTTAGAGAGGGTAGAATTATTCCCAGAGTTACCATTTTGAACTTTGGCTTTAAAAGGTGCTTGTTTAAATATCTGAGATCCAGGATGGGCCGCCATTCTCCTGTCTTTTTGGGAGTTAGGAAGTACCTGGAGTACAATCTTTTTCCCTTGTGTAGGGGTGGAACCCTTTCTATGGCTCTCAGAGCCAAGAGGAAAGAGACCTCTGCCTCTAGGGCAAGGGCCTCTGAAGGATTTGCAGAAGGAAAGGATCTGGTTCTCATCTTGGGAAATTTTTTGAAGCTGAGAACCAGTCCCTGGTTTACTGCTTCCAGGACCCATTTGTCTGATGTTAAAGACATCCAGTCCTGGACAAAGTAAGCCAGCCTGCCCCCTACTGGTGGTGAAGAATCGGCCCGGGCAAACCCATCAGGGTGCCTGTTTGGCAGGGGCTTTAGGCTGAGGGGTGATAGTAGGCCTGCTTGTACCCCGTCTGCCTCTCCCTCTCAAGAACCCCCTCTGGGCAAAGGCGGAAGAGGAGGCCTGGGCTTGGTAGAAAGGCCTATGAAAAAGCCTGCCCCTGCCCCTGTAATGCTGCCTCTGGGGAGTGGCTTGCCTTTCCCTGGCCTGAGCACTCCTATAGGTGGTCCTGTATTCATCCATTTTCTTCATGTAGTTCTCTGTTTGCCCCCCAAACAGAGAATTACCCACAACAGGAAAATCCATGGCCTTAGTCTGGGTACCCTGAGACAGGCTAGTATATCTGAGCCAAGCCATCCTACGAAGGGCCACAGACGTAGCCATGACTCTAGAAGAAACATCATTGGAGTCCACTGCAGCATGAAATTGCACCTTGGATGCCTCAATACCATCTGCAGCCACCAGCTCCAGCTCCTTGGCAAGCTGGCCAGGGACCTGTTTAGCTAGAGCCATTACAGTGCCCCATCTAGACTTCTGGTATCTAGCTGTATAGGCCATATAATTAGCCTGCCTGAGTCCCAAAGATGCTGCCATGTATTGTTTCTTTGCCATGGCATCAATTCTCCTGGAGACCTTATCTGGGGGGTGTGAAGCCAAGGGTATATTTGCCTTATCACAGGCAGCAGCCTGCACTACCCCAACATGGCTGCATTGCTGGGAAAGGAACTCCGTATCTGAGCCTGAAAGAGTATACCTCTTGTCTTCTTCCATAGGAAGCTGAAGAGTTTCAGCCACTTTTTTGTAAAACATAAAGTGGGAAGGGGACTCAGAAAGCCTAGGAGGAGAAACCCCCTGAAGGTATGTCTGGGGAGATGTCTGGGTCAATGGGCACATCCAGACTTTCATAATCACCATCATTATCCTCATACTCTCCTTCCTCCTCCTCCTCCTCCTCCGGTTCATAAAAATCCTCTAAATTATAATCCAGAACCGGGGAACTGACCGAACCGAGCCCTAACAGATGGTGCCGGTTCGGTCGGAACCGGGGTTAGCGATTGAACAATCCTTATCGCTTTGGCTATTTCATCAGCAGTCGGAGAAAGAACTTGTGGATCTGAACTGGCTGACTTATCCCTTCTTTTTCTTTTAACCAGAACTGACTCCTCAGAGTTGGTTCTCCTTTTGCCCGAAGAAGTTTCGCCCTGGTCAGAGGGCACTCCTTCTGGTTCGGTTGGAACCGAACCGGGCTGGCCATCCGGGTCAGCAGACTTTTTGGCCTCCCTTTCCCTCAGCCTACCTACTCTCTTTTCCAGGGTAGCTGAGAGAAAATTTTTGCAAATCTGGCAGTCTGAATCGAGGTGGTCAAACCCCAGACAATAAACACAGGTGGTGTGGGATCAGCCTTAGCAAAGGCTTCCCCACACACACTACAGTGTTGAAACCCAGTGGGCCTGGTTTTTCTTGGTTTCTCAGACATGGCCAGTCCTAACCAAACTTACCCTTTTTTCGGCAATCTGCCAGGCAAGACACCCTTATTGGTTCCTGACCCTGTTACGGGTCATGGAAAAAAACGTAATGAAATCCGTTTTTTTTTAGAACCGTTAAGGACCGGTTACCACACTCTAAAAGTAGAAAACACTTTTTTAAACAAACCTGATCGGTTCAAACCAAACCGATTCAATGTTTACAAGTTCCACACAGAAGCAAACAATAATAAACCTATCTAGTACTCACGGTACCACAGACAGAGGCTGAACCGACAGGTTAGATGGAATAAATTCGGAAAAAATGACACTTTAACCGACTAAATTGAACCGAGCAAAGGAGAAATCTCCGGAGCGACTGTTCAGTGAGGCGGAGTAAAGAATCTGGCGGTTTGGGTTCAAACAACAACAGACAGAGTCTCAACCAAGCTCGAGCTCAGCGCTCCATGCCTTGCATGGAAAGTTAACTCTTTCCTCTCCGGGGCAGTTCAAAGGTTGGATATCACTGCAATAGTCAGAATACAGCAAGACTTCATGTTGTTTGAACAATTGTTGCCTGTCCTGCCTATGATCCTTGGTATTGGCTATATAATAGCTCGATGCTCTCTTCACATCCAAACTATGCAGCCTACGCTCACCAGAACTGGTGTGCGCTGTAAAGAATACTGGTAGGGTAATAGACTGATTTAAATGAAAGTCAGAAACTACTTTGCGAAGGAATTTTCTATTAGTTCTCAATACCACCTTGTTGTTGTGGAAAGAAACATAGTCCTTTTCCACACATAGGGCTTGTAACTCACTTATCCTCCTAGCAGCGGTAAGTGCCACAAGGAAAACTACCTCCAGGTGAGGAACTTTTATAAGCTGGGCAATACAAATGTTGAGGTCCCAAGCTGGCACTGGTTCCCTATAAGGGGGAAACAGGTGTAAAGGCCCCTTAAAGAACCTTCTAAATATGGGGTTCAAGGCTAATGATACCTCTTTTCCTATAGAGAGAGAATCTGAAAGTGAAGCAAGATGAACTTTTAGGGTTGAATGTTGCAACCCCAGGGAATGCAGGTGGGACAAATAATCTAGGAGGGTTGGAATGCCAGCCTGTGCTGGGATTAAGCCCTTTTCTGTACACCAAATAGAAAATCTTTTCCATTTTGAAGCATAAGTTTTCTTAGTAGAAGGCTTGCTATAACTTTTAAGGACTTCTAAAACTGTTTGAGAGTATTGGGAGTCTGGATACTCTAAGTTCTCAAGAGCCAAGCTTTGAGTCTGAGAGACCTGAGATTGGGATATACCACCCTGTCTTGGAAGGAAGTCGGTAGATTGTACCTCTGAGGGAGGTAGATAGGTTCGCTCACTGACATTGAGAGTAACAGGGAATACCAAGGCTGTCTTGGCCAGTCTGGTGCTATCAGAATCATCGAGGCTGGCTGTGACCTGAGCTTGATGAGTACTCTGAAAATCAGAGGAAAGGAAGGAAAGGCATAAAGGTATTTCCCTGTCCGATCGAGAAACAGGGCATCCATTGGGACAGTCCCCTTCACTGGGGCCCTGCAGCAATGAAGGGGTAGATGGTGATCCTTGTGGGAGGCAAAAAGATCCAGCTCTGGGGTTCCCCACCGCCTGAATAGGACTTGCACTACTTGACTGTTCAGTGCCCATTCATGATGGGCCTGGTTTATCCTGCTCAAGGCATCCGCCACTGTATTGTTCTTCCCTGGCAGATGAACTGCTTGTAGGAAGGCATTTATGGAGTAAATCAGGCTCCATATTTTCATTGCCTTTGTGCATAGTGGAGTGGATCTTGACCCTCTTTGTTTGTTAATGTAGTACATTGTAGTGGTATTGTCTGTCTGACCCGAAACACTTTTCCCTTTATGAGATGAATGAAAGCCTGAATGGCTAGGTATACTGCTCTTAACTCTAAACGATTTATGTGCAGAAGTGACTCTGCACTGCTTCAGGAAATGTGAACTAGGTGGGCACCCCATCCTAGGAGGGAGGCATCTGTTGTGAGCACCAAGGAGAGGGGTTCTTGAGGGAAAGGCACCCCATCCCTTAGATTGTCTGTATCCTTCCATCACTGGAGGGCCTGTAAAGCAGTTTTTGTCACAGGAATGAGTTTTGAAAGTGGATCTCATCTCTGGGACCAGTGGGCCCTGAGATGAAACTGTAGAATATCCCTCATTTGGAATCTGGCACTCATGACTGTGGTTGTTGCTGCAGCCATGTGGCCTAGTAGCTGTAAAAACTGAGAAGCTGGTTTTGGCCTGCCCAGGATGAATGAGCTTGCCAGAAGCTGAATAGCCTGTATCCTTTCCAAAGGTAGGATGGCCTTCCCCAGAACTGTATCGAGTTCTGCCCCTATGAACTGCAATACCTGGACTGGGGTGAGAACTGATTTCTTGACATTTAGAAGAAACCCCAAGGAGGAGAGAACACTTTGAGCTAATAGTAAATGTTCTGACACTTGTTGGGATCTTCCCACAATCAGCCAGTCATCCAGATATGGAAAAACTGTGACACCCAGTTTTCTGAGATGTGCCACTACTACTGCTATGCACTTTGTGAATACCCTTGGTGCAGAGGTAAGGCCGAAAGGAAGTGTTGAGAACTGGTAGTGACCTAAGGGGAGAGAGAGAACCTGAGATATCTTCTGTGTGTTTCTCTGACAGGGATGTGAAAATATGTATCTTTTAAATCCAGAGAGGCCAACCAGTCCCCTTTTTGTAGTGTTGGCAGAATTATTGCCGTTGTGACCATTCTGAATTTGGGTTTGACCAAATACTTGTTTAGACTTCTGAGGTCTAGTATAGGCCGCCACTGTCCAGTCTTTTTTGCTGTTAGGAAATACCTGGAGTAGAACCCTTGCCCACTTTGGTCGAGTGGAACAGGCTGGACTGCTTTTAACAGTAGTAAGTATTTTACTTCCTGCTCCAGCACCTCTGTTTGTGAGGGAGGGACTGATGCAAAACGTTTTACCCTTAGAGGGGGAAGGGACTTGAAACAAAGGGAGAGACCCTGACCCACTAGTTACAGGACCCACCTGTCTGATGTTATTTTTGACCAGTCCTGGAGATAGTGGGAAAGTCTGCCCCCTACTGGATGTGAAGACGCAGCCTGAAGGGAAGAGTCAGGGATTCTGCTTTTGCTGTTGCTGAGGTTGGCTAGCATGGGACCCTCTGCGGGACCCCCTTATGCCCCTGGCCCTGTAGAAACCCGTCTGCTGGGGTTGGTACTGTATCTGCGGAGCAGCCTGCACCTGAAAGACAGGTCTTCTAAATGTAGATCTGCCCCCGCCTCCCCTAGAATAAGATATAGAGGGATAAGTTTTGTCCCTGGTGGAGTTACTTCTGAAAGCAGTCTTATATTCATCTACTTTCTTCATGTAGGCTTCAGTTTGTGCACCAAAAAGTGAATGGCCCTCAACTGGGAAATCAATTGCTTTAGTTTGAGTGTCCTGGGTGAGGTTAGTAGCCCTCAGCCAGGCAAACCTTCTCAGGACTATAGTACCAGCCAACCATCTGGCAGCGGTGTCATTTGTATCTGCTGCCATCTGGAATTGGTATTTGGAAGCCTCCAAACCCAATTTGGCTGTCTCCAGCAATTCAGAAACAGTGAGAGAAGGATTTGCTTCTGCATTATCCACCACAGACTGCCATAACACCTTTTGGTAAAAGGCAGCATAGGCCTGATAAGAGGCTTGCCTAATAGCAAGGGATGTTGATAGGTACCCCCTCTTAGCCAAACTGTCCACCTTTCTGGAGTCTTTTTCAGTTGGATGAGAAGACAAGAGGGTTTTGGCCTTCTCACAGGCTGCCTGCTGCACAATGCCCTGATGATCAAGATGGCTGAATAAAAAGTCAGCAACAGATCTTTCCAGTTGGTACTTTTTGTCACATTTTTTTATCAATAGGTGTGACAGTCTGAGGAGCCTTTAATATTTCCAGAATATCTTTTCTGAAAAATTTATAAAGAGGAAGGAGAAGTTGCTTTGAGGGTGTTAGCCCCATTAGTTCCATATATTGAACCTCTTCTTCATCCTGTACCTCCTCAATTGTCTGGAGGTCCAGTGTTTCCACCATTTTCTTACTGAAAGAAAAATTGGAGGAAAAATCCTCTGAAGGCCTAGGGGAACCAAAGTCTTGCTCTGGTGACACCTCAGGCTCTATTCCTTCCTCCTCATCATCATCATCATCAACCTCACCACCCATAGTGGAAACAGACACTAGAGGGGTGGCAGTAGCTTTATCAGGTGGAGCAGTTACAGGTTGCAGGGCAGGGAGCAAGCCCTGCAGCACCTGTAACAAAGCCAGGGCTTATGAAATATCAGCAGGAGAGGGAGTATGTAATGGCACCTGAGGGACCCCTTGAGGCGTTTCAGCCTGGGTGTCAGTGTGCTTACTTTTTTTTTTTTTAGTCTCTTGGCAGGCACCGGAGAGTCAGCTGGCTGATTGCCTCTCTTACTAGAGCCCTCACCCATATCAGGGGTGGATTTTGAGGCTCTAGAAGGAATTGCCACATTTTTTGAGGGGGTGGACTGGTCAGAGCCCAGGGACCCCTCTTCAAGCCTTCTTTTAAGTCTTTCTCTGCACATCTCCACAGTTTTTTCAGGGAAAGACTTGTAAATCTCACAATCTTCACTGAAATGCTTTACACCAAGACAGAGCAGACACAGATCATGTTTATCAGCTCTAGCAAAAACCTCTGCACATTTAACACAATTCTTAAAACCTGTAGGTCCTGTGTTCTTTTTAGATTTATCTGACATTGTAAGAAAACAGGACTCAGAAACCGTTAAAATATGGAAATATTAAAGATATAGCAGTCGGTTTCAGTGAAAAAGCGATCAGTTCAGAAACCGACAATTTTTAAACAGAACCGCGGTTCCGATCGGTTCAGGAACCGAGGGCTGCTAAAAGAACCGGAACACCTCGGTTCAAATTAATAAATTTAAATGTTTTTAAAAGAAAAAATGCTCGGAAACTTAATTGGAGTTTCTTTTTGTAATTTACAAAGCACTCGGTTGCCCCACGGTTTAAAGGAACCGCTAAGTACCGATAAACTAAACAACTTATAAATGAGGTAAAATTGCTGAAACTCAATAAGAATAAGGCAGTAATGAAAAAAAAAATCTGACAAAATACTTAAGTTTCTTTTGTTCTTATGCACAATTTAGACGATCTTGATAGAGAGATCTCCAGGGCGTCTGAACTTTGCAGTGGAGACAGAAAATTTGAGGTAGAATCCAGGCAGTTAGAATAGGGCAGTTTGAAAATGAATGCACGAGGTAAACATTCCATAATTAGCATAGCATTCTATTTGGCTCCGGGGCAGTGCTGATTTAAAGGGGCACTGCAAAGAGTAATAATATTAGTGGATTCTTGGGGTTAGAATATTAGTAAAAGGAGACTCGTTACTAAGAAGAACTGACAGCATAATATGTGGGGATGATAAGGAAAATAGAGATGTAAATTGTCTCCCAGGAGCTAAGACTAGAGATGTAATGCAAATATTACCAAAAGTAATTGAAAATCAACCTAGTACCCAGACAGTAGTGGTCCACATGGGGTAAATAACATTGGTAGAGATCATGAAAAGGATGTTGTGGATGATATATTAAACTTGGGTGACATTATTAAGAATCATGGACAATTACCGATAATATCAGGGATTTTACCATTATTAAAATGCCATCATGAAAAAAAACACCACCATTCAAAGGGTAAATACAAAAATTAAAAAGAACTGCACCAAGAGACAAATTACTTTCATAGACACATGGGACACTTTTTTTGAACAAAGAGGAATTTACGCAATGGATGGATTGCATCTCAATAATAAGGGGACCAAAATGTTGGCACAGTTAATCAAAAACTGACTTTAAACTAGCAGAGCTGGGGTGGGAGAGGGAAATTACTTTTGTACTACTCATTCATCTTGTAATCTCCGAGCAAATAAAAAGAGCAGGAGAAAGGACTCCGAACAAAATGTAGTTAAAACCATAAACTGTTACTTGGCTAATGCAAAAAGTCTACAAAACAAAATGGAGGAATTAAGATCCATTTTATACACAGGAAATAAGGAAATAGATATGGTATTCATTACAGAAACCTGGTGGACTGAGGATGATATATGGGGGGGGGGGGCAGAGACATTGAGGGATACCAGCTCTACAGCCTTGACAGAAAAAATAGGAAAGGGGGAGGTGTAGCTGCTTTCATATCAAATAAAATTAAGTCTACGAACATATCTGATAAAATAAAAAAAGGGAATTCGAACACTGAGACCATCTGGCTAAAAACCGATGTTATTCCGAACCAGAATACATTCATTGGTTTGTGTTATCACCCACCTAGCATATGTTTAGATATATCAGAGCAAATCAATAAAGAACTAGAAACGGCTTGTGAATTATGCCAAGTACTTTTCTTGGGAGACCTAAATTATGCAGACATTAATTGGCTGGACAAAACAGCTAATAGTCAAGCAGGAACTACTTTACTTACATTAACCCAGGAACTAGGACTCAACCAGCACATAAAGCTCCCAACCAGAGACAGAAACATATTAGACATGGTTCTAACCACTAATAATATTAAAGTCCTTAGTTGCGAGATTGAGGAGCCACTTAGCAACAGTGATCACAGTAGCATTCATTTTAGTTTTAAAGGGGAAACCTTAGTTGCTACAGGGCATACAACAATTTATAATTTCCACAAAGCCAATAAGTAGAGAATACAGCATGATCTTGCTGTCATTCCCTGGAATAATAAATTACAAGGTAAGTCAACAAATGAAATGTGGGAGATAATCAAAACTGAAATACGAAATATACTGTATGCAACACCCATCTAACAAAGATAAACAAATATGATAATAAGGGTATAAAACCCAGATGGTTAAAAAATAAAATCAAAAAGATGCTTAGGAAGAAAACAAAGTTATGCAATATATATTTACATCAGAGTACTAAGGATATTTGGTCTAAATTTAAAACATGTCAAAAACAATGTAAATGTATTATAAAAAAAAAAGTAAAGCAAAGATGGAACTTAAGCTTGGTAATACGGCCAATAAAGACAATATAAAACAACGCTGCAGTAATGTCAACTCATTACAGGGAAATGATGTTGATGTAACATCCCTCGTAATGAAGGCAGGCAGATAGAGGCACCTTTCGAAACAGCAACATTGTTCAATAATTATTTTGGATCCATTTTTTCCAAACGGATTATGGGGGATGTATTCCAACAGGACAACCCATACATGTGGAGATGACACCTAATCTGATAATAGACAAGATTAAAGCACTAAAAAATACTACATCTGCTGGCCCTGATGATATCTCAGCTAAGACACTTAAACTTTTGTCTCCTGAAATAGCCACCCCTTTGGTTAAACTATTTAAGAAATCATTCCTAGAGCAAACCATTCCACCAGACTGGCTAACTGCTATCGTGACACCAATTCATAAGAAAGGGAGCAAAACAGATTACACCAATTACAGGCCAATTAGTTTAATCTCTGTAATTGGTAAACGTTTGGAGTCTATTATTAAGGATAATCTGTATAACAAAATAAAAGCGAGAGGTCTGCTGGATCCAACTCAGCATGACTTCTTGCCAGGCAGATCATGTATCAGTAACCAACTCTGTTTTTACAAAAAACATTCTTATGCCTTGGACCAGGAATACCCAGTGGATTGTATGTTTTTGGGCTTGTCAAAAGCATTTGATAAGGTACCACATATCGAGATAATTAAAACCCTGATAAATCTTGAGGTAGATCATAGAATAATTGGGTGGGTTCACGCCTGGCTTAAAAGCAGAACACAACTTGTTAGCATAAATGGATACCACTCCACTACAATTCAAGTTACAAGCAGACTCCCACAAGGATCTGTTCTGGGACCTCTCATTTCAGCTATTTATATCCGAACTTGGGAGTGACACGGGTTTCTAGATCAGCAAATATGCTGATGACACCAAATTTGCATGGGTTGTCTCTTCCACAACTGAGCAACACAAACTCCAAGCAGCTTTAGTTTAGAGAAGACAGTAAATTGGGCTGATGTATCCAGTATGTCATTTAGCTCAGAAAAATGCTGTGTGATGCATCTGGGTAAAAACAACACAGAAGCTGTATATTACATGAATACTGTCCCTCTTAAGAGAACAACAGAGGAAAAAGATTTTGAAGTTATTATATCCAATAAGTTAACGTACAAAAAACATTGTCAAACACAGGTTGTTAAGAAGAAGAGAGTCCTTCGGACCATCAAAAGAAACTTTAAAAGTAGGGAAGCCAAAATAAGTATGTCCCTGTACAGAGCATACATAAGGCCCCTTCTGGACTATGGCAGTCTATTATGGGGACCACTTACGGGAAACAACAAGGATATTATTGAAAATGTAGAGAGAAAGAGATAACCAAATTAATACATGACTGTAAGGATCTATCATATGAAGACGGGTTAGTAAAGCTAAACCTATTGTTACTTCATATGAGAAGAATCTGAGGAGATATGTTATGTTATAACCTATTGCAGGACCCAACATTACTATCGGGACTGAATCTGAGCATTAAAACCCATAACAAGGGTAATAAAGGACCCAACATGCAATTAAAACATAACCGATTTAATACTGAAAAAAGGAGTGGTTACTCAAAGGGTGGTTAACCCCTGGAATGTCCTTCCTTTGAAAGTTGTTTCCAGTAAGGATAAAAACCATTTCAAATTTCAGTTCGACTATTACCTACGAAATGCAAAATCATTAACATATTATGGATAACCAATGGAGCGCATATGGGCCTAAAGCCTTTCTTATGCCGCTTAGACCTTAGTATGAACCTTAGTATGATGGGTCACCCATGTTATATACATGTAGACATGCATGTTGGACAGGCCCTGGCTAGCAACAAGTTTTCAAGTGGTCCGGATGCTGATGGCTTCTAGGTCCAAAGGTGTGGCCTAATGGAGGAGACATCCTTGAAGGTCACTGTTTTAAGCTTCCATTGTGACCATTAGAAACACAACACTTCAGTTCTGACTATATTACCAAAAACCTAGACTGTATGAAAAATGAATCGTCTCTTACCTTCCACCGGAATGACTGCAAGAGTAACAGTATTTCCTGCATCTTTGATGAGCTGCACAATATTATCATGTGACAGGTCAACAATAGACTGTCCATTCACTGCTGAGATGCGATCTCCAATTTTCAGCTTTCCACATCGATCAGCAGGGCTTCCCTCAATAACCCGCCCAATCTTATGAGGAATTACTGTAAAGTAAATAGATATATTGAATTTTGATTGTTTAAGATTTCTGCCTTAGAGGATTGGTTTGTTTTTTCACCAAAGTGTACAACACATCATTGCAACGTACGAAATAGGAATAAAAGAAGACCTTTGGCTGAACAACTTCTTGACCCCCCATCTCAGTGGTCATAACTATTTGTTTTTTGTTCCTCTAGGTACTTTACCCAGCCTTAATTTAAAGAGCAGCTGACACCAATCTTTCCTCAGGGCAGGCAGCTCAGGATAAGGAGCCGTCTACCTTAGGACCTAATCAGTCAGTATTCTGAATTTGAATTTTTCAAGCAAAGCATAATTTAAGACAGAAGATGAGGGGGGTGTTGATCTGCAGTAGCTGTGGGGTGGCTGTATTTTTGAGAACAATGTGGCAGGCAGGGGGTTTTGGTATGTAGGAAGCTAGGTTTCCTGATGGCAGAGGTAAGGATGAGGCAAGGATGCTCAGGGCAACTTAAAGGACTCTTTGGTACATGCAGTGCTCCCCTCGATTCAAAATCCAAACATCTGGCTCCCAAAACTGCCCACCAGGAATTTCAGATGTGGTCACTGTACCCACTGCTTGGACACATTAAACACATATACTTTTAATCACCCACGCTCTGGCAAACATTTTGAAATACAGCAGTTTATTAACTGCAGTACCTGTGGAGTGATCTATCTTTTAACCTGTACATGTGGTCTGGGCAATGTGGGTCAAACAAAAAAAAGCTATGAAGCTAAGGACAGGGAAGCACAAAGTTGCAATTCGGAATAGCAATCCCAAGTATTCCATGGCAAGGCATTATCAAGAGACAGGACGCGGATCGCCCACCTCATTAAAATGTGTGGGTCTAGAAAAAGTGGAATTAAGCATAAGAGGTGGTGATTTAAAACAAAAGCTATTGCAAAGAAAATCCTTTTGGATTTATACCCTCCATACCCTTCCCCCCTTGGATTTAAATAAGGATAGACCTTTGCATTGCTACAGTATCAGGTAAATACATGATTTCTGCTTTATTTTAATAAGCCACTGTTTCAAAATATGGCAGTATCAGTTCTGATGGCTCTACAATTGGAACCAGTGCTTTTGCAGCATGACTTGATGTAAAAACTACTTAAAAGTGAAGGGTGCTTCCTTTTAAATGTAATCGAAGGTGCAAAAAAAATACTTTATTTTAATAAGCCACTGTTTCAAAATATGGCAGTATCAGTTCTGATGGCTCTACAATTGGAACCAGTGCTTTTGCAGCATGACTTGATGTAAAAACTACGTAAAAGTGAAGGGTGCTTCCTTTTAAACGTAATCGAAGGTGCAAAAAAACATTAACTTCAAATCTCAGCTGTGGTGATTTCTTAGAATTTGTCAGATGTAGGTGCTGGTCCAATGTAGAGATAAACTTCGCTTATGACTACAAACTTTGATTCATATAGTGAGCCCTGTTACTTATCCTTGAGATGTAATATGCTACACTGGGATTCTTATAGCTAAGAGCCTTTGGGCTAGATATTCAAAACTTTGTGCTGGGCACAAACCATTTGTGCAGGGTTAGCATTGGGTTAGCGCAGGTCAGCTATATTCAAAAGGTCAAATGGCACGCACAAACTGCATTAGCACTGGGCAAAATTATAATGTATGCAAGGGGCAAACTGAGGGGGCGTGTACATAAATACAGGTGCAATGCTATATTCAGCGAATAGCGCCACAAAAAGTGTTTTTGCATGACTTAGCGCAACACTTTGCATGGTGCAAATTATCACCCAGGAAAAGGCAGTCTTAACTCTGGGCAAACCACCTTTGCATGACTTTGTGGCTTTGCGTGGCTCTGTGCAACTTTTGGGCAGCTTTGTATGACCCTAACCAGTAAGTATGACACATAGAAATAAGCCAGACAGAGAGGAAACATGCTGCCCATGGATGGCATCCCTATGATGCCATCATCTGCCACCAGTTCCAGCCATGCCAGGCAGTAAGTGGTGACCCAGTTCCCAGTGGACACTTTGGCACTGCGGCCATACAGCACACACCTGCAGACCACCCTTCAGTGGACACCAACAGATGCCAGCACACACATGCAGCACTGTGGGCATGGAGGGTGTTGAGGGGAGGGTGTACAAGTGGCTAGGCTGCACCACAGACTGAGTGCGGCCACAAGGCTGGGACAAGCCACGCAGTGCAAATGGGCCAGTGTTGGGAATCCCCCAACACCAGTGTGCCTGTCTGATGGTATGTGTCCTCCCAGCCACATACCACACATCTGTACAGACACCACAGCACACACAGTCAGCTGTGTATATGTTGCTGTGAGCATCCCATGCCAGTGGTGCAGTGTCTGTGGGTCGTACAACAGCATAACAGTAATGTCCACTGTCAGTAAACACCTGCAAGTTGGGCCTGTCACTGTGTACACTGCAGTGGTCATCACTTCCCTACACACCATAGGCATTGCTGTGTCCCTCACACTACTGTCCCCCTTGCTACTGTAGTGTCTGCTGTGCACTGTAGCATGAACTACAGTTTGACAATTGCATGCAGCACCACCACCACCTGTGCCTGTGCTGTGTAGTTCCCTGGGGCACAATATGCTATGCTGTACTGTACAAATGTAGCCTGTAGCTACCACCATGCACTGCCAGACTGACCTACAGGTGGAACTGTGGGAAGACCCAGCCAGCCCCTGTACTTCCAAACTGACCTACAGGTAAAGCTGTGGGACCTTGCAATAGCACTGGGCAAACTGCATACAAATCAGGTCATAATGAGATGCTAGTCTAGATGTTTGCCCACAGACTATGTAAGTAGGCTCATTTGCATGTCACTTTTGAATATAGCAAAGTTTTGCCCTAGGTAAACATGATTGCACCGGGCAAATGGCTTAGCTCCGCGCTAAACCTGTGCAAATGTGTTTGCGCCTTGCAAAAATTTCAGAAATATTGTACATTTCTGCTCAATGTAATATCACATGTACTGATGCTTGCAGCTTTACTGACTCCACTCCTTTGCTAGCACACACATTGGCCACATAGTTCACCTCTACCTTCCTTCACATCGCTGTGAACTGGGATGTTGTTGTGGTTTGTACTTCCTGGTTGCTATATTCAGAGCTGTCATTCCTGGGCTATTTTTACACTGCACTCCCAGCCCAGTTTGCCCGGCTTCCTTAGCATGCTATATTCAGCAGGTTTAGCACTGGGCCTATCCCTTTTGAATATAGTGGGTTATCAGTTCCAGGCTAATGTAGCACGCCAGGCAGTGTTAATTTAGCCCCGGGGCAAAGTTTTGAATATCTGGCCTTTTGTAAATTTTTATATTCTGCGCAGTACAACTTGTTGGCTCTGCTGCTTCCCAGTATGGCTTGCGGGCTCTACTGTGTGTCACAGCGTGTGGGAATAAACTTCAGACGAGGCAAATTTACAGGTTTGAAACACTCCATGGTGTGATATTTATTTTTCAAAAGTCTGAAAAATAATAAATTAAAACAAATAAATTGCTAAGAAAATCACTACTTAACATTAGTAGTTTCTCACATAATACAGTCCTGGATCTTAGAGCTCCTAAGACCCTTCTCATCTGCATTCAACAGCTTGTCTGCACAAACAGTAGAACCTCTCTCCTCCTCTGTCAGGGCTGAGCCCCACTGGACTGAACTGAAGTGAACTTAGTGAAGAGGTTTTATATCTTTTGCTGGGGGTCACCTGACTGAGCCCTTTCTATTTACATGTCTGGTCATGTTTCAAAACCAAAGGGGGGAGGGAGATTGTTTCAGAAGATGTCCTGGTTCAGTTAAAGGTACAGTGTATATCTCCACAGATACTGACTCTATATCTCTGATCCACAGTGACTAAGCACTTATATAGTAACAGGTTTATAATGTGAATTTATGAAAATACCTTAAGGATTTCTTACAACTGTACTAATCATGAAATTATTATTCTTTTTATATGGCTTCTGAACTCTTTTTATTTAAAAAGGCTTTATTAACTGTATTGATTCCTGTTTAAAATAACCTTCATGCTTTTTGTACACAAAATGCACTTACGCACTTTATACACCTCTCCGGGAGTCTGGCATCATTCCAGGGACTGGATGGATGGAAATGGAAAAAGAATGAAAACAGAGAACTAGTAGGAAGCTTAGTAGGGATAGTAAAGAGTTACGCTAGATGGCCAACCTAGAGTCGGGGGGGGCAAGCAAAGAGAAATGCGTTAACTGTTGTGCAATGGAAGTTTTGGTAGCTAGGAAATAAGGAGATAGAAAAGTGGTCCATCAGGCACAGCTGAGGGTGTAGCCTAACTCCGCCACACTGTGGAATAGTGAATTGGGCCATTACAGCTTAATCAAGGCAGCATGACTTATCATCTCTACTGCCTTCCAACAAGACTTGCCAGCTCTGCTGTGAATCTATATTGTTTTTGCTAGTATTTTAAATGTAACGTTCTTTGTAGATTTTATACCATACCCCCCCCATGTTTCATCTTAATGTTATGTACTAATTCTTGTGGCACCTATACCTTTAAGAGACACCTCTATTTAAGTGTACTAAGGAGAGCTTACAATCACACTCTGATGATGACAAAGTACAGTTACGTAAGAACTTACCATAACAGTAGATCTTCGAGAACAGCTCTTGCAGCAGGTTACACTATTAGGACTGAAGCCGGCAGGCATCAGGACCCAACGGAAAAATTCTAGCTAGCTATCTTCAGCGAGGACCGCTCCTGACGTCGGTCCCGCCTCCGATGTCAGACGTAGTACATAAGGGGGCGGTCCCACCGATTTCCTGTTCTCCGCCTGAGACCTCCGCCGCAGGCTGATACACGAAATGGGAGACCGAGATCCACCGCTAGAAGTCAAAGGAAAATCCCTGTTAGTAAAGGCCTAAGCCATGCCTTCTCCAAGGGGGAAGGTGCGGGAGGTATGCTGCAAAGAGCTGTTCTCGAAGATCTACTGTTACAGTAAGTTCTTACGGAACTGTACTATCTTACTTCGAGACACAGCTCTTGCAGCAGGTTACACCATTAGGACTGATTCCCAAGCAGTAACGCTGCAAACATTCTGGGAGGAGGAAACTAGAAATTACATTCCAGGTCCTGAATCTAGGACAAGAGACCCTGTAGCACAGCCAGGCCGAAGCCGGCTCTTCGCCGTGAAGCGATGTCCAGGCTATAATGCCTGATAAATGTATGTACAGAGCTCCAAGTGGCTGCAGCACATATGGCAGAGGTGGAGACGTTTCGGAGTGCTGCAAAGGAGTTGGCCACACCCCTAGTGGAATGACCCCGGACTGATCCCGGGAGGGGCTTTTGTTTGATATCATAACAGTATGAGATGCACTGGACAAGCCAGCGAGACAGGGACTGTTTGGATACTGGTTGGCCCATCATCCTTTCAGAAAAGGAAGCGAAAAGTTGCTCGACCACGGTTGTTTAGTTCTGTTGAGGTAATACCTCAAGCTGCGGTGAACATCCAGGGTGCGGAGCAGTGCCTCTCCTCTATTAGAGTAATTTGGGAAGTAGACCGGCAGGTCAATATCCTGATTGAGAGTGAGTGTAGAAACCACCTTAGGCAAAAATTTAGGATTCGTCCTCAGGGATACTCTGTCCCGGTGGAAAATTAAATAAGGCTCTTTGCACATAAGAGCGTGAAGCTCAGAAACTCTTCTCGCTGACGTAACAGCAACCAAAAACAGTGTTTTCCACGACAGAAACGCAGAGCTCTAATTCATGCAGGTTCAAGGGGGAAGCGTGGCCTGACTTGGCCAGGGCCTTGGAGGACGAGGAAGGCCTGGGAGTCTTGGCCTGGAAAGAGGATGAAGACTTTCTAACCGCAGCAGGAGGAGGCTGAGAGCTGGCCCGGGAAGGGGAGCGGTCAGACCTGGAACCAGAGCTGCGTGAGTCTGAGGCCCTAGACGGGGACCTGGAAGGGGCCTTCTCCCTATGCTTCTCAGCATGCTTGTGGGCCTTCTGCGAAGAGTCCCCCTTGGAAGACATCGTCTTGAGTTTTTCTTCTAGCAGGAATGCCTGAAGGGCCTTCTGGCGATGGATCCGGGTTCTGCTATTAAACCCCTGGCAAAAGAAGCAGGACCGGGTGTCGTGGTCTGGGCCTAGGCACCGGACGCAGGCCGAGTGCGGGTCCTTGAAGGGGATCTGCTTCCCACAAGCACACTTCAAGGAGTGACCGGAGGTCGGAGAGGACATCAGCGAAGAACTTGATTGTAGAGAATCGAATTTCCCGTAGGAAAAATCTTTACACACGTTGCGCGCTAGAGACTGGAACCGAAGGGTCGAGACATGCAAGCTTTCCACGGGCGGAAAGAATCTGGGGAATCGGGCAGAACCGCCCCTATGTACTACGTCTGACGTCGGAGGCGGGACCGACGTCGGGGGCGGTCCCCGCTGAAGATAGCTAGCTAGAATTTTTCCGTGGGATCCTGATGCCTGCCGGCTTCAGTCCTAATGGTGTAACCTGCTGCAAGAGCTGTGTCTCGAAGTAAGATCTGTCAAAACGTAGGCATGTGATCTCCACCTGGAAGAGACAGCCTACTGTGCAAGCACCTTTTGTGTACTAATGACTAAAGAGTTGTTTTTGGTCCGCATCAACCACTAGCTCACAGAAACCTCACTAGGTGAGGTACATGAGTTTGGGATTGAACCATGGATGAGTGGTGTCGTTCGGACTATGGAGTTAGTCTACTTTCATTTAATTTTTTATTTCATTATACTTGTAAGCAAGATGAGGATTACTGCCCGTTTTCACAAGCAACAAGTATTACAAAAAACATTAAAATTCATACATGGTACATAAACACACAATGTACATAAATGCATAACAGAAATAAAAGAGTAGGACATTTATGAAATTCATTGACAGGAAGAAAAAATTACTCACCTTAGTAATGTTTCTTCTAATGGAGTCTTGCTATATTATGACATATGCAGTATAACCCCAGGTTAGAACTGCTCCGGAGGTGAAAGAGTTAACTTCCATGCAGGGCACGGAATCTTGAGCGCGAGCTCGGTTGAACACTCTGTCTGTTGAAGTTCAAACTTAAACTGTCAGATCTTTACGAGCAAAACTCACTAAGGTTCTGTGTGAAGTCAAACCTACACTAGCCACTGGCTACTAACTACAAAACACTCTTTTGTTCTTGATCCCAAAACAAAGACTCAAGTCGGGGGATTCAAGAAGGAAAATGTAAGCATAACACCTAAGCACCCTAGAAGGGTGAAATAAAGTGGGCATCAAAGAAGTGCCAACATTGCAATACCCACCCACATCCCAAAAACAGAGGTTCTGAGAGGGGCAGGCTGGGGGGGCAGGTCATAATATAGCAAGACTCCATTAGAAGAAACAACATGACTAAGGTGAGTAATTTTTTCTTCAAACAACATGAAGTCTTGCTATATTATGACATATGCAGACTACACAGCAGTACCTCCATGGAGGAGGGACAGAACCTACTTGGGAAATAGGCTCTGAAGCACAGCTGTGCCAAATCGAGCATCACTCCTAGCCTGGATATCCAAGGAGTAATGCTTTAGTAAAAGTGTGAACTGTTTTCCAGGTAGCTGCTTGACATATCTCTAGGATAGGAATGTCCCTGGCAGCAGCCAGAGACGCAGCTGTACGTCTGGTAGAGTGAGCCCTCAGGCCTGAGGGAGGAACCTTACCCAGTTTTTCGTAACAGAATTGGATACAAGAGACAATCCACCTGGCAATGGATCTTTTAGTGGCAGGTTTCTTTACCAACCTCACCATAAGTGAGGAACAATTGAGGATTCGAACCTGTGACCCTTGGTACGTTCTATATAGTAACTAAGGGCTCTTTTGACATCTAACTGTGCAATCTCCTCTCACCAGAGGAGGAATGGTCAGTGAAGTACACTGAAGAGACATGGATTGATTAAGGTGAAAGTCTGAAACCACCTTAGGCAAAACTTCCTGTTAGTCCTGAGGACTACCTTATCTCTATGAAAGGAGATAAAATCAGGCTCCACTGACAAGGCTTGTAGCTCACTTATGCGCCTGGCAGTGGTGATGGCTACCAAAACACAGTTTTCAAGTCCAAGTACTTCAGCTCTGCTGAAGACAGTAACTCAAGGGGTTGCATAAGCTGGTAAACAAATATTAGAACAAGCAGGGGCAGGATCCCTGAACAGGGGTTGGTGTGAAGCAACCCTTTAAAAACTTGGAGAACACAGGGTGAGCTGATAAAGAAGAGGGCTTACCTGCAGACAAGAAGACAGACACAGCTGCCAAGTGCACTTTTAGGATAGCTGGTCTCAGCCCCAAGGAATTCAAATGCACCAAATAATCCAGGATCGTGGGCACACCAGCAGATTCTGGGGAAATAGGTTTACCAGCACACCATATGGAAAATCTCTTCCATTTTGAATTATAGGTAGCCCTGGTGGAAGGCTTCCTAGAGGCCTTCAAGATATCCAATACACCTTGAGAAAGGTGTAGGTCAGCAAACTCTAACTCTTCAAGAGCCAAGCCTTGAGACTGAGAGATTTGAGGTTCGGATACCAAACTCTCCCCTGGGCACAGGTTAACAGGTTGTGACTCCTGGGAAGACATAGGGAAGGGTGGACTGCTAAGGACATGAGGAGTGGGTACCAGGGCTGCCTGACCCAATCTGGAGCAATCAGGATAATCTTGCAGGATTGAGATCTGATTCTGACTAGCACTTTGAAAAGAAGGGGAAAGGGGGGAAAAGCATAGAGAAACTTCCCTTCCCAACTGAGAAGGAAGGCATCCAGAGGGACTGAGCCCAACACTGGGGCCTGCAGCAAAAAGGGAAGTTGGTGATTGTCTGGGGCTGCAAAGAGATCTATTTGCAGAGTCCCCATCTGGCAAATATTACTCCAGAACTAGGGGGATCCATTGCCCATTCTGTGATGGCCCTGGGAAATCCTGCTGAGAGCATCCGCTAGGACATTGTCCTTGCCTGGGAGGTGAACTGCCGTAAGGGAGGCGCTCAGAGAATAAGCCAGAGACCACAGCGCCATTGTGCTTCGTGCACAAGGCCGAAAGTGCCCCCTTGCTTGTTGATGTACCACATTGTAGTAGTATTGTCTGTTCTGACCTGAACTACCTTGTTCTGGACAGATGTGGAAAAACCTGGAGTGCTAGAAAACTGCTCTGAGCTCCAGCAAACTGATGTGGAGCAGAGATTCCTGAGGGGACCACAGCCCTTGGGTGGAAAGGTGCCCATGTGAGCTCCCACCCCAAGAGGGATGCATCTGTAGTAAGGGTCAAGGAATGAGACTGGGGAGTGAAGGAACCCCTGTCTCAGATTGTTCTGATCCTGCCACCACTGAAGGGCCTGGATCAGGATTTGAGTCACTGGAATCAATTTGGTTAGGGGATCCGTCCTTTGAGACCAAAAGGCTCTCAAATGGAACTGAATGTCCCTCTTCTGAAATCTCGCTCCCTGCACCACTGCTGTAGAAGCAGCCATGTGCCCCAGGAGCTGTAGGAAAGGCCTTGCTGGTTGAGAGACCTGCAGGGTGAAAGAGGAGGCCAGAGACACCAGGGTCCTTGCTCTTTCCAGAGGAAGGAAGGCTCTGGCTTCTTTTGTGTTCAGTTCTGCGCCTATAAAGGTGAGAAGCTGGACAGGCTCCAGAACTGACTTTGGAAGACTGAGAAGGAAACCTAGAGATGTAAGCAGCTGCTGGGTTACTTGTAAATACAGTTTGACCTGTTCTGGAGACTGGCCTACAATGAGCCAGTCGTCCAGATAAGGAAAGATGGCAATCTTTTGCCTTCTTAAATGAGCAACTGCTACTGCCAGGCATTTTGTGAACACCCTTGGAGCCAAGAAGAGGCCGAAGGGCATTGCCCTGACTGGTAATGGCCTGAGGGCAGTTCGAATCTGAGGTACTTTCGATGGGAGCTTCTGATGAGAACATGGAAGTAGGCATCCTTGAGGTCCAGGGAGGCTAGCCAGTCCCCTGGCCTTAGAGGGGGTAAAATAATCCCCCGAGTCACCATTTTGAACTTTGGTTTTAAAAGGTGCTTGTTTAGATACCTGAGATCCAGAATGGGCCGCCATTCTCCTGTCTTTTTTGGGGTAAGGAAGTACCTGGAGTACAACCCTTTGCCCTGGTGTATGGGTAGAACCCTTTCCACAGCTCCGAGAGCCAGGAGGGAAGAAACTTCTGCTTCCAGGGCAAGTGCCTCTGATGGGTTTGCAGGTGGAAAAGATCTGGCTCTCATCTTCGGAAATGCTTTGAAGCTGAGAACCAGTCCCTGGCTTACTACTTCCAGGACCCATTTGTCTGATGTTAAAGACTTCCAGTCCTGGACAAAGTAAGCCAGCCTGCCCCCTACCGGTAGTGGAGAATCAGCCCTGGCTACCCCATCAGGAGCCTGTTTTGCAGGGGCTTTGGGTTGAGGGGTAGAAGCAGGCTTACTAGAGCCCTTCTGCCCCTTCCTCTAAAGAACCCCCTCTGGGCATAAGCAGAAGAGGAGGCCTGGGCTTGGTAAAACGGCCTATGAAAAGGCCTGCCCCTGCCTCTGACATGCTGCCTTTGAGGAGTGACTTGCCTTTCTTTGGCCTGTGCACTCCTATAGGTGGTCCTATACTCATCCATTTTCTTCATATAATTCTCTGTCTGCTCCCCAAACAGAGAATTTCCCACAACAGGAAAATCCATAGCCTTAGACTGGGTATCCTGTAACAGGGCTGTACATCTGAGCCAGGCCATTCTGCGAAGAGACACAGATGTAGCCATGACTCTTGATGAAACATCATTAGAGTCTACTGCAGCATGAAATTGCACCTTGGATGCCTCAATACCATCTGCAGCCACCTGCTCCAGCTCCCTGGCAAGCTGTTCAGGGGCCTGTTTTGCTAGGGCCAGGACAGTATCCCACCTGGATTTCTGGTACCTAGCTGCGTAAGCCATATAATTTGCCTGTCTGAGTCCCAAAGATGCTGCCATGTACTGCTTTTTTGCCATGGCATCCATCCTCCTGGAATCCTTTTCAGGAGGGTGAGAGGCTAGAGGAATATTAGCCTTGTCACAGGCTGCAGCCTGCACTACCCCCACATGGCTGCACTGCTGAGATAGGAGCTCTGTATCAGAGCCTGATAAAGCATACTTCTTGTCCATCCTTTTATCCACAGGGAGGATAGAATGAGGAGTTTTCAGAATTTTTACTGTCTGTTTCCTAAAAGATTTATGCAAGGGAATAGACAGTCTCCTAGACTCTGGAATATCCATTTCCACAAAATCAGGCTCTTCTTGATCATCAACAGCTTCCTCAACAGGGAGTTGCAGAGTGTCAGCAACTTTCTTGTAAAACAAAAAATGAGAAGGGGACTCAGATAGCCTGGGAGGGGATACTCCTGAGGGTCTGTCTGGAGAGATGTCCGGTTCAATGGGCACATCCAGACTGTCAAAATCACACTCACTCCTCGCACCTCCTCCCTTCCCCTGGTTCATAAAAATCTTTGAAATCATAATCTTGAACGAGGAACCAGATCGAACCGGGCGCTTGCCCAATGGTGCCGGTTCGGACGGAACTGGGGAAAGAGACTGGACAATTTGAATAGCTTTGGTTATTTCCTCAGTGGTTGGAGAAAGAACTTTTGGCCCCAAACTAGCTGACCTTCCAGCCCTTTTAGTTGGAACCGGCTCCTCAGAGCTGGCTTTTCGTTTGCCCGAGGAAGCATCGCCCTGGTCAGAGGGCACTCCCTCAGGTTCGGTTGGAACCGAACTGGGCTGGCCATCCGGGTCAGCAGACTTTTTGGCCTCCCTTTCCCTGAGCCTACCAACTCTTTTTTTCCACGGTGGCAGCAGGAAAATTCTTACAAATCTGGCAGTCTGCATTGAGGTGGTCAAACCCCAGATAATATACACAAATGGTGTGTGGGTCAGCCTTGGCAAAGGCTTCCCCACAGAGGCCACAGTGCTGAAACCCAGTGGGTCTGGTTTTTCTTTTGGGTTTCTCAGACATAGTGCCAGCCTAACCAAAACTTGCCCATTAATGGCAATCCACCAAGCAAGACTCTCTTATCGGTTCCCAACCATGTCATGGGTTGTGGAAAAAAACGTAATAAAATCCGTTTTTTTTAGAACCGATAAGAACCGGGAACCGCACTCTAAAGGGCTAGAAAGTAATTTTAAAACCCCTCTGACCGATTCAAACCGAACCGAAAAAGACGTTTACAAGTTCCACACAGAAGAAAAAATAATAAATAAGTCTATCTATTACTTACAATACCACAGACAGAGCTTGAACCGACGATTGCGGTTAAATTTCAGTAAAATAAACCGAGAATTACACTTTAAAACCAACAAACAAACCGAGCAGCAGGAGGAATCTCCGGAGCAACTGTTCAGTGAGGCGGAGTAAAGAATCTGACAGTTTAAGTTTGAGCTTCAACAGACAGAGTGTTCAACTGAGCTCGCGCTCAGGATTCCATGCCCTGCATGGAAGTTAACTCTTTCACCTCCGGAGCAGTTCTAACCTGGGGTTATACTGCATATGTCATAATAGAGCAAGACTTCATGTTGTTTGAACAATCATTTTCAGTTGCCAACCATGATTTTAGTCTATTTTTAAAGGATGTTACAGTGCCACTTTCGGTTATATTATCTGGAATAGTGTTATAGAAAAAAGGGGCTCTATATTGTAATGATTTCTGTCCGAAATATTTTTTTTTTACAGAAAGGTGGTCGGAATACAAATTTACTCTGAGATCTTGTGCCTTGTTCATTAATACTTCATAAAAATAGGGACTGAACTGAATTTGGAATCACGTTATTAATAACTTTATACAGTAGAACACCCATTCTGACTTTGTTCCCATCTTCAAATAACAGACACCCAGATTTCTTAATCAGTTCACACTGATGTGCTCTAGTGGTGAGATTGGTCATGAACCTAAGGACACTGTTATAAGTTACCTTCAACTTAGACAGGGCCTTTTCACTGGTTGCTGTATACATGGTTAAACCATAATCCAGCACGCCAAGTAAGAAATTATGCGCGAGTACACTCTTTGATTCCGGGGTCAAAAATGACTTTGCTCTATATAAAGCTCCTAATCTTTGGTGTATGGTCTTAATAGTATTATTAATGTGATGTTCAAATGTCAATTTAGAATCAAGGGTTATTCCTAGGTACTTAAAACTATCTAGTTGTTCAACTATCTCCCCATTTAAGTCCAAAATTTGGATAGATTCCATTTTCTTCCTAAGACCAGAAGAAAGCATGGGTTATGTTTTCTTTACATTCAATAAAATTTGTTTAGACAGTAACCATTTCTGAAATAGAAAGACGTCGCCTTGTATGGCTTGCACTGCATCCATGGGTTGGTTACCTACGCTAAAAATAACTGCATCATCCATGTACAAAGTCATAGTTGAATTCTGGCATGTATCCGGGGCCAAGTTCATGTAAACAGAAAATATTAGGGGGCCCAATATTGATCCTTGGGGTACCCCACGCTTGGTGGTGTAACTCTGTGCTAAAACACCATCAATTCTAGTTCTAGGGATTCTGTTATTAAGGTAGATGAAATACCATTCTGAGACCTCCTTTGAAAAATTCAGACCAAGAAAGGAACACAACAACAAATTATGACCAACTAGGTCAAAGGCCTTGGTGAGGTCCACAGATATAGCTGCAACAGAGTGCCCCTTATCAAGGGCACCCTGTATGCAGCTTGTGAACCCCACCAAGGCCGTTTCATGTTGTGCATTGGTTTAAAACCATGCTGCGCATTTGATAGGTTATACTTTCCCCAAAAAAATCAAATGTCTGATCGAATATGATTTTTTCTAAAATGTTTGAAAGGGGGGATAACAGTGAAACTGGCCAACAGTAACATTGGTAGAACAACCACTTTTAAAAATTGGTTTAATTATCACTATTTTCCACTGCTCTGGGAACACTCCATGACACATAGAAAAATTAAAGAGAGTGGCTAATGGATAGGCCAAGGTATCAATACACATCTTAATTAACCAAAGGTCTATACCATACTGGCCAATAAAAGGCCTGGGATTGTATTTTAATATATATTTCTTAACTTGGTGAGGGTAACTGTCTGAAAATAGAATTATGGAGGAGTCCCTGAATCTGTTTGATTTAACCTATTATCATGGGGCACCTGAAAACTATTAGTTCTGCATCTATCTAGATCACCAAAAAAATTATTGAAGGTCTCGGCCAATATAGATGGTTCATTCACAGGTTGGCTATTGACTGTTAATGATATTTTAGTATCCTTTATTCCTCTACCCAAAAGACTATTTAAAATGTCCCATGTTTTCTTGGGATTTCCAAATGATTTCACTTGTTCTGATAGAAAATATTTTGCTTTGCTTTTCTTATTTGAGATTTACATTTGTTTCTTAAAGTTTTATATTCTTGAAGTACAGAAATATCCCTATTTTTTTTATACTGCCATTTCTTATCCCTTTGCTGCACCAATTTCAGTAGGTCCCAACTGACCCATTTATTTTTGTTTGTCCGAATATGCATTTTAATAACTGGTGCCAATCTTTCAACAATTAATTTAAGATTGGTACAGAAAATGTCCATTAAAGCATCAATATCATTACACCATTGTAAGCCTGGCCAATCTCCCTACACGCTGCATTTAGAATTTCAGGGTTTATTCTTTTAAAGCTCCTGAGCTCGATATGTAGGGGTGGGTTCTTAATTCCCTTGGTTGTCCATTCACAGTGGACTGGACAGTGGTCACTAATCCCATCTGGTAACACACCCAACCCAACAATTTTATTTGGATATGTGACCACCATCCAGTCCAGTGTGGTGGAAGTGCCCATTTTATAATTTATCCATGTAGCATCCGAAATAATATCTTGTAATCCCAAATCATAAAATAATTCTCTGTCCTCATTTTTTGCTTCGTTGATCCAATTACAATTAAAATCTCCAAGAAGAATTAATTCCCAATTTACAGGGAGACACTCTTTGACTTTAACTATTAAATCCAATCCTGTTTCAATTAATTTTGGTGGGATATAAATACAGCTAATTATTAAATGTTTATTTTTCCCCATGAGGATCTCTATAGAAATTAAATCACAACCCGAGTCCTCTCCCATTGTTTCTAGGACCTGGACACTTAATTCAGTCTTAGAATAAATCAGGATCCTTCCCCCCCTCCTCCCCTTTCTATCCTGTCTATAAGTATTGTAACCAGTCATTAAAATCTCCTTATCTTCTATTTTACTATTTAACTATGTTTCTGATAACATTATGATATCAAAATTGTGTTGTACAATCCAAGCTTCTAACTGACTTAATTTAGCTGGGAGACTCTGTACATTTAAATGCACAATTTTGAGTGTTGGTACTCTGAATCTGATTTCACCCTTTAGATTAAACTGAGTCTTAGTATTGTTATTCTTCTCATACATGGGTCCTGGATGGGGGTGGACTGTCCCTGAGATTAATAACAACAACACTAGTAACCTCCTGAATAGGGTCCCGTTATAGTAAGTTATTTCATTTTTCTTAATCAATCTATGACTATACTTCCTATCTTGTAGTAATACATTTCCAACCAAAAAGGGATCAAACATTGTTGTCAATGTTATACTTGCAAGAAGATAGGGAACCTACTTATTTCTAATGCCCTGCTCATCAAACACTGTTGTGTGTAAAAAACTATAACATTTGTATGCTTGGGTACCATGATTAGTTTCTTGCTTAGTATCTGCTGCATTATGCTGAGTCATTAACAGACTACTAATAAACATATAACACCACATTTTCTAACAGCTAATAATGTTTAATTTAAAAAACTCCTAGTAGTAACCTAGCCTGTTGTACAATCAATACATACTGTATAAACCACTCATAGTACCCTTAATCATGTAAGGCTTATCCTGTTAAATTAATCACTACTGAGCTAATCCCACACTTCTATTTCAGGATTTGGGCCTATGGGCCCTTAAATCTACTACCAATTCAAATAATACTATCTAGGATAGATAATTAATGTTATAAAACCAATTAGGAGGATATTACAACCTAGACAAGTCTCTAAAGTACAATACCAAGGAACTCAAATACTAAGAGTAAGCACTTACAAATGTTTCCTCCCGGCCCCAGGCTTACTAACATTAGCTATGCTATTTCTTTTCTCCACCAAGTGGCATAGCCACTCACACTCATGCCCCTTGCTCGCGCTGTGTGGCAAACATTTGGATTTAAAGGGACTGTAGTCCCTGCCTTTTGAGGCAATCCTGCATCTAACTGGCTCACCGCCAAGCCCCCTCACACTCGCGGTTATGTGAAATGCCTTGGGCAATATGTGAACTGCAATAGTAGCTTTAAAGAGTCTCATGCAGCAGCAGATAATAATAATAAATATAGCAGTAAACAAACAGCAGGCAGCAAGCACTGTTAGATAGTTTTGAATAATGTGTCCCGAATGTATTGCACAATAATCAAGCAGTACCTTACAGGTTCATAACAGCAGAAAAACATCGGGCAGCTCAGCGTGGAGATAATGTTTCAGTGAGCAGCAGTATAATTGGAGCCAGGCAAGGAAACACAGCAGACGTGTAGCAGCTTTCAGATGTTAACACCGCCAGTCTCTTAGGACCTGTCCACACTACCCCTCTGTAACGTTACAGAGTGCCCAAACCATTACCACAACGGTTTGCATTTATACCTGTAACATTACAGGAGGCATTTTCGTAACCGTTGTTGAAACCACATATGAGGTGGTTTCAACAGCGAATATAGTTTCAGTCCCTTGGTAGCGTTACCGGTAGGTGGACTGGCGGTAACAGTCCCTGCAGGACCGCGCTAGCTGCATTGTGGATCGCGCCTGTAACGTTGCCCAGCTCCGATGTGTGGGACCCGCAGTGCCGTCCCGTAACGGACACCACCGAGGTGTGGACGCACTGCACCGCTCCCCAGCCGTAATGGATTGCATCCGTTACCGGGCCAGAGCGGTGTAGCATGGACAGGGCCTTAGAGCTAGATGGTAACGCTCACTAAATTCTGGAGCCTAAATACAAGCATGCTTCTGTGTATTTAGGCGAACTGTAGCTCCCTATTTTCTGTGCTTATGCATGACATTCTGGAGCCATATATGTGGGTGAGTTAACCATGTTTTTATTACACATATAAAGGCTTTATTCTGAGCACGAAAACTTTATGTCCTACCTATTACTAATGTGCTAACCTTGTTCCACAGAGTGGAAACCTTGTGCTTTTGTACTCTTTGAACACTCCTAGGTATGTGCACTTCGACTAGCCTTCTTTTTGAAAGATGAGCCCCAGATCCTGTGTGTTTTGTACAATGCATTGCAGCTTTCTTCACACAGGGCCCTGCAGTCCCTGTGTGAAGAAAGGATATCACGTCTGACATTGCTTGATCACGGAATGGGGTGGGCATTAGGGCTGACATCCTAAAAGAAGACCCCACCACTGATTTGCCAAGACTCTGGAGACCCAAAATCCTAATGTTTTTTCCTTTCGCTGCTTTGGGGGTGGGGAGTTACAGTTGGAATCCCTAAAACGTCATTTCCCTACGTTTGTTTGTTACCCTAACTGGTGCATAAACAAAGCTTTTTGCAAAGAATTTCCTTTCTTTTTGAGATAGTGGAATCGTATCATCATTCATGCAGCTCTCTTCAGGACCTGTGTGAACAGGTGTAGATGCCCATGGGAAGACTCAATCTGCCTACACCCCCCCCCCCAGCCAGGGAATGCAAGTTAATATTATCGAAGTTAGGAATAAATGTAGAAAATTGTCAGCATATGCACATAACTTTGTCATTTTTACATATTTTGACCCCAGTTTTTCAATGTAGCCTTCTTATGACCCCACCTCATGAACAAGGGTGGTGAAAATGTTCAAATCCTGCCCAAAAGGTGATTTCACCAAGGGGCCGCAAAATCACCTTTCAGCATTGATCTGCATAATTCCACCTCCACTGGTCATGAGATGGGGTCCCAAAATGTCCATGTTGAAAATCTGGGGTCAAAAATGCAAAACTGACGAAGTTATGAATCAAACTGAAACCCCCATTTAAAGATTATTGTACTTATTTCAAACCCTTCCGCTCCCACTGGAGCGCTTTTACTATGCATCCTGGAAAAAGATGATTTCCAATTTTATATGGTGGGTCAGCGTCCTAGAGTTCGCCTTTCAGTTCTTCAATATTCATTAGCCTGGGGTGAGTTTACCAAATTTTGCGTTATATGCTAAAGCTGCCCAACTTAAGATAGTGTTTTTGTGGATGGCTTCACAGTATAGGTTGCCATGGAAAGATAGAATTTGCTTTCAACAACTTATATGACAGAAGCCATGTTGTTTGCCACCAACAGATATACATCCCCTTTACGACATTTCATGCAATTTACCTCCAAAACTCTGAAAATGTGGTATCAATTGCGAACTTCTTTAAGAAATATTTTCCTTTTGCGGATTAATATCAGCAGATGAATACTTTTTGCCAGGCTGAATGGACTTGACATTTAAGCACTGTAGACAAAAACAAACACTAACTTATTTTTTTCTCTTTTAGATATTTCCTGAAGAAGACCTAAGGTCAAAATGTAGATTTTTAACTCTATTTTCTATTTTCAGCGTACATTTAATATAACCAAATGGGCTTACACTGTATTCACCAAATATTAGATTCGGAGGGTGTGCTTCTCTTTACATTTCTTCAGGCAAGGTACGGATTAACCATACGGGACAAATACAGATATTTTCAGCTCAGGGACTATATTCAACATCATCAGTTAGATCTAACCAAATTACCATCACTGAACCCCCACCATTGACCCTGATTATGGATCATCATAAGGGAATCCAGGACTACATCTAATTGGGCAACTATACAGGATTTTGAGAGATATTCTGGGAGATACTACCCAGTCCATATTAGAAAGTTGGAATAAAGACCTGGGTCTGTCAATTCCATTTGAAGCATGGGTTCAGGGTTCAATCTACACTCCCAGCAATTAAAATTACATCACTGGTGGTTTGGTAAGAATTTGCCTGGAAGTGTCAATATAGATACTTTCAGGCCCCAGCAACATTAAAGAGATCTACCAAGTAAACTAAAGTTGGATTTGCACCTGCTGGATCGGTACCTTATCCCTTCAAAATGATCCTGCTGCTATTTCCAAAAATACTCCAAAAGGTTTAAAGTTATATCCCTCTTAAAACTACCCCCACAGGGTCTCTCCTACTTCCTGGTTTCTGTAGCCACCCACACTCACCCCCGCGCTCAGCAAAGTTATGATATGACACCAGGGAGAGCACGGGGACGAGCCCCATTAAAGTCTATGGGAGTACCTTTCAGATCATTTTTCTATATTGTAATGGGTAGTTGGTGATCAAACGTGGGCACCGGTCTACTAACAAGGGTCAAAAACTATGGTTAATTACGCCCTTTATCACAGCAAAGGCTGTAATCCTCAGACACTGGAATAGTCAAGAAATCCCTTTGGTTAAAGAATGGCTACAAGACTTGACTACAAGAGCTGGTTATGAGAGGGTCGCCTATGTAAATATAAAATGTTTAGATAACTCTCTAGACATTTGGGAACCATATGTGAATTGCCCCCTGGCTAATATCAACAGTTGATGTTGCTGTCTCTTCTTCATTATATATAATTACTTATAGTTAGCTTAGGGAACACTCTGCTTTAGTCTGTAGAAACACAGAAGTTTTAGTTTAAAATAAATATCTATTTAATAAATAATCTATGCTTACATAAAGTATTATGTAAGAAACAGTTTCTTTAATGTGTATGAAACAGTTTATTTGTAAATATTTAAATCTTTATGCTTAAACATGCTTTTTACAATTGTATGTATATGTAATTTGAACATTTTAATAAACTCTGAATTATAAAACAGAAAGCAATTGTGAAAGGACTGTACTGGAAATAACAGCCTCAAAAACTATAGCCTTCCCAGCTTTATACAATAAAATCAATGCCAAAATCTAATAATATTCTGCTTTGATTTTTGAAAAAGAGTCTATTTTCACAACAGAAACACTTGTGGTTGTATTTTTTTTATTTCTCCATGACCCACATGCACAAGGAATAAGTAAAGATGTCCAAGTTCAATGTGGGATATTTGTGAGGAGCTGTACACACACTGTACTGCATACTACCACAAACACTTTAATACTCAGAGCAAAAACTTCTCTCATTTGCTATTCAAATACAAAGTAGCAATTCTTACCCCCAGGAGGTGGTTTATTTTTTGAAGTGAGGATAACAAATCCAAAGCCCTCATTTTCTTTACGCTGCAGTACAACATCATATGCTTCAGGGTAGGGGCTACTTATCATGTCAGTACGATTCAATCGTGGAGAAGTATTTTGTACTGAAACTGGCACTTGGTTCCCACCTTCATCAAACTGCTGATCTTTATTGGAAAACATAAGCAGAAAATGCTAGTAGTCAAATTTCAAGATTTCTTGTGAATATACTTCAAAACTGAGGTACTATTTTTCTTTAGTTACTGCAGCACATGTGACCTGCATGCTTATATGCTGGCCAGAATTTCTGTGTTCACGACAATTAAACTAGAGTTTCTCTCATCAAATAGTATTAAATGTAACATACAGTATTCACATGGATCTCGGTGCTGTCTCCTAGGAAGCCTGGGTTCATCAGCAGACTGTAGTGTATCACTCTGAGACAGGCAGTCGGCGACTATGTTTACAATTAGCTTTCAAACTGACATTATGAATACTTTTATTATATAACATGCTTTTTTACCCCTGCCATAATGCTGCCAGTATTAATGTAGGATGATAAAACTGTACCAGTACCACTCTGTACTATTTTCTATTTTCTCTCTTTTTCTGTACACTGTGAAATGAAAAAAAAAAAGCAGGTTTTATTTTTTTGCTTTAGTCTCCGCCCATGAAGCAGGCTACTGAGTTTGATCACTGCAAATGGAAGTTGCAAGGCCAAAACAAAACTGACGCCAAAAGTTCACTGAGCTTGTGGAGGGGGCGCAAGTAAGTAATAAGACATGATAGTTTTACAGAAACCGTCTAACGCATACCCTAAGGACCTGAAACTTGGAACACTTATGCACATGGTAAGAAATGCTGTGTGGTAAATTTGCTGATATCTGGATAAATGGTTTTAAAAATAGATGGAATTAATTGTAATTAAAATGTTGGCAGAGTGCAGAACTTTAGCCAAAATTCTGTAAGATTTTATGAAAATAGAACTTCATTTCCACCACAATTCCACCAGCTGGATTTTACATTCTACACAACTCATCTGGTTTCAACAAATGAAAAGTAGGACAGGAATTCTTAAATGTAATAGGAGGCTGTTTTCCATCATAATATGAGAGGACACTCGAGGGGTAAATATATTGGATTTTGTTCCGAGTCATCAAGGGGACAGTCAGGGTTCTTCTATGGGGTGGGGGAGTAGTTGGGGTCCAGTGACCATAATATGGTAACATTTGAAACAAAAAGAGCTAGGATGGCAATAAAACAAAAGCTATGAATTACAAGAGGGTAAACTATGATAAACTGAGGAGACAAGCTGAGAAGGGCCTAGATAAAAGAGACATGGAGAAGAGAGTGGAAATAATGCAACACTCCTTAAATGGGATAATACAAAATGTATTGGATCACTGTGTACATATGACGTGTAAAGGGGATAAATTAAGCAATGTCTTGTCTGGATGGACAGGACCACCACAGAACCAGTGAAGGAAAAATGCATTTGAGATAAAGAGGAAGAAATATCACCGTGAAGATAAGGACAAAATATAAACAAGTAATAATATAAAAAAAGGGTTGTATGCTAACAAAAAAAAACTGAGAGTGACATGACAAGAAAACATGACAAGAAATTTAAAGATAATAAAACATTCATTATTTATAGTATATCAGAGTGCACAGAGGGCAATTAAAGAGGGGGCCTGTTAAGCACAGAATCTGAGGAGTAGACAATATCAGATGATGTCTTAGTAACAAAAGGCTATACTATACCGTGGTCTGTGCGGCAGAAAATGGCTATGGAGCCCATTTGCCCCATGGCTCAGTGGTAGCAGCTCTGAATGTGATCTATGACATAAAGTTGTCAAGCTTTGCTTTGAAAAGCACCTTTTCTTGTGCTTACAAGATCTTGGAAGGGGTACAACATAAAGCTACTAGGATGGTAGTATATCTAAAACCTCTGAGCTATGAGGATAGATTACAGTCCTTGGGATTGTATACACTGGAAAATAGAAGGTTACGGGAAACCTCTGCCTACTGTACGGATCCCCGATGAATGATGATCTCTGGGAGTGTTTGGGTTTTGAGATTAGAGACTTGATATGTAAAACCAGGTCTCATGATATACCGATCAAGGGGGAGACGTGCAACAAAGTGAAGAGCTTCCTGGTACAGCCAGAGAGTAGTAAGGAGCATGGAATGTCTTCCCTTGGTGGTAGTAGGAAGTAAGACTATGTCAGGGTTCAAAGTTAAACTGGATAGCTATTGTAAAAAAACAGGGCAAACAGGATATTCTCTTGTGTAAGGGGCAAGCTTAAAATGGGTCTCTGGCCTACCTAGCTCAGAAATTACCTATATAATCTATATGTAATCCCACAAGGATCATTACCTCTCCTTGAAGTTGTAGGCTGCCGAAATCAAAACAATTCTCTGCCCTGAATTTTGGAAGGGAAGGGATTGTATTTAGACTCTGTGGAGCTGAGAGCCTGGTCCCTTCCATGTCCCTATTTTGACCTCTGCCCTTGCGTGCACACATTTTGTGATGTAATCTGGAGAGCGTGTGGGCATACTCCATAGATTTACAGTAGATGAGGACTTTTTTAACTATTTTTTTATTATATGTTAGAGGACCAAATTGATCAAATCAAGGTCACTGCTCAAATTCAACTGATGATTGGTCACCTTGATGTCGGTGGTCAGACTGACCATAATTCAGCTGAATGATGAGCTTAAGAACCCCTCCAAATTTTAAATGATGAAATGAAAACTAGGTAAGAAAATTTAAATGTTTTAATGAACTGTAGGCTTTCAGGCAGCTTGATGAGGAGCAGTGGTACTATAACTATTTCATTTAAGAGAGTCAGAGGATGCTTGCAGTGCAATACAGTAGACAAAACAAAACTAATATTAAATGCATTCTGAAAATAGAAACTGGAGATAGAGTCAACGTTTCGACCACAGGTCTTCTTCAGAACTATCTAAAACAGAAAAATGCAAAGTTTTTTGGTTTTTTAGATAATTCCTGAAAAAGACCTATGGTCGAAACCTCGATCCTAATTCTATTTTCTATTTTCAGGGTGCATTTAATATTACCATTTTGTTTTGTTTTTAAACCACGAGGTGATGCAGCACTGTTTTTTGTTTTGTAACAATACAGTAGACATCAGTGCTAGCTTAGTTCCTATACAACTACGCGTGTTGAAAGTGAATAAATCCCGCAAACCAGATGGTTTGTATCTGAGGGTGCTCATGGAGCTAAAGAATGAAATTAAGGGTACTCTGGAAATGATTTCTAGAAGTCACTGGTAACTGACGAGGAGCCCAGGGACTGGAGGAGAGTACATGTGACTCATCTGCTTCAAAAGGGAAGTTCAGCATGTCCCATAGAGCTTTACTGCAACCATAGCAAAATGCTGCAGACAATTACTAAAGATTAGATTAATAAACTTCTGGGCAGAGTCCAGCTGTTAAAGGAGAATCAATATGGGTTCACTAAAAAGAGCTCACACGAATCTAACATGTTGAATAGCGAACTAGATAGAGGGGCAGTAGTTGATGTAACAGTTTTATTTCAGTAAGTCATGATATGGTTCCTTGTCAGAAGTCAGGTTTTGAAGCTGAGGAAATTTGTAGTTACAGGGAAATACAATGGCTAGAGATCAAGATAAGAAATATGATTTAGTGGGTATTGATGCTTGGCACACCATCAGACTGGAAGGAAGTCACCAGTGGGGTTCCAAGGTTAAGCACAGGGAGGTTACGTGATGTGCTCAGGGTCACTAAGTTAATAAGAGTGGTTTGTGAGATTCAAACCAGGGTCTCGAGGGTCACAGTTCTGTGCTCTAACCACTATGCTAAACTGGCTCCCAAAATATCTCTCACTCTCTCTAAGCAAACTGACATTTCACCCACTTGTGTATATCAGGTGGATCTATACAGATCTGAGCACTTCTGATATATGAACATTGCTGATTCACTAAGCAGAGATCATGCCAGTCCAACTTTTTAATCTTCCTTAAGGAAATAACAAAGGAAATTGGAGACTGGCATTAATGTAATATATTTAGATTTCAGTAAAGCATTTAACATGGTTCGTCAGAAGTCAATTCTAAAGTTGATTTCAGAGATGAAAGTGGACAAGGTGACATAACATGAGGCTGAAGGGAGGGAGGCTTAGGGGGCATGCTAGGAAGTATTTTTTCACAGAGAGGGTGGTGGATCCATGGAACAGCCTACCAGCGGTGGTGGTGGAAGCAAAAACAGTACAGGGATTCAAAAGTGCATGGGATACTGTAAGCATAAAGGCACCCAGCTGTACAGAAGAGCGCGGGAAAGGCAGTCAAGATAAGAGTAGGGATTGCCAAGCCAAGTAGGGAAATGGGCAGACTACATGGGCTCTATGGTCCTTATCTGCTGACAAATTCTGTTTCTATGTTGAGGAAATCTGTAACTGCAGGAACAAAATACTATGGACAGAGAGGTGGTTAAGAAATAGGGCTCAGAGGGTAGTAACGTATGGGACAAAATCTGACTGGAAGGAAGTCACCAGTGGGGATTCCAGGTGAAACACAGGAAGGTAATAAGTGACTTGCTCAGAGTCGCACAAGCAATAAGCGGCAGTTGAGGGATTCAAACTAGGGCCTCCGAGTTTATTTTTATTTTATCTGGAAGACATTTGAGCTCAGGAGCCCTTTTTCAAAGGTTTCCCAGTCAAGTAAGTAACAAACATGATGTACAACATAAAATCAGAATAAATGATGAGTATTAACAAGAATTAGCATATTACAAGAAGTATGCGGAGTATGCGCAGTGTGACTGGGATCAGCAACACATATATACTAGGAAATGCAAGGAGCTTAAAGGCATGAGGCCATATACAATATGCTCCTACAGTAAATTCAGAGGCAATACTTTAAATTCCCACAAGACCAAATGTAACTGTCTAATTTTAAACCATCTTTGTCCTGCTCATGACCAGCTCCACTGGAAGTGAGTTCCATACATTAACCACTTGATTTATAGCAATACCTCCTTTTGTCACTCCTGAAACTTTTCCCTCTTATCTGGAGTGGGTGCCCTCTAGTCTGCATTTGTCCTGATTTGAATTCAATATCCAATTCCACTAGTACAGCAGGGCCTTGTATAACGTCGTACGTAAAAAGAACATCGCCTTGTATACGCCGGGTTTCCAGGGACATAAGATCTAGTGAAATCAGATTATCTTCATATCCTTGATCATCTAGTCCCTTGATTATCTTTGTGAATCTCCTCTGGACTTTTTCCAACCTATTTCTGTCCCCCTTTTTAAAAGGGTTCCACAGTTGTGATGCATATTCCAGATGCGAACACACATAAGCCCTATACAAGGGAACTAAAACTTCACTGTCCCTGGACATAATGTTCTTCCTAATTGCCCAAATTATTTTATTTGATTTAGTGGTAGCTTCCGTGGTTTGTTTTTTAAAGCCCAAATCACCTATTATGTGGATTCCCAAATCTCTTTCACAGCATGACCCCACCAAAGGTGTTACACAAAGTGTGTAACTATTCATCATGTTACCCCTTCCTACATGCATTATCTTGGACTTACTCATATTGAGTTTCATCTGCCATATTTCTGTCCAGTTTGCTATTATATCAGGTCAACAGCACTCTTATTTTATTTTTATTATTTTATTTTTTATTTTAGTCTTTGGTAACCGGGTAAGGCCCACTAGGCACAAGTGCCTGTTTTCAGGGGCGACCTGGAAGCACTGGGTGGTTAAGTGACTTGCTCAGAGTCACACAACGTGCAAGTGGTCAGGGAGGTTGTGGGAATCAAACCCAGGTCTGCTGGATGTACCAAATAACGACAGGAATGAGCAAGCAATTAGCATATCATAAGATGTATGTGCAGAGTGAAAAGCACCAGCAGCAATAGACGAAAAACTGCACAACGGACAAGCTGGAAGATGCCACTAGGTGAGGGCCATGTGGCTGATGTGCATTTAGCAAGCATGCAGTGTACTTCCTGGAAAAGGTGGGCTGTGATTAGGGGCTGGGGGGGGGAGAGAAGTAACTGCCACGGGCAGGGAGTTCCAAGAATTGACCACTAATTACAAAAGAGTGCTGGCCAACTGCCTTTTTCCTGAGGGGCAGGAGCAGTTTTTTTGGACCCTCACAGACTGAGTTCTGCAGCTGTTGCCAATTGGAGAGAAGTGACTACGAACACCCAGCGGCATTTGACTGAGGACTCTTTTACAAAGTAGGGCTTCACTGGGGGTGACTTGAAGGTGAAAAGGGTGACAGTTGGAGGAGATGCACAGGTCACATCACTGGGAGTCTGGTTTCTTGTTGAGTGCAAGTCTGTAAGCATGCCTGAAGGTGACAGAGATTCTGTCAAGGATGGAGTTTCTGGGAGCAGAGTAGACTACTGCTACACATGCTACATAGTTAATTAGAGATGATGAAGATGAAGACCAGCACAAACCATGTTCACGGTTCAGCACTCTAACCACTAGGCAAGCTGGCTCCCACAAATCTCTCTCTCTCTCTCTCTCTATCTCACACACGCACATTTTTAATGTTTTACATACTGTACTGTACTTGCGTGTATCTGGTAGGTCTGTACAGATCGGAACTGTAATGACACACACTAAGCACAGTAAATGTCTGCTGTGTTCCAGTATAAATTAAGGATGCTGTGAAGTTTGGAGATCGTTCAGGATAATTAAACTTTACAACCAAGTTTAAAGAGCACCTTTTCGTCGGGTGCTTCCCCAAAACCACACAGAGACCTTTACTTGCTCCCAAGTCCACTGCTGCAAAATTCATCGTATTTGCTGCTGGTATTTTGGGAGGGAAGGGTGCCAAGAGCCTGATCCTGTCCACTTACTGATTCACAGATGTGCCCCTGTGCTAGCACGTTTTGAGATATAAAAACATGGAGAGTGTGAGCGTGCTCCACTCTACTATAGGGCCATTTTTTAAAGTTCTTTTTTTTAGCACTTTAAGAGTTCCAATTCAGACACAGCAAGACCACTACTAAACGCTCAGCTAACAAGGCCCTTGTTAGCTGAACAGTGGCCTTGATTTGTCAGAATCATAACTCTAAAGTATTTAAAAAAGGAACTCTGAAAACCGGACCTATCATAGTCTATTGAGTGTGGCCCCATGCTCTCCATATTCTTACATCACAAAACATGGTAGTGTGGGGGCATGGAAGTGGAAAGAATCAGTCTCTCTGCTCCACGGAGCCAAAATACAGTCTCTTCCCTCCCAAAATACTGGCAGCAAAGAAATTATGATTTATGTAGTGGTGGACTTGGGGGCAGGTAAGGGTCCTAATGTAGTTTTGTTGGTGGGGGGGGGGAATTTATAAAACAGCAGGAAAGGTGATCTTTAAGCAAACAAAATAAGTCAAAAGGAATCCCACTAATCTCTGTAAAATGCCTCTGTTTTTGATTAAACAATATTTCACAGTTGCTTCCTTATTCAAAAGGTCCCTTTCCAGAACGTGCATACAATTAGCCAAAACAAAGGGTTGTGCACAATTGGTAAACAACAAAGGGCTGAAATAACATTACATATACCTTAAAAAAAGACTAGTAATAAATGCAGAAAACATTGTGGTTTGCTTCTTATACTGTTTGTCAGGATTTTCTTTCCTCTTTTTGCTAATTACTGCAACATTTTATTAAGAAAAACCTGCAGATAACATAAGAAACTTTTACATACCAGCATAAAACACTTTTCTCCTGACTGTGAGGAGCACATGACCATTTCGAGCCGCATTAGTCATCAGATCCATGACTTGTTTATGTGACTTCCCTTTAACAGTGATCCCATCAATGCACATCAGCTCATCTCCAGCCCGTAGGCGACCATCTTTTTCAGCTGCACCCAAGGGAATGATGGCTCCGATATAAATCTGACGATAAAAATGAATCAAAATGCTAGTGCACAGTGGTAGTGTAGAACAAAAGAAGGCTATGACAGCATGAAAGAAGTTCAGTGGGAACATCACAAGCCAGTATGAGAAAATAAAAGTGCTTTTGCACAGACTAGCAGCTCCTCTTTTATATTTGTTAGTTCTTACTTGCACAGCTGGGTGAAGTTCCATACCATTTCCCGTAATGGCCAAAAAATAAAGTCCCAAGAGTTATATTTCTCTTTTAAATTAAAATATAAGTTACAGCAAAACTCAATTTCTAAAATTTCAGGATACAAAAGGAACCATTTAACCTTAACCTACTGGAGCAATGATCTGAAGGCTTAAATGTTTGCTTATTTGACCCTTTAACATTGTGCTTTGATATAAGCACAGACATGCGCAAATGGGAATAGATTTTTTAAGCAGTTTGCTCAAACGACAGTTTTCCCTACAGTACAGGTGCTCCTAACCAAAAAAATGGTACCATGCCAACATATCTTACATACCAAACTGGAATAAAGTGCATATATTGCAAAATGATATACTTACAAGTATCTCTAATACAAAATTAGCAAAACTATTGTGATTCTGTTTATCTCTGTGGTTTAATTGTGCCAACTGGGCCAGACGAAAGGCATGACAGGGTGTCTGTTATTGTGGGACAAAGACTATCCTCTAGAAATGAGGCATGAGTTGAAGCAGGGTGTTATATAGATGTGAGGTATGAGATGAAGCAGAGTGCCAAATACAACTGTGATGTGCCTTTATCATGTTATTCTGCAAACCCTGGAGTACCTTACCACAATCATAAAATGGATTTCTTAATTTATTTTCTTACCTGTGCTGTTGTGATAGAATAATGCACACTCATGATCACATCTGATCAATCATGCATTTTGGTTCATCTTACCCATTTGATAAAAGAGCTTAAAACAGCATGAAATGATGTGGCCTAAGGATATAAAGCAACAGTTTGGACAACAGGAGATCCCATTTCAGTTCCCTGTTTAGTAACTGGCCCATTTGGATGAGTCACCTGACCTAATTTTGCAAGCCAGGGTAAATACAACTAAGCAGAAACTTGTGATTGATATGACAACGCTTGAACAAAACACACTGCAATGAACATCTCTCTATCAGTTGAAAGTACTTTTAGGAATAAGGGCTCAGAACATAAATATTCATTACATTACATTATGCCTGTTGTGCCAATGAGTAATGAACAACGAATTTTCTCTTTTAATTTCTACTTCTTAGCCATGCCAATATCTAAAGCCTACAGTATTCCCAGCCTGTATTTGATGCCAAAACCATTAATGCCTGCAAGTAATGTGAATGGGTTTTTAAGGCCACTTCCTAGGACAAGTGCTGGAGCTCTCGGTTGAACTCTCTTCATGGATCTCCATGAGCCACAAGCCCACACAGGGCCATGTTTCATTCACAGTTAGTCTTTATTTTCAAACACAGCAGGCAAAACAAACAGTTGTCTGGACCCTGCCTGTCATATACCTGTCAGTGTCAGTGGCTCAGTAGGTAGCACACTCACCTCTGAGGCCAGGAGATCAGAGGGCTGTGGGTTCAGTTCCCACATCTGGCACTTGGGTTAATATCCCAGTACTGACACTGTAGTACAGCATGAGAGGGGTGCTGCACTTCTGAGGTGCCGTCTTTCGGATGAGATGTTAAACCGAGGTCCCATCTGCCTGGACTGGTGGTAGTTCAGGTGGATGTTAAAGATCCCATGGCACTTATCGAAAAGAGTAGGGAAATTTCCCCGGTGTCCTGGCCAAATTTCCCTCATTTACTAAAAATACCACCAACAGCTTAATCTGGTTCAAGGTCAGTTGGCATTCATCTGTATCCCCCTCCCCCGGGTCGTGCCTGAAAATAGGCAGGATTTGTCTAGTGCACTTACCCAGTCAACAAAAACTAAATAAAATAAAATAAATAATATTATTAATAACCCACCTCTTGTGCTGATGGTCGGATACACACTACCATGTCCAATCCAGTTACTGAGCCAGGGCCACCAAGGTAGGATACACTGGGCAAATTAATCTCACTGGAGGATCCCAACAAAAAAGTCCCTTCCTTAATACAGCTGCTCCCTCGTTACCAGCATGCTTGGGTTAGGAAGCATTATGTACAATGTTCTCTTACCAGGAAGTTTATTGGTCAGACAGAACTGGGGAACAGCACATTCACCAGACAGAGTAGTGAGGTGCTTTCACATCAGCTCATGCTCTACAATTGATGAGTTGATCTGCAACTATACAGAGCAGAGGTGGGTGGTCTGTCAGTCTGACTGACAGATGTGACTGAACTCTTCCTCCTACTGCCCTCCCGTACTGCTCCTATGCATGAAATGATGCCCTAAGCCTCCAGGGAGGGGTGCCAATTAAAAAAAAAATAGATTACTTCTCTTCTTTTTTGACAGAGCTCAGCAGCATAAAACTCCTAGTGCACACAATTTTAGGGATGGTTTAAAAAAAACAAGATTTTTAGCATCCCAGATAAGCCCAATTTGTGACAAGAAGATTCATTACAAAAATATGGGCCTATTCCTGGAAACCTGATATGGCTGGTCACTTCATTCACAGATTCCATTAAACAGGAGGGCTAATCTGCAACATCCTTTAAACAGTTTCCAATGTTGTTATGGAAAAAATAAACCTTAATTACAGACCATACTAAGGAAAAATAGTGCCAAGAGCTATTATAGCCTACCTGAGGCAGTCTGCTGGTGAAATCAACCAAGAAAACAGAAAAAAACGACATACCAGCCTAGACTTCTATACTTACTACTTATTAATAGGTAACCAGTCCAGTGCTCAGCAGCTATAGCTGACTGGTGGTAAGTGGACAAAGAAGATCCGGTCAGCACCATCACAGCTGCAGAGCTCCCGCCGCAACCGACGCCATACTCGCACATGCGCACTGAGCGTTACGTAAGGTGATGTGCCATGGAGGTGATGCCCTTATTCTCCTAAAGAACTGAGGAGTCTTGAAAACCTCTGCCAGTACAGTTTGTGGCCAAAGTCATGTGCCACAACTGCTTTGTGTATTATGACCGCTGGGGTGGGGAACAGGGGCATCTCACTATCACAGGGAAATACTAGGTGTCTGACTCCAGGAAAAGATACTCTGTGTGTGCGTGTATGTACAGGTGTGTGTCTAGGACTCACTGCATGTTTTTATGGGCATGGCATTGCTTCTTTTTGACTGTGTGTGCGCGCACGTGTGAATTAATTTGTGGAAAACAGTGCCTCTACCTGTAAGTGACTGTATGCGTGCACACTCACACGTGTGTGTGTGTGTGTGTATATATATATATATATATATATATATATACAGTATGACAGCTCCATAACACATCTGCTTACATGACTGAGGGAATATGTATATAACTGTATGACTGTGTAAGTTCAGCTGGCACTACAGATCTGTGTATTAATGCACATCTGTGTGTGTGTGTGTGTGTGTGTGTGTGTGTGTGTGTGTGTGTAGAACCAGAAATATTTGGAAACAAAAACAGTAGAGCGCTCACACCTCAAATATATCAGCAAGGGCACCAGTCTTCTTGTAACAAAATATTTATTAAATTAACACTGGCATAATAAAGAGCAACCTTATGCGTTTTGGATGACTGCTCATCCTTTATTGAGGTGAGAGTGCTCTACTTTTTCTGTTTCCAAATGTTTGAATTTTTTCAAGTATTGAAGCACCACGTCCATGTGCCCACGCTAGTGTGTTGTATCTAAAACCAGAAATACTACAGCAAGCTTTAGAGAGATAGTTGTAACAAAGCTGCAAGGAGAAAACTGAATACCCTCGAGGGTAGGACTCAGAGAGTGGTGTCTGGGATTTACTCCTCAGCTCCTTTCTCCCTATCCTGCTGGGTACCACAGGGTTCCATCTTGTCACCCACGTAGTTCGCAGTGTATATGCTGCCATTGGGAGAGATCATCAGGTGGTATGATCTGAATTTTCACTGCTATGCAGTTGATACTCAGCTGTACATGACCTTTGTGCCCAGACAGGATGAGATCCTTTCGGTATTTAACAACTGTCTATCTGAGATCCAGGAATGGATGAGTGCCGACTGGCTGCGGTTGAACCCGGTTAAAACTGAGGTGCTGGTTGTGGACCCAGATCATCGGGAGGTGGGTTTGTTGGCAGGACAACTCTCTGGACTTTGGCTCAGGGGTGTTCAGCTGACTTTCAGATCAGGTGTGGAACCTGGGCATTATTTTTGATGACGGCTTGACCCTTAAATCTCAGGTGTCAGCCGTTGTCAAGTCCTCTTTTTACCAGCTAAGGAATATCACCCAGGTGAAGCATCTGATTCCTTCTGATGATCTTCCAACGTTGGTCCACGCCTTCATAACCTTCCACCTCAACTACTGCAATGCCCTTTACCTAGGGCTACCAGGGGTTGATATCCGCCGCTTGCAGCTGGTGCAGAATGCGGCAGCCAGGCTATTGACTGGTACTTCCAGGACTAATCATATAACGCCTGTGCTCCATGGACTGCACTGACTGCCAGTACAGCAGTGAATCACCTTCAAGGTCAGGTTCCTGACCTACGAAGCCCTACACAACCAGGGGCCCCATTACTTGCAAGCTGTCCTTTGCCCTTACTGCCCCCTCTGTCCTCTCCGATCCATCAACGAGGGATTGCTGGAGATTCCCCGGGTCTGTTTAAAGACATCTGGGGCCCGGTCTTTTGCTTTTGCGGCCCCAACCCTGTGGAATTCTCTACCTTGTCGGGTACAAGAGTGCCTGACCATCCAGAGTTTTAAAACAGCATTTAAAACATATCGTTTTAGCCTAGCATATCCAGATTCTTTTTAGATTAGATGATTTGACATTTATGGAGCTGTAGCTTGATGGATTTTAAATATTTTTGATTTGTTATGAATGTTTATTATTGTTTATGTTTGTTTTAGTTTATGTACAAGTGCTTTGGTTTTTAGAAAGGTGCTTTTTATAAATAAAATATGATTTGATTTGACCATACTATTCAAAGGCCAATAATTTCCAAAACACTGTACCACCATGGGTCAAACCTCTAAGGCATGATAAGCATAAGGGCATGACGAGACTGATTAGCATCATCTATCGACTCAAGTGCTGGCAATCATTGCATAAGCAATTCCAACTACTCAAGCAGGATTTGCAACTCTCCCCCTGTTAAAATATAAAATGCAAATGCATAAAGTGTAAAGAAAACCAAAACTATTTCACAATCCTGGTTTCTTACTAACAGCTCTGTTCAAAACAGAATATTGGCTAAGAACAAGTCTGCTTACCACGTGAATCTGAAGTTCAATCCCAACCTTCAACACTTTTGGGAACATTTTTTACAGTACAGGATAAACAGGGAGTTAAATCCTAAGACAAAAATAAAAAAGCAGCTGCTAATCACCGCACCTGACGTACTTACATGATACTCACACATGCGCACTGAAATCATGGTGACCATCTTGGGCATAGCGGGATCTTCCGTGCATGTGAATTGCAGCCATGATACTCGCACATGCGCAGAGCTCATGGTGGCCATCTTGGGGATGGAGGGCACTTGTGCAAATGATGGGTGGCTAAGCACTAAGCAAGAAAGAGAAAATAGTGCGCTGCAACACTGGTCTAATGGACACAGTGGATTGCTTCAACTAGCGAAGTGACAGTGCTTCAACTCCAACATTTTCTGTTGTTTGTTTGAAATCCAGTGAGCTGCTTTTTTTATGGCTGCAGGGGGTGGCACCCTGCAGACATCTTGCTATCACTTGGGGAAAAAGGGGTACTTCAGACTCCTACCAAAGCACAATTCTGAAGTTGAAGTAAGATCCCTCTGCTATCTAAAATCACTACACTGGGGGGATAGGAAGAAAGAGTTCCTTTGCAACATGCAGTGTGCTCATGCCAGCTCAAATTACTATCAATGGATACGCTCAGTGTAAACAGCACAGGCAGCTTGTTAAACTAAGCATCACTGGAGAAATTCCTCTCTGCTGTCATTAGTCTTAAAGGACACCTAAACCTTCTTTTTACACATTTTTATCTAAACAATGCCCTGTTGGTGAAAAATGAGTTTACAATGAAACTGCATTACTCCAACAGAGATTCAAATTACATTTCTCTCCCAAGTGTGTGTGTGTGTGTGTGGGCACGGGGTCATAATGTCACAAAAGAAAAAATTACTCACCTTAGTAATTGCTTTTCTTCTCATGGAGTCTTGCTATATTAGGACCTAATGCAGTTAGCCACTGCACTTGAACTGCCCCGGAGAGGAAACAGTTAACTCCAGAGTAATCTGGAGTTCCACAGCGCGAGGGCGCTGTTCAAAGCTCTATCTGGCTAGTTTCAAATGAAACTGCCAGGTTCTTTACTTAAGCTAAACTAACATAGCAAGTCTGTGTGGAAAACTCTACACTAGCCATTGGCTACCTACCAGTAGTAGAACAACAAAACACAACAACAATCACAGAATAAAAACAATATTGCATATTGTTAGAATCACCCTGACAAGCACTAATAGGCCCCCTCCCCAAAGACTCAAGTCCAGAGGGACCATCTACCACTTAACAAAAACAGAATTACCTGTTCCCTAACCCAAAAGAAACAAAAGGGGAGGAACTAGAGAGACTAAAAGGCATGACACAATGCTTGCACTAATTTGCCAACCCGTACCCAAGTAGGAATTCTGAGAGGGTAGGAGGGGTTGTCCTAATATAGCAAGACTCCATGAGAAGAAAAGCAATTACTAAGGTGAGTAATTTTTCTTCAAACACCATGAAGTCTTGCTATTATAGAGACCTAATGCAGATTATACAGCAGTACCTCCATGGAGGGGCCAGAACCTACTTAGGAATAGGCTCTGAAGCATAGCTGTGCCAAGCAGAGCATCTCTCCTGGACTGGACGTCCAGAGAATAATGCTTGTGAAAGTGTGGACTGTCTTCCAGGTAGCAGCTTGACAAATTTCCAAAATAGGAATATCTCCAGCAGCCGCTAGAGATGCAGCTGTACCCCTGGTGGAATGAGCCTCAGTCCTGAGGGAGGTTCTCTACCTAGTTTTTGGTAACAGAACTGGATACAAGAGACAATCCACCTTCGATTGTCCTTTAGTGGCAGGTCTCCCTTGCCCACTTCTCCATAGGTAAGGAAGAGTTGGAGGATTCAAACCTATGACCCTTGGTGCGTTCCAAATAGTAGCTTAGGGCTCTTTTGACGTCCAAACTGTGCAATCTCCTCTCCCCAGAGGAAGAGTGCTCAGTGAAAAATACTGGAAGAGAGATGGATTGATTGAGATGAAAATCTGAAACCACTTTAGGTAAAAACTTTCTGTTAGTCCTGAGGACGACTTTATCTCTGTGAAAAGAAATAAAATCCTTTTCCACTGACAAGGCTTGTAATTCACTTATACGCCTAGCAGAAGTGATAGCCACTAGAAAAACAGTCTTCCAAGTTAAAAACTTGAGATCTGCCGAAGACAGAGGCTCAAAGGGGGATTGCATTAGCTGAGCAATGCAAACATTCAGATCCCAGGCCAGAGCTGGTTCCCGAAAGGGAGGGTTAGTGTGAAGTAACCCCTTGAAAAACTTGGAAAACACAGGGTGAGAGGAGAGAGAACTGGTTTCCTGCAGAAACAAAACAGAAACAGCTGCTAGATGAACCTTCAAAGTAGCTGGTTTGAGGCCTAGGGAATTTATGTGGACCAAATAGTCAATAAAATGGCCAATCAGCAGATTCTGGTACAATTTGCCTCTCAGAACACCAGAAGGAAAACCTCTTCCACTTGGAGTTGTAAGTGGCCTGGTAGAAGGCTTCCTAGAAGCCTCTAAAATATCCAGGACACCTTGAGAAAGGTGTAAATCAGCAAATTCTAACTCCTCAAGAACCAGGCCTTGAGGTGGAGGGAATTGAGGTCCGGATACCACACTCTCCCCTGTGCACAGGTCAGCAGGTCGTGGGTCCTGGGCAAGGTCAGGGGAGGGTGGGATGTCAGGGACAGGAGAAGAGGGTACCAGGGCTGCCTGGCCCAGTCTGGAGCAATCAGAATCACTTTGCAGGGCTGAGTTCTGATTTTTACTAGTACCCTGAAGAGGAGAGGAAAGGGGGGGGAAGACATACAGGAACTTCCCTTTCCAATCCAACTGAAAGGCGTCCAGGGGGACTGATCCCAGCACTGGAGGCCTGCAACAAAACAGAGGAAGTTGGTGGTTGTCTGAGGCTGCGAAAAGATCCATCTGAGGGGTGCCCCATCTGGCAAAGACTGACCCCAGCACCTGAGGATTCAGAGCCCATTCGTGATGGCCCTGAGAAACCCTGCTGAGGGCATCCGCCAAGACATTGTCCTTCCCTGGAAGGTGAACTGCTATCAGGGAGGTGTTCAGGGAGTAAGCCAGAGACCACAACTTCATTGCTTCGGTGCACAAGGCCGAAGACCGAGTGCCCCCTTGCTTGTTGATGTACCACATTGTTGTGGTGTTGTCTGTCCTGACTTGGACTACCTTGTTCTGGACAGTAGCTGAAAAAGCTTGGAGAGCTAAGAGAACAGCTCTGAGTTCCAACAGATTGATGTGGAGCAGAGATTCCTGAGGGGACCACACTCCCTGAGTGGAGAGGTCGCCAAGTGAGCCCCACCCTAACAGGGAGGCATCCGTGGTGAGGTGAGGAATGAAGAACAGGTAGAAGGGGACCCCTGGGTTGGATTGCTTTGATCCTGCCACCACTGAAGGGCTAGGATCAGGGTTTTAGTCACTGGGACTAATTTGGTAAGGGGTCCTTCCTTTGAGGCAGTAGGACCTCAAGTGGAACTGGATGTCCCTCATCTGAAATCTTGCTCCTTGCACAACAGCTGTGGAGCGGCCATGTGCCCTAGGAGTTGCAGAAAGTGCCTTGCTGGTCGAGAGACCCGAGGGTAAGGAAGATGCCAGGCACTGATTCTGTCCACTCTTTCCGAGGGAAGAAATGCCCTGGCAGACTTTGTGTTCAACTCTGCACCTATGAAAGTTAGTACCTGCACTGGTTCGAGAACTGACTTTGGAAAATTCAGCAGGAATCCCAGAGAAGTGAGAAGCTGCTGGGTGACTTGCAAGTGGGATTTTACCTGATCTGGAGACTGACCCACTATGAGCCAGTCGTCCAGGTAGGAAACACAGCAACCCTTGCCTTCTTAAATGAGCCACTACCACAGCTAGACATTTGTGAAACCCTTGGAGCAGAAGTGGGGCGAAGGGCATTGCTCTGAACTGGTAGTGGCCAGAGGGCAGTTCGAACCTGAGGTACTTTCAGTGAGAAGGCCTGATCAAGATATGAAAATAGGCATCCTTGAGGTCAGGGAAGCTAGCCAGTCCCTGGCCTTAGGAAGGCAAAATCATTGCCAGAGTTAACATTTTGAACTTTGGTTTCAAAAGATGCTTGTTCAGGAATCTTAAATCTAGGATGGGCCGCCATTCTCCTGTCTTTTGGGGGAAGTACCTGGAGTACAGCCCTTGCCCTGATGGCAAGAGGAACCCTTTCCACTGCTTTGCAGTCTAGAAGAGAAAACCTCTGCTTCCAAAGCAAAGGCTTCTGAAGGATTTGCAGGAGTAAAATGTCTGGCTCTCATCTTTGGGAACTGCTTGAAGCTGAGAACCAGACCTTGGCTTACCACCTCCAGAACCCATTTGTCCGAAGTTAGGGACAACCAGTTCTGGCTGAAAGAAGCCAACCTGCCCCCCACCGGTACAGGAGAATCGGCCCTGGACACCCCGTCAGGGTGCCTGCTTGGCAGCAGCTTTAGGCTGAGGAGAGGGAGAGGGTCTGCCTGTGCCCCGTCTACCTCTGCCTCTGAAAAATCCCTCTGTGCAAAGGCTGAAGAGGCCTGAACCTGGTAAAAGGCCTGGGTAAAGGCCTGCCCCTACCCCTGGGGTATGCCTTTGTGGAGTGGCATGCTCTCCTTAGCTCGGCACTTTTGGTAGTCTTGTATTCATCCAACTTTTCATGTAATTTTCCGTTTGATCCCCAAACAGAGAATTTCCTACCACAGGAAAATCTATAGCCTTTGACTGAGTGTCCTGGGACAGATTAGTGCATCTGAGCCATGCCAACCTACGGAGAGCTACAGAAGTGGCCATGACCCTAGAGGAAACATCATTAACATCAACAGCAGTATGAAATTGAACTTTAGAGGCTTCAATGCCATCAGCAGCCACTTGTTCCAACTCACCAACCAGCTGGCCCTGGGCCTGCTTGGCCAACTGCAATATAGTGTCCCATCTAGATTTCTGATATCTAGCCACATAAGCCATATAATTAGCCTGTCTGAGTCCCAATGAAGCTACCATATATTGTTTTTTCGCCATGGCATCAATCCTCCTAGAATCCTTATCAGGAGGATGTGAGGCCAGGGGAACGATAACCTGTCACAGGCTGCAGCTTGAACAACACCTACATTACTACACTGCTCAGTGAGGAAGTCTGTATCAGGCCTGATAAAGTATACCTTCTGTCCATTTTTTATCTACAGGAGGGACAGAATGAGGACTTTTAAAATCTTCGTTGTTTGCTTCTAAATGACTTATGCAAAGGAATAGACAACCTCCTAGACTCTGGAATATCCATCATTTCTACATAATCAGGCTCCTCTTGCTCATCCACAGCCTCCTCTAAAGGGAGCTGGAGGTTTCTGCAACCTTTTATAAAACCTAAAAGAGAGGGACTCAGACAGCGAAGGGGAGATTCAAAGGGTCTGTCTGGAGAAATTTCGGCTCAATGGGCACTTCCAGACCTTCCCAGTCACAAATGCACTGATCAAAATCCTCCTCCCTCCTGTGGTTCATAAAATCCTCAACATCATAATCCTGAACCACTGGACCTGAACGAGCCACCCTTTTCCCAACTATAGGGGGTTCGACAAGTCCCTGAGACAAAGACTGAACAATCTGAATGGCTTTAGCTATCTCTGCAGCAGTTGGAGAGACAATTTTGGACTCCAGACCTGCCGATTTCTTTGTCTTTTTAACTGGGACTGGTTCCTCCGAACCAGCCTTCCTTTTGCCCGAGGAAGTCTCGCCCTGGTCAGAGGGCACTCCCTCTGGTCCAGTGGGTGCTGGACCGGGCTGGCCATCCGGGTCAGCGGACTTCTTGGCCTCTCGTTCCCTGAGCCGGCCCAATCTCTTTTCCAGGGTGGCTGCAGGGAAATTTCTACACACCTGGCAGTCTGACAGGAGGTGGTCAGCCCCAGACAATAGACACAAGTGGTGTGTGGGTCAGCCTTGGAAGCTTCCCCCAGACATCACAGTAGTGAAACCCAGTGGGCCCAGTTTTCTTTTGGGTTTCTCCAGACATAATGCCAGCCTAACCAACAAACTGCCCTTTAAACGGCGTGGCCAGGCAAGACACCCTTTATCGGTTCCTAACCATGTCACGGTATTGGAAAACCAATAAAATAAAGGTTTTTTTTTTAGAACCGATAAGAACTGGGTACCGCACTTCTACAGCCCAAAATCTGAAAAATAAGCAAACCGATCGGTTCAGACTGAACCGATAATGTATTTCCACACAGACTTTAATTCTTTGTACTTACGGTTTACCAGATAGAGCTTTTGACCGAAACCGCGGTAATTTTAAAACATTGCCGGTTCAAATGAACCGAATAAACTTGCTTGAACCGCAAAACGAACCGAGCTGAGGGAGCTGATCTCGGGCGACTGTTCAGTGAAGCGGAGTAAAGAATCTGGCAGTTTCATTTGAAACTAGCCAGATAGAGCTTTGAACAGCGCCCTCGCGCTGTGGAACTCCAGATTACTCTGGGGTTAACTGTTTCCTCTCCGGGGCAGTTCAAGTGCAGTGGCTAACTGCATTAGGTCCTATAATAGCAAGACTTCATGGTGTTTGAACATAATGCCGCAGCAATATACCACACTCCCAATACAGTGCAATATATTACCAGTGGTATATGTCTTTGTTTTGCAGAGGGCTTTGCCCCCCACCCCCATGGGGGCTACACCCCTGAACCCCCAACTAAAATAACCACTTATATTCACACAAAGTGTAAAAAATTTAAAAATTCCATGCGTCTGGGACCAGGAATCGAAACCCAGTCCACAGACGCACTGCCTCCCGTGCTGCCTGTGACTCATTTCCATTGAGACATGGCAGCTGCTCGCCGGCCCCCTTGTCCCAGCAGAGATCTTATCCACTTCCAGGGAAGAATGAGAGGGTGCACCACTGTGCATACACCCTTTCACAGCTTTGCACCCTTTCACTCATCCCTATCACACTGTTCCTGCTGTGCGGTATTGCCGTGCGACATACAACATGAAAGAAATTGATCCGGTAGGGTGTGAGCATATGTGTGTGTGTGTGTGTCACTGTACAATGATTTACTGCTGTCTACAGGGTCTGTTAACCCCCCTTTCAGGACCGATCTACAGGTATGTGCACTGAATGGAGGCTGATGACTTGGATAAAAAAACATGTATTTCTGAAATCACTGACTGTAACCTACAGGATATGTATGTAATGTTCATCACTGCTGGGCTTGATGGAGTGCATAGTACTATATGGCACAGGTATTTAATTTGCTTTGGATTGCTCCGTGTGTTTCTCCATGTGGAGGGGAGATTCTCAAGAAAAGGTATGTACCTCACACAGGAATGCCCAGTGAACAGTAACTTAGTATGCCTATGTCAAAATAAAAGCCCTGCTAGCACTATCTGGCTAGGAAAATTTCTGCTCTCCTAAGTTCCCTAATATGTTGTCATAGTGACATATGTTACAGCACACGTGGGAGTAAATAATATCTTGCATGATTCTGTCCACAAAATTAAACAAGACCTTGTGACCCTTACAAATATAATCATAGACCTAGGGGCAGAAGTTGATTTGTCTGAAATATTCCCAGTACCAAGGTATTCTTTAGAACTAAACTATAAAATTAAAGCTGTTAATAACTGGATGAGAAGTTGGTGCTTGAAGCAGAATATAGTATGTATACCACACTGGGAAAATGTTGATATGGGGGTTTTGTATTGTAATGATGGGCTTCATTTAAGCAGAAAGGGAAGTTCTGTCCTGGGAAAACACATAAATGCAAGTATCCAAAATGCTTTAAACTAAATAAGAAGGGGGAGAGAGAACTCCTAGTAACCTCTTTATTAGGGGACAACAGAACTGCTAATACTCCTCCATTACTACAACATAAATCCTTAGGTATTAATAAAATAAATGAAACCAACCCCCTGAAACTTTTATTAACCAATGCCCAAAGCTTAGAAAATAAAATTGAGGAACTGAGTCTATTACTGTATGATAATATTATCGATGTCTGTGGAATTACAGAAACTTGGTTCTCTGAACAAAAATGGGGAGTTACTATTACCAAATATACTTTGATTAGTAGGGAGAGGAGTCATAAGAAAGGCAGGGGTGTGGCCTTTTACATAAAAGAAGAGCTAAAACCCACTGAAGTTGCACAAAACAATAGTGTATCCAGTCAAAATGAAATAATTTGGGTTAAAATCCTAAATACTACTACTGATTTAACTTTTGGTCTGGGCTATCGATCCCCTAACATGTCTAGAGGATACACACATCTTTCTGGATGAAACTGAGGGAAAGGTTGCAGAAGGAGACATCATACTTCTGGGTGATTTTAATTTTCCAGCTATTGACTGGAATAGATTAACCAGGGCAAGTTCTTTGGAAAAAAGATTTATTGAAATAATAACCCAAGGCAATTTAGAGCAGATGGTGCATGAAGGCACTAGGAAAACCAATATATTAGATTTAATATCTCTAAACTAAGAATTAAGCATCCCATGCCCCAAGTTGCTTCCACCATTAAGTAGCAGTGATGATAATGTAATCCAGCTAGACATCCTGTTAATAGTTAATAAACCCATAACAGGTATTACTAAATTTAGGGACTTCTTTAAGGCAGACTACCATAACATCAAAAATTTTTTTAGAAAAAATGGAACTGGGCTGAGGAATTAAAAAACCTTGAAGTAGAACAGATTTGGGAAAAAGTATTCAATAAACTAAATATATGTATTGAGACATGGGTCCCAGAGAGATTTAAATATACAAATAATCATAGGATACCTATCTGGTGAACTAGGAAAATAAAAAACGTTATCAGGAAAAAGAAGAAATTATATAAAAGACAAAAGAAATTTCCCAGTAATATTAACATTACAGCCTATAAAGAAATTACAAAGTAAGTAAAGATAAGAATAAAAAATACCAAAAAAGATGCTGAAAGAAGGTTAGCTACAGCAGTTGGAGATAATAATAAGAAATTCTATAATTATATAGGTTCCCTTAAAAAAAAAAAAAACAATAAGATGACAAGGCCTATATTATCAGAAAAGGGTTTAATAAACTTGGAAAAGGAAATGGCCACAGCCTTTAATCAATATTTGCTTAGTGTGCATAAAGAAAAAGAGGCGCTATCTGAAGAACTACCTCCACTACAAACTGACTATCCAGTCTTTAAACCTTCAGATATTGTTGACTCATTAAAACTTATTAAAAAACAATAGTTCAGCAGGACCAGACAGTATACTGTCTAAATCTTTGAAGGAACTGAACTATCAACTTGCAGGCCCATTATCTATGCTCTTTAATGCATCATTAAAATCCAGAGAAACCATACAAATGTGGAATAAGGCCCAGGTGACCCCAGTACATAAAGGAGAGGAAAAAACAGGATGTGAAAAATGACAGGCCAATAAGCCTAACATCTGTCCTGGGTAAAACTCTTGAACGGTTGCTGCAGAAACACATTATGGATCACCTAATAAACATTTCACACTATGATCTAACACAACATGGTTTTGTGTCTGGTAAATCATGTTTGACCAATCTTATGAGCTTTTTTGAGTCTATAAGTGCCACTTTAGATAAAAGAATGCCTGTTGATGTGGGTTTTGTTGACTTTTCTAAAGCATTTGATTCAGTTTCACATAAAATCTTGATCCAGGAGTTATTAACATTTCAGTTCCACCCAAATATAATCAGGTGGATCAGCTCTTGGCTAAATAATAGAACCCAATGTGTGGCCATAAGGGGTTATGAGTCTACTTGGAGAAAAGCGACAAGCGGAGTACCACAGGGCTCAGTTTTGGGCCCAACCTTGTTTAATATCTTATCATCCATGCAAACTCTTCCAGGAGCATGGTCATGCAAGTACGCAGACGACTGTAAAATCGGTGGAATTGTTCATAACACAAAATCCTTTCAAGATAACCTTGATCACCTGGCAAACTGGGCAAGAGAGCACAACTTAATATTCAATGATCAAAAGTGCAAAGATATGCACTTTGGATCAAATAATCTTAGAATCCAGTATAAATTAAATAATATTCTGCTAAAGGAATGCACAAATGAAAAAGACCTAGGTGTTTGGATCTCTAACAACTTAAACTTTGATCACCATACTAGCATGGCCATAATGAAATGCAGTCTGATAATCAGATGCACACTGAGATCGATAAAAAGCAGGGACCCTGAAGTTATCCTTCCCTTATACTCAGCACTAGTTCGTCCCCATAATGAATATTGTTTTCCTTTCTGTGCTCCGTACTCAATCCAAGAGAGAAATAAGTTGGGAAAAAGTCCAAAGAAGAGTAGCAAATAATGTTAAGCATATAAAACATCTGAGTTATCATAACAGGTTAAAACATCTAAACCTGTGTTCTGTGGAGTACAGATAATTGAGAGGTGAATTATGTCTGGCTTTTAGAGCAAATAGGGATGATGCTTTTCTTGAACTCACTGGTTCAACAAAAAATCCTGTCCAATATAGTAACACTAGGTCACAATCAGAAACTACTTTGGGAAACCAACAGAACACTGAAAAGGTGTCAATGGTATACACAGAGTTGTGAGTGTCTGGAATGCACTTCCCATCGAAGTGGCTGACAATATAACTAGCCTCAAAAATAGGTTAGACAGTTTCATGGGGGAATAGGAGGTTCTCAATTTCCACCATGACAGTTTGACATGGTGGGAAGCTCTATTATGGACGTCAGTCTTTTGAACTTGTTCCCCATCTATGAATCTATGATTCTGAGAAGACTTAAAAAATGTTTCGAGCTGGCCTGTTATCTGCAGCACACTCTTGCTGATAAATCAGAACTGGAGCTACTGATGTGGTTAGAGCTAAACTTTAGAAAGAATGTGTAACTTTTGTTACATTGCAGTAAGTGACTTTTGTGTCTTTCAATGCAAAGAAGTGTGTAATCCAAGACTAGCATAGTGTAGTGGGGATGTGATATGCACATACCTGGGTATACACTGTTGCACGTGGATCGAGCCATATTATGCATTTACCAGGGTATAGAGTGAGGCACGAGGCAGAGGCAAGTGTGTTAACATAACAAAGGTGAGCATATATCAGGTCAATCACACAAAACTGACACAAGGATAACTGCAATCAGAATTGTACATAGTGATCAAGCAAAGGTATACAGTAACCTGGGTAGACACTGAGGCATAGTCACAGTCCAGTGTGTTTGTGTAACCAAGGTGAGTGTACATCAGAAGCCAATCACACCCAGTGACTAGGTTTGCAGAATAACTCCACTCACAAATGTACATGGTGATGGAGCCATGGTATGTGCTTACAAGAATATGCAGCGGGACACAAAACAGAGCAAAGTGTGTTCACATAACCCAGGTGAGCATATATCAGAAGCAGAGCACACAAAGTGACAGAAGGTTTTCAGAATAAATGCATCCCCAATTGTACATAGTGATCAATCAACGGTATGCAGTTACCAGGGTAGACAGTGAGGCACAAGGCAGAGCTGAGTGTGTTCATTTAACACAGAGTAGCATATATCAGAGGCCGATTATTTTATTTCTACTTTATTTTAATATGATCTCAGATTAAACACCATTGAGCAAAGCTCATTTCATAGGTTCCACTTCAGAAGGATTACAAAGGTTATAAACAAGGGATATATAGCAAGACAGGTCTTTTTTTTTTGGGGGGGGGGACTCTTAGATGCCCCATCCTGGACTCACTCCAGTGTATGCTCTCAACTTGCCTGCCATCCTGCCCTGTCATAGACTCAGTCCTGCCATCTGGTCTGCCATGTTCCAGCCCACTGCTCGGTGCCTGTTCCCCTGGATTTAAGCCCCCCGGGGTGGGACTGCCATACTCTCTCAGTGACCTACCTGGAATCTGGGCAGGCTTCCATGAGTGGATGGAGCTCCAGAGGTATCCTGCGCACTAGACTTTGGGCATGGGGAGGTGGTCCCTGGCATCACCTTTGCTACCAGGACTGGGGGAATTTTCTCTTTATGTTGTCCCCTGAAGTTCAGCTGTGCAATGATGTCCAGATGGCAAGCTGTTGACGTCTGCCTCATTCCACCCCTTTGATCAGCTCCTTGTGCAGCCTGTACCACTGGTCACCACTGGGGCAGCTGCTGCTCCAGAGACTCCCCGGATCCCTCCCCAGGAAGATTAGAGCTGTCTTGGGACATTCAATCCTCTCCCTTCCCTGCCAACCTCCGGCACCCTGAGCTCATTCCCGAACCCGGGTTGCCGGCGTGGTGCATGGTGTGGTGTCCAGCTCCTCAACCTTCAGCACCACTAGACCGGCTAGCAAGACAGGACTTGCAGGTAAAAAATACAATGGTGCATCAATATCTGACCTTGTATAATGTATGCCAAAGAGCAAATTCAGTCACTGAAATGCCAAGCACACAAAGAACAGAGTAGAGAAACGAGCAGCCAGGAGCTTTGTCAATTGGTATCAGAAAGGTTGAGGTTGGGGAATGAAGTAAGGGAAGAGCAAGGTAAGGCAGCTGAGGGCCTTGTCAGTTGTGAGTGGGGGCAGGGGCAGCAGACAGGGGGATGGGAAATGACAGGCGGTGGAAGGTGACAGGAGGGGAAAGAGGGGGTGGGGATAGGAAGGAGAGAGAAATGGTTGTGAGGGGGGTTAGGAGTGGCAAGGGTGGGGGAGGATGACAGTTGCTACCTGTCAAGAGGGGAGGCGGCAGGGGAGGTATAGGCTGGGCAAAAGGGGATACGGCAACAAGTGCTAGTGCAGAGGGGTGGGGAGTAAGTGCAAATGCATGTAACAACAGTGTAGAAGTGAGGAGTACAGTAAGGTGGGCACTGTTCAATGGTAGGAGTCACAGTTGTGTGAAGTCAGATACTGACAGAGTTTGAATTTAAAAGGGCCTAGTTTTGAGGCAGAAGAGATGTCATAATGTAGGGAATCTAGCCAAAGTGGGGCACGGTAGGCAAAGTATCTTTGTTCCTGGGTTATGTGGCAGTGGGGTACCTGGAAGATCTAGTTTAAGCAGTCCCTGGTCCAACGGGGATTACAAGATGGGTTTAGAATGTTTTGAAACCTGGGCAGTGCAAGTCCAAGGCTGATCTTCTTGGCTATAGACATGTTTAGTATTTGATTCATCCTTTACTTGAAGCCAGCTTGTCTTAGCGTACAGGTCGCAGGTATGCTCAAGTTGTTCAGCATCAGTAAGAAGCAGAGAGGCCTTGTTCAGAGCTATAGAAATATGCCATACGGCTGTGCTGGTGGCAGATCCATAGACTGCAAGTCCATAATCAATTAAGGATATTACAGACCTTTGGATTGCTAACACTAATTTATCATTTATCAGTATGCGACCTATAAGTCGCTTCCCTGTCTCATATCAATGTTTACCACCTGCGGTCACCCTATGTGGTACCCTTGTATGTACATCCAGCCTGCATCATGTAACGTGTATTTCATGTATATACTGTTATTACCTATCTGTGTTTGTACTTTAAGTGTTTATGTCACAGGACCTCCTTGTGAATGAGCTTGCTCAATGGAGTTTTCCTGCAATAAACTTGAACTTGAACTTGAACTTGAACTAAGGCATCGGACGTCAGGCTCCGTTTGTGCGTATGGAGTAACCCAATGCAGATGTTGACAGATTTGGGAAAATAGTCAATATACCGAGAGTATGACAGTGAGTTGTCTAAGGTGATCCCTAGATATCTGAAGTGCTGAACTTGCTCCAAGGAGAAGCCTATGGAGTTGCTGATTGATAAGTGGTGGGATCTGAATATGTTATGCTGGCCACTGAAGATCATGACTTTCATCTTCTTATAGTTGAGTATGAGCTTCTGACTACTGAAGCTCATACTCAACCCAAAGTGAGACATAGTTTGCAGAATAAGTGCGGTCACATTTGTACATAGTGATGGAGCCATAGTTTGCACTTTTCTGGGTATGCACTGAGGCGCGAGGCAGAGCCTGGTGCGTTCATGCAACCTAGGTGAGAGTATATCTGAGGCCATTCTCAGAAAGTGAGACAAATTTTGCAAAACAAATGCAGTCACATTTGTAGTAGAAACATGGTATTCTCTTTCCTGGGTATGCACTAAGGCATGTAGTAGAGACAAGTGTCTTCATGTAACCGAGGTGAGCATATAGCAAAGGCTGATCCCACAAAAGGGTCACAAGATATGCAGAATAAATGCACTCAATTGTGCACTGTGACAGAGCCATTGCATGCACTTACCAGTGTATCCACTGAGGCACGAGGCAGTGCCAAGTGAGTTCATGTAACCCGGCATATATCAAAGGCTGGTCACAAAAAGAGAGAGAGAGTTTTCAGAACTGCAGACAACTGTACACTGTGATGGAGAAAAGGTACCTTGGTAGACATTAAGTCACAAGGTAGAGCCAGGTGTATTCAGTGAACACAGGGTGGTGTATTTCAGAGTCTGATCATACAAAGAGAGACAATGTTTGCAGAATAAGTGCAGTCACATTTGTATAGAGTGACAGAGGGTATCCTGTGAGTACAGCAAACCAATATGGGCACCATGTCAAAACGGCGACTCATACTGGGCACTATACTCCTAGGCTACCCTGCAAGGGTAGTGACCCTACATGAACGTAAGGGTAGTGAATGGTGAAAGGAAGGGGGGGATAGCAAGGAAGGGAGGGACAGGAAGGCTAGGAGGAGCTGGTGTGCTCGCCCGAGCTAGCCGTGTGGTGCAGTGGTGTGGGTGGCTAGCTCCGGTGCAGCATGTACAGGGTTCAGGACTGGTGCATAGAGAATTTTGCCACTGCCTATGGCTGCGGCACTTATTTTTGCGATTCTGATTCTGCCCTCCCCAACACACCCCCCCTTGGGTTGAGATTCTATATTCAGGGTTTGCAGGGGTGGGGCGCAACTCTCTGCAAAAACACTTAAATTACCAGATGTCAGGTCGCCTGGAAGTGTATATCACCAATTTGCTTTTCGGCGATATACACTCACCATAATAGTGGTCTCTATTTTGCGATCGCAGTTATGACATGGAACCATGACAAAGCCATGGCATGCACTTTCCTGGGTACGTACTGAGGCACGAGGCAGAGTCAAGTGTGATCATGTAATATGTTACTGTCTGCTTCTAGTAGTTGGCATATAGTGAAGGGTGCAACTGGCAGTTGCTGGCCACCTTTCCATTTATGAATGACCCTGTGGGCTATTCACACAAATTGTGCATATGCAAAATGCACCACTGTACAGTACATTGTACAGGGATCTGAAGCACTGCACTTGAGTGAGTGCATGCGTCTCCTCACTCCGACTTTTATGTTCAAGTGCCTTGTGGAGCAAGTGTTTGAATATATCCTTGAAGACTTTAATAGGAGAAATACAAAAAAGGCCTTAGATCAGCTGATGGGATTGATTTCTTGATGCCACCTCATAAACTAGATGCGGGTAGGTCCCACATTCTGTACCAGGGTTCTGTATTCTCTTGTGCTCATCCCATGCATTCTTGAACCCCACCACAGTTTTCACCCCCACCACCTCCACTGTAAGGCTGCTCCAGGAATCCACCGCTCATTCTGTGAAGAAGGACTTCCTCACAGCTCTCTTGAATCTACCCCCCTCCAGCTTCATTGCATGTTCTCTTGTTGAGCACCTTTTCTTCTGAAAAATACTTCCCTCCTGTACCCTACTTGCTCTCATGATGCATTTAAAGGTCTCCATTATATACCCCACCCCCTCTGTTCCATGGTGTACATATTGAGGTCTCACATATATCAAATTTTGAAGTACTGTTAACTAAATAAAACATAATGGTTCACTCACGGACTTCTCAGGCTCATCTCCTCCAAGAACTCTGAAGCCAAATCCAGAATCCTGCTTCCGAAGGAAGACATCCAGGTCCTTTGTGTTGGGGGCTATTTGGCAACACAAAACAGATACTGTAAATATAAATGGGTCAAATCCTTCCTTTCTGAAGAATGCTACATACTGAAAGGTTACATAAATTACACTCCACAAATTGATAATCAAGTCAAAGAGCCTAAAGAAACAATACAGTGTATGGTGGAACATTGTTATGGATAAAAATCCATAACTCCAATAGTGTTGCTATGCTGTAGTAGCTACATCATCGTAGCTGCTATGCTGCACTAGATACATAGCTACTGCAGCATAACATGTAATGTGCATTGCACGTGGAGGGTATGTCAGAAACCATATGAAGAGAGACTGAGAGAGCTTAATATGTATACTTTTGATGAAAGGAGGGACAGGGGGGACATGATAGAAATGTTCAAGTTCCTCAAGGGAATCAACAAAGTCCAGGAGGGTAGCATCTTTCAGAAAAAGAGATGTGTAAGAACAAGGGGGCACAATTTAAAGATAGTGGTAATGTGAGGAAATTTTTTTTCACAGAGAGAGTAGTGGACGCATGGAACCACCTTCCTGAAGAGGCTATGGGGTCTAAAACAGTGGAGGAATTCAAACATGCATGGGACAGACATAAGGCAATTATAGTGGGGGGTTGCAGGAAGTAGGCTGTTGGTTAACTAAAATCTGCAGCTTATCCAGCAGGTAGGGGAAATGGGCAGACTGGGTGGGCCAAGCGGTCCTTATCTGCCATCAAAGTCTATGTTTGTATGTTTCATAGTGTCCGCGGTGTTGAGAGTGAGAGCGAGGAGAGTGAGTCTGAGGGGGGAAAAAAGTAAAAGTAAGGGCTATTTTGTCAATCTTGAACCCTCAGATGGTGGACCATACACTATAAAAGATAATGTATGGTCTACAATTCATGTCAAGCATATACCTTCATCTTGAGGTTGCCGTGGCAACGAATCTCTCGAGCTGTGCTCTCAAGGTTCAAACTGTCGCCATGGCAACCTCTCTACGAAGAATACACTTGCTATGGATTGCAGACTATACATCATCCTCTATGTTGGCAAATGAAGTTTATTCTCATTGCTAGTGTACACAGACCACAAAATTGCTGTGCAAAAACATTTAAACAATGTTTTACTTCTGCCACTGTTATTTATTATTAATTTGTAATGTTTGACCAAGAAAGGCACACTTAGCTGTGACATCTCTTTTCCAGTTATGTCCTGGGGGTGTGTCACATGGACCTGTTTGATTGACAGGGGGAATTTGGGCCAGGACTAAGATTAAAAAAAAAAAAAACTTTATAGCATAGGTGCAAAGGGATCTTTAACTGGATAGCCTCCAGAGATAGGCAGAAGGGACCACAGTTTAACATCCCATCTGAAAATCAGCAGCACAACTAGTGCAGCACCCCCTAGTGTAACACTACTGTGCCAGTAAAAAAAGAATTTCTAGATAACTGGTATGAGGGAAAAGCACACTAAGCCAAGGCTAATTTGCAGGTGTGAGGGGGGGGGTACAGGAGTACAATCTACACAGTGACAAAGATGCAATCAATATATCTAGTAGGGTTGAGCAGTTGAGCTGGCAATAAATACAGCAAAAAATGGACAAGAACTATGTAGTGTACAGAAATATCATTACATACAGTGGGACTCAGGCCAATTTTCAACAAGAATATATTAACATAGTATAAGGGAACAGTTAAAACAATAGAGTAGCAGAGTATAAGGGCAGTACACCCCTGCCCCTAATTTCAATACAGGGGCTAACAGTTACTCTCAAGATATAACATTTATGGAGTTTTCTTTTGCTATAATATACAAATTCTTATCAAAATTTAGGGAAACTTGCTAAGGGAGACAATATACATAGGGGTTCAATACTGCATCAAAAGCAATAAACTGCAGTTGCCCAAATATCTTACATTATGGTTTGATGATCCTAACATCATGGGAAGAAAAAGGAGTACTGTAAAGATTACAGAAGTAACTTGTACAATGGCAAATACATTAAAATGATTAGCTGAAACACACCACAGGACAGTGCATGAAAATCTTTCAAGCATAACCAGGTGTCCTTAGCTACTGTGTGATGGCACTTTGCAGCTAAAGCTTCTGGCGCTGTGCCGACTCGCTCTTTGCGCTCGACCCTTATAACTGCTTCAGCCATTATGTACTGTAATGGCACTATGCAGCTGCTAAAGCTGCCACACCTGCTCTCCCTTTACAACATTCTCACTGGCTCATGCTAAGCAAACACTTGCGTCGGTTGAACGTCACGGGATTCTCCCAGCATCCTGTCGAGATCACATTATATCAGCTAACAAACTGACTCCTTTAACAGATGGATAACAGCCCTTAGCCCCCTCTCCCCCATGTCCTCAACCCTGACTCAATGCAATATTACGAACTTTAGTGCATGTAAAAGGCAAACCCAGTGGCTGCAGAAAAAGACGTACAATCACTTTGCATGCACATAGAAATATTTATTGGGACAATGATATAGACATGGAAAAAATTCATACCAGAAGTACTGTAAACACCAACAGTAATAACCAGTAGATGAACAGCATGAAAAAAAGGATGCCAGTTTGGAGCTAAGACTTCTCATCTGTTTATACTGACACCCCAGAACTACTTACACTAGCCTGTTCCCATTTGTACAGGTTACAGGCTAGCAATGTGAAAATAACCAATATTAATTTCAATGCTGTATGAACCTCACAAAGTTAGACCATGCAAACTTCAAACCAGGAAACTTTTCTCACAGAATGAGTAAGTTTGCAGTTCACATGGTCAGATTCTTTCACAAAATTAAAAAAAAAAAAAACTCACTGCCCTGTTCAAGTGATCAGGGCTAGTCTCTTGGTCACCCCTTCTCCAACTCCAGTTATTCCACTACATGCACGCATGTGCACTCACATACATGCACATGAAAACACACACACACTAGCCCCCCGGCCCCAAATACTATAATTTATTACTCACCACCCCCCTGACCCCCAGATCATGATGTGAAGTGAGGAGAGCAATCACAAATAATAATCAGATTTATCTTCCCTCCCTTCCTGTTCTCCCCCTGTAAAAATTAAAAATTAACATTTGTCAGCTCCTGACACTGTGCGAGAGCTGACACCATATTTACTTTTGATACTCCTGCCTTAATCCACTGCCATGACCTCAAAAATACAGTACCTTAACTGTAAAATTGGGCTGACCTTCCAAACCCTGACCCACCATCTTCTAAGCACAGCTACCTCAGTCATGTCATCTACCACTACAGCACTCCAGTCGTCATTATACACAGAGTATAAGAGGTGCCTTGCACATGCCTAGGAGGGACAGGAAGGAGTGATTAGCATCACGACCCCTTCCTCCCTCTTGGACACATGTTGTACTCTCTCCGTATAATGATGAATGGTGCAATGGCAAAGGGGGGACTATGACTGAGCTAGTCTGATTTGGAAGATTAGTTCCTGCAAATTGGACATCAGGAGGAGCTAAGGGCTATCTGGTGTTCAGTGTTACCCACTCCATGACTTGTTCACAATGCTGTCCAGCAGTTCCCCCTCCCTCTCCCAGACCCATTCACAAAGCAGAACTTGGTGGGCAGTGGTACTCCCACCCTCTCCAGAGTTCTGTCTCATGTCAAAGTACCCCAATATTCCCCCAGAAAGAAACTAGTGAAGCCCCACAATGTTTTCCACTGCTGGCCACTGTATGAGTCCCTTTACAGCAAACCACTTTTACAATTTGGTTTTGTAGCAAAAGAAACAAGTCATTGACCAGAAAATGAAGTAAGTGGTAAAGATGTTCTGAAAATCATCGGGGGTGGATTGGGGTACATTTACGTTTACATGGGCCAGGGTCTAGACTCTGGGGAGGGAAGGGGTATCACTGACATGGGGACTGCTTTGCCGAGTGTCAGGGACAGGGAAGGAGGGGGTACCAATGTACAGTATGGACTGCTTAGTATTCGGTTGGGGGGTAACACGGGACACCAGTGACTGCTTAGCCCTTGGATTGTGAAGAGGGAGTGGGTATCACTGTACACCAGAACTTCTTGCTATATATAACAACACTGCCATCATAAGACCAGCCTTGTTGGCACAAGCTCACTTTACTTTCCATCATGTTTCTAATTCTTAGGGCATTTTGTGTCTCTTGTGTGAAAGGGTTGGATTAAGACCCTGTCCCATTGGTTATGTAAAGAGAGTTAAAAGCAAGGATCTATTTTTTTTCTGTCATATTCTGTCACTTGTCTATCTCTTGCCTGTCTGATTGCACAATCAAATTTTCTTTGTGGCACCTAGGAATTGGCCACTCTGGTAGTCACACACTTTCCCTGTTACCTCTCATCCTTCATTTGCTGTTTCTATCCATCCTTCCTTCCTTCCTCCCCCCCCCCCATGCTTCTCCGTAGTTAAAAAAAAATGTATGTGAATCTTTATGTGAAACTGGGATCTCAAATGCATACAATTATATTGTTGAAACGATTACAGACAGCTACTTGAGTTCGTTAGAGAAGTTAGCAGTTTGGAACACAAGAGGTTGACCTTGAGAAACCTTTTGACTTTTCACAAGCTTGTTAACAGAACTGTCAGTAGGAAATCAGCCCTGGGGCAGCATGTCTTAATTGGTTGTACCTGTTAAGACTAATTTACTCTTCAGGCTGCTCACAGGAAGGTCAATGAAAAAAAATCTTGTTGCATTTTGTGAAAAAACAGGAGATGAAACTTACAAGAACAGGATGCAGAGGTTAAACTGCCCAGCAAAGACATCTGATATAAAGAGAGCAGTGTTTTTTCTAGACAGATGGAGAGAGATTGAGATTTTAGAGAGAGAGACTCAAAGGAAGGATTTTTGTTTGTACTGCCTTGGTGAAGAGCTATCCTGTACAATTTTAATGTTTTTATTTGTACTGTTAATGATAATGCTAAAGCGCTACTTGAAAGTTCTACAACTTCTCCTGGCTTGCCTATGTTTACTGACCTATGCCTCAATGACTGAGACCCTATAAATCCTTAATTTATTGAATACTTACGTTTCTTCTCATACATATTCTTTGACTTGATGTACACCTCTGAGGGGTCAAGTTTAGGAGAGTGTGGTCTGATGACGTTGGGAGGGAAAGGAAGATGTTGTGGAACCTGTTCACTTGTGAGAGCCTCAGAACTTCCTGAAATCTCCTGTTTATCTGGTTTCTGAAATCAAAGGTCAGAAATGCTTTGAATTAACTTTTTTACATACACAAATTTCCATCTTAAAGGAGCAAACAAGCCTAGTCCACTGTTTAGTATGCTTCATTACAAAGAAAAATCGCATACATCATATCCTTAACACATCCTTGACAGTCACTGGAGTCTAGGCTGTAATGTGGACTACTGACTCTGGGAGGTTGGCACAGTTTGCCCTGCTACTTGAGCACTTCCTTTGACTGGTTGCCGGAGTGCCACTACTTTATTTGTAACCATATAACATCTGCCCTTTTTCACTAAATGCCAGGCATGGTGAAGGCAGATACAAACAAGAGAGGTCAGGGAAGCATACAAAGCAAAAAAGGGGTAGGGAGGAGTCAGCATGACATCCTCAGCTATCCACATACCACTTATCTAACTGCCCCGGGAGCCATCACCCACACACAGGATCCATGAGAAGGGAATCAGACAATGTGTGTGTGGGCCTCTGTGTGTATGCAGTTGACGGGGTGCAGCAATGAAGTGGGTGGCATAAGAAAAGTGAGCAGGACTGGCACTGTAGTGTCAGGAGTCAAACTGGAGTACCAAGGTATAGTAGGTAGCTCTCCCTCAGCAAAAAATTAAAGAGAAGATAAAAACAAGAAAAAAGGATTGCATGATAATATTCCTCATTTCTGGTCAATGTTGCTTAACCTAAAGGTTGCAGCATCCTACTGGAAATGCTTGTAACATCTCATTTATATGAAAGAAAAAGTAATGATCTATTTCCTTTAATCAGTCTCGGTCAGTTTGCTGCGATCAGAAACTAAAAAAAAATGTTTTCTCTGCTTGTGATATACTGGAGTTATAAAATTTTTTTTATAGCTAAAACAAGTTTTATTATACCATACAACAAAGATGAGCTAAAATAAAACGCTCCATTGGCTCAATTACAATAGCAGAATTGATGCATATTTCTTCACCAGGTCCATGACTTTGTGCTGCAGCCTTGTGAGACTAATATTATGTTAAAATAATACATTTTTTTAGACAGCATCCTTTAAACAGAGTACCTGATGACGGCGTCCCGCCTCCCCTGGTCGTGACGTCAGGAAGCCCCGAGTTGCACTCTGCCACCCGACCAAGATGCGAGGGGGTACCGAAAAGGATACCTCAATCTCCCCTCCTGGATTCCTCCTATGGGTAGGGCCCCCCCACTGAAGGGATACATCGGGACAGTCGGGCGGGGCAATGGATCTGGCAGAACGGGGAGGAGTGGGGAGAGTGAATTTGGCCACCAAAGGAGTACAGCAAGAAGGGGCATAAACGGAACATGCAAAAAAAAAAAAAGGAATGAATGAATTATAGACAAAGTGATTACAAATGTATGTAATGATAAGAGGAGGTGGTATGGAATTATGTAAGATGTATGTACATAATGATCCAAAAATGGAAAAAAAATGATGCCATAATAAAATTAAATAGACAATAAATGAAGGTGGCTAGACTGATTAAGTGTGAACTCAGAGACCACCTTGGACAGAAACTTAGGATTTGTGCAAAAAGATACTCTGTCTTTGTGAAAAATCAAATAAGGCTCCTCACACCAGAGGGCCTAAAGCTCTGAAATTCTTTGAGCAGAAGTAATTGCAACTAAAAAGAGCACTTTCCAAGAGAGAAAGCGCAAATCGCAAGTCACGGTTGGCTCAAAAGGAGACAGGGTCTACTTCTCCAAAATAAAATTCAAGTCCCAAGCCAGGAACGGGGAATGGATTCGGGGTTTCAGGTGCAGGATGCCTCTGAGAAAAGTACAGGAGATATCCAGCTGAGCAATCGTGCAGTCACCCATGGGCTCATGAAAGGTAGAAATAGCAGAAAGGTGAACCTTAAGGGAGGAATACTGGAGGCCTGAGCCAGACAAAGAAATCAGGTAGTCCAGGATATATGATTCATCGGACAGGTAAAAGGGTCTAGGGAATGTGTGGCAGCCCAGATGGCAAACCTCTTCCACTTCATGGCCTAAGTGGCATGGGGTGGAAGACTTGCGGGTGGCTACCAGGATGTTTGCAACCCTGTTAGAGACCCAAACCTGGAAATGGCTACGTTCTCAGGAGCCTGACATGCAGATGGAGGGACCTGAGATTGGGATGGACCAGGATCCCCCAGTCCTGGGTCAGCAGACTCCTGCAAAGGGGCTGAGGGACTGGATGTTCCTCTGCCAGCTGCTGAAGCAGAGGGGACCATATCTGGTGAGGCCAGAATGGAGCTACCAGAATAAAGCTGGCCCCCTCCATTTGTACCTTGATCAGCACCCTCTGAATTAGGGGAAACAGAGGGAATGCATACAGAAATCTCCCGCTCCAAGAGAGGGACAACGCATCTCACCAGAAAACTCCAGGCCCTGGATCTAGTGAACATAAATTAGGCAGTTTTGCATTGAGTGGAGATGCAAAATTGTCCTACTCTGGATGACCCCATCTGATGAACAGATCTTCTGCTTCAGATGAGAGAAGCTCCCATTCATGCATACTGGACTGAGTCCTGCTGAGACTATCCACCAGGGTGTTTAGGATGCCTGGCATGTGGAATGCAGAGAGTGTCAGACTGTGTTCCAGTGCCCAATACCACACACTCATGGCCTCCCTGCAAAGGGGGTACAAGTGAGTCCTGCCCTGCTTGTTGAAGTAGTAGACTACACTCAGATTGTCTGACTGCACCAGCAGTTGGCCTGGAGGAAGGTGCTCCTGAAATGCCAGCATGGCACAGAGCACCGCTTTCATTTCCAGGACATTAATATGCAGGGCTGCTTCCCACTGGGACCAGAAGCCCTGGGTTTGGAAGGGACCTAGGTATGCTCCATAGCCTAGACCCAAAGCGTCCATGGTAAGAATCTGATGCGGGGAAGAAATCTGGAAGGAAACCCCTTGAAGAAGATTCAAGGGGTCCATCCACTACTGCAGTACCTTGCATACTAGGGAGGAGATCAGGACTTGCTGGTCCAACTCATCCATGCACTGGTCCATTGCACTCTGAGGGTCCACTGAAGGGTGCGCATGTGAAGCCTGGTCACTGGAATGGTGAGAATGGCCGCTGCCATTAGACCCAACACCCTGAGGTACAGCTTGGTAGGAATGTACAGACTCTGAGAAACTTCCTGAGCTTGGGTCATGAGGTACTCTGCCTTGTTTTGGGGTAGGAAGACCTTTTCCTGCTCAGAATCCAGGACCGCCCCTACATACTTCAGTCTTTGGGATGGTACTAGAACCGACTTGGGCAGGCTGACAGTAATGCCCAGAGAGTGGAAGAGCTGGAGAGTGCGCTCCTGAGTCAGCAAAAGCTGTTCTCTGGATTGGGCCTTGAGAAACCAATCATTCAGGTAAGGGAAGACATATAGTCCCTCCCTTGTGAGAGCTGCTGCAAGCGCTGCTAAGCACTTGGCAAAGACACGTGATGCAGAGGATAAACCAAAGGGCAGCACTTTGAGCTGGTAATGCTCACCTTGAAAGGCAAACAAAAACACCTCCTGTCATGAGGAAAGACCAAAATGTGCAGGTAAGCATCCTGCATGTCCAGTGAACAAAACCAGTCCCTGGTCTTTAGGAGGGGCATAAGGCCTGGCAAAGTTACCATCCAGAACCTTTTATACTGCACAAAGAGATTGAGTTCCTTTAGATCAAGGATGGGCCTCAGATATCCAGTATTTCTGGGGACCAGGAAGAACCTGAAATAAAATCTGATTTCTCTGTTGCCTTGGCATTAATTCAATTGCCTGCTTGCACAGAAGAGACCATACTTCCTCCTGGAGAACAGACAAGTGGGCTGGGGGATAGTTGGAGGGTGGGGGAGGGGTGTCTGGAGGCTGCTGGGTAAGCTCCAGGGTGTGACCCTTCTCTATGATCTGCAGGATCCATGCATCTGAAGTTATGGTTCTCCATTGATTCAGATGGAGGGAGAACCGACCTCTGACCACCACCTCCTGGGTCTGGACCAGAGGAGGGGGGTCTGGCAAGGAGTCAAGCTGAGGTGGAACCAACAGCAGAGGTTGGTCCATTGTTTCTGTGATGCTTAGCTGCCGCTCCGGCATTGAAGGGGGCGAGCAAGGGAGCCTGGCCTCTAAGTTTACCCTGGGAATGGGGAGCCGATCCTGGCCTATTGGCCTACCTACGAAGGTAGACCATCCTCTACCTCGTGCCTGAGTATCGCAGAGAGAGAGTGGATGGATTTAATGGCTGTGCCTGAGGCCTGCAAATCTTTATGAGGTCTTGGACATCAGGGCTGAAGAGCTTGGTGCCACTAAAAGGGGTATTGAGCACCTTGTTCTGCACATCAGCCACAAATCCAGAGACTCGAAGCCAGGAGTGCCTACGAAGGCATATGCCAGTAGCAGCTGCTCTGGCCACTGTATTGGCCATATCATACAGGGCCCTGAGGAGGTGTTTGCTAATGTTCTCAGCAGTTTTAAAATACTGAAGCAGTTCCTGCTTCTAGGAGCCATCTGGAAGGGCCTGAGTAGCAGCTTTGCCCTTTCTCCAGCTGGCATTCTGGTATCTGACCATGTGTGAGAGATAATTTGCAATCCCCAGGCCCAAAGTAGAGGAGGCATAAATCCTTTTGCCCCAGAGGTCAATCCAGCGGGACTCCTTGTCTGGGGGAAGGGAACTAAGGTACTTAGGTGCCTTAAATCTGTCATGGGCTGCCTTGATTACCACAGAGTCAATTTCAGCCTGGGCAGCAAAATAAGGAAGGTCCTGAGGGGCATTATAAAGCTTGTCTACCCTGCATGGCATAGCTGGCACCATGTCTGGCCTGTGCCAGGCTGCCCTAGTCACATTCTTCAGTGCTGGAAGCATAGGAGGAATGATCTTAGGGGGAGATTCAGGAATCTCCAAGAAGCCCACAAGGTCTTTCCTAGTGACATCCTCTTCAGCAGTCTGGAAGCCCATTGTGGCAGACAGCTGCTTCATCACATTGAAAAAAGTGGCATCCTCAGGAGGAGACCTTGGAGTATGCTTGACAGAGTCCTCACTGACCAAGGAGTCAGTGGACTTATCAGAGATGAAGATTTCTTCCTCTTCCTCCTCATCCTCTATATCATCAGGGAGGATGAGGTCAGGATGATACTCCTCTGCCTGCAGGGAGTCTCCTGGGGTTGATGAACAGGTGTTGATGATGAAGCTATCATCACCAGCGAAGAGGGCCTATTGAAGGCACCCAGCTACTGAACGAGTACATTTGTGAATTTGACCAGTACTTCATTCAGATCCATAGTGGGCATTGACAGAAGCGGGTTCGATGGCATGGTAGCTGATGACCCTCTGCCCTGGGAGTCCGATGAGCCTGTAGCCCTGGAAGGAGATGGAGCAGGCCTCAACTGAGCTCTCATCGACGACATGCCTGTCGTCAACTGTGGAAGGGCCGATGACCTGGAGGTCGACAGCCAAGGGCCCTGCGAGTTGGGTGAAGGATCTGTCGGTATGGGTCTGGTAGGAACAGGGACCTGGACAGCTGGTCTCTTTGTCAGAGCAGCCACTGCCACTGAAAAGCCCCCCCCCGAAGGAGAGGCCAGCAGGGAGCGGGATTGCTGCCAGGGGGAGCGGTCACGATCACGGTCTTTTTCATGACTTTTCCCCAAGGACTTGTCTCTGGCCTTGGAGGCCTTGGAGCTTGAAGATCCAGTGGGCAACTGGGCAGCTGAGGCCCCGTAGGACCCCTGCCCGGAGCTGGCTACCTGTTGTTCCATGAATTTTCTCAGAGCCTTCTTGCATCGCCTGAGGGTTTTTTGATTAAACTTCTGGCAGAGTTCACAGTCGGAGATGTCATGGTCAGGCCCAAGACAGCAGACACAAACAGGGTATTCGTCTGTAGAAGCAATTTTCTTTCCGCCACAGCAGCGACAGTAAAGAGAAGAAGGATTAACTCTCGACATAAACAAAAGGAAAAAAATCTCTAAAAAGAGATTTTGGTAAGGGTTAGAGGATAAAGCAGCAGTAGGCCAAAAAAGGCATGACACTGCGACAAAGCTTCTGTGGAAACTGTGCAAGCAAGTTGATGGCAGGAAAGAATTGAGGAGGGAGTGGGGTTGCCCACACCTACATACGGTTGCTGAAAACTTTCCATGTGGATTCCCCTTCACCGACGGCAAAGGTTCCTGCGGTGTTACCTGATGACTGAGATACCCTCGAAGAAGATCGAAAAGCCTCTCTTTTGGTCCTGATCACTTTTTTCACCTGATCAGTGAACCATATCGGTCTTTTATGCTTATTCCTTTTTGTGTGACAGTCCTGACACAGATTTTTGTAGCTTTCAGGATGGCTAGTTTGTTTTGTCCCCAGATATCTTCCACTTACAAAGCTTCCAGGATCCTGCACAGCTTGTCTCTGACCACCTGTTTCAGCTTTTTTGAAGTTAGCTCCTCTGAAGCTTAAAACCTCCGTCCTGGATTGAGATCTTTCTTCCCCAAGGGTTAATACAAGCCAGAGTTGTGATCACTGTTGGCCAGTGGTTCCCCAATTTCGACTGAACTGCTTCTGAATGTGTAAGGATCACATCCAAGATGGGGTCCTGCCTGACTGAAGAGCTAACCAGCTGAGTGAGTAGGCAGTCTGGTAAGGCTTCTACCATGTTTTGACTTTTAGAGGTTCTGGCCACTGGGATACTCCAGTCAACATCTGGCATATTAAAATCCCCAATGACCACAGCCACTACCTTCAGGGTGACCCCCCTGATTTCTTCTAGCAGCAGCTCGTCCTTATCCTCTGTTTGACCTGGAGGGCTGTGTACCACCCTGACATAGATCCTCCTCCCTGCTGATGAACAGAGTTGTACCCATAGGAATTCTACCCCTTCCTTTTTGGTGCTATAAATTGTCATAGCCTTTATTCCTTCTCTGACATACAGGGTGACCCTCTCTCCCCTGGTTCACCTCCTATCATAATGAAAGAGAGCTTAAGCCAGAACTGAAAGGTCCAGATAATTGTTTTCCATGGCCCAAGTTTCTGTGATGGCCACAAGATCCACTTTGGTGTCAGCAATGATCGCCTGCAGGTCACTAATTTTATTACCCAGGCTTCTGGTGTTGAAACACACCCCCTTCCAAGACCCTGTATGCTCTCTTCTTGTTTCTCCTGTTGAATTCTTCTGAAGGCAATCTCTTCCCTGGTCCCTCTTGTGGTCCCTTTTTTGCTTACTTTTTTTCTTCCTGCATTTTGTGTGAGGGCTCTTTCCTCGTGGGGCAGTTGCGCCTAGGTTCCCATCTGTGAGATTTTGATGGCTAGGTTCCCTAGCCCCATACTTCCCCTTTCTTAGTTTCAATGCCCCACCCGAACATCAAATTTCTGTCAGAGTGCTTGCATGCCTTGTTTGGTTAGATGGAGTCCATAAGTTCAAGTTCAAGTTTATTGCAGGAAAACTCCATTGAGCAAGCTCATTCACAAGGAGGTCCTGTGACATAAACACTTAAAGTACAAACACAGATAGGTAATAACAGTATATACATGAAATGCACGTTACATGATACAGGCTGGATATACATACAAGGGTACCACATAGGGTGACCGCAGGTGGTAAACATTGATATGAGACAGGGAAGAGACTTACAGGTTGCATACTGATAAATGAAACATGATGACTGGAGTGTGCAATACATATACAGTATTTTGGCAGCTAGAACAAACAACAGTCTACAACTGATAAGGGGGGAGGAGTGATTTGATAGAGTAGCAGTGGAGTGTAAGCAAAGATAAAGCCAGGGGTAGAAGGGGAAGGGAAAGCAGTTACTATGACAAATCAATTATACCTTACCAGAGGATAAATATGGCACACATGGGGAAGGAAGAGACTTAATGACAGTTACAGGTGTCTTTTATTTTGGCTGAACTTAGCGCTTTGTAGAAGTTTATTGAAACTGTGCTAGTTAGTTTCAGTACGGTTTGTAATTGGTTCCAAATGGAGGGAAGGGCATAAGCAATAGCACGTTTACCAAAGGAAGTCCGCGTCCTTGGTATGTCAAGCATAATAAAGTCAGATTTTCTTAACGAGTATGACTATGTGAGATACTAATAAGGGAAGAGATAGCTTGGCAATTTCTGCAGGAGCAGTTTAAGAGTCCATAGCCCAGCATGGAGCAGGCATCTAGTAGTAAGGGATGTCCAACCAACAGCTGCATATAAGTCACAGTGCAGTAATCTGTAAGGAGTTGGTAAGGAACCGTAATGCACGGTGATAAAGGATGTCCAGTTTACTTAGATTTGCAAGAGTGGTGGAAGAATAGATTACATCGCCATAGTCGAGTAGGGGGAGAAAAGTGGCCTGTACAAGCTTGTTTCAAGTTTCAAGGGGGAAAAGGGGCCTATTTCTATAGAAGAAACCTAACCTTGCTTTTAACCTTCTAGAGACATCTTCAACGTGGTCACTGAAAGATAATTTATTGTCGATCCAGATACCTAGATATTTAAATTTGGTTACAACTTCCAGAGGCTCGTTTAGCGTGGTGACAATGAAGTCTTGGGCAGGGTATTGGGGGCCTGTGACAGCACTGCGAGAGAATATCATCGCTTTAGTCTTCTTAGCATTGAGCAGAAGCTTTGCCTTTATTAGATTATGCTCAAGTTATGCAGTCCGCTTAAGCACTCCCTTGACTTCAGATAACGATGAGCCAGAAGTATACAACACAGTATCATCTGCAAAAAGTGCAGACTGGACGTGAATATGTTAGCATCTAAGTCATTAATGTACAGAGAAAACAAGATAGGGCCTAAGATGGATCCTGGGGACTCCTCTTGCAACTGGCAACAGCAGAAAAAGCCTTCCCCTTTACTTTTTGGAATCTTCCAGTTAGGTAGCTAGAGAACCACTGGGTGGTATGGTATGTGGCACCCAACTTTGCAAGGCAATTGACTAATAGTTTGTGATCAACAGTATCAAAAGCTTTGCTGAGGTCCAAAAGACTGCACCAGTTACCTTCTTAGCATCTATAGCAGAGATCCAATCATTGGTTACTTTTGCTAGTGCAGTGATTGTGCTATGATTAGCCAGAAGCCAGATTGAGCTGGGTTAATGAGAGAGGTTTCAAGTGAGATTTTAACTGAATATGGATCAGTTTTCGAGAACTTTAGAAAGGATAGGCAATATGGAGATAGGCCTATAGTTGTTTACATCGCATGGGTCACCAGATTTAAATAGAGGGAGGATATGTGCTGATTTCCAGCAGAACGGCACAGTAGCAGATGTAACGGAAAGATTGAAGATGTGGAGAATTGGGGCAGATGAGATGGTAGCCTGACCTTAGGAAAAAGGGTTCCAAGCCATGAAGCCCTCTTGCAGGTATCTAAGTTAAGAAGAGAATCTTCTACTTCTTTATGAATTATCTCGCGCAGTTGGAAGGGCTAGGTGCAGGACTAGATGTGGCAGGAGGGTATGCTGGCTCACGCAGCACCAGCATAAGGTGGCGAGTCAAAAGCTAATCCAGCTGTGGCAAAGTGGGAGTTAAGTTCCTCCAGGATTAGGGACTTGTTTTCCACAATCTTGCCACTGCAACTATCTTTGTTGGGACAGAGGGGCCATGGCAGTCCTTCTATAGCTTTGATAGTCTTCCATATTTTATGAGGGTTACCTTTAGCTTGTTAGAGTAGAAATATAATAGTTAGCTTTAGCAGAGCAAAGTTTTCACATAGTTATTCCTGGCTGTTCTAAAGGCCTGCCAATCCGAAGATTCTTTGGAATGTCTAGCTTTAGCTCAGAGCTTATCTCGAGCTATAAGGGCTGCCTTGAGATCCGAGGTGAACCAGGGGTTGGAATTGTTCCGTACCCTTACTTTGATGAAAGGGGCATGCTTATTTATTATTGTAGTGAGTTTGTCATTAAGGATGCAAGCTGCCTTGTTGACATCTTTGGCTAGGTAAAGATCTCGCCATCTGATCATGCTCAGGTCAGATAGGAAGTTTACTGCACTGAATTTGCGAAAGGATCTTTTTGTTATAAAGATGGGTTGCGGCCGGGCCTTAATTTGAGATCTTATGCAAGCAACAATTCCATGATCGCTCATGTCGTTGTGAAACACTGCCAAATAAGATATTGTGTGTGGATGGGTGGTTAGTACCACATCTAGAATGGAACTGTTGGCAGTATTTAGAGTGTTGTTCCTAGTAGGTTCACTGACTAATTGCCCAAGACCTAGCTCGTCACAAAGGGATTTGAGGCCGTGTGATTTAGGTGACAGCCAATCCATATTTAGATCTCCTAGAAATACTGTTTCAGTTTTTGCATCGACGAACATGGATTTCAAAAGATTAAGGACTTCATCACCATCAGACGGGGGTCTATAGCCACCTAGGATAGTGATACATTCCGAGGAGGGGAGATGAAGGCTCAGCGAAACTAACTCAAATTCCTTGGCTAGAGATTTGCAACTAATATTGGTGACCAAGTACTTAGATTTGGCGTAGATAGCCACACCCCCGCCTCTTGACTCTCTATCTGCTCTAAATAAATTGTAGCCCTGCAGTGATATTTGTTGATCAGTGTTCATCTTTTTTAACCACGACTCAGTAATTATGATAAGGTCTGGGTTAACGTGTGCAGCCCAGGCTTGCAGCTGTACAAGTTTTTTAGGCAGGCTTAAAATGTTGACCATCATCATTTTTAGACCTGTGGCCTCAGCAAAATCGATAGGCGAGGTAAGTTGTAGGGGGGGGCCAGGGTTGAGCTCCATATTTCCTGAGCAGAGAAGAAGCAGAAGTATAACTTTGAAGAAACTTGAAGAAACTCCTTTCCCAGAAATCCCCAAAAGTGCCCACGAATTGATGCCCCTTTTCCTGACACATATCCTTTAACCATGTGTTACATTCCTCAGTCTCCTTGCTTCTGATTCTGTTGGTGCTGCCACCTTTGCCCCACACAGGGAGGACCTCGGAGAACACCAGTGCAGCAGTGAGTAGCCAACCAGCCACTTAGTTTGTTGAAGTTTTGTTTGGCCTCTTCTACAGTATAATTTGTCAGGTCAGTCGTGCTAAGGTGGATGAATACACTGAGTCCTTTCTCTTCCTTGTTCACAAGCTTCTCGATGCATTCCATATCCCTCCCACCGTTGAAGCACCGGGAAGGCATTTAACTGTTACTGTAGTCTGCAGGTAAATGCTCAGGTGTGTCTCAACTCCCCTCACCATCGAATCCTCCATGACAAGTGCCTGCTTACCTTTGTTTCTGCCTGCCATGCTATTAGAGTTGCCAGATGCCATAACCCTGGTCTGCCCTGCTCTCTTGACTGACACTCTGTCAGGATCTTGAATCACTGCCTGATATATATATACACACACATGAACTTATCTACACAATGAGTGATGTTTCAATAATAGATACCTTACAGATTTTTTTATAATTAGCAAAAAAACAGAAGAAAATTTAATTTTTGTTCACTTTTTTGACAAACAAATGTGAATAACTTTTAAACAAAAACTGACAGCATGGTACTGAAAGCAAGAAAAATGTTCAGCACAAAAATATCTACAAAATGAGTGGTGTTTCATTTATAGATACCTTTTAGTTTTGTTTTATAATTTGCAAAAAACAGCATAACATTAAATTTTCTTTTCCCTTTTTTGACAAACAAATGTGAATATCTTTAAAATGAAAAAGGTGGGGGCGCCAGAGAGCCAGCTTCGGGGCAGGACGTGTTCTTCACAGCTCCGTGTCGTTTTGCTCCTTTTTGTCAATAAAAAATATTTTAGGGGCTCTGAATTGACGTTTGGGTGAAATCTACAGAATCCCCAAGATCTCCGCTGCTCAACGATACCAAATACATTATGGGGGGAACGAAAAATACACTTCCCCCAGCTTCAGGAATACAGCGGCCTGTGGGAGCATGTGAAGCGCAAACAGAATGGAACTACGGATTGACCTGCTATATTTCTGAAGGAACCTCCCTGGCAAACTATTTTGGACTCAGTGAGGGCAATGGACAATAAAATAGAAAAAACGCTGATGAGGCTAGAGTCACAGGATGCAGCGATTAAGCGTTGACCGCATCAGTGTTAAGCGGATAAGAGATCCTGTCTCGCCAAACTACTGCAGCCCAGATAGTGAAAAGAAATCAGCAACTCCGAGGCAGACTGGGCGGTGAAGCATGCTCACGGGCAGGGAATGTGCGTGTCGTTGGCCTTCAGAGGGTCTGAGGAGCAGATCTCCTTTCATATTTAAAAACTTGGCTGGCGGAGAATCTTGGTATTCGGAGCACTTTGAGTGGATGGAACTACGTCAAGCATATCGTGATTAGGCCTAGAATTCAATCTACAGACCTCAATTTGCCTGCACTGTGCTGCTGTGACTGGGCCAGAAATGCGAGATGCATTAATAGGGGCAGGCTGACTGCCTCAATGTTCATGGGCAAGATGTAAAATTGTTTCCTGACCTCTCGTTCCAGACCCGTGCTCGTGCGTAAGCAATTTGATGCTGTTCGACGGAGGCTTGACATTTGGGATAGTTCACTCGTTCATGCTGCGCGAGACTTCAAGTAACATATGGAGGGAAGATGTGGCAATTCAGTGATCCACAAGATGCAGGTCGGTGGGTCGAGAAAGGCGGAGAAAAGATTTCAGGCCCAGCCACCACGAGAAGCAGTTGGGAGAACTCCGATTATGAAGAGGATTGAGTGACTCTTTTATATTTTTGGTTCTTAGCCTGTCTAATGTTTAGTATCTAATTAAACGTTTACAAGGGAAGAGTATGTTTGGAGGTCTTGAGATTTTTTTTATATGAGCAGGGAATCAGTCGGGGACAAGGGTAGAGGGAGTCTCAAAAACTCATTACTTATTTTCATTTATGAATGTTCCCTAATACTCTTGCAGTAGTATTCAATATTGTTATATTGCTCAAATCTTACTTTATTAATTTTTATGGTTTTGCCCAGATCAAGGTTCAGATACCGCTAAATATAAAATTTTTTTTATTGGCTATGAGGAGGGGCGGGCAGAGATGGTGGGGACCGATTTCAAGTGTAACCTATCTTTATATAAAGGTTCATGGCACGTTTAAGTTAGTGCAGGTTCACTACCCTCTCCCTTTCTTTTCAAGGACTTTGACCTTAGCCATGAGCGGCTGGCATTTCCTATGAACTTTTATGGACTTTAAGCAGATAATTGCTGTTGTTTCTTTACCCCCACTGTACCAGAAGTGAGAGATATCTACTGTTATTTTCAATATATTTCCTTGTAATTTGCTAATCTCTTACATGAGGAAATTGTGTGTATAATTTATGTACAAAACTAATAAACAGAAAATTGCAAAAAAAAAAAATGAAAAAGGTAGCACAGTACTGTGAGCATGACATTTGTTCAGCAAGAAGTTTTCTACAAAATTAGTGGTGTTTCATTTACTAGCAACCACTATGCTAGGCAGACATACTCTAGGAAAGTTAACCAAAACTCCCAGAAATTATCATTTAAAATAAAGATAAACAGTCAAAACCAAATGTTCCTGCATTGATAGAAAGCATCCCTATTGCATAAATGAAATACACAATGGTGAGCTGTCAGATAAATGATTTACCAACACTTGTGCTGTTTGACCTCGGACACCTCACTCGTGGCTTACGCCACTCATGAGGTTACCTGAGGTGAAACAGCACTTGTGTGAATAAAACATTTATCTGACAGCTCACCATTGTATATCCCTTCTTTATCACACTCTAGAAGCTTCCACACCATATATATTTTTATATATATATATATATATATACATATATATATATATATATACATACATATATACAGTACATATAATGTAATTTTAAACTACTTTAAAACTTGGCTTTACTGTCAGTGCACTTTTTATGTAACCTTTACTCCAGAGTCTTTTGCACCAAGTTTCTTTTAAGATAATTTATACCTTTGAGATTGGCATGGCAAAAAAAAAAAAGAGTTAAAAGCGACTGGCTGGCATCTTGTGCTGGACTGACAATATGGCTGTATTGTACTGATGAGTGCAGAACCCCTGCAGCTGGACAAAACATGCGTCAACGGTTTGTTGTTTCAGCCACTGTTGAATACGGTATTTTTCTTAATGTGGTGAAAACATTTCCCCTTGTTTTTCTTTTGTTTATGACTGAAGGCTCTTACTTGCCAACAACTGACAGATGTTTACTTTTTTTGAGGGGGGTCTTCTACTTACATTCAGTTGTCATATATCCTTGAATACAAAGAAATAAGTTCCAATTTTTGTCAGTACAATTTTTCAACAGTTTGAGCTTTTACAACAATTACAAACAGGCATTTAGCGAATGTGTATGAAAAAGTATACCATTTTATCAACACTTACCAGTTTTGCAGTTCTAGCTGGTGAGGAATGAACCACTGAAAAGAAACAGAACAAATAAAATTGTTATGAGCTGTTGTTCCTCCAGTTTTCACCCTCTTGGGAGACAGTATAGCACAGTGGTTTAGGGCTCTGAGCTGTAAACCTGGAGACCTGGGTTTCAATCCCACAGCCCCCACCTGCATACTGAGTGACCCTGAGCAAGTCACTTAACTTCCTTGTGCTCCCAGGTCACATCTGGAAACAAGCTCCAGCTTAGTGTGCCTTTCCTGGTTAAACAATTTCCCCTTTCCCTTCCCCACCCCCCGACTCCAAAGCCATTCATTAAAATACCACCAACAGCTTATTTAGGTTCAGTTTAGTTGGTTTGCATCTGTATCAACACTGTCCCACACCCCTTAGGATGAGGCTGAAAATAGGCAGTACTGTCTAGCCCTCCTTTCCCAGTGAACAAAAAAAAACAAATAAATTAGGTATTGAACAAACCACAACAAGCTGTAAAGTGATAACAGATGCCGTAGACAGTCACACACTGCAAAGTGATCCATTCAAATTCAAAACCTGCTCAGCAGTGAAAAGGTTCAAACATCTATGTCTTTACTGAAAATGGTGCGGTTTGGTGGCTTTAATAAATTACAAGTGTCCTCACTAGTTTTGAAGCAGCTTAGTGCTTCATCTCTGAGGTCATGTGATGACCTGGTGTGTGTGTGTGTGTGTGTGTGTGTGTGTGTGTGTGTATGTATATATGTATATATTTATACAATGGAGGTGAGTGATAAATGAGTGTGATAAATCATGTTATTTTCACCGGGGTGTGATAAATGTAAGAACTGACATTTAACACACTCTTGAAACACACATAAATCCATGAACAACTCTTCAATCCATAAACGTGCAAATGGTACATTTTGCAACAATGAGGCCCCATTGTATAAATCGGATACATGATGGGCACTCGTGTGATATGGGAAATATGTTCAGTCCTGTACAGCTGTATAGTGACCTCTGAAACCTCACTCGTGGCTTCACCACGTGTGAGTATTCAGAGGTCACTCTAGAGAAGTGAAGATATTTTCCATATCACACTCGTGCCCATCATGTATCCTATATATATATATATATATGTATATAAACACACACACACACATATATATATACACACACATATATACACACATACACACACACATATATAAATATAAATATATATATATTTATTATATATTATACTGGCGCGATAGCACCACTATAGTTAGGGTGAAAGGTAACATCTATGTTAAGCCCGGCTTTTTGAACCTTAATAACTTTGGAACCGTTCAACAGATTTACATGAAATTTGGCATGCATAATCTCTAATGGTAATTCTCTTGATGTGCCATATGATGTGTGAATCCGTTGTGTAGTTTCTGAGATACAGAGTGTTGAAAAAAAAAATCAATCTGTGTTTTTTGCCATTTCTTTGTCCACCTGGATCTCGGAAACGGCTTCAGGTTGTGGTCTGAAATTTTCAGGGTAGAAAGCCTTCACCTCACAGAGTGCCTTTTGAAGGTTTGGTGAAAAAATTTTAATCCCTTCAAAAGTTATACAATTTTTAAATTTCCCATTGTTTCCTACGGGAAAATTTATATGTCATGCACGAAAGAACTGATTTGTGCACACAAATGGCAATTTGCACACATTTCAGTCTGTTTTTGCAGAACCAATTAGCAAGTATTTTTGCATTTTTTAACCTTAATAACTTTGGCAGTGTTCAACGGATTTGCACGAAATTTGGCATGTATAATTTCCAGCTGGCTTTTTCCCCCTATATGCTGGGGTGGGGACGTGCAATGATGACCAACGTCTGCCCCACCCCATGTACTACATCAAGGTGTCGGTCTACTCAAGTAATTATATTAGGATTTAGTTTTATTTCTGATAGTTTTCCTAATAGTTCCCAGTGTGGAACAGTATTGAAGGCTTGGGAAAGGTCCAGGTGTATCATGTCAACAGACTGTCCTTGATCCAGTGCTGTACTTACTGGTTCAAAAAAGGTGAGAAGGTTTGATAAACATGACCTGCTAGGTGTAAAACCATGATGTGCAATGTCCTGAAGAACGTGAGTTTTTACATGTTGTAATATAAGATCCTGTATGATCCTTTCCATCAGTTTGCCTAAACAGGATGAAAGATTTATAGGTTGATAGTTTTCCACCTTTGATTTATCTCCCTTCTTAAAAATTGGAGTAATACTGGCATCCCTCCAGTCTGATACTACTTTACCCTCTTGGAGTGATGTGTTGAATGATATAGTAATAGACCCAACTAAAGTGGCTGTTAATTCTTTCAGGAACTGCGGATGGACACCATCCGCACCAGCTGACAGGGACCCTGTTAGTCAAGCAGTTGGTTTTGATTTAATAAAATCGCAACTCTAAATAGTAGTAAAATCTGTACAAAAATCACCCCATTCAAGACAATGGAGCGCAAAAACGCAGCCTTCATTTTCTGACATCACAACACGGGGCTGCGTGTGCCTGTGTGGGGGTGTGTCAGTAAGCTGGGGAAGTGGCTTCATTTTCGCAGAGGGCTATATTATGAGTGAAATAACTTTTTTATACCACTGAAAAAAATGAAATTATTAATACCCATCAACTCTGGAGCAGGTGAGTGATCATATATGTTTGATGGGGGCTGAAAAATCGGGGGTACGCACCTGCTCTTTAAAGGTATGCACATAACTTTAACATTTTTACATATTGTGACACCAAATTTGCAACATAGCCTTCATATGACCCCACCTATTGAGCAAAGGCAGTGAAAAATGTTAAATCATGTCTGGAAAAGGATTTCACCAAGCAAATGCAAAACAGCCTTTTGGGACGGATTTGCGAAATACAAGTGACACTGTCCATGAGGTGGGGTCCCCAAAAGGCCATGTTTAAAATTTGGTGTCAAAATTTGAAAAAAGGCCAAGTTATGCATCAAAATTGAAAACCCCATTGAAATACAGTGAACCACATTTATTGCAGTTGCCGGTTCCAGCAGCAAGACATATCTTCGAACGGAGAGTGGATCTTGAACCTGGAATCTGTTCAGGTGAGTGAGGGTGTATGGGGTGTACTGAGAGGTGTGGGGTGATGGATGCCAAGTGGGATATTTGGGGTCACATCGACAAGATACCCTTTTATGTAATGTATATAAAAGAAAACATCAAGGACAGTTTTCTTTATTTCAGGTACGGGGCAGTGAGCGGCGGGAGGGGGTACCACTAGACACCAGGGTAATAAATTCAAAAAGGGGGACAGTGATCGGTGGGGGGGGTGCCACTAGACACCAGGGCAATAAAATTCAAAAAGGGGGACAGCGATCGGTGGGAGGTGCCACTAGATGCCAGGGCAATAAAATGATGCCGCCAAATTCTATGTTCCTGTGCTAAGTCTTAAGTTTTTGTCTGTTAAGCAGATAAGCAGTGATTAAGAAAAGAAAAAAAGGAACAGAATATTTTGGCACTGTTTCTCCAATGCAGCAGTCTTCATCAAAACTCTGAAACTGCTAAAACTGCAAAGGCCAGGGAAGTGGGGGATTTGGTAACGAAGTAATAAAATTTAAAAAGTAACTTCAGTCACTACATTATAAAACAAAACATCCTGCACTTTTCTGTCTGCATTGCCTTTATGGTATGAATTTAGGAGACTGCTGTAAAATCTGTAAGGTCTCAAGAATTATGCCTCTTTCCCTTCACAAAAAAAGGATCTTTTTTCATGACTCACGATACGAAAAAAAAAGATTATTTTTCGTATCTCACAGTCACAAAAAAGATTTGTAATATTAAAAAAACATTTCAAGGGCATTTCTACAATAGTGAAGTGCAGATTACACCGGGGGGTGGGCCGGGGGTCCCAATGAGCCACACAGATGCGCTGAGCTCTCTCAACCTTCTCATTTTTGTGGGTTTGGGAATTAAAATTTTTTTTAAACAAAATGGAAACAATATGGTGGCAAACAAAAAAGGAATATTACAGTATGAAACAGGATTCCTTTTTCATTTCGTACAGCTACCCTGAAGTGCTTACTGAGCATGCTCAGAAACTTTTTTTCAAAATTAAAAAATGAAATAACTTTAAAATAGATTGTTTTTGTACCACAGTAGTAAAAGGCACATCTGTGGGCTAGTCCCTTTCTGCCCTAAAAATTTCAGACCAAGATTCCAAACTGTCTGGGCTGTAAGCAAGTTCAAAGAAAAACCCAGCAAAGTCGATAAATGAAAAGTCAGTTTTACACCTTTCTGGAACTCTGAAACCACACATATGACCAGAACACAACTCACCACATCCAGAGATCTACCCTAGGCAATGGTGCATGCAAATTTGTTGAACAGTTGTGCAGTTATTAAAGTGCAAAATTTGAGATTTACCACTGAAGTACCTACTCAGTCCTAACTATACTGTGCCCCATAATATATTAATTGCAAAAAAAACTTTATTAATGCACTAGTTAGGGTTGCAGTGACAAAAGTAGGGAAATGTGGCATAAGGGTTTCCAACCCTAGCACCCAACCCCATCCTGCAGGCAGCAACAGGCGTGGGATGTGCCATGGGGTTGTCAACCCTAACGCTCACCCCACTCCATGAGTAAATAAGATGAGATGGGTGCAGTATATGAGAATGGGGTGAGAGTCAGGGTTGACAACCCCATGGTACACCTCACACCTGCTGCTGCCTGTAGGGTGGGGTGCTAGGGTTGGAAACCCTAATGCCACATTTCCTTACTTTTGGCACTGCAACCCTAACTTGCACATTAACAAGGTTTTTGCAACTAATTTCCTTACTTTCTGAGACAGTATAATTGTATTCTTATTTCCTGTGGAGGGCCCTGCACTCCCATCCATCCAGATGTATGCTGTTATCCTTATTTCCTGTGGAAGCACAGGGCATGGAGGGCCCTGTGTTCTAATCCTGCCAGAGTATCTATTGCCTTATTCTGTAGTAATTTTCCTATCTGTACTGTATTTTCTATAATTATTTCCCCATCTGATGGCTTATATTTGATTTCCCCACAATTTACTTTTTTTGTCAGATGTAGCTTTAATTATACTTATTGATGAATTTGGGGTAGATGTTTGCTGAAATTGAACAGTTTTACCTTTCTGTTCTTTCGTCTTCCCTCCCTTTTTAAAACCTGCCAAATTTTGAATTCTAATTGTTTAGGGATTTTAGATTAAACATTCCCACATTCCCTGTGCCTTTCATCTCTTGCCTATTTGCTGGTCCCTTTGTTTCCTTACTACTCCTGGTCGTAGGCATATCTAATGAAGATCCTCCTGCAAATCACTTAACTTAATTGGGAAATAGTGTTACATAATGCATTATAACATGGTTTCTGAAAATACTGTCTTCTGATTCATTCAAACAAGTCACCTGACCATTGATTAATCCCTGATATACCCACAGTTGCATGTTCACAGGGCTTTATTTCACTATTTCTTTAAATAAAACTCCAACATAACACAGCCTATGTTATAAGAGGATTAACCCACGATAGGATATGTATGAGTTTACTGAGCATTAATCCACACCTGGGTGGTTGAAGACACTCGACTTCACCTTGTGACTCCAATCCCCACCCCACACCCCCAGGCATGAATTAATGCTCGGTAAACGCATACCCTGCCATGGGTTAATCCCTCCATATTCCTATTGTCTTTCGCAGCTCCTCTGTCTCACTATAAATACTGTTGCCAAATATATATAGAGCCTAAAATAATAACTAACACCACTATGATAATTAAAGATTAAATATGCATGATTTGCACATAAATAAATAAATCATTAAATAGACCAACAATAAAATAACACTTCATGTGCCTAAACTGCTGCCAAAAAAATATTTCAAAGCTCCAATATAAATAAATAATCACATAGAACACATTCACTTAACACCCAATGTGTTTCCCATCTATTAGGAAGTCCACATTAACTCCTTGTCGTTGCGTTGCTTGAAGAGTTCTGAAACAGCCCAATTATATAGCAGTCTCTAAATAAAGTGCATTTTGATTATAAGTGCCAGCAGTGCTTTGAAATGCACACAATCCCTGAATGCATAAAGTGCTCAGTCTGACCAATTTGTGGACTGCATGATTTTCCTGGCAAAATAACTCCCCAGGTTTGCTGCACTACACTGTTAATCCCATTCTTCTCAGTAATGCAGCCACTGCTGCTAGGCACTTTGTGAGCAACCTTGGAGCTGAGGTTAGGTCAAAAGTGTGCGGCAAACTGATTTTGCTCCTTTGCTAATCTGATTTTAGGTATTTTCTGTTGGAGTGTCTTACAGGGATGTGGAAGTATGCATCTTTCAGATCCAGTGATTCGAGCCACTCCTCTTTTAGTCAGGGATGGTGTAACTATTCCCAGTGTTGCCATTTTTAATTTTCCCTTTTTCATGTGCCTGTTCAGGTGGCCCAAATCCAGAATGGGCTACCAATTTACATTCTTCTTTTTTGTGAGAAGGTGTCTTGAGAAGAAGCATATTCCCCATTGTAAGGGAGGTGCCGTTTCTATGGTCCTTATCTCTGGCAATTTTATTTATTTATTTATTAGATCATTGGTTTACAGACCTTTGAGTCAAAGACTCATTTACAAAGGCACCTCATCAAGAGAGCAATACATCACAGCAAACAAAACAGTACAGTACATAACGCTTAGATTAAAAAAGCAACCAGTGTTACAGGAATTCACTGATGGTACAAGCTTGGTAACACGTAGATCACAGTAGTCATAATATAGGTACATGAGTACCACATCAGGTAGCAACCAGAGGTATTTTATTACATTAGTCATCAGATGTTGCCCGAGACCCTAGGCATATACAGCAAAGCAGACAGGGCAAACCCAGCCTAGAGGTGAGGGTAAGGGGCAGGTGGGGGATTATGTGCAGTTGCAGCAGCGAGTACTTGTCAGATGGCTTCTGAGGGAGACCTTGAAAGAACCAAGCTTAGTGGAGTCAGCTATGTTGGCTGGGAGGGAAATGAACCAGGAGGGAGCCCGATAGCAAAAGGATCTCTGGGCCATAGAGGTCCTTACCCTGAGGACAAGAAGGGAGGTTTTGACAGTGCTGCGGGTGGAGACTGGGGGGGGAGGCACGCTGCAGGGAGGTGGCGACCCGGGGGGAGAGCCCTAGCAGGGTCTTTCTTTACAAGAAGGCAGGTTTGGAAGCGGAGTCTTTCTTCAAGGTTGAGCAAGTTGGTGGTGGAGTACAGCAGGCACATATGGGTGCGCCTAGGGGCTCCCAGCATTAGCCTGCAGGCCTTGTTTATAGAGAGCTGGATTCTTGCAAGTGCAGTGTTGTCGGCTACAGCATAGATGGGCAGCCCATAGTCAATTAGTGACAGGACAGAGGAGGTGATTGCCAATCTAAGGGCCTCTTGTGGTAGGCAGTCCCTGTGGTGGTATAACAGTAAAATCCTGACACTGGTGGCAGCAGACAGGGCATTGATATGGGAGTGGAAGAAGAGTGCCGAATCAAAGGTAATGCCCAGATACTTGTAGGAGGAAACCTGCTCAATGGGGTTTAGTGTGCTAGGCAGTATCACGAGAGGGGCACCACTGGCTTTGCTTTGGCGATGCGAGAAGAGCATAGCTTTGGTCTTCTTTAGGTTCAGGACTAGCCTTCATGATGTGAACCAATGCTCAGCTCTATCAAAAGCTTGTTGTAGGGTGGCCTGGAGTGGGTTAGGGTCAGAGGCAAAGAGCACAGCATCATCCGCATAGAGGAGGATCTTACTTGGGCAGGCCAAGGGGAGGGAGTTGAGGTAAAGACTGAAGAGGAGAAAGCCTAAAATGGAGCCCTGGGGAACTCCGGAGCCGACAGGTCGTGTGTCAGATAGGGTGCTACTGATTTTTACATACTGAGTTCTGGCAGAGAGGTAGCTGGTGAACCATGCAAGGGGGCTGGGGGAGAAACCAAGGCATCTGAGGGAGTCAAGCAGGAGGGGATGGCAAACCATGTCAAAGACCTTGGAGAGGTCAATGAACACAGCACCGGCAGGACTTCCAGCATCAAGAGCAGAGTGCAGGGAGTTGGAGAATTTCAAGTAGCGCAGTTGTGGTGCTGTGACCTGCACAAAAGCCATGCTATTCAGGGTACAGAATATTGTGCATGGCCAGGTATTCGGCAAGCTGGTTGGCAACTACTTTTTCAGGGGCCTTAGAGAGTGGGGGGAGGATGGAGATAGGTCGGTAGTTACCCGGGGTCACTCAATCGCCGCTCTTTAGGATGGGAGTGGTGATGGTGGTTTTCCATGTGCTGGGGAACTGCCCCAGGCACAGAGAGTGGTTGAGCAGCTCAGTAAGTGGGATCAGGATAGCACCCAATGTCAGACGAAGTAGCCTAGTGTCCAGTAGGTCGATGCCGGGGTTGTTACTAACAACGGCTTTTTGCAGAAGGGGCCTAGCCTCCAGCAGGGAGATGGTACGTAGAAAGGAGGTCTCTGGAGAGTGAGCAGGGGCACTACTGGGATGGGGTCAAAGAAGTTACTGGGCAGGACTGAACTCAGGTCTCAGAAAGTGTGGTTTAGGCAGTCTGCAATGCCAAGGGGGTCAGAGCAGAGAGTTCCATTAAGGGACAGTTGAGAGGGGGGTGAGGAGCGAGATTTCCCATTCAGCTCTTTTACCTTATCCCAAAAGTTCCTTGCCGACCCCCAGGAGGAGACAAGAGTGGATTGTAGTACTGGGCTTTGGCCTGTCGAATGGCTCAAGCATACTTATTGCACTCTGTGTTGTACGCTTGCCTATCAGCTGGCTTGCCAGATTCTATGGCAATGTGCCATAGGTTGTCTCTCATTTTTAGTTTGTGAAGGAGGAAGGGGGTAACCAAGGGCGTGCTTTGCTTTTTGGTGCAATTTCTAGTGAATAGGGCATAGAGGTCATAGGCAGTGTTAAAAGTAAGAATGAAAAAAATCCAATGCCTCGTCTCTGGATGGTGCAAGCCTGATTTGGGACCAATCCAGTTGTGAGGTACAGTTCACGACGCAGGCCGCCTGGGAGTAGGCGACGTCACTGGGTGGTTTGGGTGCAAGTTTGCTGTTGGTAGCAGACCAAGAGAATATGACCAGGCAGTGGTCACTAAGTGAGTTGGAAAGTACACTGATATCGAGCACCCTCTGGGGCGGTTGGTAATGGTGATGTCCAGGAGGGTGCTGGTGACAGTAGAGGGGTTCAATCTAGTTGGGATGGTGACAAGCTGAGACATGTCAAGAGCTGCAAAGATATCTCTGGTTTGGGAGGCCATGGCAGAGAGCCAGTTGATATTCAGGTCACCAACAATTATCTGGGCCATTTTGGGTGGTAGGCCAGAGAGGTAGTCAGTAAGCACCTGAATGGCGAGGTCTTGCTTTCTGGGGGGGGGGGGAATATAGGCAACGGTGAGAAAGAGTGGGCCCTTACCAGGGTCAGAGGAGATTTTTAGTGTAAGGGCTTGTGCCCCGTTATCAAGCTTCAGTGGTGAAAGTGCATGTCAAAGGAGGGAGTCACGCATGTAGAGAGCACAACCACCTCCACACTTACCCACCCGAATTTCTGTACCTCCAGCTCTAACAGAATTGTTTTCCTTTGTTTGGAGTGGAGCAAAAACCTTTGCACTCTTTAGTTTTGGAATGACTGAAAACTGAAGGGTTAAACTCTGACTCACCATTTCCAGCACTCATGTGTCTGCAGTGATGGTTTTCTACTACTGGAAGTAATGAGACAGGCAGCACCCACTTGTAGGGGTTCAATGGGGGTCTGCACAGAGTCAGGGAGTTTGTTTTTCTTGTGGTTATGAGCTGGTGCATTCCTCTTCCTTGCACATCTCTTTCCTCTGCCTCTTGACACACCCCTCTGAGGAGGGTAGTCATAGTAGGAATAAGGCCCTTAGCTTAGTAAGCTTTGATAGTAGGCCCTGCCCCCCAACCTCTGCTTCCACAAAGTCTGAAGGAAGTAGAAGCTCATCTTCTGGGTCAAATTCTTCTACAGTAGGTTGTTCTTTGTTCATCAACTTTTTTCATGTAGGCTTCTGTTTTATCCCCAAAGAGGGATGGTCCCTAGAATGGGAAGTCCATAGCCTTTGTTTTGTGTCCTCTGACAGGATGGTTGCTCTGAGCCAAACAAACCTCCTCAAAGCTACTACATGTGCTGGTACCCAAAGTTAAGCACTTAGATAAAAAAAAGCAAAAAACTACTCAACACTGGCACTTAACAGTTCTGTGTCCATTTGTGAGGATGACTCTCCACGCAAGGAGTTCTAAAGGGAGACGTAAGTGAGCATCACAACTAGATAAGTAAAGACAACAATTTAAATCTTGGGAGTCAAATGGTTAAAAAATAAACAAATTTATTAGAACTTTATACCAATTAGCAGTAGCACTGAGTGGGGAAATGGCACACGGGACAAGGCAACTGTACCAGACTTAACCTCATTATGTTTTTAAGCAAAGGGTACCTAGGAAGAAATCAGCATGTACAAGCAAAGGGACTGAAAGCATTGGACTTAAATCAAATTGATAGGTATCATTCTGGTAAGGCGATTTTTGCCATTTTGCTCCAAGCAAGTACCTGTTGCCATTATAAGATGAACTCCACTGTTTAAATGATTGCTGCTAGGGTAAAGGGTCAGACGTAAGTTCTCTTTTGATGCTGTGTGCTCCAAGATGGCCAGGCAAAATGGATGCTGAACACCACTGAGCTCGGTCACAAGTTACTCTGAATTTCATTAGTTTGGCTCATTGCTTCAAGAGGGAAAGCGGCTTTTGAGATGGTAATGGTAAGATGCTGGTGGTAAGTAAGAAAAATTTTGTGGTACTAAGCGTTGTTCGAAGGACACATTGCAAGGTCATTTATCGGGTATTATTTCAATTTAGCTTCGAGGAAACGGTATTCTTGGTTTTGTCATGTTATATGCTTTGTACATGTCAACACCTCGAGCCACAGTGTGCACTACTTTCTAAAGCAGTTTGGATGGGAAATGGACCCATGTTTGTTATTTCCTCCCTCTTTTTTTCTCTCACTTTCTCTGCATGATTAGAAGGCCATATAGTGAACAAGCTGGAAGTAGGGGATTCCCCCCCCCCACCCCGTATGCCCAAATCAGTGCAGCAGTATAAAGAGCTTATGGAAGGCAGGTCTGAGAAGATTGCTAAAATGCAAGCTTCTACAGTGAAAGCAAAGGAAACTTCCATTCTTTCTCCTGATCTGCTACCACAGTTAAAGGAACTCCTGCAAGCTGTATCCCAGCTTGTAAGCCCTGTTATAGGTAAAATTACCCAAGGTAAATTACTTTTTCTTTCAAAAAAGAACTTGGCATTTGTGTCAATACAGGAAAATTAACAAGCTGGGTTACAAACTACATATCCTGTACCTGCATCTGATGAGGACATGGGGGGATCTAGAAGAAAGATCACAAGTCCCTCTTAAAATCTTGAATAAAGCTGAAATGGCACAAATGTCAGAAATGGTTCAGACGCAGATAAACACTGAATGGCAGGATTTGTCTGATGGATTCAATAGCCCTAAAGTTAGTTCACAGGATGCTATAGGCCTGGAGAGGCAGGACAGAAGGAAATAAGTGAGACCCTGGGGGCCTCAGGGGAGACCCAGCAAACTTATGGAAGCAAGTAAATAATAAGCAGGCCTTGGTATAAGAAATCTTTGAAGATGGCAAATTTAAGGCTGAAGTTTTAGATGTGGTATTTATGATGAAGGAAAATGTGTTAGATGCCCTGGGGGATATCAAAAGATCACTTCAGTCTGTAACAGTGGCCTTATCGGATATGAACTTAAAATGTCAAATATAGGCTACCAGGACTGAACATTTAGAAGAAAGGGCTTCATCAGTAGAAGACTCTATGCGTTTAGTCCCTCAACAAATTCTGCAGTTAGGGAAGTAATTGCAGGCCCTGAAAATGAAAGTAACCAAAGAGGAAGATCGTGCCCGTAGAGCGAACATTAGACTTTGTAAACTTCCCGAAGGGGTGCAGGGCACAGAGAACTCATTACCTTACTTTGAGAAAATATTAACTCTAGCCCTGGATAGAAAGTTTCCTGAAGACAAAGTGGTACTGGATCGAGCGCATCGAGCAGGAACATGGTCAGGTGACTTGGACTATCCACGTACGGTTTTTGTAAAAACCTTGAAATTTCAAGACCCAGAGGCCATTCTACAGAAGGCCACAGTGGCAAAAGGCTTAAAATTTGAAAATTTACAGTTTAACACATATCCAGACCTTTCTATGGAAACGGTGGAAGAAAGGAAGAAATTTAACCCTTTAGAACAGCTACTTTATAAAAAAGGGATTCATTTCTCAATTCTGTATCCTGCTGAAATACGTTTTGTTTTGAATGGGTGACTCCACACATTCAATAATGCAGATGAAGCCATGGAAGCATATACATTAGCTTACGTGCCTACTTAAGAGAGTGATTGCAGCGATGAAACAGAGTGGGCTAAAAGGAAAATGGGGGGGAGTAAAGAGGGAGTATTCTGGAAAAAAAATATATTGAATACTAAAAACATGAGCATATGATAAAAAGTGACCCTGAAACTCCTTAGTAGGTATTTTGGCATCTCGAGATGATACATTTTTCATCTCATTGGGAAGGAAGGGGGTGGGTGGAAGGGGTGAAATAGGATTTTTTTTATGAAGTTTAGAGGGTATTTTGCACTTAACTGGTTCGGTCCCAACAGAATAAAAAGATATCAGAAACATTGGTCTTAAGAGGTGGAGAGATCCTGGGGAGATTTTTTTTTTGTTTTTGAGAAGCTGTGGGGGATAGCTTTAATATTACCACCTGGAATGTCAAGGTCTCCATAACCATAAAAAACACTGAAGATAATTAAACTAATGGACCAAAAAAATATAAATATGTTACTGTTCCAGGAGACACACTTAATACAAAACGATACTAAGTGGTTGGAGCATCGGTGGGGAAAGGTCTATGGATCATCATATGCTGCAAATGCTAGGGGGGTACTTGTGGCATATAACAGGAAGAGAGTAATGCCAGATGTTTTGAAAGTGGAGACAGATCAACAAGGAAGATATGTGATTACGATGCAAATATACAATATAAAATTTATGTCTGCAGCATTATATGCACTGAATCAGAATTCTCCTACTTTTTTTCAGAATTTTTTTACATTTGTCCACATTTGATGCTCCATACTTGGTTGGGGGAGATTTCAATTTGGTGTTGCAGGAACAAGATAAAACTTCACATTTAGATAAAACTTGGTCATCCTCAAGAATGACTATAAAAAATGTCATGTGTGATTTGGGATTAGTAGATCCTTGGTAGGAATTTAATAAAGGGGGAGAATATATTATTGTTCCCCCCTGTACATCAAATGTAATCACATATTGATTTTTTTTTAAAATTTCAAGAACCTTACTTTCAAATGTTCAAGCCATACAATACCTTCCTATAATACTGTTGGACCATGCACCATGCCTTCTTTCATTTAAAATAAGCCAAACTCAAGTCACTTTCTAGATTTTGGTGAATGGATGTCTCACTATTATCAAGAGAGTTCGAAAAAAAGAGATAATTAAATATACAAAAGAATATTTTCATTTCAACATGAATCAAACTGTCTCTATAATTATTAATGTATGGGAAGCTTATAAAGTCTGCATTTGGGCGCTCCTTATAAACTTGACCAGCTATTAGAGAAAGAAAAGCCGAGATGATCTGAAAATATTGGAGGCAGAAATGCAGCGACTTTCACAAAATAATAGCTTAACACTGGATCCTCAGATTTATAAACAACTGTTACAAAGGCGAGATAGACTTAATCTGATAATGAATGAACAAGCAGACAGATAATGAGTGCAAGATCAAACTATTTCTTCAACACAGATAAACCATCGAGACTAATGGCATGGCAATTCAAACAATTATTGACTAAAATTACAATCAACAATTTAAAAGATCACACGGGGGTTATTAGGAATCATCTATTGGAAATAATAAATGTGTGAGAAAAATTTTAGAGTGATTTATATAGGTCAGAATTTGGGGGAGACGGGGAACAAATTTCTCTTTTTTTTTTCTGCTCAATCAAGATTCCTAAATTATCAGAGCATATTAGAAAAATGCTTGATTTACCTATTTCAAAATTTGAAATTTAAACTGCGATTAAGGAATTAGCTATTAATAAAGCCCCTGGACCAGATGAGCTAGGAGCTGAATTTTACAGATTTAATGAAGATTTATTGGTTGATCCCCTGAAAAAACTATTTAACTCATTTACAGCAACTCAATTAATACCAGATACTTTTAGGGAAGCTATTATACATTTTTTTTTTTAAAAAAAGACAATGATCAGCTGAACTGTGCATCCTATCAGACCATCTCTCTCTTAAACACTGATTATAAAATCTCTATAAAAATAATTGCAAGCGTCTGGAGAATGTCTTTTAGTACATCAGAATCAGAATAAATTTATTAAGAATAGAAGGCTTTCAGAGAACATCAGAAGAACCTTGAATATTATTGATTTGAACCAACACTTAGATGCAGTTTTATTGGCCATCAATGCCAAGAAGGCATTTGATAGGATTGAATAGCCTTATATTTTTGAAGTGTTAGAGAGGATGGGCCTGGGTGCACAGCTCAGCGGATCGCTGAAATTAATATATGAGAAACCAATAGTGGTAATTCGGGTCAATAATTTAACAGCAGACAAAATTAAATTAGAAAGAGGCACAAGACTAGAATACCAGTTAATACAAAAGGAAGAGAGAATCAGTCTCTATGCAGACGATATATTAATGTATACAACTAAACCACAGGCATCAATCCCTAAATTAATACAAATTACAACCACTTACAGCTATTTTTCAGGCTATAAAATTAATTGGATTAAAACATTGCTTTTGAAATTGAGAGTGGATTATATATTACTGGGGGCTGAGGAGCCAACTGAATGATTTGGTAGATAATATTAAATATTTAGGGGTTGATATTAGTGCACATTTGTCAGATCTATATTCATTACATTTTTAGAGACTATTGCAACAGATTGGAGATTTTAAAAGATGAAATTCTTTATTTCTGACCCTGATAGGTAAGGTTAATTTTATCAAAAAACAGATTCTGCCAAAGGCCCTTTTTCTTTTTCAAGTGTTGGCTATTCCAATCCCATCTGACTTTTTCTTAAACTTAGAGCTCTGATAATGACATTTATGTGGAAAAATAATTGTCAGAATTTCATGGAAAACCTTAACACTTCCCAAAATGAAAAGGGGGGGGGGCAGGCGTAAACAGATTTTCATTTGTCTATATAGCAACTCAATTGGCACAAGTTTGGACCTGGATCCCTGGGGATACGCCACCAATATCCTCAAGTCAGACATAAACAGGGTCTCAGCCTTATGTCTTGCTTATGAAAATGCTATACTCGGGTATATCTGTGAGAAAATTAAAAGCTCTCATGACAACTACAACAACTTATCAATGTTGGATTATGGCTGAAAATAAGCTTAAAAGCTCTAAGGAGATATCGGAATTTACACCACTTAATAACAATTACAATTTTCTGGCCCATTAGGAACTTATTCTAAGAAATGGAAGGAGGTAGGTATAGTTCAAATAGGCGATATTTGTTCAGGTAATACACTTCAAATGTTTGAGCTAATTTCAAAAAAATTTGGTTTGTTGCCAAATCAGATTTTTTTTTTTATAATCAATTGAAGTCATACTTGAATCAAAATAGAGGAATAATTAAATTACTAGAACCCCTAGTTTGATTAGAGATTTTATACAAAATAAACGGAAAAAATGATTTCATTAATATATATGGCTTTATTGGAGGTTACAGAACATAGTATTGATAGGGTAAGAAGAAAATGGGAGCATGATTTGGGGATAAAAAATTTCAGTAGAAATGTGGCAAGATATTATTAAGGCATATATAGAAAATGTTTCTTCGGTTAAACTCCGGCAAATACAGATGAATACAACACATCAAATTTATTTTACTTCCAAAAAATTACATTTAATGAACCCAAACTTAACTGATAAATGTCCCAGATGTACAAACACAACAGGCATGTTCATCCTTTTGATTGGCTTTTGTCCCTCATTCTAAAATTTCTGGCATGACACAGAACTTTTTACTCAGAGGGTAATGAAGAACAATATTTATTTTTTGTCTATGTTGAAGCTTTTGGCTTGGACACCAGAAAAATCAGCTTTGGATGTACATGATATCAAATTGTTAACAATCTTTCTTATAGTGACCAAAAAGTGCATATTACTAAAAATGGAGGGACCCTGACCCACTGGTGTTTAAACAATGGTTAAATTCAGTAATCGATATATCTAAGCTAGAGCAAATCTGGTACATTAAGAATGGTTTGAAGAACTAATTCTTAGAAATGTGGAACCCATTCCAGGTGGAACTGAGTATATAAATATATAATTTAGTATTGGATAGTTAGTTTATTAAGTAAATAGTAGGCTCTCCCCCCTCCTTCCTTGAAATATGATAAGAAAGTAAATGAATGGACCCTATCTGAAAACTCCTTTTGAGGAAAAGATATATTGGGACCCCAACACTTTTCTGACAAGGGGAAAAATAAATAAACAATTGCTGCTATATTTTCGCATGGTTGTGCCACATAAACAGGACCTTTCTCTTACAAAGGACACTTAGATAATTTTTTTTCACATACAAGCGTATAGCTAATGCTTACTGCCTGCACTTTTTGCACTTTTCTATAAAACGTTTCTTTGATCTAAGTGCTTAACCTTGAACCATCACAAGACTAATTATTCAAAAGGTGTTTATATCTTTTTATTTTAAACAATGGGTTGTGCCATATTTGAGATGATTTCTATACATGATGAAAAAATATGAAGATTTAAACTGTCTCTACAAAGTGAATACTTGCAAATACTTTACAAAACTAAATAAACATTTTTAAATGGAATGAATGTATGATTAACATTCTGTTCAGATGCTAGCGTTCACAAACAGGGCCAAGATATGGTCCAGGCCTGTTCGATTTTGATTATTCTTCCTTACATGTCACATAGCAGGAAAATGAGACAGAAACAGTTGTACATCACAATGTCCCATATTTACCAGAGTAATCAAAGGCATTTTGTTCCTGAATATGCTATTACAGTCAGAGCTCCTCAGATGATATCCATGTCCAAGCAATCATTCCCTGCCTTCTTTACATCCTTCAAATTTTGTAGAAGAACTTTCTCTGACTAACCATGAAGCTCAAGTTCATGCATACAAAGAGCCATTCCAACAAAAACCCAATATGTGGAAACATCAACGTTAACTTCGATGTATCTGTATTATTTGATATAGATATTTGATGAAAGTTATCCCTCTGTTCTTTGACAGCATTTGTTCTAAAACCAGGGTACCCTCTATGTCCTTCACCAAGAGCAAGTTGGGCAGTCAATAGGAATTATGTTTCTCTTTTGTTAGCCTTGATAATGCTGTTACCCCTTCCATCTCCATAGTTCTTTTACATACATCCCTCCATTCCATTAACCATGGACATGTAGGTTTCACTCAGCACTGTGTGATGGCTTTCCCACCACTGCAATACTTATATTACATAGACAGGATTAAGCTTCAGTTTGAACACTATCCAGTGGCCAACCCAAGCCCATGTGCTGAAATGTCAGCTCCCCTTGCTATCGACAACATAGATTCAAAGCTAGGGATTATCTGCATTAAAAAGAGGCGTGTCTGTAGATTCTCAAAAAATGTGGTAGTGAGTTCCCCTTTGCCCACATCCTCTCCAGCATCTATTGTATATGATATATTATAATGTTTTTTACTGGGGTGTGAAAATATCTTGAAATGACTTTCCAATGGAATTCGCACCGAATACCTGAAGCAGTAGTGTTATGAGCCCCCGCTCGTATTGTATTCCATTCTGATTCTTCAAATGTTACCCCGTATCTACTCTTCTTATTTTATCTGCACTCTGTGAGATTGTTCCGTCACTTCAGGGGTTAGATGCCTATATAATGCTGACACTGTATTTGTTTCTTTGTACCTGTATTTTTGCACAGTTCTGTATGTCATCAAATCATTCAGTTTTTAGCCAGTTCACCCTTATTTGCCCTTTGATGAAGACAATTCCTAACCTGCAGCTATTCACATTACTTGTCATCTAGCTCATGACCCCACTTAAAACTGTAAAAATGATCTAAAATACCCTCTTCCTGCAGTTGAGCAAAAGTAAATATTATTTCCCACTGCCTGTATGCATCTTCTACCCTTGCTGGCACAAAGGATGGATATTAAACAACAGGCTGTAGCAGTCAACATCCACAACCAGTGTTGATAAAAAGCTCTGATATTCCAATATACGTATCTTGCAATCAGCCGTTTATTACAAGTCCCAAATAGTTGCACTGTGCAAAAATAAAGTGCAAGGTGTGAGTGGTGCCTATAACCCCCAATATTTCACAACTGTGCTTGGTGCTTTTTCAAAGAGGCACACCCAAGATAGAATTAATTCTGAGACACCTGTACTGGAGCATCAAAGCTTTTTATTACTACTGACTATGGAGGGTGAGCGCTACAGCCTTTTTCTGTGGACATCTGAACTATTTAGTTGTTGGAACCCTTACCTTACCCTGTAGTGGCACAGTCACACTGCATTGAACAATAGGTATCAGAACTAAATGAGCCTATTACATATCTCTTATTTTTAAAATAAATCTTATCTTCGTCTATATTGTCACTGTATGTGTGGTCCGTTCATTTTGATCGTTCTAACTAGAAGAGGGAAAATCTCAACTATAGGTACAAGGTTTGTGGGTGTATTACTCAGTAGTGTAAGGGTGGAAGGAGGCACTAGACCCGTCGAGACCACCCTCCCCACACAAGTGGGGATTATTTTGAAATGCTATCTCAAGAGATGTTTATCTAGTTTGGCCTTGAATGTATTAAAGTCAGCTGCATTCATTATTTCACTGGGGAGCATGTTCCATGATGTAGCTGCTCTGACTGTTAAGTAATGTCGACGTTTGTTAGTCAGTGCCTGAGGGATACGAATCTGTTTACTGTGGCATCTTAAATTCTCAGGCTTGTCAGCCATTACTATATTGCATTCTTTAGTAAGGGAATTGTCACTCAATATGTTAAATAGCAGAAGTATGTCACCCCAGTCCCTTCTCAATTGTAAGTCATACAGACCGAGAGTGGTCAATCTAGACTCATATGGCAAATTGCTGACTCTGGGGATTAGTTTTGTCATTTTCCTTTTGCATGATCTCAGCAATTTTCTTGCCTTTATTTAGGTATAGGGCCCAGTAAGAGACAACGTAGTCGGTATGGGGTGAATAAAAGCTGTGTAGAGTGGTAGGATACAATGTTCACTCCTTGTAATAAAGATCTTTTTTATGGCTGATGCAATGCGGTCACCTGTTTGAGCCACTGCTCTACAATGGTCTCCTGAGGCTAGGGTGTTACTTATCAAAATCCCTGGGTCTTTTTCCACTAAAACAGGTTTTATGTTACTTCCACTGAGTCTATATGTTGTGTGGGCATTTTTTATTCCAAGATGGATCACAGAGCATTTATCAGTGTTAAACAACATTTCACTGCATTTCACCACGATGAAGGTCACTTATGTAAATTCCGAATAAAGTAGGTCCTACACTGAGCCCTGTGTGGTACCCCACTTGTGACTGCAATCTCCTTTGAAATGATGTCCCCTATCTTAACACTTTTTCTGCTTTGTAGCCATTTATTGATCCATTCAACCAAATGACTACTAAAACCCAGCATAATCACTTTGTTGACCAACGAAGTATGGGGTACTAGGGGAAATGGCTTTTTATTGTGGTGCAACACAGGGTTTTATTTAACTCCAAAAACTGATTAGCGTTTTGCTCATAAAAGTGCTAAAACATTGTGAAAATCCATAGCATTTGCCTCACTGTGTTTAACAAACATAACATTTCTAGACAACCTATATAAATACTTTCTGTACAGTTATCATTGTCCCAAGAAAAAAAAACTGCTAATCAGTTATTTAAAACCCTGCAACATTCTGCCTAAAGGGAACCCACCCAAAGTTGCCTGAATCCAGTAATATCTTAATGATCAGTGTGATCCAAGCTGCTTCATAATATCCACACATATATGATAAGCCTAGGCCTCCCTGCTGGTTCCTTTTTATTAAGGTTTCCCATCATATCCAGGGTCGCCTATTGTTCCACGTAAATTTAATCAATGCTGTGAGTAATTCTTTTCAGTCATTTTGAGGAACAGGAGAAGGTAAAATTTGGTAGGAAACAGAAATCTAGACAATAAACTCATTTTAATGATATCAGTTTTGTTAGTCAATGACATGATGGGGGGGGGCTTCCATCTTCTAGCACCAGTGTTAATTTCTTGTTTTAGTTTGCTATAGCTGGACTGTTAATGTATAATTCAGAAATATTCATGGACTCTGAACTCCTCGATATCGGAAACTGTGTTTCAAGCCACTCCAGTGATGTGGAGGGCTGAGGTGCTGGCATCTTTGCCAACAGCCACGCTGGCAACCTGGGTTCGGGAATGCACCAGGGTCACTTGGGGGGGGCAGTCAGGTGATGAAGGATTGAGCATCCCAGGATGGCTCTCCTCCCTCAGGTAGGGAGGGAAGACTCAGAGTCTTGTGGCTTGCCTGACTCCTAGCAGAGGTTGGGTGGCAGCACTGGTGGGACCAGAAGATGTGGAAGGACATGCGCTGACACAGCATGCATGTGCATGCATCACTTGCAGATGTTCCGGGGGGGGAATGAAGGAAAATGCATCGGCTCACTGGCATCCTCTCAGGCACCACGTGTCTCAGTGTGACTGGCCACCTGCCAATATGGCTTTGTATAAGTAGTGGTTAACCCCAAGTCCATGAGATGGGTTGGTAACAGGGCTGCGGGATGCCACCAAGACTAGGGATGCAGGCGGAGAAGCAAATAACAGAAAAAAAATGTGTCTCATCCATTTGCAGGGTAATGGTTTAGTAGTTCAATAAGGTGCAACATCTCCAGTTTATCTTTATTTTAAAACTGAAGATAGGACTGTATTTGTGTAAAAAGGCTTTAAAACTCACCAACTCCAACAGCACTTTTCGAAGTCCAAGGATTCCATTGCTTAACCATAATTCAAAATGGTATCTCACAGCCAATGACGTAAGGAAGGAAAAACTTTTCAAAGGGTTTTTTATGTAAATGAGGATATTGTTTGCATATAGAGATAGCTTGGTTTCTACCCCATGGAGTCTTACTCTTTCTGTTGGAAATTCACCTATTAAAGTGGAATAGTCAGCACTAGGAGTCCCACATCCAAGTGTGGGGTTGGTCCCGTTTTTGCACACTGCTTTAGTGCAAAAACAAATTCTTCTACATGCTGTCTGCTGCAACACAGTAGATTCTACCAGGCTGATATTGCTGTAACCAGAAATCCCAGAATCCCCGCAGATAATGTCAGATCCAGGTTACAGCCACAGGAGATTCAACAATCTGCATAACCTTTGAACAGCTGTTTGCTGATCAAACTGTTCTCCCGGGGCTAAATGCAGTTCTCTGTGACAGTACATTGCCCCAGGAGGACAGCAGGCCCAGCAAACAAAACGTGATTAGAGATTATAAAAACTCTGACATGTACTAGTACTCCTCTACAGTACATCGGACTGTTGAATCTCCCACTGCTGCAGTTCTGTTCTGATGTCAGCTTCAGGGCATTCTTTGATTCCTGGTTATAGCAAATGTCAGGGCGGTAGTCAGCAGGATCAGCCAGGTACAATATATTATATTGCAGTAAACAGTAAGTAAAAAAAAAAAATGTTTTCTGCACACAAATTGCAAATTGGGACCAGCCCCAAAATTGAGTGTGGGGTTCTTAGTGCTCACTCTTCCTTTCAATGCCTTAGTCAGAGGTTCCATGCTCATGGAGAAGAGGAACAAAGGTCATCCTTGTATGTGCCTCTGGCTAAGGAAAACAAATCAGATATATTTCCATCTTCTTTAATGCTAGCTAAGATGAGGTTTTGAAACATGTCAACCCAATTTGTAAAAGCTTTTCCAAAACTTTTTTTTTCAGTCCCACTGTTAAGAAAGTCCAACTGAACCTGTCAATGGCTTTTTTCTGCATCAATGGTGTTAGCTACATGCTAGCCACTTTAGAACCAGTAATAAACAGAAACCTTCTCACATTGCCATATATATATTTATTTGATCCCATCTGTTCGGACTGATTGAACCCTTTTACAAATGACTCATGTTAATCTATTTGCTAAGATTTTAGTAAGCACCTTTAGGTCCTGATTTAAAAGCAAAATGGTTGGTAAGGACCGCACTGCTAAGGTTTTTTCCCCCCGGTTTGGGCAACACAGAAATTAGAGCATGATGTTGAATATTTAGCGTCTTGTAGATTCTGGCAGGTGGAAAACATTTCATAAAGTACAGGAAACAATTTTTGCTAACGGATTTATAAAAAACAGTGCTTAACCCATCTGGTTCTGGAGCCTTATTATGCTAAGAATCCTGTATTGTTGTTTCTATTCCACATGCTTCACTGCCATAGCCTGACACTGTGGTTAGCTGAAGGTTAATTTAGAAAGCACTGGTATTGGTATATTGTTCCCGACAATAATGTGTCTTGATGCGTGTAGGTCCTAGTTTGTCCCCTTGGCCATTTAAATGTCCCCGTATTTTGTATTTAAATAAATTATCTTGTAATGTATGCTATTTGAAACTTCCTGTGATTTCTCGTACTACAAGGACCTCACTGGAAATGAGCTTGTCTCAAATGAGTTTCCTGTTCATTTTTTGATGAATGAAATATGTTACTACTTTTGCTACTACTACTGCTAAAACTGCTACTACTGCTACTAACTACTAGTACTACTACATTGGTATTCTCCCCCATTTCTGAGTGTTGTGCCTCTTGGATACACAGTATATTTTCAGCAGAATGCTTTAAAGGGACACTGTCAACCTCTTTTCCATCACATTATTCCTAATTAAAAGCCTACATTTTATGATTGCTTACCTTCTCTAAAATTCATTGATGTTGCTGTTTGTTTTGTCAGACTCCTTGTTTAGTAGAACTGAGATGTATAGTAAGGTATATTTACAAACAACCTTGTTTTGTTTACAGTCCTGTATCTTTTCTTACTGCACACTCCCTAAGCATTACAAACACACCCAAACAGTGCAGTCACTCATGAGGCAGTAGCCTCTTAAACTCCTACTGCATCATGAGGGGCTAGAATGTCACGGATCACACCAAGCTCTGTGGGAGAGTGGACATAGCTGAAGGGATACAGGACCTACAGAAAGATCTGGAAAAGCTGGGGAAGTGGTCTAAGATCTGGCAGCTTGGCTTCAATGCCAAGAAATGTAAAGTTATGCATATTGGAGCCAAGAATCCCAGGACAGTGTACTACCTGGGTGGAGTTCAAGTATCTGCATCAGAGGAGGAGAAGGGCCTGGGAGTGATGATCACTAGTGACCTGAAGCACTTCATGCAGTGCAAGAAAGCAGCAGCAAAGGCAAACAAGATGCTGGGATGCATATCTAGGGGGATCAGTAGTAGGACAGAGGAGGTTGTACTGGTCACTGGTAAGGCCGCATCTAAAGTATGAAGTTCAGTACTGGTGTCCACCCATCAAAAAGGACATTAACCTGCTGGAAAAGGTCCAGAGGAGGGCTACAAAGATGATAGCAGGTCAGCAGGGTAAGGCATACAAGGAGAGATTGAGGGCACTGAACATATACTAACTGGAAGACAGGAGAGAGGGAACATGACTGGGACCTTCAAGTACTTGAAAGGAATAAATAAGGTTGATAAGGAGAGTCTCTTTAAGCTGAGTGGCAACCATAACATGGAGGGGGCATAGTCTTAAGCTGGCGGGTGGGAGGGTTAGGAGGAAGGTCAGGAAGCACTTCTTCACAGAGAGGGTGGTGGACACTTGGAATGAGTTGCCGGAAGAGGTCATCTCATTAGAGACAGTGGGCAGCTTTAAGAGAGGCTGGGCTAGGCATAGGGGTAAGGTAAGGATTATACGTAGAGAGGATGGGAGGAGTGGGAAGGGAGGGCAGGGACATTAGCTCAAGCTGTGGACCCTGCAATATGAGCAGACTTGATAGACCAAATGGCCTTCCTCTGCTGGCTTCTTTGTATGTATGTATGTAATGTGTTGTGGGTGTTTCCAAGTCTAGGAAAGATGCACGTGGAACTGATCAAGGAATGTAAACAAACCTATGTTTGTGTGGTAACACCAGTACTGCGGGCAGTCTGCTTTTCACTTTTTTTAAGAAAAAAAAGAGTCAAAATCAAGCTACCAGCTACATTAGCAATCTTTACAGAATGTTGGCAATCATAAAACATGTTTTTAAATTAGGGACACTGAGACGTAAGGGGGTTGACAGTGTCCCTTTAAAAACTGTCTGCTAACATTCACTTTAAAAAAATATATATATTTCTTTCTCAAAGTGTATATTACCAAAGTTTCTAAACATACTGCCACAAAATATGGAGCCTAATACTGCAGACATTATTATCACAGAGCTTTTTTTTTTTTTTTTTTTACAGTTCTCGAGGATGGAAATTTTCTGTATTTTACAAAAGGAATTTCTTTGTGATGTACCAAAGGTGTATTAATTATTACACTACTTCTGTCTTAAGGAATCTTTTACAATTCATGTATTATGAAAGGACATCATTTATTACGAAAGGACATCATTTTACTTACCACCCCGCAGAACGACCAAGGGGACCTCAGAACCTACTGGAAACTGCTTTAGAATCTCCACCACCTGGATGTGATTCAGGTCTTGAACATTCTGATTATAAATATCTTTAATTACATCTCCTTTATGAAGACCATGGCACCACTGACTATCCAAAATCATCTTCACCTTCTGTCCAGCAGGACTGTCTGCTATTGCAAAACCAAATCCCTTGGGACCTTTTATCAATGGAATGGTCACCACCTCTGGCTGAGAACATCCTGAGGAGGCTGAAGAGGTTCTCTGTTCATAACAGTCCATGGAAGGTCCATTAAAACGACCATTGCCCATCACCTGGCCTAGTTTTCCATCATGGTCAAAAAGATTTGACCCAGTCTTGGAGTCTTGAGTACCAAGAATAGTTTCACCCTTAGTTAATTGTTGGCCATTGATAATGGGGGTAGCAGTAACAACATCACCTTCTGGTTCTTCATGCTCCTCTGGAAGAGGATAACCACGACATAGGATCATATTCACATACTGGTTCACAGGAATCAGCTGAAACATCTGAACAACATCAGCATGGGTATACCCAAGGACACAAGTACCATTAATATCCACAATAACGTCTCCTGCAAAGAAAACAGAATACTGTTAATGTACATAAATCATCTACATAACATGCTGCCTTTATAAGCATGAAAATTAACAATCAGGTCATTCCTAAACTTTGTCCTGTTACATCAAGGTATTAGTCTACTTTATCGCAGACAAAATGCAGAACTGAATCAAGCAGCAATATTCAATAAACACTGTTACTGTATTACTGTAGTTAGGGTTGGGTAAGTACTTCTATGTTAAACCTCAATCTTCAGCCACATATCTGTGCTGTGTTTGAACCAAGGGACCTGAAATTTGGTATGTGTACCCTTTGTGGTAGGATCTCAATCTGCCAAGTCAAACAAGCAGTTCACCAGTTTTTAATTTACATGGGTGAAAAAAAGGATAAAAATAAGTTTTGTAATATTTTTATTGATTTTCAAAAGACAGGTACAGACAGCGAACATTAATACACAGTTATCTGTCAGACAATATATCTGGTGCACATTTTGCTTTGTTTCAGTTACTATAGTATATGTCATACATATGTTAGCTGATTTGGGTTTAAAGTGGTGTGGAGACAACAAACATTAAAAACTACATAACAATAACTTACAATAAAAAACAAATCACTGGATTACAATAAGCTCAGTCTCACAGTACATTGTTTGTCTTCATTTGATTAGGAGAAATGAAAAACATTCATGAATTCACATTTCAGTTTTTCAGTAGTTGTTCTCAGCCTGGGGTTCTTATCAGGGTCTAGATGGCGGTAACCATCCTTAACAGTGCTGCCTCCTTCAGCAGGAATGGGTCTATAAGCATACCCGAGACTCTATCAAATATTTCCCCCTTGTCTTTTATCTTGTAAGTTGTACGTTCCAGGGGTAGGGTCTCAGCAGCTCTAGCCACATTCCCACCATCAGTTTTTGGTGGGAGGCCCATGTATTCTGAATACACCTGCATGCTAACAGGAGCAAAACTCTCATCATCTCAGGTGGGATTCCCATTCCTCTCCCTCTGATTTAATCACCCTGAAGAGCAGTGACAAAGATGTGTCTGGAACCTCCTTTCATACGCACTGTCCAAAGTGCTCCTTTACCTTTGATCAGAAGGGCCTAAGTGTTCTCCAGTTCCAAAATAAGTGAATATAGATGCCCCTTTCCACATCTTCCACATGTAGGTGACACTCCTGAGGAGAACTTACTCACAGTGTCTGGGGGAGGTATAAACTATGCAAAAATTTAAATTGGACCTCTCTGTATCTATTACACCATAGTAAGCTCATATGAGTTTCACATATCATTGCCCAGCTCTCCTCGGAGATCTCAAGGCCTAGATCTCGCTTTCACAACCACCGGAGCCCTTTAGACGGATCTGGAAGGGTATCACTCAGCAGCACATACATCCTGGCCCTAGGATGCACATGATACCTCAAGAGCACTCTCTCTGCCCCTCTGATCTTAGCTATCAAGGAGTCTAGCCTGTCCATTCTATGGATATGTGCCGTCACCTGCAGGTACCTAAATCTATGATGACCTTGTCATTTCAGGCTCTCCACTGTGACAGGGAGCTCCTGCCACTCGAGGACCAACCTTTTCTTAAATCTGTTGCAACAGTTCTTCTATTTCTTAGTCTCTTCTATCCTTTACAATTTCTAGCCCATAAGGTTGGCCACCTATGGGCACCCCCCCTCCCCTTTCTTGACTATGCTATAGTGTCCTCTTTAATTTTCCTTTTCCCTCTCAGGTCCTCATACAGGGAGGTTATTGCTGAGACCTCCAAGTGCATCTAAAACAGGTTGTGTTTATTGTTATTGGATTTAGTATGTAATAGCACTATGTCATGATATACCTTATGTTTATGAAACCTGTAAATGTTAAAAATATCATGGCACTCTTTTTTTTTTTAACTTATTCTACTCCACTGGGCCCTGGGGAACTCTCTCCAGCTTCCTCAGGTCTCCGGGTCTCTACCTCCAACTGTGACCACTAGCTCATCTCTCCCTCATGCACATGACACAACTCCCGGATCTGCACCACCCACAGGAAGGGCTGCCCTACCCACCCAGGGCACTCTATCTAAGTATAGAGTGCCGGCTACATGAGTTGGCCATGGAGAGGAAAAGTGGGTCCGGTATCTGGAGTGTGGACGTCAGAGGCTGAGGAGCCTTCACCTATCCCCAGGAGTGGGGATTTTCTGTTTTTTTTCCACCTTAACCCCCCCCAGCAGAGCCTCAACATGCAGTGACACCAGGGAATGTCCTGTCGTGGCTCCACAACCCTCTACATGAACCATGAGTGTTGCAGTACCTTCGGTCTCCTCTGGAGGCCACTGCTGTGCCCAGCATGGTCCCTGGAACTCCCCACAGGGAGGAGAGCTGTCTTCCAGATTCTCAGTCCTCCCTCTCCCCTGCCGACCCCCAGGTGCCCAGACTTGTTCCCGAACCCTAGTTGTCAGCATGGCGATAGGTGTGGCATCCAGTGCCTCAACCCTCAGTGCCACCAGGCCAGCAACACTAGGTGTTTTTGATAATGGTAAAAAGTACTAGGTGACTATTATAGAAATTAAGTTAGTTGTGTTATTTAAAATGCATGTAAATTGCTGTAAACTGAACAAGCCTGAAATGTCATGGTGATTTGCATATATCCCATGATGCTTTGCATTATGGAAGTATGTAGGATGTTGCATTTCTTTGAAACTTGATTTGTTGCCAATGCGCTTTGGGGTAACTCATTTTTCAGTGTTTCTACACTGAGGTTCTTTGCTTTTAGCTTGTTTTGGTTTTTTTGAGCCCCCACAACCCAAGCAAATGGGGCCCACATAGAGATGAAGGGTTTTCACTGAAAAGCGGTTAGATCAGAGATCAGTGTCAGTAGGTGCTGGTTAAGTGCAGAGAAAGGACATTCATAGTCTGTTGCTGCAAACTGATGTACTGAAGAAGGAATATGGCATTGCAAAAGCTTATTTCCTGTATTTTGAATAAACATTACACACAGATTGTGTGTTGAACCTGAAGTTCGGTGTCTGGTCCATCCGTTATCCCACAACCCCTCCACAAGCACCAGGTCCCCCAAGTCTCTCCAGCCCTGAGGCCCATATGTGTCTCCCAAACACTGTGCACCCCCTCCAATGTTTAAATCCCCACAGGGAGAAATTCAGGATTGTTTCTAATTGGCACAAGTTGTGATTTCTTTTGTGCCACTGGCAGCTTTTTAGTGGCTGCTCCCCAGACAACAAAAGTTTGTAGTACTAGTCGGTTTCCTTCTACCATGGCTCCATAATTGTGTGGCTCTCCCTCTGTCTAAGTAGCATAGTGGGGTGGGGTCCCTTTCTCATAGTTCTTGTGTGATCAGTTTTCCCCTTTTTCTCCAAACAGCCAGTCACATATCAATCTCAGTTGAACCGTTAGGTGGTACAAAGTTACGCCTGGGAAAGGTAGCCCCCATGTGAGGCGGAGTCCTTCAACCTGGCCAGTGCTGCTCTGGGCTTTTTTCCCTGCAAGAGGAATTCTGAGCACTCAGCCTCAAATGCGTGACTGTCTCTTACTGATGCCCATTGGGAGCATCTGTATGTGACAGCATATTCTAGGGAGAATGATCATCTTAAGTAAACTGATATGCCCCACCCAAGATATTGGCAATGCCCTCTGCCTCATTAGATCAGCCTGTATAAAGTATAGTTATGTAACAACTTACCATAACAGTAGATCTTAGAGAGGATCTCTTGTAGCAGGCCATCACTAGTAGGACTAACCCATCAGGCACTAGGACCACACGGAAACCTTTCTAGCTAGCAGTATACTGGGAGGGGCCCCCCAACCTCTGACATCAGTGGCTGACGTCAGCCCATCCTATAGAAGGTGGGAAGCCCCCATGCCCTCCTCAGTTCTCCCACCAGAGACCATAAGTAGGATACTGGAAGGGGGGAACTGAGGGGAACACTGAGTATGTGCACTGCCCGAGGAGGGAACACAAGGGTGGGGGGCTGGCCATCTGCTTAGGATCCAGCTTGGGCTTCTCCGTGCACCCAGTGGGGACAGCCAGGTCTTTTGAGTGTGTGGCAGTGCGCAGGAGTCCAGGTGCAGGCTGCAGGATCCTCCTCACTTACCACCCTCTGGGGTCAGGAGGAGAGTTCATGCAGGAAGTTGTGGACTTCATCGTCAACAAGGTTTTGGTGTTCCCCAGATAGTTGATTCTGGGGGACTTTGGCCTGGATCGATGACGAATCCTCGCAATTTGGTTTGGACCTCCTCCAGTTGATGTCATCATTGGGCCTGGCACAAGTGGTTACTTCTGTGACCCATCACCAAGGCCACATACTGGACCTGGTTTTCTCACTGTGGCTTGTGGTGATGAATCTCAAGAATGATCAGGTCATACATGGTCTGATCATTGCACGGTGAAGTTCTTGTTTGGGGCCACCCATTAAAGTCCCTCCTCTGTTGAAATGATCAGCTATCACCTTTTAAGGGGATTAACCTCAGAGGGACTGCTGGCAGAAGCTGATTTATCTAGTGTTTATGCTGTATGTGTGGTGGGTACAGGTGAAGTGGTGGCCGCCTATAATAAGGTGGTAGCCAAGGCACTGGATGCTACCACACCCGTCCATATAGAACCCACATCTTCTCACTTGAGATCCCTGTGGTTTGATGGAGATCTCAAGGCGATGAAGATCAGGGGACGGAAGTTGGAGCGTTACTGGAGGAAGACATGACTGGAGGAGGACAAACTGGCCTAGTATGCTCATTATCATGAGTACCAAGGGGCAATCAACTGTAAGAAGGCAGAGTTCCAGTCCAGGGAGATTGCTGCAGGGAAGAACAGACAATCTGAGTTTTTTTGGACTGTGGACAGACTTTTACACCCTGTCTACAGCCCAAAAAAAGCTTTTTCAATCACATTATATGATGAGATTGCTCAGTTGTTCTCCGACAAGGTGTCCTCTATCCAGTTGGGGGATCCCGTCAGTGAGGCAAGTTTTACCTTGCAGTTGTCAGCCTGGGGATAGCAGAGACAGTCCGACTGTCTGGGATGAGTTTAGACCTTTGGAGGTGGCCAAGGTCACTGAGGTGATCTCGAAGCTAAGGCACACTTACTGTGAACTGGACTTGGCCCTGACCTGTTTCTTGATGGGATGTGCCGGGACGGTTGGCCCTCTGTTCGTTAGGATTGTTGGGTGCTCATTGTTGGAGGGATTCTTTCTAGATGCCTTAAAAGAGGCTCAGGTGAGGCCCCTCTTGAAGAAGCCATCTCTCGACCCTGATGTCCTAGCGTATTACCGTCCAGTCTCCAATCTACCATTTTTACGGGTCTATGAAAATTCGCTCCCGTCAACTCGCTCCGCGATAATACTCTCCCGACTATTAGCTCCCTTGTCAGTTCGCTCCTGTCATTTCACTTCCAGTACCGATGTGGATTTCATTCCTAGGACAGAACAGTAACAGTTGCATTACTAGCATTAACATGAAGCTGTCACTGTAAGGGTACCACATTCCAGCCATATACTCATTTATACGGTAGCAGCAAAGCAAAGGCCTCTTTACCAAATGGTTATAAGAAGGAAGAAATGTCATGACCAAAAAAGAACACTAACCCATTCTATTTCAATGCTTTAGATATCTTAACGCAGCTGAAACAACTTCAAAAAAAAAAAAAAAAAGAGTGCAGGCAAACATTTATTCTTTTAACTTAGGCCATTGTACCAACCTATGTTATCAGATAAGCAGAGAGAGCGGGGGGGAAGGCAACAAGACCGTAAACAGCTTGCTGCTCTCAATACTGATAACAGAAAACATCTGTTCAGTACTCTGGTTTGGCAGACCGTTTTAGCAATCCCTGCACATAGCTGTTATCATGGCTCAGTCCTAAGCAGTTGGGAAGTAAGGAAGCGCTAACACATGCGAGTTAAATCCATGTCACGTGACCACTCCTCAGCCTGATAGCTCTATCGATGTGATTCAAAAAAGTTTCAGATAATTAGCAAGTACTGAATTATTTAAAACACAAATAAAGGTAAAACTTATGTAAACATGTTAGAAAGTGAGCGTTCCTAAAAAATGTCTCAGAAATGGTTCAAAAGAGATTCCACTTCGAATTAGCGCTCAAAGACTTAAAATACTCAAAGGGAGAAATAAAACAGTAATAAAGGAATCAAATTCATACGTAAAGGACCATTCAAATAACCAGGGAAGAATAAAAAATGATAACTCCCCTGGTAAGACTAAATCCCAGAATAGATGAAAAACGTGCTATTTCACCAGTGCTTTTCTACCATTCACACTCGGTGCTGAACGTTTCCAGCCAATGGCTCCCCATGGAGAATACGCTAAGTCTGTTACTGTAGGAGCAAAATGACAAGGAGTAAATTAGGCAGAGGAGCAAAATTGTGTGAGGCTAACAGTTGTAGCAGTTTCGAGATGAATTGACAGTGAGCCAACTGATCGCGTCCCCCATTTTCACATAAGTTTGTTGAGAAAATAGTAGCGCGGTAGCTCAAGGAGCACCTCATGTCCTGTGACATCCACAAGTCATTCCAGTCTGGTTTCAGGGCCACACATAGCACTGAAACGGCATTAGGGTGCAAAATGACCTCCTGAGGGCTAGAGATAGAGAAGACAGGTCAGTTTTTGTTCTCCTTGATCTCTCATCAGCATTTGATACTGTGCATCACATTGTGCTTCTTGATAGCCTTCGAGAATATTGTGGACTCACTGGTGCTGTCATCAACTGGTCTGAGTCCCATCTCTCAGGCAGGAAGCAACGGGTGGTGATAGGGAATTTCTCCTCCCCACCAAAGCTCCTGCCATGTGGAGTGCCTCAAGGCTCAATCTTGTCACCAAAATTATTTGCAGTGTACATGCTGCCCCTGGGAGAGCTCATTAGGCATTACAGTGTGAGTTTTTACAGCTAGGTAGATGATACCCAACTGTTTATGTCCTTTGCCCCAGGAACACAGAATGCTGTGGAAGTGCTTAACAGCTGCCTGGCTGAGATCAATGTCCTCCAATTGGTTGTTACTGAACCCCGACAAGATGGAGGTTCTGGTGATAGCCGGGTTGCAGGTATGATGGGAGTGCCTCCAGAGCAGTTACAGGATTGTTCCTGGGATCCACCCTTTTGATGGCCTCTCCTAGAGTGCAGGATCTTGGCATTATCCTGGATAGCAGTTTGACTTTTGAAGCTCAGGTGTCATCTGTGGTCCAAAGTGGTCTTTACCACTTAAGGAATAGCGCCAGGATTAAGCCCCTCATTCTGCCCGAAGACCTGCTGTCACTGGTGCATGCCTTTGTCACTTTCAGGCTTGATCACTGTAATGCTTAATACTTTGGGGTCTCTGGAGGGACCCTCCACCAGCTGCAGCTAGTGCAGAATGCATAGGCTAGGTTGCTGATGGGCCTGTCTAGGTCCAGTCATTTATTTATTTAAATCTTTGATTACTGGGTAGGTGCACTGATCCAAGGGACCGTTTTCAGGCATGACCCAGGCCAAAAAATATGGCACAATGAGAAATACAAAGCAGTTTTCAGTGAATCAGATAACAATACATTTACAATGAATTAGAGGGAAGGCATCTACAACAGTAAGGATCCTTCTTGGACCAAGTCCCCCGAGTCTGGTGGAGTCCCATGTGGGCCCTCCAACCTAGGCTGGAGGCGTCTGTCATAAGGATCTGCTGAGGGGGAGATACAGAAAAATGTACTCCCCAAAACAAGTTGCCAGGGTCCAGTCATCACAGCAGCACCATCTTGACCGGGCATCCAAGTGCTGGTCCCACTGGACTCGCAGTGTCCAATAAGGAATTCTCATGTGGAGTCTGGCCAAGAGAACTGTCGCAATGGCTACAGCCATGAGGTCCAGAAGCCATAAGAATTCCCTTGCCCAAACCTGGTGGCTGCAGAAGAGAAGGAGGGCTTGAGGCGTCAGATGCTCTGCTCTGTCAGAAGGCTTGGCCCTGAGCCGTGTCCAGGACTGCTCCTATGTAAAGGAGGCACTTGCAGGGGGTAATGCAGGAATTGGGCAGATTGATGATAATACCCAAGGACTAAAACAGGCTGCAGATACTCAACAGAATTAGTAGCAGACGGTACTGGGACGGAGCTGCCAAAAGCCAGTTATCCAAGTAAGGAAAGACGTAAAAGCCCTGTCTACTCAAGGCAGCAGCCACCACCACCAGGCACTTGGTAAAAACCCTGAGAGCTGAGGACAGGCCGAAGGGCAGAGCCTGAAACTGGTAGTACTCCCCCATAAACTGAAAGCAAAGGAATTGCCTGTGGGATGTGAAAACCTTGAAGAGCAGTTAAGCATCCTGCATATCCAAAGAGCAGAATCAGTCCCCCTGGTGAAGCAGGGACAATAGCCCCTGAAGGGTGACCATCCAGAAATGTTTGTACTCTATGTACAAGTTTAGATTGCTCAGGTCGAGAATGGACTGAAGGTCCCGTCTTCTTGGGGACTAGGAAGAAGTGGGAATAGTACTCCCCTTCCCTGTTGAGATTTGGGAATGGGCTCTGTGGCCTTCTTTTGCAGTATGACTTGGATTTCGGCCTGTATAAGCGGAATGTAGCCATGTAGTCCATTAATGTGCCGACTGATTCTTGCTGCCACAATGTTGCCGATGGAAACATGTTGCACGTTTCTTGTGCGACTTTAATTTTTTGCGGCCTGCACTGTTGCCATTCTACTGTTCACCCTTCTTTCCACCACAGCGTGATCTGGAGTTAGTTATATAAATAACTGGGGGGTGCGGGGGGCATAGCCTCTGTGATAGAGGCTGCTCTTACTGCTACATTGCAAATAGTTGGAGCGCGGTGGCTGGTGTCGGTGGATTGCTGGTGCTGTAGTTTACACTGCCAACTTCATGGTCACTGCAGCATGGGTGAACCACATGGCCTGGAAGATATGCGGATGGGCTTGGTGGATTTTCTGGGGGCCACTCCAGAAATTCTAGAGTGTGGCCATGCTTTATGAACTGTAGCACCCAGTTGTCTGTAGTGATGTCCCTCCACCTGTCCAGATGGATGGAGAGGCACCCCAACCACCGCCTCCTAAGGCCCTGTGGGGGGGTTCCGGCAAGCAGTCAGAAGGTAGGGACAGCCCCTGGTTGAGCTGCAGACACGCCTCTGGCAGCCCAGGGAGGGGCTGAGGTGGGTGCAGGGAGGGCAGTACTTGCTTTGCCTTTACCCTGGGCCTTGGGAGGGGGTCACACCTGCCTACAGGAGGAGCTATGAAAAGGGGCCCTGTGGTCTGACCATGTCTGGGTATGGTACATGGAGTGGATCAATTTCAAGGCCTTCCTGGAGGTCTGGAGCTCAGAAATGACATCCTGAATGTCACCCCCAAACAGCTTGGGACCCCGAAAGGGGGTCTCTATAATGCTGGATTAGACATCAAGAGCAAAGCCCAAAACTCTAAGCCAGGCATGGCACCTCATGTTAACACTGGCAGCAGCCACCCTGCCCTAAGCATCCATGGCATCATAAGCCCCCAGGAGGATGTGGGTGCCAACGTCTGATCTGATCTTCAGCATCTGAAGAGTTTGCTGTTTTGGGGGGTCATCTAGCATTGCTGTGACCGCCTCTGTAGCTTGGGCCCACAGCAAGTTCTGGTACTGCACCATGTGCACCATGTGAGGCTTTCTTTCGCTATGTAAGTGAGAAAAGGGACAAGAAGGAAGGGATTGTTAGGCTTAAGAAAGGAGTGGAGTGGGTGGAGGATAATGGGGAAAAAGCAGAGATACTAAATGAATACTTCAGTTCCATGTTCACCAGGGAGAAGGATGGACCAGTGCCTTCAGAAGGGGAAAAGAGGAGCAGGAAGGGAGGGGAACACAGATGTAGTGATAGAGAAGGTTAGAGTGAGGGAGGGGCTGCTGGCATTGAAGGTGGACAAATCACCAGGCCCGGACAGAGTACATCCAAGGGTACTAAAGAACTGGCTGAGGAGCTGGCAGGGCCACTGGCAGACCTATTTAATAGTTCACTAGAGTCAGGCATGGTACTGCAGGATTGGAGAAGAGCACATGTAGTGCCCCTCCACAAAAGTGGTCCTAAGGATGACCTGGGGAATTACAGACCAGTCAGTCTGACCTCCACTGTGGGCAAGCTCATGGAGACCATACTAAAGGAAAGGTTAATGGAATATCTAGGGAGCATGGTCTCCAGGATGTGAGGCAGCATGGGTTCTTGGGGGGGGGGAGGGATTGTGTCAAACGAATCTGACTGACTTCTTTGACTGTGTCACTAAGACAGTAGACAGGAGCCAAGCGGTAGACATTCTCTATCTTGATTTCAGCAAAGCCTTTGACTCCATGCTCCACGAAGGGTTGATCAGGAAGTTGGTGAATCTTGGGGTTTGGGAAAAGATGGCCAGATGGGTGAAAAACTGGCTGAGGGATAGAACCCAGAGGTGGTTGTGGGGGGAGAGCAATCTGGTACCAGAGAGGTAACCAGTGGGGTCCCACAGGGCTCTGTGCTGGGGCCGGTGTTTTCAATGTCTTCATCAGTGACATTAGGGATGGCATTAAGGGCAAAATGTACCTATTCACAGATGACACCAAGCTGTGTGGGAGAGTGGACACAGCTGAAGGGATACAGGACCTACAGGAAGATCTGGAAAAGTTGGGGAGGTGGTCCAGGATCTGGCAGCTTGGCTTCAATGCCAAGAAATGCAAGTTATGCATATTGAGCCAAGAATCCCAGGACAGAGTACTGCCTGGGTGGAGTCAGTATGTGCATCAGAGGAGGAGAAGGACCTGGGAGTGATGATCACTAGTGACCTGAAGCACTCCACGCAGTGTGAGGAAAGTAGCACCAAAAGGCAAACAAGATGCTGGGATGCATATCTAGGGGATCAGTAGTAGGAGAGAGGAGGTTATACTGCCCTTGTACAGGTCACTGGTAAGGCTGCATCTAGAGTATGGAGTTCAGTACTGGTACCCACACCTCAAAAAGGACATTAACCTGCTGGAGAAGGTCCAGAGGAGGGCTACAAAGATGACAGTAGGTCAGCAGGGTAAGGCATACAAGGAGAGGTTAAGGGCACTGGACATGTACTCCCTGAAAGACAGGAGAGAGAGAGGTGACATGATTGGGACATTCAAGTACTTGAAAGGGATAAATAAGGTTGATAAGAAGAGTCTCTTTAAGCTAAGTGGCAACCATAACATTAGGGGGCACAGTCTTAAGCTGGAGGGTGGGCGGTTTAGGAGGGAGGTCAGGAAGCACTTCTTCACAGACAGCGTGGTGGACACTTGAAATGCACTCCTGGAAGAGGTCATCTCGCTGAAGACAGTGGGAAGCTTTGAGAGAGGCTGGGATAGGCATAGGGGGAAGTAAGGATTCTGGGTAGGGAGGATGGGAGGAGTAGGGAGGGAGGGCAGTGACATTAGCTCAAGCTGTGGACCCTGCAATACGAGCAGACTTGATAGACCAAATTGCCTTCTTCTGCTGGCTTCTTCATATGTTCGTATGTTCATATGTGGGCCAATTAGTTAAGAGGCCAGATAGTAACAGTGGCCAAGGCAAAGGCACGCTTGTTCACCTGGTCCAGTTGCCTCAATTCTCTATCAGGCGGGAGGGCACTGAGGTGCTTCAATTGCTTGGTGCAGTCATGGGCCACATTAATGACTACAGAGTTGGCTTTGGGGTGCTCACCATAAAAGGACCTGCCAGCTGGAGCATTGTAGAGCCTGTGAGCCTTCTTAGAGACCGTAGGGACAGTATGAGGATGGAGCCATGCGGCCTTGCTAATGTCCTTATTTGATTCTATGAATGGGGGAACAACCAAAGGAGGGGTGTCATGCTGATGAAGGTAGTCCACCAGGCGGTGACACTCTGGTTCCTGCTCCTCAGTTTCCCACCCCATCATTGCTTGGATATGCCTCTTGATATCCACGAAGGTGGTGGTCATCAGGAGGTGACTTGGGGACATTAGAGGGCTCCCATTCATCTTCCGAGGAAACTCCCCTCAAAGGAGGAAGATTCCTAACTGACACCATCATCGGTGGTAGAAGCCTCATCCCCACTGTCACCGGGCTGGTGGTCAACTGAGCAAACAGGGGTTACCTGTGTTGGTAGGGCTCCTAGGGATTGGAGGAGCACTTGTTCCCAGGTGGGTCGGGGTGGGCAGAGAAGGCCCTGAAGAGTGCGACTGAGGTGGCGCACCAGGATTTGGGGCCAGCGACTGCATGAAGGTCCATAGATCAGGCCATGGTAATCCATGGGCACTGGCGCTGGACCCCCAGGCACAGGATAGTTGTAGAGTAGCTGGGATCCGATAGGCACTGCATATGGGTAAGCCAACATCGTTTCCCCAGTGTCAGGTATAGATAGATCAGTGCCGTGTCCCCCTGCATCGGGTTCAGATACTCTGGCTGTGGGCCCACTGGCATGGGAGGCGGTGCAGGTGCCAGACCCAGCAGTGGCAGGCCAGGCATAGGCCCTGTGGGTGTAGGCAGTGGGAGGACCGGTGAAGGCTCGGCAAGCATCAAGGGTGGGACCGGCAAAGAGCCCGCAGGCAGGCGTTGATCTAGGCAATGTCAGGGTGGGATCCACAGGTGCCTGGTTAGGAGAGGCCAGGGAAGAGGGGCCCCCCCCGGCGAAGGATGGGGGAAGCCAACGTCTGAGGATTGATGGTGCCCAGCTGTGTCAGCCCTGTGAAGGAGGGGAAGAACTGACAGAAGTCCCAGGGTTCGAGACTGTCATCAGGGGCATGGGTGATGGGGCTGCAGATTGAGAACCACCTGTTGAAGAGCCCATGTAGAACAAGGGCTGAAAGAGCAGGGGCTGGGGACAGGATAAGAGATACCCTGCCCTGAAGGGCCACCGCCAGTCACAGAGATCCGGGTGGGCAGGTGGTGGGGCCACTGGCAGCCCTGAAGAGGTAAGGGTGTGAGGGCCTGAGGAGGTCGACCACTCGAGTGAGGAAGACCCAGACGCAGTCATTTTTGGCACCTTATGTGGCAATCACGAGTGGGAGGAAGACCGGGATCGGTCCTGGTCCTTGCATCGCTGCTTGTGCTTCTCCGATGATTTTTCCTTGGACTTGAAGAGGAACCTGAGGACTGGGTCAGGGAAGTGGAAGAGCTCAGGGCCTGCAGCTCCCATTCAATCTGAGTGACCTTCTGCTGGAGGAGATGGCTTTCGAGGGTTCGCTAGTGGCATCTCCTGGTGACCAGATTAAACTTGTGACAGACCTCACAGGCCTGATTGTTGTGTTCTGGACCCAGTCAGAAGAGGCAAGCAGAGGGGCCATCCTTGTCAGGGATTTGTTTGCTGCAGGAACACTTAGTGGAGTGGTCAAAAGAAGAGGAAGGTTGTGAAGACATAAACTTAATGAAAAACAAAAATGTTGATGTTTAACTAAAAAGGAGAAAATAAAGTCGGAAATGACGGTCCACTGTAGTTTCGCAGAGTCTGTGGACGATATGCTCTGGTCGATGGTGGTAAAGAACTAAGGAGGGCATGGTGGCTGCCCTCTTCAGAGAGACAGACTGACATCAGCCACTGACATCGGCGATGGGCGGCCCCTCTGATACACTGCTAGCTAGAAAGATTTCTGTGTGGTTCTAGCGCCTGACAGCTTAACCCTACTGGTGATGGCCTGCTGCAAGGGATACCCTTGAAGTAAGATCTTTTAGAATGGGCTTGTAATTTAATCTGCCCATGTATGTGAAGGGCACTGAGCCTCTCTTAAAGGGAGAGTTTGGCACAGTTGCTTGCCCCTCCTGCACCCCCCTGCATGATCTCAGACTTGTCCAGATTTATTTTATAGCCTAAGACTCTGGAAAAGGTAGCGAGGACTCAAATGATCATTGGGAAATACTGAGTAAGGTTAACCAAGAATAAAAGTATGTCATCTGCATATAGTGAAATCTTATGCAGTTGCTGTCTGCCGTGCCCCCATCCCCTTTATTCCCTGGCATTTATCACCAGCGCAAAGAGTAATGGCGAGAGGGGCACCCCTGCCTAATACCTCTTGAGAGTGCAAATTCCTCTGACAACCCACTGTTCACCAATATTCTAGCCTTTGGTGCTCACAAAACATCTGAACATAAAGAACTCCTCTCCTAGCCATCTCGCTGGTGCAGCGACAGGGCGTCCGCTCGTGATGACGACGACCCGGGTTTGGGAATGGACCTGGGAGTCAGAGGGATGGCCAGGGCAGAGAAGGACTGAGTGCTGTCTGGCAACTCTCCTTCTCCGGGGGGGGGAGCACTCAGCACATTAGTGGTCCCTGGCAGAGGCTGGGAAGTTGCAAGGTACCGAGGCCACATGTCATGGGAGGCGAACATACATCGAGTGCGCCCGTTAATGTCATTGCACTTCCTGCCTCCGGAAAAGTCAAGCATCCACAAAGTCCGGCTCCATAGGTGATGCCCCGCCTCTGCCGTCACTCCTATGTGACAAAGGTCTGCTGGGGGGTCCCACTCCTGTGGCCCCATCCTGGGGGGGTAAGCCAGGACTAGCGACTAAATGTCCTGGGGAGAGGGAGGCAAACGGGGTTGAAGGCTGAGGTGGTGGGGTACCGAGCAAAAAAAAAGAACCCCTCACCTAACTTGAACTTCTCTAAGATTTTGTACAGGTAGGCCCACTGTACCCTGTCAAAGACCTTCTCAGCATCCATAAAAGCAAAAGGTTTCCCCGGACAATGGGTGCCCAGTGGACCACATTTAGCAGCCTCCTAATGTTATTGTAGGAGTACCTCCCCTGCACAGATCCGGTCTCATCAGGCCTCACAAGGTCTGCGAATATACCCTCTAATCTTCTTGCCAACACTTTCACAATTATCTTAGTGTTGCAGTTATGCAAGGATATGGGCATACAGGCCATGCACATTGTGGAATCCTTCCCAGACTTCAGGATAATAGTAACAGTGCCCCAGTAACAGATGTCTGGCAAGGATGCCTGTTCTGTGGTTTTATCCACATCATTTTAATGCCCTACAGTAGTGGGCCCCCCCAGCAGTTTGTAATATTTGACCCCCCGCTCATCAGGGCCTGCGACTTTACTCTTCAGTAACACATGTTAAGTTTCCTTAACTACACTGTAGTTACAGTGTAACTACATGCAATTACATACAACAAAAAGTGTAACTAGAGTGTAATTACCCCTGCTGCATGTAATTAATTACTACCTCCCTGCAGTTACACTGAAACTTACACTTAAAGTGTGACCTACTCTACTTAAGTATTGCAGTGGCAGATGCAAGTTCCGTCACAGTGACTGAGCCCAGCTGTGCCACTCATTCCTCTGCTGGTTCAGGAAGTTGAAAGTCCCCAGAAAGGCATCAGCTTTTGACTTGTCTGGCACTCCCCTGTGTACAAGGCCTTGTAATATGTTACAAATTGTGCTCTGACACCTGAGACCTCGTTGCATAGCACCCACTGGCTATCCTTCAGTGCTGTGATAACATTAGAACTCACACCCTTGCTAGCCTCAGCTAGTAGTGTGCTTGGCTTCTTGCTGCATTCATATATTTGTTGCTTGGCAATGAAAAGTGCTGTGCTGGTGCCATTTGCAACAGCCAGATTAATTGCTTCAATGGCAGTTCATAATTGCATCAAGGTGGCCTCAAACTGGTCCTCATGACTTCTCCAGCCCAACCTCTGCTCCTAATTCCTGTAGTTTCTCCTTTTTGAGCTTGACCGTGGATGTCATGCATGAAATAATCACCCTCATGTATGCCTTCCTCTCCTCCCATAGCACCGTTTTTGACAGGGTTGTGTCCTTATTTGCTCCCATATAGATACACTACTGTTCCTGCAAGAACTCGGTGAATTTCTTAGAGGCCAGCATGTAAGCAGGGAATTTCCATGTGCTCGGAGTGTTTTCTGTGTCTTTGGTGTGCACTGTTAGCACCTTAGCATGATCAGACACCAAAAAGGCTGTGATTTCCATGTCTGCTGTCCTGGGGTAAAGGTGCCCGAGAGCAAACACGTAGTCTATTCTCAACCAGGTTTTATGTGGGTTGGAGAAAAATGTACATTCCTGTGAGCCTAGGTGTGCCTCCCTTCAGGCATCCACTAAGTCAAGCCCTGCTAAGCTCAGGCCCCATCTCAGTGGCACCCCTGCCCTCTGATCATCTGCTGCTATATTAGGAAAGCATTCCTTGGTGTCTAGTGACACCCCCACCCTCCGATCACTTGCCACTGTAATAACAAAAGTATTCCCTGGTGTCTTATGGCACCTCCCCACCTTTTGATCACTTATCACAGTATAACAAAAGCAGTCTTTGGTGTATAGCGGCATCCCCCACCCTCCGCTCCCTCGCCACTGTATAATAACAGAATTCCATGGTGTCTATTGGCACCCCCCACACTCCGATCACTTGCCACTGTATAATAACATAATTACCTGGTGTCCAGTGGCACCTCCCACTCACTGATCATCTGAGGTCATACATAGAATAGGTCCCTGGTGTCCAGTAGAACCCCCACCTTCCGCTTGCCAGATGATGCATTCCCAGGACTTCCCTGGTGTCCAGTGGAACTCCCTGCCCCCAAGCTCTTGTCCCAGAGGAGACGTGGTATTCCATGGCATCCAATGGCTCCCTGCACCGGGCACACCATCCTGCCACCCTCCTTACTCTAGTCGTTGGTACCATGGGGAGCCAATAAAGTGAATGGCACAGCCCTCCTCTCACCACCTCAGCCTGCCGTCATATGCAGTGACAGTGCGCATGCATACTTTCTACAGTATAGGGAGCACAGTCCCTATAGAGAGTACTCGCGCTCCCAGTCACTGCACATGGCAGCTAGTCAAAGTGGTGAGTGAAGGGCTGTGAAGGTCGCTATATTGGCTCCCCGTGTCGAGATGTTGCAAAATAAACTTCTGTGTGCGAAACTGCAGCAAAATCTGCAATTCTGCAGCACTAAATATTTCTCAAAATTCTCAAATTATTTTGCAGGTTCGAAATGCAAAATTTCATCTGAAAATTTTGAAATTTCGCCTGAAAATTGCAAAAAATTCACCCAAAGACTAAAAAATTTTGTCTGGAAATTGCAAACTTTCATATTTTGTGGCGAGATTTCACCATTTTCGGGTGAAAGTTTGCAATGTTTGGGTGACATTTTACATTTTGCACCCACAAAATATTTCACGAAATGCGCAAATTTCACAAAATATTCATCGTAATGAAATTTCTCAATTTCGCACAACACTATCCCTGTGGCACCAGTGACTATGGCAAAGGGGGTGTAGCAGGGTGGTGTGCCTGGTTCAGGGGGGGAGGGCCACTGAATGTCAGGGAATATTGGCTTTCTTCTGGGACAGGCTTGGTGAGTGGAGGGTGGGGGTTCCGCTGGACTCCAGGAACCTCATCTTACATACAGCAGCAGACGATCGGTGAACAGGGGATGCTACTAGACACCAAAGAATTCCATTATTATACAGCGCGAGTGATTGAAGGGGGGTGCCACTAGACACCAGAGAATTCTATGTTATACACTGGCAAGGGATAGGAGAGCAGGGGGTGCCACTAGACACCAGGGAATGTTTTCATACTACAGTGGCAGGTGGTTAGAGAGTGGGGGGATGCCACTAGACACCAAGGTATGTGACAAGACACTGTCAGGATGGGTGCTACCAGGTTGCTGTGCACCATGCATGTGGGCCCATAATGGCATGCAAATGGCTCCTTAGCACCTTGCATGCTCAATGGGCTCATTTGCACAGTGCCAGCTGAATATCACACCAGGGGCTCCTGATGCTATCAGATCTGGGGGCGCTGCTCCCTGCACTTCCCTCTGGGCTGCATACAGCACAGATGCACGTAGGGGCAGTGCTACTCGATTTAGCGCTGTGCTGACATGCCCCCATTTTCAGTCAGATGGTGCCAGAGTGCTATCAGACTGAATATGGCACCCTCAGGCTTGTGGGCATGGGCAGGCACAGCACAAACCTTTGTGCCCTGCTTCTGCCCATATTCCAGTATCAGGGTGCACCACTTCTGCCCATATTCCAGTATTGGGGGCTCTGCTTCTGTCCATATTCCAGCATCAGGGCACTTCGTTTCTGCCCACATTCCAGCATCGGGGGCTCCGCTTCTGCCCATATTCCAGTATCAGGATCGCTGCTTCTGCCCATATTCCAGTATCAGGGGGCTCCGCTTCAGTCCATATTCTAGTATAGGTGCTCTCCTTCTGCCCATATTCCAGTATCTGGGGGCTCCGCTTCTGCCCATATTCCAGTATCTGAGGGTCCACTTCTGCTCATATTTCAGTATCAGGGGGCTCTGCTTCTGCCCATATTCCAGTATCGGGGGCTCTGCTTCTGCCCATGTTCCAGTATCGGGGGCTCTGCTTCTGCCCATATACCAGTATCAGGGGACTCTGCTTCTGCCCATATTCCAGTATCAGGGGGCTCCGCTTCAGTCCATATTCTAGTATAGGTACTCTCCTTCTGCCTATATTCCAGTATCTGGGGGCTCCGCTTCTGCCCATATTCCAGTATCTGGGGGCTCCGCTTCTGTCCATATTCCAGTATCTGGGGGCTCCGCTTCTGTCCATATTCCAGTATCAGAGGGCTCCGCTTCTGTCCATATTCCAGTATCAGGCTCACAGACTTGTAGAACGTTTATTAAATGGTATTGCCAGTTTCACTTCTGAAAAAAAATTTGCACATAATCTTTTAAGATTCTGATAAAGAAATTAGTCAGGCACCTTGAAGTTATGGTTCATAAAAACCATTAACATGGAAGCAAAACCGTAACCAGGTCATGTTGTCCCCAGAGAAGGCAGAGTGGTTTCATACCGAGATGACCTTTCCTGAAATGTAGTGGTCCAGTGATGATACCATTTTTATTCATCCCTACTAGGAGTGCGCTAGTTGGTTTTTAAATTACTCAGAGGGTATTCATATTTGATACCCCAGCTAACAAGGCTAGTCATTATTAGGTACTTGGTACCTAGCTAAAATGAAAGAAAACAGAAATATTATAAAAAAAACTCTAACCCTCCCCCAGGTGGCCAGGGCTACTTCTCTTACTCACCCAAGTCATCTCACAACACCACCCCACCCCCATTTCCCCATACAAGCTTTTTTTTTTATCCAGATTGCGCCAGGAGCAGAAGGCATCTTTGTATTTCACCCCTATAGGGGGGAGAATTTTTTTGTTTTGGGAAGGGGGAAGATGACTGGGTAGAGTAGCCAAAGGACTTGTGCTGCCCAGTTTGAAAGCCTAGAGGTTTCTTTTACTCTTATAATTATTTATCCTCAAATAGCAGTGAATAAAAAAACATAATTACTATTCAGTCCTGAGAACCGAGTCCCCCACTATGCAGGGTATTTGGGAATTAATATTCTGGGCCTGCACACCCCTATTCCTGCCATTGTTAACTTTAACAAGTAAAATATCGAACCTCTGATACTTAGTTCAGTCATCATTTGTACCTGATGTTATTACTGCGATTATCTGTAACCTAAACTGCCTTACCTGGATGAACAAATGTCGAGTACTGATGATTGCTGTTACTGGCTTGTGAACAGTTACTGTAAGTGAATGTTGTAGAGTGAGAAACTCACTGAATGTGTCTCTGCATACATTTCTACTATCTGTAATTGCACCTCTACTGTATGTAATTAAATTCGGGTCACCCCTGAAAATGGGACCATCGTGGTCCCAGTGGGCTTACCCGGATATCAAAATTAAATAAGTTCTGTGCTGTCCATAACTGGCAGCATTTTTGTGCAGAATTTGTGTGTCTGAGTGAAAAGTGGGCTCATGTGCAGATGAAATATTTACGTGTTTTCCATCATCAGAAACTAGAACCTGCCCTGTGCAGCTGAGCGTTAAACATGTTTACGTTTCCTATTTAAGATCAGGCATTAATAAGTATTTTTCATTTTTTGCAGATTGGATGTGAGTGCTACACCAATGGTTGTAGTAACATTAATTCAGGGACACTATAGGAATGTTGAATGGCAAGTGAAATTAGTTTGGTGTTTTATGTATTTATTGAAATTCATGTATGCCAAGCAAGCAGAGATTTGATACTCAATGTTTTTGCAAACTGGATTTTAAATGGTGCACCAACGGCTGTACTAACATACTCATTTGGAGCCACTGGTGCAAGTGCTAAATGGCAGCTGAAACTAGTTTAGTGACAGGTGCAGGAATGAGAAAAATACAGACACTTGAAAGCTAAGTACAAAATGCAAAAGTGTTGTTTATCAGAGTTCTTGGACAACAGCACAGTGTACATAATTGCTACACAAAATTCAACACAATGGTGGCCTTTGTTGATTAGATGTTAATGTATATGAAATAATATATCATTCTAGTAATCGAATGTTTTCTATAATAATTCATATCATAAAATGCCAACATATGTTTGTAGTAATTATTTTCACTGCATGCGCAGCATGTAAGTCAGTGTGCCTTTTTCTACTTTTCTATTACACGAGGTGGTGGTTAGGAGAATTTCCCCAAATCCACATTCATTCTTAATACTGAAATTCTAAATATCTTTTTTTTTAAATCTATTTTTATACTCCCCCTCTCCCCTCCGGAGTCGCCTCTTCAGGAGATGCCAATGAAGCCCGTCCCTACCCCCGCCTTACCTGCCCGAACGGGGTCCTCTATCGTGCTGTGGTTTACCCCTGCCCGGGCTCAGGGTGGACCACCCCTGAACCTTGAAATCTCATCAGGTCCCCAAGTTCAGCCAGGCAGGTGGTGGTAAATCAGGACCCTGGCTCGGCACTCCATCTACCTGACTCTGGAGGGGCATTTTTATGCTTTTCTGTGAGGACGTTGCTAGCCCATGACGTCAAGGCACAAGCGCTGACGTCCGCAATGTCCTCCCCCTTGATGATGCAGCCCCTAGAGGTGACTGGTCCAAAGGCCTCCGCCCATGACCAATCAAACCCTGAGGTGCCGACGAACTGTCATGACTCCAGCCTCCACCAGAGGTCACCGCTCACCGGGTTAGATCCCCATCCCCGGAGAAGGCGAGCTGTCGCCGGACGCTCAGCCTTTCTCCCCCCAGCCAATCCCTGGCAACCCGAGTCTGCTCCCGAACCTGGGTCGCCAGCATGGTGCGAGGTGTGGCATCCAGTGCCTCAACCCTCGGTGCCACCAGGCTGGCTAAATGTTTTTTTTTGTTTGTTTGTTTGTTCTTTAACTGGAGCGTATCACAAATCATGACATAAACCAAATAGTTGAGTCTTTTTAGTTTTATGCAGTTCTTCGTTTCTCCCATTGGCTGATGGATGACTCATTTTCCCTCTAAACTCAAGGGTTTATCTGGCTTGCAAAACTGGGAATTATTAAAGTAAAGCTGTCCTTTGCAGGGGCTCCCGCCCCTGCAAACCTTACCCTCTGGTTTAGCTTTATTGAGAAAATTGCAATTTTACTTGCACTGACAGGTAGTTTATTTTAATTCTGAAAAGTCCGCTACCTGGAAGTATGGCAGATGCTTGAGTGGCTCCATTAACTGTAAAGCTGCAGCGCTGCATCATGCGCTTCAATGCACTTCTATTGAAGTGCATTCTGTGGTGCCACACCTTTACAGTTAACGGAGCTGCCCAAGCATCCACCATACTTCTGAGTAGCAGGCGTTTCAGAATTAAAATAAACTCACCCAACAAGGAAAATTGCAATTTTATCAGTAAAGCTTAAACCGAGAGATGGTTTGCAGGGTGGGAGTCCCTGCAAAGGACAGCTTTCCTTTAAAAGAATCTTCAAGAACCCCTTATGCATCACTCTCCACAAGCAGGGGTTAGCATGCTTTGCCAGACCAATAAAGTTCCCCCACAACCCCAGCAGTAATTTCCGCTAAACTCTTCATTGCTAAATTGGAGCTTTAAAATCAGCTCTTGGATTCCTGGCAGTTTAAATATAATCAAAGGAGTAAAATGTTTCACCTGGTTTTATGTTCCCGTCTTGTGCAGCAGGGCCATCCTTCAGCACGTTCTTCACCTGTAGGAACTCATCAGGCCTGTCCCCTCCAATGACAGTAAACCCAAATCCCACATTGCTCTTCTTTAAAGAGGTCCTAATGAGGGTTCCTTGGAGCTGCGAAGGGTCTCGAGTAAACACAGACTTTTCTAGATCTATACAAAATGAAGTAAGAATATGAGATTAATATAATCATTCTTCACAAATAAGGTAAAATTCAAGAATACTGTGCGTTAAACTTGTTGGTACTTTTAGCAATTAAGGTACATTTTGAGAACAACACTATACTGTAGTTGAATCTACAGCTAATGTAACCCCCCTGCAAATGGGGGTTCCCAAAAGACTTCCAGGAGCTTGCTTGAATGCTCCAAGCCTGAATGGTGTTTGGCGTTTAAGCCATTTATCAGTGAGTGTTTTTAGAACCTCTGGTACTGTCTCTTTAAGAGCTGTCTGCTTGCAGACATAATTAGTTTGTATGGGGGACTGTGTGTTTCTTTGATTGAGTACCACTCAAGCTGCTGCTAATTCACTCCATTTTGCAGTCACTAGGAGTGCAAAGGGAACCTATCTGAAAGATGTAACTGTTTGCCAGAAATCATTTACAGTAATAATGAAATTACAGTTTGTCTAACCTGCTTTCTTTGCAGTCAGAACTGTGTCTGCCTAGTTCCCATTCTGGTTTTGAACTGCTGAACTGGACCAATCAGTGTGGAGTAAGCTAGCTCTAAAATGGTGCCTTGGACGAATCAGAACTTGGACTCATAATCTGAGCCAGCCACAGAGGATTGTATGAGCAGTGACTCTGGGAGATGTAGTTTAGACTTCAAGCGCCTTTTGGACCAACAGCAGCAGTCTATTGTGGTGACAGCCAATCCAGTCAAGAACTGGGAGGAACTCAAAGGAAGTGCCGGTTTTGTCGGTTGGAGTTTCAGTTGAGCTTTGGCAGTGAAGAAGGAAGGAGCCCTGTGCTTTTTCAGTGTGCAGTTTTAGTCAAAAAGCGTGTGTAAGGCCCAGAGTTCTGGTCTGCAGCTTGTGTAACTGCTTGTTAGGACTGAATCCGTCCTGTGAAAGAATCAAAGGATCTCTGAAGAGTAGAAACCAGGCTCACCCTGTAGAAGACTGGAGAAATTGTTGAATTACACTCGGTCTGTCAGGAACTGAATCTGCTGTGTGTTCTCCGGGTATTGTGCAGTAATTGCGATCGGGAAGAGAAGCAGCCTGCCTGGTATAGTACTTTCTTTACCATATAAATGTGTGAAGAGTCTCTTGGAGCTCAAGAGTAGCCCTGCTGATATTGAAGGACCCTATCTTATTTGGAGTCGTGAGTACTAATTCAAGTAGCTCCCTGTTGAATTGCCACATTAAATCCAAATGGAATTACTGTACTGCTGACTGTTTAATTTTCCTTTTCTCTGTGTGAAAGGGCCCCTACCAGCTGCCACGGTTTGGACTAGCCACTAGGGCTTGGGTACCCAGGGACAGTAACTGATAGGGATAGGCCTGTGCACAGAGCCATAGGTAGATGATTAGAGTGATAAGCTAATTAACCTGATTTCCCCCTGTCCTTGTTATATCCCCCTAAATAAATCAGAGCTGCTTGTTCCAGCAAAGTTATACTGCCTGAGGATTTGTCTATGTTAAAGTACTGTACTGTGATTGTTGCACTGTATCTCATTTCACAGGAGGTCCCAGTGCGGAACCAGTCCTGGGGTAGAGTGTATACTGTGAAGGTAATTCTGATATATTGTGTGGGCCACTAGTGGGAAGAAGGGGGTTGCAGTGTCCCAGAGGGCTGTGACCAAGTTAGTTTAACTATGCAAACCCTGACCTCTGGGTGGGCACCGCCATTGGATCCAGGCCCCTCAACCTGTTAGTGGCAAATCAGGCAGGGGTAGTAGCCCTGGGATAGCGCCATCTAGGGGTTACACTAAGAACAGCAAAACCATATTTAATTTAACAAATAATCTCTTATCTTTCCACCACTGGCTCATTCCGATGTTATTCCTCTATACAACATCCATGCCAGGCACAATGTTCTATGACATTCTTAGAATTAAATCCATATTTGATGTACAGTGGCTTAGTTGGTTGATCATGTTAAACTAAGCAGCCTAGCCTGGGCCGTAAGACAGCAAAGTGGGTTGAAAACTGGCTAACTGGCAGAAGCCAAAGGGTGCTGGTGAACTGGGTACATTTGGGCATGGGAGGTGTAAAGAGTGGCATGCCACAGGGCTTGGTGCTGGAATCAGTCCTATTTAAGTTTTCATCAGTGACATTAGAGAGGGGCTGGATGGGAAGGCAAGCTTATTCACAGATGATTCCAAGATGTGTAATAGAATGGATGAGCCAGGTGGATGGATAGGATGAGGAGGGACATTAAAAGGTTAGAGGAATGGTCTAAAGCTTTGCAACTTGGGTTCAGTGTGAGAAAGTGTAAGATTATGCACATAGGAAGCAGAGCCCCGGGGGCAACATATGAGCTTGGAGGAGTACAATTGGCAGTCACGCAGCAAGAAAGGGACATGGGAGCTGTTATTATGGATGACCTAAATGTAAAGCTACCAACAGTCCCTTTTCCCAGGACAGTCCTTATTTTAGGCAGCATGTTCCAGTGTCCTCACAAGTTTTGCAAAATGTCACTTTTGTCCTGGTTTTTGCTTACTTGTCCCAGTTTTGTCCCTTTTTTTTGCTGACTGCTAATCTGTGAATGACAATTATTTCAGCACTACTGTGGCACTGCTTGGACTGGACAGCAGTTTGCAACTTCAACCCCTGTGCCTGTGTTGCACTGCAAGCATGTCAGTGGCAGCACAGTAAAGCATGCCCCTTCCTATTAGATTAGACTGGGTAGTAGTGCCAAGTACATGTGGACATCTGCCTGCCAGCAGCTGAGAGGGCCTCCAGACAGAGAAGAGACCAGCAGCAGGGAACTAAGGTACCCAAATCTGTTCAGTTGTAGGGAAGTGTGTGAAAACAATCTGGTGTGGTGGTGGAAGTCACTAAAGTGAAGTTTGCGCAGCAAATGAGGCGAGTGTAAGCAGGTTGGATGGGACTTTCAGGAGGAGCAATACATGCAGCTCGAATGTCCGATCACAATTTAATGCAGGTTTGCTTTTAATGAACTTTCAGTACATCATGATTTGCAGATTGCTGCAGCAGAATGATGTAATGTTTTAATCTGAAAGTTTGCTACTGGTGTTACCGTGGAGCAGCATGGCCAGGGTAAGCAGCAACATTTAATTGATTGTCTTGGCGTTGTATGCAGCGGTGCCTGTGCAGGAATGTTACCTGATTGGGGGGGTGGGGGTAGGGATCATGGTCAGGATGGACCGGTCCCAGTTTTAGCCCCTTGAAAAGTTGATAGCTTCACCTAAAGGTGGCTAGACAATGCAAGGCAGCAATGGGGAAGGCTAGCTGTTTGCTTGGATGCATAGGAAGGGGTATTGCCAGTAGAAAGAGGAAAGTCCTATTACCCCTTTACAAGACACTGGTGAGGCCTCATCTCAAGTATGGTATTCAGTTTTGGAGGCCTCACCTAAAGAGGAACATAAACAGACTGAAGGTGGTGCAAAGGCGGGCTACAAAAAGGATGGGGGTCTGGAGGGGATGCCCTATGAGGAGAGACCAGGGGAACTAAATATGAATTCTCTAGAGACAAGAAGGGAGAGGTGTGACATGATAGAGACCTTCAATATCTCAAGGGCATAAACAAGGTACAAAGGGGAAGTGTTTTTCAAAGGAAGAGTGGCCAAAGGACAAGGGGTCACTAGAAGCTAGAGGGGGGCTGTTTCAAAGGAAACATAAGGAAGTACTTCTTCATGGAGAGGTTGGGGGACACTTGAAATAGTTTACTAGAAGAGGCAGTAGGAGTAAACACAATTACTAGCTTTAAGAACACATGGAACAGACACAAGGGGATCCTGGTACTTAGGGAGGGTGTCAGAGTGACGAGTTAGACTGTGGGTCTCTTATTAGGCGGGATGTGATCGGGCAGACTAGGAGGATCTTGTGGTCCTTCTCTGTGGACATCTTGTTTGTATGTATGTGTGTGTGTATATGTATATATATATATATATATATATATATATATATTATGTATTTCACAGTGCAATCACTTAGAGAAGAAACAAATTACAAGTAATTTAATTTTTAATCGTAAAGAATCACTCCTACTATTTGAAACATGCCAAGAACTGTATTATTCTTTTTAATATTACACTGAAATTGCTTATGATGTGTGTGTTGCATGGAGGGAATTTATATACTATAAAATAAAGGTAAATAAAAATAAGATTTCTCTTCTTTTGCTTTAATAGTTTTATAATTGTTGCTTGAGTTTCCCATTTAAATTACACCATAGAGTTTCCATTGGATCCTTGAAAATTGGATGGATTTTTTCTCATTACAACCTTTTGTGTTTTAATTTTAATAGATATGTTGACATGATGTGTGCTGGGAACATGATTAAATGAGTCATTTTATTTATTTTAAAATGCCACTATGATGAATGGCCTGCAAAGTTGAGAACAGCTCATTTACAGAGGGAAAGGGTACAGGAGAAACAAACCACAATGCAGGTAAATTCAATCGTGCTTAACAACCAAGTGTGTAAAACAATGAAGAAGTGCAAATAATGTGTGCACAGTACAATAAACATCTAACACAGCAACAAATTTACCGTACACAGTACAATAAATCCCTAACGCAGCAGCATGTTTACCATACACAGTACCATAAATACCTAACACGGCAGCACGTTTACCGTACACAGTATCATAAATACCTAACACGACAGCATGTTTACCGTACACAGTACCATGAATACCTAACACAGCAGCACGTTTACCGTACACAGTACCATGAATACCTAACATGGCATCACGTTTACCGTACACAGTACCATAAATACCGAACACGGCAGCACGTTTACTGTACACAGTACCATAAATACCTAACAAGGCAGCACGTTTACCGTACACAGTACCATAAATGCCTAACACGGCAGCACGTTTACCGTACACAGTACCATAAATACCTAACACGGCAGCACGTTTACCGTACACAGTACCATGAATGCCTAACACGGCAGCACGTTTACCGTACACAGTACCATAAATGCCTAACATGGCATACGTTTACCGTACAGTACCATAAATACCTAACACGGCAGCATGTTTGTACAGTACCAGCTGAATACCTAACATGGCAGCACGTTTAATTTATTACAGTACCATAAATGCCTAACATGGCAGCACGTTTACCGACACAGTACCATAAATACCTAACACGGCAGCATGTTTACCGCATACAGTACCATGAATACCTAACACGGCAGCACGCCATCAGACACAGTAAGATGAATACCTAACACGGCAGCACGATTACCGTACACAGTACCAAATACCTAGCACAGCAGCACATTTACCATACACAGTACAATAAATCAGGCACTAGGTGCAAAATATGCACTAATGCCCAAATGAACCAATAAAACACCATTTAACCAATAACAAGCTACAGTATGGCCCAATTGTGGTTAAGCAATAAGGCATGACGGGGAGTATTATAGTGGGGTAACAGCCTGCCTCATGGGTTGATGCGAGGCAAAGCTGAGTGCCTCCATCACCTGAGAAGGCCATCAGCCCCAATGCACCCCTGGAGTGCCTTACCTGCATGCGAAATGGATTCTTTCTAGTAAATTGGATTTTTTTTTTTTTTTTTTTTTACATATTTCTGTTGAGCCAATTTCTGTCGGGCTGTTGTGTTAGGATAATGGCCCGGCTGATAGTACCTCTTGGCCTATCAGGAGCCAGCATTTTTTCTACCCATTTCATAATATACAGTATTATTTTGTACTTGTAAGAACAGAACCGTTACACATACTGTATAACCTTTTTGCCAAGAAAATGTATCCATTTAATAAATTCCCCTAGCACTATGGATGCCATGGTAAGAAGATATATGTACATGTCTGTGCTCAATGTTCCCTCTAATTTTTAGTCTCTGTGGGTGGGTGACTGATATGTGTGTGTGACACTTTGTCCAAAAAAATTGATTCATGTGCGCAAATTGGGTGGCCCAAACAAGTGATACATTTTATTGCCAGTAAACAGTAGAAAATATAACCAAACACTCAAATACTCAATGCAAAGTATAAATATACATTCTGACACAGTCCGAAGCTTCGATGTGCATTGTGCACCATAACACTATGAACTGGAAACATGTGTAAACTATGTACATTTTAAAGAGTATTGCATGCATTTAAAAGGGGTGCTGCCGATGATGCATTGCTAAGAAATCAACATTTACTGTTTTTCTCTCTTGTCTTTCCCATTCTTCCAGTGGACTTATATTTTCTTAAGATCCATTTTTCCACCAGATGTTAAAAATAATTTTGTTCGCATCAGCATATCTAAATGGCTTTCTTTCAAGCAGTTTCTTTGTTTGCTCTTAATGCAGTTCATGAAGCTGAAGCCTCTTTCACGGTCAGCACTAGAAGCTTGGAATGTAGTATTAGTAGCACAATTTATTGTTCCGCATAAAGCAGTTATGGTATACTAAAATCAGGACAAAATACATGGTAAATATAAATAGACAATAAATAAATCAACAAGGAACTTAAATATCTTTACAGTGCAATTCAATTTAACAGAGTATCTTTTCACATAAAAAACCTCCACAGAACTTCAAGTCCCCCAATAAACTTTAAAAATTAGTTGAGATGAAGAATCTTGCAAAGATCTCTTCAATGTTCTTCTCTTTCATAGTAAACAAATATTCCAAAAGATCCTCCAGGGGGAGGCCAAGTGCCCCCAGCAGTTTTTTCCTAGTTGATTCTTACCTAGGACACAAGAGTACCACATGTTTGAGATCATCTATAGTCCCCACTCCACATTTACAATATGGAAAATGTACTCCCTCTCTTTTGTCTGAAATAAATGCATTGAGCATTATAGTTTTCAGTTCCAAATCTTTATATAGATTCTTCTTTGTTTAGGACAGGTTAAAAAAAGAGAGATATGGCTCATATCCCCATGAAATCTTTACTTTTTTATAAAATCCATATAGCTTAAGCTTGGAGAGTTGAACACAGAAAGAATTTCTGTCTTAAGTCAATAAGCCTCAATTTGACATCCTGCCTAATCTCCTCAAATAGTCTCGTGTAAATTTTATACAAGAGGTGACCCAATCTGGCCGGCATTATTGTTTCCTAAATAAGTTGAATAAAGGGATGTACATAACACATTCTGGGATATCTTTGTAGGGCCAAAAGAAAAAGTTTCAACAGAAAGAGAATCTGTCATTCACAGATGAGAGAAGTCAAGGAACGTTGTCCTACCTCCAAGGCAAGAATACAGCTTGGAGTTCCATTTAAAAATATTAAGATGTATCTATAGAGTTTATTCAGAATTATTTCTAATTTTCTAACCTTAGCATAACCCCAGATTTCAGAGGCATATAACATAATCATTCTTATTTTGGCATTGACAACTCTTAATACCCCGCTCACCGATGACTTCCCCATCTTGCTGTTAAATATTTTTAGGGCATTTATAGATCATCACATTTTAAATTGAATAGCCTCCAAATGTTTGGTCCAAGATAGGTTATAGTCAAAATGGGCACCTAAATAGTCATAACACTTAACAGTGTCTATATGGTTATCGTTTAGCCTAAAGCCTACCGTATTCTTGGTTTGAGAGCCAAAATTACAATGTTGGTCTTGCCAAGATTAACTTTTAACTTCCTTAGAGAACAGACAGATTCAAAGTGAGCCAGTATTCATTTAAGACCTAGGACTGAAGTAGAGAGCAAGACTAAATCATCTGCATATGCTAAACATTCAATCCTTTGATCATTAATTTTTGCAGTATGAAATCTGGTTAATAGCTGATCCAAGACTGTATTAATGTAGATGTTAAATAGAGTGGGGTCCAAAATACACCCTTGTCTGTCCCCCACATTTGTCTCAAATCTATCAGTTAGATGACCATATTGATTATACTGGACCCTTGCCCACATATTTTCATAGAGTCTATTAATGACATCAAGAAGTGAGGCCTCCAAGTTCAGATCCCTTAATGTAGCCCAAAGGATTTTTCTACTAATGCTGTCAAAGGCTGAGGAGAAGTCCACAAAACAGCAATATAATCTGTTTTTTCTCACTTTAATATACTTTCAGATCAGGTGCTGAAGCACATAATAGTGTTATACTGTAGAACAGTCCTTCCAGAAACCGTTCTGTGCCTCACTAGATACTGAGTTCTCCTTGACCCATGACAGCAATCTGCCCAAAATTATCCTAGACAAAATCTTCTGTGAAACATCTATTAAACTAATAGGCCTATACATCCTTGGGTCATTCAGATTCTCTTTTTTAAAAATTGGGAAGATAACACTACCTGCCCAACTGGCAGGGTAAGAGTACCCCTGAACCAGGCCATTAAACAGTAAAAGAAGAAAAGGAATCCATCAGTTGGTAAAAACCTTATAGAGATCACCTAGGACCCTATCTAGCCCTGGTGCTTTATTGGTCTTAAGGCCAATCAGTGCCATCCGGATTTTGTCCTCTGTGATCAAGATAGGTCTTGGAAAAATTTCATCCTCCTGTATTTTGAAAGCATCAGGTGTCTCCTGCTCTTCATGAGAGTAACAGAGCTTGGAGAAATGACATGCCCAGAGTTCAGGTGTAATATAGGCTTCAATCTTATTGGCATATCTATTATATCCCTGGGCAACAATATTCCAAAATTGCCTTCCATCCCTATCCAAAACAGCCTGCCTCAGTTTTTCCCAAAGTCCCTGAGTATGTTTATGTCTCTCCCATTCAAGAATTTTCCTATATTTTTCTCTTTCAGTCTTTAGCAATTTAAAATTTGCTACAGACTTATTTCTTTTCTTTTTATGCTGTCTTAGTTTTCCTCCAAACTCTTTCTTTGCCTGTAGGCGTACCGAATTAAACTAAGACTTTTTATAAAGGGCCCTAGGATGGTACATTATTTTACATCTAGGTCCAAGTAAAGAATGAATAGTTTCCTAATTCTCCAAAATATTAAAGGACTTACTTTTGTCCAGGACCAACTCATGAATATTACCTAAGACTCTTGTACTAACAATTTCTTTGAAACTAGCTTGATGAATGGATCCCATCCAATCCTTCTCTTGTTTATGACTTCCAGATTATCTTCCTGTTGTGCCTCACTCCCTAAAGTTCCAAAAGGGCATTTGATGTTAATTACAATAGCACAGTGTGCTGATTCCAGTCTATCCATGACCTCTAACTTTTGGATCAGCTTTACTAGCTTCCAAATTGGTACAAACCTAATCAGGGGTTGAAGAGCCAGTAGGTCTCTCTACATGGTAAGGATCTGACTAGATCGACCTCAGTTCTACCATTTAAAATACAGAAATTTCTACTGGCTAAGCCCGCTAGCAATTTCTTACCTCTGAGGTTAGATTTTAGATCCTTAGCAGTCCTAGTTTATGAGATATTTGGATTAATTATAGATATTGTATGGATCATATCTGAATATGCATCCCTTCAAGAAACGAGAAGGAATTCTGGCATTAAAGTCTCCCAAAATAATTATAGGACAAGGTATACTCTTATCTGACAATTCGTCAAGTGCCATTTTCAGATCCTATATGACAAGGTCAGCGGGATCAGTAGCTCTATTGCAAGCAGGCAAGTATATATTGCAGAGAATGATCTTCTCTTGTCCCTTGCTAATCATTAGAGCCAAAATACCCTCTGACTCAGTAGAAATGTTAGTGATCTGAAAATTTAGCAAAGTTCTGATAAAAAAGGAAATACCCCCTTTAAACCTTCCAAACTTTTTATCTTTAGTTGCTGGCAGAGTAAAGACAGAATATCCAGCCAATTTGGGAGTTACATTTTCTGTACACCATCTTTCTTGCAGTTCAATAATATCAAAATTATCCAGAAATCTCATTACTTCATGGTCAATTATTTTAAGATGGATGCCCTAAATATTCCATGAAAGTATAGAAAGGCATCCACATCTCAATCCCCAGCTCCCTTATCCAAATCCAGCTGGCATTCAGAGTTTATTTGTTTGATATTATCTACAGGCTGCATCTGTCAGGCTGAATCAATAACTGCCAGTGGCGAGTAGGTATTAGGGTAAATTAGGTTTCCAAAGTCAATCAGAGGGTTATCTGTCTCTAAGATTGAGTCTGGACTATCCTTAGTCTGTGTCAACCTGGAAAAGACTTTGCCCAAGTCTAACGTGTTAACTAAATCTATTCCCAAACAATCCAGCTTGCTGGCCAGAGAAAGCAAGCTGTATGAGGATTTTTAAATGTAATATCAATCTGTGTTGTGGGCTTAGGATCTCCATATAACTTTATGGACTCCACCATGTTTCTGGAGATATAAAATCCTAATGCTCTTTTCAAGAGCAGCAACAAATCTTCCCTAACTTTCCTATGAGAATCCTTGATTGAAACCTTCCACCCAAAGATAGTTATGGTCTTATTCAGCCATACTTCTCTCTGCTTCAGTATTTGATCCTCTATCATTCCCAAGATTTTTCTCTGTGCTATCGTAGCCTTCTACTCTGCACCTCCTATGGAGAATCTCTTCTGGGGAAGGATAAGGCTGTGGAAGAACCTTTATACGATAGCTTCATGTTTAGCTTGGGATGTAGCACATACATCAATAAGTTTAGCCACCATGCTGTACTGCACGTTAGTCAAAGCAAAGTGGATCACATCCACATCAGTAAAGGATTTTAATGATCCTCCCTTATTTTTTCAGCAACTATAAATCTGAAGTCATTGTACTGGCTAACAATTTCTGCCTGGTCCACTTATGAAATAAATAGTCCTGATATTTGCTCTACAGTCTCTCAATATTTGATAAGCCAAACTCAAAGCTGCAATATGGCACTGCTGAACAATCAAAGGCAGATCAGTCAGAAAGTTCACCTGCAGGAAATCAGCTGTCCAGATGGTCACATAACAGGCCAATGAATTGCAAAATTGCTGTTGTACACTTCAGCTGTGCAATTAGCCAAAATCAGTTTTACTGGTGGGCTCCAGTAGACAGTTTCACCCAGGTACTGGCTTCTGAACTTTTTATTTTTGCCCTAGCAATTTGTACAGCTTCAACTTTTTAGACCACTTTCTGAAACGTCTTAGACAACTCTGCCAACTCCAAAAGTACATCATTTAATACTGTTATGGCAATGTGGTATTCAGGGTTGGATAGCTTCTTAAAGCAGTACTTATCAATGGGATCTTTGATAGATGCATGCAAAATTGCATGTGATGTCATTTACCCTAGGTATGGTTCACGATAACTATGCTGGGTATTTTCAAGCTCAGTGGGGGTTTTAAAATGTATTTTTGCAATGTAGTGAGTGAGTCTGTGTGACATGAGAGAGGAGATGCACTTAGGAGACTGTAATTCTCTTCCATTCTGGATCCATACTAAGAGCAGCCTGAATTTATGAAGTTAAATGAAAAGGACATTTGTTGCACTATTTCTTGTTGTCCATTCTAGAATTACTATCCCCATGTAGCCAACATGGGCAACCTTTTACAAGCATTGATTCATTGAATCTCAAATGTGTGTATAATGTGAGACCCTGTTTTAAAGAGAAGCGCAATCTCATCTCTCTAAACATATGTACAGTCTTGTACTGAAAAAAAATGAAATTGCTTTCAGTGGTGAGGCTTTAACTCCATTATAAACACATTTTGTATGTGAACGCACTGCTTGGGAAGAGACAGATTACACTGAAGTTGTGCAACTTTAAAACTGAAATATTATAGTATACACCCTATGTCAGAGAATCTCTCTTACCGCTTTGTTGGAGAGATCTACCAAACAAATAAAACATGCAATTTCTGTGAACAGCAGGGTACTGTTCATTATCAAGTACTTGTACTGTCTTACTGAAAAGAGGTGTCAAGCCAAAAACATTGCTGTAACTGCAAAGCCGATTGGTTGGAATTTTGCAGAGAGGTTCCATTGTTCAATAAGTGGAACAAGAGCGAGATGTCTGGCTTGTTAACTGCTGGCTTGTTAAAGTTAATGGGTTGTGGCCTCAGAGGTGGGCATACAATGTTTCTTTCCCATTCACTTTCATGTCCTGCTGTCTGAGTCTTAAATCTGAGTGATGACTGTAGTCACTACTTCATGAACATAAGGATCCCTGTCTGCTGCTTTGTGTGCTACTACTAAAGCTGTGTGCGGGATATTTCTGACTGCTGTGCGGGCGCACATGCGCACAGCTTAGGGGGAACATAGTCTGTGCTATATAGTATGTTGGTGTACACAAATGGTCTGTAAATTTCAAGAAAAAAATATAAAAACAGGGAAGAGAATGAAGCATCTGTTTTATACCAGAGAGAATCTTATCTTTTGCTTTTTTCCCCTCTGGGAGACTCTTGCTTCGCACGTGACATCTACTTAGTTACAGCAGAGAAGCTATACTGTGCAAATCCATTAATCTAAGCCTTAACCCAACTGTTTTCATTTAAGATATGTTTAACCAGCCGGCCCGGTGGCTCTGAGGGTTGAGGCGCTGGATGCCACACCTCGCACCATACTGGTGACCCAGGTTTGGGAACAAGCCTGGGTTGTCAGGGGTCAGTGGGGGGGGTGAGGAGCAGGACTGACCTGCCATGAGGTGGCTCTCCTCTCCCAGGAAGGGATGTGGAGTGTCCCTGGCCCTTGGCTGCCACCTGGTGGAGGAGAGATAGCAGTTCAGGCCACGGGAAGCTCGCCAATTGCCAGGGAAGGGGTGTAAGGGGCTGCGCCGGCTTCATGGGGTGCATGCGTGCCTCTATGTGCACACATGGCTGTGTGCTGGGGCTCCAGGCACAATGGAAGAAAACCGGGGGTAAAAACCAACAAAATATAAATTTCTAAAAAAATTGTTTACCACAGTTTATTAGACTTTGCACGCACACACACACACACACACACACACACACACACACACACACACACACACACTGGTGTACAAGGAACCTGACAATTAATACTCTGAGAAGTAGATTCCTCTCCCCACAGAACAGACAAAGATACAAGAAATTAATAATAAAAAAAACAAAAAAGAACACTGAATCCAGCACAGGTAAACAGGTGTACTCCCACTTCACCTGGCCACCAGTGTGCACAAATAAACAAAATAATAATGCAGTTTCTCCACTGCTGTTATATCAAAAGTATTAACAGTTGAAGTTCCTCTCGCTCTCACAAACCCACTGATACAGCTTACTAAAGCAAGAGTATAAATATGCTTTTTTTGATGTGCAACAAATGATACATATCCTTCAATCCCATTTTCTTACTGTTTTACAAAACCACAGCACGCTTTTTTATCTGGATTCCTTCTTAAATGTTAATTTAAATGACAGGATTTTAAAGAGGATCCATCCAGGTTCCATTGCCTGGAAATTCATTTGACAGACATGTGCCTGTGTGTCAATCTAATTTGCACCTGAATTTGCATACAAAATTGCTGCAGATTCAATCTGCACATTTACTGGTGCAAATAACTGTAAAGTGTGTATTTCTTAAAGAACAGAGAGCAGGAAGAAACAGACACAGCAAACAAACGTGTCTGCATCTGCCCTTTGAAAACCAAGCCATATGTTTTAAAAGTTAATTTTCTAGTCGCTGCTCCACAACAACTAGTACATTGTAAACCAGTGCACTCTCCCTTTACTAGTGCCATTGGAAAATGTTCACTATTGCAGTGATGATAGCCTGACAAACAGGACCACTGGTGGTAAGTACACTAGAGTTTTTCTAATGTGTATTCTTAGAAATGAATTGTTGAACTACAAAGGCAAGACTCACAAAACTGTTCAATCCATCTTTATTGAACTTACCAAATTTTCAAGGGATAGCTTTTCTCACATTAGTTCTCACTACTGTTTGTAAAATCACTGACTAAATCTTGTATCAGAGGAAACCTAATGTCAACATTCATTTTACAAAAGTTAAAGCAGAGAAAGAACTTCCGGAACCATTACACACTGTCCATATCAGGAAGAGGGGTGCTCTGTCATAATAACACCACCATAACAGCACTGACAAAAATCAGCGACTGCACATCGCTACAAAGCAAAACAGCACCCTACTTTACAGCTAGGGCTTGCATTTGCTATAATGCATGATCCAAATCTATGCAGGGCACCTATGCCCCCTGCCCCCACACTAAAGATAATCAACTCTGGGGGGGAGGGCATGACACTGGGGGAGAGGGGAAAATGCGGAAGGGGTACTACATTGGGGACAGATGTCAGAAGGGGTAGAACGTTGGGGGGCAACAGGTGGGGGGAACAAAGTCTGGAGGCTGGGGAATGGGAGGTCACAACTGGGAGAAAAAAACACATGTAGTCAAAAATGCAAAAAAATAGTATCCCCACTGCCAGTCCCCAACCTGAGTCGCCCAAATCCAAGGCGGTGACTGTAACCTGTACACCAAATGGCCAGCTCACAACTGGCCTGACCAACAAACCTCAATATATACAATAATGTATGGGGGGGGTCAGTGTATAACGAGAATTTAATGACCATTCAAGGTGTGGGATACTACATAAACCAAAGGGTGAAGCCCGAGGGGTTTATTAAAGCATCCCACATCAAAGGTGGGCATTCAATTTTTGTTGATACACTGATCCCCATACATTGTTTTGTGTAATTTCTGGGGAGTGTTTTCTTGCCAGCATCACTTTGTTAAAATTAGTACCTGTGTGTTTTGTGTGCAGGTGCTATTTAAAAAGAACCAATCAGTTTGCTGTTTAAGCCCCAGGAGTTTGATAGATTTTGTTTTTTACATTCTGGCTTCATAAATGAAAAAAATGCAAATAAAAATCAAAAAATCAGCTTTCATGGTTTGATACTTGATGTGACGGAGTAGGGATCAGAGGGCCGTGTTCTTCCTGTGGCAGGGACTGCCTCTCGCTACTTGAATAAGACTGGGGTAGGCGGCTGTTTCTGAAACTGAATCCTGATGAGAAAGGTTGGAGTGGGACTGGGCAATTCATTTATTTTGTGTGTATAATCCCAATTTTGGTGTGAAGTGTGCCACAGTCGTACTTGCCAAAGCAGCAGTTCTGGGAACGGTGAGCGAGGAGAGAGAGTGTGGGCATGCACACACTGACAGAAACCCGGCACGCGTTTGTCGTTATGACCCGAAGGTTATAACAGCGAATTATGACCAGGTTCTGTCTATGGGATAAAACACTCCCCAGCTATTACATAACCTTTACAATACGTACAGAAAGTCAGTGCTGAAGCTACAAAGTGCTATTAATAGCATATAGTTATTGACAGCACATTGCCCATTTCTTCTTCACTATTTTAATGTTGCACATATTTCCTCACTCAAAGAAGTCGCTATATTCACGGGTTACCATAAGAGGGAGTTATAAACGCCTTGATATTCATATGAACATACACAGATGCCAACAGACAAAACCTTATGGCCTACCTTGTCTGCTCGACTATGCAGGTGCCCCATGTCAACACTGGGACCTGCCCCCTCAAATGTCTCCTGATCCCCCTCAGCTCCCACATCCCCCTTCCACCACAAGCAACTGTCCCCTTCATTCTGTCCCATACTCTCTTAACGCTGTCCACTGTTTTCAGGGAGAAACCTCTTCTGACAGCTCGTTCCACTTGGCCACCACTTTCTCAATGAGAAGCTGCCTCATCACCCCCCCCCCCCAAAATCTTCCCCCACCAGCTTTGTTCTATGCCCCCTAGTTGACTTGTTTCCACTAAGACTGAAGTGCTCTGTATTCACCCTATTAATACCTTTAAGGTATTTGAAGGTCTCAATCATATGCCCTCTCCCCCTTCTGTACTCAAGGGAGTACATGTTGAGTCCGTTGAGCCTCTCCTCGTAGGTGTTACCCTGCTGATTCTGGATTATTTTGCTTGCCCTTCTCTGGATCGTCTCCAGCAAGCTGACATCCTTCTTAAGATAAAGGCAACAATACTGCACACTGCACTTTGGGTGTGGTCTTACCAGTGACCTGTACAAAGGTAGTATGACTTTTACCTTGCTACTGGTAATTCCCCTGGCTATGCAGCCCGGCATCTGACTGGCTTTTGCCACAGCTCTCCAGCAGTGTGCTGAGTGCTTCCAGTCACTCTTGATAACTCCCATCAGACTTGGTGACCTGCATCACCCAGCCAGTAGTTGGCCTCTGGGTCCCTTGCCCTTAAGTACAAAGCTTGCACTTTTTACTGTTGAACCCCAGTTGCCAAATGACAAGACCACTTCTGTAACCTAGCCAGGTCTTCCCTTAGTTCCTGTCTCCACTCCTCCGTGCCCACCCTGCCACAGAGCTTCGTATCATCCACGAACAGGCTGATTTTACCCTTGATCCCATCCAATATGTCACTGATGAAGATGTTAAATGATATCGGACTGAGCACTGAGCTCTGTGGGACCTTACTGGTCACCAGCCTAGCTTCCAAGAATTCCCCACAACCACCACATTTTGACTTCTGCCCTTTATCCAGTTTTTAATCCATCCAGTGAGCTTGGCTCCCACTCGAGATCCTCCAACTTCTTGACCAATCTCCTATGAAGTACAGAGTCAAAGGCTGTGTCCAAGTCCAGATACAGGACATCAGCTTCTTGGCCCCTGTCCACTGTCTTGGTCACCCAGTTGAAAATGTCTATCAGACAGTCTGGCAGGACCTTCCTGACACAAACCCATGGTACCTCTACATCTTGCAGCCTGTTTTCTTTGAGAAAGCTCACCAGTGTCTTCTTCAGGATAGTATCCATCAGATTCCCCACTACTGAGGTGAGACGGATAGGCCTATAATTCCCTGGTTCATCACTTGGACCACTTTTATGGCAAGGCACCACAAGTGCAGTTCTCCAGTCCCAGGGCATGCTCTCTGACTCCAGAAAGGTGTTAAAAACAGGTCTGCCAGCACCTCCACCAGTTTCCTTATGACCCTTGGGTGTACTCCTTCTGGTCCACAGGTCCAATTTCATGGTCTTTAGGCCCTTTAGCACCCTGTCCACCTCTATTAAGCCATTGGTGACCCCATTCCCCCCCACTCCCTGCTTCCTTGTGGTACTGGCCCCGTCTCTAGAAAAAACGGAGCAGAAAAACTTGTTGAGCACCTCTGCTTTCTCTTCACTCCTTCTGCCCAACCCCTCCTCCTCCTTTATTAACCTGACAATTCCATCTTTAATATCCTTTTCTCCTTATATATTTGAAGGCAACTCACCCGATTTTTGCTCCTGTGCCAGCTGTATTTTCATTGCTGCTTTCTAACTGCTCTGCATGCCACCCTTAATTCACTCTTAATTTACCATTATAAACCTATCTATCCTACTCATGCTGACTATGTTTGTACTTCGAAGGCTGCCTTCTTTCCCTTGTTGCATTTGCCACTCCTTCGTGAACCAGCCGGGCTTTTTTGCCTTGGATTTCTTGCCTTTGATCAGTCTGTCCTTTATTACAGCCCATTTCTGTCCCACCTCCATCTCTTAACTGATCCCAGCAAGGTGACCTACTAAAATTTCTCGCATCTTATCGAAGTCAGCCTCCTGAAATCCAGTACCCTCGTCTTGGTCCTGACCACTCCCCTGCCCATGTCCAGGTGGAACCACACCACATGATGCTTGCTTCCTGCAAGTGGTGATTCCACCTTTACATCCTGGACATGACCACAGTTGGACAGAACCAGGTACAGTATGGCCCTCTCCCTAGTGGGCTCCATGACACCCTGTGTCAGGAATCCACTCTGGAATAAGACCAGCAGTTCCTGCTCCCTGGTGACGGAGGTAGCCCGTATTTTCCAATCCACCCCAGGTTGATTGAAGTCTCCCACAATTAATACCTCCCCTTGCCTCCCATTTCCATGATTTAGGACCCCAGTACCTTGTCTAAGACCTCATTCTGTGAAAGTGGTCTGTAAACTACCCCATCCTTTGTTTTGTTTTTTCCCCTTATTGGCTTTTACCTGCACCCATAATGCTTCCATCTTTCCATTCATGCCTTCCTCTCTGGTATAGGTTATCTCCACTTTGATACACAGAGCCACCCCCCTTTCCACTTCCCTATCTTTTCTTTACATTTTGTACCCAGGGACCAGAAGGTCCCAGTCATGGTTTGTGCTGGCCATGCTTCTGTGATGGCTGCTATACCCACCTCCCTTCCAGCATTGGCTCCTGCAACTCAGCCACTTTATTTCCTAGGCTTCTGGCATTCAGAGACACTACCAACCACCTCAGCTCTGCCCCCCCCCCAGTCCTCCTTCCCTCTTCCCCTCATTGGTCTCTCTGTCCCTCCTTCCTCTTCTCTCCCTCTCCATTACTTCCTCCCTATTCTGTCCTAATTGGGGGGGGCCTATCTGCCTCCTTCACCAGGTGTCTGAGGGCATTTTGCACCTGCTGGCCCCCCGTGTCAGTTTAAATTGAGGTCTTTCCCCCTGAATTCCTTCAGCTTGCCCTTCAGGACCCTTGTGAACTTTTTACTTAGATGTAGCCTGTCAGGTACATACAGGCCTTTTTTCTCTCAGGTCCCTTCCCAGTCACCAACTAGCCTGAACCCCTCTGCCTCACACCACTGTCTGAGCTGAATTCCTCAATTCCAACTTTCCTCACAGTGCTGGCACTTGGGACTGGTAGCACCTTGAAGAATGCTCCTGTACTCCCTACCTCACTGCAGATTTTCCCCACCTCCCTAAACCTTTCTTGCACCCCCCCCACCTCACACCTGGCAAGGTCATTCATGCCTGGATGTACTATTATGTAAGGGTTCTCTCCCACCTAACCTACGAGCTTGGCTATTAGAGATCCCACTCTCCATGCCATCATCCATGGCATACATTCTACCCTCCTATAGTTTGGTCTTATCTCCTTCCTAGTCCACCTCACCTCCTTTACATTTGAATCCCCTAAGATCAGCATCATTTCCGTATCTTCCTGGGCCCCTCACTCCCTTCGCCCATACCTCTGCCCAATCCTGCCATCCTCCTCCCTCCCCTCTGCACATTTAGTACTCCCCCCCTTGATCTCTCATTCCAGCTACCCTGTCCCAGCCCCCTTCACCTGACCCTCAGTTCTCCCTCTCACTCTCCCAATCTTTCTCTGTCCTTTCATGTTGACCTTAATTAAAATGCAGAATAAAGGCACCATGGCTGAGATGCACCATGTAATTTATGGCAGTGGCCTGATGGTGGCAGCAACACTTTACATAGTTGCATTAGAAATACTAAGCACATGTACTGCATGCTTTACACAGCCCATTAAGTAGTCACAATTCTGCTTAAGAAAATATAGGAAAAGTCTCCAAAACTGATGTCATTCATGAAGAAATAAATTTAGCTAGACTTGACCTTCAGACTTTATTTAATTTTATATTTTTGCCCAGCTCAGCACAGTGGGTGTACCAGCCTTCTTTTAGTTGTCCCCCCCCCCTTTTATTCAGTGTACTGCCTGTCCTCGTGGGAATGCCACTGTTTGGGACTGAGATTCCCAATGTGAGCACACTGCCACATGCTGCGCTGATGCATGAAGCAGTGTTCCTTCCTCCCTCCCTATACCCTGAGTGCTTGGCAATTGTATATCTACAGGTAGCAGTAGCACTGCAGGACGAGACTCCCTCCCTCCCTGTACCCTGAGCACTCAGCTGCATCCTGTATATCTACAGGTAGCAGTAGCATTGCAGGACGAGACTCCCTCCCTCCCTGTACCCTGAGCACTCAGCTGCATCCTGTATATCTACAGGTAGCAGTAGCATTGCAGGACCAGACTCCCTCCTCCTGTACCCTGAGCACTCAGCTGCATCCTGTATATCTACAGGTAGCAGTAGCATTGCAGGACTCCCTCCCTCCCTCCCTCCTCCTGTACCCAGAGTGCTCAGCTGCATCCTGTATATCTACATGTAGCAGTACCACTGCAGGATTAAACTCCCTCCCTGTACCCTGAGTGCTCTGCGACCTGTATATCTACAGGTAGCAGTAGCACTGCCCTTCTGGCCATCTGTGCACCGGTCTGCGTGCGCCCATCAATAGGGGGCCAAATTGATAAATTCGCCACCCCTTCCCTGAGGTCTGCCCCCCCCAAGATAGAATAATATGGGGGCATGGGGGGGGCAAATTAAAATCCCTGGTGCCCTAACAAAGGGTGCACTCAGATGGGCGCATTCCAATGGTGGAACCGTAGCAGTGCAGGATGAGACTCCCTCCCTCTTTCCCTGTACCCTGTGTGCTCTGTGACCTGTATATCTACAGGTAACATTAGCACAACAGGACGAGACTTCCTCCCTGTACCCTGAGTGCTCTGCAACCTGTACATGTACAGGTAGTAGAAGCAGTAGCACTGCAGGACGAGACTCCCTCCCTGTACCCTGAGTGCTCTGTGACCTGTATACCTATAGGTAGCAGTAGCACTGCAGGACTAGACTCCTCCTCCCAGAAAAGGATATCTTACTCTGAGACACCTGATCTTCCTTGACACAGGCTTGTTACGAACCCGAGTCATTGGTGTTGCGAGCAGCAGTCCTGGCACTGTGCCGATGGTCTGGTTTTGACATTCAGTCTTAACACGTAAGTAAGAAAATGTTCCTTTTAAGGATACATATTAGACACATTAAACAGACCTTTGTACTTTAAGTTGTAGTACACCAAATATATCTCTGGTTAGGACATACCTTTAGCTCTAGCATGTGTAAATGCACCATAACTGTAGCTAAACATTCCTTTTTACATATATTTTTCTAGTTTTCTAAGCAGCATTGTATTGCATGATTGCAAAATTTACAATCGGCAAAAGGACAGGCTTGCAGCAATTCATTAGTCCGTTATGTAACTGTTTACTACTTGTATCAAGGAATAATCTAATTTTGTGTCTCCTTGTGAAAGTTTGATACTTATATTGTTGTAGTTTTGATGATGCAGGGATATACCATGCTTAGCAATGTCATTCAGAACAGCATCATGCTGCTATGTGATCTGAGATAATAGCATTTAGCTATGCTATCTTTATTTTTTATTACAAAGATGATCTATTCTGTACCTTCAGGTAATGAAGCTGTATACTACAGTATAAAAATTGTTGTTACCTGTTTGAATATATTGTATGCAAAAATGCTTAAAAAAACAGACCAGAGGAAAGTATTAACTATATTTCCTCAACAGTGCTGAACAAGGACCACTCTTAGCAGTCTTCTTCTGAGAAAAGCGTGCTACATACTTTGTTGGTTGTCCAGTTGGAAGAAACCCCTTCCTGCACCAAGAGTATTCTGTAAAATATGAATCTGGATCACAGTGTGTTGAGCACTGAATAGATGTTTGAAGACCATTACAAGTATTAATATCTGGTTTACTCCTATACAGAAGCCAATTCTGTTATTAAAGACTTTCACTGAGACATATTTGCTCAACTAACAAAGTGCAAAGCAGCTACTATAGACTGGTGTTTTATCCTTAATGATGTACCATATCACATATATCATGTATCATATATATAGTACTGAAAGTCACAGTACTTAATGAAGCCAAGACAGAACAACGATGCTGGAGACTCTACCACAATGACTACCTAGATAGGTCCAGATTTCTTGGAAACTTAAGCCACTGCCAAAGCAAAGAACAGGTACTTACAATAACATTAGATCTTGAAAGAATCTCCTCCACGAGCCACATCATGGAATTGTAAACAGCTGCCATCAGGACAACTCGGAAACTTTTGCTAGATGGGGTCACCCATGTTGACATTCATTATTAGCCATATACTGTATATAATGTGGGCAGCCCCATCATGTCTTAGTACCCCGCCAGAGACAAGCTTGAAGGATCATCAGACCAGCAGGGACCAAAGCAACCAAGGCCACACCAGGTACACAGTAGAGGACATGAAATCCTGAGTAAATATGTTGAATTCTGGCATAAGAAAATAACTAGCTTATGAGAACACACAGGATAACTATCCATCATCTGAAAAGAGGAGGGAGGAGGGAGAGAGAGCTGTGGGTCAACAGAAGAGATTCTCTTGAAGCTCTACTGTCTTGACAAGTAAGTATCCTATCTTCTTTGAGGCCATCTCCTACACTGAACCACATCATTGAATGATTCCCAAGCAGTATCAAAACACTGAGGGAGGAAAGGAGAACTAATTACCCAGAGTAAGGAGGCCTTGTAGGACAGTAAGGCCACATCCAACATGTCTACAAGTGACAATATCCAAACTGCAATGTTTGGTGAATGTATGAACAATACTCCAAGCGGCGGCAGAACATGTCCGCAGCAGACACACTGTGAAAGCAAACAATGGAAGTAGCCACACCATGGATGCAGTGAGCACAAAGACAACTAGGAAGCTGCTTAAAATAACAAAAGGAAATACAGTAGGCCAATTATTTGGAAAGGCCCCGATTCGAAATAGAAGAGCCCACCATCCTGGGGGGTGAAAGCCACAAAGAAATGACAGATTTTCTGCAGTTCTAGTATGATGCAGGTACTAATGCAACAAGCAACGGACCTCAAGCATATGAAAACAGGAAATTAAAAATAAATTAGAAGGTCAACAGTCTGATTTACTGTTCGCCCAGAAATTACCTTCAGCAAAAACTAAGGACTGGTATGCAAGGTATACCAATCCTTGTGGTAAACAAAAAAAGGAGGCTCCACAACCAGAGCCTGCATTTGTCTATCAGACATCATAGCCACAAGGCACAATACCTTCCAAGAGAGGAAGTGCAGCTCACAAGTAGCAGCAAGTTTGAAGGGAGGCACAGTAAGGGTCTCCAGAACCAAATCAAAGTCTCACAACAGAACCAGATCACAGACCAGGGGGTGCAAAAGTATAATACCTCTGAGGAACTTGTGAGAAACCACAAACTGGGCCACCATTTTGCCATCAATCAGGGCATGGAAAGCTGGCACTGCAGCCAAATGGATTTTTTAATATATCACAACAATTTTTTTCCTCCTCCGATTGGCCTTCCACAGCCCCCCAGCCCCATCCCACGGAATAGCTGGCACTTACCTTGTACCCAGTCTAGAAGCAGAGCCTGTGGGGAGTCGGTCATCATCCTGCTGCCGCAGGAGTTTTCTGCCTCCAGTTATCTCCCAGGAGCATCAGGAGCAGGAGTGCATGCGCATGGAGGCGCGCATGCACAGCCCCAGAGATAGTTCCTTTCCCCCACGCCATGGCCTAACGCCCAGCCCCCTCTATGTCCGTGCCACTCCTCGCCTCCACTAGGGGTCACCATTCACCGAGGGGTGCCGCTTCCCCTCCCTAGAGAGGAGAGCCTGCCTGTCGGTAGCTCAATCCAGCTCCGCCTTCCCCCCCCACTGCTGACCTCCTACGACCCGAGCTCGTTCCAGAACCCGGCTCGCCAGCATGCCGCGAGATAAGGTGTCCAGCACCTCAGCCCTCAGTGCCACTGGGCCGGCTGAGCCAAGAGGACCTTAACGGAGGAATACCCGAGCCCTGAGTCCATTAGGACAGGAGATGGTCCATCACCAGACTGACTGGACAGGTAAAGGGATCCAGCTGATGGGTAGCACACCAAATCAAAAAAAGTTTTCATTTTTGCAAGTATGTATACTGGGGAAGGGGATGGGAAAATACTTTAGTAGCACATATTGTATAGTTTTATGATACACTACTGGAGGAAAAATTTCTCGTTCAACATGTCAAACACATCTTCCTGGTATTGTCACCTGTTGGATAATAGAAAACCAGTGTTTATCTTTCTTGGAAATTCTAATAAAAATAAAATATGAAAAAAAAAGTATGTATATCAAGCAGATGGCTTTTGGGGCACCAACATAACAGCTGCAATCACCGGGGACACACCAAAGTAGGAGAGTTCTACGTCCTCAGGAACAAGGCATGGAGGTGCAGGGATCAAAGTTTCAGATGCACTAGAGGCGATGTGTAAACAATAGCCTTCTTTAATGGGTTTTCAGAAGCCAATCAGCGTATGAGAAGACACAGATGCTCTTCCCTTCTGGGAGTGGCTGCAACAGTTACGCTTCTGTGAATGGAACTATTACCATAAACCATTGTGAGAAATGGGGACATTTTAGGAGCCTCTTGTGACCAACAGTCTCAAAAAGTGTCACTTTATGAGGATGACACATTATTCGTGAGTCTTCCGATTATGTCAGTGTCCCCTCTGTTACGTATACTAAATGAATATGGTTCCCCGTCAGTTCAAAATTAACTCTAACAATACTGAAGTCTTGAATTAATGCAGAATTTTATCAGATCACAAGAACACCTCAGTGCCATTTCCATGGCTCCTGAGGGTTTTAAGTATGTGGGAATGCATATTAGAAAGGAGAAACATTTGCTATGTAGGACAAACTATGATCTCCTGATATCCAAAACACACTAATCGCTCACATACAGTGGGTGGCCAGGTAGAAACCATACCTATGACTATATTGCCTTGTTTATAATTACTGGTGATCATTTTTAATATCTGGACAACCAGATCTTAAAATCATGTTACAAGCACCAGGCTGTTATTCTGTATTACAACCAGGTGGTTGTAATCATCAGCTGTCAATCACTCCTGCACTAGCACAGACACGAGCACTACCAAAACAACTGCTGTTTTCACTTTCTCAAAGATGTGAATCCACACTGATTAAAAAGGATCCCTGGTAATTATAAAACATAAACCACAGGTGGGGTTTGTGTGTAGAACCAGAATTTTACACATTCCTCGTGTGGATGCGATATAAATGTAGTATCCATACCTCGGGTGTGTGTAAAGCTCTGGTTATATACACACACCCATGTATTATTCTACATATTTTTAGAATGCCACCAATTGACATGCCAGGTCAGGTCTGGAAACAACTTGACAAAGCTATAATTAATGTTATGCAGACAGATAAAAGACTTAAGCTAGCATTGTTACACCAGAAGATAAGCAGGGGTAGGATTACCTATTCTGAAATATTATTATTGGGTATCGCAGACTGCAGTGGTCATACAGCGAGTTATACAATCCCATGAAATGAGTTGGATGTAGTTGGAAGCAGAAGGTCTCTCGTACTGATGGTTACAAAACCTTCCTCTATGTAGAATTATTCTTACAACCATAAGGAATGTTTCTAACCCTTTGATGACATACCAGTCATGCAGGATCCCATACCTATAATTTGTTTTGTGCAGAACTCTGTGAGCCCTATGCTAAGCAGCACATTGATGGTGCATGACTTAGACCTACAATTAAGGAGGTAGTATAGCGCAGTGGTTTAAGGCTCTGAGCTGCAAACCTGGAGACCTGGGTTTGAATCCCACAGCCCCCACTTGCATACTATGTGACCCTGAGCAAGTCACTTCACTTCCTTGTGCTCCCAGGTCACACCAGTAAACAAGCTTCAGCTTAGTGTGTCTCTCCTGATTAAAAAAAACTGCTTGAGCATTTATTTGGCAAAGGTACCCAGATAACAACCTACAACCCCAGCCCTTCAACCCAAACGAGTCTTCCTCAGGGCAGGTCCTCATTTGCCAATGAAGTCAGATCTGTAGCTTGCTTAGTGTAAGGCCCTGTGGGCCCTGTATGAAAGCCACAGACCAATGGTGCAAGGGGATGAACCTGTGTCTTGTTTCACAAGATCCTGCAGGCCCTATGCAAAGCAGCAGACCCATTCAGTGTTGGGCACACCTGTAGTTTGCTTCACATAGAGCCCTGTTGAGCTTGGTGCCAGAAGTATGGGTTGCTTAGTGCAGGGTCCTGTGGGTCCTAGGCAAAGAAGCAGACCCATATGAAACTGAACCAGGTGCAGGATACTGTGGGAAGCAAAAGACTAGGTCAGTCCAAAAATTACCACTCGGGTGGTAGTGATGCAGGTGGTAAGCAGCCCAATCCCGAAATGTGGGCTTAAAATGTTACAAAATGTTCAAATTATGGGTGATGGAAAACAAAACAAATGCACAGATTCACGTTTTTTTTGGGGGGGAGGCAGGGGAGTTCAATCATCCATAACATTTTGTTTCTAAATTTGAGGGTCAAGGTGCTTATCTCTCCCTTCCCCCATGACCATGTAATTTAGGGGTTAAATTTTGCCATTAAATGGATTCCTGGGGACAAAAATTCAACCCTTTTTCAGCACAAAAACCTAAGTCCTTGCGCATATGCAGAAGGGCCCTTTAGGAGCTTAGTTGTTTGTTTTTTTTCACATTTTTAAGCATGTGATAGCAGTGGACAGGGAGTGGCGGCAGCAGATGGGGAGCAGAAGATGCCAACTGGCCAAGATGGAGAGAGGGCTGTGCCAGTTGCCCATCATGGGACCAATTATTCATGTATGTACTGTGGTGGCCATGGGGGAGGAGGGTGATATGGGTGCCAGATGGTGGTGGTGGGGAGATTGAGGTACCTGAACTGGCTGCAGGGAATGAGTTCTGCACAGTGTTGGGGAAGGAGGACTGCAAGCTGGTATAGAGCGAGTGATGTGCTCAAAGTTTTGGGTACAGGATTACTGTAAGTGGGCCACCAGAGTTGGGCAGCAGGTGGCCACATATCTACAAATTAGTCACAAAGGGAAAAAACATAAGTCATTCTGTTTCATGATGGTCTACCAGCAGCAGGCCAGTGGGGAAACACAACTTTTTTTTTTAAATCCATGATTAACTTGAAAGTCAATCACGAATGAAAACAAAACCGCTGTGTTTTTCATCATTTTTTTTCAGTGTTTTTTTTTGAGAATGCATCGGCTCATATGGTTTTATTCACTAATAACTTGTTACTTTGGACTTTTTTGTCATGAAACAAACAAAAGGCCCTATTCTGAACCAATAGCTAACAGACCTGAAAGTTTCAGGTTTTCAATGTGTGTCTTCAGATTTTCAATCAGCTTTTTTTGTTATCCATGCACAAAAGAGTGTGTTATAATGAGGATATTTTATGTAACTTATACAATCTAACTGACTAAAAAACTACCACCTTGAAAGTGAGAGGAGCTCAGACTCCAGACTCAGTCAATCTTTGGCCTGTCATATGAGACAAGAGATGTTCAGATATTGTCATCTACCCATGGTACAGCATGTCGGTGTAGATGCATCCAGATTAAAGGTACATTTTCGTTAATAATTTTGATAATTTATCAGGATAATGACCAGTTACTGTACCTCAGGATATGCTTCAGACAAATAAAAATCTAGGACACAAATTGCCATTGTTCTGGGTATCTGAAGGATGTCACAGAATATCTGAAAATTTATGAGAACTGGTAAAAATGAAGCCAATTATTGCCAACTGTGTTTGTGGTTCTAAGATGTGGATACTGGTCCACTAAGAAACTGATAGAAGCTGGTTCTGTGGTGCCCTGTGATGGGGGTTCACTCTGGCATACTAGCAACCCAGTTTTGTTCTCTGAGCCAGGAATGTTAGGAGTGGAGGCAAGCAGAGAGGGTTCAGAGTTTCTGATGGACACCTCCTCACAGGGAAAGCGATCTTCACACCACTAGCATTGAGGCTCCTAGCAGTGGTGCTGTGGGGATGTCTGGATGGCAATGGTGACCACACATAGAAACACAGAAACATAAAATTTGACAGTTGATAAGGACTGCTGGGCTCACATAATCTGCCCATTTTCCCTACCTTCTGTAACACTGCAGACCTCAACTGATTTCCAGCTTTACTCCCCCTTTCCCTACCACTAATGTTTCCTTATGCCTATCCCATGTATTCTTGAATCCCATTACTGATTCTGCCCCCACCACCTCCCAAAGGAAGCTGTTCCAGGCATCCACTACTCTTTCTATAAAGAATTTGATGCAGACTCTGCACCATTTTAGTTGCCCTCCTCTGGACCGCCTCTACTCTGTCTATGTCCTTCCAGAGATGTGGCCTCCAGGACTGGAAACAGTACTCTAGGTGAGGTCTCACCAGTGATCTATACAACGGTAACACCACCTCTCTTTCTGCAGGTGATACCCATCCCCATACACCCTAGCATCCCACTGGCTCTCCCCTTGCTTTGTCACACTGTCTGGTCACCTTTAGGTGATCAGATATGATTACCACCGGTCTCTTTCCTGTTTGGTGGTTGTTAATACTACACTGCCCTTTCATACTCTCCCCTGGGTTTCTGTGCCCCAAGTGCATGATTTTGCGCTTCTTTGGATTGAAACACACCATCTAGCATCCCCCAGGATAAATGTACAAGTGCACAAGTAAAGGGAGGCAGAGACAAAACTGGTAGCAATGACATCAGTACACTAGATGATGACCTGCTTGGTCTCCCCATGTCAATGAACCCTCATAGCACACCACCAGAGGATCCCTCCTGCCAATATCAGCCAAGTCAGATAAACAGTTCCTCTATAGGCCAGGAGTCTCCCAGCAGGGACATGCCAGTCATGAAGGACAGCAGAACATCAATCCTCCTCGGTCAGAGGAAGCTCCCGGCAGGAACATGCCGCCCCAGCGCAGTTAAGGGAGTATCTAGAGGTGAGGATGGATTCTATGGTGGTAGCAAGGGTGAGTCTAGTGGGTAGTAGGGGCCACTGCAGGACCTGAAGCCATGGGTGCCAGTGGGTAAGGGAAGGTGATTTAAAAAAAAAAAGATGAAATGAACAGAAACTGGCACAGCACATATAAACAGACCACCAAACAGCTGTCAGATACCTGGGCCACACTCAAACCACTTGCCTAGAGATGGAAGGTTCCTTAACCCACAGATGCAAAACCTGAGTCAACAGACTTCCCATTTCAAAACTGATTTTTTATTTTAAAATTGATTTTGCAGTCCTTGTCCCCTGAGAATACTCGACAAGATTATTATGTAACAATAAGAGTCGGTACCTGGTTGTGATGCTCCTTTTCCTTTCTTCTGGCTTTGAACTTTCTTTCTCTTAGCTTCAAGTACTGGATTTTCAAACTGAGTTTTCTGGTTGATGTGACTAAAAAAGTAAAGTAGACATATTAGTTAAATGAGATCCAGAGGGTCTATGAGACGTCATATCAAGTATCTCAATTTTGTGTAATGAATACTGCAGCTAACACATGTGAATGAACATGCCAGGCCATTACAAAATATATATTTATCTTTGTGATACACTGCTTCCAACAGTAGTTTAGTTGTTTAAACTTTTTACTTTAACGAGCTGCTGGCGCCTCAAAGAAAACTTTGAAAATATAATAACTAGTACAGCTCAGCTTGCATTCTGTTTATATTATATAAATTTCTCCTCCTGATTATATATTACTGAGGAAATTTGCATGATCTTTACTCCCTTAGTGTTCATCTGCCCCATAGCTTGCTCCCTACTTCAAGTCATAATCCTGTGTTGTGACATCACAATCTGTTGCCATGGGAGTAACTGATGTCACAAGCAGTGCATTATGACCTCAGGCAGGAGGAATGCAGCAGGAACAGAGAAACTCTTCAAAAGCAAATATCCTGTTTTCATGCAGTTGACCTCAGTAACAAATAATGGGCAGGAGAAATATAGAACTAATGTGAAATACAAGCTGAACAGTGTCTAAATATTATGTTTTGTTTAAGTTCTCCGGAAGGCGTCAGCTGCTCTTAAGCATTAGATCCCTTGTCACATATATTTTATTTCCTAAATGCTAAATGTAAGGGACACTAAAAAAAGTCACTAAATTTCCCAGACTGTGGCAGTGGAACTTGTTAAAGCCTAACCAAATAGCCAACAGTGGCAATTAACAGGGAAAACCACACATTTTCTGTGGGCAAAAGCATCAGACTTCCTGACTGAGAATCCCACAATATGGAAGCAATTTAGTCCAACAAGAGCATATGTTTAGAAAAGGTCAAGCAACAAAAGAGCTTCTCATCTTTCTTTTTTTTTTTTTTTTTTTTTGACTGAGTGGAGTGATGGGACCAGCTTTTTCTTTATAAGTACCCCCTTTATTATGCTGAGGAACCACCCCTACACTACTACAGAGCGGCCTCTCTGCTTTTTCTTTTTATATCTGTCAACAAGCCTGGCCTGGCATCTCTAAGGAAGCAGAAGAAAAGCATACAACACCCCACAAGCTTCACAGGATGAGGTGGCATGGGCACTCTTTGGCCCTGACATGCCAACTGCTGCCCACTTCCCAGAACAGTGTCATCTGGGGGAAGCCCGGCCCACTCCTCAACAACTTACCTCAAGAGGGGGAGTCTGAGGTAAGAGGAGATGGAGTTAGAGACATCAGGAAAGATGGAAAACAAGGTGGCCTACCTAAAGTCATCTTCTAGTTCGACTCGGAAAGCCTCCCTCTTCCAAAGCAACTCAATTCTGGATCATTGGCATTTGGACTGGCAGCAAAAATCTTCCTTGCAGGGGACTCTTCTGCTGCTTCCTCACTGTCGGGTGGGAAGGGTGACTTTCCAAAATGGGATTAAATACTTAGGTGGCTAAATAAAATTCATTGTGCTCAGATTCATGTGGCAAATGATCAGTCACACAACATCTTCTCAAATGAATAAAAATGTATTCTTGAGGCGGCAGAGAGCCGATCTCCAGGCAGGAAGCATTTCAGAGTGCTCTACACTTCAGCTTGCTTAAATTGATTAAGATATCAGTTTTGTTATCACAACCTTGAAATTTTGTGGGAAATAGCTTCCTCAACTTACCAGCTTCTGATAGATACCTTAAATAATATGGTGAGACAAGAAAACTCCGTTTCTGCAGCTGTTAAACTCAAATCTGAGAAAGCAGACAAGGTCCCTGATCCCTCGTGGTCTGAAACCACTACTACAGTGGAAACAACAATGTGTTCACCGTGGCAGCTGATATCACCGCAATACAATCAATGGATTCTAAATTGAAGAAATCCTTGACGAGGCTGGAGAAACACAATGCAGTACTCATGGCTCCATTTACAGCAATACAGGATCCCATTAAGCGAGCAGCAGCTACCTAGATGATCGCCAAGAAGAAGACACAGGAAATTAGGCAACACCGGGGATTTGTAGAGGCCTGGAGGAACGTGACTCATATCAGAAGCCTGCAGCGACTGGACTTACTAGAAGGCGCAGAGAGACGGGACTTGCTTGTTTTTGCTATAGCTTAAACTGGACCTACATGGTTATACTGTTTGGAAGCTCACACTAAAGGACTCAGGTGGAGTATCTGTCTTGTATATCGGAGGCTGTAGGTTTCTGCAACTAGAAAACTGAACAGGGCAGACGACATCAGATTACAGATAAATCCGGAGAATTTAAACCTTTATCTTGGTGGCAATGTTTCTGGTAATCACTTCACATAGGATTAAGTAATGGACTTAGGGGACTTTGCATTACTTCTTTCTCTGGATATATATTATCGATTAAAGTAACGTGCGGCTGGCATGATGGATGGGAACATTACTGGATGCTATTAGGGAAAGGATCATGGAGCTGGCCAGTGTGGTCCATACAGTGGGTTAACCCACCTTTTTTTTGTATATTGTTCCTTTCAATCTGCTTAAGCTGGAGATACTAATTCCCCCCTAATTCTTTACTATAATGATGTTTATGTAATTAGGAATGCCTGCTAGCCTACCTGTTTAAATATCAAGTTTTACAACGAATCTGCTATGTTACTGGTACATGAGTCTGAATGTACCTTCTTAGTTTCTTGCTGTATGTAGTTCTTGCTCTGGAAATGGTAACTTTACCTATGTCTTTTGCTATATAGATAATTAGCAGTCGGTGATGACTGTATTGTACTACCCAAGTAAATTATACCTTTAAAGGACTCTCCATGGCTGAGATGGCTGGCATTTTCGGGACTTTACATCAGAAAGATTTGAATACCCCACTGTTAAAGATTATGGAGGTTTCAAATGTGCATATCAACAATCTGTATGGAAATTATTCTTGCTATACCTATTACCCTGTATAAGGAAATGTGTATGTTTGTGTATATAAAATAATAAATACAATTAAAAAATACATATATCTATATATTCTCGGACACAGAAATGGTTGCATCCAAGAAAATTATTAATTTAGAACTAGGAACAGCTCCATGGTGCTGAGACAAGCTTACAAACTTTCAGAGCTTCCCAGTCACGCACCAGTTACAGCAGCACGATTTATTCCTAGGCCTAGCTCTTAGACTGCTCTGGCTCATCAAACTCCCCCTTGGGCAGAGATCTCAAAAGCGAAATACAGCCTTGTCCTTTATGAACCTTCACATTGTTTTTCTCACTTCGACCTCTAACGGGGGAGTGCCTTACTCCTCCCAGTGCCAGCCAAGCCAAAAACAGGCCTTGGGGGGGGATTGCAGCCTTTTCCTCCTGCAGCTGCTCCCAACCAACCACAGGAAGGGCATGCTGAGCCATAAACAGGATGCCCACCGATTCCCTTGCTCTCGGATTTCCCTACAGGCAGCCCAAGCATAGTGGCAGCTCCTATCCTTACCAACACCTGTTTCCACAAGCAGAGCCACAGCCCTTAATTGGTTTGATGGACCTACCCTAGACACGGGCATGGCAGGCCCTATGGCAAATCCCAGGCCGCACTCACCTTGGCCTTCTGACTTTTCCCCTGACAGTGTGCCAGATGGGAATGGTACCCTGGAGCGGTCACCTCCGGAGACCCTGCTGCAGTCCGGCCACCACTACAGCAGCCCCATTGCCAGGCTACCCTTTACCTTAAACAGGGTACCAGGACCCCTGTGCCACAGAGGGATTCCGGCACCAATCAGTCATCTTTCTTTCTGACAGTTGCCTCACAATCCTCCTGCAGTGGTTAACAAAAACCTCCCGGACCCACACAACCACAAAAACTCCTACAGCCCTCCCTCAGAGACCAACCAACCCTGTGTCGCACCAATGTTGCCCTTGTCAACTCCTGCCCAGGGGAGGGGCCCCCTCAGAACACTGTGCCTACTTCTGCTGCCAACCTCTCATCTCCCTCCCACCCCGTGAGACCAGGGCTTAAATACTGGGCAAGCACACTGCTCCCTGGTGGCACTGGCCTAAAACTTTTATCGAAACTATGGGCACTACAGAAAAGGGAGGTGGGGTCTATGGCCAGAGGCTAGTAAGCCCACTCCGTGAAGGAGGGCTTACTTTTTTTTTTTTTTTTTATCACTACTATTTTTACCACCCGCTGCTCTGCGGTGTGTACCGGCTTGGGGCATCCAGCCGCTGGCTCTGCCCACCCGGAGAGCTGAGTGGCTTGAACTGCACTGAGGAGGATCTGGGACGGCCGTCTTGCCATCCTGCTGGAGGGTCCCCCTATGCCTCTCCTAGTCAGGACAACCTCGAACCCTCCCCGACGGGATTCCTTGTCAGTCCTCTGGGGATCGCAGAGCGCGGACATCAAGCTGCATGGTTGCGCCCAGCCTTTTTCCTCCATAGCTCCCACTGGAGCACGGACATGCAATGATGTCATGAGGGGCCAGATGTGCCCTCTGTCTATGTAGGATAACTTGAGTTAGCTCTCCTCTTTTTCCACCTCCTGTTTTTTTTTCTGGTGGACAGAACAGCATATAAATACACCACAGATGTAGGCCTTTAGAATGTTCCATCTCAATGAAAAGTCAGTGAAATCAGCTGGGTTTGTAGCAAGGAAATCTAAAACAGCTTCCTCAAAATACTGGCAAAACTGGGAATTTTGCAATAACTTGGGTCAAGCCACCATGTTCTAGCTGGCACGACTCTTACTGAAAGTTTAAATGGGGGTATGAGCCAAATGACCAATGACCCATATTCTGCATGAGTAGACAGGGTAATAGGCACAGGGGGAGCAACAACAAGTCACTGTGGGTGTATAACTAATGTGCATGTGAGCCGCGAATCCCTACAGGATGTAATGGCAGCCAGGTGTCTAAAACACCCAAACTCCCTAGCCATCTGTTAAAGGGCCTGTGCCCCCTGGGGCACTGGCCTCCTCTGCTTCAAGGATCAACCCAGGATAGAGTCCCATACACAAGTCATATCTCCACCCACAAGATAGGTATTTAGGGTGGTAGGTCAGGTACAGTGGCAACCTACTGAAACAAACTCTTGGAAGTATATATAATTGCGCTGTTAAAAAGTGTCTATGCTTCCCTTTTGACGAAGCTTAAGACGTGTTTTTTTTTTACTCCTGGTATTGAAGTAGTTCCTAGGATTACTAGGGTTTATGCCTTTGGGAGGGGCAGGGGGTTGGACTGTGTAGTGCTACCATGGGGGAAGCAGTCATGTCTTTGCAATTGGGTAATGAGCTTCCACCACAGGTTGCCCAGTATGGGTCTCTTGTTAATAAACTTCCCACAGTAGTTAGGTGGGGCTCGGGGGGTATGCATATTCTTATTTCTTCTTGGGGTGGTGGGGTATTGGGGAAGGGATTCAATTCAACAATTTTTGGGAGGGAAGGTACTGCCACAGGTTATTAGGGTTAACAGCTATCTTCTTTTTTTGGAATTCAACATTTTTCTTCTACAAAGGTTTACTATATCCTGTTCTACAGCTAAAATGACTGGTTACAATTTTTGTTCATGGAACATCAAAGGGGCACAAACCCTGACTAAATGGATGAAGGCCCTATTGCATCTACGTAATATTCAAGCTGATGTAGTCTTCCTACAGGAGACACATCTTCTACCCACCCAAATACATTACTTCCGTAGGTCTTGGGTGGGGCAAGTGTTTGGCTCAGGCATTAACTCCCATAAGAGGGGAACTGCCATCTTAATTGCATGTAAGATACCATTCCGTTTAATTCAGAAACATCGGACTCAAGAGGGTCATTATATCATTTTACGGGCATTCTAGGCCAATCAGAGGTTATTTTTGGTTCCATTTACGGACCCAATGGCGATGACCCAGAATTCTTTATAAATCTAATGTCTACATTAGCCACATGGTCCAACACCCCAATAATTCTTGGGGGGTGATTGGAACCAAGTCCTGTCCAACAACCTTGATAGATCGTGCCAACCTAGATTATCCTTATCTTCAGGTCAAAAAGCTTTACATGAGCTAATGCACTCATTAGGTCTTGCAGACCCCTGGAGAATAGCTTTTCCAGATAGAAAAGAATATTCATTTCATTCCCTCCCCCACCAATCATTTTCGCATACAGACTACTTTTTAATGAGTATAGATCCTCTACCCAGGGTTACATTGTTTTTTTATTCCTCTAAAGCATTCTCTCACCATCACATAGCCCAGTTACTCTTAGACCTTACACCCAACATCCAAAAAGATAAAATTTGGAAAATTAACAATCAAATCCTAAAATCTAAAGACCACATACAACACCTACAATCCTTCATCTCTAACTTCATGACCTGTAACTCCTCATCCATGCATAAAACTGACATATTATGGTGCTCACTAAAATGTACTTTAAGGAGTGATTAATCGCCTAACATCGAAACATAAAAAGCAAACAAAATCAAGCTCTCTCTTCCTTTTCGACCAGATCACAGAAGTTGAAGCAAACCTATCGCTTCATCTTCTGAGGAGGAACAGGAAAAAGCTGACTCTCTTAAGCACAGTACAACCAATTGCTGGCTGAAAAACTGAATTTCTCCTGCTCAAATCTAAAATATCCTATTTTGATCAAGGAGAAAGAACAGGAAACTCTAGCCATCCGACGGACCCAAACCTCCGACAGGATTGTCACCTCCCGTCAATCACCATCAGGCAATCTCGTAACCTCCCCCAGGGACATTTGTGAAGTCCTTAAAGACTTCTATAGTCACCTATACACCCCGATTTCTTTTTCTCAGCAAATGATGGACTCCTTTCTTAGTGATATTAACCTCCCAATACTTTCTGAACTTCAAACTCTTAGTCTACAAGCCCCTACTGAACTAGCAGAAGTAATTGATGCTATCGACTCCCTCTCACCAGACAAAGCACCTGGCCCTGATGGGTTTTCTTCCAATTTCTACAAAGCCCTCAAGGATATAATAGCACCTATCCTTTTAGACACGTTTCACTATTTATACAAAATGGCATCTCGATATCTCCTAATGCATGCCACCATAGTAGTCCTCCCCAAGTCTGGTAAGGATCCTCGATTTCCCTCAACTACAGACCCATGTTCCTTATTAACATGGACCTAAAAACTTAGCCAAGATCCTGGAGTCAAGACTAAGCCATGTTTGGGACCTACTAATTAGTGCAGAGCAAGTGGGTTTGTTAGGAGCAGTCTTTCATCTGATCATCTTAGGAAATTAGCTTATCTCTTTTCTGTGTCCAAGGACTCTTCCACTTCAGCTGCCTTAGTTTCCTTGGATGCAGAAAAAGCTTTCAACAAGTATCATGGGATTACTTATTTTCCTTACTTCCTAAATATCGTATCCCCAAGAGTTTATAAATTGGATTAAAATACTATATTCTTCCCACATACAGTACAGTGTAGTAGAGTGCTTTCCACACCCTTTACCTTAAGACAAGGGACACGCCAGGGATGCCCCTCTCACCTTACCTATTTAATCTGTTCTTAGAACCTCTCATACTAAAATTTCATTCTTCTCCATTAATCGCAGGCATTACAATAGGGAGCATAGATTACAAACTCTCCGCATAAGCAGATGATATTCTTCTACATGTTTCATCCCCCTCTCAATCTTTTCCTGCTGCCTTAACAATAATTTCTCAGTTTGCCTCCATCTTTAACTATAAGCTGAATCTCGATAAAACAGAAATCTTTCCTCGTCATAAATATTCCCATAGGGCAGAGATAGAAAATTTGGACCTACAATGGTGGTCGGATAAACTTAAATATCTGGGTATTTATCTCCACTCTTCCCTCAAAGTAATGAAAAATCTTAATCTTGATGCCATTATTACAACATTAAAAGAGGACACTCTGCGCTGGTCTCGGTTACCTCTTTCTTTGTGGGTTATGCGAGCATAGTAAAATGAATATATTGCCCACATACTATAACCCTTGCAAATGTATAACTAGTCCTGCCGTGTTCCTGGTTTTCCCAAGCTCATAAAATCATAAATTCTTCCTGTGGGCTGGGAAAATCAAGAAGAAGCTATCTTAAACTTACTCAGTAAAAATGGATGGTAGCCTACAAGCTCCAACTTATACTATATAGCAACACAACTAACCAGGATGAGATACAGGTTACTCCCCTCAAAGATATTTCTCTGACTCTTCCTACAATCCTCTCTGGCTACAAATTGAAAATCTCTGTTTGGCGCAGGATGTAAATCCAGAAGTCCTTCCCCTTCTTACTCAAAAAGAACTTTCCTAATAAGCTAAAAGACTCCCTGTTAGGTTCTATACTCCAAACTCAACACCAACTTAATACCCTCAAGACTGCAGGCTATAGGGATGCAGCACAACCTCTCTTCAACAACCCCAATTTCTTTATCTAGGGTAAGCTCCTCAAATCTACCTCCTTCTGGCCTACTATGGGCATTGAGAAGATTGCTGACTTAGTAAGTAATCATAAATTGATGTGATTCCTGGATGCACATGCTCTTTACGAATGGTCTCCTAGATATGTATTCAAATACCTACAAATTTCCCACATGCTTCTGAAACATTTTGGTACTGGGCCATGGTCTCAGACTTTATCACTCACACTAGCCCCATATGTTAGTTAACTCTCTCCCATCTTCTCACTTAGTAACGTATGCCTACAAGTTTTGGCAGACCACAATTTCTGGGTTAGAAGGCCAAAGATATTACTGGTGGGACCAGTCATTACCAAATTCTACCTCCCCCAGATCTTGGCCAAGAATATGGAAACACCTATATAGGTACATCAAATGGGATAGGTATACTTTTATGCAGTTTCAGATTAATCATAATCTGTATTACACTCCGGTTAAACTGTATCAGATGGGTTCCGTCATCTACTCTCTGTACTAAATGTCTGAAGTACCCTGGGGACTTGTTGCATGCGTTATGGTCATGTGAAAAGATCTCCTCATTCTGGAATTGCATCAAGTCCCATCTAGATCCATTGCTATCCCTCTCTGACAAGTTTACTCCTGAGATCTGTATTCTAGGAGATTTTATGAATCTTCAGGGCCGATCTCAAAGAGCCCACATGGCATTAATCTCAGCATGTGCCAAAAAGGTATTACTTAGACTCTGGGTGGATGCAATTATGCCTTCTCATGCTGGATGGTATAAGGAAATTATGCTCACCATACAGGCAGAACGTGTCATAGCTGGGGGGACCAACAGACTGAAGAAATATAAACAAATCTGGGGGCCTCTTTTGGCCTGTTGCTGATTCAGGCCAATCACGACCTACCAATATTGGTGTCCCTCTTTAACCTGATTCTTACGAAAGACTCATGAGGTAGTATCCAAATTCCTTTAGTGTTATAACCTGGTGGCAGTAGGGGTGGGTTGGGGAAGGGAGTGGGAGGGTGGGGTACAGGCAACAGATTACTATATATTTTTAATTTAGCTGTACCTTGATGAACACAAACGTTCTCTTTTATATTCTGATACCAGCGATTTAAGTGCACCATGCTTATATGATGCCTGTACATATTTAGAAAACTCAATTAAGCAATACTTACGACAGGGTGTGTGTATGGTCTTTGGGACGCGTGCGCCTCAGGTGGTTGGGCCGGGCGCGGGCAGGTGCATCCAACAACTGAGGGTGGACATTATCCCAAATGATGCACACACCCTGGAGGGCACATTGCTATTATACAATGGCTCGTTGTTATACAGAATCAAAAAATCATTTTAAAGATGTTTTTGTGTGGAAAAATACTTTTGTTTTTTAAGAGCAGATGAAACAATCAAGCTCAACAGTGAAGATGATCAGGCTCATCTGCAGGTTCACAGTAAGGCAGAGACTAGAGCCGTGATGTTGTGCTGGGATAACATCACGGGTCCAACTCAAGACTGACCAATCAGAGTCCAGGATTTTTTCTTGCCATTGTATAATTAAGCAATAAGGCATGACAGGGTGTGGTATATCATGGGATATCATCATAGCCTCGGGTAGTTGGGCCGCGAGGCCCTGAGGCAGTCGCGTCCCAACCATCGATGGCGATATCCGCATGATATACCACACCCTGGATGACTTATTACTATTATGAACTGGATTGAATTAATTTTTTTCAAGGGAAAAAAAACACTTAAAACCTTGTGAAATTGTGTTGGAGGAGTATGTTTTGACAAAATAGTCCTGAAGGGCTCAGCCAGCAGGTGGCGCTGTTATAACTAACACTGTGTCACTTTGGTAATACTGGTCCTCTCAAGTATGCTCTCCATGGGTTTCACATGGTCGTGCTGCCTAGTCTGGGACAGACTAAATGTGTGTTTAATTTGCAGTTTCTTTTCGGTAGTTAGGTAGAGCTTGTCGGTGCCACGATTGTGATTTTCTTTTTTTTCATTTTGTTAACATGAAAGTCAAGCACTAGTGACGCTGTGGAAATGATGCTACTCACTCTGTCAACATCATATTTCCCAGGAGTTTGGCTGAGGTAAGAAAATGTATGGCAGGCTTTGTACTGGCAGTAGCAGCGGTTGTAGGAGGGATGGCGTTTATTTCGATTTTTGGAGCATGTCTCTGTCAGTGGTTGTGCCTTTCTACAATTTGGTGTGAGGTGGATATACTGGCAGAGCGATGTGTGGTGCTGCAGGTGGGAGGCTGGTGGCAGAGGGTTTTCCTGAAGCCGTGATGATGTAGCTCAATATCATCATGGCTTCAAAAACATCTCGACCAATCAGCGGCGATCCATTACAATCCCAGTTCATAATAAAGCAAACTCAAAAAAAAACTCTGGCCAGAGCCTGTACAGCTGCAGCCGAGCTCACAGAGAAATACGGCAGCCACTGGAGTTTTCTGTGCATGTGCTCATGTATGCACAATGAAGTCTGGTGGCCATCTTGGACATGGTGGACTGTGCTGCCGGAGTTCAGTGTACGTGCACAAGTCATCGCGCATGGGCAGAAAATTCTGGTGGCCATCTTGAACACAGCAGACAGTGCTGTATTCTACCAGAGACGTTCCTACTGGGAACATGGAGATGTCACATGGGTGGGAAGACTTCGGTGGGCGTGCAGTGATTGCTGTTCACCTCCACTATTTAAAGTCTGTTCAGTATCCATTGAGCACTTTTTCTCCACTGTGCTCACAAGATGGCTGCTAGCCCTGCAGCCGTAAAAGGCATTGGTCAACTCCAATTATGTTTGCTTATATAAGTGTGTCAGCAGTCTGGTGGGAAGTGTACAGCTGGATCCTATGGAGGTGGGTAGGGGATGGTGGAGAGTGTGGTGGTAGGTGTTCCAAGGGGTGGGTGGGAGCTGTGGGATATATTCAGTTTTAATTTTGCAGCATTTGTGTTGTTGGGAGGAGACACAGGAGGTTGGGCAACCTAGTGTAGGACTGAGGTGGGGGTGGTAGCACCTTTAATGGAGTACCCCACATCAGGGTTGGTTTGGGGAGGTTATCATGGCTATGGGGGTTGGGCACTCAAAGTCAGAGTTAGCTGGAGATTGCCACTGGGCAGCCTGGATGTATAGGCCAGCAGTTGGGGGGGCAAGGGGCCATGGTTGCCACTGGATTGTGGCTTTGATGTGTGGACTACCAGCAACAGTGTTGGGTGGGTGAGGAGTGGGGCTGTGGCTAAATGGCTTGGGGTGGATTGGCGGTGCTAGTCAGGTGGGAGGGAGGTACCACACAGTGGCTTGGGTGCATCCTGTCTGGAGTCCCACTTGGCAAGGAGAAGCTACTCAACAACAGTTGATTGGTAGTACAGGAGATGTTCCTAGTGGGAACATAGAGGGATCACATGGAAGGGGCAGGCTTCCACCCTACATTTTCCAGCCCTGTGGTTTGTCAACTTCTTCTGAATGGTGATGGTGGTTGGTGGAGTTAGGGTGCAGATTTTTGGCCTGGGGCTACAGCTGGTGGTGGAGGACCAGGCCCCTGGGGTCCCTCTTCTGGTGATGGTGTGTTCACTATGCCTTTGGCAGGCAGGCACAGAGGGAAGCCTTCTTCTGATTTGCAGTTGGTCTATTTGTTGGAAACCACTACTGTAGTTTTGTGAAGTCAGATGGGAGGCCTGGGGCTGGTGGGGGGGACCATGTCACTTGTGTGCATGTGGGTGCTGTGCATGGTAAAGCAATGGAAAGGGCAATTTGTGAGTGCGGTGAATAGAAAAAGCCCTGGTGCAGGGCCCTGTCAGGCACCCATGGTGAGGGGAAGCAAACTGGAAGATAGGTCACTGATCTAAATTGGTTGGACTTCTTCAAACAGGTGGGACCTGAGCCAGTGTGGGTGGATCCTAGATGCAGGAGCCCTTATACTTGCAGTTAGTGCGGCATAGTGAGGAATGCTGAGGGCTTTGGCTGGGTCTATGGGGATAGCAGCAATGGTGAGGCCCTGGCTGGTGCTGGTTAGGGTGTCAGCATGGCTCAGTTGGTAACACATCCTCCTCTGGGGAAGAAGGTCATGAGTTCTAGTCCCACACTGGGATTGGGCTCATACCTGAACATTGGCACCCTGGTGCAGTATTGAGTATTTGGAGGGTGCTGTACTGTCAGGGTGTGCCATCCTTTGGATGAGACATTAAACGGAGGTCCCTTCCACCATCCTGGTGCTTCCACGGTAGGTGTTCAGTGGGAAGTAAAAGAACCCAAGGCACTGTTCTTCAAGAGTAGAGGACTTTCCTCAGAGTCCTGGCCAATGTTCTCCTTCCCATAAAACTGGTTCATGCAACTGTCCAAGGCTGTGTGTGGGTGTTAATGTGCAAAATGGCTGTCACTACACACTCAGTCACTTTCCTACATCTAACATTGTGTGTAAAAGCACTTTGAGATACAATGCTATGAAAAGCACTATATTAATGCTGATTCTTCTTGATTCTTATGTAATGTGAGGATCAAGGGCTGGATGGTGCTGTTGGTGGTTCCCAAGTCGAAGCCTCAGCTGTCAGGGACAGAGGTTTGGTTCTAGAAAGGATATTGATTAGTTGCCATTCTGGTGCTCTGGAGAGAGTAAAGGGTGATGGATTTGTGCAGTGGTTGTCCCTGTTAGATGGGCTGCCATTTGGGAAGACAGTTGCAGCTGCCTTCTTCCTGGCAGTTAGGACTGCTTCTGTTCATTAGGAGCACTTGAGATGTGTGTTATTTGTCTGGCAAGGGAGGGACAACCATGTGGAGGGATGTTCTGATAAACTGGGTATTTGGTGTTACACCAGTTGTGTTCGGGCATCAAAAGGTTAAAACATAAGAAAAAAAAATATTGGAGTTTCCTGCCGATGCTGCCAGGGATTTACATTAGGATTTTCATTGTGCAACAATTGAAACTCCTCGTATTATAGTGATGATTTCTAAGTATATGACATTTCTTGTGTGCTATCTTTGATATTTAGTTACATGTATTGTAGCATTACACAACTACCAGGTTTGTTGACAGGCTTTTTGACATCAAGGGGTAGATATTGTGTCCCATGGTATTGTGCAACATCCTACTGGAGGCAGAATTCTATGCTGAATCGCTGTTGCAGTGGCACCCTGTTTCCAGGGAAGAATTATATGTGGGATGTACAATGGCATGGACCAGTGGTGTCCTGGGATCAGGCTTGATTGACCTGTTAAGCAGACTAATTGGTTGGGGTCTCATGGCGATGGTAGAGCTAAGCATTCAGTGTTTGACACTGCATGTTGTGTTTGTATCATGGAAGGTCACAAACTGGAACAGGAACCACCATGTCTGCATTCAGTACATGCCTGACAGCAAGTTTGTTGTGGAGTGGTTCTGTGGTGTTCCTTGATAGCTTGATATTTTGTTGCACAGTGATGGGACCTGCCCACAGAACTTCAGGTCTGCAGACGTACTTTCTTTCCATTCTATTTTGATATGGATCGACATAGAGAAATAGCACATTTGAGTTTGGTGCACCACAGCATTATACAAATGTGAGGATGCTGGCATTTTTGAGTCCAGTGGGCAGGTTCTGGACACTTTTGCTTGGGTTGTATTGCATTTCTGGACCATCTCTGAACTTAAAAGTGGATGGGTTTGGTTCTGAGTAATCACTTCTTCACCAGTTGGTTGAACCCTTGAAGCCCTGAGGCTTAGCTGATTATGGCCAGGTTGAGAGGAGTGCTGGGCGGCACCAAGTGGAGCAGCTGTCTGGCAGGGTGTGACAGCAGATGTGGGTTCAGCTGAAAGGACCAGAAGGGTGATGGAAGTGTGGGCTGCCTTCCTTGGCAAGTGGTGACTGGCTGTCTTTCCATGGCTTCCAGGACCACTAGCTGCTTGGCCCCAATCTGTGGTTATGCACTCTAGGGGGCGATGTGATGCCCAGAGCTCCTGGTGCCCTCTGGGTATGAGCATCTGAGTGCTCTTGGTGTGCTGGTGGGGCAGCCAGGTGGTTGGAATAGGATGGATGCCCCAGTGTAGTGCTCAGGCTCCCCTTCTCTAGATGGGACCACAAGGTGGGGATGGGGGACACTTGTGTGGTGGGGCCTCTTACCGAGTTTAGTGGCTGAAAGTATTCCCCTTCTGGGCCCCAGAAGGGCTGTTCCTTTATGTTTATGTAACCCCCCTACAAATGGGGGTTCCCAAAAAGTCTTCCTTGAGCTTGCCTACATGCTCACTGCCAGGCTGGTGTCCTGCGTTTTAGCAGTTTAAATGTGATTGCCAGAGCCTGTGTGGCCTCTGTGTGCTGTCTCTTTAAGAGCTGCCTGATTGCAGCATAAGTAATCTGAGATGGAGCTCTGTTGAAAGATGTAACTATCTGCTGAAAATCATTCAGAGTGATAATGATAATGTAGTTTGTCTAACCTGCTTTCTTTGTAGCAAGGACTGTTTTGTTTTGTCTCCACTATCTGGTCCAGTTTGCAGTCAGGACCAAATCAGTTCTAGTGGGACCTAAAATGTAGCGGACTACAGGAGCTGTCTGAATTCAAGATCTGTAGGATCTGTAGTTTGGGGGTTGTGCCTTTTGCAGCTGAAGAAGGCTTTGCTTTGACTGACAGCCAAATCAGTCAACCGAATCTTTGGATCTTAGGGAAGCCCAGGGCCGCTTGCAGTTTTCAGTTAGTTCTGAGCTGGGAAGTGAAATGAGAGGAGCTGAAGTGATTCTGAGCAGCAATCCTGAGTGGATTCGCATGGGAGAACTGTGAAAGGTTGAGTTTTTGGCTTATCATGTCTGCCTGCTGCTCCTGAGAGGGAGAAGAAATTATTGTGGACTAAATCCAAGTTTGTGTGACTAAAGTAAGCTACTGAAGTGGGCCAGGCTCAACCTGAAGAAGTCCAAAGCTTTTACTGAATGCGATCTGCCTGTCAGGAGTTAGCTATCCCTAAGCTCCTGGTGTGTGCAGAGACTTTGCGATTGGACCGGGGAGCGCTTCGCCTGGTACAGTAGAATTTCCTTACATGTAAATGTGTTATGAACTGCTAGTGTGTCATGAGTTAGTTCTCCACTGTGTGAACTGTGTTCTGCTTGCGGGAAGCTGTATCCAGCCCAAAATGGACTGCATCCAAATTTTTCTCCATGCGGTCTGGGCCTTGCCAGACTGGCCCAGCCAGAGTACCCGCTGCACAGAGAAGCCATTGACAAGAGACCTGCCTGGGGATCAGCCCCCTGCTCCACTTGAACAGGAACGACGACTCTGCAACTCGTGTGGGCCCTGCTTCTCCTGGCATTCCAGATCAACCAACTGCAGTTTCGATTTTCGTCCAGCCTGTGTCCTGTCTTGGGTATCGTGAGTACATACCAGGGTAGCTCCCTGCAACAACAGTTTAATCTGAGTGTGTCATGTGATTGTCTTGTTATTTTGTTTCCTTTACGAACTGAGCCTTTCGGCTCCGGATTACAAATATTGTGTACTGTGCATTTTGTGTTTTCCGTCACAGGGCCCCAACCAGCTGTAACCCCGGGCAATGGTCCTGGCTAGCCCATCTCTTCTCCACCTGGGTACTCAGAGATGGACTATGTGGGGGGATTCAAAGTGCATGCATAACTGCTGATTGACAACCTTTAAGCTAATTAACCTGATTTCACCCCTCCCTTGTACAAGACCCCTGAATAAATCAGATCTAACTTTTTTCTGCATGTAATCTGACTGTGGTTCCAGTTTGTGCTCAAAGTACTGTACTGTTGCTATTTGCTGTGAATAACCTTGTTTTACAGGGGGTCCCCAGGGTCGAGCCAGAGGAACCAGCCCTAGTGGTAAGTGCAAACAGTGTGGGTACTTGTGTGGTGTGCCAGGAGTATTGTGAAAGTGATTATTGTACAGAGTTCAGGCCACTGGGGGGAAAGAAGGGGTTACAGTGTCGGAGGCCTGTGCCCAGGTTAGCTAGACCACTCCAACCCTGACATCCGGTGGAGACACCATTTTCAGAACTCAGGCCCTTAACCTGCTACTAGCCAAGCAGGCATGGGTAGTAGCCCTTGGGACTAGCGCCACCTAGGGGTTACATTTTGCCCCTCTACTCTCTACTACCAGTCTCCCTGCAGAGCCCAATGATGCCCTGTTCACACACTGCTGGGGCCTTGCCACCCTCCATGCTACCTTGGATTCCCTCCCAGGCAGTGTGCAGTTTTGGTATCTAGATGACACGAGATTGTGGAGGTTGGCGGGAGCTAGCTATCAAACACGCACCATGCTGGCTGGCTCAGCGCCCCGAAAATTTAAATTACTGATTACACTGAGTGTTAAGTTATACAATAAGGTAAGAAGCAAAATGGGTAAACTGTGGAGGAATGACTAGAGGATGGGTTATTCTAATGTGAAGAGGAGAGAAAGATGGCTAGCTGCAGGTGTGTGGTTCTGAGAAGTGTGCCTGCAGGAGTTGCTTGAGCATGGCTCCACAGGGCTCTGTAGTTGCTGCAAATCAGCCCACTGCTCCAGATGGCTGGGTCCTACCTTAGGAGGAACAGACTTACTTACTGTACCTCAGCAGTCCACAACATTCAAATTTATCAAGACTGTAGTTATTGTCTTAAACTAAGATTGTGTCGACAAACAGCTACATTGGTCCACAAAATTCTACTATTTTGTTTTAAAGGAATTTAACATGTAGGAGCTCCAATATAAACCTGTCACATACTAGGCTGCTAACTCTGTCCACCAGACTTTCTTTATTTTTTAACAAAGAGTAAGTTGCTTTTATGAGTGTTGCTGTATTGTACTTGCATGCAGTAGATGCACAGAAGGTGATAGCAGAAGGGACCACAAGGGCCATCTAGTCTGGCCATGATTTGTAGGTTGCTACTCCTCCCTGATTATTCAGTCTGGATGATGAAGCCCCTTTGTCTGCCCATGCTTGCTTAAAGCCCCTGACAGTTTGGCCCCGGTAGCCTCCGGGCAGGCTATTCAGGCATCAACCACCCTCTGTAAGAAACACTTCCTGATGTTTGTCCCACACCTGCCATCTCATAGCCTCAGATCATCCCTTTGTGTTCTACTGCCTTCTTTGAAGTGAAAAAGTGCATGCACCTGAACCTTGTTTACACCCTAATGTATTTGAATGTCTCAAGCATGTCACCCCTCACCCTCCTCTGTTCCAGGGAGTACATGTTTAGATTATTTTACCTCTCCTCATCTGGTGCAATCCCTGGACCATTTTTGTTGCCCTCCTTTGTACTGTCTCCAGTATATGTCCTTGCTGAGATGCGGCCTCCAAAAACTGTACACCGTACTCCAGGCGGGGCCTGACCAATGCCCTGTACAGTGGCAAAACCACCTCCCTCTTCCTACTTGTGACCCCTCCCGATGCACCCCAGCATGCCACCAGCTCTTGGTGCCACCTTTTCACACTGCTTTTCCACCTTCAGGTTGTCTGTTATTATGATTCCCAGATCACGTTCCTCACTAGTTGCTGCTAGTTTTTCTCCCCCTAGATAGTAGTCAGTTTTTGCGTTGCTCCTTCACAGGTTGCACTTCTTTGCGTTGTATTTCAGCTGCCATGCTGCAGACCATTTTTCCAATTTCTCTAGATCCGACTTCATTTTCGTCACTCCCTCTGTAGAGTCTATTCTGTTGAATATTTTGGTGTCGTCCACGAACAAACACCTTTCCTTTGAGCCCCTCTGCAATTCAGCTATGAATATGTTGAAAAGTATAGGTCACAAAATGGAGCCCTGGGGCACCCTGCTGGTTACTCTACATTCTGCAGATAACCACCATTTACCTGTACCCTCTGTGTGTTATCATGTAGCCAGTTAGTTAAAAAAGTTAGTTACCCATCCTACTACCTCTTGTCCTACAACTATGATATCTAACTTTTTTACCCAGCCTTCTGTGTGGGACTAAGTCGAAGGCCTTGCCAAAGTCAAGGTAGACTACATCGATGGCCCCTCACTTATCCACAGCCCTAGCTCTAGTCACCCAGTCAAATAACTCAATCAGGTTTGTTAGGCATAATCTTCCTGATGTGAACCAGTGTAGTCTATGGTCCTGTTGTCCGCTGGACTCCAGGAATGTTATTATCCTCTGCTTTAGTAAAGATTCCATCACTTTCCCCACCACCAATGTTAGACTCACTAGGTGGTAGTATCCTGCCTCCTCCAGGCTTCCAGATTTGTGCAGTGGAACCACCATCACCCTTCTCCAGTTTTTGGGAACTTCCCTGTTCACCAGTGATTAGGTGAAAAGTTCTGCTAGGGGTACTGCCAGTTCCTTTCCCAGTTCCTTCAGGATTCTTGGGTGTATGTTATCTGGTCCCATGACCTTGTCCACCTTTAGATTCTCCAGTGTCTTCAGGACTTCCTCCACTGTGAAGGGGCACATATCGACCCCTGTACCTGGGGGTTTGTTCCCTTGTATCACTGGCCCATTTCCCTCTGTCTCCTCATAAATACTGAAGAGAAGTACCTGTTTAGGACCTCTGCCTTTTCACAATCCACCTCCAGTTTAGTCCCCTTTTCTGTTGCTAGTCCTAATATACCTCCCTTAGTTTTCCTTCTTTAATGTAGTTATAATTATGTACTGAGAGCAGGCTTCTCCTGGTGTTTTTTTATAGGTCTTTTGGCTTTAATGAGAGTGGACAGCAACTCCCATGCAAGACTCCCAGGTGCTCAGCTCAGCAGAGCCAACCTACACACCTTCAATCTCTGGCACCCAATGGCCAGAGGGATGGAGAGTGGTGCTAAGCACGGGGTTATCCATAAGGAGGTTGTCCAACCCAGTACCTTCCAGACAGTGAATCAAGTCACAACCCTGAAGAGGTTCAGGCACCTGACTTTGCCGGGGGGACTCCAGGTCAGTTGAAGGGAAAGGGCAGGACAACCTGATGGCACCTAAGGGGGGGGCAAGGTTGCTAGGGAGGTTCTAGTGATCAGGAACTCAATGATTAGGGGAGTAGAAGGGGTGACAGAGGAGAGGTTGGATAGGAGGGGGATGGTTTGATGCCTGCCTGGAGTGTCAGTCATCTGGGATTTAGACAGAATAGGGTGGATGGTGGAGACGGAGGGGGGAGCTGAGGACACTGGTACACCTGGGCACCAAAGATCTGGCAAACCAGTCAGTGGAGATGGTGAAGCAGAACTTCTGTACACTGGAGCCAGAGTGGTAGCACACTCAGCCTCCCAGGCCTTTTCCGAAGTCCTCCCTGTGTGGGGCAGGGAAGGGAGGCAGGGCAGGCTAAGGACTGCTGAAATAGAGGAATTTAATAGTTGGCTTAAGGGTTGGTGCCATGACATGTGGTACCATTCTGTAGGAGACTGGGGGGACTTCTGGGACAGAAGACTATTCAAGGGCGATGGTCTTCACTTGATGAGAGAGGGATCAGTGAGTTGGGGCAGAAGTTTGGCGTCTGTATCAGACAGTTAAGCTGACTGCAGGAGTATTGGTCTAGGACAGCCATGGTGGATGGTGAGCAGAGGGGATCCTAGTTTGTACTTTCCTACATCCAGAGGACTGTAGCAGCAAAGAGGGTACAGAGACAGCAGTAGTGTTTGCAGTAGTGATGGATAAAGCAAAAGCCCCAACAAGTGGGAAGAAAACATGGAAAACAGAAGCACAGTAGCAAAGTAAGAGCAGGGGTCAGATGGAAGGGGGTATGCCTTAATGCCAGGAGCCAAGGTAACAAACTATGAGTTCCAGGCTCTGACAGCAGACACTGAGGTGGACCTTGTGGCCATCCTGGAAATGTGGGCCAAATTAATAATGACTGGGAGATGATGGTCCCTGGGTATTCACTATTGAGGAGGGCTAGAGGAACTGGTAGAGGGGGGAAGAGTTGCCCTTTTTGTCAAGGAAGGCATCAAGGTGTGAGAAGATGGGTGCATTAGGGGTAGCAGCGATGAGGTTGAGTCAGTATGGGTGCAACTCACGGCTGCCTAAGGCAGAAAAGTACAATTGGGGGTGATATATAGGCCTCCAGAGCAATGGGAGGAAAGGGACAGAGAATTTGAAAGGGGTATCAAAGGGTGAAGTAGTAGTGTTAGGAGACTTGAACCTGCCAGATATCAATTGGGGGTCCCAGTGGCCAAGAGCGCCAGGAGTTAGGCCTTGCTGGATGCCTTCCAAGACTGTCTACTGGTGTAGCTAGTTAAGGACCTCACCAGACAAACCTCGCAGTCCTTGATATGATGCTCACCAACTCAAAGATGGTGGGAGTGGTGGGAGTAAGGAAGCTGCTGGGGAACAGCGACCATAACTCCGTTTGGTTTGAATTGGCCCTCGGGGCTGGCAAGCTACAATCATGAACTGAAGTCTTTGACTTTAGAAGAGCCGACTTTGATTGGATGAGGGAACTGGTCAGGAATAAGTTAGATGGGGTGAAGGACATAGGTAGAGTGCAGGAAGGATGGGATAATTAAGGGGACCATCCTTGAGGCATCTAAAGTATGCATGAGAACAGTAACAAAGAAAAGCAGGTTTAAGAGACCACTATGGTTCTCAGAAAGGGTCAGGGAAGTGGTAAGGGTCAAAAAGAAAGCCTTCTATAAATATAGGAAAAGCTAGGGAAGGTAGAATAGGAGGTTTGTCTACAGAAAAACAGGGAGGCAAAGAGGGCCATTAGGAAGGCCAAAGCAGACAGAGAGCTGCATATCACAGAGGGATCAGGAACAGAGAAAAACAGTTTTCAGATATATTAGTGAAAAAGGAAAAAAAAGACTGGGGGATTCATAAGGCTAGTTTTGGGGGGTAGGGTGATAGAGGAGGATAGGCAAAAGGCCACCCTCCTAAATGACTACTTTTGCTCAGTTTTCACTAAGGAGGACAGCGGGTCCATGCCAGAGATTGGCATCAAAGCAGCCACTAAGGGAATTCTGGAAATGAGACAGCCATTTTTTACTAGTGAAAGGGTTCTGAAAGGGCTGGCTGCCCGTAAGATAGACAAGGCCCCATAATCAGATGGGTTGCATCTGAAGATACATTGGGAATTAGCAGCAGAATCACTGGTATGTCTGTTCAACAGCTCACTTAGGTCTGGGGAAGTTCCAAGGGATTGGAAGGCGGCAGACATTGTGCTGTTTCATAAGGGGGGGGAGGATAAGGAACAACCAGGGAACTACAAGTCTGTCAGCCTAACCTCTATAGTAGGGAAGCTAACGGAGTCACTGATCAAAGAGGACCTCAGACTGCCTGGAGAGCAACAGGCTCCAGTATAGTAAACAGCACGATTTTGTGGCAGGAAGATCCTGTCAGACTAACCTGATAGTTTTCTTTGACTGGGTGACAAAGGAATTAGACAAGGACCATGCTGTGGATCTGCTCTACTTTGACTTCAGCGAGGCTTTGGACTCAGTACCTCACAAATGATTGCTCAAGAAGATGGAAAACAAAGTCAGCCCGGTGTTGCTGAGGGTTGAAGCTCTGGACACCACACCTCACGCCACGCCTGGAGACCCGTGTTCAGGAGGAAGGGATGGAGCATCCCCAGGATGGCTCTCCTTTCCGGGGAGGTTGGGGGATGTCCAGTATCCCAGAGACCCCAGGTGGAGACCAGGGGTACTGCAGGATCCCGATCTAGCAATGAGGGAAGCATGGCAGACGCCAGCGGGCTGCTGTGGCACCATGACGCTACTCACATGTCACATTCAGGGGATGGGGAAAACATCAAAAATACCCCCTGTGGGCCGGATGGGTGATGGCATCCCAGTGCCTTGACCACCACCGCCAATTACTGGGCCTCCACTCACCCCTTGATCTCCCTCGCCAGGTTTGGTCCCGGTGGCCAGCGAAGCGCTAATGACTTTGAAGGGGTGGATGGTGAGATGGTGGGTGGACTGCCCGAGAAAGTTACGGTCCACCGGAGATATAAACAGACAAAAAAAAAAAAAAGAAGATGGAAGACCCGGGCAGCTAAACCCATAGTGAACTGGGTGGGTAACTGGCTAGAAGGGAGGCAGCAGAGGGTGGTTGTCAATGGGGTTAAATCAGAGGAGAGGGAGGTTATGAGTGGGGCTCCATAGGGATCAGTCCTGGGTCTGGTCCTCTTTAAAATGTTCATTAGTGGCACTGGAGAGGAATCCAGGGCAGGCTGTCTCTCTTCTTAGATGACATAAAACTATGTGGGAGGATGGATAGTGATGGGGGAATAAGGGAAGTGCAGAGAGACTTACAAAAGCTGGAGGGGTGGTCAAAGGACTGGCAGTTAAAATTCAGTGCTAGAAAGTATAAGGTAATGTACCTAGGGGGAAAAAGAACCCAGAGTACTGGATGGGAGGAGAGAGAGAGACTTAGCACTACAGCTGAGGAATGGGATCTAAGAGTTATCATTAGCAACTCACTTAAGCAATCAAGTCAGTGCAGCAAGGCTTATAGCAAGGCTAACAGGATGCTCGGATGTATCGGGAGGGGTACTGATAGCAGAAGAAAGAAGGTAATACTTTCCCTCTACAGATCCCTGGTGAGGCATCACCTAGAGTACTGCACTCAGTTCTGGAGTCCTCTGTCTGAGACTGACAGCTTTTGGAAGACAGGAATCTTGCTTTCAGAGCAAGGAGCAGCTGACTAAAAAGCAAGAACTTACTAACAGAGCATTTCTATCTCAGCAGGAGTCAGTTCCTGTTGGGATTAAGCAAACATATACTTTATTAGAAGTGGGGGATCTCATTTAGGGTAAAAAAAAAGTCAGGGTGTTTTTCTGTGTTGGGGAAAGGGGACTGTATCAGGGAGGAGAGAAGTTAATTAGGGGTGTGGCTTAGGCAGTAGAAAACCAGGTGTCTCCAATTATAGTTCCCTACTGCTAGCTTTTGGCAGACAGGACTCTTGCTTTCAGAGCAAGGGCAGCTGACTAAAAAGTTAGAACTTTTCTTACTAATTGCCCTTCTGCCCTCCCTTTACCCTTAGCTAGTTCAACTTTAATAGGCACGAGTTTGACTGACAACAGGAACTTTCTGTTTGGCAGTAGGATGAGACGGATCACTGAGACACATAGGTTTCGTCATCCCAGAAGGAAAGTAGCTCTCCTCTCCCTAACTGCGGAGGTCTGACTGAGCAAGGAAGAAGGAGACTACAGAAGAAAACAGGAAGTTCCTGTCCCAGAACAGGAAGAGCGAGAGCTGTAAGGGCACATAGGCAGTAGGAAAGTAGGTGGAAAAAAAAAAAACAGAGGGAGAAGAGAGTAAGCATACGAAGCAACAGGAGAGGGCCACAAAATAAGAAATGATGGGAGTGGTGCAGTGCAATGACTGTGGGATGGCAGTCTTTCAGGAGACATTCCTGAGGCTATAATGTTGCCCTATTTGTAGTCACCTCTCTGGTCTGAGGGAGGAGTTGCCTGTCTCCAGGCTGACCTGGCGGATTGTGAAACCTCCTCCCCACCCAGGGATCACCAGGGCCACCACCGCTACCTCAGATGTTACCAAGAAAGAGAGCAGTAGGACCAAGGTGGGCTCAGGGAGGGAGAGGTGGTGAAACAGTGGTGCATCCCCCAGTTGTACCTCCCACAATTCATATACTCTTCTGGCAGAGAATGGTTCCTCTATGGTGGCACCTGCAGTGGAGACCAAGGAGGATGCTGGGAACCTCCAGAAGGGAGACCCACAGAAGGGTAGCACAGGACCCCACAGGGGAAGAAAACAACTCCTGGTTGGGGACTCAATCATTAGGGGGTAGAACTGGGGGAGGAAGGGAAGAGGGAGATAAGGTTCCTGCCTGGCGCCATGGCTTGGAGGGACAGGGAGCAAATCCTCAGGATTGCAGGAGCAGCTGCACAAGGGAGGGAGCTGAATGTCATTGTCCACCTAGGGACTAATGACCTGGCTGGGAATGGGATCACAGCAGTGCAAGAGGAGTTTGTAGAGTTGGGGACGGGTCTTAGACAAGGAGCATGTACAGTAACCTTCTCAGAGGTGCTGCCTGTGTATGGCAAGGGTGATGCTAGGGTGCTCCACACCATGGGTTTCAAGGAATGGTTGAAATACTGGTGTGTGGGCAGTATATAATTGGAGAACGGGTAATAGAAAAATCATACAGGGTTAAAAATAGATAAATCTATGGGACCTAGGATGCTCAAGAAGTTGCGGAAGTAACAGCAGATCCACTTGCAGACACATTCCACTGCTCACTGGCCACAGGAGTGACCACAAAGGACTAGAGGACAGCAGATGTCCCTCTGCACAACAGCAGAATAAAGGATGAGCCAGGAAACAAAGGCCAGTCAGCCTGATGCCTATAGTGGGAAAGCTAATGGAGTCCACACTGAAGGAGGAACTGGTGGATTTCCTAGAAGGAAATGAACTACAGGACCTGGGTTCACAAGAGAGGGTCTTGTCAGATTAATCGTAGTGGCTTTACCAACTGGGTGACCAGGGCAGCTGACAAGGGACAGGCAGATGATAGAGTATACTTAGATTTTACTAAGGTCTTTGACTCAGTCCCCAACAGGAGAGGTGTCTGAAGCTAAGGGACTTAGGAGGTGGAGGAAAAGTTGGGAACATGAGCAGAAAGCTGGCTGAGGGGAAGGCAGCAAAGAGTTGTATACACAGAAACATAGAAATTGATGGCAGATAAGGACTGCTAGGCCCATCTATTCTGCCCTTTAACCCTACCTTATTAATGACTGCTGACCTTACTTGGTAGTCGGCTTAAGCCTCTTCTTCACACCTCTAGTGTTCCCTTGGGCCTATCTGATACATGTTTAAATCCTCCTGCTGTGCTTGCTCCCACCACCTCCTTGAGCGGCTACTGCACGCATCCACCAATCCCTTTCCATGAAAAATAACATCCACACATCCCCTTATCCTACCCCTTCCAATCTCATTTCATGCCCCTCGTTCACTTCCCCTATACTGAAAGATGTCACCTACTTGCACCTTGTTTATGCCTATAAGATACTTGAAAGTTTCTATCACGTCTCCCGTTCCTCCTCTCTTCCAGTATATACATATTGAGGTCTTTTCATCTCTCCTTCCTATACAGGAGTTCTCAGAAGTAAGGCTATGAGCAGAGTGCAGCAGGGATCAGTGCTGGGCCCATACTTTCCACTGTGTTTATTTTTATCATGATTAGCAATTAATTTTCTCTAGCTTTCTCTCTAAAACTACGTCCCTGTATTTATTACCAACTGTTTGCAAACACTACTCTGTACATTGTTCTCTGTAACTTGTTGTCCGTTGTATGCATACTTTCAATCCTACTGGAATTGTATTACCTCGGGTCGCCCCTGAGAAAGGGATCATCTATCTCAATGGGCCTACCCGGCCATCAAAATTCAAATAAAATAAAAATCATAGGAAAGGCATAAAGGGCAAGGTCTGCCTCTCGGCAGGCAGTACAAAGATCTGTGCAAGGGCCGACATGGAGAAAGGGATAGGGGATCCTATGGGGTCTGGGCAGGTGATCTGGCAGCGGTCCTTCAATGCAAAAAAAACTTCAAGGTGAAGCGCATTGGGAAAAGGAACCCAAGAGCACTGTACAAAACGGGAGGGGTGCTCAAATGCACCAAGGAGGAAAGGACCTGCAGGTCATGATACCAAAAAGCCTAAAATCCACAGTACACTAACACACAGCTGTTAAAAAGGCAGACAAGATGTTTGAATGCAGAGAGAGGGAAATCAACAGCAGTGGTCAGGAGGTAATCCTCCCACAGCACAGGTAGTTGGTGAGACTGTATCTGGAGTACTGTAGCAAGCAACAGGAGCCTACACCTGAGGAGACACTGCAATAAAGTGGAAACAGTACAGCACAGGGTAACCATGATGGTCCAGGAAATAGGGGACATGTCACACAAAGAGAGACTGCCAGACCTGGGCATGTACACCTTCAAGAAGGGAAAGGGGTGACATGCTAGAAACATGCAAGCATCTGCGCAGAATAAACAGAGTGGACTTAGTTACTTAGTTGGAAAAAGACAGATAAGGCCAGAGGCCCATCAAGTCTGTCGAGTGGGCAATTAGTGTTAAAATGACTGGAGCCTTAAATAGTCATCTAGCCCACGCTTGTATTTCTCAGATGATTAAATCTCTACTAAATTCTGCGAAAGGGCAAAGGACGAAAAATATTTTTTTTCTTTGAGCTAAAATATAGGGACAAGGTGGAATTCACTCAAACCGGCAAGAGGGAGATCCCAAGAGATGTCCAGAAACACTTTTTCATGGAGAAAAAAAATTGTAAAAAGTGGAACAAGCGACCAGAGAAGTGATACGGACCAATCCGGTAAGCAGTATCAAGGAGGCTAGGCTAGGAGTAGTGGCGTAGTAAGAAGGGGCAGAAACTAAGGGTTGGGATGGCTACTAGGGCCAAGCAGGGTAGTTGAGTTGCAGGGGCAGACTGAATGGGCCGTAGACTTTTATCTGCTAACAGTGCCTATGTATTTCTATACAGTAGGATTGCCACGACTAACTCAGTTTGCGATTAAGGAACCTGGTCTATGTATTGTGAACTTAAGTCCCTATGGGTTTTGGATCCATTTATCTTACCTTATTGTCCGAACTCTCAACTGTCTTGACTGTATAAACTAATTGTACTGACTATTCTTTGTAGTTATCTGAGCTATTTTTCCTTTTCTCATATCCTGTAAAATGTATATGTAACTCTACCCGTAATTAATCCCAGGTCGCCCCTGAAAAAGGGACTGTGATGGTTCCAGTGGGCCTACCCGGTCACCAAAATCAAAAATAAATAATAATAAAATGTATCTATGTAACCCCCCTACAAATGGGGGTTCCCAAAAAGTCTTCCTTGAGCTTGCCTACATGCTCACTGCCAGGCTGGTGTCCTGCGTTTTAGCAGTTTAAATGAGATTAGCAGAGCCTGCATAGCCTCTGTGTGCTCTCTCTTTAGGAGCTGCCTGATTGCAGCTTAAGTAATCTGAGAGGGAGCTCTGTTGAAAGATGTAACTATTTACTGAAAATCATTTAGAGTGATAATGATAATGTAGTTTGTCTAACCTGCTTTCTTTGTAGCAAGGACTGTTTTGTTTGTCTCCACTATCTTAGTCCTGGACTGCAAACTGGACCAAACAGTACTGTGGGACCTAAAATGTAGCCGGACTACAGGAGCTGTCTGAATTCAAAATCTGTAGGAACTTTAGTTTGGAGTTTTTGCACCTTTTTTGCAACTGAAGGGGCTCTTGCTTTGACTGACAGCCAAATCAGCCAAACAAATCTTTTGGATCTTGGGAAGTCCCGGCTGCTTGCAGTTTTCAGTTAGTTCTGAGCTGGAAGCGAAATGAATAAGAGCTCAAGTGTATTTTGGGCAACAATCCTGAGTGGATTCGCATGGGAAAACTGTGAAAGGGCTAAGTTTCGGCCTGCATGTCTGTCTGCTGCTCCTGAGAGGGAGAGAAGAGAATTATTTTGTACTAAATCCAAGTTTGTGTGACTAAAGTAAGCTACTGAAGTGGGCCAAGCTAAACCTGAAAAAGAATGAAGATTTTGCTGAATGCGATCAGCCTGTCAGGAGTTCCAGCTACCCCTAAGCTCCTGGCATGTGCAGAGACTTTCGATTGTGACTGAGGCAACGTTGCCTGGTGCACGGTAGAATTCCTGTACATGTAAATGTGCTATGAGCCGCTAGTGGGTTGTGAGTTAGTTCCCACTGTGTAAACTGTGTTCTGCTTGCTGGAAGCTGTATCCAGCACAAAGCGGACTACATCGAATTTGTTTCCATGTGGTCTGGGCCTTGCCAGACTGGTGCAGCCAGACTACCGCTGCACAGAGAAGCCATAGGCGAGACCTGCCTGGGGATCAGCCCCTGCTCCAAGCTTGAACAGGAGCGATGCCTTTGCAACTCGCGTGGGCCCTGCTACTCCTGGCATTCCAGATCAACCTTCTGCAGTTTCGATTTCATCCAGCCTGTGTCCAGTCTTGGGTATCGTGAGAAAATACTAGAGTAGCTCCTGCAACAACAGTTTAATCTGAATGTGGCATCTGATTGTCTTGTTGTTTTGTTTCCTTTATGGACTAAGCCTCTGGCTCTGGATTACAAATACTGTGTACTGTGCATGTTGTGTTTTCCATCACAGGGTCTGAACGAGCCATGTACGCTGGCTAACCCCTGGGCACACAAATAGTCTCTAGCTGGCCTATCTCTTTCTCCACTCTGGGTACCTAGAGGTGGACTGAGTGGGGGACTCAAAGCGCATGCATAACTGCTTGATTGATATAACCTTTAAGCTAATTAACCTGATTTTGCCCTTCCCTTGTTCAAGTCCCCCGAATAAATCAGATCTAACTTTTTCAGCATGTAATCTGACTGTGGTTCTAGTTTGTGCTGAAAGTACTGTACTGTTGCTATTTGCTGTGCATAACCTTGTTTTACAGGGGGTCCCCAGGGTCGAGCCAGAGGAACCAACCCTAGTGGCAAGTGCAAACAGTGTGGGTACTTCAGTGGTGTACCAGGGGTATTGTGAAAGTGATTATTGTACAGTGTTCAGGCCACTAGAGGGAAAGAGGGGTTACAGTGTTCCAGAGGGCTGTGCTCAGGCTAGCTTACCACTAACCCTGACCTCCGGTGGAGGCACCCGTTTCAGAACTGAGGCTCCTTAACCTGCTACTAGACAAGCAGGTAGGGTAGTAGCCTTGGGATAGTGCCACCTAGGGTTACATCTATTTATAAGCAGGTTAGAGGGTAAGGGTATGTTAAAGCAGTAACATACTCACTGTATACACTGTAGTGAGAAAATAAACAGTGCTAGTATCATCTGTATTTCAAATTAAAATGCACAGCAAAATGTTTAATACTGAACCCCCATCCTTACCATCCACACTGTTCCAAGTTGCAAGATTGGCAGTTCAAGAAACAAAGAGGTTATAGGAGGTTCAGACTAGCCAAATGAACAGAGAGCGCAGATCTTGGAACACAAGGACAATATATTGGGCCTTGACTCAATTCCGTTACTTTAAGTCACATTATTTATTCCTAACTGCTAATGTGCTACTGTATCGAAGAAAGTACAGTGGAAAGTGATCTATTTTTAATAATTCATATAGTAACTTACTCCACATAATAGGCACCATACTGAGGATCCTCTATCTTCTCCCAGCCATATGGAAGTTCTGTAATTAGAAACAATAAAATGTTCACACCAATGCATTAGTATATCACTATTAAAAATTATTCTGTAACCATCATTTGTATTAACATTAATCAGGAACCAAATTATAGCTGAAGATAACGATTTATATTTTTCTGACCTTCTGCAGTACAGATGGTTGTTCAGGGTTTTGTTAAAACAAACACTGACTAACATATTCTGACTGGCTCTTCCAAACACATTTCAACAGATAGAGCCATGGGAGTTAATTAAGTTCTGCGAATGTATATGTAAATGAGACTCCTGGAGGTGCTCATTGCTCCAAAGAGATACAGTAAAAATATTAATTTTGTGCCTTCATTTAAATGCCAAAATCTAAAATGTATTAGAAAAGCAGACAGAATAGTCTTAATGAGACAAGACTCATGGGGTTTAAACATTGATAACTGTACTTTATATAAAAGCTTACTTTGTCTGGGATTCCAGCTTTTTCAAGATAGTAAATGCAGAATTTTAGACATGTTTTCCAAAACAGGATACAAAATAGAGCACAACTGAGTGGGAAACAAAAGTATATCTTCTAGACCTGATGTCAGTAATGGTTCCAAAGCAAGCCATCAAGAGTCTGCTGTCTGCACTGAAATGAGAAGCAGCACAAGCAACAAAATTTCCAGTTTTCTCCTCGACAGTTCCACCCCACCTCTCGTCTTGTCGAACACAAGTACTATGCAGTTACTCCAGGCAAACAGGAAGCTGTTCTGACACTGCCCAATGGGATCAATGGTTCTAATACCCTTGTATCTATATCTTCAAATGTATGGATATTAGAGAGACACACACACACCCCTGGAAAATGCGTCAAGAGAGTTGGTACTTGGTACCTGAATGCTGCCATACTTGGGCAACAATATATAGAAACATAGAATTTGACGGCAGATAAGGACCACTTGGCCCACCTTGTCTGCCCATTTTCCTACCTAACAGATAAGCTGCAGATCCTAGTTAACCAACAGCTTACTTCCCTACTCCTATTTGTGAGCATCACCCTATATTCCTAAAATGACAGTAAAGTACTCCTAGCCACTCCCACCTGTCTGCTACAAGGGCCAAGTACCAACTGTTCTGCCCACTCCCCTAGCCCAAAAATTAAATATACAAGTAAGAAGGTATATTTGTATTTATTTGAATTTTTTTGACTGGGTAGGCTCACTGAGACAAAATATCCCTTTTTTCTGAGGCGACCCAGAATTAATTACAATCAGTAACAAAAAGTACACCCACGATCAAATGCACCGGCAAGCTCAGATAAGGTATTTATTTATTTATTTATTGAAATTTTCACAGAATACTGCAAAAATAATGCTACCATTGTAAACATTTATAAATTAACTGTAACCCTTTTCTTACTTGCAATGTGTGTAAAGAAAACTTTTAATAAAAAGAAATTAAAAAAAGAAAATTTCACAGAATACCTTTGAGATATTACAATACTGCACAAACAAGGACAAACACTACTGTGCAAATCACAGTACACAATTTCTGGTTAATTACACTTTGAATTACACTGCATGACACAAACACATGGACAAGGTTCAAGATTACTGAATACGTGTCTGCAGGCTTGCCACGAACACATGCAACTCCAGAATTATATGACCAATTATAAAGTGCAGTGAGCGGTGCCAATGTTTACATTTACTGCCCACAAGCAAGTCAGCCTTGTGGGTATCCTGAATGCAGCTGCAGAAGCGCAGTTTAGCACATCCAATGGTTGACTATCCAGAGTGATGGCACTGAAATTGCAAAGATCCATCTCCTGCACATGCCCTGGCCCTCGGGACCCCAGCAGCAGGCAGGCAGGCAGGTTGGGAATGTTGGTACCCTTGTTTGGGTTTTAGTCTTGAGGATGCCATGAAGACTGGGAGGGCAGCAATTCTGGTTAGCTTGAAGGCAAGGCAGAGGACTGGATAGGATAATCTTACCTCAAGGGAGGACCCGTTTAGAGCTGAGCGAGCATCACACTGATGGTCTCTAGGCTGGGCTCCTGCTGCAGAATGTGCCACTTTGTAACACAGTACCTTTAGTCTGCTTATGTCAGTACCATGGAGGGACTGAAGTAGTGGGGCACCATAAAGTAAGATGGACAGTAGCATGCTGGCAGCATAAGCCAGTCAAGTTTCACTACTGAGATATGCATTCAAGTTTGCAATAAAGGGCCAAACTCTGGTGAAGTGACCTGGTTACACACTAAACATGAGGTTTTAGTATAAGCTTCTGGTCTAGTCGCACTCAAGGTACTTCACAGAGTCAGTCACTTCCAATAGAGCACCACTAGTGAGGACAGATGGAGTAGGCCTTATCTCTCTTTTTCCGGTACCTGGCCTAAGAGCCATCACTCCAGTTTCTTGAAATCAGTATTAAGAGCCAAGTTTACCTAGTTTACGCCTGATGAACTTCTATACAGCACAGCATTATCCGCGTACAACTGCAGTTTGCTCCCCCCTCCCCAACTATCAGGTGTATCATTTACAAACAATGAAAACAACAATGGGCCCAGAACAGAGCCTTGAAGTACTCTGGTAGTTAACAGCTTTAGATCAGACACATATCCCCTTCATTTCACCACTTGCTTTTGATCTATTCGTAGTGCCTGAACCAGGTGCATGTAAGGTTACCGAGCTCAAGATGTCCGAGTTTGGACAGCAGGAGCTCATTACTTACAATGCCAACATCTTAGTTAGGTCAATGAGTGTAGCTCCTGGTACTAGCCCACCATCCATTGCCCCAAGTATATTTGATTGAGCTGGACAAAAGCAGTATTCATGCCATGTTTTATTTTTTCCCTAAAACCATCAGACAGAGAGTGGTGGAGTGCCAAGTAGTCCAGGAGGTTGTTGGCAAAAAGGTCACATTTTATAAGTGAGTTTAGAGAACGTGAATATAAGTAATAGATAACCCACTCTTAGGTGTGCGGTCGCGCTCTGAAATACATACGCCTTGGTGTGCGTTGTACGCACAAGGCCATAGGGCGATCATCAACCACCCAAAGGCGTCGTGCTCGAAGAGCGACCACAACGTGAGTGGATTATCTATCTTATAAAATGGCAAAATTGTTTTTAGGGGTTAAAGTGCAGGTGTGCAGTTGCGCTCTGATATACACACGGGTCATGTGATGTGAATCAACAAATCAGCAAACATTTTTCCTACACATTTTATAAAGAAATACAACATATGAGAAACATATTTTGCAAACAGTCAAATAAACAAGGAGTATCTTACTAAGAAAATTATATATTTCTTGTTATAAATCCCTATGACAAGAAGGATATGAGACCAAATTATGCCCAGAGTAATGTCAAGATTTCCTTTTCTTACAAACTGTAATTACAGGTTGGTGAGATTTAGTTTCCTGTAAGATTTTTTTATCCTCCATTCGCCAGTACAGCCTCCCTCCACACCAGCCTATATAGCCCTATCACCCACCTTCCCCAGGACTTATTTTCTCCATTAAACCCCATGGACCCCTCTCACCATGGCATGGCCAGGGAACGAAGAGCCATCCCCACCCCCCCCGGTCCACATCCAGATAAGAAGCAGAACCTATGGTGGTGGAAAGCTTTCGGTGGCTTGGTGGCTCATCCTGCCATTGGGTTCTTTCCACCATTTCTCCCCTAAACTCAGCCCACCTCCCCCACGGCACAGACCATACTCAACTGTGCAGGCACAGGCACTGCAGAGGAGGAAAGCTCCCCAGCCCACTGCAGGGTCTAAGTAAAACCAACACGGGATATAGCTAGTCCCCATGCAAGTGGCACTGACCAAGCAGTAAACTGCTCACAAACATTGTATGTTAGCTCGTAAAGCACAGGGCCAGATTAAAGCATAGGCAACATAGGCACAGGCCTAGGGCCCCTGTATGCCCCTAACAATTCCCAACATATATTTTCAGTATATCTTTTCTTCCTGCCTCAGCTGCATCTTTTTAAAGGACCAAGCCACTAAGTGATCTGAACAAGGTAGGGGCTAAATCATGTATATGACTTTCACCTCCCAGATTAGGTGTTAAGTGCAGTTGATGACTCAGGAGGCCCTGGCCAGGCTGACCATTACAGTGAACAGGCTCATTTCCTTTGCTTTGTCTACCACTCCCACTTAGAATCCCTATTTAGAATCAAGTCTTACTCTTAAATATAAAAATTAATAGTGCAATTTAATGCATATGCTTTATATTTAATCGCTCCTAAAATTAAGAAAACTACAATGTGTTTCAATGGTACAATAAAAGATCACCTCTTTTTAAAAATTTTTATTCCTTATAGAAACATAGACTTTGTGTGACAGATAAGGACCTGTGCCCACCCAGTCTGCCCATTTCCCTACCTATTGAATAAGCAGACGATTCTTTATCTCAGTCATACTGAAGTTCTGATTTTGATATAGCTCCATTTTCATGGTGAACAAATGAATGTATTTCCACATTCCCATCAGTAAATCTTGTCATTTATTGATCCTGGCTTTATTTATTTATTTCATTTTTGTTGTCCAGGTAAGTGCACTGGACAAAACACTGCCTATTTTTAAGCATGACCCGTGAGGTTACAGAACTGTAGTACAACAGTAGAACAACAATCAGTAGAAAACAAGACAGTTTCAGGAAGGATGAGTTAGTTACAAAGCACAACATTTTGAACAATACACTTTCAGGAGGATGAAATATAAAACGTAATATTTTGAGCATTGTCTGAGTCAATGAGTATAGATAACTCTGGTACAGAAGACTAGTGAATATATTCACACAGCCAGGAGAACTTAGAAGCAGGGGACACTTCTTACTTATCAATAACAGAAATGTTTGATCCTGGGAATGACTTCTTCCAACAATCACTTGCATTGTGATATAATCTCAAAGTTCACAGCTTCTCTAGTAGTCCACAGACTTAACTCTTCACCTTGCAGGGCCTACCTCTTTGAAAGCTGGGTACCTACACTACCCAACAAAACTCCCACTCCTGGTTTATACCACCTGACAGGACAAACTGGTAACACCCACTGCAAGCACACACGTGTGTGCTGGAGAGCTTTGGAGAAGTGCAAATCATGACAATTCACACCCCAAAATTATTTTACCAGGCCAGTTAGTAATTATTTTTCTAAATGATCAAAACTCAGACTACTGTTATTTTCCATACTGATATTATTAGTTTCATTAATTTTGAAGCATTTTAGTTAGGTTATACTGGCCCTGGTAAAGCAAATGTTTACCTTATGCACTAAAAAAATTAAAAAAAACTGAAAGTTTATTCCGTGACACAATGTGAGTAATTATTTACACACAGCCATAAAGTACACAGTGCTGTATAAGGTGACAGGACTGCAGCCAAAACCTAAACATTAAATCACTGCCAGCACCAACATTGGTGCTCCTGTATGGGTACAATAAGCAGGCAGCCAAAAGAACAGCATGCGGGCACAGTGGTGCGTGTACTCCTGCTGACATTTCAGTGTAAAGCCATCCTCTGTGTCACTGCAGGGGTCGCCAGTGTTGCAAAACCAGCCACCATTCCTCCCCGGCTGGGACTGCTGCCTTGTGGTAGCACCTCCCAAACCCTCGGCGCTGCCCAGCTGGCTTTCCTGGCCCTCTTCCAAACCCAGGTTGCCAGCATGGGAGTGTGAACAACCACAGGTCCATGAGATTTAACCACACCACTGAGTAAACAAAGTCTGATATAAATATGAAAGTAAGACACAGGATAAAACAAACAGACCATCATTTGCTCAACTTAAGAGCAACTCTGCACTTCAGCATGTACGTTCATAAATACGATGTTTCAGCTGTTACAGTTTACTAGAGTACATTTTTTTTCATTTTCAATGTTTCCTTCCAGAGTTACAGCACATCTTGGGATTCCATCTAAAAGGTCTGTGTAGAAAACTTTTGAAAACATATGCCTCTCCCTGTTAACCGCACTGTGCAGTCTTTATGACGTCATAGTGCCCACCATGACAACAGACTGTTATGTCACAAACAGCAATTGTGTGGTTAGTAGGGGAGAGTCAGACACGTTCTGAAAGACTCTACGAAATAATTGCTGCATTATCTACAATTTTTAGTAGACCAACAACAGCAGAAAGTAAAAAACAAATAAATAACTAGAAAACAATAAAGTTAAAACATAACTAGTGTAAATCTAGTATTTATAAAGAGCCTCTGACAACATTAGGAAAACATTTAAAAAAGTAAGATTTATGTTCAGCTCCATCCCATTTTCCTTACTGCTTCATATACTTTAAGTAATGAATTCCCTATTGTCTTTACTACTAAAAACAGTTACACAAAAACAAGATCGGTCCCTAGATCATATCTGCTGAGGCTGCTTCCTATACATGGCATCACAATCCCATTTATGACATCATAATTATCTCCACAGCAACATATTTTGATGTTATAAACAGAAGTATGATGTCAGGTGTAGGCAGGCAGCCAGAGCTAAAAGGCAAAGACCATGTATTTATGTAAATACCCTTAGTAATAAGAAATAAAGGTGAGAACTACAGAATAAAATATGAAATATAAACTACATTTATACTGGATGTCAATTTTTTAAAGTTGTCTCAACTGTGTCAGGCGCTATTTAGGTGTTTTAGTATAATAGAGAGTTGCTCTTTAAGTACTGCATCTCCAAAACTATTTTTCTTATCAAGGTGTTAAAATTCAGTCTAGGAAATATTTACTTAAAGAAAAGGAATTTGTGTCACCTATCACTTCTTCAGAAACTATAAGGCATTGTTGTAAAACATACAGTGTGCATATAATCTGCACCAAAATGTTAAAAGTGATATTTGTGGGCCGGCCCGGTGGCACAGGGGTTGAGGCACTGGGCCGCCACACCGGTGACCCGGAGTTCAGGGCGGACTCAGGGCGCTGGGGGGTTCGGCAGAGGGAGGAGGGTGGATGAGCATCCCAGAACTGCTCTCCTCTATGGGGAGAGCAGGGGAATGCACGTCATGTTGTAGCGACGCCTGGTGACGACTGGGTGCAGCACAGTGCAGTGCATAGAAGGGGAGGAGCACGGCAAGATATCGGCTTACGTGCGGACGTCATTGCACTGTTGGCTCCTGGGGAAAAACTGGAGTAAAATGGCCAGGCATGACTGAGGCAGCTTGATGGCCATGCTCCCGCTGACCCAGAGGACTGTCATGGAATTGCGCTGGGGAGTCCCGGTCCGGCTCGGCATGGGGAGGCCGCCTGGTGGGCTGGGGTGGCCGCACCAGACCCCCATCATGCACGTGAACCTGCTGCTCTCTGGTAGTGTGATATGATAAAAAAAAAGCGATGTTGTACTAATCAATAAAAGCTTGTTAGTAACTACATGTGCAATTGTTCAAGGCATATATAACTTTTGTTTTGTAATTTCTAATACATTTCACCCAATACGGAAAGGAACAAGCAGAACCCCCCCCCCCCGAAAGTCCAAATGTTCTTTGCAAAACATCAAGACTTTCCTCCTGCAATCTTGAGTTATTAGGGAAGACGTGGAAATGCTGGGATTTAAAAAAAAAAAATTGTTGCTATATTGGTCCTTGTACAACAAGATACACAAAATAGGTGATTTGATACTTTTTATTGGACCTATGCAGAGTTACAGAAAAACTGTAAGCTTTTGAACCTACAAGATCCTTCATCAGAAAGAAAATGGCAGGTTTCTTAAGATTTCACTTTAAAATACCCACAGCTTAAACACTGTACACACGAATGTGACAGATTAATGAAGTAATTAGATAAGAATACAACCAGAGATGAGAAAACATCCATTAAAACTCTTTTTTTTTTTTAAATTTTTTACCAGGAAGTGGACTGGACACAGCCCTTTTTTGCCGGCTTGATGTCAGGTGTAGGCGAGGCAGCCAGAAGCTAATAGTTCTGTGCAGCTCAAGTGTCACAGAAGGAATGTTATGTAGAAGAGGTCCATAAATTATCTGGGTAAGGATTCACCAAAATCCTGAAAAGCCGTGCAAATGTTGCACTGCACTGTCAACTTGGCCCTTGCTGGCAATGGAGTTATTAATAGTCAGATAGCATGGTGTGCTATCCAACTGTGAATAGGGGCCAGCTGAGGTGGCGCTAACTTAAGAAAAGCGATTAGGGATACCCAGTAGAGCTGCCACCACAGCCAGCCAGGAAAATGGCCCCAAGAGCCAATAGCGCCACGCGCTAACATGCTATTCATGAAAGTAGTTACAGAGCCCACTGGCATGCGAATGCTAGTGGCCACAGCATGCCCATTATGGTCTCATTTGCATGGCATTGTGGGCCCCCATCAGCTCATGTCCCATGCAGCCACAGTCCCCAAATGTAGTGCCCCTATTCTCCAATCCCTGACCTCATCATAAAAAAAACAACTATCTGTAGTGTAGTGGTCCCACACCTTTCCGAACTCCCACCTGAAATGTTCAAAATATTTACCATAGTGTAGGGTCCTCCCCATTCCCTGATCTCACACCCGAAATGAAAAAAAAACTTTTTTCATGGTGTAGTGTCCCACTCCCCTTCCCAATCACCCACCCAACAGTAAAATATCCCTTTTCCATAATGTAGTGTCCCAACCCCCCTGATCGCCCACCTGACTGTCAAAAATTCCTATTCCATAGTGTAGTGTCCCACCCCCTCCCCAATCACCCACTCGACTGTAAACAAATCCCTTTTCCATAGCGTAGGGTCCCTCCCCAGTCCCCGATCTACCACCATATAAAATTAAGGATATGGAGAAACTCGATAGAGTGCAAGGAAAAACCACAAAAAAAAAATCAGCAATCTAGTTTGGAATATGGAGAAAGATTAAAGGAACTGAACCTATACCCACTTGAATACAGACGCTGTAGGGGAGCTCTGTATGGTATTCAGGACCTTCAAGAACCAAGATTTATGGGAGTGCCTAGGATTACAGGCAAAAGCCACCTATAAAAATCTAAGAGGATATAAAAAAAAGCTTGGTGGTGAGATGTATTATATTACCAAAAGAGGGAAGTGGTTAAATAACGGGTGGTCAGTATATGGAATGCACTACCGCAGGATATTGTTACTTGCCCATCTATGGAATCATTTAACTTGGCTTTAGATAACTATTTAGTTATTCCAACTAAACAGTTGGTGAGTCTGTTATGGCATAATGCTTTTTGACTCATAGTAATCCTATGAAACATATATGTAATAATGATGCCCAACCTGCACCACAACTGCAATACTTTCCATCTGAAGATTCCCCATCGGCTCTAACCTCCTTGGAGAGTAGTGAAAGCAGTATGAGATTCTGAACTGAATTAGGCATCCATGGATGTCCTTGCTAAATCTATAGGTATTAAATAACTAATTATTCCATAACTGTTATCCCCATATCATCTCCCCATTTCTGTCTGTTCTTACCTGTTAGCTCTATGTCCTCTTCCTTTAGTAAAAACTTCCCCTTTCCCAGTTGCTAAATTCATAAAGGTTATCCATTCAGAGGTCATATTAAATGTGAAGTTTGGGATGAGCATACCAGAAAATACCGCCTCATCTGCAGATATTTGTAAAATGAGTTACTGACGCCATATTTGTCCTCTGGCCTCTGTGAATGAGCAAAGAACACCCGTCATAGGATTTAGCAAGTCCTTAACCACACAAATTCCTTTCTTTAAGCACTTCTTATCTAGTAGCATTCCATTCTCACAAATTTTGGTTTTAGAGTTATGCCCCAGCAGTTGTCAGTCATCAGGGATATCTGTATGTTGGAGAACAGAGGACAGGTTTCATATGATACTTTAATCCCAGCTATTACCAAATGTGTAGAAACTGATTCTGGTAGTGTGTTGCACATGATGCTGTAGAATCCATTTGGTTTAATTTATTCTTGTTCGTACTGTAGCCGTGCTGGTGAGTTTGAATAATCCTTAATCCAATATGCTATCTGCTTGGCCATATAGGAAATGCAATATTTCCCAAAATCTTGGTAAACATAATCCACCCTTTTTCCAGTCTGCCTGTACCCTCTAAACTCAGCATAGCTGGTTTGCTCCCCAAAGATATTTTTTAAAGCTTATCTATTTTGTCAAAATTCCCTTTATCTAATTTTTTTTTTAATCTTTCTTCACCCCCTACCTCTGGCCTCTCTCCAGCATGATCGCTCGGTCTCCAGTTCTGCCCGTCCTGCCTGAAGCATGGTCCACTCATTACTCTGGTGGGACCCACCCCTTGTCCCTGTGTAGCTAGCCCAAACCCCTTGGGTCTGAGTCCTCCAAGGAAGGACCGCCATCTCCTACTGATGCCCTTTCTAAAGTACTAGATGGGCTGCTGACACAGGGGAGAGGATCGAATTGAGGCGTCCTGGCTCCAGTGGTGGATGTGGGGCCGTTGCCCGGCCCGCTTCACCTACCAGAGGAGAGGGTTTTGTCTTACTTTCCCCAGATGTGGGATGTGCAGTGCTGCCCAGCCTGCTACATGTGCATTCCTGCGCATACATGCAGAGGTGACCGCCCAATGTCTTCCCCAGCAAGGTCCCACTGCATCTTGTAGTGCACCAGTCTTCACTGGGTGCCACTTATTATGTGGACAATCCCGTACTCCCCCAGGAGAGAAGAGTAGTCCTATGGATGCTCAATCCTCCTCTCCCCACGACCCCGACGGCCCGAGCTGTTCTCTAATCCGGGTCACCTGTGTGTGAGGTGTGGCGCTCCAGCGCCAACCCTCAGCACCACTGGACAGGCCCAGTTATCTAATTTGGTAGGTAAATGTTCCAAGAGAAAAAAAAATCTTGGGTAATAGCATTAACTTGAAGGCATTAATTTCCCTCACAGAGTAAGGTTTAACATCTCCCATTTCACTAAATACAATTCAATCTTTCCTATAAGAGGTTCCAAGTTTCCCTTATCCAACTATAGAAGATTCCTGGCAATTTTAATTCTCAAGTATGTAATTAATTTAACAGCCCATTTTATTTGAAGTTTAGCATCTAAAAACATTTATGTGTAAACACATTGTTAATAAACATTAATTCAGACTTCCCCCAGTTTATACTTAAACCTGAAAGTAACTGAATTTTTTGTAACAGTTACATAAGCAAGTTAACTGACAAATTTGTCAGCATTAGTAACATATCTGCATAAGCAAGTGTTTTACTTTCTTAAAATTTAACATTACTTCCAGATATATTTGCATTACTTCTAATATGGCTAATATAGCTCCAAATCAAAGTACAAATAATAAAGGTGATAAAGGCAACCCTGATAGGTGCCTCTACATAACTCAAGCACTGGCGATAACCTCCATCTTTTAACAGCTTTGCATGAGTTTTTAATGTACAGGGTTAATACCCAACTAATGAAGCAATTACCAGTTCCAAAATTTGTAAGGGACAATTGCATACAAGGCCATTCTACAGAATCAAATGCTTTCTCAACATCTAAAAAGATCACATAGGGTACCTTTGATCTGTTGGCAGCCAAATGACCAAAAGCAGTCTTCTGATGTTGTCCTGACTGAACCTAGATTTGGTGAAGCCAACTTGGTCTTTATGGGCTCAGTTAGTCATCACCGTTTGTAATCTAGAAGCTAACATTTTGGCCAATACTCTATAATCAATGTTTGATAAAGAAACAGGGAGGTAATTTGTGAAAAATTGAGGTCTTTATATTTCTTTGGAAGAACTGTGAAAATTGCTTCTATCATGCTGGGGATGTTAGTTGACTGTTTCTTCACAGTGGGAAACAAAGCAGACAGTTTAGGAGAAGCATGGTAATTAAAGAAGCTGAATCAACATCAGGGAAGGCTCTTGCTTCAGTGGCCACCTCCTTAAAAGAGCAAAGTGTGCTAAAAGCAAGACTAGAACTGCTGGAAAATACTATGGCCCAGATATTCAAAAGGGTTTCTCCATGCTCAACAGGGTTGCGCATGCTCAAGTCCTACATTGCGCCATTCTGCGATATTCAGCAGGAGGCAGTTGCACCACTGAAAACAGGCTGAGCAACAGCGCAATGCAAATGAATGCATGCTCAACAGGAGGGGGAGGAACCATGCATAAACTGCACAGCCCGATATTCAGTCGGGCTGTGCAGAGGATTGCAAGCGCAACCCCAACCTGCGCCTGCACAACTTTGAGCAAAAAAGGCTTAAGTTGAGGCCACCCACAGGTGAGCTGCTGTATTGCAGGCAACACAGCAGCTGCCACCGTGGCTGGCTCCAACTCAGTCCCTGTGCCCCCACCAGCCGGATGCGGGCATCAATGTATTCACTCCCGTTCACATCCCTGGTGGTCCAGTGGACCGTAATGCCAGATCCCCGGGCAGAAAGTATACAGACCCCCACATCCCATCTGCCCGATCGCGGGCAGAGATGTAATAGGACCCCCAGCCGAATATCTCCTGGTGGTCCAGTGGACCGTAATGCCGATCGCAGGCAGAATGTATAATGACAACCCCCATCCAAACATCTCCCTGGTGTCTAGTGTCCCCAACCCCACCCACCCACGAGCCCCACCACCCGCCCCGGCAGCGGCGGGTGGCAGCATCCACCACCTGCTGCCCGCCGCCCACCGACTGACTGTCCGGTAGGGCTGCCGCCCATTGATGCAGGCTAGAGCCAATGGGCATGCAACCCACATACTGTACATGACAGTCAGATTTATGAATGACATTCATTCTAAATCTGGTTATCATCTGCAATATAAAACCACGCCATTGGCTCTAGCTCTACCACATAATGGCGTCTTTCTTCCCCAGGTGATCGGCTCGGCAGCGACAGTGGCACGTGGATGCTGCGCTTCATACACGTGCTGGGGGGAAGCGAGGTGGTGGGAGAAGCCGTGGAATGAAGGTGGGTGGAGGACACTAGACACCAGGGAGATATGGGTTGGGGGTTCCCTATTACATTCTGCCCGCGATCAGGCACTGAGGGTTCCTTTTACATTCTGCCCGTGATGTGCCTGAAGGTTCCTATTGCATTCTGCCCACGATCGGACACTGGGGTTCCTGTTACATTCTGCCCTGACCGGGCACTGGAGGTTCTATTACATTCTGCCCGTGATGGGCACTGAAAGTTCCTATTACATTCTGCCAGCGATGGGCATTACAGTCCACTGGACCACCAGGGAGATATTAGGGTTGGGGGTTCCTAGTACATTCTGCCCGTGATCGGGCACTAGGGGTTCTATTACATTCTGCCCGTGATCGGGCACTGGGAAGTTCCTATTGCATTCTGCCCACGATCGGGCACTGGGGGGTTCCTGTTACATTCTGCCCGTGATGGGCACTGAGGTGAGTTCCTATTACATTCTGCCCACGATCGGGCATTAGAGATGTTGGGGGTTCTTTTCACGTTCTGCCTTGATCGGGCTGCAGGAGTCTTGTCGGTCCCCGACGGCTGCTGCCTAACGGTGACCAAGCGCAAGTCTTAGGATCAGGCGCACCTACATGCTAATGGCATGCAAATGGGGCCATAATCAGATGCAAATGGCCCCCCTGTACCTTGCATGAATTATGGCCCCATTTGCATGTCACCTTTTGAATATCGTGATTTTGCACATGGCGCAATGGTACTACGCCACCGCAAGTTGAATGCTCCACTCTGACAACTTGCGGTGGCGCAAGTTCCACTGCGCCATGCACAGTGGCTGTGGCTGGGTGGTGATATTCAAAGGAGTTGCTCAATAGCAACTCAACACAGATATCGCCCGGCTCCCTAGCCAACTTATTTTGCTGATGCAAAGACTAGCCTCAGAATGGCAGTTTGAATATCCGGCCCATGTGTCTGAAAACATGAGAATCCTTGGGCTGCCAGAGGGAGCTGAGGGCAAGCCCAATGTACAGTTTGTAGTAGCATGGCTGTTGGGAGTCTCTGGTACTGTATGTATCGAACAACTTTGTTAAAGCATACAGGATTATAACTAGGAGAGCTACAACATTGGAGGAAGGGCCCTGGACTTTACTGGTGGTGTTGGCTTCTGTAGTAATAACAGACTTAATATTTAAGGCTGTGAGAGATAAAATAAATTGCTGCTGTACAATGACTCTAAAATATTAATGTTCCCAGAATTGTCATATGCAATGTGGCAAAAATGCAAAAAGCCTGACATGGTCAAGAGGCAGCTGGGAGAGCTGGAGGTACTGCACAGCTTATTGTATCCAGAGTGGACCCAGGTGACAGTGGACTGCAAAACCTTTTGGTACTTAGACCCTGTACAACTGAGTCCAGCTCCTGGCTGCCAAACACAGTATAAGCTGAGCTGAGTACATCAAGGTGAGAATAGCTGAAAAAAGTGTTGACAGAGGACCATACAGTGGACTTAGAAATGTGCTCCAGAGATGTCAAAGCGTGCTCGGCATAAGAAGCAGCCAGTGCCCTTGTGGCATAAGCTCTTATCCCGGAAGAGCAGACAGACCCCAGGAAAGTGACAGACTGATAGCACCACGTAGCCATTTAGCCAACCATATTTTAACCAAATGGTGAAGTGCCGCTATGCTGACAGAAGCACAGTCATTTGGCTAAAGTATGGTTGGCTGGAGCAGACCGTTTCCTCTTAGGATCGTGAAGAATAGGAGTTTGTCAAAATTGTGGAATGGCTTAACATGCTTGAGGCCGACTCTAAGGGTACTCTGAGCTGAAGAGAATGCATGTATTATGGGACTGGGCAAATATAGGGCCACTCTGTATTCTGTTACCTGTAGATTCAGAGATCACCCTAGGGAGAGAGGCAGGGCACCATTATGAGGACCACCTCTGCCTGATGAAACACCATTACATCGTGTGACAGGGCTGAATAAGGCCCTGTCCCAACTGTTATACAAAAAGTGTTAAAATCGAGGATCTTCTCTGTTTTCTCTTTTTCTGTTTTTTGTCTGTATGCTTGCACAATTAAATTTTCATGTGAACTCTAGGACTTAATCACACTGACAATTTCACATTCCCACCCTCTACCTCCCTACCTTTGCTTCTTGCAGTATTTACCTCACTTATATATGGTTATAAAAATGTGTGAATCTTTATGTGAAAATGGGTTCCCTGCTTTCAAATGTATATAATACTATAGCAAACTGTAGCAGAGAGTTTCTCCTTTTGACCTCAGACTTTTGCAAACTGTTAGCAGGGGGTCAGCTTGGTTCACAATGTGTATTTTTGCAGGAAGGAAACAAATGAATTCTGTACAAGCAAGAGACACTTTGTCTACAACAGGAGGTAGCAATTAACCTACTTGAAAAAACACTTATAAAAGGAGAGACAGCAGGATAGTTTCATCTGTATTACTTTGAGCTTAGAAAGTGGACTCTGTTTGGACTGCCTACGTTTGAAACCATTTCGTATATCTTTTTAATTTTTCTTCTATTGTTGTTGATAGTAATAAAACGCTACTTGAGAAGTGCTACTACTTTTCCTGGTCTGCATGTTTCCTAACCTAGCCTCAATTACACATCTCCTGGTGCGAGAAATGCTTGAAACTCAAAAGTCCTCCTAGCCGAGCAGATGACCACGAGGAAAACATCCCAGGTACCACAGAGACATCTCACTGCTTTGAGTCATACATGAAGCATCTAGTGTGTGAAACCCTGCATGATTCTGGGATGGAGCTTATGACACTGATGAAAAAGCAATCATCATCTGGATGGGCCCCAGGAAGTGTGAACCCACATAACCCCCCACCAGCTAAGAAGAAAGGCACCTGCACCCTGAGATAGCTAACTAACACCCCTTTGCATAAGCCCTACTGCAGAAATTTAAAGACTTTGGCCAGGGGAGGCAGCTGAGGCAGAGCCATAATAAATGGTGCACCTTGTACAAAACATATACCTGACTCCACTACAGCTCTGAATGGTAGAGACCTGTGCAGACAGGAAAAAGGTATGGCTAACTCTTGCTGAGTATCCTGTCATCACAAATCTTCTGTACTTGGAGACTAGGCTGAGGGAAACACCTCTGGTTCTGTGAATGAAGAAGTAGCTCCTAATGAAGAACGCCTGATCTGATCTGGAGTGGGAGTGGTTCACCCAGTGTCAGCTGTATCAGTTCTGATTATCATGTCCTTAGAGGTCATTAAGTGCAATGAGTGCCTGTGGAGATGGTTCCCTTTGTACCTACCCAAGAACCATTGATATGTACGCCATGGAGGGAAAGTAGATAGGTGGATGTCTGACCATGACAGGGGAGTAAGGTGATTCCCAGTGACTGGCATTCCTGGTATCTGCCGAAGCACCTGGGGACTTTACAGTGAATCCAGCAGCCATGAAATCTGAAATTTGCATTTCCCAACATCAGCAGATCAAGGAAAGCCCTTTTTTTTTGTGCGTTTCTGCTCCCTTGTGTAGTGTTGCTCTATGGTTTCTGCATCATTGTCATCTGAAGTACATTAGTGCGTGTTGGTGTGTACATCTACCTTTGACTGTAAGAAGTACCCTGAATACCATACCCCTCTTGACAAACAGTGAGGGGGAGCATTTTTGCCATCAGACTTCACATCCCTAGGATCAATGCCATGCCTAGCATCACTTCTTATCTTCACAAGCTGGCAGCCATTGTGAGGGTGAGGTACTGCCCATTCTGAATAGAAACTTCAAGTTGGGTTTTTATGTACTGGTCACCATGTGAGGTATGAGCTAACCAAGAATGTCAGAGAGACACTAGTCAATGGGCTTCCACAGAGGATCCCATAGATGCAGTCTGGGGAGTTGAAGGAGGCTAGAGTGAAGTCAGACCCATTGCCCCAAGCACAGTTAGTGTAGGAATGGGAATTCTGGAAGTGGTGCAGTGTAGTAGCTGTGGAGCAGCAGTCTTCAGGGAGACCTTTTGGAGACGGAGGTGCTACCCTATCTGTGTTCATCTCTCTGGGCTACACACAAGGGTGGAGGTCACTAGACTGCGGGCCGAGCCACTGAGTCCACCACCACCACCACTGTCCCAAAGGGAGCAAAGGAGAAGAGATGGCTGGACTCTGGTGGGGGATCAAGAACACATTCCCCCCCAGTGCCACTACATAACACTTTTGCTGCTCTGGCAGGACAGAACTACCATGAAGAGGCACCCCAGGTAGAAGCCAGGGAGGATGTGGGCACTCCTTGTGGTGAACAAGGAGGTTGTGGGGGCACTCCAGACAGTAGGCCCTAATGTGGGAAGCAGAGGACACCAGTTGGAGAGGAAGCAACTCCTGGGTGGGGACTCAATCATTAGAGGAGTAATGTTAGCCGGCCCGCCGGCGCAGTGGTTGGATTTCCGCTTGCGACGCCAGCGACCTGGGTTTGGGAACGAACTCAGGTTGTCGGAGGGCCGGTCGGGGGGAGAAGGATCGAGTGTCCCACGACTGCTCTCCTTCTCCGAGGGGAGGGCGCAGGATGTCGCCGATGCATGGGGACACCTGGTGGAGGCCAGGAGTACCTCAGCATATGGGACAGAAAGGTTTCCAGGGGGTGGGACGGATGCTGGCGTCATTGCACGTTCCTGCCCCTCTAAGGGGAGAAAATCTCAGCCCGCCTCTCACCGCCTAAATGATGCCCGCCCCTCGGGCTACTATCAGCTCCCCAGGCCAACTCCCGTCCTATCCCGTTGTTCGTGACACCCAAAAGGGGATAGGTGCCACGCCTCCACCCTGGGGAGTAACCAGGTCCCAGAGTACGGCCTATGGGGATGCTGCAGCAGAGGGGTCCGTGACCGGTGGATGACCGTGAGAGAGGAGGGGCGCAAAAAGCATAAATTAAATAGAGGGTAGTTTTGGGAAAGGAGGACAGAGAAAGAAGAAGATGAGGTGCCTATCTGGCATCTCAGCATGGAGGGATAGCAGCAGATCCTCAGGATCACTAAGGAGGCAATGCAGGAGGGAGAACTGGATGTCACTGTCCATCTGGGAACTAGTGACCTCGTAAGGGAAGCATCAGGGGTGCTGCAAGATAGGTTTAGGGAGCTGGGAAGGGTCCTGAAGCAAGTATCTCACACCGTGGCCTCTATAGAGTTGGGAGAAGATTAGGGAATACTACGCCATTGTCTTCAACAACTGGTTGAAGGCATAATGCAGGAAAGAGGGGTTTGGCTACATCAGGGACTGGGGTCTACCTGGATGGCTAGAGGTCTATATAAAGAGATGGCCTCCATTCTTTCAGAGGAGCTTTGATGGGTATATCATATGAGCCAAGGGGAGGCTGAAAGAACAAGGGAGGCAGTCAATGCCTCCCCCCAGAAAATGAACCATCCGAGAGGAAAAGCCCAGTGGACATATATTCTCCAGGGGTAGAGTGGCATGGGGAAAAGAGGGAGGAGGGGACAGAAAGGTCAGGAGGTGGTTCTAAAGGTAAGAGAAAAGTTAAGGAGGGTGGGCAGAGTAAAAATGAAAAAGGGGATGACAGTAAGAAGGAGAAGGGAAGGGTGAATGATGGAATAGGGAATGGAGGAAAGCTAGGGGCAGGGAAAGACAAAAGGAATGGAGTGTCACATACGCCACCATAAGGAGCTTGGAAATAAAATTCCTGACCTAGAGGCAGCCACTATGGAGGCAGAGCTAGATCTGGTGGCCATAACAGTAATGATGAACTGACAGCCACAGCCGAGATGTGGCCATTCTGGGGTGCAACATGTTTCAGAAGGTTATGACAAGTAAAAAAAGGATGGGGGGTGCATTTTATAGTTGAGGAAAAGCATCAAGGTCACAGAGACATAACATAATGGGGCATGGAAGGGCTGAAAGGTTGGTTTAGGGATTGGGTCTGTGGTCTTCATCCGTGTGGAGGTGGTGTATAGACTACCAACACAAGGGAAGGAGTTAAACAGGGCTCTAGGGGGAGACCACAAGCAAAATGGCAAGCAAAAGGGAGGTACTGACTATGGGGGACTTTAATCTGATGGATATAGACTGGAGCATTTTGCCACAGCTACATCAAGAGGCAGGGTCACCTTTATCTCCCAGCACAGGGCATTTCTCAGGCAGCTGATTACAGAATGCACTAGGGATGGGGCAGTACTGGACCTTGTTCTTACTAATATCAGAGGGCTGTGGGTTCAGTTCCCACATCTGGCACTTGGGTTAATATCCCAGTACTGACACTGTAGTGCAGCATGAGAGGGGTGCTGCACTTCTGAGGTGCCGCCTTTCGGATGAGACGTTAAACCGAGGTCCCATCTGCCTGGATTGGTGGTAGTTCAGGTGGATGTTAAAGATCCCATGGCACTTATCGAAAAGAGTGGGGAACTTCCCGGTGTCCTGGCCAAATTTCCTCATTCACTAAAATACCACAACAGCTTAATCTGGTTCAAGGTCAGTTGGCATTCATCTGTATCCCCTCCTCGGTCGTGCTCGAAAATAGGCAGGATTTGTCTAGTGTACTTACCCGGTCAACAAAAGCTAAATAAAATAAATAAATAAATAATAGGGACAGCATTGTAGATGTCACACTGGGTAGCCCCCGGGTACAAGTGATCCTTATACAGTGTTGTTTAGCATACAGATTGGGAAGAAGAAAAACTGGGATCTAGGATGAGAGTCCTGCATTTCAGGAGGGCAGATTTTAAAGAAATGAGAGAATGTCTTAGTAAATACCTTGAAGGGCAGGCTGGGTAGGAGGAGTGGAGAAACAATGGAAAAGAATAGAGGAGGGAATAACTAAGGTAACGACAAGTTGTTTGAAAGAAATAAACAAGGGTAGGAGGAGGAAGAGGCCACTATGGTTCTCCAGGGATGTGGTTAAGGTAGTAAGGAATTAAAAAACAGCTTTTATGAAGTACAAGAAGACCCGGGAGGGGGCAGAGAGATATATTTGGATAAACAAGGGAAAGCAGGAAGGAGGTGAGGGTTGTTAAGACACAAAGAGAAGAGAAGAGAGAGGAGCCAAGCAGGTCAAAAAAGTGGCTAAGACTTTCTTCAGGTACATGAGTGAAATGAGGAAAGCAAGGGGGTGGAACAATGAAGATCAAGAGAACAGGGAGGGGTGGGACTGTGCAGAAGACAGTCAAGAAAAAGCTCAAATTTTAAATGAGTACTTCTGCTAAAGGGATACAGCTGATGAGCAGTACACCAAATCATAAAACGTATTCATTTGGGGAAACAGGTGTATCTAGTAGACTGATTATGAGCTACCAGTATAACAGCTGAAACTGCTGGGGACACTCAAAAGTGGGAAACTTCTACATCCTCAGGAGCCAAGTGTGGAGGTGCAGGGACCACAGATATGGATGTACCAAGAACCCTGCTTCTGTGACAGAAGTCCCACTCACAGAGGGAGTGGGATAGGGAGTTTCACTGCTAACTGCTGCAGTTGAAGGAACCAAATCTGTCTAGGCCAGCAGGGTACCACCAGGATTAGGGTGGCTCATTTGGCCCGCAACTTGATCAGAACCCTCTGTATCAGAGGGAATGGAGGAAATGCATATATGAACCTCTCTTTCCAAGACAAGGATAACGTGTCTTGCTATAAAATTCCAGGCCTTGGAGCAAGTAAGCAGAAAATCAACAGTTTGGGTTTGCATGGAGACACAAAAAGGTCAATGTCTGAACAACTTCACTTTACTAAGAGGTCTGACAACTCCCATTCATGGCAGAGCCCCTGGAACCTGCTCAGATGATCCTCAAGGGTACTGAGGGTACCAGCCCAAAAGACGTCTGACAGAAACATGTCATGTTCCCCATTCCAGTGCCAGACTCCCATCACCTCTCTGCAGAGAGGATATAAAGGGACACTACCTTGGCGGATGATGTAGCATGTCACCGATATGTTGTCCATACAGATCAACAGCTGGTATCCCTGAAGGAGAACAGCAAAGGCCTTAAGGCCAAGCAGAACAGCCAGGAGTGCTGTTCAGTAGAACTGTGTCTAAGGTGGACCATTGCTTCTGAGTCTGGAAGGGGCCCATATGGGAACCCCACATAGAACTTGAGGCATCTGTCATCATTACTAGAAGAGGAGATGGATGAAGAAAGAGAAACCCCATCACCAGGCTGGAGCAGCCAAACCACCAGAGCAGGAAGCAGCAAAGTGGAGGAGTCACCTGTATAAGACACTTCAGTTCTTCTGAATGCTGAGTTCACTGTGCACGGAGGAACCATTGTGGAATCCTCATATGCAGATGCACCAGCAGAACAGTAAAAATAGCAGCACACATTAGATCCATCAATAGCAGGAGACCAGCTGAGCCTGGCAACCCATGCCGTAGCACTGTCCGAGGGAAAAAAAGTCCAGCCCACATGTGTCCAGAACCACTTCTATGTATTGGAGACTAACACAAAGTGAGCACTAACTCTGGCTCATTCACCAGAATGCCCAGCTTCTCGAAGAGCTGTTGAGTAAGGAATAGTGTGTAAATGATGGGCTCCTATGACACTTCAGAAGCCAATCGCCAAGGTATGGAAAAATGTAAAGGTCCTCCTTGCAGGGTGCAGCTGCAACCGCTACAAAGCATTTGGTAAAGACATGCAATGCAGAGGATAAGCCAATAAGGGCAACACACAAAACTGACAGTGGCAACCCTAGAGCATAAACCACAAGTACTTTTTGTGGGACTTGTGGATCTTGATATAGAGATAAGCGTCCTTCATATCCAGGGGACACAGCCTATCCCCTTGTAGCATAGCAGCAGGGGGAACAGAAACTGTTGTGAGACCATGCAAAACTTTTTGTACTGTATAAACAGGTTAAGACATCAAAGGTCCAGGACGAGACATAAATCTCCTGTTCACTTTGGTATGAGGAAGTACCAGCAATAGATGTCCTACTTAATTTCTGCAATTGAGATGGGCTCTATGACCTTTCTGCGAAGGCAGGACTGAACCTCCTCCATCAGGAGGATGACATGTCCTGGAAGGTAATGGTTTGGCAAGGGAAGATGTACAGGAGAGACAAAGAGGTGTTCTAAGAAGTATGCAGACGCTGCAGCAACAACTTTACAGCAATGTCGTTGACAGTGACAACATCGACAGATCACTGTAAAGTCCATTTGGGACCCCAGTATGGCCTCCCGGGATCTTGCACCCCCTCCCCAAATCCAACATGACTCAGAGTTGGTTATAATAAAATATGGTGGATGTGGGGGCAGTTGCGGTTGACATGTAGTCATTGCTGTAGCGTCGGTTTGACAATTGTTTTGTCAAAACGGCATTCTAGATCCATTCTAGGGTGTGTCCTCATCGAACCACTCCAGCGCACAAGCTGTCATGATTTTTCCCCCATTCTGGAAGGAAGAAAGAGATGTGGCCTCCCACAAAGATTCTTTGCTCTGCAGGGGTTGGGGGAGGTGGCAGGGAGTCAGAATGCATGAGAGTGTCTCACTGTTGCAGGATGGTGGGCACTGAAAATTGCTTTTTCTTGGTGGGGAATTTCCAGATACTCAGTGAGCACCACTGCCCTGATGAGCTTCCCAATCATGGGATGCATCTTAGGAGTCTCCTAACAAAGAAGACATGTATTTGCAGCGTGAATCTCTGGGTGCTGCCCCAGAGAAAAAGAGGAAGTTCCATGGCTGAGAAAGACTATGATTCTGACTTTGCTGGGTGTCTGTGTTCGGTCAAGCATGAGATGGACCCAGATAAGTATGTGGCCTCTTTTGTCTTAGAGAAGGATAGAAACGCTGACACATAGAATCTAGCATTAATTGGTTTGACACTGAATGTAAGCTGTTGAAAGTACAGATAAATTATATAACATCTATAAACATACCGTACTAGGGCTAAGCAGGATTTGAACAACTTAAATTTTCACAAGAGGAACTATAAAAACTTAATAAAAAAAATTCCACAAAAAACAATGGCAATTAATGTTAAATGACATCAGACAAAATAATTCCAAAACATTCTAGACGTTAGTGGCAAGGGGCAGCAACAACTATAAGACAGTGTTAGATACACATATCACAGAGGTAAATGGAGTGCATATTTTTCCACCATATTTTATGATCTGGTAGAAGATATACACAATAGTGAAACACTAGTTGTGAATACAGCCTTCATGCCAATAACCCTAGATGAAATATATCTTGCTTTTGCTACCCTTAAAAAACACAAGGCACCCGGCCCTGATGGAATTCCTAAGGAGGTATTTCTGTGCGCACCTTCAATCTGGAGCAAATTTCTGGCCATTTATTTTAATAAGTATATTATTTATTTATTTATTTAAGAGATTTACCAGGAAAGCATGCTGGGCAGAGTACCGCTCGATTCCAGATGCGCCCTGGGGTAGGGAGATTACACTGGTACAGTAGAAACTGAACAAGCCCAAAACAACAATACACAAGATCAGCAAGTATTACATTTTACGATTGGTGCAACAATGGATGAGGTAATCATAATATTGATAGAGAAGTGCAAATACTTTACCAGATTCTTGGAAAGGCACCAACATAATACCCACACACAAAAAAGGTAGTCTCACTGACCCCGCCATGTACAGACCCATAAGTCTATTAGATATAACCCTAAAGATTCTATCTAGAACTATTTTGGAGAGATTAAAAAGGAGGTAGAAGAACTGGAGGATTAACAGATTTCCAGGCAGGATTCAGATCCAGTTATTCAACAGTGGACACCATATTTGTCCTACAACACTTACTAGAAAAATATGTAAAATTAAGACAACAAAACTTTATAAAGTTTTCATTGATTATTCCTCAGCTTTTGACTACTTATCTATCCACCAGAATATTCCACAGTGTATTTCTTGATAAAAATTGAGTAGCTCTCATCTCTCAACTATATTCTAAGAATTGGGCCAAGATTAGACTTGGTAGATTAAGAGATCTCTCCGCCTCATTTAAAATCAACAGAAGTGTGAGACAAGGATGCATGATAATCTCTCTCTCTCTCTCTCTCTCTCTCTTTCTCTATTGTTAGCTGAATGTGAAAATATAAATATAGATTCCCTTAAAATCTTTTCCCGCTTTTGCCCTTTATTGCCCTATGCGGATGACTTATTCCTCTTTTCTCTCACCAAAATAGGACTACAAAGGAAACTGGATTATGTCCATAGGAGATCAACTGAATAAATCAGAGGTAGTAATCTTCAGTCAGGGGAAAAAAAAGAGAGACTCAACCTTCTGGACTGCGGGTAAAGAAAAATTAGAAGTAGTAAAGAGTTATATATATCTTGGGATTACATTCCAAGAAAATTGTAATTGTACTTTACAAATGGAACTGTTAACAGAGAAACTCAAAGAGACAGTGGCAGGACTGGTACGCTTTAATACAAAATATGGAGGTCTAACTATAAAACCGCTAATACAAGTAATCAGGGTGGAATTTGATGCCCAACTTCTTATGGCTCAGATGTTTGGGACTATCAAAATCTGAATAAAATAGTGTCCCCACTATGTAAATTTCTGCGGTCCATACTGAAGCTAGGACATTATTGCCCTGCAGCCTACCTTAGATCCGAATTAGGCATTGTTAATATAGGTGCTTTAATTGAAAGTAGGAAAGTCAACTACTAGATCAAGCTTACAAGACAGACGCACACCACTTTGGCACACTTAGCTTTAGAAGAAAAAGAAACCTGGTATAACCTGGGCTACAAAGAAGGGTATTGGTTTTCTACCCCAATGACAATATTAAAAAAACAAATTGTGATATTTAAAATAGATGGTCAAAAAGGGTATAACCATAAGCTTAAAGAATAAAAAATATGTTATAAAAAGGATAACAAACCAATGGAATACTCTGGATTTGAAATGAATTAAAGAATCTCACCGTTCCAAATGGTTCTCACAAAACGATTACTATTTCAGTTTAAGCTGTATCTGGAACTAATAACTGACCCAAAATTGAGAACCCCTTTTTCTAAATATAAATTTGAACAATGTACGAATAATATGCTGTTATTTCGGTACAAGAAAAATGGTCTATTGTCTGGGGACTGTGACTGCAGTTATGGATGTGAGGAACACTTAGTACATATGTTATGGTTTTGTACCTGGTATGATAAAAAAAAATAAGAGACTGAATTACTGTTACCCGATAGGGCTTAGAAATGGAGTAATCACCAACCTTTTCTATTGTTTGCACTTCAGCACTTTACTCCAGACTGTGTTTTTACATCCTTATTTAACATTACCCTGATATTTATGTAAATGTTGTATCGTATTTTATTAAGACTGAATGCTATACTATGTTTTAGTATTTGTAATGGCTTTTCTAAGCTACACAATAAACTTGTTTGATTGATTGACATAGAATCTGACAGCATAAGGGACCAATAGTTCATTAAGTCTGCCTTATTATACTACCCCACCCCACCAACCTACTGTACTGGTGGGTTATCACCTGCATTCTCCAACCACCTCACTCAACCCTATGGTGCCCTCTAGGGACTATGAGACCACTACCCTGTCCCAACCATGCTTACACCCTTTTACAGTACCTGTTCCCACCACTTCCTCTGGCAGTCCTTTCCAGGGCTCCACCAATCTCTCTCCATGTAGTAAAACATCCTATGTCGACCTTCAATCTTGCCACTTGTGACTGTGTTCCTATTTCTAACAAATACTGTAGGTCCACACTATTCACCTTGTTTATACACCTCAGAAACACATGCTTCTATCATGTCCCCCTCGCATCTGGCCTAGAGAGACTACATATTTAAGGTCACCAGATGTTCCTCATAAGATCTACCTTGCTGGCCCCGAATCATCTTCGTGACCTTCTCTGCACTGACTCAAGTCTGCTTATGTATTTTCTCAGGGGAGGACTCCAGAAATGAGCACAGTACTCTACATGGGGCCTCACCATGGTTCTGTACACAGGCAGTATCACCTTTCTTCTCCTACTATCAAATCCCCTCCTACATTGTACAACCCAGCATCACAAACACCTTGCTGCATTCTCTGTTACAGTGGCTGCTTTGCTTGGGAGAGTCACTGGTGATGACCCCAGATCCATCTCCTCTCAATGTAGGGGCCAACCTAACCCCTCCCATCCAGTATTCAGTGTGCAAGTTCCATCTCCCTAAGTGCATTAGTTTGCACTTGATGTTAAAGCGCAACTCCCAGATCACAGACCATCTCTTCAGCTTTTCTAGGTCAGCTTGAGTTCCTGTACCCTTCCTCATGGTCAACTATGCACACACAGCTTTCGTTGTCAGTTGAGATACAACTTGTCCCAGTACCTTCCCTATGCAGAGATGAACATAATGAATAGTCAACTCCTAGATCCTACCCTGTCATCTGTTGGAAAGGCAACATTTTGGCCCTCCTAGGCACTGCAAGGAGAGTATAGACTTTAGCTGACCTACCAGGCACTGCAGTCCAAGGATTCCCAAACCTGCAGACTAAGTCCTGCAAAAGTTAGGTAGATGTCTGAAAAACTCCTTCTATGCTGCTGCTTGTAGAAAAGTCCTTTCAGCAGTTCCAGAACTGGAGAGTTTGTAGAAATCGTGAAGTATTAACTCGCTGTCGCTGAGAAGAAAAGTATGCCTGTAGAGCAGGGAGCTGCCTGTCAGCTAGGACAGGATAAAAGAGACAAGAGAGACTCTGGGAAGGACAGTGTGCAAAGACTTCTCTCAGACTGTTTCCTCCTCTCCCAGTTAGTAGGGGAGGACAGCATACACCAGCTGACTGCCTACTGGAATCGACACGCAACTGTAGTTAGTATACAGAACGAGCTGCTCAGCAGGGCCCTCCCAAACCCACAGCGTGAACAGTACACTACTCTAAGTCAGAACTCTCAACTGACAGTTTGCAATGTGCTGCAGGAGAGTCAGTCTTGCATACTTGATGATGCAAGACACACTAACCAATCACTGACAAGAGACAGACTGATAAGTCTGCCAAGCGCTGTCAACTGCCCTCCCAGGCTCGCTGCAGGCAACAATCGTTACTAAAAAGAAGAAGTTTACTGCCATTTAAGGAGGAGGGACCCACTGCACAGTCTGTATGCTACTATGGCCCCCACCAATCAGTGGTCATGGGAGGACTACTTACTAGAAGTGGCCCCTTGGGGCTAGGGATGGGGACTATGTAAAAAGATGTGTGGTGTTCTGATATTGTGCTGGTGTATGGAAGGAGCTGACTGGGAGTGAGGTGGTCATGGGACCACCTTGGGAGGTTTACAGGTTGATTTTTAAATCTTGTTTACTTGGGGCTGGTCCGCCGGTGCAGCGGTAGTGCTACCATTCATATGCCAACAATCCAAGTTCAGGAACAAGCCTAGAAGTTGGAGGGTCGGTGGGGGGGGGATTGACCATCCTATGGACTGACCTCCTCCGTGGGGAAGGGAAGTCACCGGTGTCTGTGTAACCCCCTGTTACAGCCAGGGGTTTGACAGCCAGGGCTGTCTGTGTTAGGATGCGTCACAGATGTTCAGCATTTCTGCCCCAGCATCACTGCACAGCATACCTCCAGGGAGTAAAAGCAAGAAAATGGAGGAGGTTCCATCGCTGGATTATGACATCCACCCCCATGCAGCAGAACCCACGCCAGCAACTGAATTCTGACTCCCATTCTACCTTTCAGTCTGCAGGGGGGATGAGGCCCCCTAGTAGTCAGGGGTGTTTAGGAACAGTGTAAGTCTAAAGATTGCATGGTGGGGCTGAGCATGCAGTTCATAATGGCTGCCAATAGGTTTGCCAAATTAGGCAGAGTCAGAGGACCTCTGAAAGTCTGGACCAGACTATTCCTAGGGTCCATAATAACTTTGGTTGGAAAGTTTTCAGCTATAGTACCTCAGACTCACACTCTGGAACATCCCCCTCATCTAAGGTGCTACACATGTGCCCGGCAAGAATAACTAGCTGTTTTCTGGACAGAGGGAAAAAGTCCAAGCCCAATTACACTAGGTGAAATCTGCCAAACATGAAATCAGGACTAACTGGACTAAACGTATTGCCCGAATATGTAATTTATTGGATGCTTCTGTACATTTGACTGTAAAATGTACATTCTGCAAACTCTACAATAACTAAATGATCTATACCATACTGCATGCTATTTTTGCCATGAACTTGTGATATAACCACTGGCATTGTACACCAGGGCTTCACTGTACATGAGCCTTGGATCGTTAAGACTGTCCCTGGATTAAAACCAAAATAAAAAAAACACTTAAATGATGTTTTATTATTATTACTGTGTTTTCATCCCTGCTGTCTAGCTGGCCCACCAGTCCAGTCGCACACCATCCCCACGACTTATGCTCCGATACTCCCATGACTTACCCCTTCTTGTGGGTCAGGGGGACTTGCCTGTGCCCCTCTAAGGCAGAATTCAGTCAGGGTGCCTAGTTTGTGGTGCCAGTCACACAAGGGGCCAACCAGTGAGGGAGTTTTCCAACAGTTTCCTCCCCTCAGATATCGGGCATATAATTGTAACCCCCCTGCAAATGGGGGTTCCCAAAAGACTTCCAGGAGCTTGCTTGAATGCTCCAAGCCTGAATGGTGTTTGGCATTTAAGCCATTTATCAGTGAGTGTTTTTAGAGCCTCTGGTACTGTCTCTTTAAGAGCTGTCTGCTTGCAGACATAATTAGTTTGTATGGGGGGACTGTGTGCTTCTCTGAGTACCACTCGAGCTGCTGCCAATTCACTTCATTTTGCAGTCACTAGGAGTGCAAAGGGAACCTATCTGAAAGATGTAACTGTTTGCCAGAAATTATTTAGAGTAATAATGAAATTACAGTTTGTCTAACCTGCTTTCTTTGCAGTCAGAACTGTGTCTGCTAGTTCCCCATTCTAGTTTTGAACTGCTGAACTGGACCAATCAGTGTGGGGTAAGCTAGCTCTAAAATGGTGCCTTAGACTGAATCAGAACTTGGACTCATAATCTGAGCCAGCCACAAGAAGATTGTATGGGCAATGACTCTGGAGATGTAGTTTAGACTTCAGTGCCTTTTGGACCAACAGCAGCAGTCTATTGTGAGTGACAGCCAATCCAGTCAAGAACTGGGAGGAACTCAAAGGAAGTGCCGGTTTTGTCGGTTGGAGTTTCAGTTGAGCTTTGGCAGTGAAGAAGGAAGGAGCCCTGTGCTTTTTCAGTGTGCAGTTTTAGTCAAAAAACGTGTGTAAGGCCCAGAGTTCCGGTCTGCAGCTTGTGTAACAGCTTGTTAGGACTGAATCCGTCCTGTGAAAAGAATCAAAGGATCTCTGAAGAGTAGGAACCAGGCTCACCCTGTAGAAGACTGGAGGAATTGCTGAAAATTGCACTCTGTCTGTCAGGAACTGAATCTGCTGTGTGTTCTCCCGGGTACTGTGCAGTAATTGCGATCGGGATACAGATGCAGCCTGCCTGGTATAGTGCTTTCTTTTATATGGATGTGTGAAGAGGTTTGTGTACCTCAAGTGAGCCCTGCTGACATTGAAGGACCCGATCTTATTTGGAGGTCGTGAGTACTAATTCAGGGTCGCTCCCTGTTGAATTGCCACATTAAATCCAAATGGAATTACTGTACTGCTGACTGTTTAATTCTCCTTTTCTTGTGAAGGGCCCCTACCAGCTGCCACGGTTTGGACTAGCCACTAGGGCTTGGGTACCCAGGGACAGTAACTGATAGGGATAGGCCTGTGCACAGAGCCATAGGTAGATTATTAGAGTGATAAGCTAATTAACCCGATTCCCCTGTCCTTGTTATATCCCTAAATAAATCAGAGCTGCTTGTTTCAGCAAAGTTATACTGCCTGAGGTATTTGTCTATGTTAAAGTACTGTACTGTGATTGTTGCACTGTATCTCATTTCACAGGAGGTCCCAGTGCGGAACCAGACCTGGGGTAAGTGTATACTGTGAGGTAATTCTGATATATTGTGTGGGCCACTAGTGGGAAGAAAGGGGGTTGCAGTGTCCCCAGAGGCTGTGACCAAGTTAGTTTAACTATTGCAAACCCTGACCTCTGGGTGGATGCACCCGCCATTGGATCCAGGCCCCTCAACCTGTTAGTGGCAAATCAGGCATGGGTGGTAGCCCTGGGATAGCGCATCTAGGGTTACATAATCAAGCAATAAGTCTGTTGTCCCATGTGCTTCCGATCTCCTGACTGCCGTGGTCACTGAGCTTATTCTAAATGTCAGGTGCATTGGGGAAACATGGCTCCACTCACCCCGACAGAGAGACTAGTCAGTCACTCCTACAGTCTTACCACCCAAAGTTACCTCCGGCAACTCAAGTCCAGTCCCAAACTCAGTCACCGGCGTAATGAGTAGCACCCCTACCACCGCACTACTGGGCACACATGAAATCATTTTTTTTTTTTTTAACTGTTTTAATTTTTTATTTCCCAAACATGGATATGATCAGCAGTGTAAAATGCCCTGCATTCTGCCCAATTACTGCATGCCATTATCCATGGTATTTGGGAATTAAGATTCATTACTTGCACCCCCCTTCACTTGCCTGCCCCATTAGAAGAAACTCTCAGCAGGGGGGGGGGGGCTTCAGCTATCTCCATTTTAGAAGTTTCTGCCTCCCGGAAATAAGGTAATAACTTTCAAACTATAGGTGGCGAAAGTACTTGACTTCCGAAAAAGGAACAAAATAAAATTAGATCAGTTCCAGTTCTGTGAGCATGGAAGTAAAAAACAATTGATTTTTCTGAATGAAAGGTGTTTCACCCAAAGTATTTTCTCTTAACTTCCAAAAATGGGTCTCCCTTACAATACTGCCATAATAAATCATTTGGAATCATGGAAGTATTCTGACTCTCCCAAAACCTGGAGACTTCCAAATTTAGACCAGCTTAAGTTTTTTCTTTGCTTTTCATCAGTGCAAGAAAACTGAGCTTTCTATGTCTCACACCAGTCAGGTAGCGAGTTTTCTGATGCAGTTGCCCACATCATATTTGGAAGCAGGGAGATCAGCCTCACTTCAGCAGAAAGTGTACTGTAGCTGAATTTCCATACTCTAACATCACACCCTTTAAAGCAGTGACTACCATAAGCATTAATTACTGTGTGCCACCAGACATAAATGGAACAAAACAAAGCAAGTTTCAGCTCACCCAGAAACTCAACAAGCACGGATCTCCAAGGATGACAGACATTAAATTACACTGTCGCTCCACTTAAGTGTCTGATTTTTTAGTATGTTACCCTTCTTACATGTTATGCTTCACTTTATTGATACTTTTGACCAGGATACATATTTCCTTATGTCAGTCAAGGTGCACTGAGCTGACAACTCATTTCCAGGTGCTTCCTGGGTGTGTGTGTGTGTGTGTGTGTGTGTGTGTGTGTGGATTAGATGAACCTGTTTTACTGGTTGAGAATTGCTGGCTAGGACACCTGGGAAGTTGCCATCTCTTATTATAAGTCCCATGGTATCTTTATCTTCAACTTTAATCAACAGGACTGTCTTGTAAACTGGGTTATACAACCTAAATGACACATTTTCCTGTATAAAAATAAAATGTTTTTGCTTGCTCACATACCTAGATAGCCACCGGAGGCAGAAGGTACCTTGGTTTAATGCCGTCATGGAAAGGATGGCACCTCAAGTGCGGCACCCCAGATGCTGCACTGCAATGTCAGTACTGAGTATCACATAGAAACATAGACTTGATCGGCACATAAGGACCGCCGGCCCATCTAGTCTGCCCATTTCCCTACCTAAGGATAGGCCACAGATCCTAGTTAACCAACAGCCTATTTCTTCTACACCCCCACAAGAATTGCCTTATGTCTGTCCCATGCATTCTTGAATTCTCCCACAGTTTTAGACCCCACAACCTCCTCAGGAAGGCTGTTCCATGCATCCACTACCCTCTCTGTGAAAAAATACTTCCTCACATTGCCCCTAAACCACCCCCCATCTTTAAATTGTGTCCCCTTGTTCTTGCCGTCTCTTTTCTGAAAGATGCTACCCTCTTGGACTTTGTTGATTCCACTGAGGTACTTAAAAGTTTCTATCATGTCCCCCCTCTCCCTTCTTTCCTCAAGGGTATACATATTAAGCTCCTTTAGTCTTTCCTCATACGGCTTCTCTTGCAGACCCTGCACCATTTTAGTTGCCCTACTCTGGACTGCCTCTATCCTGTCTATGTCCTTGCGGAGATGGGGTCTCCAGAACTGGACACAGTATTCCAGATGGGGTCTCACCAACTGTCTGTACAGAGGGATAACAACTTCCTGTTTTCTGCTGCTGATGCCTCTCCCTATGCATCCCAGTATACCCCCAGCCCTCCCTACTGCCTTCTCACATTGATTGTTAACTTTAAGGTCATCTGATATTATTACCCCCAGGTCCCTTTCCTGATTTTCCTGATATCAGCTCAGTTTCCTGTTGTGGGACCAGAACCCACAACCTTTTGATTCTTCCGCATTTCTTAGCCACCCTTTGCTAGAAAGCAGTTATGTCATAACCTTCTCTAGAAGATGTACAAAGCAATGATTTCATTTAAAAACTGACCTAGTATGAGTCAAGCATCAGAAAGATTCAACCAAGAAAACCCTAAGCTACTTACAAAATTCTCGTACCACCAGTTAGAAAGCGGATCTGTAGTGGTGCAGGGTCCATTACTAGATACTTAGATAGATGACTATGTGTCTCTTGTTGAAGGCATGCATAAATATGTAGTATTTTAACAAATCATAATTTGTGTCACCATGTCACCTATACAGCCTCTCTCTTTAGTAACCCTTTCACTTTTGCAGAAGGGCAGAGTGTCATTATTATACACAGTAAGATACTATAGTACAGTAGTTAGGGTCCGAAGGACTATAGATCCATTTAGCTACTGTAGTCCCTCCAAGCCACCAGCTTCACAAGCAGAGAGTAATATGTATGATGTGCAAACAAGTACTAGTTTATGTATCCACCCCTCCTATTACTTAGGTACTCACAATTCCCTTTGTAATCAGAAATTTGTTCAGGCTAAACTTGAAGACCTCCTAATATCCTCCTGTTTCACTGGTAGAACTGTGTGATAGGTTTACCACCCTCTGGGAGAAGTGCCTCCTATCATTACCCTTGAATTTTCCACCTGTGAGCATCAAGGCGTGTCTCAGCATCTTGCTAGAACACACCAGACAGAACATCTGTGTTGGTTAGGTCTTGTAGGAACCCTTGAGTATGTATACTGCTCATGCACATCGGTAAAATGACAGCATCACCTATGGTATTCTGATACTGTCACGGGTGTACTATACTTGGAAATATATTTATTAGTGTACGTTGACTACGTAAAAACATTATGTAATTTTTTCCATATTGGTGTTTATCCTCCTAGCAGGTGGGTGGGTTGTGTCGAGTGACCCAGGCCAGCTTCAGTGTACCTGCCACCCCCACTTCCCCGGTAGGACCACAGAAGCCGGCCTGGGGATGTCATCCAGCTGCCGCCCCCACTTTTTTCCATTTTTCTCCCTTACTTCCCCAGAGCCCCAATCAAGGTTGGAAGCATGCACGAAAGCACTTGCACATGCCTTGGCTCGGCCAACTCTGCTCCTCCCACCCCTGGCCTAGTACCCGACTCCCTCAAGGCCTGCACCACCATCACACCTCCATGTGGTGGTGGTCTTGGGCCAAGAGAGATGACCTCCCTGATCCAGGAGAAGAGAGCCGTCTGGCAGCCATTCTATCCACACCTGGCCCTACACACACACCCCCACCCCCCGGCATCCCATGCTCATTCTCAAACACGGGTCGCTGGTGTGGCAAGAGGTAAGGCGCCCAGTGTCTTATCCCTCAGCGCCACTGGGCCAGCTCAAACATTATGTAATTTAATTCTTGAATGGACAGTAACATATCAATGATTTGTAAGTGCAAATGTGTACTACTGTGGCTTTAGAAAATGGACTAACATAAATTTTCTTCATGATTGGCTGAAATAAGGAATTGCCTGGTCCGGTATGAGACAACAGAGACCGGCAAATAACTAGTCCGGTCTCTGTAGCCTCATACCATTCTGAGTATTACAGGGCCACTGGAACATTCAAGTGGCTAGCAACGTCATCTTTATTAATGTCGCTTAGCGAGTGACCCCCTGAACAACAGTATTACGATAACATGTTCAGCGACTTGCAGGCACCTCAGTAATTGTAAAACAAAGTAACTGCAAATGAAAACAGCACCTTGAAACATCTTGTCGTTTACGTGCTGTAACAACTGCCGATGCTCTTCCTGTGTGACTATCATTTCCCGGTCCAAGATGCAAGACTTCACCTGTAAGCACACAATTCACCAGTTGAACACCTCTACAGACAGTAAAAGAATGAAAATTAGCAAAACTGAAGCCCAGGATAACGCCTTATTCTAGCCATAGCACAATCGAAAAGCACGCAGCAAAGCTGATTGAAATGCTTGTATGCGTGTCAAGTGGCCGGGGACGATTTGTTCTCCCCTCACAATACAGGTACCTGCCGAGAAGTGAACACAAGTAAATCAGGCAAATAAAATTAGAGTCCCCGCACCAAGCATTAAATAAGCAAGCTTACAGAAAGAAATACTATGAGTAATGTCTCACAGTCTGCTTGCGCCCCACCTCACGACTGTTCCTTCAGCCATCTGCCCGTTCATGCTCATGGGCCCAAAACACTTTTTTTTTTAAATGAAAACAGTTTCTGTAGTGGGATCGCAACTGTAATTTCATCTGCTCAATGACGCCTTCTCCCTATATTTCCAGCACCAGCCAAAGCTTTCTTTTAAATAAAAATAAACTCTTTCCCTCACGCCAACATTTTCCCAGTCTCACCCCATGCTCCGAGCCCACAGTTCTGCTCAATTTGCCGACGGCGCTTTGACATTCTCGATCTTCTCATGCCAATCGTAAGCTCCTAGTCCCTGTTTGAGAGTAAAGTGTACTGCCACTTGGTGGGGGGGACGACACAAAGGAAACAAAGTGCCTACACATGGGGCAGCAACAGCTCCTGATCTCCATTACTTGCCCATTTTTTAAACTAAATAAATCAGACAAGCCACTTCTCACAAGTGCCTCTGGGAGTATACTGCCACACATGACTGCACAGAAAATGTTTTCTCAAGTGCGGTACACAGCTTACTCCGATCACTGATGAGGCACTCCAGAGACAGCAAGCAGCATACTGCCTGCTCTCACACACTGAGCTATCGGAGGTATCACACTCTGTGCAACAGAAATCGGAATCATCTTTCTATTTTGCAGCTGAGCTATCATGGCAACAAATGAGCAGCTCCTGTGTGTGAGTGTGGGGAGGGGGGCATGATGACCAGCAAACAAAAACAACAAAAAAACAGCATTCAAATCCATGTGGAGGAACTATTTTATTACAACATTCATATTAGACTAATTTTATACTTAATTTGTTATTAAACTTACAATTTTTACAGTGCTCATTTTCTAAGAGCAATAATACCCTCCAGGGTGGGCGGTATTGTGCTATACTGGACCTTTCAGGGGCTATAAGGCCCTCCGCCTGTGGCAATGGGCCTCATTATGCCCCTGGGCAGTCCGGTATAGCACAATAGCGCCCACCCCGTCGGGTATTATTACTTACGTATTCCTTGCCCAACTGGGCCCTGTTAAAACTAGGTGATGCATCTAAACGAGGCTATCTGGTGCTGTGAATTCCAGATCAATATATCAATAAATCATTGAATGATCATTTTTTTGTAACAGTACTAAATGAGGCTCTTTCTCCTCCATGGCCAGGCATCCTGTTGATTATTCCATAGAGTATGCTGAAATAAATGTAAGACTTACTACTTATAATGGGCGTGGAACCCTGGTAAGATTATTGTCTACCTATTGAAAACACACACTTAACTGAATGAAAATGTGCAAGTCTCTACTATCCATAAACAAATGAATGGAATGCCATTCCAAGTGGAGTCAAAAGCTAATATAGTCACACGTTTTCCTGGCTTGCCAGTGTGATCATAAATTTCCCAAGTTAATTGTCAAAATAACTTGATTCTTTTGCTACAATTCACTGACTAGTACACCTATTATTAAGCATTTGAGATTTCTGCCAGATTTTGTTATAATACTGTGAATAATCTAATCTACTAAAGCTTACTATGCATACATGCTGACTAGACACTAATAATCCCCAGGAAATCAGCTGTTACCAACAGACAATGAAGTCTGTTAATTAGAGGCCTGAGGCCAGGCTGCTGTAAGGGCAAGTAATAAAAATTTGAGCTCATTCAATGTCACTCATATGAATGAGTAATTATACTACACAGACATTAACTGCAAAAGCAACTGTTTTGAGGAGATTAGCACAGTTATAAATTATTACCAAATGGCCTAATTCCTTTTTGTTTACATATTTTTTTTTTAATTGAGTACCAAGGATGATAGACTGCACTGTTTTCTACCAATAAACTTCACTGCACTTTCTGTAAGATTTACTGTGTAACATCATTAATAATGTTTTACAATGCTAAAGAAAGCATGTCATTCAATGGACCAGATTTTCAAACATGGCACACGGCTTGTACCAAACCTGTACCACAACATTTAGGTTCTTGTGGTGCACATAACCCTTTACAACTTGGCCTTGTTTACAATCTCGAAAGTAGTTGTGACAGTTTACATTTTACAGCAGCATTGCGCCAAACATCTGGTGCAAGCTCAAAAGTCCCCTGGGATTGCTGCAAGCTAGACCACAAAAAGTTGGTCCAACTCCTGGAAACTGGCGCACGGTACAGAAAATCCCAATCTCCAGCCAGGAGAATGCCACAAGTCTGGTGCACCATATCCTCGGCACACCTGGGGCTTGCTTCATTCTTGCCCATTTGAAAATCAGGCCTAATACATCAACAACCTTACTTACTGTAAGATAAGGGTCAAAAAAGGATACTAGAAAAGTGAAAACCAAGACAGTTAAAGTGTGGCCTAACCAGAGCTAACACCTGAAACTTCCAGTGTCAGACCTACTTTAAAATCACTAACAACTCCTTTAAACCACAGAATAAATCCTGCATATATGGGCAATCACAGTAAGAATTGCCTTATGTCTGTCCCATGTATTCTTGAATTCTCCCACAGTTTTAGACCCCACAACCTCCTCAGGAAGGCTGTTCCATGCATCCACTACCCTCTCAGTGAAAACATACTTCCTCACATTGCCCCTGAACCCCCCCATCTTTAAATTGTGTCCCCTTGTTCTTACATGTCTCTTTTTCTCAAAGATGCTACCCTCTTGGACTTTGTTTATTGCACTGAGGTACTTAAACGTTTCTATCATGTTCCCCCCTCTCCCTCCTTTCCTCAAGGGTATACATATTAAGCTCTTTTAGTCTCTCCTCGTATGGCTTCTCTTGCAGACCCTGTACCATTCTAGTTGCCCTCCTCTGGACTGCCTCTATCCTGTATATGTCCTTGCGGAGATGGGGTCTTCAGAACTGGATGCAGTACCCCAGATGGGGTCTCACCAACTGTCTGTACAGAGGGATAACAACTTCCTGTTTTCTGCTGGTGATGCCTTTCCCTATGCATCCCAGTATACGCCCAGCTCTCCCTACTGCCTTCTCACATTGGTCTCTTTCCTTTTTGTCTTTGTTACTACCTCCCCCCCAAATAATACTGCGGTTATTACAGTACTGTGCATGTGTGATACTTGCACATGTGCAGTTTGTCCTGGAGTCAGCTTTGCGCAACATCACAGTGCTGACATAACTACAGTGGTGTGAAAAAGTATTTGCCCCCTTCCTGATTTTCTCTATTATTGCATATTTGTCACACTGGATGTTTTCAGGTCTTTAGACAAAATGTAATATTAGATAAAGGGAACCTGAGTGAACAAATAACACTTGTTTTTTATTTTATTTCACTTATTTAATGAAAAAAAAGTTAACCAACACCAATTGGCACTGTGTGAAAAAGTAATTGCCCCCTTACACTTAATAACTGGTTACGCCACATTTAGCTGCAATGACTGCAACCAAACACTTCCTATAATTCAATATCAGTCTTTCACATTGCTGTGGAGGAATTTTAACCCACTCTTCCTTGCAGAACTGCTTTAATTCAGTAACATTTAGTGGGTTTCGACATGAACTGCTGTTCAGGTCCTACACAGCATCTCTGTTGGGTTTAAGTTTGGACTTTGACTAGGCCACCCAAAACTTTAATTTTACTTTTTCACCATTCTGATGTGGACTTGCTTTTGTGTTTTGGATCATTGTCTTGCTGCATGACCCAACTACGCTTCAGCTTCAGCTGACGGAAGGATGACTGGACATTCTCCTTAAGAATTTTCTGGTACAGAGCAGAATTCATGGTTCCTTTAATTATGGCAAGTCATCCAGGTCCTTAGGCAGCAAGCATCCCCACACCATCACACTACCACCACCATGTTTGACTGTTGGTATGGTGTTCTTACTGTGGAATGCTGTGTTTGCTTTACGCGAGACATTATGGGATCCATGTTGTCCAAAAGTTCCACTTTGGACTCATCTGTCCATAGAACATTTTCCCAAAAGGCTTGTGGATCATCCAGGTGCTTCTTGGCAAATGAGAGACGAGCATTTATGTTCTTCTTGGTTAGCAGTGGTTTCCGCCTGCTACTCTCACATGAAGCCCATTTTGCCCAGTCTCTTTCTGACTGTGGCGTCATGAACACTGACCTTAGCTGAGGCAAGAGAAGCCTGCAGTTCTTTGGATGTTGTTTTAGGATCCTTGAGACTTCTTGGATGATTTTACACTCACGCCTTTGAGTAATTTTGGCAGGCCGCCACTCCTGGGAAGGTTCACTACTGTTCCAAGTGTTCTCCATTTGAGATTATGGCTCACTGTGGTTCGATGGAGTCCCAGAGCCTTAGAAATAGCTTTGTAACCCTTTCCAGACTGATAGAGGGCAACAAAATGTTTTTCTGATCTTTCAGGAACTTCCTTTGATCATGGCATAATGTGCTTGTTGAATCTTTGTGCTGGCAATGTGACTCTGATGGTAAGGGCCAAAATAAGTGAGGTTTATATTGAGCAGGGCTGGCTGTAATCAAGCCTAGCTGTGTTCAATCAGCTGACTCTAATTATCCCTAATTGGGTTGATTTAACTAGGGGCAATTACTTTTCACACAGTGCCAGTTGGTGTTGGTTAACTTTTTCATTAAATAAATGAAATAAGTAAAAAAAAAAGTGTTATTTGTCCACTCAGGTTCCCTTTATCTAATATTATATTTTGTCTAAAGACCTGAAAACATCCAGTGTGACAAATATGCAATAATAGAGAAAATCAGGAAGGGGCAATACTTTTTCACGCCACTGTACGTAATAATTCAGTCCCCTCGGTTACTAGAATGCCATTAGTACTAGTCTTAGGCAGGTAGGAAAAGGCAGCCGTGGGGAGCTCATTAGGGCTTTTGACATAATGACATAATTGTTTACTCAGCTAGCCTGAGAGAAGGATGATTATGTCATTTAGAACTCTTTCAGCAGCATAACCATTTTAGAGTCAGCAGCTCTCGGGAGCTTAGAATGTTCATCCAGAAGTTCAAATGTGGCAGTCAGAGTGGCAGAAGGTCTGCCATTGGGGCTCTGTCAAGGAGCCCTGTTATTTCCTCACTCTAGTTTGGTAAAATCTTCAGTTTGCCTGCAGAACTTTTAGTTTCACTCCAGGGGAGTGAGAGGAATGCAGTTCTGTGGATCCAAGGCAGTCCCTGAAGTTCACAGTTGCCTTAAGGAAGAACAATAAGTAGAATCTGACAGCTACCAGAGAAAGAAAGGTGACTTTTGTTCATTCCATGACTGAGAGGAAGGAACAACTAATCTGTGAGTACAGAATTGAGACTGTTCTCTGAGGAGCTACCTGAGTGTGTGTGCCCTAGATAAGGCTAGATCACACCAGTCAGGGACCCCTTTCACCACAACTGTGCTGAATTTAAAGTTAAAGTTGGGAGTCTTTAGCAATTCATTGGGGATTGGAGACTCAATCTGGTGTAACCCTGAAGGAATGGCAGAGGCTGTTTGAGGCAAAGGGTGGGAGGAATGCCATCTGGAGTTTCAGGCAGGGCTAAGTGGTTCATGGATGGGCACCAGTGTTCCCTCAGCAAAGACCATGCACCAGGAGGATTTTAAAGTGTGTGGCATATCCCACAGATATACACTTTGAAGAGAGATAGAGAAGTTTTTGTGGAAAACAGTACTTACTCCCTACTTCAAGTCATAATGCTCTGTTGTGACATCACAATACGTTGCCATGAGAGTAACTGTTGTCACAAGCAGTGCATTATGACCTAAGGTAGGGAGACAGCAACAGAAATAGATGAACTGTTCAGGAGCAAAAATCCTGTTTGCAAATGACCTCAGCAATAAATAATGGGAGGAAGAATAAAGAACTGATATGAAATACAAGCTGAACTTTATCTAAATATTATGTTTTGTTAAAGTCCTCCTGAAGGTGTCAGCTGTTCCTTAGCTTAATTTTCCTTGTGTTTTTAATCATTGTCATTTACTAATGCTAGTACAGACACACATAGAGAGTTTTAAATGAAGCTTCAGTTGATTTATAGCTTTTCTCAGGGAGTGAACTTTCAAGCCAGTGAAATTTGACCTTGGGATAGCTTTTTTGATGGAACTTATGCTGTCTTGTTTAGAATTTCACTTGACTAGCTTGGTAATTTGCAAAGTTGAGGTTGTTTAGAGTGCAATAGATTATGTTAACAAATGTAAATATCTCTAAAAGTATACAGGTTACAGATAAATCCTATATGAAAGTTGTTCAGGACAAATATAACTTTCCAATGAGCCTATTCATTAAACTGCACTAATTATATATTTTTTTAACTATGGCCCTCTGATTACCTGAATTTTCTTTTTTTTTTTCACAATTTTCACCTTTCAGGTGGCTATATTTAAAAAAATCTAATGAATTCAGATTAGAGACTATCCTCATTTGAAAGGTTGGTTTGTCCTGAACAACTTTCATGTTGGTTGTTTATTGGTAACTTCTATACTTTCCAAGATATTTACATTTGTTTGGCATGACTCATACTGTGTTCACTCAGAGAGAAAACAATGAGGTTGTTTGGAAGACCATATTTTACAAAATATAAAGAATTCAAATTAGTGAGTATCCTCATGTGAAAGGTCTTTTTGTCCTGAACAACTTTCACGCTGTTTGTTTTTGTGCACCTTGAATAGTTTTAAAGATATTTAGATTTGTTTGGAAGGTGAGCACATTTTCTCTCAGAGAAAAGCAGCTAAGAAAGAAGGGAGTATTTTTAAACTGTCATATGGATTTGCAGTTATGGAAGAATACACTGAAAAGTACTAAAAAATGTGTTCCACGGAAAGCCCTTTTTTCAAGCTAAAGCAGGATGGCTGTAGGCTCCATCCACAGCCATGAAAATGATTTATCTGCACTCAAGCACCTCACTCTGGTTACCTGAGGTCAAACTACTCTTAGGCCCTGTCCACACTATGCCTCTGTAACGTTACAGAGTGCCCAAACCGTCACAGTTTGGCGCTTACACCCGTAACGCTACAGAAGGCGCCAGAATCGTTGTTGAAACCAATGGCGAGGTGGTTTCAACAATGGTTATGAAACCAGTCCCACCCTCGTAACGCTACCGCGCATAGTGTGGACGGGCAGTAATGGTCCTCGCAGGTCTGGGACGCAGCGCCGAGCTGCATTGTGGGATTGGGCGCTCGGTAATGGTCTCCCTCGTTCCTCGAGGTGTGGACTGGTGGTGCCGGTCTTGTACCGGTCACTGCTACAGTGTGGACACACTGTACCACTCCCCGGCTGTAATGGTTTCTGTCCGTTACAGGGTCTGAGCGGTGTAGTGTGGATGGGGCCTTATGCAGATAAATCACTTATATAACTTGTCCCCATTCCATATCCCTTATATTCAATCAAAAGCCTCAAACAGCACAAAAAATTATGGGGATGCACAAACGTGTGTTTGGAGGGCACACCAAGTAGAAAATAATTCAAGTGTGCTTCATCCAGTTTAAAATGTCATTTCTAAGATCTCACCACAACTGGCTCACACATGATCATTAAAACTGCACAGAAGAATAAGCATGATGGCAATAGGCACATATGTGCACATCTGTGCTTGGTGCCTAAAAACTCTCTCCCCTTATTAAGTCATCCCATGCTCTTTTGCCCCTTGATATAAAACATTAATTATTATTTGTTTACAATTTAGTTACCTACGATAGCCCAGTTGAGGTGCAGCATCTCATTTTTAGTGGAGTTTCATTTTAACCCAGTCTTACAGCTGGATGAACTGATGCACTGAGGGGTTAACTGACATAATCACTATGTTTGCCAGTTATCTTTTGGGACACAGAAATGTGTGCTCGCTTCTGCCCCTGTTGTGTTAGGAAGGAAGCTGGCCATCTATTTGTAATATAAAGAATAATAAGGGAGAGGCATGTTTCTGCAGCTGACCAGCATACCAACATGAGCTTTTGTTCCCCACATGCATAGGCTGCTCTAAAACCTCAAACTTTGTTGAAACCGAGAAGACCTCCAGTAGCTGGAACCAAAAAGTGGTTTGGAAACTGTCTAAACAGACTTTAACAAAAATGAAAAGAAAAAAGACTAAAAACTCTTGAGAAAAATCTACTTATTGAAGAATTACAGGAGTGTACTGTTTGAGGCACGGAGACATCTGGAGCAGGCGGGGCATCTAATGATGAGAATCTGGATATGGACTATGACAGTAGCTCCCCTATGCCAGTGTAAGTCAGAACAGCCACTCAAAAGTGATGTGCAGATACCAAGGCACTGGATGCTATTTTGCAGCTCTCAGAGGCATTGCATGATGCATCAGATCAGAGTTGAAGGCTGAACTTAAAACTTGATACTACTGAAGAGACTATGCAGGCAGAACCAATGGTAACTGAAAGAAATACTGTCCATTTTTCTGATGAGACAAAAGCAAGCTGAGGATACAAATAATGTTATTATTTAGTTTAAATGCCACCAGAGAGGCACTGACAAAAGAGAGCGTGGTACTGTGCAGAAAAATGGAATACTGGTAGACGGATACCATGGCATAATGGAAAAATGTGGGTGTCCTTGGTCTACCTTCTACTTTTCACAGCACAGATTTACTGGTTACAATGGCATCACTATTTGCAGAGCTCCTACAACTACAGAGAACTTGCTGCGGATAAATCTTCACCATCCTCGGGTGTTCTCAACCTAGTGGTAGAGGCCTGAGTCCAACTTTACAGAATTCAAATGGTAAAAAGATGTTATCACATACTGAGCTTCCAAATTGGTCCCTGGTAATCTTAGAGCCTTAATCTCTAAATACACATGCAGTACCTGTAGAACCAGATTATGGGCCATAGATATTCACAAATAAGGCACCCTTCTCAAAATTCTTGCTGCCCCCACTTCAAAATGGTTATCATTACTGCTAGTGTGACCACAATCTCTTTGGAGGGCAGAAATGCTGTCATCCTCTGATTCAGTAAACAATACACAAATGTCACACAAAAAAGCAAAGAAATGGCACAAGTGTAGATTTGCACAACTGGGGTCAATACAGCAACAGCCCACTGACCCCAGAGGAAAGTCCTCATGAACATGCTCGCAAAATGTTAGCACATATGAGCTTGTTATTACTCTGCAAGGGGGATAGAGAGACCATGGTGTACATCCCAGACAGAGTAGACTGCGCGAACAATTAATGAAGCAATGCTCTAGGATGGGGTGCCCAAGCCCCAAGGTCCAGGATAGCAAACACAACGTTGCTGCAGCATAACACTGGTCACGGCTGGAATGCCAACTGACTCACAAGACTTGAACAATTCTGAATGGTACATTTGAAATGCAAAATTAAATAATGAACAGAAAGGAACAAAGAATATTTTTTGTAGGTTTGTGGGTTCTGGAAGTGGAACCTGTTAAAACTACAAAAAAAAAAAAGACAATCTGGGAACCAAGATTTGGGCCGAGATATGAAAACAAAGAATCTGACGAAGAAAGAATCTAGATATTAAAATAACAGCCCTATAACTTATAGAGCCCTGATGCTGGCATACGCAGTTCACTGGCAACTGCTCCTCTGTGTTCATCCACATGTACGTGGATGACACTGTTCTGTTTGCCTCTGGGTCCTCCCCCTCTGATCTCACAGCCAAGCTTCAGCTGGACTTCAACAGTGTTCAGCACTGGTTCCGTTTGGATCAGTTATCCCTAAGCACCAAGAAAATGGTTTCAATGACCTTCGGTGCTAGGCAGAAGCTTGCTAGGCTTACTGTCCTCCCTTCCTTCCACACCCTAGAAGGGGCCATCGTGGATGATGTTACTTCATGTAAGTACCTGTAAACTGGAGGAGTGTTCGGAAAGGTGGCAACTGAGCTGCAATGCGAAGAAGAGCAAGGTTATGCACTTCGGAGTAAAAAAACCTAGGGAGGAGCTACCAGCTGGGAGGGGATCAGATAGAGGTCACAGAGTAAGAGAAGGACCTAGGGGTACTCATAATGGGTAACATAAACAACTCAGCTAAATGCAGGAAGGTGGCAGCTAAGGCCAACAAGCTGCTGGGGGTATTGCAGAGGAATCTCATCCAGAAATAGGGATGTGATCCTGCCACTGTACAGGTTACTAGTCATGCCACATTTGGAGTAGTGCGTGCAGTTCTGGCATCCCTTTCTGAAGGAGGATATCAGACTGCTGGAGGGGGTGTATAGTAGGGCAACTAAGATGATCCAGGGGCTGGAAGGCAAAACCTATGAGGACAGGCTGACTAAGTTCAACATGTACACCCTGGAGGAGAGGTGGGATTGGGGGATATGATTGAGACATTTAAATATTTGAAGGGGATTAACAAAACCGGCACAGAATGGATATTTAAGCTAAGGAGAAGAAGGGACACCAGAGGGCATGGTCTCAGGTTGGAGGGTGGAAGATATCGGAGAGAGATGAGGCATTTTTTCAGAGAGAGAGGGGGTGGTGGAGAAATGGAACACTCTACCTGAGGAGGTGGCGTCCTGTAGTACAGTGGGCAGTTTTAAAAGGGCATGGGACAGGGTGCAAGGGGGGTAAAGGTGACGGGGGAGAAGGGGGTGGCAGCTGCAAAATAAGGGTGCTAGCTGCGTATTCAAGCAGACTGACTTGATGGACCGTAAGGCCTGTTTCTGCTGGCAGATTCATATGTTCGTATGTATACTTCGGGGTCTGGCTGAACTGGCACCTTGACTGTTCTGGGCACGTGGAGGCCACACACAACAAACTTCACTCCAAACTAGGAGCATTATACAGGAATAGAGGTTGCATTCATCTTTCTGCTCGCCATGCAACTGTCCAGAAGATAATCCTTCCCATCCTTGACTTTGGCAACATTGTCTACAGTGCTGCTCCTAAGACTACTCTAGCCAGACTGGATTCCTTATTTCACTCCTTCTGTCAGTTTGCCCCGGACTGTCTGCCCCAAACACACCACTGCTCCATTTATTCTTCCTGCTCCTTCCCCTCCCTTGAAGCCAGATGCCTCACTCATTGTGCCTTCTCATCTCCAAATACTGGCTTGGCTCACTCCCATACCTTACCTCTCTATTTCTCCTGTCCACCCTCCTTTACTCCCTTCATAACTCTGGCTATCACTTACTCGCTCTCCCTTCCAGGAAATCTTCAGCTGACCAGGTTGGTTCCGCCTGCCATTTCCCCAAACTATGGAATTCCCTCCCCCTTTCTATCCACTCTGCCACTTCTCAACACTTACAAACAGAGGTGAGCAATTGTAACAATCACACAGGAGTGTGGTGTTCATATTTATGGAACACAAACAAACAGAGGTGAGAAAGTAGGAAGTGCCTCAGCTGGTACTTGAACCCAGGCCGCCCACGATACCATTCTGACTGCGCTAACCAGCTGCGCTACTGAGACAACTTGAACCTGAACGACCCCCGACTACATTACTTTTTTTCAAATGCACAACCCAGTGGCAAAACACGTCTGTATGTGTTCCATAAATATGCATACCACACTCCTGCATGATTGTCACACTTCTCAACACTCTAGCCTCTCTTCTCCACAACTTCACCCTGCACTCCTACAATTGTACCTGATACCATACCTTATTCTGCTCCTCCGCCCATACTTTCTACCACCCACTACTCTCTCTTTTCCAATACCTTGCCTCCTGCCCTAGCTTACACCTTCACTCCTCCGCTACCCCCTCCCCTGTAATCCATATTCCTTTGATTCTGACTCAGTTAGCACTCCCTAACTTACTGTATAATTGCACTTTGTATCACGAAAAATGCCTCTTGATAATCCGCTGGAGTACATGTTTTGGCCTTATTTTATATAAATTTTTTGTTTTTATATGCTGCTCATAATACTTTTGTTTGACCATGAACTGTTGCCTTTATGCTCTTGTTCCCTCCACCCTCTCCCTAGGACGATCTGGAAATGAGCTGTTGTCAACTTTATGTCTTTCCTGGTGAAACTTTTGAAATAAATCAATAGTGATAACAATTCTCACAGCCTAACATTTAAAAGTCTTAGTTGTGAGTGACTGTCATGTGTCCAGTCGAGATAGTTGGTATTGTGGAGTTATTGGAACAGACTCCTCCCTCCTGTGTTTATTTTTATAGAAAAAAAGGAGGACCATAATGGATTATGTTCTTTCCAATTACAATAAAAAAGACCAAAGAGTAAACAATGTTCATTTCTGCTCATCTAATGCATAACTGAATCAATGAAGCCACAAACATCCATTATAAAATCATTTCAAGCCCTGCTTGGAGAAGAAAGAAAAACAGCAATTCACTAAATTATAACACTGAAATATCCAAATGTTTAGACTAAACATTAATGGTACAGTAGCTGTCTCTAACAGGCAACAGAAGTTTGCAACAAAATTAAGGAACTCAGTAAGGTCACTCATGGTAACAGCTGCTCCAGTACGCATAAAAACATCAACAGACAGATGGAACCTCCAGAACTGCAGAATAAGTAGAAGAATGCTGACACGCAATGGAACCGAGCTATTTTCATGACATAGAATACTGACCGACATCTCAGCACCACGGCAAATACCTCCCACAAAACAAAAACAAACATTCAGATGCACGCTAAAGTCTACCACTTAAACACAGCTCTGCAACCCTGTGTGTGTGCAGAAAAAACCTTAATGTCATGTGCCATGAGTTTTCTTTCTAAAGGAATGGCGCAATGTAAAATAAAACAGTGCCCCACCTCCATCTTATTGTACTTCCTACTAGTTCCCCTGAAAGAATGTTCAAATATTTTATATATTTTTCAGCCTATTGCCCAGTGCATCAATTGCAACTAAATACTTCAAATCCCCAGTCCTTTGGTACAGTTCACATTTAACCTCAACAGTGGGAGCTCACCCTAATGCCAGATATCATTAACAGTAAAATACAGACAGTAAATTCAGACTGATTCAAGATCTGAATCTTGCTCTTTCGTCAAGACTGAGTTTTTTCTTCTGGAGGCAGTATAGTGTAGTGGTTTAAGGCACTGAGCTGCAAATCTGGAGACCTGGGTTTGAATCTCACAGCCACCACCTGCATACTGTGTGACGCTGAGCAACTCACTTAACTTGCTTATGCTCCCAGGTCACACTTGAAACAATCTCTGGCTTAGTGTGCCTCCTGGTTAAACAATTTCCTTTCTTTCCTTTTCTTCAGGTTTGCAACAGTTTTAGGATAATTTTAAGTATATTATTTTTTGCCCAGAGCTATATGTCGTTTGGCTGAAGGCAAGAATATGAAAGAGATCCCTGCCTCCTGGAGGTTCCTTTAGACCATCAAATAAGTTCTAACACTTCCTTATAGAACAGGAAACATCTGGACAGAAAAGAGTTTACCTAGCATGGATTTTTGTATGTTTTTCCCCTGGTCACTCTGAAGGTCAAATCCCAGTCACAAAGTGCTAAAATGAGATCAGTAGAGACTGCATACTCATTAGACTCTCCAGCTCTGCATAATATAATTCTGTAGGCTCGCTTCAAGCTGGAAATCCTTCCTGCAATAGTTCATTTTGAGCCACGTCTTCATGAAGCAAAGTACATCTTTCCCTTCTAGCCCTCAGGAAGGCCCAAGATCTGAATGCCTCTGGAAGTAGATTCTACGACATTTCCAGCCGAGCTTCAATGGGCATTCTCCTGATGACTGCAGGGCTCTATCTGCTTGCTTGTTAGTGTCTCTCAAATTATCTAGCTAACGGAGCTCTATATTAGTGATCCTACCAGAAATCTCATCCAGCTTCTAAGATCATAGGATTTACCGACATGAAGAAGGCTGCTGGCCCACCTGAGGATGTCCTCCACTTACATAGCCTGTAATTCCAGTATTTCAGCGGTTTTAGCCTGTACTTCCTGTATTTCAGCGGTTATAGCCTGTAATTCCCACATTTCCCAAAAGTACATCTAGATTTTGCTTTTAAATGTTGCTAGCATCACACACTATCGCTTTAGCAGGCAGCTGGTTCCACATTATGACAACTTTTTGACTAAATCAATATCATCTTTTTCCATTTTGAATAATCTCATCATTTAATTGGATCAGTATGAGCCCTGGATGATAAACTGTTTTCTTTGAACTCAAGCCATAAACAGTCCCTAAAGTAATTTCTCCTATCGCCCTATGCACATTAATGAGATCCCCTCATTCTTCTGTACTGAAGTACTAGCAGTGGGCCAGGGCTAGAGGGCACGGAGCTGTGAGGAGAGGGCACCAGAGAAGACTTCCCGGTGGCTGAAACAGTCAGTAGGCCAGGGCTTGAGAGGGAGCAGCCGAACTTGAAGGACCAATTGGGAGTGAGGGCACCAATTTCGATTTGTGGCTGGGCTAGATAAGGGCCCAGCCACTTCATCACTCATTAAGGAGCTGTAATTGTGTCCCACACCACCCACCCCAGCCACGACCTCTATTAAGTGGTTTGAGGGGGCGGATCATTGGGGGAGGTCATGGTGTGACTGGCTGGGACTGAGATTTAGGAATCTCGGATTTGTTGCTGGCTGGGGGGGGTGGGCATATGCTTCATATCATATACTGTGCTGCCTTGGGCATAGTGGTTACTGTGGGGATTGCAGATTAATTCTGGGATCTTGCTGGGCTTTGATGGTGTAAAACTGTGGGCACATTGAGGGGTATTGTGTTGGGCTTGCTGATTAATAAGGGGGCACATTGATGAGAATTGTTTATTGCTGGGTATCTCGTGTGTGTGTGTGTAGTAATCGCTGGTGGGGGCTGTGTAAGTTTGACAGTATATTATTGCTGGTAGGGGGACATATTGCTCATAACTAAAATGAGGGTGGGCTTGGGGGCAGTCAGAGTGGGCATCTTTGGCAGGGCGATAGGTTGTACGGGGTGTGGGGCAGCCATAATATTAAATTGGGCCTGGAGGTTTGAGGGTGCCCAGTGTGTTTTCAACTGGAGGGTCTAAGAGAGGAGATCAGGGGGATCAGAAGGCAGCTGGAATGGGGAGGGAGGGGAGAGGGATGGGGAGGTAAGGTGGGGGTATGAATCATATGGGACTAGACGTGATCAAAATAGCATGTCTCAAAGGGCAAGTGAAATAGGCAAAAATGCACATCTCAGGGGATAAGTGGACCATATGGTCACTCTGGAGGTGTGTGGGGCAGAACAAAGAATGCACAGGAAGCACTTAATAGGGAGGAAGCTGCTCGGAGGCAGCAAAAGAGGGAAGAAGGGGTAGAAGAGAGCAAAATGGGGGTAAGCATCACACTTACAAACCATTTCACCCTATTATATCCGGGAGATGATGTGGAGGCGGCTGAAGGTGGGAGAGAGCAAGAGGACAGGAAGGGTTTGGTCAGTAAGCTGAGGCGGGTGTGAGAGAGGAGGGTGCCAGAACTATAGGAAAGGATGGATAGGGGAGGACAGGAGCCTAGGGTTGGGAAAATATGACAGATGGAGGCACTGGAGTGAGGACAGGGTGGAAGGTGGCAGGAATGTGGTCAGGCGGTGTCCAGGTTGGGGAAGTCAATCAAGGAAGAGGGGCAGAGAGGTCAGCTTCAAAACAAGAATCATCAGAAGAGGTGGAGAGTAGGGTAGGGAGAATTTCAGCTGATGGGGTGGGAAGTGCAAGTCCAGAAAGCGGGGGATGAAGAAAATCAGTGGAAGGTTGCTCGGTTGGGGATTGGAGGATTATAGCTCAAGAAGGGTGATGTGGGTGGAATTGGGGGCATTCTCTGGCCTTCTGGGAAATTGAGGGAGACAGGAGTAAATTGGCAGTCGAGGTAGGAGTATGGTAGGCTAGTATATGAGGGTGGCCCAGGCTTATGGAGTTGGGAGGAGAGCAAGGGTTGTCGACAGAAGGAGGAGCTTGGAAGGAACTAAATGGGCTAATAAAGATTCCCAGGCTGACGGGAGAGGGAGGGTAAGCAGGGGTTTGATGATAGGAGGAGTCTGGAAGGATTAAAACAGGCTAAGAAAGTGGGGTGGGGTGAAGGTGATACTGCTGGGAGATTCCATAACTAGTATCCAGTGGGAGGGGTGGGGACAATAAAAGCAGCCCAGTCAAGGCTAAATGTATGCCAGGATTGTCTGACACAAGGCCAAACCCACCTATACTGACAGCACTGGAACGTGGGGATCCCCGACTTCCTAGTACATCTGGGGACAAATGACTTGGAAGGGAACAGTGAGCAAGAAATACAGGCTAGTTTCCGGGAACTGGCAAGGGCTTGTCACTCTATAGGAAGCAAAATTTCCTTCTCTGAGATTCTGCTGGTACCAAGGGCAACCGGGGAGAGCAATCTAAAACTTAGAGGGGTGAACCAGTGGCTTAGGAATTGGTACAAGGCAGAGGGGTATGGGCTGGTGGGAGATTGGGGAGATACTTGGGAGGATAAGGGGCTATATGCCAGGGATAGATTACATCTCAATCTGGAGGAGGGAGATCTTGAAACTAAAACTTGCTGGTTTTATAGGAGAGAGGTGGGGTTTAAAACTTGTAAGGGGGTAGGGTCAAATAAGATTGGCCCCAGGGAAGCTGTTTGTGGGTCCAGGTCTAGGGCAACTGAAGAGTGAGGGGGGAATGCAATGCAAAGCTAAGGAAAATTGGGCAGAATAAGGACTGCGCAGAGCTAGGGAGATTGGATAGGGAGGAGAGGTCGGGTGGAGGACAGTACTGTAATGTCAGGAGCATGAGTAAAAAATGCCCGAGTTACAGGCTATGCTGGCTGAAGGATCAGCAGACATGGCAGCAATTACAGAGAGATGGGCCACCCAGAGAAATGATTGGGACCTAAATTTGGAGGGCTATAAGATATTCAGGAAAGACGGGAGTAGGAAGAGGGGAAGGGGTTGCGCTGATGGTCAGAAATGAAGTTGTGGTTAGGGGAGTGGAGGAAGCTGAAGGAGGAGTGGAGGCGATTTGGGTAACCTTGCAAATGAGAGAAGGAAAAAAATTGAAAATAGGGGTGGTATACAGGCCCCCCGCAATTGAGGAGGCTCTGGAGAATAAACTGATTGAAAACATCAAGGGTCATTGTGACTTTGGTATGGGTAGGGTGGTGGTCATGGGTGACCTTAATATGCTGGGGGTAGACTGCGACACCATGACATCCTCTGTAGCCAGGGAACAGCGATTGATGGACGTTTTTCAAGATGCTTTCCTGGTCCAACAGGTGGGGGAACCTACTAGAGAGGGGCGGATATTGGATGTTGTCCTAGCAGACAGTGATTAGATAAGGGGCCTAAAGGTGTGCAGTCCACTGGCAGGTGGAGACCATGCCATGGTCTGGTTTCTGCTGTATATGGGGGTGAGGAAAATCACACTAACAAAGTAGTGGTAGACTTAAGGGGATCGGATTTCGTGGGCATGGGTAGGATTCTAAGAGAGAGGTTAGACAAGATTAGGCCAGACATGGATGCTGGAAGATTGTGGGAGACCATTAAAAAGAGGTACAGGAGGCTACTAAGTACTGTACAAAATTAAGGCAAAAGCATGGTAGAACCAGTAAGCCATGTTGGTGGACTAGGGAGGTGCAGGAGGCAGTGAGGGATAAAAAGGCTGCTTATGCACAAGGGGGGACAAGGAGCAAGGAGAGTATGAAATATCGGTCAGGAGGGTCACCACAGTGGTGAGGGGAGCCAAGGCAGGATGGAGCAAAACCTGGCTAGGGATATCTGGGGGGGGGAGAAGGATCTATAGATATAGAGAGAAGCGAAAAGAGAGGACGAGATCAATAGGATTAAAATTATGGGGGATGGGCTCAGGAAGCAGGGAACAGGCAGAGGTGCTAAATGAGTACTTTGTCTCAGTCTTTGCAGATGGGGACTGGGGATCCCTACAGACTGATGGGAAGGAAGAGCATTCAGCTAAGGTGAGAAGTCGGTCTGAGACTAGAGGATGGAATGAGACTAGGGTACAGATAGGACCAGACCCAGAAGGGGTGGGGAGGTTGAGTGAGTGGGAGGAATGGGGGGAAGAAATCACAGTGGATAGGGTGAGGGAGGCCCTTCGGAAGCTAAAGACTGATAAGGCGCCGGGGCCAGATGGGCTACACCCGAGAGTTGCGGAGGAGCTGGCAGTTCCACTGGCTGCACTCTTTAATACCTCTTTGCAGACAGGATGGGTGCCCCAAGACTGGAGGGTGGCTTATGTAGTGCCTATTCATAAAGGGGGGTCTAGAGAAGAGATGGGGAATTGTAGGCCTGTCAGCCTAACGTCTGTGGTAGGCAAAGTAATGGAGGGCTTTATCAAGGAGTGGATTGGGAGGCAGCTGGATTGGTTAGGACACCAGGATGATAAACAGTATGGCTTAGTTCTGGGGAGATCGTGTCAGTCCAACCTTGTAGAGTTTTATGATGGTGACGGGGGCCTTGGACAGACAGACTGGTGGACGTCCTATGCCTAGATTTCAGCAAGGCATTTGATTCAGTGCCACATTATGGGCTGATAAAAAAGCTGGGGGAGATGGGGGTGGGAGGACAGGAGCTCAACTGGGTTGAAAATTGGCTCTCAGGGCATTTTCAGAGGGTAATGGTGGGTGGGATACTCTCCTCTCCCAGGAAGGTAATCAGTGGGATCCCTCAGGGTTCGGTATTGGGGCCACTCTTGTTCAACGCCTATGTCTCAGATATAGGGAGGAGGGGTTAGGAATAGGTTGAGTCTCTTTGCGGACGATTCAAAACTGGGAGCACTGGTGGATTGTGAAGAAGCGAGGGAGGCGGTCCAGGGGGATCTGGATACCCTGGAGGGGTGGTCAAGGATGTGGGTACTGAAATTTAATGCCGGGAAATGTAAGGTACTACATTTGGGGGTCAAAAACCCGGGCCATGAATACATCCTGGGGGTCACGCTGCAAGCTACATTGGGAGAAAAGGATTTAGGGGTTGTGATAGATGTCAAAATGAATAACTCTGAAAATTGTAGAAGAACTGCAGCCAAAGCAAACAGGATACTGGGCTGTATAGCCAGGGGAAATACGCCCAGAAGGAGAGAGAGGTGATCCTCCCTCTGTATAATGCCTGGTCAGGCAGCTTGGTACCATGTACAGTTCTGGAGACCTCATCTGAAGGACATAGTGCTGCTGGAGAGGGTCCAGAGGAGAGCGACCAGGATGATTCAGGGCATGATGGGAAGCCTTATGAGGAGAGACTGGAAGAGCTTGGGCTTTACTCACTGGAGGAGAGGAGGGACAGGGAGATATGATAGAGGTTTTCAAGTATGTAAAAGGAATAACCAGGAGTGGAACCAAGGAGCTTTTTAGGCTAAAGAAGGGGGGACAAACTAGGGCCATGGGAGGGAAGCTGGAAGGGGAACTACAAGGGGAGCGAGGAAGCATTTTTTTCACTGAGAGGGTGGTGGAGCCGTGGAATGCGCTGCCTGGGAGGCTGGTGGAGGAGGGCATCAGTGGAGGGATTCAAGAAGGGGTGGGACAGGCACAGGGGAAACAAACAAAGAAGACCCTCTTGGGGGCTGGGGAGGTGGTAAGGAGCAGCCACTAGTTGTTGGCTTCGAGCAGACAAGACAGACCATTTGGCCTATTCTGCTGGCTTTCTTTATTATCTTAGTATGTTAAGTTTGTAGAGTCTGAGTTCCGACAGTATCTGCTCAATAGTCAAACTCTGCATCCCTTTGTTTACCGAATCTTATTTGGATAGATTACAATCAATTTATTTCAGTGATCAAGGTGGGGGAGGGAGGCAAACCTGACTGCAGTAGTCCAAATGGAGCCTAAGTAAGGATTTGCAGAGTTTGTACAGAAGTGCACAGCTGGATGAGTGTCTGCTGTAATGCTTCTCAGGAAGATCTCATTTCAGCCCCAGTAGCTTCACTGTTCAACATGTTGCTTGTGTATCATGCTGGATGCCTTGTGGATGGAAAACCCCCAACAATGATGAAGCTGAGGATGTACCTTTTTTCAGATTTCCCATCTGCATATCTAGGCTCAAAATGATCCCAGGGCTGAGTTTTTGTGCGACAGTTTAAACCAGAGGTAAACGTTCTACCATTTAAAGGGCAAAGTACTAAAAATAAGAAAAAGTATCAAGAGACATGAAATCCAGCATCTATTCAAATAGCTGGCCAAACTGCCCAAGTATATTTTGAGGGCCAGCCAGTCTTTACAAATCCTCCCATGCTGGCCATGAATCATTTTTATTGCCCTACTTTGGACCGACTGTAGGTGGTCCTTGCCCTTTTTTAGGTAAGGGTTACACAATTACAAATACTGCTTACGGTTTGGCCTCACCATGGGCCTGCACAGGGGGTAGCATCACTTCCTTCAATCTCAATGAGAAGATTCTCCCAATGTATCCCAACATTCTAGCTCTTTCACAGGCCGTCGCTAATTAGAACTCCTAGATCCTTCTCCATTGTGATCTTCTCCAGTCATTACCTCCCCACCCCCACCCCCATCACATATACAGCAATTCCCATGTGCATAACCTTGCACTTTTGGTGTTAAATTTCACTTGTCACATCTTGGACTACCTTTCCAAGTTTCTCAAGTCTCCCTCCTTACTATCCACCCTGACACCTTTGGTGTCAGACAAATAGACATATCTAACCCTGGATCCCTTCTCCAATGTCACAAATGAACACGCTGAAGAGAACCGGGCCAAGGACTGACCGCTGTTTCACACTGCCATATTACTCCCTTTACCTCACAGAATGTACCATTTAGTACTACCCTAGAGGTCCTCCCGCCTAGTCAGTTCCTCATCCATCTAGAGACTTTCTCCCCAACATCTAAGGCCAACAATTTCATTTACTAGACTTTTGTGGGGCACAGAATCAACAGCCTTGCTGAAGTCCAGGTACAGGCCAAACAGCACTTCGCTCTTGTCCAATGCTTATAGCAGCATGGAAGAAATCAACAAGGTTCACCTGACAGTGCCTCTCCTACACAAAGTCTTTCTCCTTCTTGTCAGTTTGTAGTTTCAAGGCGCTTATCAACAATAGAAGTCAAGCTAACCAGTCTATAATATTCATGCATCTCCCCTTTCGCTACATTTGTGCAGGGTGACAATGTTTGCTAACCTCCAGTCTTTGATTTTTCTTCACTTGCAAGAAGAGTATATATGGTTATAGTTGACACTAGGCATAAGCTTGAATGGTGATACCAAACTGGAAAGAGAAGCGTTTTAAATCTGAGGTCTTTATTAAAGTGTCCAAGGGTTCATTTCTGTAGACCTGGATAGGTGCCCGTAGGCAAAGATATCTGGCCCCCCGAAGACAGAAATATCTGAGCCTGTGTATTGGGTATGCTAGCAAGAGGTTCACAGTTTGAATCCCTCCAAGACTGGAAACCAAAGGTTGATCTGAACTCACAAAACAGACAAGAGGGTTACCTTGTTCTGTTAAACTGTTCATGAGACTGCGCTTGGAGGTTGGCACTTTGGGAGTAGAGGCTGACCTGCTGCGTGGGTTTGTGACAGATTGTGACATAAGGCCTGCATGTGCCCTCTTTGTTGAGCAGTTAAATGGGTCTGCAGTGAGAGCTGCCAGGCTGCTCAAACTCAAAGCAGCAATAGGTGCAGACAATTCAGCCCAGGGACTTACCCACATTTAAAAGGAACAGTCAGCACAAAGATTGCCACACCCAAGTGTGGGGCTAGTTCAATTTAAACTTTGTGCACATTTTTTTTATTTATTGTTTAATGCAGTATAGTAGATTATATCAAGTTAATTTTGCAGACTTCCAAGTTGACATTTGCTGTAACCAAAAATCTCAGAATCCCCTGCAGCTTACATCAGAGCAGGGCTGCAGCAGTGGGAGATTCATACGAACATACGAAATTTGCCAGCAGATAAAGACCTAGAGGTCTATCAAGTCTGCTGGAATGTGCAGCTAGCATCCCTTATTCTGCAGCTGCCCTTCCCTTCCACCCTTCCCCTTCATTAACCCTCTTCCTTGTCCTGTCCCATCCCCTTTTAAAGCAGTCCACTGTTCTACTGGATACCACTTTTGCAGGTAACGCATTCCACCGAGCCACCACCCTCTCTGTAAAAAAGGTGTCTCCTCATCTCCCCCCTGAACCTTCCTCCCTCCCTCCAGTCTCATTTCATGGCCCCTGGTGTCCCTCTCCTCCCTTACTTTGAACAGCCCCTCTGCACCTGTCTTGTTTATTCCTTTCATGTATTTAAAGGTTCCAATCATGTCACCCTGTCCCTCCTCTCCTCCAGTGAGTACATGTTCAACTCCCTCAACCTCCTCTCGTATGGTAAGTCCCCCAGCCCCTTGATCATCTTTGTTGCCCTGCGCTGCACCCCCTCCAGTAACTTAATGTCCCTCTTCAGATACGGGCGCCAGTACTGCACGCAGTACTCCAGGTGCGGTCTAACTAATGACCTATACAGTGGCAGAATCACCTCCTCCTCCTCGAGGATATACCTTGCAATACAACCCAGCATTTTGTTGGCCTTGCAGCTGCCTTCCCACATTGTGCCGAGTTGTTCATTGACCCTGTAATGAGCACCCCCAGATCCTTCTCCTCCTCTGTCTGGGCTAGCTGCACTCTCAGCTGGTAACTCCTCCTGGGTTCTTCATCCCAAAATGCAGCACCTTGCACTTTTTGGTATTAAACCCCAGTTGCCAGGTGTCTTACCAGGTACAAGCTTTGCCAGATCATCCTGCAACCCCTGCCATCCCCCTAGGTCATCCACCACTGTTCCTACCTTGGTATCATCAGCAAACAGACTGATCTTGCTCTAGATGTCCCATGATATGTCTGCAATGAATATCCCAAACAACACTGGTCCCAACACTGAGCCCTGTGGAACACCGTTCATCACTACCCTTGGGTGTGAGAGCTCCCCACCCACCACCACCCTCTGTTGCCTTCCCCGAAGCCAGTCTCCTACCCATCTCACCAGCTTTGCACCCACCCCTGTGCCTACTAACTTACTTACCAGCCTTCCATGCGGCACCAAGTCGAATGCCTTACTGAAGTCCAGATACAGGACAACCACTGCATGGCCTCTGTCTAGTTGCCTAGTTACCCAGTCATAGAACTCCACCAGGTTGGTTTGGCAGGATCTGCCACATATGAAGCCATGCTGTCTGCTGTCCTGTAGTCCTTTGGCCTCTAGAAGGCCACCAGCCTCCTTCAGGATAGTCTCCATTAGCTTACCCACGATGGATGTGAGGCTCACTGGTCTGTAGTTTCCTGGTTCATCCTTGGGCCACTCTTGTGGAGGGCACCACATGAGCCATCCTCAATCCTGAGGTACATACCCGAATGTAGTGAGGCATTAAATAGGTCTCTACCAAACTTCCTGCAAGGACCTCTGCCAAACTTCCTGCAAGGACCTCTGCCAGCTCCTTCAGTACCCTGGGGTGGATGCCATCTGGGCCTGGCGCCTTGTCCACCCTCAGTGCCTTCAAACCCTCCCGAAATCTGCCCTCCATGATTTCCCCATCTGTCACCCCTTCTCCTCTGTTTCTGTCATTTCTCCCCCCTTGGGTGTCACTCCCCTCTTCTCTTTAGTAAATACTGAGCAGAAGTACTCATTTAGTGCTTCTGCCTTATCGCACCCTGCTTCCACCCAACCCCCCTCCTTCCTAATCCTTACTATGTGGTCCCTACAGCTCCTTTTCTCCCCGATGTACCTAAAGAAGTCCTTTTCCCCCTTCTTAATGCCTTGTGTCAGCCTGAGTTACGTAGATGCCTTGGCTCCCCTTACTGCCTTTGTCACCTCCTTCGATTCTGTCAAGTACTCGTCCCTGTCCTCCCCTTCCCTGTTTTCTTGTACTTCCTAAAGGCAGCTCTTTTCCTCCTTACCTTTTCCATGACCTCCTTGCTTAACCAGCTTGGTTTCTTAGCCCCAGCCTTCTTGCTCTGGGCCTTGCAGCAGGTTTTGGTTGCCTCCACTATCCTCAGCTTTATGAGCTCCCACCTCTGGTTAGTGTCCATACTAGATTGAATTCTGGCCAGGTACCCTTTTACCACTTCCCCCATCCTCCCAAAGTTGTCCCTCCTGAAGTCCAGCACTCTTGTGCCAGATTCACTTCTTCCTTGCCCATATCCAATGTGAGCCATACTGAGTGGTGGTCACTCCTGACAGCGGTTCCTCCACTGTAAGTTCTCTCACAAAGTCCCCATTTGCCAGCACAAGGTCAAGGGTATTCCCTAACCTGGTTGCTTCACTGACCATTTGCAGCAGGAAGCTGTCCTGGAAGGCATCCAGCAGTACCTGCTCCTTCTGTTCCTGGTGGTTGTTGGGGTACTCCAGTTCACTCCTGGCATGTTGAAGTCCCCCACAATCACCACACTACCCTTCTTGCAGGTCCTCCTGATCTGTCCTGCTATTTCCCTGTCTAACTCCTCCGTCTGAGATGGTGGCCTGTACACCACTCCCATTCTAAGAATCCTATTCTTGGAGTCCTGGATTTGCATCCAAAGTAACTCCATATTACCCTCCTCCCTTTCCTCCCTTACACACTTCAGTCCTTTCTTCACATATAGTGCCACACCCCCTCCTTTTCCAATCACCCTGTCCCTAAGAAATAACCTGTACCCTGGTACAGACAGGTCCCAGTCATTGTATTGGGTGGCCCATGCTTCTGTGATGGCTGCAATGTCCACCTCTCCCTCTGCCATGAGCACCTGTAACTCTGCATTTTTACTCCCAAGGCTCCTAGCATTAAGGGTAACCACCTTCCACCCTCCCCCCCCAATCCTGCCCTCCTTTTCTAGCATCACCAATAATACTTGCCATTTGTCCTTTCTCACTGTTATGGGGGGGGTAAGCTCATATGGCTTCCCAGCCTGTGGTCTCTGCATATTTCTTGCCCAATTGCCACCCCCACTCCTAGTTTAAATTCCCAACTTCCTCCATGTACTCCTCCATCCTCTGTTTCAACACTTTCTTTCCCTCCTCACTCAAGTGTAGTTTGTCCTTGGCATAGAGACCACTGTCCTCCCAGGTCCCTCCCCACCCCCCAACGGCCCATACCCTTTAGCACAACACCAGGTTCTTAGCCATCCGTTAAATTCCTCTATTCTCAGCTTTCTTGTTGTGCTTACCTTGGGCACTGGAAGTATCTCTGAAAAAGTTACTGATCTTCCTGCCCCCTCACATAATTGTGCTAGTTCCTCAAACCTCCTCTGGACTGTATCTACTGTCTTGTAAGCCAGGACATTTGTCCCAAGATGTATAATTAAATGAGGCTTGTCCCTGCCCCTTCTAGCATATTTCAGAACAGACTGTCCCACCCTTTCCGCTGTCATTCCTGGCATGGCCTCCACCCAAATGCGACTATGCCTCTCCCCCTTGCTATCCCACCTGACTCCTCTTAGTATTGAGTCCCCCAGCACTAAGATTCCACCCCTCTTACTCCCTGCTTGTTTCCACTCATTCAAAAGCCTGCAGTGTATGTTAGAGCCTTTATAAGCTTATCTCAGAGGTTTGCTGGTCCCGCTGTTCTCCATGGGCTTAGTACAGTTCTCTGTGACTGTACTCTAGGCCTAGGACTATAGCGAACCAGCAAACAAAAGATCAGAAATTATAAAAACTCTAGGTTGTGACGTTTAACTTACCCTCTTATATCTTGTATTTTTGTTTTGTTTGCTAAGCTGGTTCTGTAATGTATTATATATGTTAAACCTAATAAAATTATTATGGTGAAAAAAAGAAATGATAAAAACTCTAACATATACTTCAGGCTATTCAAGCTGCCACTGCTACATCCCTGCTCTGATAAATTTCATGCAGAACCAAGGTAATGAACACTCAAGGACATGGAAAAATGTATTGCAAGTGTTTTAATCCATGTGGCAAATCCAGACCCCTGTGCTCCTACACCTTCAAAGGGGTATAACCAAACTTACAAACAACATATACATACATATCTATATCTATATATATATATATATATATATATATATATATATATCTATATCTATATCTATATACATACACATATACATATACATATACATATATATATACACACACATATATATATACATATATATATACACACACTTACACACACACACACACACACACACCCTTGGTGATGACATCATAATTGAGGGACAATTGGTTCATTCAATACCCGATTCTATCTAATCAATTTGTTATATAGTCCCTTGCTTTAACAAATTAGAATATATAGATTCTAAGAAAGCATATTTTTTTACAAAATGTATACAAAAGATTTTTACAAAAAGATTTTTTGTTGTTTATAAATACAGACAAGAGAAAAATAAGAATATGTACAAATACCCAAATTACTATACAAGTCTACTACCAGTCTTTACACTTTTTTTTCACTTATTTATTTTATAGCATTTTTGGCATTTTCTATGTGTGTTCACAAATATTTCTATATTAAATTAGCTGTCATGTCTAAAAGTGTTAGGACTGGATAAGTTTGTATATCATCATGTCCTAGTTCAATCCAAAAGTACAAATAGTACAGTATAAGTTACACTGTAGAAAAAGGGAACCTATGAATGAATACAAATTCAAATTAGAAGAATGAAATGGAGCATACAGTACCAGATGATGTCACCACTGACACACAAATAGCTCATGAAAAGTAATGGCAAGACACAGAATGAAATGGAGAAAATGTTCCTTTTTTCATCACCAAGGTGATGTTGTTGTTTAGTTTGTTATACCTCCTTGAAGGCGAGAGTCAAGCGCAGGGTCTGGATTTACACATGGATTAAAACACTTGCAATACATTTTTCTGGTCCTTGAGTGCTCATTGCCTTGGTTCTGCATACATTTTTGAGGTTTGCACTCACGCTGTGAGCACTTGCTTGATGTGTTGGCTGTTCACCTGTTGGATCTGTCTGATAATTTCACAATGCTCTCTTTGTAAAAGAGAACAATCATTCCAGAGCAACAATTACTTGCTGAGCACTTCAACTGAAATGCGTCCTTTGTCTGACACACAAAAAGGAAGGGTTAAAAATGAAGCATACCTGAATGCACATCAGTACAGTAAGTTCATAGAGCAGTCTCCATGCCTGTGTTGAACTTTGTAATCTGTTCTGATGATTCATATTCACATTAAGTGTGCCCACAAAACTACTCCATTTCTAATTTAACTTTCTGAAATTAACATCCCTTGATGATGCTTGTAATTCACTGTCATGAACAAGCATCAGACCAACTGGTTTGCCTCTTTGTAGCACCTGCTACCCATCATCACACCTCAGGGCTTTTGCTTTCTTGGTCAGTCGTGGATCAAGCCAAGTTGTTGTCTTAGTGTTATGGCTAAATGGGAATATAAAATACAAATCAGGACCATGTACTCAAAACTTCATTCTCCCAAACTAAATTAGGGATTCTGTTTATTCTGATTAATGAATTCCAGCTAATGTAGACTTTAAATATGTTAGCCTCTGTAGCCTAAGACTCACTGTACTTTGTAAATAAATAACTAAATAAATAATTTTTGACCAGGAAAGGCACACCAAGCTCTGAGAGCTTGATTCAAGATGCATATGGTGGTGGGAGGGGGGTGTTACATGTAAGCAATAAGACACAACAGGGTGTGCATGGAACATATTTTACCACACAGCCAGGGGCATAATAAGGCACGAGGCAGCGGGCCAAGTGACTTTAGCAACTGGCCATATGGTAAGATATGTTCCATGCACACCCTGGAGTGTCTTATTGCGCTTATAAAATGGGCTATTTATTTTTTTTTTTTTTTACTTTGTACAGTTGGGAAAATTATGCTTATATGGAGAAAAAGGATTTTATTCTGCTAATCTATGATAAAATAGTCCTTCTGCCTACATTGTTTAATATTCATGAGCTCATTTGCATGTAGCATTTTAGTTAAATAGTAAGGAGCTCCGGGACATTACAGAAAGAGACAAATGTTTTTTTTTCTCCCAATGCGGCAGCGAGCCCCACGCACACACTCACACATGGAACAGTGCTAGCAGAGGTCCCGTCTTCAAGACTGAAGGAAGCATATCATCACAGTAGGAGTGGCGGATTTGACAAACGGCAGTGCAAGTCAGAAACAGGTTTTCTTAGTTTCCCAGGCACAGCTGGACTGTGGCGGGCGGGATCTGCAGGTATGTGAAGTGTGCGTTGCTAGGGGTATTTCTTCGAGGAGGGGAGGTGATTCTGCCACTGTATAGGTCATTAGTTAGACCACATCTGGAGTACTAATCGCAGTACTGGTGCCGGTATCTGAAGAAGGACATTAAGTTACTGGATGGGAAGCAGCTGAGGGTGACAAGGATGATCAAGGGGCTGGAGGACTTGCCATAAGAGAGGAGGCTCAGGGAGCGGAACATGTACTCGCTAGAGGAGAGGAGGGATGGGGGACATGATTGAAACCTTTAAGTATAGAAAGGAATAAACAAGACAGGGACAGAGGGGCTATTCAAAGTAAGGAAGGGAGGGACACTCAGGGCCTTGATAGGAGACTGGAGGGAGGAAGGTTCAGGAGGAGATGAGGAGACACTTTTTGCAGAGATGGTGGTAGCTGGGTGGAATGCGTTACCGGCAGAAGTGGTATCCAGTAGAACAGTGGACTGCTTCAAAAGGGGCTGGGACAAGGCAAGGGGGAGGGTCAATGGAGGGGAAGGGTGGGAGAGAGGGGAAGCTGCAAAATGAGGGGTGCTAGTTGCACATTCGAGCAGACTTGGTAGACCTCTAGGCCTTCATCTGCTGGCACATTTCATATGTTCGTGTGTGTGGCCTCCCAAAAACACCAAAGTGCCTGTCAGAAAGGATGAGTTGGAGAGAACTAAAATTAAGCAATGTGGCATCAGCCTTTTTTTTTTTTATGGGCAGCACAATAGCAATGAAGGGAGCAGACCTGACAGTGGAAGGCAGACAGAAAATGTAAGGAAAATGCAAACATCGAGAAGGAATGAATGGGAGAACTGAGTGTACTTATTTCACTCTATTGGAGCAGTTTAAGTTTGAGCCGCGTTAGCGAGGGAAAAGATGGCGACATTTAAAAGCTCAATGTTCTAACGGCTCCTGATTTCTCTTTACAAAACGGTTCTGCTTCTCTGAACTTTTTATTACCTGTGCATGGAACACATTTCATGCACAGGTAATAACCAATCAGGAAGTAGGATGTTCTCTAGCCATTTTATAAGGACCTGTTTGTAATGATGGGGAATGTTGGCCATGGCACTGGGGAAACTCCTACTCCTCTTTATTATGAGTAGGGAAACAGTTGTGAGGAAAACATATGTATTAATTTAGGTTTTTGTTATTCCTTTGTGCATTTTCATTTTTTAAGATACGATGTATGTGATGTTTCTATTGTTTAAGCTTGTTCCAGCAGTTTTCATTTTAATAAAAATTCCCCAACTCTTCATTGATAAATGCCATGGGGTCATTTACGTCCACCTGGACAGTGACCAGAGATAGGAAGAAGGAACCTCAGTTTAACATCTCATCCGAAGAATGGCACCTCAGATGTGCAGCACCCTTCCCCTTATACTGTACTACAGTGTCAGTTATGGGTATTACTCCAAGTACCAGCTGTGGGTCTGGAAGCCACAACCATCTGATCTTCTAACCTCAGAGGCAAATGTGGTACCTACTGAGCCATTGTCACTGCTACTGGTACTGTAGGTAGGTAAGCATTTTAGTTTAGTTTAGGATAGTGCCTTTCAAAATCAAAAAGAATTTTACATAAAAACATCTAAGCTGTTCAGGGGTTAGGCTTAAAGGCCCCAGCATCTGGTCATCAGGTTGAGTTAGCTCAGGCATCAGGGTAGGCAAGTCAGAGGAGCTGGGAGTCGGACCCTGAGGTACAGTACTGTCTGGCGTCAGATGAACTGGACCTGGCTTCCAATCATCGGGCGTTGGGTCCTCGGGCATCGGCTGAGAAAGGGCTTCAGACCCCACTGGTGACTTCAGAGTATCTGGTGACTGGATCACCCGAGGAGGCATTGAGGAAGCTGGCATTGAGGGGACCAGCATAGGCTGAGGAAGAGCCAAAGATGACAAGCAAGAAATCATTGAAGAAACACTGGACAAAATAACAAAAACGTGGTTTAGTGCGGAGAAAATGGTGGTCAACAAGCTGAAGGAGTCCATGGAGGTCCAACTTGTGGTCCCCAGCAGGAAAAGAACAGGGATGGGCTGGAGGACTGCCCTTTAGCACCATACATAACGTCGGGGCGGGCCAACATCAGGGTGGTCCCCACTGGATACTGCTAGCTAGAAGTTTTGCATGGTGCCCTAGTGCCTGCTGGCTTCAATCCTAAAGGTGTTACCTGCTGCAAGAGCCCCTCAAAGTAAGATCTAGGTTTTCTGCATAGACTTGGAGTAGAGGCAGTTCAAGAGAGAAGAACTAAAATGGTGCTGGGACTGCATCAGAAGCCCTACGAGGGGAGACTAAAGGGCATCAACATGTACATCCTGTAAGAGAGGAGGGAGATGGAGGATATGATAAAGACCTTTTAATACCTCACAGGGGTAAATAAGGTACAGGAAGGAAGTATTTTTTAGAAGAAAAGTTCTCAAGAACAAGGGGACATGATATGAAGCTGGTAGATTCAGCAGAGATGTGCTGAAGTAGTTTTTCACAGAAATAGTAGTAGATTCCTGGAACAGCCTTCCAGTGGAGGTGGTGGGTTTCAAGAATCAAGAATGCATGGGATGGGCACAAGGGACTCACAGTGGAAAGGAAAGGAAGATGGGAGAAAGAGCTGTTGATCATTTAGGGTCTGTGGTGAGAATGTAGGTAGGCAAGATGGGCAGGCTAGGTGGACCAAGTGCCCTATCTGTCAGATTCTGTGTTTCTGAATGTACCATAATTGATACTAGGCTCTCGGCTTAATCTAACAATAAATATTGGCTTCACCTTGTTAGGGATTTTCTTTTTGTGCTATATTATTAATTGATGTCAGCTAAACTATGAGTAATAATTACATTTCAAATGGGTACTCTGGACTATAGTGTGAAAATAATCATTACATTTTACAATTTTTTTTTATGACAGTACAACTTTAGTAAACCAAGATTATGAAATTATGGAAAAGTTTGGAATGCAATTTAAATAGAAATACATGTATAAAATAATTTTAGTCTCTGTATTCAGAATATGAATGTTTTACTGCCAATATTATGTTTTACAGATAATGGGCTGTATGCATGTATGCACACTGGGCACAAGTGATATGCACATACCCAGCCTGCATAGCAGTGCACCCATGGACAGGCATGCATTGGTCTACATTCACGAATGCTGGGTGTCTGTCCACTACCCTGCCCTCTGGCATGCATGATTGCGGGGGCAGTCTGGAGAACACAGGCAAGCATCCAATCAGAAGTCCATCCTGGGTCCTGTAGTGGATCCCCCACTTTACGTGAGCAGGGGATTCTGAGTAGGTGTGAATCCCAGGAGGTGATCTGTATGGGCGAGTGCCCAAATGGTTGCCCAACCCTTCCATGCAGCTCAGTAGGGTGAGGCATCACAGTAGGGGTATTCCTGGCATGCTGCGGCTGGGAGGTGCCATTGTGGGCCACAGCATGATCCTCACTGCTGTATCCTGCGCCTCCCTTGACTGGCACTATGCACATTTGTGAATGGTTTTGAGTGCAGGGCACACCCCGACACTCCCAGATCATCCACATGTGTAGCCATCGCCTGGGACCCGGGGTCTAGTGCACATGGGGCTTGCAGCCCTGCTGTGACTGCCATTGGGTGGGGTCTGTTGGACCCCCTCTGTGCGACATTCTGACTTAAGATTGCCTATGCACCTTAGGCATGTGGCACATAGGCAATATGTCAATTTGTGCATAGAGCCCAATGTTTGTATATATGCGAGTGCATATATGTAGCTTTTTATACTGTAGTCAATATGTTTAAAGTGTTATAATAGCATGATGCTGACGGGCTAAATAAAGAACTTGCACTTGTATTTAAATTCCCCCTTTTCACAATTACTACACACATTATTATGGCAACAGTGTCACTGGCCCCTACACCTGACCTGCTCGTTCTGCTTATCTAACCCTGTCATCATAATGCTCTCTTTATGACATCACAATAGCTTCCGTAGCAACAGATTGTACAGCAAATGTCACAAGCAGAGGTTTGTGATGTCAGGTAGACAAGCAGTAAGAGCAAATGAACTCGAAGGTGATACTATCTTCCTGTTAATAGGAACAAACATTGTTAAAATTAACAACATTTCACTGTAATACAATTTCCTTACTCAATAAAGTAGACCATCCCTGTGTCAGTATAAGCCATCTCCCAGTTTTTAGGCAAAGGCTCCAGGTTCTCTTCTCTTGTCAAAAAAATTTTGCGATCCAGAGAGCTCCTTGTTTGGCTGTAACTGGGCACCGTACTCATCCAATTTGAAGAGTCTCGATATCGGTCTTGATACTCTGCAAATAATTTCAGAAAGTAATTTTCAGTCAAATGACAATATGACTGGCCTTGCTCTTTTCAATAAGAAATGTATCTTTCACTAGTTACATTTGACAGCAAAAAAATGTTATTTTGTTGTGGTGCTACGTTTATTGTTAAGGTCCAAGATTACTGACACATTGTAGCACACTTCTAATGAAAGTATATCACACTCTAAAACAATCTTTAGATTAATATAAATAGACTCTGTCAGTAGAAGCGCCATCCTGCCCCTCCACCAGCTTCCACTCATACCCCTGTGTTTCTGAATCCTTAGTCCTGCTGAATGATGCCTTACAGTTTACCCCACTCATTCCTTTTAGGATTGTGAAAGTCCATCATATCACCCCTCTCCCTCCTTGCCTCCAGTAAGTACATGTTCAGTTCCCTCATCTGATCCTCGTAGGAGCTGCTCTGTTGCCCCTGAATCTTTTTGACTACCCAGTGTTGCACCTTCTCCACCCTGTCTTTGTCTTTTCTTTTCTGCAGATTACAGAACTGGAACAGAATATATGAAAAAAAGGGATGGCAGTGTTTTGCGGTGGTTGCAGCACAGACCTGAGAATAGAACATTTACATACTTGCTGTAACAGTAGATCTTTAAGAGAATCTCTTTCGTCAGGTCACACCTTTGGAACTATAGCCACCAGGACCACACAGAAATGTTTTTACAAGCAGTCCACTAGGCGCCACCCACGATGACATCCTATGTTGATGTCTTCTCTAAATAAACGTGGGCGACCCCTCTCCCTCCTCAGTTCCCTGCCGGAGATCCTACTCTGGAGACCTCCCTCTAGGGAACCAGGAGACAGTTGACGTTCCAGCTACCAGGTACAGCTGAAAATAGCAGGTAGCGAGAGAGGTAAAGGAGCTCTGAGTCTAAGGGGGATGGAGGGCGGGACGGCATGGCCTAATGAAAGATTCTCTCGAAGGTCTACTGTTATGGTAACTACATAACTGTTCTATCTTCTTCTTCGAGGAGACCTCTTTCATCAGGCCACACCTGTGGAACAAGTCCCAAGCAGTACTGACAGAGGGACAGTCTGGGTGGCTGAAGACTGCAAAGAGAGGAGGCCTTGAAGCACAGCCAGGCCGAAGCCTTCCCTTCTTCTAGAGGCAATGTCCAGACTATAGTGTTTAGTGAAACTGTGGAAAGTACTCCAAGTTGCAGCAGCACAAAATTTCTGCAGCTGAAACATACCTGAAACTGGCAACTGAAGTGGCCATGCCTCTGGCTGAATGGCCAAGAACAACTCCAGGAAGTTCCTTACCGTACTTCCTGTAACAAAAAGTAATACAGATGGCCAACCATCTGGACAGGCACTGTTTTAGAAACTGCTATGCCTTCTTTCCCAAGGGCCAGGGAAACAAAAAGCTGCGAGGACTTCCTGACAAACACACTGACAAACAGATGCAGTGTCTTCCCTACCCATTTTATAATACCTTTTAAACAGCTGTTGTATAAACAGAGTGCACAATGACATGACTCAAAATGTACATTTCATCTCATCCTTGGGGGACAAGACTTTAACTCACTCTTAGCTTGGTCACTTATGAGGTAATAGGTAAACATAATAGTTGACAGTATTTCTGTATATATGCATAGTTTACTAGGTTAATGAAGACTAAGAAGGCGTATGCCCATCAAGAATGTCTCCCACCACCTGGTGGGTGAATATATTTGTTGTTGGTAGTCCTTTAAGATAGTGGTCTAGCTTTGTTTTAAATGTCCCGAAATTATTGGCATCAATGAACTCCTGTGGTAGTTTATTCCAGGCTCTAGCTGCTCTAACAGTAAAGTGGTAATCCCTCTTTTTAATATTTGTCCTGGGTATAAATCAGCTGTTTATTGTGGCATCTGAGGTTGGTTTTCCCGATAGCCAACTGAAAACTACATTCAGATGAAAGTTGGCTATTTTGTAACATTTTATAGAGCAATAATAGCTCTCCCCTATATCGTCCATCTTCCAAGCTCATCAGCCAAGTTCTAGATAGTCTATCCATATAGTACGGATTTGTTAGTTTGGGGATCAATTTAATAGTTCTACACGGCACTCTCTCAAGCAGATTTATATCATGTTGGTGTAGGGGTTCCAAAAGGGTGATCCAAAATCCAAGTGTAGACAGATATATGATCTGTAAAGGGGCATAATAAAATACTCATTTTTATTTATAAAAGTTTGTTTTATACTATTTAACAATCTATTAGCTACGAAGGTTACCTTTTTACAGCGGTCAAAGGTAGTCATTTTATTGTTTGTAATTATCCTCATGTCCCTTTCTTTATCAGACGTCTATAAAGTTTTGTTGTGTAATAGATATCAAAATGGGGGCGGTGGTTGATGACATTGAGGGATGGAAGGGGCTGCAGGATGACCTGACTAAACTGCAGGAATGGTCAGAAACATGGCAACTGGGGTTCAATGCCAAGAAGTGCAAGGTAATGCACTTAGGAGCAAAGAACCAGGGGAGGGAATATCAGCTGGGAGGGGTACAGTTGGGAAACACTGTGGAGGAAAAGGACCTAGGGGTACTTATAACAGGGAGCTTGAACAACTCTGCTCAGTGTAGGAAGGCGACAGTGAAGGCCAGCAAGATGTTGGGGGGCATAGCGAGGGGAATCTCCTCCAAAAGTAGGGAGGTAATCCTCCCCCTGTACAGGTCACTGGTCAGGCCGTACCTGGAGTACTGCATGCAGTTCTGGCACCTGTACCTGAAGAAGAACATCAGATTGTTGGAGGAGGTGCAGCGTAGAGCAACAAAGATGATCCAGGGATTGGAGGAAGCCCTATGAGAAAGGCTGAGCTAGCTAGGTATATACTCCTTGGAGGAGAGGAGGGAGAGGGGGGACATGATTGAGACCTTTAAGTACTTGGAAGGGATAAACAAACTCGAACAGAGGGATCTTCCAATTAAGAAGAGGAAGGGACACAAGAGGGCACAATCTCAGACTGGGGGATTAAGGAGGAGGTAAGGAGACAGTTCTTCACGGAAAGGGTGGTGGACAAGTGGAATGCTCACCACAGGAGGTGGTGGCCAGCAAGATGGTGGGCAGTTTCAAGAGGGATGGGACAGGGTGAGGGAAAGGGTAAATCTAAGGAAGGGAAGAGTGGGAGGCAGCTGCGTAGATGAGGAGCTAGTTGCACAATTGAGCAGACTGACAGACCATGAGGCCTATGTCTGCTGGCATTTTCATATGTTCAGAGATATTTGTAACAAGGATTCTCTTTTACCCATATGAAGTACCACACATTTATCAGGGTTGAGACTCATTTTATTACTGACCAACCATTGTTCGATGGTTTTTAGAGCCTGGGCCAGACTCAAATGTTTGTTTAGTGTGTTGACCTCCTCTCCTAATTTTGTTTCATCAGCAAACTTAGCCAATGAATTGGTAATGTTAATTAAGTCAATTACCATATGAACAAATTGAAAAGTGTTGGTCCAAGTACCAAACCCTGAGGAATCCCGCTAGTGACTCTGCCCGTGTCTGAGAGATGACCCCTGAGCCTCATCCCTCTGTTTATGGTCAGCAAACCAACTACTTATCCACCTAACTAAATCTTGACTTATGCCCAAATTTGTAAGTTTTATAACCAGCTCAGCGTGGGGAACAGTATCGAATGCCTTCTCAAAGTCCAACAGAATGACATCCACTGCGATGTTGTTGACTAAACTAGTACTAGCAGAGTTAAAAGATTACGAGATTTGTGGTGCACGAGTGTCCCGGGATAAACCTATGTTGGCATATGTCCGTGATTCCTTGCTCGTGTAATTCTATCTCAATTCTGTACTTGATTAGTCTTTCCATTATCTTACTACATATAGGGGTAAGATTAATGGGAGGGTAATTGTTAATTTGTCCCCTATTGCCTTTCTTAATTATGGGACCCACGACTGATGATCTCCAGTGGGCTGAAACTTCCCCACTACACATTGATTTATTAGAGTATGGCAAAGGATATGCCAAAGCTAATGATGTTTCAATTATAAACTTGGAGTTAATGTTATCTGGCCCCGGGGATGTATTAACCTTCAGTTGTTTTATAGTTGAAGCAACATCCTACACTGAATTTGATATTAGACGTCCCCAAAACAAAAGTATTTATTAAATATATCTGCTAACTTTTCATCCATAATTTTTGGTTATTCACATTGATGGGCCCAACCTCCCTAGGTGTTTTGTAATTATGTATGAACAGTGTCTATTAACCCCTGTTTTCAGTCAGTTTATAATCTGATAATCCCATGATTATGACATCGGTATGCTAAACCTTGCTTAACTATGTCATAATGATGGGATTACAGGATAGAATGTCACCACCTGTCAAAATTCTTGTAAAGGAAATGTGATCTGCTGTTTGGACATTCATTCAAAACACACACATTCCATTCAGACAGTTACAGACCCACTGCAGTATAGATCACAATGGCTAATTTCAGCACTTCAGTTGCTCAACATACAAACCAGGAGGCATTCATAGCTGAGCAGGAGAACAAACACACATTGAAAAAAAACTATTTTTTATTTTTTTTTCCCACAGTGCTAGTTTTTCCATACTCTATAAAATACAATGCCTGAGTAACAGTGGTCAACCACGGATGTAATTACCTCTTGCGGTTGCCATGACAACTGTAAATCTCTCAAGCTGTGCTCTCGAGGTTTACTTGGTTGTCCTGGCAACTGCTTGAGGTGATTACATCATAGTTAACCACTGTTGGGTATTATCCTCTGTGTAGACATGAGAAGAATGCCTTATTGTTTTTGGTATACGCGGTTCTAAACTGTGTTTTGCTCTTTTCAGTTTTTATTAAACTTTAATTTATGCACTGCAGATTTGTATCTAGTATAAGATTGTTCAGTTCCTTCCTTCTTAAGCCTAGTGTATGTACTTCTCTTACTTTTTGTCTCTTAGCTGAGCCTGTGATCAGTGTAGGATATTCCCTTATTATTATATTTCTTCTTCTTACACTTTTGATTCAAGATCTATAATCTTAATTTTATAAAGGACCAGCTTCCTTTTCAGACAGCTGTAACATCTTTTGTTCTGCATCTGAACTCTTTAGTGCACTTATACTGGGAAAATCAGCCCTATTGTAGTCACTAATACAAGATGTTAGTGATGAGGCAGTATAGTACAGTGGGTTAAGGTTCTGAGCTGCAGATCTGGAGACCTGTGTTTGAATCCCACAGACGCCTAGGTGCATACTGTGTGATCCTGAGTAAGTTATTTAGGATAGTAAACATTGTAGGGTCACCCAACCAGAAACCCATGAAAGATATTTTCCAAGCAAGGCACTGGTCTTCTTATAGCATCAGGAGTCCTGAGAATGACTGTCTAATTATTATGTTCGAAACAAGGCAGCAGCCATTTTGAAATAGGAAGGATGTCACTAAGAGGCAAGCTGCATGTTAATTATAGCTTGCCCCCAGTGACATCACTGTTGGTCTCTTGATTCAGTGAAATGGCTGCTACCTTGTTTTGTTTACAGATGTAGGTATTATAACTCAGACCCTGACACCTACAGGTAAGCCTAATACTCATTTGAAAGATCTTTATGGGCTTTCACAACTTGAGTGATGCCTGCAATGTTTACTGTCCCTTTAACTTTCTTGTGCTCCCAGGTCACATCTGGAAACAAGCTTTGTCTTAGTGTGCTACTCCTGGTTAAACAATGTTCCCTTTCCCCGATGTCTATTGCACATGACATGATATTATATGTTACCATACTATGGTCACCTTCCAATGGGTATTTGATTGAAACTTCAGATAAATTATTTTCCATATTGATGATAATGAGATCAAGTATATTATTTCCTCGTGTGGGTTTTTTTAACTAGTTGACATAAACCCTGACACACCAAGGTATTTGAAAATGATCACACACACACACACACACACACACACATATATATATATAAATAGGCAGCATGCACCCAACATCAGTATGATGGCCAACGGCCCAGAAGGTGAGAAGAGAGCTGTACCACCAGCCATCTGGGGCCGCAGCAATGATTGCTGGGTACAAAGGATGAGGCATGGTGCAGTCGTTGCCATGGGGGGGAGGGAGCACTGATGAATGAGGGGGCAGGGTACGGTTCGTGAATGGGCAGTGCGGACGGGGCACCTGCACACATAGGGGTGTGTGTGTGTGTGTGTGTTCTTATTCAACACTGGGACCTGGGCAATTCCAAAGCGGGGTCTGTATTGTACATCACTAGGCACCAAGGCACCCATGTGTTGGGGTGGGGGAAGTGCATCTGTGCTAATGGGACCGTAAAACTTTGGCGGGTCTGCTGTATTATGGGACACAGATGTGTGTGTGGGGGGGTTATTGCACCCTGTCGAGGTTAGGCATCACTGTGTGGCAAATGAGGGGTCCTTCTGAGGACCGGGCTACATAAGGGCATGAAGCTGCATGGGTCTGGGTGCTATTCATGCAGTCGGACCACACATGCTCACATAAGGATCCACTATGGGACCCAGGAAGGGCATCCGACTAGATACCCACCTGGATTTGCCACTCCATCCTGGCTGCCCTATATGGTCCTGCGTGCTGGGGACAGGGCCACACACAAGTTCCTCCTGGGTGCATGCGGCACTGAATACTGAACACCCTGCACCTGTCCGGGGCTGTAGAGCAAAGTGAGAGGGATATGTGCCTCTGGTGCATAATTCCCGCCAGTTCGTGCATAGGGCCCATTATTTGCACCAGCATGGATGATAACAAGTGGGTTAGGGTGACAGTTAAGAATATTGTCCAACATGCTAGTAATGTCAGCAATTTGAGCTCCATGGAAGCTGCTGCATGTTCTATTAGCTTTGTCAGGTCCACACACACGACTCTGTCTATATATTTCATGATTGAGTCCACTAAGACACATATCTGTCTTGGACACAAGGAACCTGACTTACTCAGATTCGACGAGTGTGATGTGGGCTCGTTTTCCTTACTTAAGATGGCAGAATCAGTGGTCCCACAGGGGGTTGCAACAGTTACCACTAAAGGTTCTAAGGGATTAATTTCATGATTAATGATTACATTTTTGATTATTTGCTTGGAAGGGCTGAATGTATGGTTACATCCATGTTGCCAGAGTCATTTATTGAGCATTCATTTAGAAAACCTGCATTGGAGATATCTGCAGATTGTTCATTATTAATCTGGGTGGTTGATCCCCAGTAGACAAGGGGTCATTATTATCCAAGTATTTATTACCAAGGGGTAGGAAGTGATTACCTAATGGAAATACAAAATCCATTGCTCTCTGCCCTTATTTTTTGTCTCTGCTTGGATTCTATTGTGACCAGATTTTCTTCCTCAGATTACTCTTTGATAACGTCTTCTTCAAGATCTCTTTTTTTGTTATTGCAGGATATATTAGTTACTGTTGTGTTTTTAGAGGAGATCTGGGGTATGCCAGGGTTGTCTAGTGGGGCTTTTTTGTTAATAGTGCTTGAGGATGTACATTTTTCATTGTGATCCACACTACCCTTCTGTGGCATACTAGGGTTATTTATAGCCACGATCTTTAATGCCATTTCCTGCTGGCTTTTTCAATTAATTCTAATTTCTTTTGAAAGTGCTAATTTCAGATTGTAGCACAAGATTGTAGTGACATTTATCACATATAAATTCTCCTTTATGAGTGAAAATTTCAATCATCTTGTACACAGAACTCTTACATTTAAGACCAAACTCTCCCTTTAGAGTCATAATGGTTTCAGCCATCATGTAACTATAACTGTGACAAAACAAACAAATGTATTATATATTAATTTTTTTAAAATTTTGTTTAGTCTGTATTATTTATTTATTTATTTCTAAGTACCCTTATATGGGCATGACTGGAAACTGACAGAGGGAAGGTTCAGGATGGGATGTGAGAAAGTATTACTTTATGAAAAGGGTGGTGGAACCATGGAACAGCCTGCCAGTCAAGGTGGTGGCAGCAGAAACTGTGGGTGGTTTCAAGCATGTCTACCTATCTGTGTCAAAGGACCTCCTTGTGAATGAGCTTGCTCAGAGTTTTCTTACAATAAACTTGAAACTTGAACTTGAAGCATGCATGGGATAGAATGAAGGGGATAGTCATCACTGGTAGAGACATGGATAGGGAAGGAGTAGGATAATCACTAGGGAGAGGTACAATCACTGATCAACGCCAGCTCACAAGTTCTATAGAGATCCATGGGCAGACTGGATGGACCATTGTTCTTTTCTGTCATACCATCTATGTTTCTATGTAGAACAACACCACATATGCAACTACAAGCAGCCATCATCGGGTAAGACAAAACATACAGCTGTTTCAAATGACAACTGCAGAAGCACCGATATGGATTTGTATCTCGACTTGCACACAGCAAGACATAGACACTCACTTGTCGCTGCAGACAGAAATCCATGATACTCAAATCACAACACTGCTTCTGTGTGCAGAAGCACAGGCCTCTGCAGCCACAAAGAGAAATCCATGATACCCAAATTACAAGTATTCTTTTGCCTGCAGAAGTGCAAGTCACTATGGGGACAGCACTTCTGTAGCCTCAGGTATTCAGGTACTCATGCACACTGTAAGACATACACACACACACACTTGATAGGCATACGCATCTGCAGCCACAGGTGTAAGATATATACATTGACCTCTGGCTGCAGAAGCACAGGTGCCACATAATCCATGATACCAAAACTGCAACAGTACTTTCTGTCTGCAGAAGCAGGCCACTGAGGGGCCTCTGCCTCTTCAGCCACAGATGTAGGACATACACAACAACTTCTGGCTACAGAACGGCAGGCCTCCTGGAGCCTGCAGTTACATAGCCAGAAGTAATACTGTAGTGTGGGTATCATGTTTTCAGCATCGGATCTAGAAATTGTTTAAGAAGGTAGCAGTTTTTCAGTTACGCAGCTGCATATAGAAAACCATGCACTAGCGGAGCATGCTATCTAGTAAGGTACCTCATACAGCGTACTTGAGTACTTCTGGCTGCAGTGCCACAGGCCCCATGGGGCCTTCTGTTTGCTGAAACACTGGCTTGCATGAGACCTGTGCTTCTGCAGCCTCATATTCATGCACACTGCACAAGATACACACACAGATGTAGATGCATAAGCACAGGCCCCTGTGTTTTTGCAGCCACAGATAGCAAATCCACAAAGGTGTAGTAACACAGTTTTTTGCAAAGAATTTGCTTTCTGAGATAGTGTAATCATATCCTCATTCATGTAGGTTTCGGGACCTGCGTGAACAGATCTGACTCACAGGGCTCTCTGGGCCCTGCACTAAGGGAGACTCCGTCTGCCTACAGAAGAGTAGAACTCTACAGGCCTTGCACTTCCATGCAGCAGGGGATATCAAGAATTCATGGGGCTATCTGGTGGGCTGCAGAAGCACAGGGTCCTCTGACCCATGAGCTTCTATGTGGTCGCAGATACAGATGCACAGGGCAAATGAGTCCATCTCTCAGCCAAAGCACAAGGCCCTCTGGCACCTGCAGGTATATAGTACTTAGGTCTGTGTGGGCATCTCTGTACCTTCACTTCCCAGGCTGAGGGGTGGTGTCACATGACATCATCATCCCCTCAGCCTCGCCCATCCAGATGCTCCCTGAGCTCACCCACAAACTCAGCTCACCAGTATGGGATCACAAAGTACTGCCAGCTGGGGTGCATCACAGAGGGATTCTTTTTTTTTTACACAATGGGACCTAGCCGACACTGTGTACTGGGCACCTCACTGTCGAAATACCCTTGGGTGGCACAAGGAGTGGGCACCCTGGTGCCACCACCTTTCTTATGGGAAGGGGAGGCAGGCTATACGCAGGGGAGTGGGGTAGACAGAAGCGATACCAGCGGTGGGCATCCTGGCCTGCTTTAAGATTGTGAAGGGTCATGGGTGACCTGGAAGGGGGGGCAGAAGCATGTGGTACTGGGGGTGGGCACCTCAGTCTGTTTTATAAATTTATAAATCTAGGCTAGACAGACAGACAGATAAGGTAAGATAAGAGAGAGACAGAGACAGACACACAGACCACCAGCTCATTGCTCCCACTCTAGCCGGTAGCATGACTTCAGCTGCACAATTCAAGAATGTCTCGCTGTTCTTATACAGAGAATGCAGGTGAACAACTCCACCAGGATTTTTGGTGCTCAGAAACCTTATTTCCAGGCATATACTAAAGTTAAACGGGTCCCATTTACCTAGATTTGGGTGTTTGATTTTTCAGAATACTTAATGTTTTAAGTCCTTTCTAGGTTCTTTTTTTAGTATAGGAAAAAAGCAATGTTTTGGGGTTTGTGACACCTAAGTGATGTGAACCAAAAATGCTCTCACGAACCAAATATTCCGGTTTGTATCAAAGGGTTATCCAAAAACCCTTCTGAGCATGCTCAGAAAAGAAAACTTAAAATCCTTACATCTTTGGAACGGTTTAATACTTTTTCATGACACCTTCGAAAGGCACTACCTCGGCACAGGCCGTTTCTACCCTGAATGTTTTGTGAAGAAATTCTGTATCATCTAGGCTGTAGGTGCAAGCAAAAGAACATGTGTTAGGTATAGGGAAAAAAACTGCACTTTCCCAAAAATTCAATGTTCCGTATCTCGGAAAATCGCACAAAATGCTGTCACAGAACTTTTCACAACCTGACCATCCACCAGCCAGACTATGCATGCCAAATTTTGGGCTATTCCATTGAACGACACCAAAGTTATTAAGATCAGAAATTGGGTTTACCATTAAACACCTTATTCAACCCTAACTATATTGGTACTACTGCACCAGTACAATATATAGTCATGACAACTGCATGAATTTAAAGATGTAGGCCAAAAACTGTAACAAACTGTGATGGCCAAACAGATACCATAAAACAAACAATACAAGCTTTCAATTTCCTGGTTGCATACTATATAGCACAGTTTGGGCAATGTGCTTTTCGAAGTTTGATCAGAATCTGCAACCAGGCATCAATATAAATACATGTAATAAGACACTTACAATATGATCATATGCACTCATGGATGACAAATATACATGTGACACCAAAAAGCAATATATCTCATTCCGCATCATAATCTCTACCATTCAACAAGATACAGCGCATGACAAAGATTTAACATACAGTACACTAAGAAAGTTGTAAGCCAACAGTGAAATGTGCATTATTGTGACAGGAGCCACAGTGAGTTGGTCAGTCACACCACAACATTATCTTATGAATGATATCCTCTCCTGGCCCAATAACTTTTAAACCCACCACCGACCCAAAACATAGTCCCATAATAAACATGGGGCAATGCCAGATGGTTACAAGTTTCAAGAGGAGGTGAAATACACATGGGGTAGCTGAAAGTGACAGGGAGAGGAAAATGGGGCTAATGAGGCAAATCAAATGGAACTACTATCGAGATGAGAGCTCTGCATAGGACCAGCATGTATCAGACTGGTGGGGACTTACTGTAGGCAGGAACTGGACAGACTAGAAAGACTGTGAGCCTTTTCTGTCTGTAAATTTCTGTTTCAATGTGCAAAAATGCCCCTGTAATGTCCCTTCCCACTCAACAAACTTCAATCCATGATGGCGGTGTCAAAGGTGATCTCACCATTAAAGCCCAGAAGGCGTATCACTATACTCTGGCTGTCTTGACAACATCCCTGCTGGCTCTGTACCCTATGGGTCAAAGTCCTTGATGATGTAGTTTTTGCTCCCCTAACCCACAATCGTTGATGGGGAGGGGCAATAGATAAACAGATTCCTAGTTGGTCTCTACTCCCTCCAGCACTCTCTCCCAGTGGTTCTGAGGTGAGGGGACAGGTGTGTGGAGGGGCCCTGAGTGATGGTAAGTGACTATACTAGAGAACTGAATTAGAGCTTACAAATGTAGGAAGAGGAGACTGCTGGGAATCTGTTTAGCTACTGCCCCTGATTGATCAGGGGTTAAAGTGAAGACTACATTATCTGAGCCTTTGGCCAATAAGGATTAAGACATTGGGGGCAGTAAGAGAAGGGGCTTTAGTTAAGATGGTGTTGGGAGGAGGGACAGGCTGGCAGGACAATCATATTGCAATAAAATGTTCATGCGCTTAAACATTAAGACTACTCCCTGCCATTCAATGAGCCAGCTTCATGCCCCGGGTCTGGGACAGCTGGTGCTGACCAGAGAGGCAGCGTTCCAATGTCCACCTTTAACATCTCCTGCCTCGGGGAAGGCAATGCACAGCCACCCCCTGTTGGCTCAGCTAGGAGGTGTGTCATGCAGGAGGTGCATGGTGCTCCCTTATGGAACGGCCTTAAGCTAGCGTATACCCACTCAACTTGGGGGGGTGACACAAAGGTTTCACAGGCTTTGTGCAAGGCTGGTAGAGGAGATCAGAAGGAGGGGAGGGGCTCGAGCATCCTCTGATGGCCCTGGTAGATGCAAAGCCAGGTTGCTTCACAGGAGCATGTCCTGTGGGTGGGGTAAGAGTGGAGGATACAGGGTGACAAATAAATGGGAACTTGGGACAAATTAATTCTCCTCATCAACCATGCTTAACTGGGCTGCCTGGCCCGCCTCCTCCCCAGCGGCTCCTCCTTCTGGAATCCCAGGCCTGTTGAGTGAGGCATCTCCTCGGAGGCCTGTTTCCCCTCTGTAGTCTTGCCTGTGGGGGACAAGTTACAGGTTACCTGTCCGGAGTCCAATAAAGAGGAGGACTGAAGGTAGGAATAGAGTGTTGGACCCCGGGGGTTCACGGGCAGGACAGAGACACTGATGGAGATGGCAGGAGGTTCCCTAGTCAGGTCCAGCGTGTTAAAAATGTATTAACAAAAACAAAACAGTAAGACTACCTTTGCTGCACCCACATCATGGATCAGAAATTTGGGGTGTAAAATATTAAAGGAGCCTTAATGCTCAGTTGTTATAAAGGGAAGTTTAACAAACATTTCTCAATGCCCAACATTTGCTTGCAGGCATGTGCTGTGCAGGTGTTTGATACTGACAGGCAGTACATATGAAGGTTGTTAATTTTTTTTTTTTTTTTTTATTTTGACCCCAACATTTGAAGATACTTGTTTTAGGATTCACCTTATAAACATGACATGTACCATTTATAGTATATTGGCCAAAATGTCATTTTGCACTAGAGGTGGGAAAACACATCTCATCCAGGATTAAAAAAATGACACATCACATTTATGAGATGGTATGGAAAAATGGCTATGTCGAAAGTTTGAAGTCAAAATATTGAAAACTAGTGAAGTTATGAGTGAATGCTGAAATAGTGTAACATTCATTCATAACCCGAGCATTTTACCATATTTGTATACCAAATTTTCAGCATAGCCTTATTATTACCCCACCTAATGAAGCCGGTAGGAGAAAATTTTCAAATCCCTGCCAAAACATCATTCCACACCACTGGAATGTCACTCTGTGCCACAGGTGTGAAAACACATTTTGGCCAGGATTTGAAAAATGACAGCTATCACATTCGTGAGGTGGTGTGAAAAATGGCTATGTTGATAATTTGAGTCAGAATATTAAAATTACCAAAGTTAAGAGCGAGTGTAGAAACATTTTCATATAGTGCAATAACTTTCCATTTTTACATATTTTGAAACCATGAACAAGGGTGGTGAAAATTTAAAATCCCGCCGAAAGGTGATTTTAATGCGATCGCAAAATCACCTTTTGGGCCTGATCTGCATAATTGCACTGCCACTGGTCATGAGATGAGGTCCCAAAAAGGCAATGTTGAAAATTTGGGGCCAAAATATGCAAAAATTACAAAGTCATATATCAAAGTTCAAAACCCCACTGAAAAACATTGAACCACACTTACCTTAATTTCTCATATTGCAGTCGGCAGTTCCAGCAGCAAGACTTCTCCTCAATCAGAGAGTGGATCTTCGCCCTGGGACCTGTTCAGGTGAGGAAGGGCAGTGTGGGGTGGTCACTGCTGAATGGGAGGTTGGGGTGGGGTGAGGGAGTGTGTGTGGGGCAGATCAGCAAGGGATGTTTTTCTGTTTACAGGTTAGAAAAAAAAGCATTGAGGACAGTTTCTTTATTTCAGGGATAGTCCGACACTGGGATTGGACACCCCAGTGTTGGACTCATTGGGGAACTGGGGCAGACAACCTGGAGGGAAGGGGGAATCAAGATAAGTGGCACTGGGGGTGAGCACCCTGAACTGCTTACATTTAAAAAAATATTTATAAGGATGGGAAGGGAGGGCAGGTGGGTGGGCGAGTGACCTGGAGGGGTCAGGGAGAAGGAAGCAGTGGTGGGGGTGGGCACCCCAATCCACTTAATACACACAGAGACAGAGACAGACAGATAGCTAGATATCTCTCAGTTTCCTGATGTTGAAAAGCCTGTCACCCGCTTGCTGACCAGCTTCAAGTAAATAAAAGGCCCGAAGTCCCCTCTGATTGGAGCAGCTTTGGTCCTTTCAACAGCACAAAGTTTCCACCCAGCGAGCAGTGAGTGGCGTCACAACCAGGGTGCATGGTCATTGGTCCAGACTGCCGAGTCCCTTCCACTATGAGCTGGCTGCAATGGGCTCAGCTGTGACACACCTCTCAAATGCCGTTAGGTGTAACAAAACGTTTCTTGCACATGTGCAAACAAATGTAAAAAGATGCTGTTGGGTGGGGGAGGTGCTGGCAGTATGTCAAATATTGTTTATATGATCAAGGAGGTGTAGTGAGCAGGAAATGACCTGGGATGGAGAGATGCTTTTAACTGCCTCTTATTAACCTAAATAATGAGTATGACGTATTCTTGGGTCCCATTTCCTCAGCTGTCTTTACAAGAAGGTACTCACACACTCTTTGCACATATAGACATTAATGGTGTTAATATATAGACATTTTTCTGGTACTAACTATCCCTCCAGTCCCATTGACTGTTTCTTCTCCTTCTCCTCCTCTTCCTCTTCTTCAGGGACTGAGCTGTCCTTTCTCTCCATCTTGCTGACAGATGTAGTCCTTTTCTTTGTGCCTCAGAATTAAAATCCTCATCAAACAGAACCTGATCAACAGCATCAGGTTGAAAGGGACTTGGCTCTGCTGGAGGCTTAGGGGTACCATACAAATTACCTGTTTTTTAAAAATGGAAGAAACAAAAGAGGATATTGCATGTTCAAGGACTGCAGTCATATTTTCTTATCATAACTCATCATAAGTCTATTATGTTTGTTCAGTTGGTTCATCCTTTCAAAAGTTTTGTCTTTCCATCTATATAACCTCTTTCATACCAGAAACATATCAGTGTTTAACAGAACAAAGTCAGATACAGGTAGTTACTATATGCAGGCAGATGGAGCAGCTGTTATGCATGCAGAGACCTAATTGGGCACTAGGTGCTTGCAACGAATATTTAGAAACAATCTTTAGGGGCCACCGCATCTTGATGGAGTTGACTTTCCCCAATAGGGATAGGGATAGATTAGCCCATTTCTCCAGCTCATCCTTTATTTCCTTTAACAAAGGGATCTAGGTTAATATCCACCATAGTGTGATTATTACTTGGAATTCTTAACCCAAGGTAAATAAGAGTTCTTCTTCCAACATTCTTTTTCCAAAAGGATATCTCTCCCATCCCCATCAAATACCTGTAACACCTGTGTTTTTTTCCAGTTAACTGTAAGGCCTGAGAGGCCAGCAATTGATGTAGCAACATTTTAAGTTCCTTAAAGGAATTACCCAAATGCGATAAAAGTAAATAGTAGGTCGTCTGCGTATGCTAAGGTTTCATTAGTTATCAGACCTGTTTTGAGACCTTGAGTGGTTGGGTTTGATTGGATAAGCTTAACTTTTTTACCTATTCTGGAATATACCATTAACATTTGGCGACTCTAAATTCAAAAAGATTACATCGATGGTTAGAAGCTTCCTTTGGGGATCAACAGCACCTAGACTATCCCTCTTAAAACTCAGATCCAAATGGTCCCAAGGGGGATTTGGCCTTCCTAGGTGGGAGACGTATCAACTAGCCTTCCTTTTTAAGCAAACAGCATATTACCTCTTGCCCTCATCTGTTGTTTCACCCCTTTGGTTTGAGGTGGAATGCCATCTCTGCAAACCAGGGAAACCTGATCTTTTATTTAAAAAAAAACACAAGCTTAGGCACATCTCATCCAGGTATACTTTACTCCTTAAAGGTAATCACGTTACTTCAATCCTAATTATCAGTGGACAAATGACTTCCACATCTGGAAGGATTGTGGTCTAACCCTAATATTCAGATGGGGCAAAATATTACAAAATGCAGAATGGTACAGAAGGGGCATTTCCAATGTTGGTGACTTAATTGATCACAGGTCTGGGATACTGTAGTCTTTCTAGGAGATCAGTCAAGGATTTAATCTCCCGAAGTTTCATTTTGTGATTTATCTGCAGATTAGGAAAACCGTAGCAGATATAGTCTTAGGTCCTAATCTTGAGCTTCCTAGCAGGGGGCAAGATTGGACCCTGATTAGTGGTGTTGCCAGTTCCAAGGGCGGGGTCTCTAAACTATACAAGTTAGTGTGCAGTAGCACTGATAGCTCAGCTCCTAATGAGAATGTAAAACCTAAATGAGAGACCGCCCTTGGCTTAAGTATCTCCTCAGAAGATTGGGATTCAGCCTGGAAGAATGCTCATCAGACTTGTAAAGAAGTTCGGGGAGAACATCAGTACTATTATTCTCCAAGTAGACTAGAGAAAATGGATTTCTACCCTGGGGGCAATTGTTGGAACTGCAAGGAGCCTCATGCCAACTTCCTACACATGTTGTGGAACTGTCCTCAGGTGTACCAGCGCTGGGAAAAGATTCATAAGATCTGTGAGACAGTTACAGGAGTTAAGATCTTGCTGTCTACCCTGACCTTTATATTGGGTCTCTCCTCACAATCATTTCCACTTAAAAAACAGATTAACTGGATTCTGTCAGCAGCACTGGCCCTTAAGAGGCTCTTACTTTCTAACTGGAAAGAACAGATTATTCATACAATGTCTGTATAATAATATGTCAACCCTAGCTCAAAATGAGAGAATTTCTCATGTCCTGCTCGATCAGACTTCTGAGTTTCTTGATACATGGGCCCCCTTTCTGGAATTGATAGAATGACATCAGGTATGTTTCTGTACCTGCATTACTAGGTTCTATATTAGAATCATACTACATGAAATAGCTTGTTCAGTCTCATTCCTTGAACTGCTCTTTATTAGTCTGATTAAGACTGGCATAAGAAACCTTTATGAAATCTGTAAATGTTCCTTTACTTGCATAGATGACTTTGTACCTGACAATCTAATGATTATTACATTGTATTTCTTTGTTCATCATAATAAAATATTGATTCAAAAAAAAAAAAAAAGAAATAATCTCTTGTTTTGTGCCCCATGTGGTACTTTGCAAAGCTGGACTGCAAACCATTTCCTACATGATCACTAACTGAACTGCGAAAGCATGGGGAAAGAAACAGTATGAGAATGTGGAGGTGAGCATGGCAGTCCCAGCCTCTGCATAACCCCCCCCCCAGTCACAAGCACAGCACCATCTTGCCGTGTAGAACAATTACAGTCAATTCTACAAGAAAGCCCAGGCTAGTGAACCAAAAAGTTAGTTCAGTGTGAGAAAGGGTTAGGTGGCTCACAGCACCGCCGATCTTTGCACTGAAAGGACAGGGAGAGGGAAAGGGAAATCATGGGACACAAGGGAATAGAAAATACTGCTGGAATGCTCTGGGGATTTCTGGACTACTTGGAAAGACTACAGAGGACCCACAAACACCCGCCCACAAGCAAGCAATAAGGTGAGGGTTGAGTGGTGGTAGCACCCTCTTCGCAGGGTGCTGATCATGGTACAGGTCTATGTAACTAGCACTGTTCCATGCACAGACTCACTGTCAGCCAAAGACCAGCACGTTTATGGGCCCAAATGAGTGGACTGACCAACTAACATCTGACTTTGCACAGTTATATACAGTGCAGAGCAATACTGTCACAGAGGCACTTCACCCCCATGTGAATGGTACAAAAGTGAGGTGGTTATACTGGTATCTGTGACAGGGTAGCTAACCGGCAGATTCTCGGGAATGCATTCAAAACACTCCGGACAACAGTTTAAATTAAACTAAAACTGTGTTGCTTTCAGTAACACATATACAACAAAATAATAGTTTGTATTCAGCTTTACAACAAAGGTTCTTGCAGTCAGTTTCCAGCCTCCTCCACATAACAAAACAGAAACATCCTTTCTTCCTCTTCACCCTCCCCCCTTTATTACTGTAGGCTAAGGTGAAGACAGCTAACAAATGGAACATGCAGTGCAGTGAGGTCATAAAGGGCCTACTTTAAAACAAAACAGGTTTGGTACAAATTCCACCACAGCCCCTGTCAAAACCTGCGTTGCCTGTGTAGCAAGGTGGTGAAGTGGTTTCCGGGTGAAAAGAGCGTGACAGACATACACTCCGTCACAGCATCTAATTGCCGGGATTCACGCATGCGCGCCAACGAGGATGCCAGTTTAATCTAGATGCTCTGATGCCAGTCCATAATCCAACTAAATTAAGTTTAAAAATCTTTTATTTTGTCAGCGCAGTGGTTCTATTCCAACGGAGCTTACATTTGTGGTACCAAACATCTAAAAGTGGTTCCCATGAGTTTGGTATTTTAAAAAAAGATAAGATGGGAAAGTGAAGCGGGCCTATTCTGAATAGGATGCCTGTCAATGGTAAAACAGAGTTCAGTGCACAGTAACAGTCACAGCGGGGCACATGCCAGTCTCTCCACAGCACCCCCTTCAGAAAAGCAATTTGGCACAGGTAGAAATGGCAATATGAACAAAAATTATATGAAATTTATTGAGGACATGCTGATGTCTTTTAAAGAAGACATCGCAGATTTAAAACTGAATGACACTATTACATCTTGTATGGATGCTTCTGAAGAAAAACTTTAATTTCTAGAGGAATCTCTTGCCAAATTGGAAGATTTTGTGGAGGGGGGGAAGCAAGACAGATAAGTGGAGTTACTGAGAAACTGGATGATTTAGAAAATAGAAGGCGCCAGAATAATTTAAGTCTTGTGGGGATTCTGGAGGGGTTAGAAGGTCTAGACATGATTAGATTTGTACATGATTTTGTCCTAGCCTTGCTAAACTATCAGTGGAATAGGCAGATTGAAACTGAGAGAGTCCACAGAGCTCTATTAGCCAGACCAAAGCCAGGTCAAAGACCTAGATCCATCACTGCAAACTTTTAAAGGTTTAATGTTAAAGGGGAAATTCTTAGAATAGCGAGGGAAAGGAAATCCTTGAGTTGGAATGGGGAACGAATCTACATTTTCCAAGATTTTTTGGCTGAAGTAGTAGAACAAAGAAAAGTGTTTGCCCCAGTCAGAGAAGTGCTTCAGAAGCTTAACATTAGATACTTTATGAGGTACCCAGCAGTATTGGTAATACAGAAAGGGGGGTGACTTGCATTCTTTTAATAATGTGGAAGATGCAGGGAATTCTGTTAAAAAACATTGGCCTAAACATTGGCCTGAGTTCCAGACAGAAGGAATCCCCAGGGCCCAGACTGAGAGAAAACCAACGGCTATCGGCTCGCGCTTCAGGCTTGAAACACCCTCGCCGGCCCTCAAACTTGATCAGCAGTGCGCATGAACAAGTAAAGCAAGATCTTAGCAGCAACTCCACTCCCGATACACAAAAAAGCCCTTTCAAAGCAACAGCATCGCTACCGATTAACACCAAGCCCCTTCCTAAATCTATGATCTGGTTAGCCAAGTCCTATCATAAAACAATACCAATTTCCAAAAATAGATACAGATCCCTAGAAGCGACAACCAAAGCTACAGATCAACAAAAAAGACCCAATGTGACACAGCATAGAACTGAAGAGAGGCAGCGCTTTTTCACCCCGACCAATTCCCAAGATATGATTCATGATTTTGAGGACTCCACAACCCTGCAAAACTCCTCTTACCTACAAGAAGTCTGAAAATGAACTCATGTTTGTTGTTTCAGTAGATTTTGGGAACCATGTGGTGTTTCTGATTGTATGCTGCCGAATCTACTAGGTTAAGGATGGAGGATGTCACACAACCTTACATCAGCCTGATTAGTCCACTATGGTCACATGACAACAGAGAACATGATAGCAGAATGCTTGCATGACAAACACAAAGAAACACTTCAAGGATTATTAGGAACTGGATATGAAATGCAGTATGTCTAATTATACAATGGGGGCCGATAATTCTACTGATTGGCTAACTGGCACCTTTTACCCGTGGTAAATGCTACAATATACCAACAGAAAAAGGTGCCAGCCGCCAGTCAGCCGCAGCATGAACTCCCACCAAAATCACTCAGACAATTGGCAAAGCCACCACTCGCAAAGATGGAGACTGTCTAACAGGCAAGATAGTCATGGAACAAAATCACCAGCTCTGAACATCGAATTAACAGGAAACAGACATACTGTGACAGGCACAGAGCGAACGGCGATTTCTTTTTAACCTGACAGCAACAGAGAGAGAGCGTGTTGAAGGACAATAACATTTTGTCAAAGACTCTTTCAACATCACTGTTACATTCTGTTTTACATCTGACAAAATAAGTCTCTTCCTCGGCATGCTCTCTCACTTCTGGGTGTGAGACACACACACACACACACACACACACACACGCACACAGGCACACAAAAAAAGATGCCGCTTGTGCTCCCAAGACTACATATTACAGCCGCCTCGTTTCATTCCAAGCACCATTTCCACTGTCTTCCCTCACAGTTCAGACACCCTAACATTAGAAAAAAAAAATGTACCGGCAATCCCAGAGTGTCATGCCTCCATGAAGGTCATTGGTGCAGCTTTCATTGCTGTAAATGAGAAGAGACAACCTGAGCGAGTCGGTGCAGTCAGATCGGTAGCTGACCCACATGTCCATGGAAGAAGATTTTTTTCCCTTGATGAATACTGAGCTAAGGAAAAGAACCTCCTTAACAAGAAATGACAGCTAAAAGTTGTACAAATCATGGCTGGATAGATGAGCCATGATACTGAGCATACGGCTATGAATATGCATATCCCAATATGCATATGCATATGCATAGGCACATACCCTATATCATGGCTCTGGTTTTCAGCCATGATTTCTTTCAGTTTTAGCCCTTGTTTTTCCTTAAGAAGCACTTTTTCCCCTTGTCCGGCCCGGTGGCGCTGAGTGTTGAGGCGCTGGACATCACACCTCATGTCACGCCGTCGACCCGGGTTCGGGAATGGATTTGGGCCATTTGGGGGCTGGCTGGGGAGGTAAGAATTGAGCGTCACTGTTCTCATTCCTCAGGGTGGGGGGTCTGTACTGTGTGCATCAGCACAGCTAGAGAATTCGCCCATGCCGGGGTGTAGGCTGCCTCACGGAGGCAGAGATGGCTCCACGCCATTGCATGGTGCGTGGGTGCAAGGGAGAAAAAGCAGAAAATGCTGGGACCCAGCAGGACCCATGATAGCCCCGATGAGCCAGGGACACGCTCCACGGGGGTCATAACCCTGCAAGTCCGCACTGGCGGACAAAAACAGTGCCGTGATAAAAAAAAAAAAAAAGGCACTTTGCCCAATTCAACATTTGTGAAAGACTTTAAATAAGTCTTCAGCTCAACAGGGATGGAGGTAAGAATGCAGTTGCCTCCTGGTGCTTCATTCTCCCTAGCAACAAGGAACTATTTTTTGGGCGATGAATAAAAAAAATATAATATAAAAGAAAAACAATTATTTCTTCATTTTTTTTTCAACAAAAAATGGGAACCATTGTAAATTCGTAATATACCACTCCAGGGTGTGGGTTATGCTGGGATTTACCCACGGCTGACCTGGTTTGACCGACCAAACCATGCCAGCTATGGGTAAATCCCAGCACAACCCACACCCTGTCGTGGTTTATTGTTTAAATGAACTTGAAATGGCTAAACTCAGAAAGGTGTTGCAACGCATTCGCAGGCAGGCTTGATAATTATCAAACTTGTACACAAAAGCAAACTCTGGGGGACTGCCATTAATTCTTATTATTCAGATACTCGTACTAGAAAATTTTATGGCACCAGTGACATCTAGTGGCTTCAGTTAAAATTACAGTGTGTTTAGTTAAAATGTTAATATTCTCTGTTGCCTTTTTTTTTTTAACAACTTATTTATCTTTCAAAGGTAATTTGGAAGATGTGAGGTGGCAAAAATTCAGGGACTCCTCTCCCTCCTCATTGCAAGAAAAAAATCTTGGTAATCTGAGGTGTTGTGGTGAGTTCACATTCCTGTCAAGCGTTGTCTTTTCAGGAAGACTGGGCCAGGTGAGGGGGACATTGGACCAGTGCTGACTGCCAGTGGATGACACATCTAGGGGTGGATATTGGGCTAAGAATCTCTATCCCAGAAACTCGGTGGACCCCAATGTACATCTACACCCAAGCAGTTTTGAACGGTGTTTTACCTAGTTTTATATGTCCCAGCTATATTGGGGTTGGCTATTGTTTGTCTACATAAACCTCAGTATATAAATGGTATATCAATAGAGGTAAAGCAATCTCTAGTAACAGGAGACCCAGATTCCCAGCCCCTGACACGTTGCTCCTCAATGGATAGAAATACCCTTTGAGGGGGCAACTTACCAGTGTGAGGATTTTGTGAATTACATGGCTGCTCTGTTGTAATGTTGACTAAGCAGGGCATACTGGAACCAGAGGATACTTCCTAAAAGATACACACTGCTTGTGGTTTTGGGACTCTATTGGTCAACAGATTTCTTCTAGTAGCAGATTGGGGTCTAGAGACTTTTTGTTAATAAGATATAGAAGTTTTTGGGGTGGACTTGATATCCAAAATGTAATTCTAACCAACTGTATCTAAACTTGAACTAATCACCACTCCCAAGGGTTGTAGAATTGTATCTTTTCCTTTTTGTGTTACTGGAACAGCTCTCGTCCACTGGGGAATTAAATGCTGGTATCTTGTGTTCACTAATCTGGTACTTCTAAGAACGGACACAATGGGCAGGAATGGTAGGACGACTCCAAAATTACTGGAATGTCCTATGTCAATGGCTAGTGTGCTATAAAGAAAGATTCTGTGTTGGTTTTTGTTTGTACTTTCTTTTTATTGTATTGCAAAGAAACAATACAGTTTACATTTCTCATGCAAGAGACCAAGAATCAATACAGCATAGTATGCCAATATAGGAAATCGTGACATACATAGCACCTCATCTTGCAATCTTATATAGCAGGAGTAGACGGAAAAGGAAACTTAAAATCAGTCCCAAATAATGTCCACATATTGCCAGCCACTTCAATGGCATAGGTATGATCCTGTAAAGGAGAAAAATAGGAAGGAAAATCCGCACTCCATATAGTGCTATTTAAACCAAGTTAGATCAAATTTTTAAAGGGGTATAAGGTCCAGCTTCATCTCATACCCCATCTCAGTCTGGATACAAACAGTATATATCAACACTATAGTATTCTCATCCCAGTAATCATCTGTACAGAAAAGAAAATTACCTATGTAACCAGGTACATTTAAGCAAAATAAATTGCTAAGGGATAAATAAAATCCCTCCAAATCTTAAACTACTAAATTCAACACTGGCAACTGGAATATTACTTATTCAGCATTAGTTATACTGAATAAAGTCCCAATTAGGTAATGATCAGGACAGGACAAGACAGTTCAAAATCTGTTACTCGCCGTTTCTCCTCAGCCTTCATCAGATTCTGACTCTTCTGCAACACACCGTGGTGTTCGACAGGCAGAAAATTCAGCTTCTGTGCACTCCAGCCATCACCCTGCGTCTTTCAGATCCGACAATTGCCAGGATTTGCCACTGTAGATAATCCTCAGTCTCGCAGGTAGCAAAAAAGAATGTACGATGCCCAGATTTCTCAGCCTTTGTCTCACCGCATCAAATTGTTTTCTCCTCACCCTCGTTTGGAAGGACAAATCTGGAAAAAACTTTATGTCCCAGTCTTGCAGGGTTATTGGATATGTCGCTCTGGCTGCAGCTATCAGTGCATTGCGGACATCCGCTACGATTGCTCCCAGCAAGACAGCATGTACTTGGGCTTCCTCTATAGGCCTGACACGAGGGTTAATCCGGTATGCTTGGCACAGGTGAGACCAGTCGAAGTCTTTAGGCATGGTTAGCGTTTCTTGCATCCAGCTTTTTAGAAAATTAAGTAGGTGAGTGCCTTCGACCCCTTCTTGGAGCCTCACCAAATGTACATTACCAGATCCAAGTTCATTTTCAAGGCTCTCCATTCTCCACCAAAGTAGGCTGTTTTCTTTGGCTAGCACCACAGTTGTGGCTTGAGCAGATATAGTTCTTTTACCTACAATTTCCACTGTGTCTTTCAGCTCCATAATTGCCACCTCAGGCGATTCTAGCATTGTCAGGGATCTTTCAATTTTAGCGTCCATTACCTCATGGACTCTAAGATAGCTTTCCACAGAGATTCTCCAGATGATGAAGAGGGCTCCGACTAACTTGCAGCCTGCTCATGTTGCGAGGCCTGATACATGGTAGGCCTCGAGGCACCTGACTGGAGATTCTGTGCGTTTCTTGTTCTGCCCATTTCAAATCTGGTATTGTGCAATAGCTCTTGATATAAGGAGCACAATGCAAGTCTTTAGAACTAGCTGTCTGATGTTCTTTAAGGTTTCATTCATATTTTACTGAGGTAATGGTGTAGAGCATGCAAGATGAACGTCCTGCTTGGAAGTTGGCTCTCTGGCGTCCCTTCAGATTCTGTGTTTTATCATAATGATCACTACTGCATATAAGAGGAAGGAAATATTCGGAAACAATAAAACAGATTGAACTTGAATGATTTGCCTGATACTTTCAAAGGCACTATTTTATGATGCCTGGAAATACTGGGACCTCCTATACTATTAAACTGTGGTTTTGACATTTAACAATTTATAAGCCTAGAAATATCTGGCATTGAAGAGAACTGGATTGTAACTGAGTCAGAACCATTAAAGGTACCGTAAGATAATCACTCTGTGCGTTCTCTCTTGGCTCTTTTCCTGAGGATTCGACTTAACTTTTACTCTAGGAATTGTTGATAAGTAAATTAGAATTAAATAAACTGTCACATATTCATCAGTACATTTTAAGATATTATTTGATAAGGTTACGTTAGATACTTTAGAACTTAGGGTTTCAGCTTTATATTTAGAGTGTCTGTTTTAAATCTAGTTTTATATGAGGAATACTTTTTAGTAATAGTTTTATACCTAGTTTATTTGTACTATTAATCAAATTCTTTATTTATCCAGGTGAACATCATTGAGCAAGCTTATTTACAAGGTGAACCTGCATTACACAAGTCAAGTAACAATGCATTTATATACAGACAAATAGACAGTAGATGTAAGAGTACAACAGTACAGGTAGGCCTGCAATAGACAGGATAAGTAAAAATACATCTGGATTCAGGTAAAAGACAGTCGGTAAGGGTATACATAACAATAGGATAGCAAGTCAGTAAAAATTTATACCAGATACAACAACATACATGGTTTAGTATTCCTGTAAGGTAAAAGCATTATAGTCCAGCGAAGAAATTAGTTGAAGTGGATGCTGCAAGTGAAGAGACATACATAGTCAGTTTAAAAAGACCCAGGCGTATCAAGGGGGAGACGTGTTGGGAGAAGTGGGCAGTCAGTGGGGGGGGGGTCTGGAACTGGGATAATACTAGGAGTGAAGGAATGAGATGCAGTGGGTATACAAGGAATAGGTGGGTGAGGGAGGGTGAGATTTAGGGTGGTAGATAAGTTGGTGGTTCAGGGACAAGTTATGCACTGATACAAGAAGGAAGAAGGATGGGAAAAGCAGGGAGGATGTGGAAGGGGGGTGTAAGAAAGCTAGGATCATTGGAAGCAGTTGCAGGCTTCTGTAATGTATTTTGAGTATAAGGTCTTAAACACAGTGAGACTAACAGGAGTCCTCAGTTTCAGTGATTTCTGTATCACATTCCAGAGTGACGGTAGAACGAATCCTATGGCAGCTCTCCCAAAACGCGTTAGGGCTTTGGGCACATTCAGAGAAGTCAGTGAACAGCTTCTTAGGGCATAGGTTCCAGGCATACTGAGAGTCAGGCAATCAATGTACTGTGGAAGTTTGCCAGTGATAGCTCTGTATGTCCAGAGAGCTGCATTTTTATTTCATCTGCAGTGTAGGGAGGTCCAACCTACAGCCACATATAAAGAGCAGTGATGGGTGGAGAAGGGGAGACTAGTGATGAAGCGCAGGGCTCTGTGGTAAAGTATGTCCAATTTACAAAGGTATGAAGTAGCACATTGGCTGTATATAAAGTCGGCATAATCAATTAGGGAAAGGAACATAGACTGAACTAGCTGTCTCTTGGCCTCTGTAGTTAGTAGGTGGTTTAACCTGAAGAAAAGACCTAGTCTCTGCCTTTTTTTTTTTTTTTAACAAATCCTCCAGGTGGTCTTCAAAGGAGAGTTTGAAGTCTAGCCAAACCCCAGGTATTTGAATTTCAGCACACATTCCAGGGTTTCTCCTAGGAGGGTGGTGACGGGGGGTACAGCAGGGTAGGCTGCATGGTTAATAGGTGAAAATAGCATCGCCTTTGTCTTTTTGGCATTAAGTAGCAATTTTTTTTACTAAGAAGCTACTAGGAGTACTAGAACTAGTTTTAAATTTTCAGAACTTTTTAAAGCTATTTTACTACAAAACTGTTTAGCATATAGTCAGTTTAGTTTAAAGATTTTTTGGACTTGGCAAGTATACAATATTGAACTTCGAGTTTGTTATAAAATGTTTGTTTTAAATATTCTTATGTGAAATGTAAATGGCCTTGGCTCCCCTGTCAAAAGGAAAAGGAACTAATGCATTTAAAGGAACATAAATGATGCAGCTTTTCTCCAGAAAACGCATCTTATACCAGAAGAAGCAAACAAACTACAAAGACAATGAGTAGGATAGGTTGCTCATAATTGCTTTTCATCAAAAGGGGGGGGGTGGCTATTTTAACCCATAAGGGAATCCCTTTTGTTAAGAAAGAGAATGTGGTGGGTTTAGAAGGCAGAATACAAATTCTCTCAGGATCCTTGTATGGCAGGAATGTAGCATTTGCAACGTATACCCCCAACCCCAAATGGCAAAAGAGGTGTATTCTTTCAGGAATTGCTAGCTATTCTTCCACCCTTTAAAGATTATAAGATAATATGGGGGGGGGGGGGATTTTAACAATGTCACGGATACATTAGACAAAACAGGTTCCACAAACCAAATAAAGCAAATTAATTCCCATAATTATTTACAGGAGGCAGTAACAGACTTGGGTCTGTTAGATGTATGGAGGTTAATAAATCCTAAAAGCAAAGACTTTTCTTTTTTCCCAGCAAAACATAATACCTATAGCAGAACAGATTATCCTTTTATGGCACTTTCATTGTGAAACTCCATGGTCTGCTAAGAGTGGTGCTATAGTTACAATTGAGAGAGAAAATAAATGACAATATAGCCAAAACCATCCCTCTCTTTCTGAGAGACTCTAAGTGGCACCAGATTTTGAAAATGGCCTTGATGAAGAGAGGATCTAGCCTCTTATATAAGCATTTCTCCGACTGTGATATTAACATCACCCGCTCAGCTAAAGTTGCTTGGGAACAGGATCTTAATGTTTATATTTCCGACCAAAGTTGGGAAGTCATGTGGGAGAATACATACGAGTGTAGTAAGGAGGTTAACTGGAGGCTGACTCACTTCCAGATACTTTACAGGTAATACTGTTCCCCATGGAGACTGAATAAAATATTTAAATCCCATCATCGAGGCTGCTGGAAATGTGGAGCCCCTTCAGGATCCTTGGGTCACTTGTCTGGCAATGCCCCAGAGTGCTGATAAAATGGAATTGAAATCGAATAACATTTCTCTAACACATCTGCCAATCGTGTCCAATCTTTCTCATCTGCATTATGTATTGGAGCACATCAGGGGGACTATGTGCCTGTTCCTCCCACATCTCTTTTATGAGGTTCAGCATCCTTCGAGGTTATTGCCTGCACAACAATTCTAAGGGTGAGAAACCTGTGAACATTTGTAGCACTTCCCGAAATGCAAACATTAAATACGGTAACAATCCATCCCAGTATTTTGCCTCAGCTGAAACAATTGCTGCATCTTTCAACTACGCCATCAGTCTGAGGGTGGTACACTGATGCCTGGATGGACTTAACGTTCAGTAAAGCACACTCCTCCCTCATAAGCTTTAGAAACAGACTTTGACAGCAGATAAGGACTGCTTGGCCCACCCAAGCTTCAAATTTCTCTACCTACTGGATAAGCTGCAGATCCTAGTTAACCAATAACCTACTTCTTCCTACCCCCACCAGAATTGCCTTATGTCTGGCCCATGCATTCTTGACTCCTCCACTGTTTTGACTCCATGACCTCCTCAGGAAGGCTGTTCCATGCGGCCCAAAAAAACACTTCCTCATGTCCTCATGTTGCCGCTGAGCCATCCCCTCATCTTCAAATTGTGCCCCCTTGTTCTTGCACATCTCTTTTTCTGAAAGATGCTCCTCTCTTGGACTTTGTTTATTCCCTTGAGGTACTTGAAAGTTTTTATCATGTCCCCCTTCTCCCTCCTTTCCTTGAGGGTATACGTATTAAGCTTCTTTAGTCTCTCTTCGTATGGTTTGTGGTGCAGACCCCTGCACCATTTTAGTTGCCCTCCTCTGGACTGCCTCCATCCTGTCTATGTCCTTGTGGAGATGGGGTCTCCAGAACTGCATGCATAAGGTTGGTGCCCTGATCAGTTAAGATCTCCTTTGGCAGCCTAACCCAGGAAAATGCATCTACACTTTGACTACTGACAGAGCGGTAGTGGAGCACGTGGTAATAGCCTCAAAGTATTGGGTGGCATAATTCAATATCACAGTATACAACACCCTGCTAAACGTTTTACCAGGAGCCCCACCATATCAACCCCACTTCTTTCAAATGGAATATCTATTGCAGATATAGGAATCAATGGGGCCTCTTTAGCCTTCTGAGGACAACCAACTGACACTCCGGACAAAAAGCACAAAACTGCCGCTTTCTTCCATACACCTGGCTAGAAACAAAAACAGGTAAGCATGTGCTTCTTGGTTTTCTCTCGACGCAAGTCACCCGCATTAAGTATGGTATGAGCAAGCCTCGATACTGCTCTTCTTGCAGACCGGGAAACCAGAATCTGATACTGTACGGTTCTCATTTGTTTTTCCTATTCCGCCCTGTACAACATTTTTTCAGTTCAAACCTTGGAAATATTTGTGCTTTTTGTTGCTGAACCACACTGCCATTTACCACAGCTAGGGTCTGAGACCCATGTTTAAGAGCGTCATCATTTCTTTGTTCAGAAATTATATTAACCAGATTTTGTAACATGTCTGGCCTGACCTCTGGAAGTGCCTTGTAACCTCTTGTTGATGTGGATACCTGTTCATCAGATTCACTTCTTACCTTACTTGAACCCAGGTCCTTGCAGTTCCCAGCCACTACAACCTTGGAGCGAGCTGTTACCTTGTTTGTCTTCCTTTGTTTATGCCCCTGGGACCCCTTCTGGGTCAAACAGTTTGGCATCAGTGCAGGGAAATATCTGTTCTAATCCCTCTAGATCCTCCCGTGAGCATACACTTTCTGAATTATTTTGTAAGAGGGCTTGAAAACCTTCCCAGTCTTGGCTGAGGACTACTGGCCAAGGTAGGGTTTTGCAATTCCCATCTTTATTTTCCCTACCCAACTGCCCACTTTTAACCACACTGGAGCTGTAGGATATGTGCAGGTATCCCCATGTACACAGGCAACTTTTATGGGTTCTTATCAGTGGTCTACACTGGATCATGCCACTGATTCTGTAACCAATGTCTGGCCACAACAGAGTCAGCCAGAGCTAAAACTGTTTGGTCCCCCACTTGTACCGGGACTGTATATGGATTGGAATGGGGTCCACTGTTGTGGTCTGTAGCTACACATCACACAAAGGCACAGCCCATACTGTCACAAAACTTATGGATTTCGGATTTCATCAGTTACCATATAGTTGCACTGGACTATGAATGCACTGTATTATGTATAAGACAAGGCCTCCCTGAGGCAGCTTACTACCAACTCATCATGCATTGCTTTAGCTACCAATTATATAGGTTTTAACTGCTCATTAGGTGAATATGTTGATAGTTCTGCCCTGTTTTAGCTACCAAATGTATAGGGATTAACCCGTGCTCATTGTACTTATACTCTGTATGATTGCTCACCCAAATTTATTCTATGTATGTACTGTATGAATGTCTATGTTTTATTCTGACGTGGAGCCTTTAGAAATGAGTCTATGACTCAAAGGGTTGTAATTCCGACTTCCTAAATAAATAAATAAATCTGCTCCACTTTACCAGTGTGAAAACATATAATGGGACTATCCGGTCGCTGGCCTGTGCCCCCCCTTTGGGTGACTGGGGACCAAGGTTTTAGGACTGTGGGAAATCGCACTAGATCCTTGGGTATACCTTTTAAGTATGAAGGGGAACCACTTCACCATTTACCCATACCAGTACACTTATACCCATCCCCCCACTGGCCTTTCTCCCCTCTTCTAAAGGGACCTCTCCCTCAGGTCACCACCTGAGGTTTGCCATGGGCTCCACTCTTCTTAACAGCCTCTGGTCTCTTCGCTTTCAAATAATGCTCTGTGACTTTAACAGAAGCAACAGGGTGGTTTGCTTGTGATGACTCACCCAGTCACCCAGTCACATATTCGATCTGGCAAAATGTTCAGATACTGCTCCAAGACAAGTAAATCCAAAATGTCCTCTTTGAAGCACACCTCTCGTTTTAATTACCAGGTAGCCAAGACTTTAAATTTTTGAGCTGCCACTCTGGGCCATGTTTCAGCTTTAAAACAAAATGTGAGCAAGTTCCAACAATAGCTCTCTTCAGTTATCCCAATCCAGTTAAGGACAGTCACCTTTACCTGGTCACAGTCTCCAACGGTGGCATCGTCTAGACTCCGATAAGCAGCTTGTGCATGTCCAGTCAGATAGGGTGGAAGTGCAAGTGGCACAGCTTTCTAGTGGCCAGGCAGGGGTATTGGCAACTCTCTCAAAAGTCCTCTGGACCCATTTTTGTTAGCATGGGGTGAGGCCCAACAGCGACTGGATTCCGTGTGGACTGGAGCTGGGGCATAACTTCTCTCTCTGTGGTTGCAGCACCTGCTTCATAAACTCCTGCTGTTTTTGGTCTTTCTACGCCTGCTGCTGCTCTCTCTGTGCCTAGAGTTGTGCTTGCTGTTCCATGCAGTCTCTTCACATCTGGACCTGCTGTGCCAGTTGTTGGACTCTGGAGTCTGTTGTGCAGCTGAACCTGCTGTCACACTTGCTGAGCCATGCAGTCCCTTTGCACCTGGGCCTGTTGTGCTTGCTGTACTGCAGGTCATGTCACTACTCTAAGTCCATCTTACCCCTATTTTAGATAAGGGGAAGTTCGTTCCCACAGTTAAAGCCAAACACGTGTAACAGTGTTGGAGCGAGCTAAGATTATTGGGGGAACCCTCAGGAAAAGAACTCCAGGCAAAGTTCAATGAAACAAACAAACAAAAAAAAACATTGCTTTACTTCTGCACCAAACAAAGGTTCACAACAGCAAGTTTTGGCAGAGTAAATACAAAATACTGTTCAGCTTCATTCAGCTTTCCAATTCACAGCAGCCCGGCTGTGATTCTCCAGTCCCTCCTTCCTCTTGCATTTTCTGGTTTTCTCTTCATGGCTCTCAGGTAAAGCTCATCCATGCCCCTCTCCTGCAGGAAATTCCAGACCTGCATGCAGCCAGTACAGATGGCCTTTAAAGGGCCAGGCCAAAATCAATAGGGTTGGGTTTCAAATCCCCCATTCTCCTACTAGTATCTTAATGGAGAGGGGGTCCACAGTGAAGGTTGTATAGACCCCTTCATATTGCATTACTGTGATAAGCTAGTACATTTGATAGACACTTTACAATATGCACTAAACTGTATCTAACAGTATGTTTGCTGGTCAATAAAGGGAAACAGTCAGCACAGAGGGCCCTACACTCAAGTGTGGGGCTGGTCCCAATGTGCACTTTATGTGCAAAAACATTTTGGTTTACTTAATGTTTACTATAGTAGAAAATGGAAGCTACTGCTCCTTGACCTTATGGGACAACAGTCAAAAATATTTTGGTTTACTTAATGTTTACTATAGTAGAAAATGGAAGCTACTGCTCCTTGACCTTATGGGACAACAGTCAAAAATATTTTGGTTTACTTGCTGTTTACTCTAGTATAGTAGATTGCATCAGACTAATTTTGTTTACTTCTAGGCTGACATCTTCTGTTACTACAAATCCCAGAATCCCCTGCAGCTGACATTAGAGCAGCAGGCAGCAGTGGGAGAGTCAACAGCCTGCAGTACATGTTAGAGTTTTCATAATCTTTTTTTTCTAATCTGTTTTATCCTCCCCCCGGTCACAGGCAGGATCTCCCGTCACCTACTGCCAGGCACCTGGTTCCCGTCCGGCTGAGGCATTGCCACCTGTCCTCCTGGGACCATCAGCCACCTGGAACACACTGCTGTGCTGCACCCCTGGCTTACCCCTCCCCTCCCATGGCCGGGTAGGCCTTCAGCTCCACGGCATTACTTCCCCGCATTACTACGCCGACCCACAGCAGACGTGAAGACTAATGATGTCCCTGGGGGATGATGACTTGAGTACAGTGTGGGACATGGCGGGCTGCAGAGGTTTCATCCTCTAAGTCCTGCACCATTTTCCACTGTTCTCCCCAACCCCCACCAACAATGTGCATCATGACTGGCAGCCATCAGGGCCTGACGCAGCCAACCCATGGATATGGTCCCTTCCTACTAGTCACTGATCCCCTGCACCACCACCCGTGGTCATCCAGGTGGTGGTAAAGCCGTGGGATGTGGCACCCTCCCTCCCCGGAGGATGACAGCTTCCTGTGTGATGCTCAATCCTCCTGTCCCCGCCGGCGTTGCGATGGGCCACTTTTATAATCTCTGATCAGATGTTTTCCAGTTCTGCTTTTCTGCAGGGGCTTAGTACAGTCTTCTGTGATTGTACTCAACCCAGGGAGGATAGTGGGGCCAGCACACAAAAGATCAGAGCTTATATATAACACAGACTACAAGCTAGTGACTCTCCCACTGCTGCATACTGCTTTAAAGTCAGCTGCAGGGATTTGTGGTAACAGAAGACGTCAGCCTACAAGTAAGCAAAATTAGTCTGATACACTGTACTACACTACAGTACAGTAAACAGTACGCAAATCAAAATGTTTTTGCCCCTGCTGTCCCATAAGATCAAGGAGCAGTAGCTGCAGTTTCCAATCGCTCGTTTTCCCGTCAGACACTGTAACTGTCAAACAGGGAACAGTACGATAGGAGGTGCTGTGCTGAAGCAGCTAGCACATGGGGACTCAATTTTGTTGTTCCGCATTAGTGACACACTCGGGAGGGTACAACATGATTCTGACATCACTATTATGGTACAACAGCACTGGGAATCAGGTTGGTTTCCATATACAACAAGTCTGTCCTACATACTATATGTTAATGTATGTACTCTAAATGTACTGAGAGAAGTGTATTTCGTATGTGATTAGTATCCACTGTACTTCTACTTTTGTAACTAAAACTTTTATATTGTAGCTTTTGTACATGAAGGGACACCATTGCAAATGAGCTTGTCTCAGTGGTTAAATTCCCTAATAAAACTGAAATGAGCAGCTCCCCTGCTTAAACTTCTTTCTGTCCTTGGAAAGTACAAGAGTCACGCTGATGAGTTAACTGGAATAGAACTGTTTATATTGTGCAAAAGTCCTCTGAAGCACTGGAGGCATTATATTGGTACCATGCAGAGTCATAAGCATTTAAAACAGCAGTTAGGCTGGCCGGCTTGTCAGTGCAGTGATGACACAGGTTGGGGAACAAGCATCCATCATCAGCGGTGAGCCTTGAGGGGAAGAAGGATCAAGCATCCCTGAGGACATGCTCCCTCTAGGAAAGAGATTATATGCTCTCTGCTGCAGGATCGCCACCTAGGATTACCTGCGTTATGCGATTCAGCAAAGGAAAGTGCAGTGCAAGGGTATGTTGAAATGATCAGACAATCGTGGACATGAGGATGCCACTCAGATGAAGACAGTCCACACAAGCAGTGTGTTTAATTTCAATGCAGAATTCCATGCCTGCATCAAAATCATATTTTTTTTAAGATGGTTATATTTCATTCTTTCATTATTGTTTCACTTCGTCATATTTTGTTTTCCATCAACACAATCTAGAAATCAGTATATTAGTTGGCCAGTCAGAAAGTGGTAAAATTAATAAAGTGCAACTCGACTATGGGCATTACAGTGTCAGCATTGGGTATAAACTCCAGCCCTTTCTGTTCTGGGACTTACCATCATACGTTCCACTCTCTAGTAGGATTCCACTCTCCTCTAGTGCCTTGAACTGTTCAACGGTTATAAAGTTGTAATCAATCCCTGGAACTTCACCTTCTCTAGGGGACCGTGTTGTGCCTATAACCAAGAAAAGATGAACAGAACATTAAAAAGGGGGACTAATATGATGCCAACTGACTGATACCAGAAACATTACGAAGAAGATTTGCTTTTTTGTAATAAAAGCTCTGTGTTTAATATTAGAGTAGAGTAATGTGAGGAGCTGTACTGTACCTTAAGAAACCAAATAACTAGAATCTGTTGCCCTAGAATTTATGAAGTAATGGATTAAGTAAAAGGTCAGCTCAGCTGAGCAAGGATGGAAACAGGAGTGCACAGCTTGTTTGCCGAGTAGCAATTTACTTGAAAGTTAAAGGTCAGGAAGTACGGTGGAGCGTCAGCCCAGTGGCACTGTGGTAGTGCAACTGCTTGCTACACTAGCAACCGGAACTGAGAAATGAACTCCAGTCACTCAGGGGATCGGCCTCAGGTGGAAGGATAAGAGTATCCCCAGGACAGCGGGAAGGGGTGTATTGCTACATTACTGCCACCTGGCAGAGGCCGGGTCACAGTCCATCAGGTGGGTCACCAAGAGGAAAACAGGAGGTAGTAAGACACTGCTAATGCAGATGTGTACAAGCACATGCATCACTGTAGGCTAAACACCCCCTGGGCAGAAAAACAAGTGGAAGACCACCCCAACTGGCAGAATGGAATAACACCCCTGCAGGCCCCACAACCCTGACAGAGGTGCCCTCTCACCAGATGCTGGTGCGGGGTAAGTGGTTTACATACATCCGGGGAATGTGGCTGGCGAGACACAGGGTGTCAGAAGATGGAGTCTGATGGGGCAGTCACAAGGAGCCAAAGAAATTAAAAAATAAATAAATAAATAAAAAAGTTTGTCTCCTAGGTAACCAAATGCAGCTAAGCTCATAAGAGAAAATGACTAAGTGAAAATCACTCAGACATTTTTGGTGAACTAAGGTCTTGCTATGCAAATTTGCTCCCAGTACTTGTTTTGAAAGCAATAATGGTGAATGCAGTTTACTCCAGAGGTACAGCAAATTGTTCGTAATGCACACATCAGAAACAGAAAACAGCACATATACTCAACAGAAAATAAAAGCTTATTCAAAATTAGGAAGGTGCAAGATCCTAACAGTGTCTGACAGAACATTTACTAAAATAGAATTTGACTTGATTATTGAAATTGTTTTATAAGATAAACATAAAGGGGTTAAGAAAAAGAGTGGCTCTAATATAGTCAAGATATTTAGTTGGCTGAGAGTTCATTTTTTCTGTGTTTAGTGTTTTTGATTAGTACAGCACCAATAGAAATGTAGTATTTCTTTTTCCTTCCCTGGCTGATGAGCTTGTATAGTATGTAATACAGTATGTGCTAACAGTTATACCTTATTCTCCTTGTTTGCTTTACATGTCTTATGTAAGCTTATCTGATTATTTGATATTTTGATGTATGAGTATATAAACTTTCAATAAAATATGGATTACAGAGAAAAGAAACAATCTCGCTTACATATGTGATCTGGGAAGGGAGGAATACAGGGGACAATCATGAAATATACAGAACAAATAAACATACTGACTTGATATACAGATACAGTAACAGGTAACACAATACTTGCCATAATACAGTGACAACACAGTGCTGTTGCACATAGTTTACAGTTGTCAATCACCTGTTGTGCATGGTTTTCTTAGCCAATCAGAAAGGTACAGCAGGTGGATATCAGTAAATCTGCATTCCACTGCGCTTCACAAATACTAATAATTTACATTTAAACATTCTTTTCGCTATGCATCTTACTGTAGATTTAATAATTTTTATTTATTTTTTAATTTATTACAGTCTCAGAATTAAACCACTTGAGCTCAGAGCTCTTTACATTTGTTCCACATCAAGTTCACAATATAAAAAATAGTAGTACAAGAGTACACAGTAATGGAAGAGGGAATTATATAATGAAGCAGACAAGACAATCAGGAATTGGGAATAGGGGACAAATAATAGACTTACAGGTATTAGATGCCCGACTGTGACTACCGGTCAGTTGTCTGTGGTGGCAGGTTAGTAGACAGGAGATGAGTGCAGGGTGGGCAGGGAGGAGCCCCAAGTGCCAAGAGAGCAGGCGATACCATGACAATGAAGCTGGGCAAAGGGGGAGGCTGTGTGTGTGTGTGTGTGTGTGTGTGTGTGTGTGTGTGTGTGTGTGGAGGCAGATGGTGAGGGTGGGGGAGAGGAGGCAAGGAGGAAGGAGCAGTCTCATGGAAGGTAGGCAGCAGAAGTGGGAGGTGAGGGTTTGGGAGTTGTGGGGAAGGCAAGGGAAGGAGTAGGGATAAGGGTGAAAGGTGAGTGAGTGGGAAGAGGGGACAGGGCTCGAGGAAGGGGGGGGAGGAAGAGTGGGCACCCTAGGGTATCAGTGTCAGAGGAGTGGAGGCGAAGCTATGAGTGACAGTCACACTGGTACTCATTTAAAAAGTGTCGTTTAAGGTGGACTTTGAAAGCACACAACGTACGCTGCTGCATAAGATCTTCCTTAAGAGAGCTGAACCAGAGCGGGGCACAGTGCGCAAAAGACCTTTGTCCTTGGGAAGTGCGGCATTTCGGTAATGAAGGACCGGTGTCCCGAGCTACGAGTGTGCCGCAGATTAAAACAAGGCACCAGGAGTAGGTGGGAGGGAGGGTACCAAGACTGATCTTTTTTGCCAGGAGGCAGGTATGGAATTTTAGTCAGGCAGAGAGAGGGAGCCACTGCGCATTGGTGTACAAATCGCAGGTATGAGTCAGCCTAGGTGCCCCTAAGGTTAGCCAGCAAGCTTTGTTTAAGGCAGTTTTTAAGTGCCAGAGGACAGTATCAGTGGCTGAGCCATATATAGGTAGTCCGTAGTTGACAAGGGAACCCACAGAGCTGTGGACTGCTATTTTGATGGCTTCGGGGGACAGGCTGTGTCTGTGACAACAGAGCAGTCCAATACATTTGTTGATTGCTTTGGCGGTGTTGTCAATGTGGGCAGTGTAGGACAACAAGTTGTCAACAGTGATCCCAAGGTATTTAAAATGTTGGACCAGTTCCAGGGAGGCCCCAGCAACATTACATATTGATAAAGGGTAGTTATGATGCTTGCTATGGGGCTGGCGAACAACATGGTCTTAGTTTTTTTTATAGCTTATGGTCTGTGACCCACTTCTCAAGACAAGTGAAATCACTTCGAAGTTGATGCTCCAGTTCATCAGGATTGACCCATGTGTGAAGACGACTGCACCGTCAGCACAGAGTAGGATGCGACACTGGCTGGCTTGAGGGAGACTATCCAGGAATAATCTGAATAGGAGGGGACCCAATATCAATCCCTGTGGGACATCAGAGCAGACAGGTTTGCTATCTGAGAGGGTTGAACCAATTCTAACTTGCTGGGATCTATGGTCCAGATAGCTGCAGAACCACAAAACTGCTTCAGGAGCCAGGTCCATTGAGGCAAGTTGCTCAGTTAGGAGGGCATGTTTAACAGTATCGAATGCCTTAGTCAAGTCAATAAAGATGGCTCCTGTAAGTTGTCCACGAGCAAGTGTTTTGTGGATGTGACCAGCGAATTCTAGAAGGGCTGTGGTGGTGCTATACCCAGTCCTAAAGCCATGCTGCTCAGGACAAAGGAGTTTGTACTTGTCTAAATATTCGACCAGTTGGTCCGCAACTATTCGTTTGAGGGCCTTCGATACAGGTGGTAGCAGGGAGATGGGTCTGTAGTTTTCTGTAAGGGCCCGGTCCCCACTCTTATGCATGGGTGTGACTATCGCAGCTTTCCATTTATGAGGGAATACAGCTAGTCACAGTGACAAGTTAAGGATGTGGGTGAGTGGAGCCAGGATTTCTTCCAGGGGGAGAGAGAGATTAGATGCAGATCAAGGGTGTCACCACTGAATCTCCCCTTACCGAGCACCTTCCAAAGATATTTCCTAGCATCCCCAATTGAGATGGTCTTGAACCAAAAGAGGGGATCCGCAGAGGACTGTGGGCCAGCAACGAGGTTACTCTGGTGGAAGAAGTTGGGAGGGAGGACATGGCTGAGGTCTGTAAAGGCTAGACTGAAGGTGTCGGCTATGGTTTTAGGGTCAAGGACAGGAAAGCCATTAATGCTGATCATGTCAGGGGCAGTTCTGTGCACCTTGCCAGTGACCTCTAAGGTTTGCCCAGAATTTATGGCCATCATTCCAGTGTTTGGACAGGGCTTCCTTGTAGTAGAGGTTTTTGGCTACACGGTTAGCCTTGGTGCAGCTATTTCTGGCTTGTTTATATTTTAGCATGTCAGACTGCTTCCCTGTGGCTCTAGCTGTGCGCCAAAGATGATCACGGTATTTCATACGATCAAGGATGTCTGGGCTCATCCAAGGGTTGTAATGGCCCTTGATTTTCTGCCTTTAAGGGGGCATGGGTATCGCAGATAGTCTTAAATTGGAGGATGAAGTGGTCCAGTGCACTATCAACGTCAGGTGCCCCATATATGGCTGACCAGTTGGTGTTACGGAGATCAGCTCTAAGTCGGTCAGCAGGACCGGGCCTGAGGACTCGGTCTGTGACTGTTCTAGGAGGTGGTTTGGTGAATTTATTGGTCCAGTTCAACATAACAGGGGAGTGGTCACTGATATTATCTGGGACGACAGAGGTGTAAGAGGCGTGCTCTGGATGATTGGTGAGCACCCAGTCAATCAGGGTGCTTTTGCCCGTCCGGTAGTTAGTCCGCGTGGGGGCATCGACAAGCTGTGTGAAGTGGACAGACTAGACAGCATCCTTGAAGTGGTTTGCCTCAGGGGCAAGCCAGTTAGTACTAAAGTCACCAAGCAGTATAACCTCGGAGCTTGAAGATTGGCTACTAAGGTAGTTGATGACAGCTTGGAGACCGTGGGATGAGACCTTGGGGGGGATGTAGACAGAGAGCAACATTAGTGACTTGCTTTGGGCCCCAAGGAGTACCTTAATGGCAAGGACCTGAGCAGAGGTCCCAAAGCTTGGAGGCTTAAGTACAAGACTCCTGTAGGCTATCCTTGAGGTAGAATGTACAGCCTCCACCTCTTTGACAAGCAGTCCTGTCTGAAGATCCTGTAGCCAGGGAGGCTGATGTCTGCATCGGGAATCCTAGGGGAGAGCCATGTCTCTACAATGGATAGTACATTAGGGTTATGGAGGGCTACCCAGGCTTGGAGGTTATCAAAATTAGCTATTAGACTGCGGATATTTAGAGAGAAAATAGTTAGCATGCCTGACTTCAGGGCATATATCCTCGGTTGTCGGAGGCCTGGGTTGGGGTATACGTTTTCAGAAAGTAAAAGAAGCAGGAAGGCAATTCTAAACAAGTAATTTTGAGGGGTTTAGCTGACCTTGTGTTGTTTCTTAGGCAGATTCTAAAGGGTTTTTGTCAGAGTGCAGGACCAGTTTGAGGGAAGTATAGGAGAAGGGGGCCACGGACAGGTCCGCTGTGTCCAGAGCCAGGCGTGCCAGTGAGTGTCGTGGGGCTTACAGGTGGGAGGCAGGCCTACTAGTGGGTGGATACATACCTAGAAATGGGGGTGGGGTTAGGTCAAGCTGTGCCTGGGTGGGCAAGGATGTACACAGCGAGTATAAGGAGGGATAGAGAAGAGACGGCAAAGAGTATAGGTGTGGAGGAAAGAGCTAACTGCAGGTGCAAGTTTTATTTAGGTAGAGTGGGAAAGACAGTGGAAACAACTGGCAGAGTTGAGTGGGAAATCACTCAAGTAGGTCAGGAGAGGTCGGGAACTAGAGGGCAGCTAGGGGGAGTGGTTTAGGAGCAGTGTGGAGGAGTAGATGTATTTAATAGTGGTTGGGGTTGGGGTTGAAGTGTGTATGACGGGAATAAAATACAGTGAGGGAGTCTAAATTAGCCCAAAGTAGTCTAGGCTAAATACAACATTTGAACAGCAGGGCAAGAGCCCGCTAACAGAGCCAGCTAGGAATGCACCAATCAGGATTATCCTGGGCCCGTAGTGTCCAGTCAGCTCAATGCAACGGAGCGGAGAACCAATCCAAGTCAAAGTCGTAAGAGTCAGGGAGTCCTAGAGACGAACCTAGAAGCTACCGGGGGGGGGCTGCCCTAGAATGGGCAGGAGAGGAACGAGATGTCCGCTGGGTGTTGGCCCGTCCCAGCTCGATGGACAAGCCGTGAAACACAGGTTCAGGCTGGATCTGGGGAAGAAGAAAGCAAAAGTCAGGGAGATTTAAGTGGTGCAGCAGGGGAGTGGCAACAGAATTAGACAAAGGAAGGGGGGTGGAGGTGAAAGGTAGGAGGAAATCAGGACACAGACTAGGGGTTGGGGGTATGCTGAAGACAGTTGGCACCAGAGGAGCTAAAACAGAATTAACACAAGGAACAATGGGTGAAAAGAGAAAAATGCTAATTTAGGCCAAAGAGAGCTAGCACACCAAGTTTTGCAGGACAGTGCGGCGGTAGTGGCGGGGAACTGTGTGCGAGTGAGCACTCAGGGGGCAAGAGATAGAAAATTTGAAAGAAAAAGAAAGCGGGACCCAACGTAGCCTCGGAGCACCAAGTATATGGGTCAGAAGCAGAGCGTAGGTGAAAGGACAGAGAGATTAGATAGGGCTGGCAGGTGAAAAGCACAGAGTGTAGATAGAGCAGGTAGGTGAAAGCACTGAGTGTTAGACAGAGCAGGCAGATGAGGGAAAGTGGGATTTTACAGAATAGGCAGGGTAGGGTTTAGAGCCAAAATAGCATTTCTAACAATCGATTAAGCAAACAAATAAGGCAGTTCAGGCAAACTAGAAAGTAGGTAGGTCAGACACAAGTAAAAGCAGGCTAGTAAAAAATTAGGAGTAAATCGCAGGCATCACAAAAAATTACACAGCAATGGTAAATTACACAGGTTACACTGGGCTGAACTTTACAAAATACAGTGAGGGAGTCTAAATTATCCCAAAGCAGCCTAGGCAAAGTACAACATTTGAACAGCAGGGCAAGAGCCCGCTAACAGAGCCAGCTAGGAATGCACCAATCAGGATTATCCTGGGCCCGTAGTGTCTAGTCAGTGCAATGCAGCAGAGCGGAGAGCCAATCTGAGTCAAAGCCGTAAGAGTCGGCGAGTCCAGGAGAAGTTCCTGGAAGCTGCCGGGGGGGGGGGGGCTGCCCTAGAATGGGCAAGAGAGGAGTGAGTTGTCCACTGGGTGTTGGCGTGGCCCCGGCCGCATGGGCAGGCCCTGAAACATGTGCTCAGGCTGGATCTAGAAGCTGCCGGGGAGGAAGCTACCCTGGAAAGGGCAGGAGAGGAGCAAGTTGTCTGCTGGGTGTTGGTGCGTCCCAGGCCGCATGGGCAAGCCCTGAAACATAGGCTCAGGCTGGATCTGGAAGCTGCCCGGGGGGAGGCTGCCCTAGAATGGACAGGAGAGGAACGAGTTGTCCGCTGGGTGTTGGCATGGCACTGGCCGCATGGACAAGCCCTGAAACATGGGCTCAGGCTGGATCTGGAAGCTGCCGGGGGGGGAGGCTGCCCTAGAATGGGCAGGAGAGGAAAGTGTTGTCCGCTGGGTGTTGGCACAGCCCCAGCCACACGGGAAAGCCCTGAAACATGGGCTCAGGCTGGATCTGGAAGCTACCCTAGAATGGGCAAGAGAGGAGCAAGTTGTCTGCTGGGTGCTGGCGCAGCCCCGGCCGCATGGGCAAGCCCTAAATTATGGGCTCAGGCTGGATCTGTAAGCTGCCCTAGAATGGACAGGAGAGGAACGAGTTGTCCGCTGGGTGTTGGCATGGCACTGGCCGCATGGACAAGCCCTGAAACATGGGCTCAGGCTGGATCTGGAAGCTGCCGGGGGGAGGCTGCCCTAGAATGGGCAGGAGAGGAGCGAGTTGTCTGCTGGGTGTTGGTGCGGCCCCAGCCGCATGGGCAAGCCCTGAAACACAGGCTCAGGCTGGATCTGGAAGCTGCCGGGGGGAGGCTGACCTAGAATTGGCAGAAAAAGAGCGGTTGTCCGCTGGGTGTTGGCATGGCCCCTGCCGCATGGGCAAGCCCTGAAACACTGGCTCAGGCTCAAAATGTTCTAGTTTTGTAACTTTAAAACTGACATTTTCCCTTGCTGATATGCAATAAAGAAATGTCAATTAAACGGAGAATAATAGATAGGCAAGTATGTGTTATGAAGTTTTTTTTTTGACCCATAAACCTTGAGAGCGAATGCCCACACATAGATTCTACATGATAAATACCATGGAACACAATGAGCATAATTATTTGATGATTTAATTACTTCAACGGCAGTAAGTCCAACCCAAATAAACAGCACAATAGGCTTAAAGCATCGGACTAACCAAGAGAGTAACAGCATGATCCGTTTTAGCATGAAATAGATTTCATAAACACAATGTGGCTTCCCACATCATGATCTGGACAAAACAAAGTGATTCTCAGGAGAGTTCAATTAATTTTCAGTGGGAGGTGATGAAGGTCAACAATGGGTACTAATATGCTCATGGCATATAATCACATAATTCAAAATGTGGAACAGAAAAACAAGCAGTTAACAAGTGCTTTTCCAATGAATCACGTACATCATGAATTCTCAGAAGGCATTAACAAACAGTGCTTGGAAAGGTCCTCAAAAGAGTACTAAAAGAGATAACTGAGGATTTTAAGAGCCAGAGTTTGACAGACATAACACAGCATAGATTTACCAATGGTGATTATACCAGTCAAACGTGTTAGGATTCCATAATAGGTAGTCTGGCATTAGGTAATGGAGAACCAGTGGAAATCGTTTACTTGGACATTAGCAAAGCATTTGGTAAGGTCCCACATAACTGGTAAACTGGCACTCCAACATTACAAGTTGGATAAATTCCTGGTTGGGAGATTGACACCAGAGGGTGTTGGTCAAAGGGCACCTGTCCAATTGGGGCAGGGCTACTAGTGGAGTCCCCCAGGGATCAGTTTTGGGTCCCACATTTTACACCATGGTAACGTCAATGAAAGTTTCAGGTAATGCATGGATATACAAATACGCTGGTGACTGCAGATTTGGGGGACTTGTTAACTCGAGGAAGGACAGCATATTATTACAAAAGCAGTTAGACAAACTTTCAGTTTGGACATTGGTAAATAAGATACAGTTTAATGTAGGAAAATGCAAGGTAATGCATTTGGGGAAGAACAACCCACTTGTAAATTATAAATTAGGTAATACTATACTGCAGGCATCAACTGAAGAAAAAGACCTAGGCACACTAATAACGCAAGATCTTACCTTCAATAGGAATACCACAGTTAAGGTCAAGAAATGTCACAAAATTGTAGGCTCGATCTTGGCTAATATAAAAAGTAGGGAACCTGAAGTGCTAGTGCTTCTCTATTCTAGTCTTGTTTGCCCACACCTGAAATATTGTTCCCAGTTTAACTTGCCTCATACAAAGAGAGGCCGTAAACTTACAGAGGGTGTGCAAAGGAAAACTACCAAGAAGATCAAGCCTTTGAATGATATGGGCTATGAGAGAAGATTTGGGATGTTAAACTTGTTCTCAGCTAGATACAGGCAGATTAGAGGCAACCTTTGCCTAATGTACAAGGCAGTAAACAATGATTGGCCACCTATTCCTCCTGCAGCCGGCTTCCTCTTAGCATAACCTCCCTCCTCCCTGGCTCCCTTTTTCCCCCGCGGAAACCCTCCAGAGGGTCCATTCCATAGCAGGGTTCCCATCTCTCCCCTCATGCATCTGCCACCTTACTGTCTCTACTGTCTCTTTGCCTTTCTCTCCCTTCTTCCTCCTGCAACTTCCTCACCTTTCCTCCACACAGTAGCCCCCAAACCTACCACAAGGGCCCGACTGTGCACGTACACAGTCAGTAATCAACAATGCTAGATATTAGATGCAACTGTAACTTAAGGAATCTGAATGTTCTCTGTATGTTATGGTTTGGCGATATTTATTGTAATGAATTTGTACTGTGTGTCCAGGACCATCTTGCAAATAAGCTTGCTCAACGATGTAAACGCCTGGTTAAATAAAGTTTGATTGATTGATTGAGTACTTTAGGGAGACCATTGGTTTGACATTACATGAGGGCAAAATCACAAGAAGTAATGGTTATAAAATAAAAGGGGATTTAATAAGAACAACCAGGAGAGGTAGCTCCTTTACACAGAGGATTGTAAGGCTGTGGAATAGCCTTCCACATCAAGTAGTTACAAGTACAAACATTACTATCTTTAAAGCCAGGCTTGATGAATACATGGGTGACAAGAAGTATGAGTTCCTCGAGTTCTTTAAAGGGCCATGGCCTACTGAACTCGTAGTTTTCCTATGAACCTATGAAATGCGTTAACATAGGACCATACTATAGGATAGTAAAATGAACTTGACTCTGGGCTCGCTAACAAGAGACAGATTATTAATGTACGAGGTAATGTGTCTAGGTGGGCCGATGTCACCACTGGTGTGCCACAGGGATCAGTCTTGGGACCCTGTCTAACATCTGTGTGTGTGCAACAACAAAAAGCGAAGCTGTTTGGCTCCCAAAATTTGCTGATGATATTAAACTAGGATCAGTGGTGGGTACACAAACTGATATTGACAGATTGCAAGCTGAACTGTTAAAACTAGAGCAATGGGCCCTAACATATGGAGAAATGTAGGATAATATGTTAACCCCAATGCATTAAGCATTCTTTACAAGGACATACTCTAAGGGAGACAGAGGAAGAAAAAGATCTTGGAATATTAACGTCCAATAGTTTCGGGTTCAAGAAAGACTGCTACTTGATGGCAATAAAAACAAAGCCAACACCATCTTGCAAGCTTTCTCTCACTTCGCTCCCAAATACTGGAACTCGTTTCCTCATGTTATTAAGCATTCATCATCTCACCACTCTTTCAAAAAAGCACTCTTTTCACACTTGAGCTCTACTGGTGCCTGCAGTTGCCTCTAACTTCCTTTCGGGTTCCCCTGCTCACCCCAAGTCTAACTTTGTTTATGTACTTGTACTTATCTCTATGTAATCTCCTGGATGTTTTGTTGTTTCCCCACCCATACATGGGTGTTTTTACTCTGTGTCATTGTTAGTCCGCCCTGCGTGGTGGTCCCATGCTTTGTGTTTATGCCTGACTTGTCCTCTGTATTTTTGTCTACTGCATGTTGTACACTCCTGGGTCGTGCTTGAAAATAGGCAGGTTTTTTTGCCTAATATACTTACCTGGCAACCAAAAGCTAATAAATAAATAAATAGTACAAGATATATTCACAGTAGGGACAGGAATGTTGCACTTCGCTGTAGGAAATAGAGACTTAGGTCTAAGCAGGAACACAGGATCCGCTGGGGTAGAGACAGATACGGGTTTGTGAAAACAGGAAACCAAGAGGAACTGTGCCCGGAGGAGGGGGGGTCCACGTCAGGACTGTGAGAAAGACTTGTATCTGTGTGGTGGAGGGAGACCCAGAGGGTCAGACTGCTTGAGATAACATAGTAACACCCTCCTACCGGCATGGCTTTCACTCTACTATCACTACCATTGCTTCAGCCGTACACTGTACCCATTTAAAGACATCCATATTATATTTAACAGATATTTAATCTGGGCGTTAAAATCTATATACTTACAATGTGAGTAAGGCTATATCTGTGATCTATTAATGTATTTGCTTAATGGTTTGTTCTTTTTTTTAAATGAATAAACTATAAGAAACCAAAAAAGACATCCATAATCTGGTGCCCACTCTGCTCTGGTGTTCCATCTTTGCCTTCAGATTAAACGTTGGTTTCCCCAACTCCCGAGTTGACTTCACTATGCTGACCTTGCAACCTGGAGGTATGTGGGGGGGAGGTCGTGGGGGGGCAGCAGAGCAGCATATTTCGTTCCCAATGGTCTGTGAGTGGAACAGCAGCATTTTTAAAAAATATTTTTCGGAACATGGTGTAGTGCTCGCTGACAGGCTGAACTTGTAACTGCCTGTGCCAGCTGAAGTTGGGTGGGGTTGGAGTGGAGAGGTCACTCGCTAAGAGAAAAAAGAAATGGCGATGTTAACCTTTTTATCATTCTACTGGCCCATTAATATTTAGAACAATATGAGGCAATGGAGACTGGGACTAGTTATTTCCCAGTCTCTGTTGTCTCATACCAGACCAGCAGATGGTGCTTGCAGCCAATCAGCAACCAGAACAGACTTTGCCCATTTTCTAACGGAAAAGTTACCTACTCAGTACCTCTTGGAAAGCGTGTCTATAGCTGATCAATTGTAAATCTCGGTACCTGTATTTGTCACTCACTGTCTCTTCCTCTGCTCGCTGTACTGAAAAAAGTTTAATAAAAATTTTACTAATAAAAAAAAGGTGGTAAAATCCCTCCTAGAGTTCTTGCATGAGAGCAAACCATACGCAAGATAAGAGGTACAACAGCTTTGCACGCGGATTGGCTGAAATCATGCTACTGATTTACAATGCTTGATATCAGTGCTCTGACTTTTTAAAACAAATTATGTTTTCTAACATTTCTGCTTACTTTTAGAAATGGATAAGGAGAAGAAATGCAAGACCAGATATTCTTCTTCCTCTACAGATATCATAATTTTTTATGCCACGTCCACTCAGAAAGGAAGATATAGTAATTAGTCCCCGAGAGACCAGCCAAAAAAATTCCTTCCAATTCCTGCACTGCTCGCTATACCTCTACACTCATTTTATGATGCAGGTATATAGATAGTGCAGAGGCAAGCTCCATAAAGCTATATGGGACACATTTTCAAATACTGTTTGTAGAAATTTAAACACACTTGCACAAATCAAAGTCAGCGTTCAACTAGCTGCTACTAGGAAAGCACTCAACTGTATATTAAAAGGGGGGACAGCTAAGTAGAGTAAAAGTACTAATGTAGTAGGATAGCAAGAAATTTCTGGAAGAATCTTCACTATTCCTTGTTGTATAGAATGCCAGAAAGTAGTTAATTTAGGATAGTCAACCAAACATGGTAAGACTTACTAAGCCTGAGCCACAATGCCAGCAATGATGAGTTGTAACAGTTGCATCGTACTTAGGTTGTATTGGCAGTGTATGAACAAATTGCATATGCACTTTCCAAGCATAATCTCACCAAAAGTGCATAGCTGTGGTACAGCGAACTTGATACATGCCTGTTCCCATGGGACTCTTGAACAACAACACTTAGTTTCTGTTCCCATCAAGCTTTTACTGCTAATGTATTATGGGGTAAGAATTAATAATCGTTTGTGTACGTCTGAAATCAAATGCATTCAATTAGTCTCAAAGAAACATAGAAATTGGCAGCAGATAAGGCTGCCTGGCCCACATAGTCTGCCCATTTTGGCTGAAGTCACAGCAGATGTTGCAGGCCTGTAGATCGGGGTCTGCACCTAAGCAGCAGATGCAGGCGCCGTGATAGTCTTTCGAGGATTTTCTTCCCACAGGCACAAAGACGAAAAAGTTTCCTCAGGTCTGCTGCTTTCGGCATAAAAAAGGTAAGTAATCACTTTAAAATATAGTGATAAATGAACCATGGAGAGAAAACAAAAAAAATCGAGGTAAGTAAAGATTTTGGAAGTCGACTGAAATGACAGTAGCTCTGTAGGGTCTGACATGTGCAGGTCAACGGTGGGAAAAGAACTAAGAAGGCCGCGGAAGTCGCCCACATTTATAGAGGAGGTACGATGCCAGTGAGTGACATCACTGTGAGTGGTCCCCTGGTAGACCGCTAGCTAGAAAACCTTCTGTGTGGTCCTAGTGCCTGGTGGCTCAGTCCTATAGGTGTGGCCTGCTGCAAGAGATACCCTTGATGAAGATCAGGGTATAGCCCTGGGATCAGGGTATATCCATCAGAAAACGAACATGGCCAGGAAGAAAAGGCTCTATAGGTCAAAAAACTTCAATCAAGTGGACACTGCAAGTTTATTTGTTCAGAGAAATAAAACATCCATTAAGGGTCCAAAAAGTCATTACAAACTTAAATTTCACAGAAACATAGAAACATAGAATTTGACGGCAGATAAGGACCGCTTGGCCCACCCAGTCTGCCCATTTCCCTACCTACTGGATAAGCTGCAGATCCTAGTTAACCAGCAGCCTACTTCTTCCTACCCCCACCCCAACCCCCTAGAATGGCCTTATGACTGTCCCATGCATGCCTGAATTCCACCACTGTTTTTGACTCCACAACCTCTTCCGGAAGGCCGTTCCATGCATCCACAACCCTCTCTGTGAAAAATACTTCCTTAAATTACCTCTGAGCCGCTTCCCATCTTCAAATTGTGCCCCTTGTTCTTGCACCTCTTTTTGAAAGATGCTACCCTCTTGGACTTTGTTGATTCCTTGAGGTACTTGAGCGTTTCTATCATGTCCCCCTCCCTCCTTTCCTCGAGGCTATACATATTAAGCTCCTTTAGTCTCTCTTCATATGTCTTCTGGTGCAGACCCTGCACCATTTTAGTGCCCTCCTCTGGACAGCTTCCATCCTGTCTATGTCTTTGCGGAGATTGGGTCTCAGAACAGCACACAGTACTCCAGATGGGGTCTCACCAGCTGTCTGTACAGAGGGATAATAACTTCCTGTTTTCTACTGGTGATGCCTCTCCCTATGCATCCCAGTATCCCCCCAGCCCTCCTTGCTGCCCTCTCACATTGCTTGCCCACCTTTAGGTCATCTGATATGACTACCCCCAGGTCCCTTTCCATTTTTGTTGTTGTTAGTATCTCACCCCCCATTGTGTACTCTTCCCCTGGGTTTTTGTTTCCCAGGTGCATTACCTTGCACTTCTTAGCATTGAATCTAAGCTGCCATACATTTGACCATTCCTCTCACCTTGCCAAGTCCCTTCTCATCCTTTCCACCCCACCCTGTGCATCAACTCTGTTGCAGATCTTTGTGTCATCTGCAAAGAGACATACTTTTCCTTCCAGTCCCTCTGCTGTCGCTTAATAAAGACACTGAAGAGGACTGGTCCTAATACTGAACCCTGGGTACCCCACTAGTAACCTCCTTTCTTCTGAGTGGACTCCATTTACTATTACTCTCTGTGTCCTATTCTCCAGCCAATTCTTTACCCAGGCTGTCATCTTGGGATCCACTCCCAGGCTGGCTAACTTGTATATTAATCTTTGTGTGGGACTGTATCAAATGCCTTGCAAAGTCTAGGTAGCCATGTCCACAGCCCTCCTGATCTACTACTTTGGTCACCCAGTCAAAGAAATCTATCAGATTCTGTCTGGCATGACCTTCCCGCTGTGAATCCATGCTGCCTAGGGTCCTGTGCCCTCTGGCCTCTAGATACTCGACAATTCTTTCCTTCAGAAGTGATTCCATCATTTTCCTGTCACGGAGGCTAAACTAACAGGTCTGTAGTTTCCTGCTTCTGCCTTGCTCCCACTTTTGTGAAGGGAATCACATCTGCCCTCCTCCAGTCCTCGGGTACCACCCCATCCTCCCATGATTTGTTAAAAGGGTAGTCAGTGGTGTCACTAGTTCTACCCTTAGTTCTTTTAGAATTCTGGATGAATCCCATCAGGCCCACTGCTTTGTCCACCTTCAGTTTTAAGAGTTCTTCAGAACCCCTTTCTTCTGAAAATGGGCTGGTATCAACTTCTGTATACAGAGTGTTTCTACTGTTTGTGTTCTGTACCTCCCCTCTTCATTTGTAAATACTGGGCAAAAATATTTATTAGTATCTCTGCCTTTCACAGTCTCCCTCTGCCCACCCTCCCCCTCCCTTTATTAAGCCCTCACTATCCCTCCCTTGGTCTTCCTTTGCTCCTGATGTACCTATAAAAGGTTTTATCCCCTTCTTAACTGAGTTGACTATCTTTTCCTCGGTTTGGGCCTTTGCTGTTCTGACTGCCTTCCCAGCCTCCTTTTGCATTAACTGTTACAGTTCCTGTCCTACTCCTTCATGCGATTCCTTGTACTTCCTGAATGCTTTTTTCTCTTGAACCTTCACTGCCACTTCCTTTGAGAACCATAGTGGTTTTTACATCGCTTTTGTTTTGTTTATTTGCTTCACACAAAGGCTTGTTACCTCTGTGATGGCAGTTTTATTATTCCCCATTGTTCTTCCACCCTTCCTTCCTGCCCATTTGCTAGTGCATTCCTTAGGCACTCACCCATTTTGGCAAAGTCAGCCCTCCTAAAGTCCAGTACTTTTGCCTTTGTGTATGAAGTTTGACTCTATTGCTGTGTTTATTGTGAACCATACTGTTCGATGGTCGCTAGTTCCCAGATGGCTACCCACTTCTACATCTGTGATCCTCTCTCCATCTCCATTTGAGAGAATCAGGTCTAAGATTGCTCCCTCTCGAGTGGGCTCCAATACTAGTTGTCTAAGGCATGTCCCCTGTAGGGCATCTACAATAACTCCACTCTTCAAAGTGGCTGCTGCAACTGCACTCCAGTTAACATCTGGCATATTCAGATCACCCATCAGCAATATCTCCCCTTTTTCTGCCATTCTAAGTATACTTTCTATCATTTACTTGTCCATTTCCTCCCCCTGAGAGAAGTCTGTGCTCTAACCCTATGCGGATTTGGGTGCCATTGCTTGTCTCCAAATTTACCCACAGTGCTTCTTCTCCTCCTGTTTACCCTTTTATTATGTTGCTTTTATTCCTTCCCTTATGTAAGAGCTACTCCTCCTCCTCTTTTCCTCCTTTCCCTCCTGTAGATAGTGTATCCTGGTATGTTTCGTCCCAGTCATAGTTTTGTGTGTACCATGTTTCTGTGACTGCCACGATATAGATGTTCCTCCTCCATCAAGGCCACTAATTCAGGAAGCTTGTTACCCAGACTACGGGCATTGGTACTCATTGCTCTTCATTTTTTGATGGCTTTACCTTCTGTTGCAGCATCCCCCACTGACCTTTCTACCTCGGTCTTTTACTCAATTAGTACCCTGTTTTGTAGGGAGAGGCTGGGATGTTCCTGCTGCTTATCAGTGCCTCCCCCTTTGACTAGTTTAAAAGCTTGCCAATGAAGCATTTAAACCAACTGCTCAAAGACTTGTTCCTTCCTGGACAGATGCAGACCATCCTGCCAGTATAGTCTGGTGTCCCTCCAGGTGGAACCCCAGTCCCCAATGAAGCCAAACCCCTGTGCTCCACACCATTTTTTCAACCATTCATTAAACTGCATGGTGCTAATTACCCTCGCCTCCCCCATGCCATTGACAGGCAGCACCTCTGAGAAGGATACTGTGTGTGCTACTTGTCTTAGACCCCTCCCCAACTCTGCAATGTCCTTCTGAACTGCTCTATTCTCATGATGAGCCAAGTTATTTGTCCCTAGGTGGACAATTATGTCCAGCTCAGACTCCCTTGCAGCTGTTCTCGTGATCCTGAGGATGTGCTTCCTGTCCCTCCAAGCCATGGCACCAGGCAATCACCTTACTTCATTTTTCCCAGTTCTATCCCCCTAATAACTGAGTCCCCCACTAGGAGCTGCTTCCTTTCCCTGTGGTGTCCTCTGCCTCCTTCCTGTGGGCCTCCCTTGTGACAGTTGTCATCGGTCTTCTCTGCGGGTGCATCCATAGGGAGCTATGCTCCCCAGAATGGTGTATGGATTGTGGAGTGGAACAATTGACTGGGTGTGCCTCTGTTCCACCATCCTCACCCTCCCTGAGCCCACTGTGGTCCAACTGCTGTGCTTTCTTCGCAACCTCTGAGGTAGTGGTGGTGGTGCTAGTGCTCCCTGGATGGGGGAGGTTCCCTTCCAACTGTCCAGTGTGGCCTGGGGGAAGGTTTCCTTACTACTGTCCAGTGCGGCCTGAAGACGGGCAACTTCCTCCCTCAGGGCAGAGAGTTGTCTGCAAATAGGGCAGCATCTCAGCCTCCAGAAAGACTCCCGGAAGACTGCTGTCCTACAACCATTACATTGCACTACTCCCCACGTTTATCTACTTTTTTTTTTTTGTTTGTTTTTGTGTGTGTGATTGGTTTGTTATATAGAAATATATATATATTATACAATGTGTATGCTTATATTGTCAGTGCAGTCTGCTAGAGAGGATATGACAGTGATATGCACCTTGCACTCTTGAGGAAATGATGTCAGAACCTCAGGTATAAAGGAACTATTTCCAGGTGGGTGGGGTGAGGGGTGGGAAGTGGTTGGGCCTAAACTGTGCCCTCACAAAACAATCAGCTAAAAGCTCTCACCCACCGCTGCGATGAGTGCCTTCCTGTCAGCAAGATACCCTACACAACAGTTTGACAGAGAAAATACCCTGCTAATCAAACAGAGAAAAATCCAGACATCCAAGTCAGACACAGGTAAACCTCTCCAGCCCCAAAACAGCCTGGTGGTTTGTTAGCCACAAAGGAAAATCAAATATGCAGTTATTTCAGCCCTTCTGAAGATGCTGACAAGATAAGCAGTTTTGAAAACCCCCTCCTGAATTAAAAACTAAAATAATTAAACACAAAGCAATACCACTTTAAAAGTAAGGAAAACTTCTCAGATGTAAGCAAGAGAGAGATCAGTTACAGATATCTAGTCCAATATAGTATATCCCATGCAGCTTCTCAGTTGTTTCAAAGCACATCCAGTACACAACTTGGAAGAAGATGGACTTCCTTAAAGAGTAGTGGATAGGGTAGAACAAATTTCCAGACAAAGTTGTGGCGTCAGAGACAATGCCAGCATTCAGAATAAAATGGCATACTGTAAAGGTAACTATGAGCCAGGCTAATTTAGAAGGGAAAAGGGGAATATGAGGAAAATAGTTAACTTTATAAAGATTCTGAGTAAGTTATCTTGGGGCAGACTAGATGCACTGTTTAGATCTTGTTTTTTTTCTCTTTTCTGTGTTTGTGTTTCTCCCTGTTGGCGTTTAGTGAATACATCTTGCGCTTCTTTAGTCTCTCCTCCTAGGTCTACCCTGCTGGCCTTGAATCATTTTTGTCTCCTTTCTCTGGACTGACTAGCTTGTTCTGGTCCTTTTTCAGAAGTGGGCACCAGAATTACATACAGTACTCCAGGTGCAGTCCAACCAGTGACCTGTATCGTGGCAAAATCACCTCCCTCCTACAAATGGTAAAACGCAGTATCCTATTTGCTTTCCCATATGCTTTGCTGCACTGAGAGAAGGATTTTAGGTTATTACCAAGTAATAACTCCAAATTGTTTTCCTCTGTGGAGTGCTCTACATTTTCTCATTGATCCAGTACCTTGTGTATGGATTTCTGCACCCACTGTGTATCACTTTGTGTTTTTTGGCACTGAACTTTAGTTTACAAATAACAGATTACCTTTCAAGTCTCTCCACATCCTTCTTCAAATTCTCACACTCCAATCCCCAAACCTCTCGACATCAAGTCCGGACAGCATAGATCCAAGTCTCTTGTGCATATCAGCCCTGGCAATTGCCTGTCCACTCACCTTCCTACTAAACCTACCCTTCTCCTCTAGCATGGTCCCTAGCACCTGGAATTTGGCTTGCGGCATCCCTCTCCCCAAGGGTGGTGATCCCTCAGTGTCCAGCAACTATCGGCCTAATTCCCTCCTTCCAGCCTTATCCAAACTGCAGGATACACTAGTACAGTCCAGGCTGACCGATTTCCTCTCCACCAAAAACTTCCTCTCCTCTTATCAATCAGGCTTCAGAAAGCACCATTCTACCATTTCCTCCCTTCTCCGTGTCACAGGTCACATTCATTCAGCTGCAGATCAAGGCTATATCACAGCTGCAGTCTTTGTTGTCCTGGCTAAGGCCTTCAACTCAGTCTCCCATCCCCTGCTCCTAAAGAAACTTGAGGCTGTGAGGTTTGCCCCCAATTCTGTGGTTTAAATCATACCTTGAAAACAGATCCCAATCTGTCAGGATTGCCAACTCCACATCATCCTCCTCCCTCCCCCTCCCCATACTTGCTGGTGTACCCCACGGCTCAGTCCTCTGCCTCATTCTATTTTCTTTATTTATAAATAACCTCCCTTCAGTCTGCTCAAGATCCCTCATCCACATGTATGCGGATGATGCCATCCTTTTTACATCCTGCCCTGCTCTGAGCAAGGTTCAATCCCTCCTGGTACACCTGGAGAGATGAAGGTCTATACTGGCATGATGGTCTGCATCTGTCCACAAAGGGAACCAAGATTCTAAGTGACAGGTTTAAATGTTTCCTTGGCAAGCTTTTAAACTAGCCATGGGGGGAGGTGCTAATAAGAGGCAGGAAATTTCAAGCCTCCCCCCACAAAACATGACAGCTAGTAAGGTAAACACTGATGTACAGTGCTCAACAGAGGGCAGGACAGGGATAAATGGAAAAATAGACAAGGGCAAAAAGAGCAGGGATGGGGGAAAAAAGGATAAAGCCAACATTAAATGGAGGGCAATGAGTATCAATGCCCGTAGTCTGGGAAACAAGCTTCCTGAGCTAGTAGCTTTGATGGAAGATGAACAATTGGATGTTGTGGCAGTCACTGAAATATGGTACACGGAGAACCATGACTGGGATGTCAACATACCGGGGCACACAGTCTACAGAAGGGACAGGGAGGGAAAAAGAGGAGGTGGAGTAGCTCTATACATAAGGGAAGGGATCAAAGCTACAGAACTAAAAAGTAAAGGGGGAGGACAAGAGGCACTCTGGGTCACCTTGGAGACAGGGAATGGCATCACAATCCGCAAAGGGGTTGTATACAGACCCCCATCTCAAGGGGAGGAAATGGACAAGAAAATGATAGAGGACATTCTCAAAATGGCTGAAAAAGGGGAGATAATATTGATGGGGGACCTGAATATGCTAGATGTTAATTGGATGACATGTACTACAGCCACATCCAAGAGCAGGGTCATTCTCGATGCCCTGCAGGGGGTAGACCTTAGACAGCTAGTGTTGGAACCCACTCGGAAGGGAGCAATACTAGACCTGGTACTCTCAAATGGAGAGAGGATCACAAATTTAGAAGTCAGTAGACATCTGGTAACAAGCGACCACTGCACAGTGTGCTTCACAATAAGCACAACCATGGAGACGAGCCATACAAAAACAAACATACTGGACTTTAGAAGGGCTGACTGTGGCAAAATGGGTGAATACCTGAGGAATACACTAGCAAATGGCCAAAAAGGAGGGGTGGAAGAACAATGGAGAAAAATCAAAACTGCCATCATAGAGGCAACAAGCCTTTGTGTGAAACAGATAACGAAAACAAAGCGGAGTAAAAAAACACTATGGTTCTCAAAAGAGGTGGCAGGGAAGGTTAAGGAGAAATAGGCTGCATTCAAAAAGTATAAGGCATCACAGAAGGCGCACGACAGGGAACTGTATCAATTAAAGCAGCAAGAAGTGGGGAAGGCAGTCAGAATAGCAAAAGCCCAAACCGAGGAAAAAATAGCCAATTCAGTTAAGAAGGGGGATAAAACCTTTTATAGGCACATTAGGGAGCATAGAAAGGTTAAAGGAGGAATAGTGAAGATTAATAAGGGAGAGGGGAGGTGGGCAGAGGGAGACAGTGAAAAGGCAGAGTTACTGAATGAATACTTTTGCTCAGTATTCACAAAAGAAGATGAGGAGGAGTTACCTAAACCAGACAATAGAAGCACTCTGGGTAGGGGGGTTGACACCAGTCCATTTACAGAAGAAAGAGTCCTGAAAGAACTCCTAATACTCAAGGTGGACAAAGCAATGGGGCCTGACAGGATTCACCCCAGAATCCTAAAAGAACTAAGGAAGATCTAGTGACACCACTGACCACACTTTTAACAAATCATGGGAGGATGGGGTGGTACCTGAGACTGGAGGAGGGCAGATGTGATTCCCTTCACAAAAGTGAGAGCAAGGCAGAAGCAGGAAACTACAGACCTGTAAGTTTGACCTCAGTGGTAGGGAAAATGATGGAATCACTTCTGAAGGAAAGAATTGTCAGTATCTAGAGGCCAGAGGGCACAGGACCCAAAGCAGCATGGATTTACAGCAGGAAGGTCATGTCAGACGAATCTAATAGATTTCTTTGACTGGGTGACCAAAGTAATAGACCAGGGAGGGGCTGTGGATATGGCCTACCTAGACTTTAGCAAGGCATTTGACACAGTCCCACATAAAAGATTGATAATCAAGTAAGCCAGCCTGGGAGTGGGTCCCAGGGTGGTAGCCTGGGTTGCAAACTAGCTGCACAACAGGACACAGAAGGTAATAGTGAATGGAACACATTCCAAAGAAAGGGGGTTCACTAGTGGAGTGCCTCAGGGCTCAGTACTAGGTCCAGTCCTCTTTAACATCTTTATAGGTGACATTGCAGAGGGTCTGGAGGGAAAGGTATGCCTCTTTGCAGATGACACAAAGATCTGTAACAGAGTTGATACACAAGGGGGTAGAAAGGATGAGAAGGGACTTGGCAAGGTTGGAGGAATGGTCAGACATATGGCAACTTAGATTCAATGCAAAGAAGTGCAAAGAAATGCACCTGGGAAACAAAAACCCAGGAGAAGAGTACGCAATAGCAGGGGAGGTACTAACAACAACAAAAATGGAAAGAGACCTGGGGTAGTCATATAAGATGATCTAAAGGTGGGTAAGCAATGTGAGTAGTCAGTAAGGAGAGCCAGGGGGATACTGGGGTGCATAGGAAGGGGCATCACAAGTAGAAAATGGGAAGTGGTTATCCCTCTGTACAGACAGTTGGTGAGACCCTATCTGGAGTACTGTGTGCAGTTTTGGAGACCTCATCTATGCAAGGACATAGACAGGATGAAAGCAGTCCAGAGGAGTGCAACTAAAATGGTGCAGGGTCTGCATCAGAAACCATATGAAAAGAGACTGAGAGAGCTTAATATGTATACCCTCGATGAAAGGAGGGACAGGGGGGACATAATAGAAATGTTCAACTACCTCAAGGGAATCAACAAAGTCCAGGAGGGTAGCCTCTGTCAGAAAAAGAGATGTGTAAGAACAAGGGGGCACAATTTAAAGATAGAGTGGGGGACGGCTCAGGGGTAATGTGAGGAAATATTTTTTCATGGAGAGAGTGGTGGATGCATGGAACCACCTTCCTGGGGAGGTTGTTGGGTCTAAAAACAGTGAGAGAATTCAAACATGCATGGGACAGACATAAAGCAATTGTAGTGAGCGGTGGCAGGAAGTAGGCTGTTGGTTAACTAAAATCTGCAGCTTATCCAGTAGGTAAGGTAATGGGCAGACTGGGTGGGCCAAGTGGTCCTTATCTGCCGTCAAAGTCTATGTTTCTATGTTTCCTGCAACAGGATTTCCTCTCTATGCAATCCTGGTTCTAGGAATATCTACTAAAAATCAACACATCAAAGACCGTTTCTATGACCTTCGGTACCTCTCAAAGGCTTGCCAGAGCACCATCCGCCTATCACCTCTCTGGACGGTATCCCTCCGAGTGGTGTCACTTCCTATAAATACCTAGGTGTGTGGCTGGACCCCCAGCTAAACTTCTCATACCATATCGATACCATCTCCTCAAAACTTTACCCTAAGCTTGGTATCATAACATAACAGAGAATCACTCTCACTCCCTGTGAGGTGCGAATTGCTAGCTACAATGATAACCCCAATTTTTGATAATGCGAACCTAGTATACTGCACTACACATGCCTCTTCACTTGCCAGGCTCTACTCCCTCTATTATGCTTTCTGCTACTTTGCTTCCAACTCTCCCCTCATAACACACCTTTGCTCTCTCCTCTCCACCCTCAGTATCCCACCGCTGGCCCACCATCGTCTCATACATTCTATCTCCCTTATTTTCTAATACTGGTTTATCCTGCTCCCCACTTACATCTCTGATAAACTTACATCTACTCTCTCCACACCCTACACCCTTCACTCTAGGGATTCGCGCTCTTTTTCACTCCCTAAACCATCCTCATCAGCTGGCAAATCTGCTTTCACCTATAGGCACCCTTCTCTATGGAACACTCAGCCTCCTCTCCTATGAAACGCTCTCACACAATTCTATTAAATCCCAACTACGCTGCCTGCCTCCCCCACCTACTCCTGCCCCCAAACCAACAAACAGCACACACCATGGCTCCCCACCCCACTTAGCACCCACCTTCTATCCTATTACTGCAAACAGTCCTAATCTTCCTCATGTTCATGCTCTGTACTGCTGCGTTTCGCATAGCCAGTGCTTTCTACTTATTCATACGTTACCTACGTACCTGCCTCTTACATCCAGTATAGACCTCCGTGCACTTATGCCAGTGTTTTTATAAAATTTCAACTATATGTTACCTATATTTATATGTACTAGGTCTTGTAAATACCAGTTTGTTCTACTATGTACTTCCTGTTTATATTTTTGCATTATGTATTATTATTGTATTCTCTGTATCAATTCCCTTTTGTTCCCTGCCCCTGGGTCACACCTGAAAATGAGCCTCAGCTCAGTGTGCCTTTCCTGGTTACCACATGTTTAAATAAAAAAATAAAACACTGATAATCCCTCCACACCATCCACTCTCCCTTGGAACTGTCTGCAGATCCTACTTTGTTCTGAAGCCCTACCCCAGCATTACTAACTTACATATTAAAAAGAATGGACCGCAAGACTATCACTGTGGTATCCAGTGGTCACTTCCTTTACCAGTGAGAAGTTTCCACTGAGGACCACCCTCTGCATCCTTCCTGACAACTAGTTTCCAGTTCATCTAGTGGGGCCCTCCTCTAAACCTGGGTCACCAACCTTCCTTCCTTACTTGTCTCCTATGTGGTACTGAGTCAAAGGCTTTACTGAATTCCAGATATAGGGTATCAACAACTTGGCCCCTGTTGACAGACCAATTTGCCACCACGTTGAAAAAGTCTGTTGAGTTCATCTGACATGATCTGCCCTGCATGAATGTATGCTGGATTTTGTCCATCAACCCCTTTTCCTCAAGGCGTTCAACAATCTGTTCCTGGTGCGCACATGACACCGAGATGGATGCAGCCTAGGTCTTTTACTCTTGCAACTTTTAAGTCATGAGTAATTTAAAAGAAGTCAATTTTCTGGAGCTTTAGTCTAAGATTACTTTGCTCTTTGTTACAGGGAAATGAATACTGTCGAAAGTCCAGGTTTTCTAGGACATTTGTTTTTTTCTCTCAGTTTTAACCAGCGTTAGACCTAAGTGGTGGCATAGGGAAGCAGTAAGCCATCAGCGGCTAACTATAACAGACACGCCAGAAGCCCATACCAGAACAACATCTCCATGAATGCAATAGCTTCACCAGGTAGACTCGATTTAAATCAAACCATAGAAATGCTAACAACCATTCAAAACAACATAACTGAATTTAAAATTAGTAACCCAGTGGGAAAAAAAAACAAGTGAAAGAACTCACAAAATGTATGAGATCATTTAAGGAAAGGTTGGCTTTTCTGGGGAATTGTTCATTAAACTGGAGGGTACTTCTGAGTTTTACAGTGATACACCACTAAATTTAAGTGTTACGGTAGATTACTTTTAAAATAGAAGACATAGAAATAATGTATGTTTCACTGGGGCACTAGAAGATCTTGAAGTTAATGACATGGTAGCCTTCCTTCAGCATTTCATCCCAATACTGCTAAATTGCCTGTGGCCATGGCCAATGGAGACAGAGAGATGTCACTGAGCCCTTTCAGCTCGACCAAAACCAGGTCAGAGACTTTGTCCCAATAATAGCCAGATTGCTCCAGTTCAATAATAAGGAAAAAAGCATAAAGAGTGGCTCAAGAGAGGAAAGTATGGGAGAGAGAAAAATGCACATCTTTCAAGACTTTTTTGCAGAGCGTGTCGAAAGGAGAAGAGACTATGCTGAAGTAAGATTTGCTCTTCAGTCATTGGGGATTCAATATTTTATATGGTATCCTGCTATTTTAATAATCAACAGAGGTGGAAACTACCACAGTTTTTTTCATTTTCCCCAAGAAGCCTGGGAATTTATTAAACTATCCTGGCCCTCAAATGCATAGCAGCAACATACTCACAATAAGGGTGAACACTACAGTAAACAATCTGGAAGTCAGCCTGCCCCAAAAAAGGACAAACCCTAGCCACCAATGCAAAACCAAGCACATCAAGACAAAACAAGCTGTCTGACAATTAACCCATAGGATACATAGTCTCTCAGAGTTCACCTCCATCCTCTCTCAGAAAAGCTAAATACACAAAACACATGCTTGGAACACCAAATAATATAGGGAAATGCAAACTTTCACACAATACAAGGGTCAGTTTCTACCACAGACTTTAGAAGATGCAAGCTGGAAAAGAGATAGGAGGCAGCGGGGAAAATCCAAGGGCATCAGAGACTTCAGTAAACAAATCATAAATTCAAAACACACAATCATCACAAAAGTCTTCTGAAATGCGTCAGACTCGGAAGCTCACTCATGTGCTGTAACTATTTCATCTATGGTTTAATCTGCTTTTGCTTCAGATCTCAGGAAGATGGTTCTGATGAAAAGTCAATATGTAAATCTATCATGTTTGAAATGTCCACTACAGCCATATTACAGCTTTGGTACCGCTTTCTCAACTTTGTGTGAACTGAATGGTACAACAAAATAGCTTAGTACCAGCATAATTAGACTCTTCCTAGCAGCATGATTTCTTACAATACAGTTTTGAAACTATGCCTCTCATTTTCTTTTCTCCTCATCCTTGTTAAAACATTATCTTGGAATCCTATTATTGACAACAGTTGATACTGCTTCCACATCACTGGGCAAGACTTTGTTCTTGCTTATTAAGGCTAGCCCATTTTATAAATAATTCATTAAAAAATACTGGAACTAAATACAATTCTGAAATCGGAACTATTTCTGACTTCAAAGACACTTAGAACTTTTTCATGACTGCATGACTTAAGTAATGCGGGTCCTCTCGTAACTAAATATTTCACATACCTTGGTCAATTTTTTGTTTGGTCAAGTCAATAACAGAATGCATCTTATCTGTCCAAAACTAAGACTGGGACTTTTTAGAGCTAATCTGTGCGCTATGTGATGGGACTCAAACATCTTCTCATCTTCGTGGCTTATGGTCCTAATGCTCCTTGCTCAAGGAAGGGAAGGGAAGGGGAAATTGTTTAACCAGGAAACACAGAAACATAGAACATAGACTTTGATGGCAGATACGGACCGCTTGGCCCACCCAATCTGCCCATTTCCCTACCTATTAGATAAGCTGCAGATCCTAGTTAATCAGCAGCCTACTTCCTCCTACCCCCTCCTCTTCCCCCCGCCCCACTAGAATTAGAAAGGCACACTAAGCCTAAGCTTGTTTCCAGGTGTGACCTAGGAGCACAAGGAAGTTCAGTGACTTGATATGGGTCACACAGTATGCAAGTGGGGGCTGTGGGATTCAAAAACCCAAGTCTCCAGGTTTGCAGCTCAAAGCCCTAAACCACAGGTCTATTCTGCCTCCTTAAACACTAAAATTTAGTGCTCATTAAAATAATTGTCCCCATTGGTTCCATTCCCTGGATTATGGTGTCATAATTATATCAAATTGTTTTTGCTTAGTAACTCAATATTTATATTCCCTTTTCATCATTTGTTACCAACAGGTGGGACTGGAAAGGGTATTCTGCAACCTAAAACTCGCTTCATTATAAAGTTCACTTTCTTCCCCTTCCTCACTGCCCCTTCCCCCAACTTTCATTGCAATTTGATTAACATTACTTTATTAATCAGATATTTTTAAATGAAGGTGTATCTTGCTATAATCTTTAAATCTATATAAATGCCTCATTTTTAAGCTATGCAACTGTATGTGGGATGCGACAGCTATCATATTTTAAACCTAAGTGAAATTTAGCCTTACGTTTTAGGCTGGTGAAATAGGAAATATTGACAAAATGTCCTCTATCGATCTAGCTTAATGAAATGTGCAAGGTAAACGAAAAAAAAAGTACCTACTCATCTTAATAAGCATAAATTCAGTCTAGTCTTCTAGCAGGAGACTCATTCCTGCAGAAGCTAACAAGTTGGTCAGATGGGAGTCACATGTAGAACATATTTGTTCCATCAAAAAAGAGGTGTTGCTATTTTAATCAGAAAAGGGGTCAATGTTACAAAACAGAGTCACATCTCAAATAATGAGGGAAGATTCCAAATCCGGACAGGCTTATTTAACAATAAGGAATTGCCTTTACATAATGTTTATGTCCTAACATCTGGCCAGCTTGAAATCTCTACTAAATGACACAGCATTCAAGGACTGGCATACAACAGAAATGTCCACGTTCTTTGGTATTTATCATAATGGTGCAGCATCACAATAATGCTTACGGGAAACATAAGGCATACATTTGAGGAAGAATAATAGGTTAAACATGTAAAATGAAAGATAAAAAGATCTGACTCTAAAAGAAAATCAGTTAAATACTTTGCAAACTCAATTTAAACAAAACCCAAACATACAAGATCTTGTATATAAAATTGTTCAACTAAAATAAGAAATCAATACTGTCCTGTCTGTTAAAGCTCAATATACCTTATTTTATACCCGATATCAATATGGGAAATCAGGAGAAAAAGCTAGTTATTTACTAGCCTTTTGGCTTAAAAACAACAATCACAGAGCATTAGTAATAGCATATACAACTTCCAAACAAAAGGATTACTTACAACCCTAGAGAAATTAACGGCTGTTTTACAGATTTCTAAGAAAATCTCTATGATCGTTGAGGGCCTCCTGATCCCCCTGAGTTGGAAACTTTTATGAACTCCATCAGATTACCCAAATTAGAGGACAATGACAGAACAGCACTAGAAAAAAACAATTTCCACATATGGAAATTTCACAAGTAATCAATTGCTTCCTTTCAGGGACAGCCCGTGGTCCAGGCTGAATAATGTGAATTTTATATATATATCTAAATCACATAACAACAAAATATATAACCATGGCTTTTTTTGAATCTTTTTGTAAAGGTCACTTAACCCCTACTATGAATGACATCCTTATCTGCCCCATACCAAAAAAGAATAAAAACTCTTCAGAGTGTACAAATTATAGACTAATATCACTTACAAATACCGAAATGCCAGCCCCTTCCCCCCCCATCTGCTTTGGTACCAGGAAGTACCTGGAGACAAATCCTGAGTGTTCTGGAGGAGCTGCAATCCTGGTCACAACCTCCTTGTGGAGGAGTTTGGCTATGTCATCTCAAATGGCCGACTGAGTGTCTGCAAATACCAAGTCCTCCCGTAGGGCGCAGGTTCCGCTGGAAGGGTACTGCTTGAACTCTAGAGGTAGACCACAACCAACCACTTCCAGGACCCATCTATCCATGGTGGCAGCGGACCAGGCAGAGAGAAAATGGTAGCTGGACCGCCACAGAAGGACCCAGGGGAGGCATGACAGATATGAGGGAGGCAACCCCCATCCCATCACTGAGCAGGCTTGGAAGAGGATCTGGCTGAGGAGCCTCTAGGTCCCTTCCCTCTGGGCTTTTGGAACACCAAGGCCATGGACTTTGGCCTGGGTCGCCAGGACTCAGCTTGCTGGCCAGTCTGATGCTGGGCTGGTTTTGCACCAGGAATGGAGGGCCAAAAGGGCTTATGCTTCTGCATATGCTGGGATGCATATCTAGGGGGATCAGTAGTAGGAGAGAGGAGGTTATACTGCCCTTTTACAGGTCACTGGTAAGGCCGCATCTAGAGTATGGAGCTCAGGACTAGTACCCACACCTCAAAAAGGACATTAACCTGCTGGAGAAGGTCCAGAGGGAGGCTACAAAGATGATAGTGGGTCAGCAGGGTAAGGCATATGAGGAGGGGTTGAGGGCACTGAACATGTACTCCCTGGAAGACAGAAGAGAGAGGGGACATGATTGGGACTTTCAAGTACTTGAAAGGGATCAATAAGGTTGATAAGGAGAATCTCTTTAAGCTGAGTGGCAACCATAACACGAGTGGGCACAGTCAAGCTGGAGGGTGGAAGGTTTAGGAGGGATGTCAGGAAGCACTCCTTCACACAGAGGGTGGTGGACACTTGGAATGTACTGCCAGTAGAGGACATCTCACTGAAGACAGTGGACAGTTTTAAGAGAGGCTAGGATAGGCATAGGGGGAAAGTAGGGATCATGGGCAGGGAAGATGGGAGGAGTGGGGAGGGAGGAGGCAGGGACATTAGCTCAAGCTGTGGACCCTGTAATATGAGCAGACTTGATAGAACAAATGGCCTTCTTCTGCTGGCTTCTTCATATGTTTTTATGCTGTTTGGAGCCCTTGGGATCCCTCTGGGCTGATGTAACAGAGTGCAAGGTGGCACTGGATTTCTCAAGATGCTGGAGGTGACCCTCCACACCAGACCCAAACAGGTTGGTGCCTAAGAACGGACCATCCACCAGCTTGTGCTGAGTACCACCTCTATGGCTTCCTTGACATAAAGGGCTACTCCTTCCCTTCTACCCATTCCTCTATCACTCCTGAACTTCGAGTACCTGGGGACCGTCATTTTCCAGTCATTATTTTCTGAAGCCCATGTTTCTGCTATGACAACAATAGCCACCTGTGTCTGCCCATGGAGCTCACTGATTTTACTACCCAGGTTCCTGGCATTAAAGCACACCCCTTTCCATCTGACCACTGATCCTACTTTGCTACTACCCTTGTGCTTCGCATGTCCTCTTATCCCCTTTCTTTCCTTGGTGCTTACACCCTTTACGTTCCCCTTATCTAAAGTCTCTTTACCTAGTCCAGTATGGACCACAGCTTTCTTTGTACCTGCCATGCTGCTAGCAGCCCTCAGATCTATACTGTGGTTTATACTGTGGTGACAGGACAGTAGAAGGCTTATGCCCATGATAACTGTCCTCACTACTCAATGGTTGCAACCTCCAAAGTTACAGCCATGAAGAAAGAAATCCAACCTCCTTTTAAAATCAGCGAAATTTGGCGATTTGACTATGCCTTTGGGAAGATGGTTCCACAATCTGATTGTTCTAGAGACAAAGGAGTACTTCCACAGGTCAGTTCTTGGGGTGCTTTCTCAGAGTTGTCGCCCATGCCCTCTTAGGCCATATGGACAGGACTTATATTTTAAATCAAGGTTGGTCATCAGATCCTCATCAGTTAACAGTTTGTAAAGACAAAGCAAGTCTCCTCTACTACTTAATTTAATTGTCCATAAACCCAGATCATTTAATCTATGTATGGTTTCGATTTGACCTCGGAATTTGCTTAGTAAACCTGCGCTGAACTCTCTCCAGGTTCTCAACATCCTTTTTCAAGTAGGGACTCCAGAACTGGTAACAATAATCAAGATAAGGTCTTATGTAAGAATTATATAGGGGCATGAGTATAGATTATGACTTGCTGAAAAAGGATCTCCTAACACAGTTGGTAAGATGATTAGTGTGACTAATCACAGAATTGCACTGAGTACTATACTTTAGTGTATTACTAATCAATATTCCAAGATCCCTGTTTGTTTCAACCAGTAGTTTCATACCTTCAGCATAGTAATCTTGTTTTGGATTTGATTTCCCAAAGTGCAGTACAACACATTTTGATATCTTGAACTGCATTTGATTCCTGTTAGCCCAATCAGAATGTGCTTGAAATCATTTTTCATCATTGCCCTGTGTTTTGGAGTCGACTAATCCCCCCAGTTTGGAGTCATCAGCAAACTTTATTAATATATTACCACTCTGGATACTAAGGTCATGGATGTAATGTTAAAGAGAAGAGGGCCCAGCACTGAGCCCTGCGGTACCCCACTGGACACATTTCCCTTGTCTGATAAACATCCATTTAGTCTCACTTGTTGTTTTCTATTTTATAGCCACTTGTAAATCCAACTAACAGCGATCTTGTCAACCACCATACTAACTAATTTAGATATGATCATGCTGTGAGACAAGGCGTCAAAACCCTTTTTGAAGAAAAAAAAGATAACATCTGTAGCATCATTATTATCCAGAATATGACTAATGAAATCTTAAAAACTGATTCAATTGGTATTACAACTTTTGTTCTTGATGAAGCTGGGTATCCTGTGAGTTCGGCAACCATGACTGGGTGCCTACCGAAATGGCGACTCAATCATGGTGCTTCACATCGAGTGACCAGGGAGGAGGGAGGCGATCGGATGGGGGTGCGCAATATACCGACACCCTGTCGCTACATGTATACGCACGCAGGGGAGCAAGCATGCACAGCGAGGGGTGGGATGGGAGGAGGAGGGATTGTGAGGGGTGGTGCTGCAGCAAGCTGCTCCTGTAGTGTGGTGGGTGGGTACAGGGCTGCGCTGGCATTCTCAAGGATTTTGGGCCAGGCGCAGGTACCTTTGTTGCCTTGACCCCAAATTTTTTTCTTCTTTTGGCCCCCATGCAACATGCACCCCCTGGAGTTGAGAATCCTTTGGGTGCGTGCAGCCCTGCAATAACATTATTCTAAGTCCCCGGCGCCTTTTGCTGTGCTACCGGGACCACATCGCCAAAATTGTTCCCGGGATGTATTCGCCCTATTGACAGAAGAGCCTGGATCTCTTCCCTTAGAGAGGAATGTGGCATATTGGGTAGTGAGAGAGACCTGGAGGATTTCTTTGAGATCTCTCTGTGAATTCGATGGTGTGGCCTTGAGCGATGAGCTGAAGGACCCACGTGTCTGAAATGATCACCTCCCACCTGGCAAGTGGTTGATGAATCTGCCCCCTATTGGTTTCTCCAGAGCTGGTTGCAGAGGCTGGGGGCCCTGCCACAAGTCAGGAGGCAGAGGGAGGGTGGGAGAGAGCTATCCTGACAGCCTTTTGGGACTTGGCTGGGGGGGTGTCTCCCACCAACGGGGACCGGTGTTTAAGACTTTGAACTGGCTGTTGCCTGTTCTGGCACCATTGTTGGCAACGAAATGACTGTTTTGGCTTGGTGTTAGAGCGATACATAGACTGGACAGAGCACAGTGCCTTGCCACTGTCCTGGAGCTCAGTGATTATGTCCTTGACGTCGCCCCTGAAAAGGACTGGTCCCCTAAAAGGGGCATCCTGGATGGCCGACTGGATGTCTGGGGCCAATCCAGATACCCTCAGCCAGGATTATCGGCACATGCTGATAGCCATGATGGTTCTCTGGGTAGAGGCATTTACCATATCATATGTAGCTTTGAGTGAATGATGGCAGGAGATTTCCGCAATCCTGACAGTCTGGGAAATTTTGGTTTTAGTCTCAGAATCGGGCAAAGCCTCAAATTCCGATTTCAACTGTCCCAGGATAGATTTCTGGTATACAGTCATGTGTGCCAGGTAATTCAAAGCTCTGAGGGCCATAGTGCAGGAGGAATAAACATTGCAACCAAATGGGTCTATTTGCTGTGACTCCTTGTCTGGAGGAGAGGTGCTCATGTGTTTAAGCTTAGCCGTAAGGTCATGGGCCGCATTAATGACCACCGAGTCCGCTTCAGGGTGCAAGTCAAAGTGTTTTTTCCCCTCGGGGGCTTGATACAGTCTATCAGCCTTCTTGGCAACTGCGGACGCCGACAAAGGTTGCTGCCAGACTGTGGAGGCCAGATCCTCATGTGGTCCTATCCAGGGAGGAATGAGCAGAGGGGACAGCTCAGGCATATCCAGGCCAACCTCTTGCGTTAGGGATTCTGATACTCCATCTTCCACCCATTTGCCTTCTCAATCTTCTGAAGGATTTCGGTAAAGGAGGGATCCCTTGGAGGGGACTTGGGCCCCTATTAGTCAAGCTATGGCTTTAATTTTCCTCTACGAGTACAAAAAGGAAAACAGCACTTGAAACAGTCCTCATAGACTTGTATGTGGCTTGCCCCCATGCTCTCCCTGCTCTCACATCACAAAATCTCAGTACACGGGGGTGGAGTGGAGGAACCAGGATCTTGGAAGGCATCGGCTGGCCATGGGTTCAGCACCAATTACGATTCCTTCCCATACTAAAAGGACATTGCTTTAAACTAAAATGTTGGCATCAGTCAGCTCACGGTGATATAAGATACTGGGCTTCATAGCCCAATACCTTGTATCGGAAATTTAATTTAAAGCTCATCAATCTGTTAAGTACTTGCATCATAGCAGCACTTGGTCCAAGTCTCTGTGGCTGATAACTGGCACTAAAGGCTTGTGGTCAATGATTACCTTAAAGGAGTTTAGTCTGCATGAGTACCAGGAAAACTCATCACAGGCCCATACGCTCACTAAATATTCTTTTTCGATTTGTGCGTATCTGCACTTTGCTGGTGTCAACGTCTATGAGCAAAAAGCAACTGGCAGAAACTTTAGTACTGTTGTAGCAGTACCCTTCTGATGACACTGCTGCCTGCATCTGCCCTCACTACTGTAGTTTTTGACATGTCATAAAATGCTAACACAGCTACTGAGGGGATGGCATCTTTTACCTTTTGAAAAGTCAGTTCTTACACTGAACCCCAAGCCCAGGCCTCATTTGATTTTAAAAGTTCTCAGAGGAGCTGAGTGTCTGTAGAAATATTGTGTAAGTACCTTTACAGATAATTAACCATACCCAGTATTCTGCATAGCTCCATGGCATTGCAGGGTGGCTGCAACTCCTGAAAAGCTTTTACCTTTCCAGGATCAGGGCCAGCCCCTTCTTGGCTGATCTTCTGTCCCAGAAGAGTAGGCTCAGTCTGATGCAAACAACATTTCTCCTGGTTTAGATTTAAACTTCAAGCCTTTATGACATCCAAGACCTTATTTAGTCTGTCACTGTGTTCTTCTCTGTTGGTGCCGTACACCAGTCTATCATCCAAGTAAGCTGTCACACCTTCTAGGTTTTATGAAAGTTTTGCCATTTTCTGCTGGAATATTTCTGGTGAGGTTGTAATCCCAAATGAGAGTCTACAGATACAGCATCTCCCAAAGAGTATGATAAATGTGAGTCTTGCACTTCATCCAATGGGATTTGCCTGAATCCACTTGCAGCATCCAAGGAAGAAAAGACATTTGGCCTTTAAGCTCTGTACGATATCTTCTAATGTAGGATGGACTTATTTCTCACGCACCACTTCCTCACAATCTCTTCAGGTCAACACGCATGTATATCACCATTTCTTTCAATGACTGGCACAATCAGGGCACACCAGGTTGTTGGCTCTGAAATCTACAATGCTTCCCATTATTTCCATCCTGTTTAATTGAGCTCTGACTTTCGGTAACATGAAAATTGAAATTCTTCTAATTAGCTTGATACTGTAGGTCTCACATTGTCCTTCAGAGCAATTTTGCTGGATCCACCTTCAGAAGCCGCAGTTCCAAACATAATATTGTTACTGTCTTCCACTCTACAGATCAGGTCCACTTTGAAAGCTGCTACACATCCAACGGGTTATCTTCTGTAGCTGCACCAACCAAAAAAATATTAAGGTGATAGTATTTACCTTTACCCTCAGTCCTTGACCTTCACACTGCAATACTCCCCAGGGCCATTTAAAATAACACTGGAGTTGTTTAAAGGAGGTTGAACTTGCGATTATTGTATGCTTAAGACAGTATGGCGGCATCAGTACCTAAATCTTAAAGTTCACCATCTTCCCTCAATGTTCAAATTCACTTTCCAAGGTAAAATCACTGTCACTGCAGCTCAATCCAAAGAAAAATGACCAAGGGCTAGTATCAGCTACTATTTCCTGCACTATCCTTGTCCTGTACACCACACCAAAATGCCCTTGTGTGTTGCATTTTCTATATTCTGAATTTTCAGCTGTACTGTAGTCATCCTGCCATGGCCACAGCTGCATCATGGACAGTGTTTGGGTGATGCAGTTTGCATTGACAAATGTTATTTGTTTTCTCACTCCCATGGTGTTCTATATTCTGACTTTTAATTAATTCATGGTTGCAAACTCTCTCAATTGCTGAGGCTAAGGTCAGGTTTGTTTGTAGCTGCAGTTTCTCTGACAGTGTTTTCTCTGAAAGGCCTACTACAGTTCTGTCTCTGATATATTAGGAGGCAGTATAGCATAGTGGTTTAAGGCTCTGAGCTGCAAACCTGGGGTTTGAATCCCACAGCCCCACTCGCATACTGTGTGACCGTGAGCAAGTCACGTAACTTCCTTGTGCTCCCGGTCACACCTATAAATAAGCTTTCAGCTTAGTGTGTCTCTCGTGGTAAAATAAATAAATAAAATTCATCTTTAGTAGGGACAAAATCACGGCTCTCTGCTAAATCATACAATAAGCTAATGAAAGCTTCAAATGACTAGCCCACTTCTTGATTTCTCTGATGTAAACAGGCACACTCATAGATAATATTTCTTCTTGGAATTAAATGTTCATCAGACTTTCGCAAAACCATATTAAAATTGCCGGCATCATCCTCTGCAGCAAAGGTAAATAACTTGAACATGTGTTCTGCTCCTGACCCCGTGACGTACTGTATATTCATGAACTGACCTGTTCTGCTTCATTTCCTCAGTGAGTTTTATTTCTCAGTATGTTCTATTGTAATCTCAAACAGAGTGAAAGCTACCTCTGGCCATTTGTCCTGGCTTCTGAAAATTAAAACTTCTTGGGGGAATGAAACTTTACACCCAAGCAAAGTAGCAAAAAAAACCAACAAAACTGTCTAAGAAAAAGTCACGCTAGGACTAAATTACCATAACCCAGGAGCTACCAGTTTAGCGGCCTCACTTTTCCAGTGGAAAGACAGATCTAAGGCATGGAGGGGCAAGGTGCGAGATGAAGGGAAGGGGCTGATGTTCTAACCAATGGACTTCGAGTATTTTCTACATGTTTCTTAGATTGTTCAAGTGTGACTACACATAAGGAACCCATGTCATTGTAAAAAAAGGCATAATAGTCCTATTTAGTTAATTACTACATAACTTAAGAATCTACCACTTTCAAGTGTAAGAGCAATTTCAATACTTACATGGGATAGTTCTCAGATAGAGGTTGTCCCTTATGACTTGTTGAAGCTTATGGTCAATAGAGCCCTTCTGGAACTGCAGGCTGAGGTAGTGACGTAGATCCTTGTTTATTATTTTTCCTGCCAATGCAAGAAAATAACTGTTACTACAGACAGAAAGATATAACATTCAAATGCTGACTGAACAAAATGCAAAATTTCAAACCTCTGTTTACTGCTTTATTCGAAGATAAAATGAACTTAATCACTCCTATAATTATTGCTCAGAAAATTATGGGAAGGAAAAATTTATTTTAATTAAGTTTTGAAGGCCTGAGGAAATGCATAATAAAGACCCTTTATAAAACCACAGTAGTCACTGCTGGTATGTTTTGGCAAATACTACATTTTTAACTGCCAGTCTTGGTAAAGTCATGTATTATCTGAAAGAATCAGGATGTGGAAAGGAGTCAGAGCCGAGGCCTCCAAATAACCATATACCCTTACTGCAGACACTAGATGTTATAAGTTATTTTTCTTTCTGTTACTGTCTGATGTACAGTCTGCTTAAATCAGTACTGCTAGATAAAACATAATTGATAACACATGTTGTGCTGGTTATTCTTCCCTCGACCTATTTTTTTTTTTTTTTTTTGCACCCAAGGCCTGTAAAAAAAAACACTACAGAACAGACAAAAATAGACCAGATTTTGATTTTATAAAACACATTTCATACATAAAAGTAGCTCAAACTTTGCAAACCAGAGCATACGATTCTGGTTGTGGAGGGACTGCATGCATGCAAATGCAAGAGCCAATAAAAATATCTATACAGCCATATGATACACGGTCAGCCCATGGAATTTACTTTCAGCCCATGGAATTTACTCTCAGCCCATACATTTTAAGCGTAGTTTACAGATGTGACATCAGACATCTCGTAATGCACTGCTGTGGTGACAGAACTGTGAATTAGGGCTTTTAGTTGGTTTAAAACCTCGGATGAGACATTAAACGAGGTCCCATCTGCCTGTTCAGGTGGTAGTTCAGGTAGATGTGAAAGATCCCATGGCACTTCTTGAAAAGAGAATTTCCCCAGTGTCCTGTCAAATTCCCCATTCACAAAAATACCACCACAGCTTAATCTGGTTCAATGTCAGTTGGCATCCATCAGTATTCCCCTCCCGGATGAGGCTGAAAATAGGCAGAATTGTCTAGTCCTCCTTTCCCAGTCAACAAAAGCGAACTAAACTAAAACATATGTGTCACAAACCTTTGTATCGTTTGGTAACCGGAAAAGCCACTTGGCACAATGTCTGTTTTCAGAGTTGACCAGGAGCACTAGGAAGGTTAAGTGACTTAAACTGGGTCACACAGTATGCACGTGCAGACTGTAGGAATCAAACCCAGGTCATTCACGCTCTATAGCCAACCCCAAAATCTATGGGCTATGAGTAAACTGTCTAAAACATTCCACTTACTCTCTAGGAAATTCCTAGTTATACAATTCTCACTTGATTCACATTCTGCTGAGAATAAAAGACAAAACAATTCAACTCTTGGGATTTCAAAACCCAATTAACAGTGTTTGACCTTATATTATATAAAATAAAATAAATAAATAGACCAGCTATAAATTACAAGGCTTGTGGTTCCAGCCAGGCATTCAGGTGACATTTACAAACCACTCAAGCGTTGCTCAGTTTATGATACCACCAGAATCCGTCAATAGAATTACTGCCTTGTAATTCACAGCTGCCTATCATTTATTCTATGTATGGAGCGTTATCACATTAGAATCTAAAACTATGTAAATTATTTATTTAGCCATTATTTTTTAAGAAGCCCTTATGTCAAAGTGTTGATTTTAACTTTATATTCTATTTGTAGTGTGCATATTATAAAATCATTTTTTATTATTTACATAATAATCTCTTTTATTGAGGAAATGTTGGTCATCCCTTTCTGGTTTTGCACTGAGCCATGGGATCTCTTAGTTCCACTTGGATAACCAGCAGAATAGGAAGAAGGGGCTTAGCTTAATAATTTATCTGTAACGTAGCACCCAGGTCCTGATGTGGGACTTGAACCTCCAACCTTCTACCTTAGAGGTAATCAAATGCCTTAAATCAATAGTGCAATGATGGTGCCTGTTAGGATCTTGCTGCAGTCCAACCGTCTTTGTTGCCACCTGTTGATTTTCACCATTTTTAATATTTTTTGATGAGGTTAAATAGCAGGAAGCAACAATGGAGACCAGTTAGAGTGTGATCTCAAAAGGCACTAACCCCAATGCACTGTACAGCTGTTCAGTTTTTAACTTCTGGTTTTTGTTCCTTTGGTCCACTGGGCAGGATCTCCTTCTGCTGCAGTCATACCCCTTACCATCTTGGGGTGACTTTCCAGTCCAGTCACCCAAAGATCCCAGGGTCACACATCACAACCCATCACTGCAGTGCCCCCACCCCTAACACTGCCCCCAGGGCATAGCCCTGCCATTCAGCTCCTAGGCAGGCAGTTCCCATGATCCAGTTGCAAGTAATGGGGGCATATGTGCTTGGTTCCCATAGTGGCAGGGAAAAATCCCTTGATGGACATGGGGAAAGGATGAGCTGTTCACATAGTGACTCCATTTTCTGGACTCCCTCTTCCTCCCACACACAATCTCCACCTATGAAGATGCAGGAATGCCACAGGTGCCCCTGGTATTGGCACACCAGACAAAGGGTTTGCACTCTCCCCTCCCTCACACAGACACTTGCTACACCAAATGCACCACCATAACAAGAATGGCAGTCCTCCCTCTCAGGCAGAGGAGAGGGTCTCTAGCAATCCTTGAGCCTCCTCCTGCCACTCTACCATGACATCCTGGACTTGGCGAGGCACCTTGGGTTGCTGGCATGGCATGTGGCTCCCACCAACGTGCAGCCATCAGCCCTGTTTGAACTGCTACTTTAAAGTACCCCTTTATATTAGATTGCACTGAAAACTGACTTCAAATTCAAGTCCCTCCAAGGACTATAAAAATATGGATCTTAAAACATTTTTCTGGCTGAACCCCAGCACAGAGGCAGAGGCGTCTGTCTGCAACACGACGACCGGGTTTGGAAACTGACTTGGGACATCGAAGGTCCAGCCAGGAGAAGGACTGAACATCCTACAGACTGCTCTGCTTCTCCGGGGGCTTGAGCATCCGGCACACCACAGACTTTTGGCAGAGGCTGGGGGTTCCCTTGGGCCAGCGGAGTGGATGGGGTCTTCATTGCATGTCCCTGCCCCCAGTTTACAAGTAGCAAGAAATAACCTCAGCGCGCTGACCATGAGCCTCCCTCCCCGCCATGGATCCTGATGCGCTACTCCCCACACATCCGTCATGAGATTTGTTGGGCTGTGAAGGGCTCTGGCAGCTCTGCCCTGAAGGGTGATCCAGGGGTGCACTGTGATCGGAGGGGAGAGGGATCCCCGATCTGGTGGTGGTGGCAGGTGGCTGAAGGGGAAACTAAGCCGCCAGGAAATAAAAATAAAACATTTTTTCTTAAGGCACTTCTCTCATATACATCTTTACCCCCTCTCTGCCACTGCCCAGGAATACACCCTGTAATTCAGGGAGATACCCTGTTTAAGTGAGTGCGTTATATGGACAACAGGGGATTTTTCTGCCTTCCTTTCTCCCATCCTCCTTCCTCCCCTTGGCATGGGATATGCCCAACAGACTTGATGACATTGCGGACCCCCGGGAGAAGATGTAAGCCAAGTGGCCCACCCACAGGGGTTGCTATGCCCTGGAACCTGCTGTCATCCCTCGCTGGATGAGGCAAAGCTGCCCTCCGGCAGCTACCCACAGCCTGGACTGCCTCCCAACGTGGTGCATGGAGTCCACGCCCAAACTCCACTCATCTGTGTGGCAGCAGAATGTGCTGCCACAGGGCCATCAAGGTGGCCTTCTTAAAGCATTTTCAACTGATAGTCTATTGACAGACTGGTGCCAAGTGAGCTTAATCCCAAAAGCGATGACATGTAGCTATTTAAGCAAAATGTTTTACTTTGGCTCAGTTTTCACTAAAGAGGACTCTGCAGTTGTGACAAAAATGGAAGAAATATGCAGTGGAGTGCCATAAGGAGGCTACCAGAATGCACGATGACAGTCGGGCTAGCAGCAGACCAGATACAGTACATTACATCCTGGAGTCCTTAAGGAGTTAGGGAATGAGACTGTACAAACCCTAGTAGAGATCTTTCAAGAATCAGTAGACACAGGAGTGGTATCACGAGAAGGAGGTCCTGGGAACTTAAAACATGCAAGTATAAATTTTCTCTAGCAAGGTCATGTCAGACAGAGTTATAATTAGTACGTTTGCAAATGGTAATTAGTCATCCCTGATGATTTGTTAATAAATCATGGGTAGGCATTTTTTCCCCAAAGGAAAAATCTAAGTTTACCAGATCATAGTGCATATAAAATAATGCATACGGTGGTGTGTATAATGAAGATTTTACATGCACCTACATAAACCCTGACAGCAAAGCTCATGGGATTTATCAAATCATCCCTTACCCAGGGTGTGTTTAAAATTCAAGTTTTACACCCCACCCTATGCACTGTTTTATATAATTGTAACCCCCCTGCGGGGGCTAACCTGATTCTGCCCCTCTGGAGCCGCCAGTGCCTCCTGTTGCCTGGCACAGGTTCCATCCACTGTGTCTCTAAGCTTATGTCCAGCCCCCTGCAGCACTTTCTAGTTCAGAATGGGGCTGGAGGAGTAAAGTGTGGAGCGCCATGTTGTTTCTGCACTTCGGTGCAGTCTGGCAGTCCACGCATGCACCATAGCGCATGGTGGCATTTCAGCCATTCTTACAGCCAAACATGTGCCTCTCAGGACATCCTGTTCTCAAAATTCAGCTAATCAGGGACTGGAGATCTGAAGGAGGCACACAAGAAGTCTCCGGAGCATTTATTAAAAGAGTGCCAGTAGCATTGAGCCCCATCTCATGAATATTAATGAGGGGCAAATTAATCTGAATGAGGGTGCCTGCCTAGCGCTGGGGACAGTTCAAATGGGTGCTAGCAGCAGGCAGGAGGCTGGATAGAATTGGTAAATGCTGCAAGCGTTCAACAGGGTAAAGGGACTGCTACAAGACTGTAGGGACATATAAAAAATTAAAATGTTTATTCAGGCTGCACCAGGGCATGAAAGCGGGGGCTTTGTGTGTACTGCATTTGAACTGATGTCCAACAGCCATGTTTGCAGCCTTTGACCCCATTTACAGCCAATGGAAGAGCCAGAATTGCTGCCAAGGATTGTGGGACAGTAAAAAAAATGAATAAATAAATAAAAGAGTTATGGGGAAAACACTGGGGAAATGCTTGGCACCCTTTTACATGGTCAATCGGGCATTGAGGGAGCCTGTTGCATATTAATTTTGAGAAGGGACAGTGGTTTCAGTCAATGGGAAGCTGCCAGACAGCTCCCCAAACCATAGAACTGTTGGTTCTGGTCTCAGTTCAATGGGAGCCCCCTCCAGAGGGAGGGGGGACTCCAGCCCCTTTACAGAAGGATAGGGCTGCAAGGCTGAGGAAAGGCCTGCCTGGGGGTTGCCAGATACCCGTGTCCCAGGGCCTGTATTTTACCTTCCCACATTTTGGAAGAATTTTGGTTGAGGGATCCCTGGAGTAACCTTCAACTGTGAGAGAGCTGCGGAGCCAAGCAACACCCACCTGTGAGAGAGCTGCAAGTGACAGCAACCTCAGCAGTGAGAGCACTGTAATGGCTTGTGACTTCAAGAGGCTTGAGGTTCCGGAGAGAAAAGGCTGACTGGGATTTCAAAGAGATGGAGATCTTCTTGGGGTCTGCGGAGCCCTTAGTTCAAGGAAAGGTTAAATTCAGTCTGCTACCCTAGATGACACAGCATGACAGAAAAGGGGATGGACATTTTCCCAAAGGAACAGAAAGGTATGGTTATGGAAAATGGATTCACAGAAAATGGAAGGTTCTGGTTTATGGAAAATGGTACAGGAGTCTCCCTGACTCGCAGGGACTCACCAGTATTGACAAGGTTGGTCTCCAAAGGAGAAGAGAGAGCCTCTTCTGGTTCATGAGCATCTGCACAGTGATGGAAGGGTTTTCAGTGTCATGGGACTGGATGAGCAAAAGGTGCATTTGTTCAATGCCAAGTGCAGGGTCCTTGGAGGAACCCATGGTGTGTGTACCCCAGTCTCACTGTGACTCCAGTGAGCATCTAGAGACTGTCTTGCATTCAGAGGGCCATAGCTGCCACACTGGTAGTGTGGTGGCAAATGCCTTTAGTAGCTGGATGGGACTAAACTTCAAGATTAAAGTTTGCAACTTAATATGAAACTGAAAGAGACTGCGGAAAAGGACTGGGCCACGGGGAGCCACGGGAGCATGCCTGGGTACTAGGGCACTCTGGACCCATTTGGGGAGCCGGACATTGGGGTCACTCCTGGGTCTGGGTTCCCTTGTGGCCTAGTAGGCCTTATGTTTGTGCTCTGCAATCTGGCCTGCTTGGTGTGCTGAAGGGGACAAGCTGCTAGATTCTAGAAGCAAATAGGTAGGTGCCAGTTTTCCAAACTGCAAGAACCTGCTGCAAAGGAAAGGTTCACTCTGCGAGGTGCCTGCTACACGCCTACACATCTCAAGCTTCTCAAATTCCAGAGTTCTGCTGTTCTGTCTACTCAAGCGCTACAGTCCCAATGTCATCTGAGACTGTCTGCAGAAATGTGAGTATACACAGGGATTGTCCTGCATCTAGGGAACTGTAAATAGTTATTTTCAAACTTGTGCCCAATGATATAGTAAAGTCTTAAAGTAATAAAAAGAAAGGTAAAAGCTGATTTGTGTTACACCAAGTGCACCCACGCCGGACAATCAGCTGCATCACAGGCCTGCATTGAGATAGTACTGGGTACCCAGGGACAGAGTTTTGGGGATCTTTATCCGAACTGAATAAATATGCTGAGCTGAACAATGCGGCGCCGCACTTTCATAGTAAATGGACCCGCGCAGTGCCTGCCATGTTTACAGATCGCAGACTTCTGCAAACTTAAAGTAAGTTCCGACTGGAGAACAAATTGTTATTCTGCAGGAAATGCCTAATTGAGGGGTAAAGCTTTTTTGGGGGGGTTCTTGATAAAGTACAGCTTTCCTTTAAAACAGATATGATTCCTGCACAAAACAAACTTTTAAAACTCCACACTAAAAGCCTTTTCTGAGTCACAGAAACATATTTTTACAAGTAGAAAACATCCTTTTTTCAAGCAGAAACTAGAGCCAGTACTTACGAAAAGCAGCAGGACAGAAACGTACCCAGCATACTGCATAAACTTTTTGCAGCCATGTTGATCTCAAATCACATAATAACGCAATCAACTAGTCACCTTCACACACCACTCTGCTAAAAACGGACCCGTGCAAAGAACTATTCGATCCATTTGAACAGATAGCTCTAATTGAACCCTTAATTGAGGCGTTAACTCATCCAATGCTGGAAATGTTTTGAAATCTTAAATAAAAGTGAATACAATGCACTTTCTGACTACCCAGATGCGTTATATGAAACACACAATAGAAAAGTTCTTAATATTCAAAAAATAATGCCATCTAGGGGTTGTTAAAAAGGTCAGAAATCCATTCCCCTTTCAGGCCCAAGGGTTATTATCTCACTAGACCCCTTTGACAGCATTGTTTACTTGTACACCTATCAGTCAAGACTTTTACAGTGCTGCCTGCTAAAGCTAGGAATATTTGGGTTTACGCAACAAAAATTAAGATTTTTTTTGTAACATGATTAGGCCAGTTTGAAAATATATTGTCATGCCCAAATGTATGCCATTACCATGGATTTTACAAGGGTATGAGTCACAAATCAGAACAAAGCTGTAAAAATATTTGTAATTATATCTGGAACCATCTTTTAGATGTTTACGTTAATGTATTGTATTGGTACATTGATTTACTGAGTACACTGACATAATGTATATATCCATATATTGTTTCCAAATGGATGTAAATACACAGAGGCCAAAAGCTGTGCAACTGTACAAGCTAGCAGTCAATGCTATATGCCATTTGAAAAGGTGAAAATCAGGTCTTTCCATCGATGTATTACCCCCTCCACCACCAACAACAACCACCTTCTACTGTGAAATGGAATTCTTCAAATACAACCTGTCATGCAACTTGGTGCCAATGCTGGAATTTATCACTACTGTGATATTTACTTTTTAATAATGGTGATTTTAATATTGGACACATAAAAGGCAATACCAGGGAGCCTACAAATATAGTCTGTTCAACCACTGTACACATCAATTACATGTATACAGTAAAAGGCAACCCCCCCGTGCACAGATAGAAGTTGTGAATATAACTCAAGTGGATGTCGAGCTTGTTCTTATCTTAAAGAATACGATGGTAACTATATAAATGGCTTTTTATTCCCCTCTTATAATATCTCTTGCCATCTCTGCGTTTTTGCCACTGATGCTGCTGTAGTCCCATAGTCAGAGGGCCACGATGATGCTGCCACCAAGAGCAATAGGTTCCAGGATGTTTCTGCCATTGCTGTTGCCACCACAGTGGCACAGCCTTGGACCACAACCAGGAAAAGGCCCACTCTCCAGCGGTGCAAAGGAGCCTGAGGCAACCTTGGGGCAAGCACCCCCAAGAACAACTAAGCAAACAGGATGAGGTGCACACAGTTGGAGACTGTATTTTGCTTTGATTTTTTGGCGCCAACACTGGCAGTCCCAGGGTCATGAAGCAGCTCTGATGTTGCTGCCAAGAGCAGCAGACCCCAGGCTGCTACAACCAGCAGCAGTTTCCAGTTCCAGAGGGCTATTCTGATGTTGCCACAGACAACCATGGATCTTGACCCTGAAAGGCCAACTTGTTCCTGCTGCCACAGTGGCAGGTCAGATGTCTTGATGTTGCCATTGACAGGGTCAGGTCCCAGGCTTGGAGGGATGTGCCATCATGCTGGCAGCACTGCTGTTTGTCTGAGGGCCTGACTGGGGCCATGTAAAGGATGCCGGACATGACCGCAGTTCAGTGGGTACCTGAGGAGGGCCACAGCAAAGATGTTGCTTGATGGACCCATAGGAACAATGCTGGATGTAGCACAGGCTTGCTGTAGTGAACCAGAACCAAGGAAGATACAGTATATCATCTATGGAAATGGGTTACTGAAGCCTGTTCAGGCCAAAAGAAAAAAAAAGGTTGAACTGGTCTGTGGGTGATGGGTACCAGACCATGTAAAAAGCCCAAAATTAAGAAAAAAAGAGAATGTTAGGGACTCTGGCAACATCACTGTTGAGGATCACTATGCTGTAATTAACAGCTGTATCATCTACTGTGGTCACACTTTGAAAACAGTACATTCCGTAGGTGAAGTGGTTCCTTCCTATTGCAAACTCCAGCCAAGTTTTGTTTGCAGAGATCCTTCAATCAGCCCTAAGCCACTCCATTGCTTTCTATGGGGAACAATGGCACTTTTACAACTCTGAATTTATTTAAAGTCAGGCAAATGTGGTACACTAAGCAACACAACACTGAAATACACCCAGTGAGAATAAAGGAGAAAATGGGGAAAACAGTACTGTTTAGAGGTATGCTGGAAGCTATTGCAAGAGTGACTCGGCTAAAAATGACAGGAAACGTGGCAACACAAACTTTATTAGAAGTCAAATGCCGAACTAATTGGGGGAGAGGCATGCATAAACCTGTTTGTTACACTCACTGGAAAGTTCTTAAAATGCTAATAGCTAGGCCGGCCCAGTGGCGTAGAGGGTTGAGGCGCTGGCGACTTACCTCAACCCACGCCGGCGTCCCGGGTTCGGGAACGGACTCAGGTAGTCAGAGGTCAGCAGGGGGAGGATAGGATCGAGCATCCAACAAACTGCTCTCCTATCCTGGGGTGGGTTGGGGACTGGCCTTGCTCACGTAGCAGCCACCAGTGGAGACTGGAGGCCCTACAAGAAAGCGACACGCAAGGGGAACAAGACCAGAAAAGTGTGAAAAATGCACGCATGCCATCCAGATGACAGTGGCCCACCTCCCTGCGTTTCTCAACTGAGAAACCTCCAGGCTGCATTACCGTGTCCCAGCGATGATGCAATGGAGCGCTCCGTGCGCTCTGGTCTCTCCTCCTGATAGTCCCGGCGGGATATGGGAGAGCCCCCTGGCGAAGGGATACGTCCGGTACAACCGGGCATCGGAGCAGCTGCTTGGTGGATTGATCTGAGAAGACAGTGGTAGGACTTGGCCGCCCGAAGGAGAGGACAACAGCAGGCGTGGAGGAGGTATAAAGAAATAAAAAAAAAAAAAATGCTAATAGCTGCCAGAAGAGGCAATTTAAAGGATACGTGGAAAAAGTAAACAAGGACAAATAAAACATAAGAGATTTAACGGGGGGGGGGGCGCAAACAAGAGGTCAGAATTAAAGACTCGGATATGATAAGACTAATGAGTCAGTGCAGGCACCTCAGGTAAAAATACTGCACCTGTGCAGTGGTGATTACAGCACTGTGAGGCATGTCGAAGACAATCAGACAACAGATTAGCAAGCAGCTTATTTATAAAATAATGCAGGGGAGCAGACCCTGTGGACCAGAGTCCCTTCAGATCTTAAACTACTATGGTAATAAGGGATAACTCGTCAAAGTTAGTAGGAATTAGCTCCGCCCAAAACCTAAGCCCCTGATCTCAGGGCCAGTAGAGCAATGTTGCATAAAAGTGAACAGCAGAACCACTCTGTATAATATGAGAGGGCCTCATGGAGCGGGGGTGGGGTGGGGTGTATTTACATTATATTGCTTATAAACTTTAATATTACAAGCAAGGTAATAAAAAAATCAATTTTATTTGGGAAAAGCCTCATCAGAGGCTTAGGATTGGGGGGGGTGACAGTCTTTATGGATTTCAGGACTTCTTTAAACTATGAAGATTTCTTCAAGGGGGTGATTAAAGACATGAAGAAGAGAAAAGAAAGGGATGAGGCTATCATACATATGGATTTTTAGCAAAGTTTGACACTATACCATATGCTAAGCAGAACTGAAGTCTAATTACTGTAGGACACCATGGCTGACATTCTAATACCATCAAGCATTTATAGACAGTGGACCCATTCTCAATCAAGGGCTGGTGCAACCACTCAGGATCACGGAACACACTGCAATCTTGTTTAGCTATTCTTAATGGGGCAGTAACCATTTGCTGAGTAGCTGCAAACGTCGCTACAAATGACTGAAAATGGCATGGGGCCACCATGTAAATGGCCATGCACTAAGGTATGGTGGCCTTGGAATGACTAGACTCTGCTCCCAGATCCTCCTCCAGATAACTGCCTAGGAAAAGCAGGTGCCAACAGGGGGTACAGTGTTGTGACCAGTAACAGCTGGCAGAGCATCCAGACAGATGGGCTGCCAGGTATGTTAGCACAACAGGGCTAGAAAGGTGGGGGTATAACTTGACTACCGAGGAAGGGAGCCAGTGGCGGGGCACTGGGTCACTACAAACTGGCCACCTAGCCATGGGTAGAGAAGGGGAGACGACTGTGCCACTTACTGTATGCCCAAATGGCAAGGGGGAAGAAGGAGGAGGAGGAATACTTCTGGCTCAGATCTTTGTGTGCTTCACAGTACAACCAGGCAGCAGCATGCGCTATGTCATGTGTCTGACACAATGTCATGTTGCAACCTGTTCGCAGGTAGTGTCAAGACTAGTAATGGGAGCCACCAGTTTACAATGTGTACTGCCAACCAGAATATATGAAACACAGGCTGTATTTGTGATTTTAATAAATCCCAGTAGTAACTTATTTAGACAGTGGCCAGCCAAGGCAGTGAGTGGTGGGTATGAGATGGCCACCACTGAGTGGGTGTTATAGCAGGTGGCTTTGAATAGGGAAAGGTGGGAGTGCCACTGGATGCGAGGGACTGTACAGCTGGGGATGGGTGAGGGAAGGGGTACCACTGGACACCAAGACAGACTAGCATGGAGCAGGGTGGGAGGGGGGACCACTGGACACCAAGAATAGATTTGTTTGGGACTGGATGCGGGAAGGGAATGCCACTGGATGCCATGGATGCTTGCATTGGGTCAGATTGTGAGACAAGGGTGTCACTGGTTACCAGTGCTTTTTAGAATGGGGCAGGCTGTGGTGAGAGGGTGCCACTGGGCACCAGAGATATTTGGATTTGGGTAGGGTGTTGGAGGGAGGCCTCTGTATGCCAGGACATGATTGGATTGGGGAGAGTGAGGAAGGGGTGCCACTGGATGCCAGGGACTGCTTGGATTGGGGCTGAATTAAAAAGAAGCGGCTTCCACTCAGCTGGGACTCCTTGGACAGCTGGGACTGCCTAGCAGAAGTACAGGGTGAACAAAGGGTAGCAGTGTACTCCAGGATCAGTACTGCCTGCCATTAAAAGTATTGACAATGCTGGCCGAGTACCAGTATTGTCAGTACAAAGTCATGTACACATGTGATTAAATCTCCTTTTAAAAAAGAAAAGAAATTCATGGCAACAAAACTGCATTTATACAAAAGTTTGGAAATGTGATGCTGGAGTAAGAGAGTAGCCAGGCTTGGTGTTTATTAGATCTAAAGAATTGCTCAGTGCAGTGCTGGCATTGCCCTGCCTTTGGCACCACTCTATAAAAGTACTGGTTTGTAAATAAATTCATATGCCTTAACAGACACTGCCAACATCAAGACAACACCAATGCTGCACTGAGAAATTTTACAGAGCCTAAGAAACACTATTTCACCAAGACTTGGGGTACTTTTGTACCCTAACATTCCTTTGTCAGTAGGTCTGCTACTCTGAAGCACTCTGATGCTACTGCTGTTATAGGCATAACATTTTCTACAGAACCTCTCTGGATAAGTTTAAAAAAATTAAATCATTGTATCATCTAGACATTCTAAAGCACAGCTGGCCATCCTACAGTCCCACAAATGTACCTTAAAGACCACTGGCAACTGAGCTTTTATAATCACGCTTGTCTGATTGTTCATGTTATTTGTAAATTTTGTACGTTGTATATTTATTATGTAATGTTTGTTATGTTTTATGTCCGGGTCGGTCCTGAAAAAGGGCTTCGGCCCAGAGTCCTAACCCAGTTAACAAATAAAATGAAAGGAAAAAATGAAAGTGCTTGACGTCTAATTCTGTTTAGTCATATTAAATCCCTTTTTAGACAGTTTAATTTGATAATACCTAAGACAGTAGCATAAAATCAGTTTTGAGACATTTTGATGAAAGATGCTCCAGACAAATCTATTTCACTTAAATACTTAAAGAAAGCCTGCACAACTTTAGGCCACTCACGAAGCAGCTGCATGGTGACGCTACCCATTCCAGACCTACAGCTCGCATGTTTTTCCATTTTTTTCTCATACCAGCAGACAGAAGCACATCAAGGAACATGGAGTAATCAAGGTGAAAAACTCTGTGTGTCCACAATGAGGGACTGGGTGGGCACTCATGGGGGAGAGTGGTGACATGGGCGCTGGAGGGTGGACAAGGTTTTTCCCTGAATTAGATAACAGTAGGTGAGTGTGGATACCTGTAGTGGGGTTGGACGCCAGTCACCGGTGCATTTAAAATAGGGGGGTGGGAGGGGATACTGGTGGCAAGGTTGGGAACCCCCTACCAGTCACTTCAGTGATCAGGCATGCAGGAGAGGAGATAACGGCAGCTGGGTTGTGCATCACAGCAAGTCACTTTAAAGACCGGGTGAGGTAATACAGGCAGTAGGGTGGAACACCCGCCACCAGTTTTTTTTTTTTTTTAAAGATCATTCAGGTGGGCGAGGGTTACTGGAAGAGGGGTTGGGCTCCCACCACTGGGATATGTAAATGGGAGGGCTGTTTTTGTGACTTGAGTCATGAATTTTAGGCCCCCACACATAAATTACGTACGTCACTATTCCTGTTGAATGAAACTATACATTTTTCAGTAAACTGACCTATCAAAGAATCCACCTTGGGACAAACGCCAATTAACCTAAAAGTTTCATGGTTCATCTCACTGCCATTTTTGTGTTACCAGTGTGCAAAAAAAGGTCTCAGTTTCCACATTTGTAGGGAACTGTAACCTTCTGGAACTTTTAAACTGCAGAACATGATCACAAAATCCTGGCACAGGCTCCACACATACCAAATGTAAGGCTATCTGATCCACTGGTGACTACATTATTAAAGAACAACTAAAGCCCTACTTTTTACATGAATAGCAGCAAAACGGATTCCATACATCTCTTAAGCAGAATTTCCTGGGTTAAACAGTGTGGCTTCATACCTCTGTAGGTTCATAGTTTCAGAACAATTAAAGACGTAAATCCATTTAGCTCGCCAGTATCTGTTACCCATAATCTTGTAAATTTATTTAATCCTGTAAGTTTCATACTTCAACTGTTTGCCATTTTTTAGTTATCTGAGAGCAATTATTTAGGTAACTAATTCCACAAAAATATGTGATTTCAGCCCTTAATGTCTCAAACAGCACAAAAGAGACCGTCATAACATTTTGTAGGTTATGGGACCATAGAACTGAGAAGGTGCATGCCAAATTTTGCAGTCCTAGGGTCGAAAGCGGCTGAGGTATAAAGCTCTGAAACTGACCACATTTAATTAAGCACCAAACAAAACCCTATTACAGGGGCACTATTGTGTGTGTCTACATATATGTAAATGCGTGTGTATATACTGTGTGTATTTGTACATACATACATATATATATATATATATATACATACATACATACCTACATACACACACACACACACACACACACACATATATATATACATATACACACACACACACATTATATATATACACACACACACACACACACACATATATATACACACACACACACACATATTTGCAAAAAACTGCATTAATGCAACATTTAGGGTTCAGCCTAAAGCAACAAAAGTATGGAAATGTGGTTTTAGGGTTTCCAACCCTAAAACCACACCCCAACCCCTGAAGCAAATCAGGGGAACAGTCTTCCCTGAGGTTGCTTGCCCTAAAGGTTACCCCATTCCATACACTCCTGAAACATACACACCTGTGTCCATCACATCTGAGCTTTCTTGCTACCACAGTGGGGTGAGCTTTATGGTTGAAAATGTGAAGTCAAAATATGCAAAAATGACAAAGTTAAGCATCAAAGTTCAAAACCCCACTGACATACACCGAACCACACTTACCTTAGTTTCTCATATTGCGGTCGGCGGTTCCAGCAGCAAGACGTAACTTTGATCAAAGAGTGGATCTTCGCCCTGGGACCTGTTCAGGTGAGTGCAGGTGTCTGGGGTGGTAGGTGCTCAGTGGGAGGTCGAGGTGGGAAGGGAGGCAGAATGGTAAGCCTTTTTTTTTTTTTTTTTAAACGGGTGTGAAAGACATCGAGGGACGATTTTCTTTATTATAGGTTATACTGAAATACAGCGATGGTGATCAGAAGGGTAGGGGTGCCACTAAATACCAGGGAAACATCAAGAAAATACAGAGATGGCAATCAGAGGGTGGGGGGTGCCACTAGACACCAGGAAAACATTAATACAGAGATGGCAATCAGAGGGTGGGGGTGGGGGGTGTTACTAGACACCAGGGAAACATTAAGAAAATAAAGGGACAGCGATCGGAGGGTGGGGGACACCACTAGACACCAGGCAGACATTAAGAAAATACAGGGACAGCAATTGGAGGGGTCTGGGGTGCCACTAGGCACCAGGGAAACATTAAAAAATAGTAGTGACCATAATTTCACTTTTTATGGCGCTTATAAAATTGGTGACTGCTTTCCAACATTCACATTATCCCGCTATCATATATCTGCTGTCCAGCACAGATTCAGTTCAAAAATGTATGTGGGTGGAAGGGAATTGTAGCGTGCAGTGGAATAGAGTGCAATTATATTATGAACCTTGCACTGCCAGATTTTATGGCGATCGCCGATATATCCTCGTTCTGTTACCAAACAGTGTCCATTAATATTTCATTATGCATACATCAGTAAAGTCAAAAGGGGGAGCATGTTCCTTTCTCTAGCTTGCGTTCTTCTCTCCACTCATAACTGCTGTGGGGAGTGATCCGACTGTCGTACACTATGATCTTTTTATCTCAAATAGTGACAATTGTCCAAAAACAAGGAAAAAAAAAAAAAGGATAAATTCAGCTTCTTTTTTTTAACTCAGCTTTATTTAAAACCAAGATAATACATTTCATAATAACACTAACATTTCTGAAATTAAATCCAAAACCAGTCAAACAATTCAGCTTCATGCTAATAAAATATCAAAGGGGGCAAAGGTAGAGCCTATTCCATTTTGATTTATCATGGTCTCTACCACCCCCCACCCCCCACCCCCGATTACTAGCAATCGCTGCAAACTCTCCTACTGAACTGCCACCAACACTCCTAAAACCCAATGGGTACAACTACTAATATGTTCAGCTCTTATTTACTCTGCAAATTATAATGTGCGGCTGTTTCAAATTAGAAAAAAAATATGTAAATCACAGGGGTTTCATATATTTTTAATTGGTGCGGGGCCTCAGGGTAAACTGTTTGGATATTAATACCAATCTCAAAATTCATCCTATAGTACACTGAATAAATGTTCAGTCATACGCTCATCAGAAAAAGAACATGCTACCTGAATTTTTAAATGCTCCTACACCCCCACAGTCATAATCGTTACCTATTGCGCTTTTTCAAGGACTCACCCTAAAATAATTCAGACTAGAGGACTTAATCGGTCTAGTTGTCCTCACATGACGTGGCTTATATCACGTTCCCTTGATGCATTAGGTGCGCTATTCAACTGCATAACTTAATTCAGAAACCCCCTTATGATAAATTTTATACCAATATGTTCATCTTTATTCAAAAGGTTGGGGCTTCTCTGGTAGGCATGTGCTTCCCATTCAGAAGAGATACTGTATCTAGTCTCTTTAAACAGACCGACCCCACGCCGTGATTTCTAGTCAGACTCCTTACAACAGCGATCGCAGAGGATATTTCTTTTGTCCCATCTGAGCAAAATACCTACTAGTCTCACCTGCGCTCTGCAAGGATTTACCCTGCTAAGATTTAGTAAATAAAAAAATTGGAGCATTTAATTTATTTCAAACAGAATGACATTTATGAGGACACCACCTCCAGACTGGGTTTGCTCCCCATTGTTTGTTACCTGGGCAGGTGACATATAGCCCGAGCAATGACAACCACTGCCTGTGCAATGCAAAGATTTACACCCTGCTATTGTTTATTATATAAACATGCTAGAGCATTTCATTAATTTCGTACAGAATGCTATTTATAAAGAAACCTGGGTATTTAGTACTGGATTTAATACTGGAATATAGGAAAGTCAAAAAGGCTGTAAGCTTTCCCCACAATTCAGTGGTGGCAACCTAAGTTACCAGCATCATTTAGGTACTGATCTACCTGAACCTTAAAGATCTCAGCAGTTTCTACATCCACTACTTCCTGTGGTAATCTATTCCACATTCTGATTGCTCTATTCTTGAAACCATTATTTCTTATACTCATCCTACATACTGTCTCCCTCAACTGCCTATTATGCCCTCTCATCTGATACATTTGATCTTTAAATTATATTCCTATCTCCTTTTTCATACTCTCATCCTTTATAATTTTAAAAAGACGCAACATATTCCCTCTAGTCCTTCTATCCTCAAGGTCCGCAGTCCCAGCTTCTTCAATCTTCCCTCATAATCCAGATCCTTACACCCTACAATCAACTTTGTATATGTCCACTGTGGCCTTTCCACCATTTTAACATCCCTTACTAGGTAAGGACTCCATACCACTGAACAATAGTCCAATAAGGGCCTAACCAAAGCCATAAACAATGGCATTAACACCTCTTCACTTCTAGAGTGGAAACCTCTTCTAATACTGTTTACTAAAAACATTGCTTTGTTTGATACATTTCTACACTGTATATTACTCTTTAAGTCATTCTGAACATAGACTCCCAAGTCCCTCTCACCTGTAGTAACCTTCAATTTTATACCCTTCATATAATGAGTCTGATGAATGTTTTTCCTTCCCAAATGCATTATAATACATTTATCCTCATTAAATTTCATTCCATTTCCCTCTGCCCACTCCAGAATTTGGAAAATCTCTCCCAAATGTTAAGCTATCATTAAATGTATCAACAATCCCTCCTATTTTCACATCATCGGCAAATGTTACTAGCCTATTTCCATTATTTCCAAATCACTTATGAACAATCGAAACAATAGGGGTCCCAACACAGACCCCTGCGGGACGCCACTCCCCACCCCTTGAGGTTTTGACAATAGACCCCTAACTCTAACCTGTTGTTTTCTATTTGTTAACCACTGTTCTACCCATGTTAGAATGCTTGTATTCATCTCAAACCTACCAATTTTCTCCACAATTTTATTATGTGGAACAGTGTCAAACGCTCTGCTAAAGTCCAATAACACCACATCCACACTACTTTCCTCATCCACCCATCTATGTATATGTTCATAAAATGTTATAAGATTTGTCTCGCATGACCTACCCTCAACAAATCCATGCTGACACTGGTCTTTTATTCCCTTTTTGGTCATTATGTCCTTTATTTCTTCACCTATTATCCCCTCAATTATCTTTCCCTCCACCAATGTCAAACTCACCGGTCTATAATTTACCGCCTGATCCCTTTTGCCCTTTTTATATATTGACACTACAAATGCCTTCCTCCACTCCTCTGGCACCACACCCTTAGTGAGTGACCTTTGCCCCAACAAGGTAATAATAGTTACCAGCTCATGTCTCAGCTCCTTTACCATATACGGGCGAATCTCATCAGGTCCTGCTGCCTTATCCCCTTTTAACCTCAATCATTTTCATCACTCTCTCCTCTGTTATTATCTTCTTTACATCCAAATCACCAGCATTTCCCAATCTACTCTCCAACCTAGTACTGTGTTCTTTATATACAGCACCAAAACTTTTGGCAAATTCCTCTGCCATCTCTAACGGTTCCAATATTACCTCCCCATTGACTACTAAAGACCCCACTATATTACTTCCTCTCCTCTGCCTGTTCACATAAGCATAAAATAATTTTTTATTTTTATTCATTGTCAATCTTGTTTCAAGCCGCTTTTTAGATTTCCTTATTTCCCTCTTAAGCTTTCTTAACATCTTTTTATACCTTTCCTTATTTACTGATGTTCCATCCTTTTTCATCCTCCAAAAATAAACTTTCTTTTTCCTGCAGAGTCTAGTTATATTCATTGTCAACCATGGGGGCTTTTTCTCTTTGTTGTTATATATTCTTTTCTTCAAAATATATTTTTCTTTAATCTCATTTATTACTTTTAAGAATTTTTCCCATGCTTTCTCAAGTTTGTTATTATCCATCATATGACCCCAATCTATACTCCTTAATTCCTCTTTCATGGCCCTATAATCCCCTTTTTTATACAGATACTGAATAGTATTACCCTTTACTGATTCTATTTTCCAATTTAATTCAAATGATATAGAATTATGAGCGCTCATCCCCACTTGTGGTTGAATTTTAACCTAACAATTTCACTTCTGTTTGTAAGAATGGCATCCAATATATTTTCTCCCCTACCTGCTTCTTGTATACATTGTCTAATCCCTACTCCCAGGAGTTCTTCCTGGAATCTACTTAAGATATTATTTCCTTTCTGATTTCCACCCCATCTAATTTCTGGCATATTTAAATCTCCCATCAAAACATCATCAGTATATTCTGCCATCCTACCAAAGTATTCCAAAAATGCTTCTGTCTCTAATACATCTGTATCTGGTGCTCTGTAAAATACAGTCATGCTACATGTTTTCCTTTTATTCCTATCAGTTCAATAGTTATAATTTCTGCTTTCCCCAGTTCCACTGTTTCCTCTATTCTCCTAATCTCCAGATCCTCCCAAACAAAAAAAGCAACTCCTCCTGCCCTTCTCTCCCTCCTTTTCCTATTAATCAACTTATATCCGGGAATATTCTGAGACCATCCATTTTCATCTTTCCACCACGTTTCGACAACCCCTATCATATCCAACTCCCCCTCACTGATCAAGATTTCCATTTCTGATTTACTTACTTCATTTAAACTCCTAGCATTAAAAAACAACCTTCAGGGATTTTTACCTTCCTACCTTTACTTCCTTTTAACTCTTTTCCTTGTATCTACTTTGTTTGTCCCCCTTCCTTTTAGTTTAAACTATTTTCGATCTCGTTTTTCAATCTCATCCCCAAAATCCTACTACCCCTAAAATTTAAATGAAGTCCATCCTTGCAATATAATTCATTTTGGTTTTTGAATGTATTCCAATGCCTAATAAACCTATATCCACTTGTATCAGCCCACTTCAACAGCCATTCATTGGTTAAGGCTATCCTTTTCTGTTCATAAACAGACGCCCTGGGCTCAGGTAATATTTCTGATATCAATATCTCACTCCCCTTCTCTAATTTTTCGGCCAACTTCTTATAATCTTTCTGCATTTCTAGCAATGTTTTATTTGCTATGTCGTTTATGCCTACATGTATTACTGCAACAGGCCTTTCCCCAGCTTCTTTAAAATTATTATCAGCCATGTCGACCAAATCCAAAATCCCTGCACCAGAAAAGCTACTAACCATCCTATTCTTCTTGTCATTCCTACAAATATACTGATCTGTATATTTTATGATTGAATCTTCGATAACCATCACCTGTCTCTCCCCTGTCTCCCCCCATTTCTTCCTGAGTCTCAACACACTCTCTTCCCTCACCATCACTTTGACTAACCTCTCCTAAGACCTCAAAACTGTTTCTCACTTGTATCCCTTCATTTATCACTTCTACTATCTCCCTTTCAGTCCCCGAATCAGCCTTGACCAATACCTCCCTTTCTCCATTTAACCCATTTATTTCCAGCTCCATTCCAATATCACCTGGGACTGGTTGTAATGGGCTAACCCCCCTTCTTTTCCTTTTTATTCGACTGTTTACTCTCTTATCCACCCGACTGTTATTTCCTTCAGCCTCACTAATCTTCCTTTTTCCTGTAGCATTTTCTACCCCAAATCTATTTTTAGATACCTCACCTCTATTTAAACTTAACATAACTTTCAAGCATTCAGTGAGTTCCATCTGACTTCTTTCCAATACTTCTAACCTTTCAATTACCCTTTCCAATTTATTATTTCCAAATTTTTTACACTCAAATTATAATCAACCCCCAATTCAGCTACTATAAACATCCTACAACTGCCGCAACATACCATTATGTCCCCTTCTGATGTTAACAAGGAAGGTGTACCTTATGCCCTTTTCCAACCAGCGACTCCATTTTCCTTTCAACTTTTATTTGCTTCTTCTTCTCATTCTCCCTTCTATCACACTAACATGCAGACACACGCGTCTCAAGCACGCTGACCGCGCACACACGTTTCGCGCCGCTTGAGCATCTGATTTATAATAGCTTCTGGACCCGGAAGTTCTAGGGCCTCTGCTGATACTTTCCCAATCAGTAACAACCTACCTAATACCCTCTAAAAGTGCTTATTGCACTAGCCACCACTTTTAAACAACAGAACCAAGTTAAGGTCACCATTGTTAGCTATTGGGGCGGGCAGCATATTGCTTGAACAACAATGGGGAATAAGCAAACATGATTAATGCACATATTTTTGCATATGAAAAAAATGATCTAAAATGATTAAAAAAAACTAAAAGGACTGGCATAACTGAGTTTGGCCCATAAGTGCCTAACTTAAAGGAGCATGGTGCCTAGCGAACACCCCAAAGAAAAGCTTTGGGAAAACTTATACATGTCCTCATATTCTGAAAAAAAAAAAAAATATAGAAAATCACAATACATCAAGGGACGTGGGTTCACTAGCCTTGAAAGGACCCAGTGATACCACTTGATTTTAAAACTGCAAGAACTATAATAAGAAATGGACATGCCATATGACGATAAATGAACATTGTTATCAAAAATTGGAAAGTCCACTTTTTAATTTATGAAAATGTTATTAAGTTACGTCTATTCTAAGATCACTGTCTCAAATAGCTCTGAAAACTATGGTCTTCATTCAGTTCTTTAGGCTGCAAAAAATATGGGTACAGCAATCAGAGGGTGGGGGTACCGCTAGACACCAGGGAAAAAGGGAGTTATGGCTTCTGCAACTTCACATGTTATCCTATGGGAATTTGCAAGAATGAAGAAAAAAAAAAGTCCAAAATGCTTTTTGCATATGAAAGGATCCTTGTTCGTATGGCTGAATTATTTTTTCATTTGGCTATACAAAAAAAGCAGAAGCGAGTCACAAAAAAGGATATACAAATAATTAAAAAAAAAAAAAACACACATTTAGGGCTCATTTTAGCAATAGCAAAGTACAGAATCCACCTACTGGGGTCTCGAAGAGCAACATATTTGTGTTGGCCTCTGCAGCATGTCATTTTGTGGGTTTTAATTTTGTAATTTTTTTTAAAATGGAAAATAAGATGGCAGCATAGGAATCAGGATTTTTTCATAAGAAAAGGGATTAGCCCCCATGCGGACAAGAATCCTGATTTGTATGGTCAAATTCTTTTCTCGTTCCAAACATCTATCCTTAAGTGCTTACTGAGCATACTCAGAACTGAAATTTTAAAAATTAACTCAGGAACGGATTATTTTTCACTAAACCAGTTAAGGCACTACAGTGGGCTAAGCCCCATCTACCTTGAAAATTTCAGACCAAAATTCCAAACCATGATCTGAGCACTACAAGCTGACAAAAAAAAAAAAAAAGAACTGCCCCCCCCAACATATCACTTTTTTTGCTTTCCAGTTCTCGGAATCTCCACATACGAATGGAACAAGACTTGGGAGTTTAAGAGATTAACCCCATGAGACTGCACATGCAAATTTTGTGCAAATCCACTGAACAGTTGCAAAGTTATTAAAGTGCAAATATTGGGGGTTAACGATAAACACCCTACTCAACCCTAATTATAGTGGCATGGCCGCACAACTATAATAAAGTCATTGAAAAAAACGATGTTAATGCACCAGTTAAGTTTCAACTTATCACAATAAAAGTATGGAAACGTGATTTTAAGGTTTACAACCCTAACTCCCTACTCCTCAAACAGCAAAATGACAACTCCACACATGCAATCACAATCATGAGGCAAGACAAGCAACATGCAACTGTTTCCAGATTACACAAGTGCAGCAGCACTGGCGTACTGCCTTTGTGGGTTTGTATCTGCAGCGTGCACAAGGCAAGACATATACACTCACCTGTCTCTGCAGATATAAATCCACAACACATAAATTAGAATACTGCTTCAGTATGCAGAAGCACAGGCCCCTGCTGCCACATCACGATATACAAATTACAAGAGTTCTTTTGTCTGTAGATGTGCATGTCCCTCTGGGGGCAGTGCTTCTGTAGTGTCAGGTGCTCAAGCACACTGTAAGACATCTACACACTTGACAGACCTGTGCTTCTGCTACCACAGGTGTAAGACATATACACTGACATCTTTCTGCAGAAGCACAGGCACCATAAAATCCGAGATACCAAAACTGCAACGCTACTTCTATCTGCAGAAGTGCAGGCCACAAAAAAAGCCAGGAAGAATCCAGCGAACACACCAAGAGGTTGTGGCAGAAGAGTGCTTTATTTAATCCAAACCCTTACAACAAGGTGTAAACTCCCAATGCATTTGCCTACCTAAGGGCTTCATTTGGGGACTCAGTCATTCATTCATTGCATTATTTAAAGTACAGTTCATACATATTCATGATAAAACATGTGCAGTATGTGGAAATTAACAGACCCCATCTAGCACAGCATGTTATCTCGTTACGTGTCAAATAAATACCAGTGCTAGCTAGAAGCTTCAAAATCTATTATTCTTGAAAAAAATATTTAAAAGCTGTTAAAATGTTATATCAGGGACACTTTCACAGTTCCCTGGTGGTTACTTTGATAGTAACTCTGAAGGCCAAAAGAAATGACTGGGGCGGGAAGGGGGAACAAAGAAGAACAGTAAATAACATATGGCGAGCTCACAAAGCAGCATAAATAGAATTTGGTGCCTATTCTATATTTATAAATATATTCTTCTAGAGCATCTCCAGATTTCTGTAATTACACATCCCTTTGTAAAGGCCTTTACAGGATTTTACCATTTCAAAGCCAGTCCCCACCAATTTCACCATCAGACTACCATCAGGGAAAAGAGGGAATCCAAGAGTGGATAGCATCTGTCTATTAAATTATAGTATGTAATCTTCAAAAACTAAATGTAACATCTGAACAGGAACACCTTGTAAACAGGGAATCTAAAGCCCTAACGATGTGTAAACTCAACACCTGTATAAAGTTTTTACTACATGTTGAACCCTTCATTTAAAGGGAACCAATCCACTCTATTTCCCCTTTTTTTTCCAGAGCGTGTCCATTCATATTATTCTATTCCTTCACCAAGCAAAAGAATCATATTTTTTATGCATATATATACACACACACACACACACACACACACACACACACACACACACACAACACAGGACAGTCACTAACAGTGTCCAAGGAGCCATAATTTACTTACTCTTGAAAGATGATATACATCCCGGTTTCTACTTTTCCTCTAAATCAGCAATTAAGAGCAGCATCAGTGCATTACAGATAAGGCTTTAGATCAAAATTCATTTATTCCATAAGGGGAGACTGTTGACAGTTCGTACATCCAGACCAGTTCTTTCTTGTCCAATACTGATAGTCTATCACCCTCTCTCATTTTTGTACATGCTCCAGTGGCCGAAACTTAACATTTCCGGATCATGCCCATGTTCGTCCTTATGGTGCCGTCCTACAGCATTCTGAGTATCACGTTTCACTATAGCCCTGAGAAGTTCTTGGATTCTAGTTCTCAGTTGTCTTTGAGTTTCCCCACATATACTAAGCCGCATACACAGCATGTGTTGTCTTCAATCTGTATAAGAAGTCAAGAAATACATTTTCTTCATAATTGGGTGGGTAAAAGTTTGCCCTTGAACTGCATATTTGCAAACACTGCAGCCATGACATTTCTGAAATGTTTTTGGAAGATTCAGATTACTCCTTTTGTCACAGCAGTGACTTCCAGTCACCATATCTGCAGTGCTTGCACCTTTGCGGTAGGACTTTCTAGATATTTGGCCTATTACTGAATATAGATCTGGGTCAGACATCAGTATCTCCCATCTATCATATATAATATCTCTGATCTTACTGGAATCTTAATGCTAGTTTGTCACAAAGTTGAGTCTGCCATATTCCTTTGCCTTTCTCTGGGATTTGGGCACCAAGAGATCTGTCCTGTTTTTATCTATAGCTTTTTGTAAGCCTTTTCAATCATTTGTTTTGAACATTTCTCTCCTTAAATTTGATGAACAGGAGGATCCCTTCTTTTTGGTTTGATGGATTTCTACAATAGTGTTACAAGGTAATTTTGTATGACTGTCTATGGCATTATTATCATGATTAGAGATCAAAAAGAGATGAGGACAGGGAGGCGTATGTGAGGAAATCCAGAGAGGTGAGTAGTGTAGTCAGGGCAGCCAAGGCTTCAAGGGATTCAAGGCTGGCAAAGGGGATCAGAGAAGGGGAAAATGATTTCTTCAGATACATAAGGGAGAAGAGAAGCTATAAGGATCATATTGTCAGGATCAAGAAAGATGGATGGTGGGCAGAAAAGGGAACGGAGCAGGCAAAAGCACTCAATAAGTACTTCTGTTCAAAGTTTACCAAGGAGAGGGATGGGCCTATGCTCCAGGGGAAAGGCAGGGTGGGCATGAGGGGAATGGGGGTAATGGATGGGGAGATTTCAGCGAGCAGGGTGTTGGAGGGCTTAGGTCTCTGCAGGTGGATAAGGCACCAGGGCCGGATGGCGTGCATCCAAAGGTCCCAAAGGAGTTGGTGGAGGTCCTGATGGAACTTTTGGCAGACTTGTTCAACACCTCCCTGGGGACTGGGTGCATGCCCCAGGACTGGAGGATGGTACATGTGGTGCCCCTCCATAAGAGTGAGCCCAAGGACGAACCAGGTAACTACAGACCAGTCAGCCTTACCTCCATCATGGAAAATCTAATGGAAACTATTACTAAAGAGAGGTTGGTGATCTTTCTGAAGAAGACTTGTTTCCAGGACAATAGGCAACATGGGTTTGTGTCGGGCAAATTCTGCCAGACAAACCTGTTGGGTGACAAGAGAACTCAATAACAGCCATACAGTGGATGTCCTGTAGCTGGACTTTAGCAAGGCCTTTGATTCAGTGCTACACGGAAGGTTGACTAGTAAGCAAAGAAACTTGGGAGCAGGGGAGAAACTGGTTGGATGGGTTAGAAGCTGACTGCAGAACAGACAGCAGAGGGTAGTTGTAGGGGGAGAACTCACGACTCCCAGAGCTGTAACCAGTGGGGTCCTACAAGGTTTGGTACTAGGACCAGTGTTATTTAACATCATCATTGCTGACATAATGAATGGGATTAGGAGTAAGATCAGTCTTTTTGCAGATGACACAAAGATCGGAGTGGAGGTGGATAGTGTGGAAGGCGGGCAGGTACTCCTAGAGGATTTGGCAAGACTTCAAAGAAAAAATTACTCACCTTAGTAATGTTGTTTCTTCTAATGGAGTCTTGCTATATTATGATATATGCAGTGAGTCCCAACCTTCGAACTGCTCCGGAGGTGAAAGAGTTAACTTTCCATGCCAGGCATGGAACGCTGAGCTCGAGCTCGGTTGAAACTCTGTCTGTTGTTCTTCAAACTCAAACCGTCAGATCTTTACGAGCTAAACTCACTGAGGTCCTGTGTGGAAGCTGTAAACCTACACTAGCCAACTGGCTACTAAACATAAGAACACATTTTTTGGTCCCAAAACAAAGACTCAAGTCAGGAGACCCAAAAAATGAAAAACACAACACCAAGTCATCCCAAAAGAGGAGGGGTGAAAACAACAAGGTGGGCATCTACTAAGTGCCAACACTGCACTACCCATCCACATCCCAAAAACAGAGGTTCTGAGAGGGGCAGGCAGGGGAGGGAGGTCATAATATAGCAAGACTCCATTAGAAGTAACAACATTACTAAGGTGAGTAATTTTTTCTTCAAACAATATGAAGTCTTGCTATATTATGACATATGCAGACTACACAGCAGTACCTCCATGAGGAGAGTCAGAACCTACTTAGGAAATAGGCTCTGAAGCACAGCTGTGTTAAACCAGCATCACTCCTAGCCTGGATGTCCAGGAGTAATGCTTGGTAAAAAGTGTGAACTGTTTTCCAGGTAGCTGCTTGACATACCTCTAGAATAGGATGTCCCTGGCAGCAGCCAGGGAAGCAGCTGTACCTCTGGTAGAGTGAGCCCTCAGGCCTGAGGGAGGAACCTTACCCAGCTTTTCATAACAGAATTGGATACAAGAGACAATCCACCTGGCAATGGATCTTTTAGTGGCAGGTTTCCCTTTACCAACCTCACCATAAGTGAGGAACAGTTGGAGGGAGTCAAACCTGTGACCCTTGGTACGCTCTGTGTAGTAACTTAGGGCTCTCTTCACATCTAAGCTGTGAAGCCTCCTCTCGCCAGAGGAGGAATGGTCAGTGAAGTACACAGGAAGAGATATAGATTGATTAAGGTGGAAATCTGAAACCACCTTAGGCAAGAACTTCCTGTTAGCCCTGAGGACCACCTTATCTCTATGAAAGGAGATAAAATCAGACTCCACTGACAAGGCTTGTAATTCACTTATGCGTCTGGCAGAAGTGATGGCTACCAGAAACACAGTCTTCCAAGTCAAGTCCTAAGCTCTGCTGAAGACAAGGGCTCAAAGGGGGGTTGCATAAGCTGAGCAATGCAAACATTAAGATCCCAGGCAGGGGCAGGGTCCCTGAATGGAGGGTTGGTGTGAAGCAATCCCTTAAAAAACTTGGAGAATACAAGATGAGCTGAAAGAGAAGAGGGTTAACCTGCTGAAATAAAAGCAGACACAGCTGCCAAATGTACTTTTAGGGTAGCTGGTCTCAGCCCCAAGGTATTTAAATGGACCATGTAATCCAGGACTGTGGGTAAATCAGCAGATTCTGGGAAATATGCTTCCCAGAGCACCATATGGAAAACCTCTTCCATTTGGAATTATAGGTAGCCCTGGTGGAGGTTTCCTAAAACCTTCAGTATATCCATTACACCTTGGGAAAGGTGTAGATCAGCAAACTCTAACTCTTCAAGAGCCAGGCCTTGAGATTGAGAGATTTGAGGTTCGGGTACCAAACCCTCCCCTGAGCACAGGTTAACAGGTTGTGTTTCCTGGGAAGACACAGGGGAAGATGGACTGCTAAGGACAGTAGGAGTGGATACCAGGGTTGTCTGGCCCAATCTGGAGCAATCAGGATCATCTTGCAGGATTGAGATCTGATTTTGACTAACACTTTGAACAGGAGAGGGAAGGGGGAAAAGCATAGAGAAACTTCCCTTCCCAATTGAGAACTAGGGCATCCAGAGGGACTGAGCCCAACACTGGGGGCCTGCAGCAAAAAAGGGGAAGTTGGTGATTGTCTGGGGCTGCAAAAAGATCTATCTGCGGGGTGCCCCATCTGGCAAAAATTACCTCCAGGACCAGGGGTCCAGTGACCATCGTGATGGCCTGGGAAATCCTGCTGAGAGCATCTGCCAGGACATTGTCCTTGCCTGGGAGGTGAACTGCCATAAGGGAGGTGTTCAGGGAGTAAGCCAGAGACCACAACTTCATTGCTTCGGTGCACAAGGCCGTAGACTGAGTGCCTCCTTGCTTGTTGATGTACCACATTGTGGTGGTGTTGTCTGTTCTGACCTGTAAAACTTTGTTCTGAACAGATTTGGAAAAAACTTGAAGTGCTAGAAAAACTGCTCTGAGTTCCAACAGATTGATGTGGAGTAGAGATTCCTGATGGGACCACAATCCCTGGGTAGTGAGGTCGCCCATGTGAGCTCCCCACCCCAAGAGGGATGCATCTGTAGTAAGGATTAAGGAGTGAGACTGAGTGACAAAGGGAACCCCCTTGTCTCAGATTGCTCTGATCCTGCCACCACTGTAGGGCTTGGATCAGGGTTTGAGTTACTGGGATCAATTTGGTTAGAGCGTCTTTCCTTTGAGACCAAAAGGCTCTCAAATGGAACTGGATGTCCCTCATCTGAAATCTTGCTCCCTGCACTACTGCTGTAGAAGCAGCCATGTGCCCCAGGAGCTGTAGAAAATGCCCTGCTGGTCGAGAGACCTGCAGGGTGAATGAGGAGGCCAGAGAGACCAGTCCTTGCCCTGTCCAAAGGAAGGAAGGCTCTGGCTTTCTCTGTGTTCACTTCTGCACCCATGAAGGTGAGGAGCTGGACAGGCTCTAGAACTGACTTTGGAAGATTCAGGAGGAAACCTAGAGAGGTGAGCAGCTGCTGAGTTATCTGTGGATGTAACTTGACTTGGTCTGGAGACTGGCCTACTATGAGCCAGTCATCCAGGTAAGGGAAGATGGTAATTTTTTGCCTTCTTAGGTGGGCAACTGCTACTGCCAGGCATTTTGTGAATACCCTTGGAGCAGAGGTGAGGCCAAAGGGCATTGCTCTGAACTGGTAATGGCCTGAGGGCAGCTCAAACCTGAGGTACTTTCGATGGGAGCTTCTGATGAGAATATGGAAGTCCAGTCCCCTGGCCTTAGAGAGGGTAGAATAATTCCCAGAGTCACCATTTTGAATTTTGGTTTTAAAAGGTGCTTGTTTAAATATCTGAGATCCAGGATGGGCTGCCATTCTCCTGTCTTTTTTGGGGTAAGGAAGTACCTGGAGTACAATCCTTTGCCCTGGTGTAGGGGTGGAACCCTTTCACAGCTCTGAGAGCCAGGAGGGAAGAGACCTCTGCCTCTAGGGCAAGTGCCTCTGGTGGATTTGCAGGTAGAAAGGATCTGGTTCTCATCTTTGGGAATATTTTGAAGCTGAGAACCAGTCCCTGGCTTACTACTTCCAGGACCCACTTGTCTGATGTCAGAGACTTCCAGTCCTGGACAAAGTAAGCCAGCCTGCCCCCTACAGGTAAAAAGGCCTATGAAAAGGCCTGCCCCTGCCCCTGGAAAGCTGCCTTTGAGGAGTGGCCCCCCATTCCTTGGCCTGTGCACTCCTATAGGTGGTCCTATACTCATCCATTTTCTTCATGTAATTCTCTGTCTGCTCCCCAAACAGAGAATTACCCACAACAGGAAAATCCATGGCTTTAGTCTGGGTATCCTGTGACAGGCTAGTACATCTGAGCCAAGCCATTCTGCGAAGTGCCACAGATGTAGCCATGTCTCTTGATGACACATCATTAGAGTCCACTGCAGCATGGAATTGTACCTTGGATGCCTCAATACCATCAGCAGCCACCTGCTCCAGCTCCTTGGCAAGCTGGCCAGGGACCTGTTTTGCTAGAGCCATAACAGTATCCCATCTGGATTTCTGATATCTAGCAACATAAGCCATATAATTTGCCTGTCTGAGTCCCAAGGATGCTGCCATGTACTGTTTCTTTGCCATGGCATCAATCCTCCTGAAGTCCTTGTCAGGAGGGTGTGAAGCCAAGGGAATATTTGCCTTGTCACAGGCTGCAGCCTGCACTACCCCAACATGGCTGCATTGTTGTGTAAGGAACTCCATATCACAGCCTGACAATGTGTACCTCTTGTCCATTCTCTTATCCACAGGAGGTATAGTATGAGGAGTTTTTAGAATTTTAACTGTCTGTTTCCCAAAAGACTTATGCAAAGGAATAGACAGTCTCCTAGACTCTGGGATATCCATCATTTCCACATAGTCAGGCTCCTCTTGATCATCCACAGCTTCCTCCATAGGGAGCTGGAGGGTTTCAGCCACTTTTTTATAAAACATAAAATGAGAAGGGGACTCAGAAAGCCTAGGAGGAGACACTTCTGAAGGTCTGTCTGGGAGATGTCGGGTCAATGGGCACATCAGACTTTCAAATCCACATTCACTCTTCTCATACTCCTCTTCCCCTCCTCCGGTTCATAATATTCCTCTAAATCATACTCTTGAACTGGTGGAACCGGCCAGAACTCGTACGCTTACCTGATGGTGCGGTTCGTCGGAACGGAAAGCGACTGGACAATTTTAATCGCTTTGGCTATTTCTTCAGCGGTTGGAGAGGAAAGTTTTGGCTCCACACCAGCTGATTTCCTAGTCCTTTTTGCTGAAACCAACTCCTCAGAGTCGGATCTCCTTTTGCCCAAGGAAGTCTCGCCCTGGTCAGAGGGCACTCCCTCCGGTTCGGTTAGAACCGAACCGGGCTGGCCATCTGGTTCAGCGGACTTTTTGGCCTCCCTTTCCCTGAGCCTACCAACTCTCTTTTCCAGGGTAACTGCAGGAACATTTTTACAAATCTGGCAGTCTGCATTGAGGTGGTCAAACCCCAGACAATAAACACAGGTGGTGTGGGGGTCAGCCTTGGCAAAGACTTCCCCACAGACACTGCAATGTTGAAACCCAGTGGGCCCAGTTTTTCTTTTGGGTTTCTTCAGACATAGTGTCAGCCTAACCAAACTTACCCGTTTATGGCAATCCGCCAGATAAGACCCTCTTATCGGTTCCCAACCGTGTCACGGGTCGTGGAAAAAAACGTAATAAAATCCGTTTTTTTTAGAACCGATAAGAACCGGTAACCACACTCTAAATGACAGATTAATATATTTTAAACAACCTGATCGGTTCAAACCGAACCGATAAACCGTTTACAAGTTCCACACAGAATAGAAATTAATGTAAAACCTATCTAGTACTCACAATACCACAGACAGAGTCTGAACCGACTGGTTGCGGTTTAAATTCGGTCGAAAACCAAGAAAAACAATACTTAAACCGACAAAATGAACCGAGCAGAAGGAGGAATCTCCGGAGCGACTGTTCAGTGAGGTGGAGTAAAGAATCTGACGGTTTGAGTTTGAAGAACAACAGACAGAGTTTCAACCGAGCTCGAGCTCAGCATTCCATGCCTGGCATGGAAAGTTAACTCTTTCACCTCCGGAGCAGTTCGAAGGTTGGGACTCACTGCATATGTCATAATATAGCAAGACTTCATGTTGTTTGAATTCAAGTTTATAGCAGGAATAACTCCATTGAACAAGCTCGTTCACAAGGAGGTCCCGAGTATACATATACAGGGCAAAATGAAAAACAAATGCGTACAAATACATACATGATACACAAGGATGTCCTAAATCATATAAAAGGAACATCTACTTATAGGAGGCGAAATGAAAGTACATACAGTTATGGCACATATATGGACACATATAACATGAGTAAATATGTAATATACACTGTAGGCACATATTTACAAGGCAAGTCTTGTGATAACAAATTGGCTATACATACATCATACCCAAGGATGTCCTAAACCATATATAAGGAGTATCTACATATAAGAGGCAAGGTAAAAGTATAAACAGTGTGGCACATACAGTATATTGACACAAATAACATGTATAAATATGTTATATACACTGCAGGCGCATGTTTACAAAGTAAACCTTGTGATACCAGGTCGGTTATCAGAGTCTGCTGGTAAGTCTGTGGGTCTGGCTAACGCTAGCAGCAACTGCATATATGTTTCAGATTATATCTGGTTAGGGATTTGAAGAAATTAACTGACACAAGGCTAGAAAGTTTAAGTACGGACTGGAGTTGGTTCGATGCTGCAGGGAGGGCATACGATACAGCCTTTTTGCCAAAAGAGATTTGAGTCCTTGGGATGTCAAGGAGGATGAAGTCTGATTTCCTGAGGAAGTATGAACAGTGGGAGGCATGGACAAGGGAAGATAAGTAGCCTGGAGGCTTATTCAGTAGGACTTTAAGCATCCAGATACCAGCATGGATCAGCCATCGTTTAGAAAGGGATGTCAAGCCAACAGCTGTATATAGGTCACAATGGTGAGTTCCAAAAGGGAAGTTTGTAATAAACCGTAGAGCTCAATGAAAGAGGACATCCGGTTTAAGTAGGCTGGATACAGAAGTGGAGTTGTAGATTAGGTCACCGTAGTCAAGTAGCGGAAGGAAGGTGGCCTGAACTAGCTTTGTTCTGAACGCAGTTGGGAATAGGGACTTGTTTCTAAAGAAGAAACCTAGCCTGGCTTTGAGTTTGCATGTGAAATTGTCAGTATACATAGACATATACATACATAGATACATAGATGTTGTCGGCAGATATGGGCCTTGTGGCCCATCCAGTCTGCTCATCTCTCGTTCTAATGCTTAAGGTACCCTAGATGCTACAAGCCCTCCCCACCACTCAAGCTTGATAATTCCCATGTTTCTATCACGCATTCTTGAATCCCTGAACCGTGGCCATCTCCACCACTTCCTGGGGGAGACTGTTCAATTTCTCCACCACCCTTTCAGTGAAGTTGAATTTCCTCAAGTTCCCTCTAAGTTTTCCACCTTTTAGTCTCATGCTGTGCCCCCTTGTTCTGCTATTTCCCTTCATGTGAAAGATGCTCCCCTCTGGTACCCTGTTGATCCTCTTTAGACATTTTAAGGTCTCTATCATGTCCTCCCTCTCTGTTCTCTCTTCCAGGGAGTACATATTTAGAACTCAGAGTTTCTCCTCATACGACTTTTGCTGCATCCCCAACACCGTTTTTGTCGCCTTCCTCTGTACTGTCTCCATCCTGTCTTCTTGGAGATGAGGCCTCTAGAATTGAACACAGTACTCCAGATGAGGCCTTACTAGGGAGTTGTACAACGGTACCACCACTTCCCTCCTTCTACTTGTTATATCCCTCCCTATACACCCTAACATTCTGTTAGCCTTTCCAACTGCTTTGTCACATTGTTTAGCCACTTTGAAGTTGTTTTCAATGACTATCCCTAGATCCCTTTCCTCTGTGGTGGCCAATATGTGTGTTGAAAGTGAGCTTGCTATCAAGCCAATTACCCAGGCATTTGAATTTGGGGACACCCTCGAGGGTTTCACCTAGGGAGGTAACAATATGGTCATTTGATGGGATTAAATCAGAGGTGATGGTGTTGTTAGGGGAGAAGAACACAGACTTGTCTTTTTGGCATTTAGAAGTAGCTTAGATTTGATCAGGTTCTGTTCTAGTTGGGCAAAATCTGCTTGGAGTTCATTTCCGACTTCGGCGAATGTTGATTTGGACATATAAAGTACAGTGTCATCCACAAAAAAATGGAGTTTGGAATTTGTGATACCATGGTCTACATTATTGATGTAGATGGAGAAGAGAATAGGTCCTAATATGGACCCCTGAGGGACACCCCTGGTGATGGGAAAGGAGGCTGAGAAAAGGCCATCAGCCTTGATCATCAGTGTCTGACTTGAGCGCTGGTCAGATGCATGGCAGTTGCGGTTCAATGCTAAGAAGTGCAAAGTCATGCACTTGGGAACCAGGAACTCTGGGAATTGCTACTGGCTGGGAGAGTGCAGTTATTCACTTCATTGGAGGAGAAGGATCTGGGGGTACTAGTCACAGGGGACATGAGTCACTCAGAGCAGTGTAGGAAGGTGTCAGCCAAGGCTAATAAGATGCTGGGGTGCATTACCTGGGGAATCACCTCAAGGAGAGAGGAAGTCATTCTGCTGCAGTTCAGGTCACTGGTGAGACCTCACTTGGAGTACTGTGTGCAGTTCTGGTGCCCCCATTTAAAGAAGAACGATCAAACTACTGGATAGGGTCCAGCACAGGACGACAAAGATAATCCTTGGTCAGGGGGACAAACCATATGAGGAAAGACTGGGGGAGCTCAACGTGTATTACCTGGAGGATAAAGGGGAGAGAGGGGACATGATTGAGACCTTCAAATACTTAAAGGTCATGAATAGGATTAGAACTGAGGGCATGATTCAATTAAAGGGGGGGACACATGGGGAAAAATTCTGAAACTGGAGGGTGGAAAATTCAGGAGGGAAATGAGGAGGCACTACTTCATGGAAAGGGTGGTAGCGAGGTGAAATGCACTGCCAGAAGAGGTGATATTATTGAAATCTGTGGGCAGTTTTAAGGGGGTGGGACAGGGTCAAAGGTAAGGTCAAAACTGGAGGAAGCTGGGGAGGGGGGAGTCGGCAGAAGGGGGTGATAAATCAGATGGATGGGCAAGGGGTGATGGGGTAGCTGCAGTAGATTAGACTGGGAGCTGCACACTCGAGCAGATTCAATAGACCATATGGCCTATATCTGCTATCATTTTCATATGTTCGTATGTATTACTGAGCGCCTCATGACACACCACTCAAGGCATGGGTAAATCCCCAATAACCCACACCCTGTTGTGCCTTACTGCTCAAACGACAAATTACTCAACAAGCCTACTGTTCTGAAATATAAAAAGAAGAACTGCCTGAGGAAAAAAAGATAAATCCCCAATGCATAGAACGACGCTTATCTGAAAACGGCTCATAAAAAAGGAAAAAACAGTCCCTGCATACCCTGATGGAGTGGCCACACCAAAAGTACTGGTGAAGAACACAAGAGTGATTTTCAATAAACTCAAAAAGATAATTTTCTAACAACAAATCTTGTGTCATGGTGAGTGAGGCACAGTTTTTAACGGATGATTCTCTAGGGTGTTACTGAACAGACTCCTCACCGTTCTCTATCTTATTAGGACTCGGTAGGGCCACACTGGAATTACCAGCACTCTGGGCGCAGAACCACACTGAAAATAAAATACCGTATCCCCGAGGGGCTAGCTCGGTTAACAACATTTTTAAAAATTATAAACATTAGATCAAGAAAACAGATATTCATATTTCTTTTTGCATTAGACTAAACCAGGTCTGTCACCCAAATGCTAGTTTTGCAGCACATTAGAAAATATTTTGCTGCAAAACGCAGTATGTGTTAGAGGAAAGGTCCTTTACAATTATTCCTCTGTGACACTCATGTCAGGTATCATTAGCAAACCTGTCATATCACTAGATAACCACAGCCTCTGCAGCACACAAATAACTGAGCTATTGTGTCACTGCTTCATGTGTCTGACAGGATGGTACAAAGCTATCTATTGTGCCCTGTCATCTTCCCAGAAAGCATATTAACCAGGGTTCAGTGAGCCTTGCAAATTGATGTTATGTACTTGATCAAACTAGGCCAAGACTTAAGATGGGAGTTTGTTTTTTTTTTAGAAGAATGTTGAGCTCAGAAAGCGTTTGCTTTCCTTTAGTGATTTACCCAATTTGTTTACAAGCACCTTACATTAGGTATAACCCTGCTTAATGCCAGATTTAATTTGCAATCAAACCTTGACCCTAGGCTGGTGGCAGCAACCCCACAGACCCTGAAGAATAAGGTCAGAAAATAATGTTTATTTCCTGCCAGAGTCTGGGTAACACTAACCACCCTTTCTTTGTTCAAGGGGAGTAAAGATGGCATAAAGGCAGGCATCATCACTTTTGCTAAAGCAAAGCGACGCAATCGCTCGGCTCTACAAAGGATTTTCCACAGTGATGGCAAATCTGACAAACCCACAGTGCTGTTCATAACTGGAAAAAGCAGTTGTCAATTTCGTGAATGAAAGCTTACAGTACACACTGCAAGCCCATTGGTCAACAGTGTAGACCAATGGGAGTGTAATGCGTACAGTAAGCTGTCATTCAGAGATAACTCAGTCGGTGGGCAGCCATGGAGGTGTGCGGTGGGCTGTGCTACCCGCAGGCTTCATGGCCATGCTGGAATGGGGAGCAGGGTGGGATGTGGGTTACTTGAGTGGGTGGGGGGTCCACTAGACTACCAGGGATTGAGTTTGCAATTTATTATTGTGCTGATCGGGGAAGGGGGGACACTACACTTTGGGAAGCATGTGGGCTAACTAGAGTACACATAGGAATCCTGGTCCTGGTTCGATTATGGAATGTGCACTGAACCAGGATCCAGGACCGGTGGTGCCTTTGTATTTCGCTACGCTACAGGTTTGGTGATGGAAGGGGGGTACTACTAGACTACCAGGGACTATGATTTGGGGATTATTTCTGTATGATCATGTTGGGGATGGGAGGGGTGTACCACTAGACTACCATGGAAATGTGAATAACTATTTCATACTATACAAGAGGGGTTCGGTATGGGGGGGGTGGCTAGCCACCCAGGGGTTGGCAGTTGCTGTGCTGCTGTGTGCAGTACAGCAGCCTGCCTGTGGATGCCTAACTTTTTTCAGCACATCTCCAAGATGTGTGGGCCGATGCACCGCACATCTCGGCTGAATATGGGGATGTGCCTAGTATTCATGGGCACACCCCCTGGAGATGCGCCACATACATTATCGCTGCACTTCTGCACAGTTGGGGATGCGTGGTTTGAATATCATGCTGCGGTGCATTTCTAGAGATGCGCCGGTGCATCTCCAAAATGTTCCCCCATACATTTTAATTATTTATGTATTATGATAATTGTTTATGTAAACTGATTGTTTTAAATTGCTCTGTCAAACTTTCTTTTACTGTGCGGTGCCCAGAGCCTCCGGGATTGGGCACCTAACAAATAATAAACTGATAGATTGATCAGCTTCTTGGGGTTGTTGAAGCTGCACAGGTTTTGGTGCAAGAACCCCCATGGGAACAGCTTTAGGTGGCACAGTAGGTACAGTCGCAATCAGTGTGCTACTTTCACCAGAGGGGGACAGATACACTGGGCTCAGAAGCAGCAATCTGTTCCTTGATTGACTGAAAAACCTGAAGCACTGGGTTTTGCATGAGAGCAAGGTCTGGAGAAAGCTCTAGTCATAAATGGTATACCAGTGTCAGTTTCCCACAGAAGTGTTTGAAAGTAAAATCACAGCATTAGCAGAAGATGCAGCAATTGTCTGTGTGGGGACCTTTACAGGAGGGTCCCCTAGCTTCGGTATCCTGATTGGAGAGAATTCTTTTTTTTTTGTAGGTTCTCTCCCTTTCCTGGCCCAAGGCCCTGGCACACAACCGTGTGTGCGTGTGGAAGCACCCACGCACATCATGGTGCCAGCTCAACCCCTTCCACCCACCCATGATGCCACCCTCACCCGCCTATGCTACCCACCAGACCTCCACCCGGTGGGGCGGAACTATGGGGGGGAAGCAACAACCCAGCCCCAGGAGAGGAGAGCTGCCTACTGGCTTGCTCAATCCTGCTCCTCCCTCCCTCCTATGCGCCGGCACCCCGATGACCCAAGGTCATTCCCAAACCCGGGTTGCCGGCGTAGCACAAGGTAAGGCATCCAGCTCCTCAGCCCTCAGTGCCACCGGGCTGGCTGATTGGAGACAACTCTGATATGCAGATGATGCCCGGCCCCATCCACTTCCAGACAGTCACCAAAAGAGCTCTCTCCAAGGCCAAGGCTTCTTCAGAAGTTACTGTGCTGCTGTAGGGTTTCTGTTGTGGTGTTCAGGGCTCTGAGACGCCAGCTGCCACTGACAGTTAATCAAGATCAATGGAGGGTGCAGCTTTAGACATTCTCACTGACTTCACAGTCAGCTGGGGGCTGCCAGCGGGGGCTGACAGGACTGCTTTCTGTATAGATGAAGTTCTCTGCCATGTCACCTCAGATGGCACACTGCCCGCCAGAGTTCAGAGCTACCTTCTAGCAATTTTAAACCAGACTTCTTCATCAGCAATCACAGCCAGGAGATATTCACATTTTCTTTCAGTTCTTTGGCCATCTTTTCTTCCTCCGATATGACCTCAGGAGCAGCTGTATTTCCACTCCACAGCTACAGGCATGTCACTGGACACCTTACTAGACACTACTGAGGGAACTCCATCAGTCCTTCCTTCTCCTTCAGAACCAGGTTTAGCAAAAACAGCAGGAGATGCCTCAATACTCTGAGTGTGGAGGGAAGCATGCCATGTCCACCCTCCTCCACTCCAGGGTCCTCCGTCTTCTAACAGAAATGCAATCGCCCCCCACCGAAGAATAGTAAGGTTTCTCGCTGTCAGGGACAGTGTACCTCCTATTAACAAAACAAATCCATGCAACCCACCCCCAGGATGCACCTGGCAACAAGCCTTCATAGCTTAACGTGCCTTCCTGGTCAAAAATTACAAATAGAATAAAGTATGGGGTGGTGTGTGTAATGAAACGTTACACTCCAAAGGTGTTAGATGCTACATAAGCCCGAGAGCAAGCAGGGGGTTTATTCTAACATCTAACACAGAGAATAATGTAACGAAACTTCACACACCACCCATTTTATTTTACATAATTGCTGGGTTTCCCTTTTCCACAGCATTATATAAAATACTAGCCGTTCCGGTGCAGTCACACTCCAGTTCCGTTTTCCGCCACTCTACACATTCGTCCTGTCTGCACTTCTAAAAATCTTATGCACAGTTTTCTTTTCCCCCGTTGAGTTTAAAATTAGGTAATTAAAAAAAAAAAAAAGTACCGCCGAGTTCTGCTGGTCTGGCGGTTTCATGTTCAAACAGAAGGCAAGCTGAGACGAGCAGTCAGAAAGCGAGAAACTGCAGGGTGCACATGCACAGAATGAGGGAAACCGTGCTTGTGTTTGCCGTAATAAACATTCCTTCATTATGGCAAATTATGCCACAGTTTTCCTACGACAAGGGAAGTCCATTTATACACTCAAGACTAAGTTAATGTTAATTAAAAGGTACTGCATCAGTCAATGGAACTGTCTCTGCAGTATAAAGTCACTGGAGTCAGGAGACATTAACATTTGGCTTGCACTAAAAGAAAGGTCAAATGGGGAGAACAGGGAAGTCAGGATTAAAGTGTATAATGTAGACTCAAACACAGACAGGAACAGGTAAGACGGTTACTATAAAGAAAGAAAGCAGGAATCACCCTATCTAGGGTAAGGTAACAAATAATTTTTTTTTTCCCCGTTAATCATTACTTCCTCTACCAGACGGCACTCACTTGCCGGACTCTCCAGTCCCACCACCCCATCATTTACTGAGCCTTACCTATCAACCCATCTTCCCCGAGGCTTGCCCCTGCCCCCAGCGGGGTCGATGGGTTTCCTTTGTTGGAAGCAGGATCAAGGTATGGGCTGGCAGGCCCAGTTGGGGTCAGACGCCAGTCCAGCGAGTGTCTGGTGCCATCCTACCACCAGTGTTTTCTCCGTTTTCACTGTCGATCACCAAGAGGTGTGGCATGCAATGATGCCATGATGTGTGCCGTGTGCTCCAACATGCTGTATGTCGGCATCTGCCGTGCACCCCCCCACACACACTCTTGGCAGTCTCTGGTGCCCTTCCCCAACTGAATTACATAGAAACCAAGTGAAAGAAGACACAGGAACATGGTGCAGTGCAATGGTTGTGGTGTAGCCGTCTAGGGAAACCTCCTGGGGACTGACGTGGTGCCTCATATGTACTCACCTCTGTAGGTTGCAGGTACAGGTTACTTGTATCCAGGTCAAACTAGCAAGGGTACAGCAGGCCTTCAGCACAGACCAGAAGCCACCAAGTCCACCACCACTCCCTCAAAAGTATGCCTAGAAAGAGACAGAGTGGATGGACTATGGTGGGTTCCAGGAGGGTGAGGGCAGGGGTAGGGTGCAAGCTTCTCCACCTATCTCACTGCATAATACAGTCACCTTACTGGCGGAAAGTAGCAACTGAGAGGAGGTACCCATCACAGTAGAAAGGGAGGAGGTGGCAGTTCTCTGAAGTGGAGAACCAAAGAAGGGAAGGAGAAGCTGCTGGTGGGGGACTTACCTGTGAAGGGGTAGCCTTAGGAGCTGAAAGGTGGAAAGAAAGTGAAGCAAGGTGCTTGAGGGATGCCTTGGCTGGGTGAGATGAAGAGCAGATCATGCGGATTGCTAGGGCAGCAGGAGATGGGAGGGAGCTGGCTATCATTGCCCATATTGAGAAGAATGATATAGCACATGAGAAGATAGGAGTAGTAAAGGACAATTTCAGGGAATGTGGGACGGGACTCATGCAAGTAGCATGTCTGGTGACTTTTTTCAAGGTGCTACCGGTGTACAGAGTATCATAGATCTTGTGAGTTGTAAGGTGATCATCCAGTTGCAACGCAGCCACCTTTTCAATAACCTTACCAACAAATGGCAGGTTAGCGATAGGTCAGTAGTTAGCTCGACAGTCCGGGTCCAAGGAGGATTTCTTAAGGAGTGGTCGAATGACTGCCTCCTTTAGGGGTTCTGAAAAGACCCCTGTCTCCAAGGACCTCCAGACAATTTCAGCAAGGATCGGGCAGATAACATCAACACATCCCAATAAAAGCCAGAATCTCCCCAAGTTTTTTTAGTACCCCGGAGTGGATCCCATGTGGTCCTATAGCTTTGACCATTTTCAGGCCTACAAGTACTTTCTGCAAAAACAGAAGGAAAAGGAGACCATTATAGTTCTCCAAGAAAGTGGCAAAGATGTTGAAAGAAAAAAGGGTTGTATTCAAAATGTATAAGGAAACGCAGAGAGAGGAGGACAGAGAGGCTTATCTGGAGAAACAGAAGGAAGCAGGCAAGGTGGTGAGGGGTGCAAAGGCACAGACAGAGGTAATGATTACCCAAGGGGTCGCAACAGGGTATAAGACGTTCTTCAGGTACACGAGTGAAAAGAGGAAAACAAAGGGTGGGATGGTAAGAATTAGAAGGGTGGAAGGGGAAGACTGTGCAGTAGGGGTTTGAATCCCACAGTCCCCACTTGCATACTGTGTGACCCTGAGCAAGTCACTTAACTTTCCTGTGCTCCCAGGTCGCACCTGTAAACAAGCTTTCAGCTTAGTGCGTCTCTCCTGGTTAAACAATTGGGGGGAAAAAAAAGGGAGACCAAGATAAAGCTGACATTTTAAACAAGTATCTCTGTTCAGTTGTCACACTGGAGAGTGAGGGGATGGCCCACCAGGAAGAAGCAGTGATAGGGTGGAGAGGGGGGTTGACACAGGTCCATTTTCGAAGGAAAGAATGTTGAAAGTACTTGTAGGCCTGAAGATAGTCAAAGCTATGGGACCACATGGGATCCACTCCGGGGTACTAAAAGAACTTAGGGAGATTCTGACTGTGCCACTGACAACCTTGTTCAACAACTCACTAAAAACAAGAGGACTGGAGAAGGGCTGATGTTGTCCCTGTACAGAAGGGCAGCAGCAACAATGAGGCAGGCAACATAGGCTGCTCAGTCTCACTTCAGTGATGGGTAAACACTACTGAAAGAAAGGATGATAGAGTATCTTGAATCTAGTAAGCTGCATGACCACAGACCACACAGATTCATGAGAAGGCGGTCACGACAAGTGAATCTAATAGATTTATTTGATGGAGTAACCAGCAAAATTGATCAGGGCAGAGCAGTGGACGTGGTCTATTTAGACTTTAGCAAGGTCATGGTGTCACACAGAAGGCTGATTAGGAAGCAGGCCAACCTAGGAGTATAGGAGTGGGATCCACAGTGGCAAACTGGGTTAGAAGTTGGTTAAAGGATAGGAAGCAGAAGGTGGTAATTAACAGCACTTATTCTAAAGAGGGGAGTATGACAAGTGAGATACCAAAAGGTTCAGTGGGACGTAGACAGCCAGCTCTGAGTGCTCAAGTGCTGTATTAATTTTTATTACACATAAAATATGTGAAGGGAAGGTCAGTTCAAGGAAAAGGCAGTCTTACTGGAACTGACACATCAAGACCCCCCCAGGGATAAGTTCAAAGGACAGGAGGTATTTTAAACTGCAGCGATCTGGGGTGTAATTACCTTGTCAATTTGCTTTCATCCCAGGAAATAGTATTAGCCATTCATAATGCCCTCAGGGAGATCCTTTGACTTGCATATTTGCCAGGAAGGACTTGTGGGGAGGGGTGTCTAGAGAGTCCAGAATGGACATTGAAGAGGTTTGATGTCTGAGCCAGGGAGGACCCAGATGGATTTAGAATGTCCAAAATACATTTCCCAGGGAACCCTTGAATTACATCAGAAAAACCTGAGGTGTAGATTCCAAGGTCCAGACGGGATTAAAGAGGCCAATACACTTTTGCTTTGAATACAGTAACTTAGATCACAGAAACTTTTGAGATGTATGTGTAGCAGAGCACAAACCAATTCTGACCAGTTAACCTGTGGAGAGGAAAGTCAGTGAGGTCATCTCATATGTTTTTTTAAATATTTTATTTGGAGACCCTGTATTGTAAAACATACAGTTTGATACACCAAGGCGGAGTTAGTGTCCTCATGAGAAGGCCGGCTCAAAAGTGTGTTTAAGTGCTGACAGAGAGACACAAGAACATATTTCTGACTGAGAGAAGGGAGATCCTCAAAGCACTGAAAGAAAGTAAGCATTAGATTATACCAGTCTGAAGTTATAAATTGTAGGAACTGTACTTTTTTTACCCGTTTGTTTTAAGGCTGTGTGTGTTGGGATATATATATTTGCTCTGTAATTATTGTTCTGTTTTGAGAGTTTTAAAGTAAATTTTTTTTTTTTTTAGAAATGAAACTGCATGGAGTGCCTTGACATTTCTTTTTATTTTAAATGGAGCTTTTAAAGGTTATAAGTACTCTGTGTATGGGCTTATTGTATACCAAACTGGGAAATGGATAGAGTTCTCTAAAGTCTTGCATAGAGGTCTAAGGGTTAATTTGAAAGACCTGGTTGGGTGCCCGTAGGCAAAGATATCTGACCCCCCCCAAGGAGAGAATTATCTGAGCCTGATAATTGGGTATGCTAACAAGAGGTTATCAGTTTGAATCCCTTCAGAGCTTGAGACTAAGGTGACTTGAACCCACAAAACAGACAAGAGGGTTACCTTGTCTGTTCACTGTACACAAATCATACGCTCAGAGGCTGGCACTTTGGGAGTAGAGGGTTGACTGGCTGAGCGAGTTGGTGACACTCAGTACTGGGACTAGTCCTCTTCGGTATCTTTGCAGGGGATACTGCGGAAGAACTGGAAGGGAAGGTACCTTTTCTTAGTTGATGCCAAAATCTGTAATAGGGTAGACACTCAGAAAGGAGTGGAAAAAATGCATAGAGATCTTGGGAAACACGAGGAATGGACAGAAACATGGCAGATGAGGTTCAATGCCATGAAGTGCAAGATAATGCACCTAGGATATAAAAACCCTTGCAATGAATACATGATGGGGTGCATGTACTAACAGCCTTATCATACCTGAGGACCTCAAGATGTCAGGGCAGTGTGATAAAACAGTGAGGAAGGCTAGGGGAATGCTGGGTTGCAAAGGAAGGGGTATCTTCAGCAGGAGGAAGGAGGTAGTTTTGACATTATATCATTTGCTGGTGCAACCACACCTAGAGTACTGTGTTCAATTTTAGAGACCGCATCTCAGAAAGGACATAGACAGAGGGGGTCCAGAGGGGCACAGGGTCATAATGTAACAAGACATTATGCCGCATGCATATATTGCACTGCCAAAAACAGCGTAATATATGCCATGCGGCATGTCTTTTTTTTGTGGAGGGCTCCACCCCCACACCCTCCAGGAGCTGTGCCCTCTGAACCCCCAAACTATTATAACTAACTCCGGGGGGGGGGGTTAACACAAATATCGTGCAAAGTGCAAAAAAAAGAAAAGACAATTTCCATGCATCTGGGAGTGGGAATCAAACCTGGTCCCCAATGCACTGCTTCGTTTCCTTGCTGCCAGTGACTCACTGCTTCAAGCCACGGCAGCTGCTCAGCAGAACCCCATCCCAGCAGAGGTCTTATCTTCTGCCTGGGACAGTTAGAGGGTGCAGTACCACGCACAGACCCATTTGTGGTACTGCACCCTCTCACTCAGCTGTACTGTGCTGTTGCAGTTACAGGGTTTTGTCGTATGCTAATAAGTGTACAACATTCTGACCCGGTAGGGTCCAAGCAAGAGCAACTAAAATGATGCATGGTTTGCACAAAAAAACCCTACTAAGAATGATTGTGGGATCGCACCATGTACACCTTAGAAGAAAGGAGGGAGAGAGAGGGGGGATATAGGTATGCATAGGACAGACTTAGGAGTATATTAGGATGCAGGGAGGTGGGAGGATTGCCGGAGACCAGGTAGGGTCTGCAAAGACCGAACAGGTACGGAACGTCTGGGCAGACTAGGTGCATTAGGCAGTCCTTTTCTGCTGTCAAGTTCAATGTTTCAATGTGAAGGTAAAGACACTAGCAAGGAAGCTATAACCCATGACAGGGCATGGGTGTATCAGACATTAATGCAAGCCTCGGATGGTTGTCAGGCACCTTTCTGGCCATTAGGATGCTGGTATTACAGCACCGGCTCATTACGGTGCCAAATACCGGATACACCGCCCCCTCCCTGAGGTCCGCTTCCCTCACTGGAGCTAGTATCCTTAGAAAAGGGGGGGTGGGGGCACAGCCCTTTGCAAAAAGAGAGGATGGCAACTTTCCCACTTGGCACGGTAATGACCGGGCGCACTGCCGCCATTGCTCTGAAGTGGTGGAACCTGTGAGGCACAAAGCCGTAGGTTGAGTGTCCTTCCAACCATCTGGGAAGTGCATTAATGCCTGATACACCCATGCTCTGTCAAGGGTTATTGCTGCACTTTTATAAAATGGGGTCAGGACAGTTCTGCCTCCTCACTAGTTAAGAGCTGCTTGCAGGGTGTTTCTTTAACTTATAGGCAATACCCTGCTACAGCAATATAACTGAATTAAGACCCTCTACAAGACATAACCACATGAAAAGCTGTCATGTAACCAGCTCAGCCCCCATGAGACACCCCCATCTAACTCCCTAGACAAAAAACAACCACGTACTAAAGAATACAACAAAAATCCCTGCACGCACACACACACACACACACACAAATACAATGTAATGAGTGAAAACTACAGTAAAAAACAAACTAATAAATATGAACAATCGGAAAAATGGTGAGACTTGAAAGGTTGACGCCATGGCAATCCATCCCAAAGTTAAAAGCTACCATGGACAGCCACAATGAGTCTAAACAGCATGAGCAATAGCAGAGTTTAAATGGACTAAAGTTCCAGAATAAAGAAATCTCAAATGCAAAATTATGCTTATACATTACAATTATATGCAGAATGAATTAATGTTAGGGGAAACTGAAGTAGAATAATAAGAGAGACCCTGGAAACAGAGAAGACTTCTTGCAAGGCTGTCTATGCAAAGTAAATGAAGGTCAGATGGGACTCTAGGTTCATCACATACACAGGTGGGTATGAAATATGCATGCTATGTAAACACCTACCAATTTATAGGGAGCCTCTGCCCAAGCTGTTTCCCAGGGTACCCCATAATTACGATGGCCCCTATTAGTTGAGTGATGGCTTTTATTTTCATCAAAGTTATCTTAAACATGCATAATAACATTTTGCAAACCTCCCCCATGGGCTTCAATGGGGCACGCCCCCATGCTCTTCCTGGTAAGATGTCACAAAACGTCTGAGCTCGGAGGCATGGTCAGCAGACAGGGAAGCGAAAGGGATCAGTTGGACGGCAGTTCAACCAGAGTTAGGATCCCTTCCCTCCCTTACAGGACAGTATGAAATATTATTTTGCGACAAATGGACTATCATTGCATTAGAGTTTGGGGCCATGAAGCCAAAACCAGAAATTTAAAATCTTAGCAATGTACTTTAAGCAGCCTGGTGGAAACCCCAGCTTCCAGATATTGATGAGGATGCCTCGGCGACCACAGCATTGATCCCTGAGAGCCATCGCTAAGTACTCCTCTCCACTCGGAGCTTTGACTATCCACTCCCACCCTCTGCTGCCCACCTCCAACCCAACAGGCACCCCACCTTGTGTAAATCTTGTGAATACCACACCACGCTGGTTTACTTTTCCCAGAAGCTTGCCATGTGCCGGAGTACCAACGGCCCCTTTTCACAGATTATTAAAAAAAAAAAAAAACACTGCCCAGTAAGAACACTGTTTCAATGGAGCTTGCAAACTCACTTATCAGTCTTACCCTGTTGTTCTTGATCCGATGGTATTAGTTGAAATGAAATTAATATTTACAATGCATCTGACTGTTGCATATTTATATTTGTTATTATAACTGACATTGAATATTATAATATGTGAAGACTTTTTACGCAGGGCACCACTGTAAATGAGCTCAGCTCAAAGGCGCTAGCCTCTTAAATCAAATAGAAAGGCCCCGCTGTAGTCCATACAGACTCCGTCCACAGCCCTCTCCCGGCCCACCTCCCTGGTCACCCCTTTGAGGACTGTGATCTGGTTGGTTAGCCATGATCTGCCCTCATAAAGCCGTGCTGGAAGGGGCCAAAAGTCCTGACCTCAACAAAGTGCATTATTAATCTGTCTTTGTGAATGGCCTCCAGGACCTTGCCCAGCACTGACGTCAGGCTAACCGGCCTGTAGCTGCCAAAGTCCAATCTTTCTCCTTCTTAGAGATAGGGACAGCACTGACCACTTTCCAAGTGTCACCACCAACTGTTCTGTTAGATCCACTATGATCCCCGGGTGGATCCTAGCTGTCCCTTGGAACTTGCTTAGCTTGATGTCAGTTACCATATTAGCCATGCTGTCCAATTTGTATAATCCATACTCATATTTGGTACACTTACGGACGTGCAACAGGAGGGGCGGAAAATATATGCCTTAACTTATTATAGCCCCATACACACGTAACTGATAGTAAAGAAACTGTAAGCATGTTCAGAGGACCCCTCCCCAATTTCATTATATATAGCATGCCTGCAGCCCGTCCCCTGCTTCATGTCATCAAAATGCTATTTTTTGGGGGTGTACTGCAATGCTGGATGCCCAATCGGCTCATACTCTGATATTATGAGCCCTACATATAACCAAGTTTTGTTTTTTTTTAATTTTTTTTTATTACTGAACAGATAAACTTCAACAGAGGCTTAATTAGCTCCTCGGGCAAGCAACTATTTATTATGAGTTGCTGGCCCTAGACCTCAGATCATGTCAGCTGCTCTTGAAAGGTAAAAGGCAGCAACAGCCTAGAAAGTATCCAAAACTGTGCCTTTGACATTATACTAGGGGATCGTGCTTACAATGGATACCAGAAGGTAGTGAGTAACTTGAGGCTGCAGGCACTTTATTACAGAAGTGTTGAATTAATGGGCCACCTGATGGCGCAGTGGGTAGGGCTGCGCACTCCCATGCTCATGACCAGAGTTCCACAGCAAACTTAGGAAGCCAGCTGGGTGATCACAGGGGTGGGGAGGCACACCACGCTCCCAGTTGGGGCAGGATAACATCAGGTTCCACTTCTGCAATGCCTGCAGTGGGCCAGGAAGCTTGTCTCTCCTGCAGGGGTATACTAATAGCATGCGAGGAATGTGAGATCTGACAGGGTATGCCGCAGCATCAGGGAGATGGGTGAGTTCTGGTTCTATGTGATAAAGGCGAGTCTGAAAGACCGCCCATCACATAAATGAACAATCTTGACCCATGATCAAAATGAAGGATATTGCAGCAACCATGCGCAAATAGCAACAGTCGCTACAATACTTCAATAAAACCATTCAAACTCTTTTATGTGGGGGCTGTGCCTCTGGTGCCTTCCAGGGGCAAGCCCCTGCACCCCTCCAAAACTTAAATAATCAACCCAAGGGGTGCGGACCACAGGCAAGTAACTGGATGCTGAGAAAAAAAATAAATAAATAAAACTTATTCTGCCTCTAGCCGGACCCGAACCCAGGGCTGCTTGCATTGCAAGCAGTGGTATACACCACTACGCTATGCAAGCAGCTCGGCAGGAATCACCCCAAAGGACACTATATCCTGCAATAGTGAGTACAGCTCCTTGCTGTACTCGCTATACAGGATATAGTGCAATATACCACTAGCTCTCTTGTAGGCGCTATTGAGTCACTCAAAGTGCAGCGCTCAATAATCAGCGCTCTACATGGATGCTACCATGAGTTCTGACAGGGCGTGATCCAGCATCAGGGAGCTGAGTGAGGTCTGACAGGGCATGACCCAGCATCAGGGAGCTGGGTGAGGTCTGACAGGGCGTGACCCAGCATCAGGGAGCTGGGTGAGGTCTGACAGGGCATGACCCAGCATCAGGGAGCTGGGTGAGGTCTGACAGGGCATGACCCAGCATCAGGGAGATGGGTGAGGTCTGACAGGGCATGACCCAGCATCAGGGAGCTGGGTGAGGTCTGACAGGGCATGGCCCAGCATCAGGGAGATGGGTGAGGTCTGACAGGGCATGACCCAGCATCAGGGAGATGGGTGAGGTCTGACAGGGCATGACCCAGCATCAGGGAGCTGGGTGAGGTCTGACAGGGCATGACCCAGCATCAGGGAGATGGGTGAGGTCTGACAGGGCATGACCCAGCATCAGGAGATGGGTGAGGTCTGACAGGGCATGACCCAGCATCAGGAGCTGGGTGAGGTCTGACAGGGCATGACCCAGCATCAGGGAGATGGGTGAGGTCTGACAGGGCATGACCCAGCATCAGGAGATGGGTGAGGTCTGACAGGGCATGACCCAGCATCAGGGAGCTGGGTGAGGTCTGACAGGGCATGACCCAGCATCAGGGAGCTGGGTGAGGTCTGACAGGGCATGACCCAGCATCAGGGAGCTGGGTGAGGTCTGACAGGGCATGACCCAGCATCAGGGAGATGGGTGAGGTCTGACAGGGCATGACCCAGCATCAGGGGAGCTGGGTGAGGTCTGACAGGGCATGACCCAGCATCAGGGAGCTGGGTGAGGTCTGACAGGGCATGACCCAGCATCAGGGAGATGGGTGAGGTCTGACAGGGCATGACCCAGCATCAGGGAGATGGGTGAGGTCTGACAGGGCATGACCCAGCATCAGGGAGCTGGGTGAGGTCTGACAGGGCATGACCCAGCATCAGGGAGCTGGGTGAGGTCTGACAGGGCATGACCCAGCATCAGGGAGCTGGGTGAGGTCTGACAGGGCATGACCCAGCATCAGGGAGCTGGGTGAGGTCTGACAGGGCATGGCCCAGCATCAGGGAGCTGGGTGAGGTCTGACAGGGCATGACCCAGCATCAGGAGCTGGTGAGGTCTGACAGGGCATGACCCAGCATCAGGAGCTGGGTGAGGTCTGACAGGGCATGACCCAGCATCAGGGAGCTGGGTGAGGTCTGACAGGGCATGACCCAGCATCAGGGAGCTGGGTGAGGTCTGACAGGGCATGACCCAGCATCAGGAGATGGGTGGGTCTGACAGGGCATGACCCAGCATCAGGGAGCTGGGTGAGGTCTGACAGGGCATGACCCAGCATCAGAGAGATGGGTGAGGTCTGACAGGGCATGACCCAGCATCAGGAGCTGGGTGAGGTCTGACAGGGCATGGCCCAGCATCAGGGCTGGGTGAGGTCTGACAGGGCATGACCCAGCATCAGGGAGCTGGGTGAGTCTGACAGGGCATGGCCCAGCATCGGGAGCTGGGTGAGGTCTGACAGGGCATGACCCAGCATCAGGGAGCTGGGTGAGGTCTGACAGGGCATGGCCCAGCATCAGGGAGCTGGGTGAGGTCTGACAGGGCATGACCCAGCATCAGGGAGCTGGGTGAGGTCTGACAGGGCATGACCCAGCATCAGGGAGCTAGTGAGGTCTGACAGGGCATGACCCAGCATCAGGGAGCTGGGTGAGGTCTGACAGGGCATGACCCAGCATCAGGGAGCTGAGTGAGGTCTGACAGGGCATGACCCAGCATCAGGGAGATGGGTGAGGTCTGACAGGGCATGACCCAGCATCAGGGAGCTGGGTGAGGTCTGACAGGGCATGGCCCAGCATCAGGGAGCTGGGTGAGGTCTGACAGGGCATGACCCAGCATCAGGGAGATGGGTGAGGTCTGACAGGGCATGACCCAGCATCAGGGGAGCTGGGTGGGTCTGACAGGGCATGGCCCAGCATCAGGGAGCTGGGTGAGGTCTGACAGGGCATGACCCAGCATCAGGGAGATGGGTGAGGTCTGACAGGGCATGACCCAGCATCAGGGAGATGGGTGAGGTCAACGGAGAAAACAGAAAAGCTACCCCGTGTGGCAGGATGATGCTCTCCATTCCACTGCAGGCCCCAGACCACTGACCAGGCCATGGATCCAAAATCTAGACTGGGACTCGGGGGAGTGGGGAGAGACAAAAAAATAGAAAAACACACAACGAAAGAGCTGAATTAGGTAAAACTTTCCTTACTACTATAAAAACACCATGTCAAATTTCAGGCCCATTTTAGCTGGAAAAGGAAAATTCTTATTAACTTCTTTTTTGTCAGTTCTGTCTGTACCTCCAGTCATTCTCATTAGGACCTCCTTCAGCCACTGTCATGGCCACCTCTCATTCATCTTGACTTTTCTTCTGGCTATCCCGGGGACTCCTCTGGCCACCTATGGCACACTGCTGCATTGCCCCCTCGAACTGACCCCTCTACGATGGGACCTGCCTATCAGCTACTTTGGCAGCTTCCCCCTAGTAGCCAGCCACTCACAGTGAAGGTGAAGCCCAGGAACATTCCAGGACAGGATGCCTGGTTGATGGGGGCAGTCAGGGTGTAGTCTGCACTTCTAATGACCATTTTCATCCCCTGGCTTGCGGCCATGGAGCAACATGCAGGGCACACATTCTGTGCATGTGCAATTCATGCCAGCGTCAGCCCTGGCCCAACCCTCTTTTAATCTGCTGATTTGGCCATGCTGCCACCCAGATGCCATCACACAATGGAAAATTCGAGCCCTGCCTCTCCCCGAAGAGCAGTCCTTCAGCCACTCCATCTTTCTTTCACCAGCTAGCCACTCAAGCTCAGTCCCAAACCTGGGTTACCAGTATCACCAGTGGTAGCACTCACTACTGCTGTGCCAACTGGGTGGCATCAGAAAGATCAACTTAACAAAACAAATAAACGGTCAACAGCTAAAGGTAAACCTAACAAACAGAACTCCAGTTCCATTACTTGGGCATTAACATTATTTACTTGAACTTAAGTTACTAGATTGTTAGTGTAATATTTACTATCTGTCCCTCAGACAAAATGCCATGATATGGAACTGATGTATAAAATTACACATACATATAAAACAAGGCTCTTCTCAGTCGCTCGGTGGCCCAAATTGATCTCCAAGTTGCCATCCTATTGTATTAAGCAGCATGTAAAAATTAGTCTCATTCATTTCAATGGGGCTCACCCCCAAGCTCTCCCTTGCTGGACATCATAGCGCAGGGGAGCGTTCAGCAATTGGGAAGTGGAAAGGATCAGCTGGCCACCTTGTGGGGGTCAAAATATGATCTCTTACCAGTTAAAAATGGCTGGAAAATAAATGTTAAAACTTACACTGAGGGACTACCGTGAACTTAAGGCACCATATCCCAGAAGAGGTACCTTAAGTTCACAAAATCACTTTAAATGATTGATTTTGTTGACCAGGTGAGGTAATTGCTATATAGGGTAGAACAGTGGGGATTACTCAGCTTTAATGATTTGGAACAATTGCAAAATAATTTTACATGTCAGCAGGGTGGAACGCTCTATCAGAGGAAGTTGTATCTATGCAGAGTGTTGGGGGCTTCAAGAAAGGGTGGGACAGATTCAAGGGGAGGGTACAAACCGGACGGGGGTGGGAGATGGGGGTGCATATGAGGGAGGGGGGCAGCTGCAGTCTAATGGACTGAAGTGCTGCACACTTGAATAGACTAGATAGACCGAATGGCCTGTATCTGCTGGCAATTTCGTATGTTCGTAGTTGAGACTGCCTAATTACACATCTGGAGTGTACATTGAGCAGAATTCATGGACTTTGTTGCCAAACAGAAATTAGAGCTTTTTTCTTAATGGGCAAGAATCAGCAGGACAGAATCAAACAGAATCACTAAACGATGTAATGTTGAGGTGTTTGATTACACAGCAGTCAAGCTGTTTTTTTTTGTTTTGTTTTTTTAAATCGGCTGAATCCATTCAGTACTGTCTCCTTACAAAAAAGCTTTGGAACTTATGTTTTAATCATATCCGTCATTCCCTACTGGAGAAAGAAACTTTAATGCAAGAAAGAATAGTCGATGTAGCCATGCAAATGACCTGAACTGAAGAACTCAAAAATCTCTCCCTGGCTCTAATTAATAAAGATAACTTAGGAATATGAGATCTCGTTGCAAACAATATTTGTGAATTTCATATGGTTTCAGTTGATGGAAGCTTAAATGGTAACAGACTGAACACTTTAGCAAGAGAATTAAGATTTTACTCTTGTTCCTATGGGGATGAGAGTGTCTGGGAAATTGAAGATCCCAATCTCTAGTAATTAAATGTCTTATTCTGAAATAAGATACAAATGTTTATTTCCAGTACATGCAGTTAGTACAGACTTGCCTGTAGAATAAAAAAGAGAATGTTTTTTTGCAATGGCATCTTTTGCCTATTTAGCAGAAAATGAGAGGAAGAGTTAGCAAAGTAAAGAAATTAGAATTGGTATACATGATGTGAGGAATCAGAAATGATGCAGTTGGTGTTATACACTGCTATATAATGGGTAGGGATTGTTCTGCATTCTGAATGGTCAAAAAAAATTAAAAATACATGTATAAGGACTAGGATGCCTATGGCTTAGCACAGCCTAAACAGCCATAGTAAGTCCGGTGGAACTCTTAAGCAGGTTGCAATCCAGACAATGCTAATAATGAACGTTAAACTCCTTTATGAATAAAAATATTGCAGCATTTTTTATGCATAAAGGAGTTTAACTTTCATTATTAGCAATTTTAAAACAATTCTAAGCCATGTGTTTACACAGTGACAACTTGTGATTTCAGACTTCTGGCAAACAGGACACAGAACACCAAGATGGCAATGTTTCCCTTTTTTTTTTTCCAATGCAATTCTGAAAGCCATCTTGGTAAAACTGAAGACCACACCCCACACCCCCACTTCCCCCAAAGGCCCACTGGTCCAGGAGGGTTGAGAGTGGTGAGGAGAGAAAGGGGGAAGGGAGGGAGGCAGGGGTAGCCACAAGGGGAGTGATCAGCCCCACAACATCCAGATGGCAAACTGATTTGCACCCCTGGAGGAGACTCAGGTACCCAACTCAGTTGGGAAGTGATCCAAGTCAGTCAAGAGTAATGGGAAGGACAACTTGGTGGCATGTGGGGGACAAGCAGGAAGAAGTCAGTCAGAAGAGTCTCAGTGGTAGATGACTCAATAATCAGAGGGTAGAGAGGATTGTGGGAGTGGGGGAGGGATGGGTAGAAGATAGTTAGGTGCCTTCCTGCTGTATCAGCCATCCAGGATATAGACAAGATAGGGATGATGTCATGGGAGGGGGCAGCTGGGGATGCTGGTACACTTGGGCACCAGGGATCTGGTGAACCAGCCTGTGAAGTTGGTGAAGCGGAACTCTTGCAGACTGGGGGCAGTCTGAAGGCATAGTCGACCTCCCAGGCCTTTTCCAAGGTCCTCCCTGTGTGGAGTAGAAAGGAGGGGAAACAGAATGAGAAGGGAGGAGATTGAGAAGTTTAATGGTTGGTTAAAAGGAAGGAGTCAGGAGATGGAGTACTACTTGTGGAAGACTGGAGAGACTTCTGGGACAGAAGGCTCTTCAAAGGTGATGGTCTTTACCTGACAAGAGAGAGAGTCACTGTGCTAGCAAAAATGTGATGTTTTCATTGGACAGTTAAACTGACTGTGGCAGGGAGAATGAGGCTAGGGGAACCATGGCAACAAGAAAGAGGAAAGTGAACCTAGCTAGTATTCCCCCTAATCTGGGGGCTTATACTGTAGCAGCACAGTGGGCAAAAAATATGGTTGAGGTTCAAACTCTGCTATGGGAAGGGACCAGGTGTGAGGGTTCAAAAATTCTGCATCACCATGAAAAACAAGACATTAAAGAGCACCTTTCGACTGGCCTGGTGGCGCCGAGGGTTGAGGCGTTGGAAGCCACACCTCGTACCATGCCGGACACCTAAGTTCAGGAGTCAGCTCGGGCGCCGGGGGGTCGGCAGGGGAGGGATTTGATCGAGCACCCGGCTGGCTGCTCTCCTGTCCCGGGGGGAGGGCTCAGGGTTGTCCGGAGCTCTAGCAACACCTGGTGGAAACCAGGGTGTAGTAGACGCACGGGCAAGCACGTTACAGTGTGCCCGACACTGGCTGGGTTGCCGTGCACCAAGTGTCAGGAGGTGCATACGCAAGGGAATGTGAGTAAGAAAATGGAAAAACCCGGCAAGTGGGGATAGGCGATGGCACATCTCCTCCATGCCCAGCGCCGGATCTGAATGGGGCCGGCCCTCATCTCTCCTCACCCTGCCCCCTCCCGTGCCAGAGTCTGTCTTTCAAGGAGCCCAAGTAAGTAGTCGGGCTACCCTCCCTGGGCAGGTTAAACCAGGGGTGCTGGCAACGGGAGGGGTGGAGAAAGAAGGGGCATAGACCTACAGCGGATCTCAGGCGGGCAGGCACAGGGAGAGGATGCCTGAGAGAGGTCCCCTTGCTGTGACAGGAGTAAATAGAGTTGGAAAAAAAAAAAAGAGCACCTTTCCCCAGTATCTGCAGCCCTGGATTTAAACAAATAAGAGGCTCCCTTACCTGCAGAGGAGTTCCTCCGTAGCACTTTTAAAAGGATCGGCTTTGCCCCCCATGGAAGGGAAGGGATCGTATTTTGCCCTTGAAGGGGCTAGCCACTCAATCCCTTCCACTTCTTGATCACCTACGCCATCCCCGCGCTTCCTCGTTTTGTGATGTCACTATAGGACCAGTGCGAGCACGGCGTCAATGCAAGTCTATTGAGCCTAATTTTAAAAGTTATTTTCAGTATTTAAATCAGACTTTTGGTACAAATGGAAGCCTGTATTAAAGTAACAAGGCTCTTGTTACTTTGATACAGTCTTAGATCACCTCTCTGCAAAGGCTAGAGAGGTGATCTAACGTTAAGCAGTTGAACTTCAGCACCAATAATTTCAGGTGATGCACCTAGGGAACAAGAACCCCAGGACAGAGTACTGGATAAGGAGGGGTAAAGCTGAGCACGACAGCTGAGAAAAGGGACTAAGAGTCATCATTAGTGACTCCCTTAAACAGTCGTGCAAATGCAACAAGGTCTACAGGCAAACAAGACGCTGGGATGTCGGAAGGGATAGCGACAGGAGAAAGAAAGTGGCATTACTATCTCTTTATAGATCGTTGGTGAGGCCGCATCTGGAGTACTGTGTCCAGTTCTGGAGTTCTCACCTTAGTAAAGGATAAGGGCAGGCTACAGACTGTACAACAAAGGGTGAGCAGGATGATTCAGGGCCAGAAGGGCAGATCTTAAGGGGACTAGCCTAAGGCACTTAACGAGTACTTGCTGGGGACCGCATGACAGAGGAGTGATATAATACAGACCTTCAAGTTCCTGAAAGAAATAAACAATCTGAACTGTGAGGAACTATTTGACATGAGTAACAGCTCAGGGATATGGGGGCATGAGTGGAAACTAACAGGAGGGACATTCAAAAGGGATGTGAAAGAGTTTATTTTACAGAAAGGGTGGTGGAACCTTGGCTGCCAGCCGAGGTGGTGGATGCCAAAACCATAAATTGTTCAAGCACGGCTGGGATAGCATGAAGGGTACAGTGGTTATTCACAGCAGTAGCAGTAGGAAGAAAAACAGGGAAAATGGATAGTGAAGGCTAGTACCCTGTATGGACAACAGGTCCCAGGTTTGTCAGGGAACTACAGACAGACTGGATGGACCAATTGTTTTTTTCTGCCGTCATTGTCTGTTTCTGTGTTTCTAAGTACAACCTACCAAGTCCCACTCCCCATTGCCCTTCAAATATACTATTCTCCCCACTAATTTAAACTCAGATCCCCTCTACTTGTATCTACCTATGCAGCCCTTAATATATATCTATATATCTCTTCTAGCCTGGCATCACGGGATCTTCATACAATAATACTCAACAGGTTCACCAAATCAGCGCAGGGGTGGCATGTGGGGGGGGGCTGGCTGCAAGCAGTACCAGGAAGGGAAAGGAGTGGGCAGCCATTTATGATCACTTCCCCTTCAAAAAAAAAGAAGCTGTATAGTGGTTAAGTCCCTTCTAGGTAAGCTTCAACTAGGGGGGGGCTTGCTTAAAGCACCACAACTGGTGACCTTTTAACACCTCATCCAAAGGACGGGTCCCGCCACTCCCATCCCCAACACAGGATCCCTCAGTCCACAACAAATTCCTACACAAAGAACAGATGACGCTGAGAGACCCATGTGGGAGAGTACTGTGTAGACTTGTACTTCAGACTAACAGAGCTAGCAACAACAGCTTCTGTCAAATCTCCAGATACCCCTAGAAATAGAAGACAGAGCTGGCAAACACAACTTTAGGTACAGTTCCAGACGCCTATGTTAACAGCATGCAGAGTTGGGAAACACAAGTGCAGACAAAACAAAAGAGAGTCATACTGTAGCTAGCAGAAAACCTGGGGTGGGGGGAGTAACAAACATCACAAACCTATAAGAAAAACATGAGATGCTAGTCAATCTTCCATACAGATTCCTCTACAGAAATCAGACTAGAAACTTGGGGCATGTCTACCCTGATATACTGCAGGGAGGTGATATCGCAGGAGAGGTGTGGAGCCCCACCAAAAACACTTCCTCACTCATGACCAATTAAAGCTGAATGTCCAGTTCTGCTGAGGAGCAAAGACGAGGAAGGTTAAAATTAATTCTACCCTCTGTGGTACGTTTCAAGGCCAGTTTAGCACATTGCGTTGCCTCTGTCCATTTTTGATGAACTGCCTTGAGTCTGTAAAATTTTCCTGACTAAAAGAAAAAAAATGAGAGTACCACAGTGTTTTGGGCTTAACTTCAATCCATAAAATTCAGACCAAAAGTGCTTGAGGCCAATTACAAAAATCATTAACGAACATTTAGGAAATGAAAGTAGTAATGTCTGTACCTGGTTTAATATGCCTGAAATCAAATGTGTATGCAACATTAGAATTGCACACAGTTCTGCATCCTTTACAAAAAGGATAACAAGCTTTGCAAAAAAAAGGGACAGAAACTCATAGTTTTATATCATGTGTTGTCATGGCAACATGCATATCATAAAGATCAGAAACAGAAATGAATTTCATCCTTCTGTTTACCACTTGTGGTGCAGTACACGACTCTTGAGTCACTTCTTGCAACATAATGAGCAAAACGCCAGAGAAAATGAAAACAAATAGAATAATCCCAGGGAAAAAAACCTGCTTTCCATTTATTACTACAAATTGCATTACTGCTTGTAGACAGGCTGAGGGTCTGTTAAAAAATCCTGTTTCTGCACCAACGCAGCACATTTGTCTCAATGCCATATCTGGCCCTCCCTCTCTAGGCAATGCTGCAATTCACTTGATAGAAATATATGAGTCTGCTTCAGTCTATTTAGACTGTTTGACATAAACTGAATACAACTGGAGCTGAGTGATTTGAACCATGACTGTAAATGTGATACTTCAGCATATAACAGTGACATGACATTTACAGCCTATTCAGGGCCTATTTTTCATATCATAACTTTTTTTTTAGCTTTGTTTACACAATAGTGTAATTGCACTTCTCCTTCTGGAACTGGCCATGATTCCTGGACTTACCACCTGCCTAGGGCATCCCCCCCTTTCTGCAGGCACCTTCCTTATCTTTGTTCCCACTGTTCACCACCGAGTTTTATCCCGTCTGTCCCATCCTACTCTAATGCACCATGCCAACCTTGTCCTAGAGTCAGCCTTGAACTGCCTGTTATTTTAGTTTTGTTTCTTGTATCCTCAATCGTACATGTATGAATTTTGTGCCAACTTTGCCCTAGAGCTAGCCCTGTAACTGCCTGTGTATTTCTTATAAACTCTTCTCTGTTCCTCAACTGCTCAATGTATGCCTACCTTGCTCTAGAGCCAGCACTGAATTGCCTGCTATCTTTCTATGTAATCCTTATGCTCCCTCAGTTGTTTATGTACGAAGTATTTACCTGTAACTACCTTCCTATGTATTCCTAATGCTTCCTCAATTGTTCCTGTATGAAGTTTTACCTGTAACTCTCCCGGGTCGCACCTGAAAATAGGCACATGGCTGTCTAGTGTGCTTACCTGGTTAACAAAAACAAATAAATAAATAAATAAATATGAACAGAGATGAAGGATGGACCGCTTTTGCTTCTTAATGGACTCCAGCTGCCAGCTAGAGTTGTGGTGGCAATGCTTGCAGCTGCCACCCGAGTGACCTAGGCTTACATTTGGACATATTCTCCAACTTCTGGGCAGTAGGAGTGGTTTCCATTACCCACCATCCCAGCTGGAGGAAAAGGTGCATCCGTAATGACATACAAAGGAAGGATGTACTGTAAAAGAGTGACCTGGATAGCTTGTGTTGAGCTTTGAGTCAGGAAGTCAAAGATTCAGTCAAAAATGCCTGCTCTGGCTTATTTTGCTGATAGCAACACAACGAGAAACTTTTCAGACACCTTAAGAAAATAAAACAAGTGCCCAGCCCAGCAGTGCCACCTGGTAAACACTGTTACACTATGTGGGAGACCTAGCATTGATACTTGGTCCCATCTTTCACACCCGACTTGATAGAGTCTTAAGCACGAAGTGGAGGCCTTGTGCACAAACCGAAGGGGAGGGTGCTGAATGTCCAGCTCTCTGGCCACCACCTACAGGTGGGAAATGGGACTGCCTTAACTCTGCAGGTGACCACACAGCGTCAGCAGCTCTCCACCTTCAGGTTGCTGCTATGGGTGCTCCCTGGCTTAGTGCTGGGAAACAGAAAAAAATCCTCTGAGCAAGCAGCATGCTCGAGGGTGTGTCAAGGCCCTGCTCTCCACTACCAGCCGCCTCAACCCCACAGAGGAGGTCTCCCGCTGCATTAGCTGGACAGGTGCAGGATGATGCTTGGCTGTGGTCACGCACCACAACAGGGGGGCAGAGGGTAAGCCATGGAGTCAGGGGGTGGAGGAAAATGATGGATATGCAGAGGAATGGGACTGGGTCTGATGGGAGGGCTAGGGAAGCCACACCATGCACAGGCATCGGGAAGCATATGCACTGTACGCTACTGCATACAAAAAGTTCTAGCAAGAGGCAAATTTTGTGATCCCGGGCCACCACCATTTTACCTGATATTGTGTTATTTCCCAAGGGCTTTTCCTTACCATGCCACATTCGTTAATCTCGGACATAGGGTTACCACCTTTGGATGAGGTAAAAACTGGATCTGAAACCACACCCCAAACTCCGCCTCTGGCTCCACCTCCTTTTTTATGACTGGCGAGTACATCACTCCTCCTCCAAAGCCATTTGTAATGCTGAAATAGACATTACTAGTGATAGGAAATGATTTTTATACTGTTATTTGGTTTATTTATTTAGTTATTTATTTTTATTCTTTGGCAACCAGGTTACCTCCCATAGGCCACATAGCCCATTTTACAGGAGTGACCGAGGAGCACAGGAAGATTAAGTGACTTGCTCAGGGTCACACAGTATTTAAGTGGAGGTTGTGGGAATCAAACTCAGGTCTGCTGGATGTGGCAAGCTCAGCCACAGCTTATTGCTCAGCCCTCTGTTAAACACTCTCCCATTTTCCTTTCCAAGTCAGCCATGTATTCTGATTCTTTGATCAATTTTTGATAACTTAATTATCAATGCATGTGGTACCATTAATACTGCACTGTGTTCCCCTTTACCTCAGCAGCTACTGCTGTTTCTTTTCATATTTCTAAGACATTCCACAATTTCAGATACACCATTCCATGCTGTTTATCTGAATGACCTATCAAAGTGCAGCTAATATCATGTAATGTTCAGGTAATACAAAAAGTAAGAGCAAATGTAGTGATAAAAACAATAAAAGTTAGATTATTAATTTAACAAAAATGGGTTTAAAATTTACCATAATCTAGAACAAACAAAAAGAAACACACGAGAGCACATAAAGGTGTAAAAACTGTTTCCTGTCATAGCAGTAAAAGACCATACCTAAAATTCAGCGTGGAAAAGAACAGGTTAATTTATTGCTAATAATCTTAATGGCCATACTTTACACCTCTCAGACAGTCTGGTTTTACAAACAAAGGCAGGTCTGAATGACTGTGACAGCAGGACTTCTTTGTAACCTGGACATGTAATGTAGCCAAAACAGTGACTGATTTGATACATCAGTTTTAAAAGTATATGAGCACTCAAGATGGCCCAAAAACCGGACTGCATGTAACCAAAACCGGATGACCGGATAAGGACCTTAAAAATCGGATTATCCGGTCAAAAACCAGACAGGTGGCAACCCTACTCGGACACTAATCTGTTGTTTCCGGTCCTGGAACCTGCTGCCACTGCAACCACTCGCAGTGTAAATCTGCAACTTTAGACTTACACTGCAAGCAGCTGCAGCGGCAGCAGGTTCATATAGTTCTTAAGTCCTGGTCAGAGGACACTTGAGTTTTAGGTGGGAGGTTTGGTGCTGAAAGCAACTGTCTGCGTCATATATAATATATAAAAAAAGTTGTTATACACTTTTCCACCAGCACAGCTACAGCTATAAATTTTTACTTTTCTAGCCATTTGCCTAGCAAAATTTCTAATGAGAACTGCCTTCTGCACTAACTGAGATGTTTAGATGAATTTCTAGCCAGAAATCTACAATTCTGCATGACTGAGTCACCACCAGCTCCGGCATCTGTGTCTTGGCGATAGGGAAATAAAGAGCTCCTCCCTTGATGTCGATGAGCCTGGTTATCTCTGCTATGAGTCCATGATAAGAGCCTAGTGGCTAGGGTACAAGTTTGGGAACCAAGAGACCCAGATTCAGATCCCAACAAAGTGACACACGCCACTGCGTAACCTTGAGCAAGTGACTTAACCTCTCAATGCATCGCTGCACCCAGCTCTAGAAAGGAGTAAAACACATAACTCACTGAAAATCAGATACTGTGTCTCAGCTGTGCTATCCTATAGTAGGTAACTAAACTGTAACAAACTGCAAAAACATGGACATGTACTCTTTATGGTCGTGAATAAGTTAGTGATAGAATACTAAAACTTGTGAAACTTGTAAAGATCTGTCTGTGCACCACTTCATTAATAGGGGTTCTGGCATTTCTAAATATGCTACAGCTTAAGTTTTAATATTCTGTTACCAAAATGTACAGCAAATGTTTTCTGCTTTTTACTTTGGTTTTGAGATTCCAATGTTGCCTCAGACTAAAAGCAAAGAAAATCATCAACTCAATAATCCGCCTCAAATCCCTCTGCAAACAGCAAATCCTGGGCACATCATTCTGGAGTGCCTTTCTTTAGCCGCATCACGAAAGGAAATGCTTTTCGACCTTTCACTGTTGGAAGCTACAGTACAAAATGACAATTCTTACTAGCTGCATAACGATATCATGAAAAGATTAACAAAACACCTGCCTATCGCAAATGAACAGCTTTCGTTAGAAGAAAGAACCAGAATACTGATGAGTCTCAAATGATTTCTCAGTGAATGACTGTCCTTTTGCTCTGGTGAGCATGAGGAGAATATGAAAAATTATATAACTGCCATTATCTGGTTGATTTACAGTTTATTCTTAATTGTTTTTTTCCAGCTCCCACATTTAATTACAGTCCTTTTGAGGTAGGCACTGTGTGTTCTCCTCCGTGACCCAAGATTAAATCTAGTCTGAACAGACTGAAACATTCCTCATTGCTACCTGATGACAGCAGCTACAAGTGATATGCAAGGAGGAATTTTCATACCTTGCATATGCCTTGAACCAGGACACATTTTCAACTTCAGTGTGCCTCGATACAAACTTTAAAAGGCTGATGCAGGTGGCTCAGACCAAAGCCCTTACGTCCAGCAATCCGTCTTCTGTCCGGGATACTGGATAGTTTCTTCCAGTGTCTGTACTCCTGTGGTGCTATGTTGCCCTGAACACATAACAGAACATGAACGGTGTTTTCATCCATTCTAGTTTTTCCTCCTTTGGCACTTGGCTGGAGTTATGGGTCATTCTCGGTACCACAGTGACCTCTACCCCTGCTGAGCTGTCTTTGCAAATTGAATCAAAAAGATTAGATGACTTATTAGGCAGAGTGTGAAAATCACAAGCAACAGCAGATATCCTCCTGTGGAATTTATTACCAGAGACCCCCAAAATGAAGTGCTCAAACAACCACCCACTAGCCCTACTGACTGCGAGTAGATTGTGGTTTGGGCACTTACTTTTGGGTGCCTCTAATAAATTCCTTTGCTGGATTTCTAGTGTTTCCTTGTGATTGTTACATCCTGCTTGACAAGTGCTCCAATTTTGTGGTTTTGATTTGTCCAGTTTCGAGGAGATGGCAGCCTCTTCTGAGTACCACTTCCTGCACTGTTTGCCAGATAGTTTTTTGTTCCAGTGTTTTGCCTATGCATTCTTGCTTCCAGCAACCAGCTCCCCAGCAGAAGGAGAGAGGTGGTGTTACCACTGTATCAATAGCTGGAGAGACCCAGCCTGGATTATTATGTCCAGTTCTGGATGCCACATCTCAGGAAAGACAGACAGGGTAGAGACTGTCCAAAGGAGAGCAACTAAAAGGTGCAGGGGTTGCATCATTAACCTTATGAGGAGAAACTGAGGTATCTTAATATGTACTACTGAAGGAGAGGCTTGTGGAGCACCTGGAGGCAAAAGGGCTGCAGGACCACCAGCAGCACAGTTTTCACAGATGAGAGATCATGTCAAACTAATCTCAGATTTCTTTGACTGGGTTACCATGGATTTGGATAAAGGGAAAGCAGTGGACATGGCCTATCTGGACTTCAGTAAGGCTTTCGACACTCTGCTGCACAGCAGGCTAGTTAAGAAACTAAGCAGCCTGGGGGTTGTGGAGAAAGTGACACGTTAGATATCAAACTGGTTAAGGGATAGGAGGCAAAAGGTGGTTGTAAACGGTAGCCAACCAGGTGATAGAGAGTGACTAGTGGGGTGCCACGGGGTTCAGCACTGGGACCAGTCCTCTTCAATGTCTTCATAAGTGACACTGCAGAGAAGCTTGAGGGTAAGGTGTGTCCCTTTGTAGATGACACAAAAATCTGCAATAGGGTTGACACTCGGGAATGGGTGTAGATGAAACAAAGGGATCTGAAGAATCTAGAGGAATGGTCTAGCATGTGGCAGCTAGGTTTCAATGCCAAAAATTGCTAAGTTATGCACTTAGGGCTACAGAATCCAGGGGCTGTGTATGAGATGGGGGAAGTGGAGCTTACAGTCATCAAGCAAGAAAGAGACCTGGGAGTCATCATATCTGATGACCTCAAGGTAGCTGGGCAGTGTGACAAAGCTGTGGGAAAGGCTAGCAGGATTCTTGGGGTGCATTGGGAGAGGCATTTCTAGCAGGAAGAGGAAGGCGGTGTTGCTGTTGTATCGTTCACTAGTGAGGCCTCACCTGGAGTACTGTGTCCAATTCTGAAGGCTGCAGCTCCACAAGGACACTGAAAGAGTGGTGGCAGTACAGAGGAGGACAACCAAAATGGTGAGGGGGTTGCATGAGAAGCCATATGAAGAAAGACTGCAGGAACTCAACATGTACTCCCTAGAAGAGAGGACAGTGAGAGGGGAAATGACTGAAACCTACAAGTACCTCACAGGAGTGAACAAAGAGCAAGTGGAGGAAGGCACTAGAACAATGGGGCACACAATGAAGCTTAGAGGGGGACGTTTAGGAGCGATGTGTGGAAATACTTCTTTACGGAAAGGGTGGTGGATGAAGGGAAAGGCCTGCCAGAGTAGGTAGTGGGGACAAAGACTGGGAAGCTTCAACCACATGTGGGATAGGCACAGAGGAACAGGGGAAGGGAGTGACACCTATGACCAACTAGAGTAAGTGGTGATGGAATAGGCAGGGATGGGGTGGACTGGATGGGCCTAAAGGTCCTTTTCTGCCAACCAGATCTATGTTTCTATGTATTCCCTGGAAGACAGAAGGGAGAGGGGTAACATGATACAGACCTATGAATACCTCATGGGGTGAATAAGCTACATAAGGGGAGTATTTTTTGAAAGAGAAGGTGCATAAGAACAAGGGGGCATGCAATGAAGCCAGGAGAGGGGAAATTTAAGAGGGACATGAGAAAGTACGTCTTCACTGAAAGAGTGGTGGATGCCTGGAACAGTTTTCCAGTGGCGGAGGTGGGGGTGAAAACATTGGTGGACTTCAAGCATTCATGGGATGAGCAAAAAGGAATTTTAGTAGAAAAGTGGAGGGAAGGGTGCTGGCCCAGTGGCGCAGAGGGCTGAGGCGTTATGCCTTACCTCGCGCTACGCCGGTGACCTGGGTTTGGGATTGACCTCGGAGTGTCAGCACAGGAAGGGGAGGGTGGGAGCAGGATCAAGCAGCCTAATGGCAGCTCTCCTCTCCCGGGGAGGTCGCCTCCCGTAGTTCCGCTGCCACCAGGTGGAGGGGCGGCATGTCGGGATGATGTCGGGCGTGGGCGTGCACGTGCCTCCGCAGCCCAAGTGAGGGAGACGGCGGGCGGCAAGGGGCACAAAAACACCAAAAATAGAATTAGAAAAAAAAGTGGAGGGAAGTAGCCAGAGATCAGCTGCAGAGAAAAATGGGCAGACTGAGTGGGCCCCGTAGTCCTTATCTGCCTAAAATTCTATGTTTAAGTGTTCTATGTTTCCATTCAGATAGTGGCTAGCTGAGGTGGTGTGAGGAAGGCAGAGCTGGTCGCATTTCTATATATCTTTTTTTTCTGCCAACACACACAAGTGTGAGGGGGTGGGTGTTAGGCTATTGAGAGAGTTGAAGAAACAGGAGTATTTTATAATTATCCCAAGAGATCATGGAAGTCGTTATGTCTGGTCGCGCTGAGGGCAGGGTGGCATTTACTGTATATTACTTGGGCTGTGGTGGGTGGGTAGAAGGCATGCTAAATGGGTTGGGAGAAAGGGTGTAGCTTTTATTACTTGGGCCATGGGGAGAGAAGGATAGAAGACACATTATCGGGGGGGGGGTCCGTTTTTTAAATTTAGTTATTTTAACAGTAGCTATGATTCGTGAAGTGGAGTTGGCCTCCCATTGCACAGGGCCATGCCCACATAGTTTTTCCATGCAAACTGTGTCCTTCACCGAGAGCAAACATTGTAAAGTTTCTGAACTTCAGTGCAAAGATTATGCAAAGTGCAGTGTGCGGACTTCGCCCATCCCTAGTATCGACAGGTGAAAACTGAAACTATCGGACTTATCCATGTCAACCTGACTTTAAGCTTCATTTAAAAAAAAGGTTTTGCATCATAAGAGTTCCAAGGTTAGCCCTTCCTAAAAATAATTTATTTGAAAATGGCAAACTTTGGAGCCAAAAGGGCCAGAAACTTGGCTTAAGGATTACCTTGCAGGCAGGCTGTAAGTAACGAAAATCAATGGTGAAACCTCATCACCACAAACCCTCAGTCTAGGTGTCCCCAAAGCTCATATTGGGTCCTCTGCTATTCTGCCTATTCAATTATCTCCCCTTTCTCTGCAGCAGCTTTGATATTAGCACACACCTCCACGTTAAGACATTGTCATTTACAGTAAAGCAAAAACTAGCACAGAACTCAAGAGTTTGATACAAGCACTCTTTGACAATGTACACGTATGGATGAATGGAAACGGTCTCCTGTTAAATAGCATTAAAACAAAAAAATTATGTTATTTTCCTCACACACACAAAAAAAACTTGGGCAACTCACTAAGAGTCTTCCCACAATTAGGTCCACTCCTAGAAGATGTACACAAAGCATTAAGTCCTTTAGGGCATGACTAGACCTTAAGTTATCCTTCCTTGAGCACAGCACTAAGCACACACCAAAAACTTGGCCTCCTGTCTTGCAACACAGCTTTTTAGATTTCAAAAGCACAAAAATGTCACTCTACCAATCCCTATTGCCTGCCTTAGAAAATCAGAATGAAGTCTACAGAATGGTAAGTGCTTCATTGGTGCATAAATTTACATTAGACAGTGTACAGTATTTTTTTGTCAATATCATTTTTATTGTTTTTCATATAGTTTAAAGACAATAGATAAAAAATATCATCTCTTAATACACATATCTCAAATAAAGGATACATAAAGATTGAACATAAAACCAAATGTACAGGTTATCATCTAAATTAACTAGTGCTTCATTCATCTTAACAATAGATTCAAAAATAGTCCAAACTTTAGTTTTACATGCACCTCTACTTAAAAAAACCTCAAATAAATGAGAAAAAAAAACCTTTGTGAAAATTTGTAACATGTAGTAATGCTATAAAAGATTATATTGTAAATTAGTTTATAAATAAACCTTCAAAATTATTACGATATTTTTAAATATGGAAAAACTAAAACAGACTATACATTAGAAAGAAGATAGGAGAGCCATAGAAAAGAGAGCCACAGAGTTTCTGAATAAATAATTAAGAGTTTAATGGGAGATCCTATGCATTCATAGCCTATATCCAAGTGATGTTACAGGAGAAACATACTTAGGAATTTATATTAGGCTCAGAATCAGGTCTACACCACACAATGTCATGTAAATATCCTTCCATTTCTCTATAGGCTTAGTAATATCTCTTAGAGAAAAAGCCAACCTTTCTAGTCAGAGTGTTTCAAGTATATTACACCTCCATTCTTGTAAGGTGGGTATTGTCTCTTCTAACCAATATTTCAGAATAACCTTCCTGATAGATACACCAAGTAGGAGAAATGTGTATTTCTGATTTTTTGACCAATGAGAGCTTTCTTCAAAATGGCCCACAATGCATGTATTTATCTGAATGTTGTTCAATACTGAAGCATCACTTTGAAATATTCGACCTACTTCTGCCCACAATGGTTGGACAAGGGGACAATACCAAAACATATGTAGTAACGTACCAGAGCTGAGCTTACATTTATGACAAAGTGGAGAAGAAGACAGACCCATCTTAAACCTCTGAACAGGAGTATAATACAAGTTGTTTAGTGTTTTAAAATGAATTAATCTAAGATCTACTGTACTAAATGCTTTAAGAGGAAGTGACCATATATTTTCCCAATCCCCGGTGGGACAATCCAGTGTTTGAGACCACCATCTAGCTGTCTCTGCTGCTGTCCCCCTAATCAGATCTATTAGAAGAGAGTAAAAAGAAGAGATTGAAGGGGAAATTCTCAAACATCCCAAGAATGAAATTGAGTGTTCATTTAGTGATGTTTGTAGGTCCAGCTTATTTTTTATTATCTGTTGAATTGAAGTATAGTAAATATCATCTCCTGTAGAGATTCCATATTTATCTACTAAAGTAAGAGAAGGAATAAACTGACCCTTCTTGGTAATGTTTTGAAGTGATAAAACCCCCTTGTGTTTCCAGATGTTATTATTTAATGGACAACCATTTTCTAGGAAGTTTGAATTACCCATATAGGTTGAATTCTGGCATGCTTTAAATTAAGATTAAGTAATCGGGTTATTTGTTTAATCTGTCTAAGGGAATCAGTAAGAAGCTTATACCTAAAGGTCTCTATAGATTTTGAGAAGAACAAAGATCTAATTTCTACCCCTTGCTTATTCAAAATATCTTGTTCAATATGGACCCAATCTGGAATATATCCTTGAGTGGTCCCTGACCTAAACCAAAATGCTAGTTGAGCAATTCTAGCTGCTAAAAACATATAACTACAAATCAGGAGTCTTTAGTCCCTCTTTATTTTTTGCTCTACACATTTTTTTGTAGGCTAGCCTATGTCTCTTATAACCCCATATGAAATGAGCTACCTGAGATGTTATACCCTGAATCCATTTCTTTGTTAAACTACAAGGTATCATCATAAATATACAAAGCAATCTTGGTAAAAGATTCATTTTATGGTTTCTATCCTTCCCCATAAACCTAGTGGTAATTTGTTCCATCTGAAAAAGACCTCTGACATTTTTTGCCCAACTCTTGCTATATTTTTTGAAACTGTTTTTTCTATACTTTTATAAATGTGAATAGCTAAATACTCTATAGATTCTTTTGACCATGAAATCCCTACATTATCAACAACCTCTTTAGTGCAATGCTTATTAAGTGGTAAGAAATTAGTTCTCTTTATTTAATTTATAGCCTGACACCTCTCCAAACTCCTGAATTATCTTCAGAACATGAGGGAGAGAAGAGGCAGGATCTGTAATCATAAGAAGAATATCATCAGCATAAGCAGCAACTAATTGTTCTTCTTGACCTACTTTAATGCCTCTAATTTCCTTATCATGGGATAGCCGTCTTATCAAAGGATCCAAAGTAATATTAAATAGTAGGGGTGACAATGGACAGCCTTGTCTAGTACCTCTACCTATTTCAAAAAAGGGGGAGATCACACCATTAGTTATCACTGCTGATGAGTTTTGATACAATAAATGTACCCATTTTAGGAATGAGTCCGGAAATCCATACAATCTAAGGGAATTAATTACAATGAGGCCAAGCAACTCTATCAAAGGCCTTTTCAGCATCTAGTGAAACAAGTCCGCAAGAAGACCGCTGATAGTTTGCTGCCTGTATTACATGAAATAATTTCCTCGTATAATCTGCTGCAAACCTCCCTTTCATAAACCCTGTCTGGTGTCTAGATATTAAGAGATGAGTTACTGTCTCTAATCTATTAGCAAGTACAGTACTTTTGCTAAAATTTTAATATCAGAGTTAATGATATCGGTCTATAATTCCCAAGGGATCCTTTCCCTGTTTATGTATTAAAGTTATTAAGCCTTTAGTCATCTCTTGAGAAAGCTTACCCTCTAGAAATGCAGAATTAAAAACCTCTACTAACATAGGAGCTAATTTTTGTCCAAAGGTATTATAAAAATTAGCTGAGAAACCATCTGGTTCAGGAGGTTTGTTCTTCTTCAACTGTTTAATGGTGTTAAAAATTTCTTCTTGTGTTATTGCCACCCCTAATCCTTCTTTAAGTTTATCAGGTACAGAGGGAATAATGACACCATTACAAAAATCTTCTAAGAGCAGGGAACTAATATCATCCTCTTTCAAGTACAGCTTTGTATAAAACAATTTAAATTCTCTATTTATTTGAGTATGGCCTGCCACAATATCTCCTGTGGTCCTATTCCTAATAGCTGTAATGTTAGTGGCATTGCTATTTTGACGCAGTCTTATAGCTAAAATCTTGGAGGACTTGTGTCCAGAGTCAACATAATTCAATTTAGACTTCCTAATAGCAAAGATAGCCTCATTACTGATGGAATTGTTATATTCTAACTTAAGTTTAGACCAAGTCCTCTATAGCTCAGGGGGAATCTGAATTCGCCAACATTTTCTCAATTTCTATGATGTTTTCCAATATTTTTTGTTGCTTTTGTTTATTTTTCCTCTTATTAATGGCCGCTTCCCTAATTATAACACCCCTCAAACAGCACTTTAGACAATCCCAGTTATTACTCCAGGAAGTATCATTTGGGTCATTAAAGGCAAGGAATTCTTCAATATTATCATTAATCTTATTGCAAATGTCCACATTTTCTAAAAGATAGTTGTTAAGTTTCCATCTCTAAGACAGTGTATGAGAATCTGCACCATGATGTGACAGACTAACCCACTACTGAACTCTTTACAACAGCCTTGAGCTCCCCACCACACCCGAATAGAGATAGAAAACTCAAGTGGGACTCTCTAATTTACAAATGTATACAGGTATTGTACCCTGGATACTTGCCAACTTGTTAGCAAAGCCTAACCAAACATAATGCCTCAGGACACATTTCAATCACTCCTTCACATTACAAGAGTTCATAAAGTTGATGGTGACAAAACCTTTGCCACTATTACTCTAGTCAGAACTCCCTACCAGGCAGTATTAAAGAATCCATGAACATCGTGAGCTTCAGTTGAGCCTTATTTACTCACCAGCACAGCCCATGCACCAGCAGACTAGCAGGCATATGCTAGGAGACAGCATCACTTACTGCCCTCATGCAGTGCCTTACTCTTGCATTCCACCCTAACTACTTTCAATCCTCAAAAATTATACTTGTATAAACTCATTGTAAGCTCCCCAAATTAGGCTTACCTTGTGGGCTCCAGCCTCGACCCAACACTGATGCCACTCGAAGGGATCCCAGGTGGAATCCAGACCGTGGTGCCTCCCGTTGTCTCATGGCTATAGCCGCCCATGCCATCACTGTCCTCAGCCCGTGGGATCACTGTGTGAAGGGGTCAAGGATTGGGATATGGTGTCTGTGCCTGCGGGCACTAAAGGAAAGGTAACTTACAGTCCCAGTGTGCTGGGAAGCCTGGAACACAAAGTAATTAAACAAGATGGCAGCCGCGCACCCCTCTGAGCATGCGAGGCCATCAGAACTAAAATTTAAAGGGGCTGTGCTCCAATTCCAGACGTTAGAAATAAAAGTATATCTCTGGCTCTAGGATGAGCAGAGGAGCCAGGGATCTATAGAAATAGTGACCGGAAGGCCTCCGATCAAAGGGGAACATAGTTCTTGCCCTGTTAAGAGGGCTCCCTTGAATAAAACAGGACTGGACTGCTGAGAGCCCTAAGGGAGACAAAATGGCAGCCCCATAGAAAACTACAGAATGGGGCTGTTGGGTAAAATACAGAGTCAGCACTGAGATCACCTGGTGAGCTACAGCTAATCACAGGAAGACTGACTGCTAGGGGGATAAACAGGACTGTTTTGCCACCAGAAAAGGAAAGTCATTGAGAGGAGCTGCAGTGTGGTTGTGAGGAGACAGACTGTGTGGGCTCCTGGGCCAAAGTCTGTGAAGTTTTGCCTTGCTGTTTCTACCCCCGACCCTACATAAAACTACTAAGCTAAGTGCAGGAGCAATAGCAGTAATTTTGATTCAACTAAAGCAGGAAAAAAATTGTTCCCTATCAGCCCCAGCAGTTGGACAGCATTCTGAACTGGGACAAATCGAAATTTGGGTACCTGTAAATTTTCAGTCTCCGACGGCTGGTCTCTGGGCTTCATTATGCCTAGGCTCCACCTCCTGATGACGTCACTAGGCAGGACTTAACGTTGTGCAGCAGGGGGGAATAAGGAGCCCTCCATATCCGGTCATTGCCAGTCATTCTTCATGCAGTCCCCCTTGGGGCAGTACTACAAGAACTTGGAAACAAAAAACACAACATTTATAACATAATTGGCCCAGGGGCCAAAAACACAACAGTTATGGTCTAAGTGGCCCTGAGGCCAGCCAACTACATACATTCTGGGAGGGAATCCGAAGCCCAGAGACCAGCCGTTGGAGAAAGAAAATTTACAGGTACCCAAATTTCGATTTCTCTCTCCTAAGCTGGTCTCCGGGCTTCATTATGCCTGGGATATCCAAAAGCAGTGCATCCCTAGAGTGCCGGGTGGGAAGAATGTCCATTGCTCTTATGGGTCCACCACCGCCTAGAGCACTAGGCGGCCAAAGGAAGCGTCTGCTGAGGACATCACATCCAGTTTGTAGAACTTTGTAAAGGTGTGAACGGATGACCAAGTGGCCTCTCTGCATAAGTCTGCTGGGGATGCTTCTCTGAAGTTCGCCCATGAAGTGGCCATAGCCCTGGTAGAATGAGCTCTCACTGGACCAGGCAGGACTACTCCCGCCTGATCATATGCCATAGTGATTACTGATCTAATCCATCTAGCTATAGAGTCTTTTGAAGCCTTTTTACCCACATTTTGGCCTGCAGTTAAAATGAACAAGCTTGATGTTTTTCGAATAGCGTCCGTCCTTTTAATATATAATTTGAGTGCTCTCCTCGGATCTAGAGTATGAAATTCTCTTTCCTTTTGGTTTTTTGGGTGAGGACAGAAGGAAGGAAGGACTAGCTCCTGGTTACAGTGGAAGGGAGACATAACCTTCGGTAAAAACCCTGGATCAGTCCGGATTACCACAGAGTCCTGATGAAAAACAGTATAGGGCTCTTTGGTTGATAGCGCCCCTAGTTCGCCGATTCTTCTGGCTGATGTAATAGCTACCAGGAAGACCACCTTCATTGTGAGATGCATGATAGAAGCCTCTTTCAGAGGCTCGAAGGGTGCTTTTGTTAGGGCCTTGAGAGCCAGATTAAGTCTCCGAGGTGGGACGGTTGGCTTAATTGGGGGGCATTTTAAAGTTGCTGCTCTTAAAAACCTCCTAACATGAGGGTGATATCCCAGAGTGTCTCCAGAGTCTGCCAACAAGAGTGCCCCAATGCAGAAACTTGAACGCGTAAGGTGGCTGGACGCAGGCCTTTGTCAAAACCCTCCTGAAGAAACTGCAAAAGGACTGGGAGGGACATTGGATGATCCTGTATAGCTTTAGATTGGAGCCAGAACAAGAATTTTCTCCAGATTCTATAATATACTTTAGAGGAGGATGGGCTCCTGGAGTTAACCATCATTTCAATGGCTGGAGCGGTGTAGCCTAACTCTTTGAAAGTTTCCCGCTCAATCTCCAAGCCGAGACGGACAGATTGCTCAGATTGTGGTGCAGCACCGGACCCGGATGAAGGAGGTCTGAACTGAGCTGGAAAATAAAGGGTGATGCCTCTGACAGCTGAATGAGTAGTGGGAACTAAGGGCGGCGAGGCCACCTGGGGCAGACTAGAATCATCTCTGCCCTGTCCCTGGCCACCTTGTGTAGGACCCTGGATAACAGCAGAATTGTGGGAAAAGCATACAGGTGGCCTAGGCAACCCCAGTTTAGGGAGAAGGCATCCTGAGCTAGTGCCAGATTGTCTCTTGCCAGGGAGCAGAACTGCTGCGTCTTGGTGTTTTGTCGATGTGCAAGCAGATCTACTTGTGGTTTGCCCCACTTCTCTGTCAGTAGTTGGAACACAGACTCCTTCAGCTCCCATTCTCCCGGGAGGATGTCTTGGCAGCTTAACCAGTCTGCTGTGACATTTTCCTGTCCCAGTATGTATACGGCCCTTATACTCACCAGGTGTTTTTCTGCACACTAGAAGAGAAGAAGAGACTCCCAAAGCATTCTTGAACTTTTAGTGCCACCCTGATGGTTGATGTAGGCCATAGCTGTTCGATTGTCTGTCAGAATCAGCACATCCCGGTTGCGCACATGTTGACGGAAGTGTATCAGGGCTAGCCGAACTACCCTCATCTCTAGGATGTTTATGCTGAGCCTTGATTCCGTCAGGGACTACTTGCCCTGGGCAGACATCCGGTTCAGGTGAGCCCCCAACCCCCGAGGCTTGCATCAGTTATGATTCTTGTTTGGAGCGGATGGCCTAGCTTTCGGCCCCTCACCACATTTTCCCTCTGAGACCACCATGTGAGAGAGGTTTTTATCTGCTGAGGAATTGGGATGACCTGGTGCTGACTGTGCCTGGACTGGGACCACAGCTTGAGCACATGAGCTTGAACTGGACACATGTGCGCTAGAGCCCATGGGACTGAGTCTGCCAGTGACACCAACGTCCCGATCAGCTGCATAAAGAACTGTGCCAGCAGATGAGTGGAGCTTTGTAATTTGTTGATGATCTCCATCAGGTCCCTGCATTGACTCTGGGGGAAACACCTTGTTGTCCCACGTGCTGAAAACTGCTCCCAAGTGGTTCAAGGTCTGGCTCGGGATTAGGGAACTCTTCTTCCGGTTGATGACAAAACCATGTGCCGTGAGACACTGGACCACATCTGTCACTGCCTGCACCACTTGGTTTAGCTGCGGAGCTTTGATGAGGATATCATCCAGATAAGGGAACAGCCGGATCCCTCTGTTCTGAAGGTGAGCTACCATTGCTACTAGCACCTTCGCGAAGGTTCTTGGGGCTGATGAAAGGCCAAAAGGAAGAGTTTTGAATTGGAAGTGATGGTTCCCTACCTTGAATCTCAGATATTGCCTGTGCAGGTTATGAATAGGAATATGGAGGTAGGCATCCTGCAATTCGATGGATACCAGAAAATCTCCTTGCAGTACTTCCTTGACAATTGATGACAGAGTTTCCATCTTGAATGGTCTGCTGCGCACACAAAGATTTAGGAATTTGAGGTCTAAGACAGGTCTGTGACCTTCTGTACATTTGGGTACATAGAAAAATGGGGAGTATACCCCCCGATTGATCTCTTGGGGGGGGGGACCTGTTCAATAGCCCCTTCTAGCAGAAGGGCCGTGACAGCCTACCATGACGCTTGTCTTTTGAACGAGTTGTTTGAGATGGGAGAGGGCACCACATGAGGCAATGGGGGCTTGGACTCGAACTCTATCAGGTAACCTTTGCTGATAATGTCTAGTACCCATCTGTCCAATGTGGTCCAGGCCCATTCCTCGAAAAATTCTGAAAGCCTGCCTCCTACTCAAGGATGGGCCCGCATGGTCTCATTGTGATTTTTTGGTGTTATTACCGGTGTCTCTGGAGCATCCACCTCTGCCAGAACCGCCTCCTCTGAAATTCTGCTGGTTCCAGGAGAACCATGTTCTTTTCCCTGAAAAGCTGGAGTTCTGCCCCTTGTTATAGCCTCCATCACGAAAATTGCACCTTGGACCTGAAGACCACGCTTTGGCCCGACCCCTGGACTGGGGCATATGCACCTTCGCTGTTTCCCCAGATTCCTTTACCGCCTCCTTCAGTGCCGATCCGAACAGGAGGTTGCCTTCGTAGGGTGCGTTCACTAAATGGCTCTTTGAGGATGCATCTGCTTGCCATGCCCGAAGCCACAGGCTGCGGTGAGCTGAGGTTTGATAAAACATGGTCCGCGCAGCACACCTGACCGCCTCCTCTGACACATCCGCTGCATAGGCCAAGGCCAAACCCATTAATTGCAGCTGATGGATAATGGGGGAGTTCTTTTCTGGGTCTTCCGTGAATTGAAAGGCTAATAAATCCGATGCCCAGGATAGGGCGGCTGTGGTGGAGAATAGGTTTGCTGTGGCCGCCTTGAGGGAAGTTGCTGAGGCTTGAAAGGCTTTTTTGAGGGAGGAGTCCACCTTTCTGTCTACTGGGTCCTTTAGCAAAGCCCCTCCTTCAGCTGGTATGACAGTTTTCTTGGTGAGGTTAGAAAGTAAGTGGTCGATTCTGGGGCAGTCTAACTACTTTTCGGACTATTTGTCAAACTTCAGAAGTTTGGAGATTCATCAGGGAACTGGATAAGCGCATTCTGCACCTTGCCATTCTTTGAGCAGATCCTCAATGGCGGGAGGTATAGGGAAGGCTGTCACCGGTCTGGTGGCAGATGCCTAGCGAAATGTCTGTTTTGGTTGAGAGGTGACAGGAGGACAAGAGTCAAGGTGAATCTCAGAAATGACTTTTGATGAAAAAGTTTAGGTCCTCCAGGTCAAGATTTCTGGATGGGGAGTCAACGGAATCTGATGAGTCCACTATTTCCCCCTCCTCAGTGGAGGAACTGGTGACCGAGGATTCCGGGGAAAAGCCCCTGTGGCGTTTGCCCTTGTGCATGCCCGTAGTTCCACTTTGGGCATGAGACCCTTTCTTCCTCTGCGAAAGGAATGGTGACCATTCTCGTCTGACGATCTGCCCCCTTCTCTGGATTTCTTTTTCTTGTGGAAACGATGATAGGATAGCCCCCCTCATCAGATGAGGATGGGGAGGGGGTCCTTTTCCTTTTAGCCTTTTTGTGGGGTCTCCTGTCTGGTGATCCTGAAGGCTGCCATTCAAAGGAAGAAGGGTCCATAGCAAAGGCCCTATTCAGCCTATCAGTTCAGGGTCTAAGGTGGGGGTGTCTCTGGATGTTGCTGATCCCTTGGAGGCAGCCAGTCATTCAGATCTCTCTGGAACATTTGACTGTGCTCGCTCCAACCTGGAAGCAGCCGTCCGGTCAGACCTCTTTTGGGTATTTGCCTATGATGAGAGAGAGGTTGCGTCCACTGAGCCCTCCCCACTAGCGGCTGCTGCCTTTTCACATGTAAGGCAGAGAGAGCCAGCAAAAGTGATTAAGAGTGGGGACTTACAACGCTGACATTTTTTTCCCCTACTTCATTTTTCTGAGGCCATTGTTAGTGCCCCTCACTTCTGTAGACCATATGCTATCCCTCTCCAAAGTCAGAAAGTGCTAACCCCTTAGCACTGGTTAAGCACTGCTTCCTTTCCACCAACAGAATCCTGGCAGAGAGAACTGCCCTTTAGCTCTAAGCCTCCTAGTCTTATGGTGGGGGACGAGGATTTGTAGAACCTTGTCCTGCGCTGTCGCTATACAGTAGAAGCTCCTCTTGCCTTTCCAACGAGATGCAATGAGGCGAGGAGCAGACTGGCATGCTGAGGTGTCGCCTGGCTTCCCGCACTGAGAATCGCGCTGTTCAGGGAAGCCGCGATGAGCGGTCTAAAGCTTTCCACAGACCGCTCATCGGCAGAGAAATCAAGCTCCAATTCCCTCTGGCAACCCCTGGGCTTGTGGCAATGAGAGTCGCTAGCTGAAATGCAGTTGCTAGATGCAGAACTCGAAAGCGGGGCCTGATGCGCGGGAAAAAGGGCTGCGAGGTGCTGTTGCGAGGTGGGGACAGTCTGTGCAGCTTGCAAGGCTGAGACTGGATCCCACCACTGAAAACAACAATCAGAATCGCCGATCCCCAAAAATAGTGTTGAGAAAAAACTTACGGTCGCTTCAGCCCTGCCATGAGTGGCGGGGCTTCTGCTGCACGCTGTCTGCTTCAGAGAAGGCAGGAAGTAAACGGACAATGACCGGATGTGGAGGGCTCTTTATTCCCCCCCTGCTGCACAACGTTAAGTCCTGCCTAGTGATGTCATCAGGAGGTGGAGCCCAGGTGTAATGAAGCCCGGAGACCAGCTTAGGAGAGAGAAAGACTTGGGCTGCTGATACTGAGTGAGCCACTGATTCCCCTTGGCAGAGAAAGTGTTTGGAGAAGGGAAAGTTCGGCCAGGGAAGAGACTGTAAGTGTTGAGGCCAGGCCTCTATGTCAGGATCCAGCACTGCTGTGGAGGCATCTCCTGAGATAGGGGCTGTGACATGAGACTGTGGAAGCCCCACGACCCTGCGCAGGTCCTGTAGGATGACTAGATGTGCAACAGAGGAGTTTGGGGAACCTCGTCAATCCTGGTTCCTCAGACTGAAAACGACACCCCCCTGTGTAGAAGGACAGAACAGGCCTGCCTGAGTGAAGTCTGTCTATAAAGGCCCATAGCTGAAGCTGGCAAGGCCAGGCAGGCGAAGATCACCCCTTGAGTTTGTCCAGTTTCAAGGTTTCCCACCTGTGGTGCACCACCAATGGTGACCCTCCACGGTACCATGCAACTCGTCCGGATGTGAGCCCCCTGTGTGAACTGCAAAACTGTGTACCCTGAGCTGCAGCTCTGGGGAGTCTATTAATTAGCCAGTTAGGATTCTGGGGGTAATTTCTGAACAGGATTTTGAGTAATGTCCAAGTTTGGCAAGACCAGGATTTCAAGTTTGAAAGTGTGTTCAGTGTTCATTTGGGCCCCGATGAAAGACCCCAGGTCTGCATCACTGAGTGGTGAGGTACCCACCATACAGGGACATTCTGTGTGCTCCCTGTGGTGGGAGGAGAAGGAGTTGCTATGGGGAAAGTTATTGTCTAACTAAAGTAAAGGGTGGTTGACATCCTCCTCCTTGTGTTCCCCCTCCCAAAATAAATAAGTTTACTGTTTGCATTTTATCCATGGTCACTGTGTTATTAAAAGAGGGCTGCTGGGGGGTGCGGGCAGCCACTATGTGGGAAACTGTTACTGTGTGGTGAAAAGTTTTATGGGGGCAGCTTACTTATTTTCTGGGGGGTGGTAACCTGTTCTTTATCCACAGGTGTTCCCTACCGGATACACAACTGGTCGTCGACAAAAATTCTGTCGAATGACCAGACAGCGAAACTGGCAGGTTGGCTGCTTTTTACAGTCAGCTGCCAGTTCCAAAACAAAGTGTTTTCTTGAGGCCGCCTCCAGACCCCACATGGAGGGCTGCACAACCCGCACCCCCCCACTAAGGATTATCAACTGCAAGTCAGAGCCGATTTGGGGGTGCAAAACCCCCGACAGACAGTGCCAGGTCCCAGCGTGGACACTACAGCGGCATGGCGCTGAAGTCGCTGTAGTGTCGTTTGCTGCGCCAGTGTCGCTGTTGGGGGGTATACGTTCCCTGCCATTCCCCCAGATGGACGTACCACGCCACATCTGCTACCACTGTGGAACCCAGGCCAGACCCCTCAGTGGTGTGTGCTGAATTACCCTGTGGGCCCTGGTGCAGTGGAGATGAGGCAAAGGGCTGTTACATCATATTTACATTGTAACTCTCAAGTACTACACTATTAATTTTTTTTAATTTTAGAATATTTTGGCCGGGAAAATCATACTGAGCTAAAGAGCCTTTCCAGGTGCATCCCGGGAGCACAGGGAAGTTAAATGACTTGCTTAGGGTCACAGAGTATGCAAGTGGTGACTGTGAATTTTGAACTCAAGTCTATTGGGTCTCCTGGTTCACAGTTAAGTGCTTAACCTCTAGGCTATACTGCCTCTCATGACACTACTCTCATGTACTACATCTTAGAGTATTGTACAAAAATGTATATTTGTATATAGCGAGTCAAATCTGTGTGCATCAATGCCGATTTTTTGCTATAAAACCTTTGGCCGCCAATCACCACCAGCACCTGCTTCAGGGGTGTTTCGACCTTCCCAATCCCATCCATCACTCCTTTCACCATCATGACAGCGGGGATCTGCATGGAGTGTGACCCAAGTGAACTTGGTGACTGGTGCACTTACGGGTTTTTCTTATTTTCTCCTAGTCCCTCCACTGACACAGAAGGTGTGCCCTCATACACTCCCCTTGAGCACACAAAGTAATACCCTGCAGGGGAGACAAGCTCCCTTGGCCCACCCACCACTGGGATCGGTACAGCACTGGAACCTTAGTGTCTCTCATACCCTGACTGGGAGCACTGCGGCACAGCAGCATCACCCCAGCCTCCGGTTGCCCAACCAGGCTCCCCGAGTCTGCTGTCAAACCCGGGTTGCCACCACAAAAGTGAATGGCACTTCCACTAGGCCATTAGGTGGCCCTAATCAATATGCATTTTAGAGGTACATTAGCTGTAATAACTTTGCTGCTGTAATGTGCCCAGGACCCTCGTGAAAAAAAGGTTTTGCACCTAAATGAGGCTATTCTGGTGTACAAAATTCTAAATACTTCATTAAACCAATAAGACTGATAAACTACCCAAATTCTCCCTTGTCTGTGGTGTTGGTATACGCCACTTTAAGTTGAAAACTGTCACAGTCACAGTCGGCACAGTGGTAAGGCTACTGCTCATGACGCCAGCGACTCCGGTTCAGAAGTGAGCCTGCGTTATCTGGTGTTGGCCAGTGGGAGAAGGATCAACTGTCTGAAGGGACACTACATATCTTTGGGGAAGGAGGAGTGTGCAAGCTGCCACAGCAGCGCCACCTGGGGGGACCACAGGGGAAGCTACGGGTACGCACACCACTCGAGGGAGGTAAGATGCTGACTGATGCGGTGGAGCAGCATGCCTTGGTGTGCTTTGCTGCGCATGGCACATCAGAGCTGGTGACTGGGGGAGGGGCTAAAAAACAGTGGGGAAAAAAATGTACCCTAGTGTCCATAGATCAAGGACCCAGGAACATCAAGACCAGCCACGCTGCCACCCACCAGCTAATGAGTAACCATTGTTAGGGGTACATCCCCGACCCTGCTTTGGGGGGGGAGGGTAAACCAAGCTTCCACAGAGGGCTGGCGATGTTGGCGGCAGAGGGTCTATGGGGTACCTAGGGACTCCAGAAGGATTCATTCACCAGGCATGGCATGAGAACAAAAATTGCTAATAAAAATAAATACAAAACAAAGTATTCAGCTGAGAGTATAAATTTATAGGTGCTATGTGAGTAGTCTCATTGTATACGAATTTTACCTTAAGCAGTCTGGACCACAAAGCGACTATCTTCTGAAACAGTGCGAAATGAGACTCTTACATCATAACAGATATCTTGCCCAGCACCTGTTTATTATAAATCACACAAGTTGGCAAGAATTATTTATAAATAAGTTTAATATTTAGCCTTTTTTTTTTATTTAAATAAGTACATGATACGTTCCTCTTCCTGCCTCTGAAGTGGAACTCTCCTTTTTAACACTACTGGACGAAACCTCTGCACTCAGGACAACACGCCCTACACTTCTGAGCACTGACTGGATGAAAAGGGTTTATAATCTGTAACCCACCTGCTCGGACTAGCTGCTCATTATACCAGTACACCAACTGCAGCAATGTGTCATCTCTTCGTAGCTTCTTCTGGCAAACATCAGTTTGGAAAAGTGCCAGTGGTCCCTGTGTTCATAAAGGCAGATCCAAGACAGAACTTAAGCAAAACAGAGCCATACCCACATTATGTGCCATTCCTACCTGCTAGAGAACTGTACATAATCAACTTTCTTTACACCTCAAGGCACAGAATCTTCTGTCCCCCTGCAATCAGGTTTCAGAAAGGGTTGTTCCACCTTCTCGGCCCCTTTTACTAGCCATGAATTTTACTCAAGCACCATCTTCACTGACCTGTCAAATGTGTTTCATCTGGTGAATCATAGCTGGACAAGCTCAGGGATTTAGGCCAATGTAGGCATGTGATGAACTGTTCAATAGCTTTTAAAGTGAAAGAGCCCAGCTAGCCACTCTGAGTGCTATTAACTCTGACAGGGAAGAAATTAAGCTGGGTATCCTCCAGTGATCAATTCCAGGTCCCCTACTCTGTTCAATGTTTATAAATGACCTTCACAGAGTATTTCTTGTTGAAGTCACAGGTATGCAATGACACAGTCATCTATCATTTTGCCTCCACCCTTTCTGAATTAAAATATCAACGGTATAATCCAATTTTAACAGAAGTGAAACCTGGTTTATTCAAAATTAGTTTATTCTCAACTCAGACAAGATGAAAACAATGGCCTTCAGCCATGTTCCTGGCGTTTCAGGTTCAGTTTATTGGCTTCTCAAATCAGAACTTTCACAGCAGAGTCACAGGACCCTTACGGAACAAACAACATCCTGTGGCAGCAACACTGAATCAAATATGCTTACAGTTTGGAAAATGGGCAAATGCAGATAAAGAATCACAGAGGTGTACACCAGTTCCAACCCCAGTTACGTTTTGCCATTTTGTTACGTATTTCCTGGATGGAAAGGCCCCCCAGAGTCATGTTAACTGAAGCTGTGCACTGCTTGGTGGTGTAGCAATCTCTTCCAGCTCAATGTGTAACAGATTAATGGAAAATCTCAGGAAACGGCCTGCGATTGAAAGCATATAAAAATTTAACAGCACACAGGTCACTGGGCTACTCAATTATTTATAGTCAGCTAACATTTAGTTAGTCTGCGATGACAAGCAGACAACAGTGCTGAACATGTCAGTGAGAGAGGGTAGGAGGATGCAGGGAAATTATCCAGGACCGAAACAAAGGTTTTTAGATTAAAAGTATAATGCCATCCCCCCAACACAAACACACACCGCCGCCACTGCCACCATCACCATCACCAATCTAAATCAGCCTCTTTAAAACCCATTCAGCCTCATAGCGTAAATGAGTTGAAAGGTTCTATGCTTAACCTTACTCAAAATGGTCGCCTGTGGCTGAATTAAAACCCAAACTAGCATCCAAGTCTGTCTCTGGCTTTTTAGAATTCGATTTCTTATTTATTTATTTGCTCACCAAGTGGTTGCACTGGTTCTAGGGACAATTTTTTAGGCACGACCCAGGTCATGAAGATGGCAGAAGCATATCACGCAGAGAAATTATCTAGACATATGTAAGCAATTTGAAGACAGGAAAGTTAAGACAAAATTTCACTTCAAGAGCCCTGTTTTCAAAGGATTTTTGCCACGACCACAGAATGGGTGAAATCCTTTGGAAAATAGAGACCCTGAGGATCGCTAAAGCAGTAGTAAGCGGGGGGGGGGGTGGAGTTTATTGTCTACCTGGAAACAAATGACCTAGCCAGGCATAAGGGGAACACAGAGCAGGTGCAGGAGAACTTCAGGGTGTTAGGAAGGCACCTTGGAGGTAGCAAGCTCTGTGACATTCTCAGAGGTGCTGCCGGTCTGTGGCAGGGGGGAGGCTAGGAATCTCCATATCAGAAACTTCAACAATTGGTTGAAGGGCTGGTGCAGTGAGAAGGGTTTTGGCTTCTTTGAGAACCCACCTGGGGAGATGTGGGCCTGTACAAGGGCAATGGCCTGCACCCATCCAGGGAGGGGATGGTGGTCCTCAATGAATGGTTTAAATGCTTCCTTGGCAAGTATTTAAACTAACCAAGTGGGGGGGGCATGGAGGGGAGCAAGGAGACTCAAGTGGCCCACTCCCACAGGTTAGAGCAGTCAAAAGAGAAGATCAGGAGGATAAGCTGATGACAGGTGAACCTGTACTCATTAAAAGGGTATGGCACAGAAAGGAACGCAGCAAGGGAAAGAAAAAGGAGTCAAACAATGGAGACAGCAGGGCAAAAGCAGGAATAGCAGGTAGAAAGGCAGTGAAGCATGGAAGGCCACATATACAAATGCACACAGTCTGGGAAATAAAATCCCAGATCTGGGGGCCTTGATGGAGGAGGCTGACTTGGATGTAGTGGCAATAACCGAGATGTGGTACTCTGGGAACCATGACTGGGAGGTAACTGTACCAGGGCATCCTCTATTCAAGAGGGATAGAGAGGTTAAAAAGGGAGGGGATGGCTCTTTATGTCAGGGAAGGTATAAAGGCAACTGCAGTACAGGGTAGACAGGGGAAGCCGAGGCATTGTAGGTCACTCTTGAGCCAGGCAACAGCACAGCAATTCACACGGGCATGATTTACAGGCCTCCAGCACAGGGAGAGGAGGTGGATAGGGTGATGGTGGCAGAAATCCAGGAGATATTGCTGCTGGGTGATTTTAAATATGCCAGATATAGATTGGACCATTCTAGTGGCTGTATCAGCCAGGAACAGAGACATCCTTTAAGCCATTCATGGGGCAGGCCTCAGGCAGCTAGTGCTAGAACCCACCAGGGACAAGGCAGTTCTGGACCTAGTATTAACCAATGGAGACAGAGTCAAGGAGGGACATCTGGGGTCCAGCAACCACCACACAGTGTGGCTTACTATGGGTACAGCATCACAGTCAAGCCACAAAAAGGCGAGGGTCTTAGATTTCAGAAGAGCAGACTTCACTAGGATGGGGCTACAGTATGTCTCGAAATGGAAGGAAACCGGGGGGGGGGGTGGTACAGTGGGCACTCCTAAAAGGTGCCATAGTGGAGGTAACACACTAGTGCATTAGGCAGAGAGACAATGGAGGGAAGAAAAAATAAAAGGAAAAAGCCACTATGGTTCTCAAAGGATGTGGCTGAGAAGGTAAGGGCCAAAAAGTTGGCTTTCAGAAAATATAAGGAGTCACAGAAGGAAGACAATTGGGGGGTGTACCTAAATAGGCAGAGGGAAGCAAGGAGGGCAGTTAAGAGGCAAAGGTGCAAACAGAAGAAAGTATAGCATATATGGTAAGGGAACAGGACAAGACATTTTATAGGTACATCAATAAAAAAAGGAAGGCCAGTGGTGGGATTGTAAAGCTCAGAAAGGAAGGAGTGTGTGGAGGGTGACCAAGAAAAATCGTCAATACTGAATGAATACTTCTGTTCTGTATTCACTAAAGAAGGAGAGGGATAGGGGCCCAAACTAGCAGCCAGAATCAAAGGGGGAAGGGAGGTGAACACCAGTCATTTTACAGAAGACAGAGTCCTAGAGGAACTCACTAAACTGAGGGTGGACAAAGCAATGGGGCCAGACAGCATACACCCTAGAATATTAAAAGAACTAAGGATGGTGCTAGCAGCACCACTGACAGACCTGTTTAATGAATCCCTCAATACAGGTGTAGTTCCAGAGGACTGGAGCCGGGTGCATGTACTCCCTCTTCATAAAAGCAGAAGCAGGAAGGAGGCAGTCAACTATAGGCCAGTCTGCCTCACCTCAGTTGTGGGGAAGATTATCGAGGCTCTTCTAAAGGAAAGGATTATGGAACACTTGAAATCCAGCAGAGCACAGTAAATGAGGCAGCATGGATTCACAGCGGGGAGATCATGTCAGACAAATCTGATAGATTTTGTTGACTGGGTGACAAAGGAGGAGGATCGGGGGCAGTGGATGTCACCTGCCTTTAATGTCAGCAAGGTCTTTGACACCGTTCCACACAAGAGGCTGGTGAACAAACTGGGGAGCTTGGGTGTGGGCCAAAAGGTGGTGAATTGGGTCAGAAATTGGTTGAGGGACAGAAAGCAGAGGGTGGTGGTAAATGGGGTCCATTCTGAGGAATGGGGCATGGCCAGTGGGGTGCCTCAGGGATCTGTCCTGTGGCCAGTTCTTTTTAATGTCTTCATTAGTGACATTGCCGAAGGATTGGAAGGGAAGGTTTGCCTATCTGCAGATGTTACCAAGTTCTGCAATAACATAGACACTCCAGAAGGCTTGGAGAAAATGAGGAGGAACTTAGGGAGGCTGGAAAAATGGTCTGAGGAATGGCAACCAAGATTAAACGTAAAGAAGTGCAAAATCGTGCACCTGGGGCACAAAATCCCTAAGGAAAATTACAGAAAGGGGGGGGGTTACTAACAGGAGTTACTGACGGTCACAAGGGAAGAAAGGGATATGGGAATAATCATCTCAGAGGACCTAAAGGTGGCCAAGCAGTGTACAAAGGCAGTGGGAAGGGCCAATGGTACACTAGAGTGCATAAGAAGGGGTATCACTAGCAAAAGAAGGGAGGTGGTGATGCCACTGTACAGAACACTGGTGAGACCACATCTGGAATACTGTGCTCAGTTCTGGAAGCCGCATCTTCGGAAGGACACAGACAGGGTGGAGACAGTTCAGGTAAGGGAAACTAAGATGGAGCAGAGCTTTCAACAGAAGGTATATGAGTAGAGATTAAGACCTCAATATGTATGTTCTGGAGGAGAGGCAAGAATGGGGGGATATAATTGAAACCTTAATGTACCTTAAGGGCATCAACAAGGTGCAAGTGGGAGACATCTTCCCATTTAGGAGATGTACAAGAATGAGGGAGCATGATATGAGATTGGAAGGAGGCAGGATAAGGGTGAATGTGAGGAAGTTCTTCTTCATGGAAAGGGTGGTGGATGCATGGAACAGCCTACCCTAGGAGGTGGTGGGAGTGAACACAGTGGGGGGGAATTCAAAAATGCATGGGATAGGCACAAGGGAACCCTAGAGGTGGGAAAGAGAGGCTAAAGCCAATGACCAATTAGGGTTGGTGGCCGCTGATGCAGGTAGGGAAAATGGGCAGACTAGATGGGCCTAGCGGTCCTTATCTGCTATCAAACTCTGTTTCTATCCAAGTGTCTGTCTATTATAAACTGCATGGTTTTGTAAGTTAAAGACCAGCTACTGCACATCCATATTTACTTTCATAAACATAATGATTTCTGCTATTACAATTCACTGGAGACTACTTCTCATGTTCAGTTTTCCTTTCCTGGGCTCCTAACGCATCTTCATAGCCAATCCAAACAGCGTGAAAAAAATCATTTGACTGTGTCAGCTGAACTGCATATAGTGAATAAATAACAGAAACTGTGACGGTCAAGCTCGTTCATACAACTAATGGGTGCTCTGACATCACTGGGCACAAGACCGAAGCTCGAATGCCTCACTGACATCATAGCACCTACAAGATATGTGAACCAGTGAGTTTTTCACTGTATGGTGTTTTTTGTTATTTTTTATAATATGTTGGACAGCACATTTTAAGCACTTTAGTTCCATAGATGATTGTTGTATGTTCTAGTCCAACAAGAAATTAAATTTTCAGTGGAAACTTTGTTTGCAACACTGAATCACCGTGTTTCTGGCTGTGCGCTGTGAATTAACACAGCTGAGCTCAGGATGGCCATTAGAAGTTGTTCTTAATGTTTTCTAAAAGTTGTTCTTAACGTATGTTAACAACTTGGAAAAAACTTTGAAAAAACATACTAAACATGTATTATAGTGCCTTTATGAAATCACAGTGCTTACCAAGACAACAGACTGTAATTGCACAAACACAAATTATGAGATCAGCTGGGAACAGTCAGTTGCTTTTTGAAAGAAACTGAAGTGTGACATTATCTGAACATTTTTTAGACCAATAACAGGCAAAAGAAACAAAAAACAAGAAAACACTAAAGCCTGCTCACTAGCGTGGTTAAGGTACTGGATCTAGTACTGACTAATAAGGGCAACACTGGGGAGGTCACTGTAAAGGAACCTCTGGGGAATGGCAGTCATCAGACAGTGTGAGTCCACATCAGGCCGAGGGCAGAGGAGGCCTGCACAAGGACTATGGTGCTCAACTACTGAGATGCAGACTTCCAGGCCATGAGTGAGCTGCTCAAGAACAAGGTGGGAGGGCAGAGGGTGAAGGGGAAGAAGAAGAGCTCTAGGACATGCTCAAGGAGGAGATCTTGCAGGTGTATAGTCTGTGCTTCAGGGAGGTAAGTAACAGCAAACTAAGAGGGAAACCTATACTGTTTTGAAGGGGGGTTGCAGTAACAGAAAAGGTGGTGGCCTTCAAAAAGTGTAAGTCAGAGGGATAAAGACAGGAAAGACGGGGAGGTTTACCTTCAGAAACTGAAACAGGCAGGCAAGGTAGTGAGGAGAGCAACAGGCAAGATGGAGGCAAGGATTCCAATGGGGTAAGGAAGAGGGACAAGACATTCTTTAGATATATCAGTGAGAAAAAGAAGACAAAGGGGGAAGTAAGACCAAGGAGCAGATCAGAATTAATGGTGGGAGACATGTTTGCTCAGCATTTACAGTGGAGAGAGACGGGGGCATTAACAAAGGGAGCATACATGATAAGGGGGAATAAGGCAGGGAGATGGACACTAAACTATTTTCCAAAGACAGGATTTTGAAAGAAATTATTTATTTATTTATTCATTATTTATTTCAAAAGTTTTACCAGGAAAAACATACTGAAGTGGTAACAGTTCATTTCCAGATGCATCCTAGGTTAGGGCACTAAAGGCTGACAGGGCCATGGACCCCAGTGGATTGCACCCAAAGAAGCTAAGGGAACTGCAGCCCTACTGACGGACTTGCTTAATAGATCTCTGGAATCAGGATACATCCTAGAGGACTGGAGAATGGCATATATTGTCCCCGTACACAAGAATGGCAGCAGGGAAGAGCCAGTGAATTACAGGCCAGTGAGCCTAACCTCTGTGGTTGGGAAATGCATGGAGACCCCACTGAAAGAGAGATTAGTAGAATTCCTAGAATCTAATCAATTACAGGACAGTAAGCAACTAGGTTCACAGGGGGAAGTTATGCCAAATTACTCTAATAGAATGTTCTGACTAGGAGCCAGCTCAGTGGTGTGGAGGGCTGAGGCGCCATGTGCCTTACCTCATGCCATGCTGGCAACCCAGGATCAGGAACAGATTCGGGTTGCTTGGGGGGTGGACAGGTGAGGGAGGATTGAGCATCCACAGGACTGCTCTCCTCCCTTGGGAAGGGAGGGAGGGTCTGTGTGGTTCACTGCTTGACCGCCTGGCTGGGTGGCAGCACATGTGCTGCCACAGGAGTGGGAAAGTAACCCTCGTACAAGACACTCAGAGGTGTCCACTGAGGCGGATCTCGCACATCACACCCACTGCACATATGTGGGCCCAGGGCAAAAACTGGTGGAAAATCCCCCTAGCTGCAGGATGATGGCCAACCCCTCACAGGCCCTGCACTGTCAACTGGGCACCCCCACAGTCCCATGGCACAGGATGATGGCAGGAAGGTAATTTCCGGGGGAAACTGTGAAGGGGCGGGGGTCAGTTGGAAGAGGATAGCTGGGACAGAAAGGGCTAAACAGAATACTGAAAAAAAAAAAAAATTTTACGACTAGGTGATAAGAGAGGTGGACAGGGAGCAAGCTTTCGATGTGGCCCACTTGGACTTCAGCAAGGCATTTGACACTGCAGCACAGGAGTTACCACAGAAGATAAGAAGTCCGTAGTGGGACACAAAATAACCCAATGAGGGAAACTGGTTCGGGAACAGAAAAGGTAGTGCTAAATTAGGAATTCTCTGAGGAGATGGGGGTCACGAGCAGAGCACAGCAGGTGTTAGTACAGGGACCCAATCTTTAACATATTCATAGGGGACATAGGCCTGTGGCAAGATGGAAAAGTCAGTCTATCTGCAAATGTCACCAAGATCTGCAAAGAGTGGACACAGTGGAAGGTGTGGAGGCCATAAGGAGGGACCCGGAAAGGCTAGAACAGTGGTCCTGAATTTGGAAACTAGGATTCAGTGCCAAGTCATGCATAACAGACACAAGAACCCGAAAGCAGAGTTCAGGATAGGAGAAGAGGTTGTGGCATGTACCTTGAAAGAAAGGAACCTCCTAGGGGTTATCATTGTGGACAACCTGAAAGTTAGCAGCCACGTGTTCAAGGGTAGTGGATGAGCAAACAACATGATGGGTTGCACAGGGAGGCAGACAGCAAGCAGGAGTTAAGTTATGCTTTTTTCGCATGTGGTCTGTGCCAGGTCTAGTCCAGTACTCATGTCAGTTTGCTTATATCGGACTCATGTTTATTCTATGCTTATGTTTAACTCGTATATCAACTGTATCTTACTATTTGTACTATTTTTCAAAGAATGAAATACCTGGTTACCAAAGAATTTTTTTTATAGCAGTTTTTGTATTATCTTATTTCTAACCCCAGGAATCCCTCACTTAGTGTTTACGCTTTGGCATCTCTTCCTTGCAGAGAGTGATGCCCCAGAGAGAGAACCTTACTCAAATGATAGAACTTGGAATGTAGGTTCAAACTTTGCACTGTGGTCATGCTCCACTCTACCCTTAACATCAGATTTGTTTCTCTGCTGAAGAGAGCAGTCACCCCAAAATACAGTTCCAACATTCTGGTGTTCAGAAGTGTTAATTTATTTTAAAATTTTAGTGTGTATTACCGAAGAACTGTAAATAATCACAAACTTTATATGGCACTCAGCTGATCATTGCCATGTTTGTGTCAAACTAATACCACGCTCTGCTACTGGTTGTCACTGAAAATCAGCAGTTCAGCTGTCAGTCAAATGTGGCCTGCTTTCAGTAACTCAGTTTGCTCGGCGCTACAGTGTAACAGTGGTATAGCACAGCGTAATATCCTTCATCTACTGGCACAGCACTCCCCCCCCCCCCCAAGAAAGCAGTAAAACATGATTTTATTGTACTGCAGGCTGGAGACATGGACACTCACCCAGAATGATAGCAGAAGCAGTGACAGAAGAGCGTTCTGCAAGTACTGCTTCACTCCCACGGAAAAAGGAAAGATTGCAGTACAAAGTTTACGCTTTGAAGGTTCGTTTTGAATTCGGACAGTATGCTTGTCAGCAAGGTATTATGAATGACTGTCCGGTTTTATGAATCAGTATACAAAAATAAAATCAACGAGAACACTGTCAGAACATTTACAAGCGACTGCTTGACAAAGCTAAAGAAAACCCTGACCCTGAATCACTGCCCAAATCCCTGCCTAACAAACACCATGGCCGTCTATCACTCTTACTATAGGACATTGAGATGGAGCTGAAACCGATAGTGAAGTTGCTCAGAGCCGAAGGGGCAGTTGTCAATGGCAGGGTTTTGACAGCGACAGCTACTGGGATTGTAAAGACATCACATCCAGAAATGCTGGCAGAGAACGGTGGCAATCTTGCATTTTCAAGGCAGTGGTCATGGTTGCTTTTGAACCATATGGGATTCAGTAAATGTAAGGGGACAACAGTGGCTTGGAAAACACCAGAGGCTTTTAATAACCTGCAAGAAAAATTCTTGCAGTGCATTGCTACTGCTATGCGTCAAGAGCTCGTCCAACCTGATCTTGTAATTAACCTTGACGAAACAGGGGTTAACTTCATACCCTTTTTAGAGTGGACCATGGACACTGTAGGAAAACAAACAGGCTGAGGTTTCAGGACTGGGTGATAAGCACCAGGTCGCAGTTGTTCTGTCCTGCACACTTCCTGGTCAGCAAAATAAAAAGTAGTTGGATGCGTCTCTGGAGATCCAGGGTGCTGTCAAATCGAAGGAGGCTTGAATCCTTCAATATAGCGCGAAAATGAGAAAAGTAAAGCACTCCAGGCAAGACAACGCTGTAAGCAGGCAGGTATGGTGCAAAGTTTAATCCGAGAACTTCCCTTAGCGCCTCGGCCCAACAATCCGGCCTTCATAGAGGGTGTGTCAAAGTTTTAGGTGCTACCAAATTTCTGGTCAGTACCTTCCCCCCCTCCCAATACACAAGGGAAAAACAAATCGGCACCACCCCAGTTTCAGTTTCTGGATGGCTGGGATGTCACACAAGTATATCATACAGTATACAGACTCTGTTATCATACCATACATCGACCACATCAAACAAACAATGGATCTTCCCAATGTCCAGAGAACACTGTTGATTTTAGATTTGTTTAGGGGCCACACCAAGGAGCAAGTGATCAAGAACTTGGAAAAAAATACATTATCCTGGTGTTCATATCCCTATCCTGTACACATCTTCTTCTGCCCCTAGATATATTGATAAACAAAGTGTTCAAAGATGAGCTCAAAAATCAGTTTACTGACTGGTTGTTCCTTCTCGCTTGCTCTCACTGGGGGCGAGAGGGACTACCAACTAGACTGCCAAGGTGTGCTGGGCTGCTGAAGAATGCTAGTACCAATTGGGTTGTAGTGATTGGGGGATACTGACAGAGCAGCTGGTATGGGGATGGCTACCAACTGGGCTATGGTGGTGGGGAAGGCTACTGATTTGACTAGGCATAGCATGAAGCCTGCTGTTGCTAAGAAGAATGCCAGTGAGTGGGCCAGTGAGGGAGGTCACTTATATGTACTGATACGGCTTTGGAGTTGCGTGAAGCAAGTTCTGTGCTGCCGGACACCAGTCAGGCCTCCTCCATTGGCTACACAGAGTGGTTGTTTTCTCCCCCTCTGCATTGCAGATGCATGAAGCGACTCTGGTTGGACCTGGTCAGACTTCTTCCTTTAACTATGTGGAGTGACTGCTGTCAGGCAGTGTTCTCCTCTAGCCACCCCAAGCAGCTCCTGTCAGGCCCTGGTCAGACCTTCTCTCCAATACTGCATTTACTGACATAACTGCTATACTAACATACCTGTTGAGCGGTTGTGGGATGACAGGTGAACCAGACACAGAACTTCAGGTTCAACACACAATCTCTGCGTGATGTTTATTTAAAACACAGAAGATGGCATATCCCTTCCTCAATACATCAGTTTGCAGCAACAGACTATGCATGTCCTTCCTCTGCACTTAGTCAGCACCTACTGATCTATCTTTCCTGTGGAAATGAACTATCTCCTATGTTGGTCTTGTGTGTTTGGGTGATGGGGAAACCAAAAAAAAAAAAAAAACAAGCTAAAGACAAAGAACCTCAGTGCAGGAGCACTGAAGCAAGGGTTACCCAAGAGGGCATTGGCAATAAAGCCAAGTTTCAAAGAAACACAACATCACACATACACCCATGATGCAAAGCATCATGGGATATATATGCAAATCACCATGACATTTTAGGCTGGTTCTGCTTAAAGCTGGAATGCATGATGCCAAAGGACCTCTCAAACAATCTGTAATTTACATGCATTTTAAATAACATAATGGGGTTTTTCTGATCTCTACCCCAGTAACTTAATTTTTATAACAGTCCCCTAGTAACGTTTTACCTTTATCAAAAACACCTAGTGCCGTGGTATTTTCAACATTTACAGGTTTCATACACCTCGAGGTATTTTATGACAGTGCTATTGCATACTAAATCCAACAACGAGGAATACAACCCGTTTTACATCAGCTCAGAGGCCACCACAATAACCTCCCTGTACGAGAACCTGAGAAAAAAGGAAAAATAAAGAGGACACTATAGCATAGCCAAGAAAGGGGAAGGGGCGCCCATAGGTGGCCAACCTTATGGACTAGAAATTGTAAAGGATAGATTAGGCTAAGAAACAGAAGAACTGTTGCAACGGATTTAAGAAAAGGTGGTCCTCAAGAGTGGCAGGATCTCCCTGTCACAATATCTACACACAAAACAACATTTCACAAAGGTTAGCAAATAAAATAAAAAAAAAAATCAAGACCAGCATAGTTGGCACCAGCCAAACGTTGTTTGTTTTTTTAATTTAAGGAAACTGTCATTTTCTCTTTACAGCTCTGCAATATTACCTGTAATTACCGAGCTGTAAGTTGACCTTAGATATGAGCTAAACACACACACACACACACACCTTTTCCTTGTCAGTTTTAACAAGGCTGCAGACATTATTTTGGTGTCCAAACTGGATCGAAAAATCTGTTTCGTCACCAACATCAGCATAAATGCAACCCTGGTGCCAGGTATCTGAGGGCTACACTATGCCTGCCTTGCTAGCTGAAACAAGGTTGAGAGGCCTGGGTTCCTATTTCAACTTTAAATTGGTTCTTTCCCAAGGATAATAAAATTGTGCAGTGCCCCTACCCAGAGCTTACTTTACATGGGCTAGATTAAACCTGGCACAATCCTCTGGGATGCTGTGCCCCCCCCACATTACTGTAATGCCACCCAAGCGTGACCCGATAACATTTCCCCACATTTTAGATATTTGATTAATTAATGACTACTAATGATATGCTCACGGCAACCAAGTTATGCAAAAACATCAAACAGTTTATTTACATGGGGTAGGGTTAGGATTGGTAATTGGGAATAGAGGTCAAGCCATTTACAGAATTTACATTTGGGTTTGGTATTTGGTTTAGACTGGCATGAAACCACAATAATCATTTAGACCTTACCCTTAGGCATAAATCACAGTGCCTACCCACCAACCTCTGAGGCATTCAGATCCCTGATGCTAACATGCTAACATACTAAAAAGCCAGCAGAATAGCCCAAATGGTCTGTCTTGTCTGCTTGAAAGCCAGCAACCTAATGGCTGCTCGCCTTACCACCCCCCAGCTCCAAACAGGATCTTCTTTAGTTTCAGTTTCCCCTTGTACCGGTCCCACCCCTTCTTGAATCCCTCCACTGTGCCCTCCTCCACCAGCCTCCCAGGCAATGCAATCCATAGCTCCACCACCCTCTGAAAGAAAAAAAAATGCTTCCTATGTTCCCCCCTGTAGTTTCCCCCCCTTCAGTTTCCACTCATGGCCCCTGGTCCCCCCCCCTTCTTTAGCTGAAAGAGCTCCATGGTGCCACTCCTGTTTATTCCTTTTACATACTTGAAAACCTCTATCATATCTCCCCTGTCCCTCCTCTCCTCCAGTGAGTAAAGCCCAAGCTCTCCCAGTCTCTCCTCATAAGGCTTCCCCTCCATGCCCTGAATCATCCTGGTCACTCTCCTCTGAACCCTCTCCAGCAGCGCTATGTCCCTCTTCAGATGAGGTCTCCAGAACTGTACACAGTACTCGAGCTGCAGCCTGACCAAGGCATTATACAGAGGGAGGATCACCTCCCTCCTTCTGGACATAAATCCCCTAGTTATGCAGTCCAGTATCCTGTTTGCTTTGGCTGCAGTTCTTCTACAATTTTCAGAGTTATTCATTTTGACGTCTATCACCATCCCTAAATCCCTTTCTCCCAATGTGGCTTGCAGTGTGACACCCCCCCCCCCGGCTGTATTCATGACCCGTTTTTTTACCCCCAAATGTAGTACCTTACATTTCTCGGCATTAAATTTCAGTCCTTGCCTCCTTGATCCAGATCCCTGGACCGCCTCCCTTGCTTCTTCACAGTCCACCAGTGCTCCCAGTTTTGAATCATCCGCAAAGAGACTCAACCTATTCCTAAACCCCCTCCCAATATCCGAGACATAGGTGTTGAACAAGAGTGGCTCCAATATTGAACCTTGCGGGACCCCACTGATTACCTTCCTGAGAGAGGAGAGTATCCCACCCACCATTACCCTCTGTAAATGCCCCAAGAGCCAATTTTCAACCCAACTGAGCTCCTGTCCTCTCACCCCCATCTCCCCTATCTTTTTTATCAGCCCATAATGTGGTACCGAATCAAACGCCTGGCTGAAATCTAGGTATAGGACGTTTCCCGGCCTATGACTGTCCAAGGCCCCCGTCACCCAGTCATAAAACTATGAGATTGGACTGACACAATCTCCCAGGAACGAAGCCATACTATTTATTATCCTAGTACCCTAACCATTCCAACTGCATCCCAGTCCTCTTCTTGATAAAGCCCACCATTACTTTGCCTACCACAGACGTTAGGCAAACAGGCCTATAATTCCCCATATCCTCTCTAGACCCCCCCTTTATGAATAGGCACCATATAAGCCACCCTCCAGCCTTGGGGCACCCATCCTGTCTGCAAAGAGGTATTAAAGAGTGCAGCCAGTGGAGCTGCCAGCTCTTCCGTCAATTTCTTCACACCCTCGGGTATAGCCCATCCGGCCCCGGCACCTTATCAGTCTTTAGCTCCCGAAGGGCCTCCCTCACCCTATCCACTGTGATTTCTTCCCCCCATTCTTCCCCCTCACTCAACCTCCCAACCCCTTCTGGGTCTGTTCCTGATGCTGTCTAAGCTATCTAGCTGCATAAAATACAGGGATTTATTTAACTCTAAAAATTGATTTGTGTTTTGCTCACAAAAGTGCTAAAACATTGTGAAAATGCATAGCACTTGCCTCACTGTGTTTAACAAACATAACACTTCTAGAAAACCTATATAAATACTTTCTGTACAGTTAGCATTGTCCCAAGAAAAAAACTGTTAATCAATTATTTAAAACCCTGAAATAGTTTACACATTACCCATTACTGCCCATGTGGTACCAGTCCCAGAAATGCGTTAGGACCCCACAGTCCCACACATTCAACCTGGGTACCCAGTCCTAAACAGTTCTCAAAGGTGCAGGCCTGTTGCTTGGTGCAGCTGTTGTTGGCCAGTTAGTTGAGGTCCTTAAAGAAATAAGCAGATTAAACTGTAACTTCACTTTGGACACACATCCCAACTGCAATGATTGCAAACACTAACCCCCTTTTGATTTAGAGGGCTTGGCTCTAGATGCAAAACTTAGCAACATTTTAACTGTTTACATGTCCTTCCATTTACAGGGATCGAGTCCCTGTGTACTAGCAGTTTAGAATTCCTCATCGGTAGGTCACAATCAAGCTGTGCAAGGCAGAATTAGGTGCTTTCAGCAAGCAGGCTCTGACTCCGGAGGCTAAGATGCAGGCAAAGGCTTACAACCAGGTAACCCCCTTTCTGACCGCAAGATCTTATAGCTTTTGCAGATGGAAACAATACTTTAACTTCTTTTGGCAGTGCCCCTCTCTGGGCTGAAATCACTACTGGAAATACCAGGCTGGGACCAGGGCCAGCACGCTTCAACCCCACGTCTAGGCTGTGCCTCTCAGGGGAGGCGCATGTGGCAGCACCCTAGGTGGCACACTACCAGGCTGTGTCCCAGGCAATCTGATGGATGTGTTGCGTTCAGCACATTAATTAAGTTACCACATTTATTGCTCACAGTCCCTTAAACGATGGGGCAGCATGGCCACCATGGTCCTTTTAGCTTTAGATACAGACATTCTCACTGATGAGTGCTTTCTCCCTAAGGCTAGGGTGACCCAATTGCTCACAGTCCATACCAGACCATTTTACTTTCAAAATGACTCTACTTTGACTTGGTAGTTCACATAGTTACTGCAGCTTCTCTCAAGCATGAATCACAAAATCTCAGTCCCTTGTGGCTTTGCTGGCATTAGCAGCTCCAACTGGACATTTAGACATATTAACAAGATCAACAAAGTCCCTCTTGTCTGTGCTAGCGTTAGCAGCTCCGATTGGACAGGTACTAGCCTCCCAGGCAATCTCAGGAAGAGCCATGCGCTCTGGGTATTTCCCTTCCAATCTTGTAGGCACTTTCACAACAGTCACATTAACATTCTCCAAAGTGGATCCTTCTCTGGTCACTTTCAATAGATGTTGATTGTTTCTCAGTGTTAGACAGACACAGGGTAGAGACAACACTTGAACAAGTGGGAAGAAGGGCTATCTGCAAGTACTCATTCTTTTTCTTTGATACAGGGCTTGTTCCCTGTAGGCCCCATAAAAGATTTGACTGTACAATTGTAATTAGATCGAATGAGCGACCAGCTCATAGTATTCCAGGGGCACTAAAGCTCAAGAGGACCACCCCTATAAAAAACTTAGATAAGTAGCTAGAAGGGGAAATTGTGATGTCTATAGGGAGGGCTTTTCAAGAAAGGGTAGCCTGAAGAACATTGCACTTGCTAAGATAAGTGGACAATATATTTGTTTAGAGGGGCAAAATAACTAAACAACTTTAGAGTTTTAAAAGTGATGGGGGCACGTTAGATTGTTATGACATGTTTTTGCCTTCAACCCTCACTAAACTAATCTTTGTTTCAAGATATCCCCCTCCTTGAACCAACTACAGGCTGGGGCTTATAAGTCAGGACACTAGATGGAGCTCATGACCTGTGTTAAAGACAATATGTTGCTTCCCCATTCATTTTCTGCTTGCACTAAAAAAAATTCTTTTTTCATTAGCAACTGGAGCCTCTTGGGTTCCTACTTGTAAGGTATAACACAAATGTCTCCGTTTGGTGGGAGAGAGAGAATGCTTAAGAGGGGTGGGGACATTGGAATGCCTCTTCTCCTCTGGCATTTACTCGTTTGCTGACTGTACACCGTAATTGGTCATGCTCCTGCAGACATTGGAGGACAAAGGCGGGATTACTCGCAGCCTCCTAACTGGGACCCCCAGATTTCTTGGGTTTTTTCCCCAGTCTAAGAAAGGGCTACATCTATTGCCCTTCTCCCTTGGGAGTACCATATTGTATTATAGTTCTGTTAACGTGTTGGTTGCCCAGTATTTTTTCTTGTTTATGTTGTCAGAATCTTTCAATTTAAAACGAGGGTCTAAGATTGAATATCATGTCCTTTTTATATGGACAACTGTTTGTAATTGTTATGGAGTACAGCTTTCTAGTGTGGGTCATCCTGGAAGCCCAATTACTTTAGAACAAATGCAGAGATTGGGGACAAAACATTTACTACCAAAGGGAATTAAGCAAATGTTTGCTCAGAATGGTAGGGAATGTGTGGACCCCCAATTATGGCTAACTTAGGTACTGTTAAAATCTGCTCACTAAATGTGAATGGATTGAATAAAAAGGCACAAAACTATTTCCCTTCACAAGAAACAGCCAGCCTTTATTCTCTTGCAGGAAACTCACCTCAGCAAGGAGGAGCACCTCAAACTGGGGAAATATGGTTTCCCACAGATAATATCATCCTCCTATAACAATGTGAAAAGAAGGGGTACGGCAATCTTAATCCCGCTTTCCATCTCATTTCAGTTGATTTCTACATATTCTGACCCAGAAGGCCGCATGTCAATAGCTCTGAGAGAACTGGAAGGAAACCCCACAACCATAGTGAGCATATATCTCCCCCCAGGGTCAGGGTCGGAGGTGGTTAAAGCTCTATTCCAAACAGTTACCGCCCACCAAAAGGGACTCTTGGTAATAGGAGGAGATCACAATATGATCTATGACCACAGGGACACAACAAATCCCAACCCTCCCAGAAAAAACCAGCGCAGAGAACAGCCACTGCATATTTTAAGTTAATGAGGTGGACGGATACTTGGTGAACCTTAAATCCTGGAGTAAGGACATTTTCACATTACTCTGGTCTACACAAGATCTATACCAGAATAGACTTGGTCCATGTTTCACATAAACATGTACATTTGCTTCATAGGTATGAAATAGAGCCATTTGCTCCTTCGGACCACTCTCTAGTAATTCTGACATTAAAGGGACAAGTGGAACACAAATCCACACTGTGGCACTTTAATAACTTTTTTATTGAACACAGATTTTAAGGATAAGTTGAAAACTTTGATCCCTCACATCTTAGAGGAAAACAATGATTCAGAAACCAGCACAGCAATAAAATGGGATATACTGTAAGCAGTGTTGCGAGGGGAAATTATAAAGTATGCCACTCATTATAAAAAGGAGCAGGCTGAGGCCCTTGAAACCCTTCATTTACAACTGAAAAACCTACAAGACTTACATGGATGGGGATAAGGGGGTTTGGCTTCTTTTGGATGCCACAAAACTACAGAGATTACTAGATATTAAAAGAGACCAAGTTCTGCAGTATATTAAACAAAGGTACTATGAAGGGGACCCAAGGGCCACCCGTCTGTTAACACACAGGCTTAGGTTGAATGAGATGCAGTCCACCATTACACAGATCCACTCCCCCCATAACAAATAAAAGGATCAGTGTTCCCTCAGAGATTAGACAGGCATTTCAATCCTACTATACAAAACTCTACACCTCCGAGAAAGGAGATGGGACTGGTAAAACCACCCAGGAGTTCCTGTCTTCTTTAAAGCTTCCTACCCTGACCTCAGAACAAGGGGCTCTGTTAGAAGCACCAATCCAGACATCTGAAATAGACACAGTTCTTAGAAACCTTAAAATCAGGCAAAAGTGCAGGCCCAGATGGGTATACTGGGGAGTTTTAGAAGACATTTCGCCCCTTACTCCTCCCACCTCTGGGGAGAGTGCGTGGGGAAACGTTGGAGGGGGACCCAGTTCCCCCATTCTGGAACTTTGCCACTATCACAAGTATTCTGAAAGCAGGGAAAGACCTTACACAATGTGCCTCATACAGGCCAATTTCGGTTTTAACACAGATTATAAGATCGTTACAAAAATATTAGCAGCTAGATTGGAGAAGGTACTACCTTTACTGATCATCCCAGACCAATGTGGTTTTGTGCTGCTAGACAGACACAGGACAACATTAAAAGGACGTTACATATACTACACCTTGCTGCCTAGTCAAAAGCCCCTTTTCTACTGATGAGTCTGGATGCGGAGAAGGCCTTTGACCAGGTGGAGTGGCCTTTCTTACAGGTTGTACTCACTAAGCTGGCCCTTCCAAATTTGGTACGAACAATAATTGGAAACATCTATGATAGCCCACAGGCATATGTCAAGGTCTGTGGGGGCATCTCAGGCCCATTTCCCCTCCTAAGGGGTACCTGACAGGGCTGCCCCTTGAGTCCCTTGCTTTTTGCTCTATACCTCAAGCCCCTGGCTCAGGTGATGCGACAAACGGGTAGCATACAAGGCATTACAACTGGAGGTGAGGTTGATAAACTAGCATTGTATGCTGACAATTTGTTAGTGTACCTGACCACTATGGAGACCTCTCTCTCCCTCCATTGTAGAACCTGTTAGATCACTTTGGAGTGCTGTCGGGTACCAACTAAATGTGAACAAAAAACAGAAGTCTTACAGGTGGATTACACCACCAGTAGAGGAATACGGGCCAGGTTTCCCTTTAGACGGGATCTAAAATCACTGAAGTAACTAGGGGTAAGGGTTTCTGAAGACCACAACCAGATCTGTAATATCAATTATGGACCCCTAATATCCCAATTAAAAGTAGATATAAGCAGATGGAGATATCTGCCTCTTCCCCTGATCCAGAGGATTGAGGAAATCAGAATTAACTTTTTACCCAAGGTGCTCTACCTGGCACAGACCCTTCCTACTAATCCCCCAAGGAAGTTCTTTAATGAAGTCAATAAAAGTCTCTAGATTAATCTGGAACTTTAAAAAGCCCAGAATTAGATTTTCTACGTTACAACTCCCTTCCTGATTTTTTCACGTACCATTTGGCTGCTCAAATTCGAATTGTAATCTGTTGCTACATAAGACATACTTCTCCAGGTGGAGGGAACCGGAGGTAAAGATGGAGGATTTATCCCAGCTATATAAAATATTGTTAGCCAGGCCTAGAATGCAGCTGCAAGAAGTCACCCAGAACCCATATACAAAAAGCACACTGGAGGCCTGGTTTACAATGCTAGATCTTAAAGGCTTCAAATCAGTAGGACACCTATTGCTCTCCCAAGCCCATAAGCAGTCATTCTATCCAGCTAGATTAGATAGTGGCTTCAGATGTTGGGAGAAACAAGGGATTCTCACAGTTTGGCATCTCCTTAAGGAAGGTATAATCTGCAGCTTCGAAAAGGTCCAGCAGAGATTCGACCTGCCAAACCATGACAGACTTAGATACTTGCAGGTACTGGACTATGTCAGGACTCTCTCGTGGGAAGCATTGGTTCAGGGATCCCAGACACCGATTTTAGATATCCTGAGAAGGGCCTTAGAGGGGCAGGCCCCATTCAACTATCTCTCTCAGCTATTTAAAGCTCTCTCTCTATTAAAGGATAATTCCTCGCTATACCGTTAGTAGAAATGGGAAGGGGATTTAGGCAGCGCCATCCCAGACAAAGTCTGGGAGAATCACATAAAACATCTACATTCAAACACTTCCTCATATGGATGGAAGGAGTTTAATTGGAAGGTGACAGTTTAATTCTTTAGAACCCTGGCTATTTTGGCCAAATATGATTCATGGACTGATGCTTCCTGTTGGAGAAAATGTGGCACTTCCATTTCTACACATGGACACGTGTTCTGGGGTTGTCCAGATTTAAAACCTTTTTTTGCAGATTTGGAGGTAGCTCTCTCAGAAATGATAGTATCTCCCATTCAACTCACGCAGTACCTATTTTTCTTTACACAAGTAACTCCAGAACACAGGGATTTAGCCACTCGAAAGCTCCTGAACATAGCACTCCTGGCAGCCAAAAAGGCAATAACTCTCCGTTGGCTCTCAGACCTACCCCCACCATACAAGACTGGCAAAATATTATGGCGGAAATAGAGCAGATGGAGAGGATAACTGCACAGCTCTCACAGGCTAAAGAGAACTTTGAAGTCAGTTGGAGAAAGTGGGTGTTGTACATAATGAAATATAACCCAAAGGCCAAAGTTTATCCCATAGAACCTCCCAGCTATAAACAAGCTGAATCAGCAATTTAGGAGAGAGTGGCAATCTAATCCACGTGGTCTGGTAGGGAAATTCATTCTTAGACTGAGGTGAGGGGCCCCAGGGACGACCTACCATATTATGGAATTCTTATGGGTTAATATTATTTCTTATATGCACAATAGACTTTATTGCTTACATCAGATTGAAGCTAAACTCTTTTATTTTATGTAATGTTTTTAAATGTGTAGAATTGTTTAACATTGTTTGTTCATCTGTGGAAAAAAAAAGAGAAAATATTTCTTAAAAAAAGTAAAAAAAAAAAATATGTATATACTTTTATGTACAATAACCCCTGTGTTAGCCCCTTTAATGCCCTGTTGAAAAATGCCCTTACAATACTTTTATTTTTAACACTTTTGCTGTCGCTGCCTCCGCAACACTGTTCTCCTAATTGGCAGCGGGTGGCAGCACATTAAAATTCATAAGCTCCTGCTTAATATTCATGAGCCCCCTTTTAGAGCACTCATGGCACTTTTTATGTACAAATTATGGAGGGCTCTCCTGGCCCTTGCTGAGGTCAACGGTCCCCAATCAGGTGAGGAGGGGCACCGGGACTGCTGAACTACCTCCTGTTTAACCGCAAGGCTGGTGGTGGGGAGATCAAAGGCACTTCTTAGCGCATGCACGGTCCCCCGCTAGCACCGGAGTGCTAACACAAGCAGTGTGGGGAGGGGGGGTCGTCGCAATCCAGCTCTGGAGCCCAAGCAGGGCTAAAATCAGCATGGAGGTGACTCAGAGCACATGGACACACTTCCTGGACCTGGGATGTGGTGGTGATACAGATGAACATCAACGGGGGATCTGCAGACAAAAAGGAGGCTCTACCAGCAGGAGCAATACAGGAGACAAGCAGGCAATAAGGTAAGCTCCCATTTGTGGGGGCAATACATAAAATCTACCTTTGTGTGGTCAAAACTGGACACAGAATTAGGTTACACAGCAGACAAAATAGTTTGCCATAGTTCACTTAGTTTTTGTTAATCAGATAAATGTACTAGGCAAACAAATGGCTATATTCAGGCACAACCCGGGAGATTACAAAAGGTTAAAGTCAATAATAAGTGCATACAATACAAAAGGCAATTAGAAGACAGTAATCAGAATATATGTATAGAGTACACAACACAAACGTTTTTGGTAAACATATGAACAGTATACTTAACATAAATAACTCAACTAGCTAGGCACTAGGCAACAACCCCAAAGCGAGTGTATGTTAGCCGCATACAGTTAGACTTGAGATTGCACACAACCAGGATCTAACAAGTAAGCTAGGCACTGAATCACACTAACTTGAGGAGGTAATGATGGCATCTCTTTTTGAAGGTGGACAATGACATAGCTGACACAAATGCAATTAGCTAATCCCGTAGATAGGCCGACCTCACAGATAAGTCAAGTCCCCCATCTTTGGGGCCTATTCTTAGTTCCAAAAACTAGACTCATACAGTATATACATTTGTCTTACATTTCCCTCGTCAGTCTTTGCTCATACAAGACATTTTTGCTTGTTAGTTAATACCTCTTCCATTACGCCTGTGCACTCGCTGTCTAAGCCCTGAATGATGGAATACGCCAGAGTGCCACTTGTGCAGACAAATCACATTCATATGATAATGCCTTGTGAGATACAGGTTGCATGCCTTGCATTCTGTGTTTCCAAATAGTTGTCAAAATGATTATGTTGAAATCCAGACAAACAGAATTTAGATTAAAATGATACATATTGCATTTTTAAATAGGGATTTGAGGGGAAATAGAAAACACATGCTTTGTTTGGGGAAGAAGGGAAGAATCATTTCTATGGACTTCTTTTGCCTTCACTAGGGCAAGACTGATGACTCGATCAAATGCAAAAGATTCTTCGGGCACCTTTTGTTTTGATCAAGCCCTGACAATCTGTCCTACAAAAGGAACTGCGTACTTATTCTCAGCCATAAGGGTGGCCGCCTTCGAACGGGCGCATTCTGTCACTCCCTTGAACCACCACCCTTTTCACTATACACAAATCCCCGCTTGAATCGCAGAGGTGGGCGTCCTCCCTGCAACTCTGTCCCAAGGCAAATGATTTTTTCCCAGTTACACTGGGCACAAACAGGGTACAAACTAGACAGCAACACCTGCCAAGATACTGCATGGCATGGTGTCAGTCGCATGGCACTACACCATTCAGCGCAGCAGTGAAAATCACTGTCCCACCCACGGGTCTCCTCCACAGCCTTAGCTTATAGGACCCTAGTAGGCTTCCTTCCTAGCAGTCCAGTGGATCCACCCCATCTCCAGAACGCAATACGTACATAGCATCCTGTGGTATCCCCCCCTCCCTAGAGCAAGTCCTATGTTTGTGCCACTCTTCCATGACTCCCCCCCCACCCCCGTATTGCTTTTCATGTCAGATCTTTTCCGTCTTCCTGCAACCACAAGAAGTTAGACTACAACTAGCTGTACCGTGGCTGCTGACCATCTCTTGTCCCTTTCCCCATGCGACTGCAAACACTTGCAACCATACAGAAAGGGCAGCAATCCCTGTTGAGCATTGCTCGCCAGGGGGTCACATAGCAGCATGTGGTACTCGTTAGCTGTAGCAAGCACTTAATGACTGGGATTTAGAGTTTGCATACAGGCCTCTGGTTTTGCACTGGATTTGAGGCCTACAGCTTATGAATGTTGTTGGGAGACATACAGAAACAAAATAATCTGGACCTATTTTTCTCTTCCTGCACCCTTTTTTGGATCCTGCACATTGCTCTTGCATACTACCTCCGAGTGTGCTAACTGTCTATTCTCCTCCTGTGGTGCCAAGTGCCAGGTGAGGTAGCACTGTACTAAACTTGACTGAGGAATCCCACCAGCATAAAATGCAGGTGTGTGGTTTGCTGCTCTTAGTTTAAACAGAAACAATTGTTTTGGGGCAGCCTTTGCCTCAAGTCAAATTCTGTCTGCCTGTCAGGCACAAAGATTTGCCTACTTCTACCCAGCATGCATTGCGTTCAGTTTGGGGCTTGAGAATGTGTGAATGTGGACAGGCAACACACACAGAAACCAAAGAGGAGAGGCCGTATTAGCATAACAGTGCAAATCAATGTACACGTGACCTATAATTTGTCTTTAAAGGAAGGCTGCCCTCTGGGTCTTAAATCATAAGTTGTAAGAGATTTTGCAAAAAATGACCTAATCTGAAAAGCATGTGTGGTCACCTGACTGACTTCTCATGTTCACAACTAGATGAGTTTAGAAAATGCAACATATTCTGGGACAGGAGGTGACAGAAGCAGATTTTTAGATTTAAAATACAGAGAATAAGACTGTTCCTTATCTGGTATAATATCTGTAAATTATTTTCATGACACTTCTAGCTGCAGGAGACATTACTAAATGCTACAACTCTGTGATCTCTCTGATCAGAATTTACCAATCTGGCATAAATGCAATGGGATAGTGCTTTTCTAAAGAACACTCACACAGGAGTGCAGTGTGCATATTTATTGAACACATATAAACAGAGGTGAGAAAGAAGTAAGTGCCTCAGCTGAGGCACTTATTTCTCACCTCTGTTTGTATGCTTTTCTAAAGACCAGCTGTAAGGGTTTGCTGCAACCTGGTGGCAATGTCTACAATATCAGCTTGGTGCTGGCAGGTGGTGGCTGGCAACATTTGGTTACTGTGGTAACTGCTGGACTACATTTCTCCTAGGTGGTGCTGAGCTTATTGTATAGCCATACTTGGGGTAAGCACACCATGTCTCAAGTACTCCAACCATAGAAACATAGAATTTGACAGCAGATAAGGACAGCATGGCCCACCTAGTCTGCCCATTTTCCCTACCTACTGTAACACTGTGGACCCTACTTGATCTCTGGATTAGCCCTCCCTTCCCTAATGACTAAGGTTCCCTTATATCTATCCCATGCGTTCTTGAATCCCACTACAGTTTTTGCCCCCACCACCTCCGCTGGAAGGCTGTTCCAGGCATCCACCACTCTTTCTGTGAAGTAGTACTTCCTTATGTTTCCCATGAGTCTACCCTCTTTCAGCTTCATAACATGCCCCTTTATTCTTGAGAATCTTTTTTGCTGAAGAATACTTCCCTCTTATACCTTGTTTATACCTGTGAGGTTTTTGAAAGTCTCGATCATACCTCCCCTTTCCCTCCTTTCCTCCAGTGTGTGCATATTGAGGGCCTAGGGTCAGGTGCAGACCCGGCACCATTTTATTTGCCCTCCTCTGGACCGCCTCTACTCTATCTATGTCCTGCCAGAGATGTGGTCTCCAGAACTGGACACAGTACTCTAGGTGAGGTCTCACCAATGATTTTATACCGTGGTATCACCACCTCCCTCTTTCTGCTGGTGATACCCCTCCCTATGCACCCTAGCATTCCCACTGGATCCCCCTACAGCCTTTTCACACTGTTTGACCACCTTTAGGTCATCATATATGATTACCCCCAGGTCTCTTTCCTGTTTGTTGGTTGTCAGTATCACTCCCCCCATCTTGTATGCTACCCCTGGGTTTCTATGCCCTAAGTGCATTATTTTGCACTTCTTTGCATTGAAATTTAGTTGCCACACTTGACCACTCCTCAAGCTTTCTTAGATCCCTATCCATTTTTTCACCCCCCCCCCAGAGTGTCTACCCTATTGCAGATTTTAGTGTTATCTGCAAAAAGGCATACCTTCTTCCCTTCTAGCCATTCCACAATGTCACTAATAAAGATATTAAAGAGGACTGATCCCAGTACTAATCCTTGTGGCACCCCGCTGGTCACCCTCCCTTCCTCAGAGTTAACTCCATTTACCACCATCCTCTAATGTCTATCCCCCAACCAATTCCTTACCCAGTTTACCACTTTTGGACCCACTACCAAGCTGCCCAGTTTGTTTACTTGTCTCCTATAAGGAACTGTGTCGAAGGCCTTACTGAAATCTAGGTAGGCCACATCCACCACTCCACTCTGATCTACTTCCCTGGTCACCCAGGCAAAGAAATCTATCAGATTTGTTTGACATGACCTCCCCCAGTAAATTCATGCTGCCTTGGATCCTGTAAGCTGCTGGTTTCAAGATATTCCTCAATCTTTTCCTTCAACAGTGATTCCATTAATTACCCAGCCACTGAAGTCAAGCTGACTGGCCTGTAATTGCAAGCTTCCTCCCTGCTACCACTTTTGTGAAGTGGGACTACATCTGCTCTACTCCAGTTCTCCAGGGCCACTCCCATTTCCAGTGAGTGGTTGAACAGGACCGTCAGAGATGCAGCCAGTGCCTCTCTGAGCCCCTTCAGTATCCTTGGATGCAACCAGTCTGGCCCCATTGCCTTGTCCACTTTCAGATTTGCAAGTTCTTTCAGGACTCTCTCCTCTGTGAATGGACTAGTGTCCACCTCCCTTCCTTCAATGCTCCTGTCACTTACCTGTGGTCCCTCACCTTTCCTTCCTCTGTGAACACTGAACAAAAATATTTATTCAGGATGTCTGCTTTTTCCCGATCCCCTCCACACATACACCTTCCCTTCCCTCCTTAGGCTTACAATCCCTCCCGTTTTTTCTCCTTTTGCTTACATACCTGAAAAATGTCTTATTCCCCTTCTTTACTGCCGTGGCTATTTTCTCCTCCGTTTGCACCTTTGCGCTCCTGACTGCTTTCCCTGCCTCCCTCTACTACTCATGATACACCTCCCTATCCTCCTCCTATGTCTCCTTATACGTCCTGAATGCTAACTTATTTTCCCTTACCTTCCCAACCACCTCTTCAACTCTTCATATTACCACATGGGGACTATATTCAAGGATTCCACACTCTAGATAATGTCACAGTTTGCTTCCTGATGGGTTTTTTTTTTTATTTTTTTTACAGTATAAATACCTATTTAGATTTAGTAAAAGGATCTTTATTTTTTTGAAAATGAGAAATATACCTTGAGAACCCAGCAACAGCCTCTCACGCTAACATGCAAGTGAACCATGTTCAGCCCCCCACCCGCACCCCGGTCTCTTCTTTTTGGCAAGGTCAATGTGCTACCAAAGGCAATGCTTTCTGGCTGTGTGTGTGGGTTGGGGGGAGGGGCACTGTGTTCTGTCCTCACAGCAAGCTCAGTGGCTGGCCAAGGAGGTTGTCTGGATGCAAGCATCCATCCCCGCCACTTCCACTCCATGGCAGGGTTCAGGTAAGCTGTACTGTACTGTGCCAAAGTGTGGCAAGAGAGAAGAAGAAAAATATGGGGGGGGGGGTCTTGTCGGGATCATAGGAGATAGGCCCATGGTACTCTTGGAACCATCAAAGTATTATTTTACTGATAGAAGAGAAGAGCCATGGAATACTCTGTCAGCAGAGGTGGCGGGTGCCAAAACCATAAATGGCTTCAAACATGGCTGAGATACAGTCAAGGTACAGTTGCTATTCCGTGGGGGGGGGGGGGGAAGCAGGAGGCAGGAACATGGAGTACAAATAGGGGAGTAGTGTAATTGAAGACCCCACAGAGATAATTGGTCCAGGGATGTGATAGGGTAATATGAGCAAGCCAGATGGACCATCTGTCTTTTTCTGCTGTCATCCTCTTTGTTTTTATAAGACCATTTGCCCAGGTCGGGGTTAGAAGGTTGTCTAAAATGGTCTTCCCTTTATTTTATATACCGTGAATATTTCTGGCTTGTTCTTTGTGTTTCTAATACTGTACGACTGCCCAAAATGTGATACTGGGTTTTTAACAACACTGAAATACAAGGAGACAGAACTGAAGGATGTGCATAGGGGGCATAAAACATAATAAATTGTAAAAAAGATGCTGAGATTAAATACATGCTTTTAAAAATAAATTAATGCTAACATACTAACATACTAAAAGCCAGCAGAATAGGCCAAATGGTCTGTCTTGTCTGCTCGAAAGCCAACAACCTAGTGGCTGCATCACTTATGCCAATAAGAAATAAGTGAGAATATGGCTGTACTATACTTAAAGGAAAACTGCACCCTCGTATCTTGTAAATGTGATTTGTTTCCATGTCAACGGACAACTCTTTTCATATAAGTGCTAGGGATACACGTGATTGCTTTCATTTATTTTCACTTTCATACTAGCCCCTGTAACTAATTATCCCGGGGGTCTCCATTTTCTGGTTGTTGAAATTTCATTGCCCCTGAGAGCTGCACTAGCATATGAGAACATGATGAGCTAGCACCCTTCAGACTCCATAGTATGCCTGTCTGCTTAATTAGAGTTCAACAAAACAAGTCACAGCAATGTGTGACATACAATACCACATTTACCTTCAGTTAGCTTTGCAAATTGTCTGAGTTGTAGTGCAGGGTTTTTCCCCTTTAAATAGTATTCAATGTGTGTGTTTCCAGAGAGTTTTTTCAGGATATTTTTACTTTCAGCAGAGATACATGGCATAAATGGTTGCTGCAACATCACTGTTGAGATCTAATGAAGAAGACAGGCATACTGTGAAGTCTAAAGGATGCCAACACGTCATGTTCTCATATGCTAATGCAGTTCTCACTGGCAGTGAAATTTCAATGACCAAAAAATGGAGACCCCCCCAGGACAGTTTCAGGGGACTGCCATGAACATTGAAAACAAACCAAAGCAAACCTGTATATTCCCAACAGCCCCAGGAAATAAGGGTCTCTGCTGACATGGAAACAAATTAAATTTAAAAGATGAGGGTGTAGTTTTCCTTTATAGTGTTAAATGTGCATCATACTGAAGATTAGTATATACACTACAGTAGATGTTCAAATGTAACCTTTCCTTGTAATTCTCTACATGAATCTTTGATCACTGTGTAAATAAAAAGGTTAGCTTGCCTGTGGTAGCATTCCTGCATTCTATGAAGTGCAAGCATTCTACACTAGCAGGTGGATCCGTGAAGGACCAGTCATGTTTGCCAAATAATACTTGGCGTTACGCTGCATAACAAGATTCACATTTGCCTTAGGGATATCTGCATTACGTTGAAAACACAGCACTACATTTAACCCCTTCACTACTGCCAAATACATTTAATCAATTCACAAGTTATTTCTTGCTCTGTTAAGATCTCATCTCACCTGTACCCAGTGGGAGTTGGGGACGGGGACTTGTAGTTGGGGGGGGCGGGTTCTTGGAAGGGAACTCCTTCAGTCTGGATGGCTGGCTCCATTTCTTGCTTCTCCAATAGATGATAGGGAACTGGTTGTAGGGCAGGACCCAGAAGGTGGTCCTAAATGGCAAGTTCTTTGGAGTAAAGGAGGAGATTACACAGGAGTTTGCTCTGGGTCCCACCCTCTTCAACATGTACTGTACATCAGTAACATAGGTGAAGGGTTACAGGGCAAGGTGTACCTTTTCATGACCAACAACAAACCTTGCAGTAGGGTGGCTAGTGCAAAGGGTGTAAGGAATATTAAGGGATGTAGAGAGCTTAAAACCCCTGTCAAGCACATGGCAACTGAAATTCAGTTCCAAAAAGTGCAAGATTATGCATACTGGTAACAAGAATCCAAAACGTCCAGTACTGGATCAATGGCATGAAAGTGGAGAAATCATTTGGAAGAAAGGGACCTGGGGAAAATCATCAGAGACAATATGAAAGCCACCTCCCAGTACAACACGGCATATGGGAAAGCAAATGGAATCCTGCGGCGTATAGGGCAGGGCTTTACCAGCCTTGGGCAGGAGCTGATTTTGCCACTGTATAGTTCTCTATGTGAGACATAATTTGAAATCTTCTCAGAAGCTTAGAATTTAACACAAACACAGACAATGATAACAGAAAAAGACACAGTCCATCCAGTTTGTCCAAGTTCCCTGTTCAGCCCTGGGACCTACCGTCTCTCCAGGGTCTTAGCCCTCCCCATCCTTCCCCCCATTCCCCTCCTAGCTTCTGCCACCTTGAGCAACCACTATACCCTTCATTCTACCCCACCCGTGCTTGAATCCACCAAAACTGGCAGCCAATCCACAGCTCCACCATCCATTCTGTAAAAATAATATTTCCTCATGTCCCTTTGAGCCTCCCTCCTGTCAGTTTTCACTTTTGTCCACGTGACCACGAACAGGTATTCAAGCTAAATATTTCTCCACAGTTCACCTTATTGATTCCTTTTAGGAACTTGAAGGTCTCTGTCATGTCTCCGTTCTGGTCTCCAGCGAGTACGTGTTCAGTGCCTTGTGGTGCTCCTCATGGGACATGCCTTGTTGGCTCTGAATCATTTTTGTTACCCTAAACGGCACCATCTCCAGCCTATCTCTATGCTTCCTGAGGGAAGGACACCAGAACCAAGAGCAGTACTCCAGGTGTGACCTCACTAAGGATTTATATAGGGAAAGTATTACCTTTTCCCTTCTGCTATGACTACACCCCCCCCCCCGATACATCCCAACGTCCTACTCACTTTGCTATATGCCTTGTTACAATGCTTCGATTGTTTGAGGGATAACTCCAAGGTCCCATTCCTCAGTGGTAGTGCCAAGTCTCATCCCACCTACCAGGTACTCTATTCTAGGGTTTTGGTTCCCTAGGTGCACATTACCGCACACTTTTGGCATTAAATTTCAACTGCCAAATGTTAGACCACCTCTCTAGCTTTTGCAGGTAACTCTGCATTTCCCTCATTCCCTTGTCACCATCCACACTCCCTCAGAGCTTAGTGTCATCTGCCAAGAGACACAGATTGCCCTGGATACCTTCAATGTCGCTAATGTACATAATGAAGAGAATAGGTCTCAGAAGAGATCCCTGTGGTACTCCACTCAGGACCTCCCTCTCTGCCGACTTGACCCAGCTGACTACAACTCTGTGCCGTCTCCCTTGAGCCAGTTACCTACCCAGTTTACTATGACCTTCGCTGTACTCAGATTCTCCATCTTCTTCAGCAAGTGTCTGTGAGGCACTGAGTCAAAAACCTTTCTAAAGTCAAAGTAGAATAAATCCACAGTGTGGCCCTTATCCAATTCCCTCAGCATCCAATCAAAGAAGACTATCAGGTTAGTCTGACAAGACCTCCCTGCCATGAATCAGTATTGTTTACTATCCTGGAGCCTGTTGCTCTGCAAGTAACATTTCTAAACTTTCCAGCTTTTATATTTTATGGGAAACTGAGATTGTATTTACGTAATAATTATAAAGTATGTCTCAGACAGGGGTGACAATCGTTCAGGTAGTGCTGACAGTAAGGGACATATGATGAAATCCATGGGCAAGGAGGTGCAGAAGTTAGCAAGAAGGGTTCTAGTGATAGGAGACTCTATTGTTGGGGGGGGGAGATAGTAGTAGGTAAGGGGGGGGTAAGGGGAGAGGTGGTAGACAGAAGCCTGCCAGAAGCATCAGCTAGCCTAGATTGGGACAGGATAGGGAGGATAGCGGATGGGGAGAAGAAAATGCTGATACTTCAGTTGGTAGGCATCTGGTGGTGGCTAATCCCAGGGCTTTCTTTAGGCTGGCCACCACCAAGTCAGGGCATGCGATACTAAAGGCTTATGGGAGGTATTGGGTTAGCATACAGTTTAGAACTAGCAGTAGAGTACCATCCTGAGCTGAGCTGGGCTGGGAAGAGGTAGTGACAGTCCGTGAAACTCAAGAGTCAGCTCTCGATGTGAGTCAGCAATTAGGCATTAGTGTTATTTACTGACTGATCAGGGACTGGGGAGAGAAAGGGGGTGGTCATGGAATTTAGGTTTTACTGCCATTCAGGAGTTGGGAACTTTCAAATGGACACTGGAAGGATGGACTGAATGGAGTCAGATTGGGGGAGAATCGATCAGTGCCTCAGCGGGGATTATGGATTTACCCAATGAACTACAGCGGATGTTGCCAGACTGCTTCCAGGGACTCAAGAGCACAGCAGCCAGTCACAGTAGGGTAATGGGAGAGAAGCAAGGGAAGGGTGGGGTGAGTTGGGAAGGGGGCTTTGGCAGCTGTTTCACTACTGGGTGGGGGAGTGTTTCCTTTAGCAGGAGAATAAGGTTTCAGAGGAATTGGTATCAGAAATTACAATTCCATCTCTGATTCTGCTTTTATACCTTAATCAGAGCTGAACTGCAACTGGAGACAGAATCAGAATTTCCAAAAATCTGATTTCTGCAAATGGAATGGATGCTAGAGAATCGGAGCACACCTTGTCTGGACATGCTGCTCCCAGAACCACAGAAAAAAAAAATACTCTAATATTTAGCACACTTACTTCCAATTATATCACAGGCAAAATACTGCAAACAGCACATCCTTAAATTTCTATAAACATAGTATGGCGGGGAGAAAGGACTTAGGGTCCATCAATCAATCAATCAATCAATCAATCAAATCTTTATTTATTCAGGCGATCATCATTGAGCAAGGCTCATTTACGAGATGGACCTGATAAGGTCAAGGTTCGAGTTGGTGCACAGCAATTACATCACATACTTATGAGACAGTTATACATACAGAAACAAGAAAATGTTATTTATAACACAATAATATACAGAGAATTCACATGCTAAAGCTTGGCAAGAGAAAGTTAAACTAACATCTACAATATGTACAATACATATATATATCACAATGAGGGCTATGACAGTCACTCACATAATGAGTACAAGGATGGTGAAGGGAATTAGGTTGCCATATACTGGCGGTGTCTGGCTGGAAGGAATATGCCATATGTGATTGGAATATGGTTTTGTGGGATGACTATTCTATCTCTAGCGGTAGCAACTGCATTTCTCTGTGAAGAGGGCTGTACAGTGCTGCTTGAAGGATGTAAATGGAATGATAATGGACAGTTTTAGGGATTTTGTAGGTGTTCCATGCTATGGCTAGAGAGTAGCTGATTGCTGCCTCCTATTTTGGTGTTGACTTTGGGCAATTTGAGCAGGATGATATTGTTGCTTCTTAGGGCATAGGAGCTGGGAGTGGTCAGGTTGAAGCAGTCCAGGATATAGCTTGGGAGTTTTTTTGATAAAGCTCTGTAGATCCATAGAGCTGCATTTCTGCTCCTCCTGACATGAAGGGAAACCCATCCAACTGAATCATAGAGAGAACAATGGTGAGTATTATATGGCAGGTCTGTAATGAACCTTATTGCTCTATGGTATAAGGTATCCAACTTTTGAAGGTAGGGAGTCATATCTGCCCTCCTGCCACACAGCAGCGACTATACGCATTTGACAAATCAGAAGCAATTTTATTTAGTTGGAGTCTGAGAGAAAATAACATTTCTTACCTTTTGGTCATTTCTTTTCTTCTAGCTGTGCATTTGTCACTTCAAGTATGTAAATGCCCCTCACTGCAGGCAGGAGACTACACAAAGACACCCCATTAGGTATCCTGCTGGAGTCACTGTAGCTGTATCTCCAGTGTGAGAGCTTCCCTAGCCGAAACTCCTTGGAATACATTAATAATTCAACTAGCATCTTCAAGAAAATTGAAAATAACCAGGGGTTCAATGGCCTACACAGCCAGTAAGTGTTATGCTTGTGCAACTGTGTTGCTTAGGTTTTGGATGTTTGCACTCTCTATTCTGGAGGCATTACCACCCTCTAGGGGTACCAAAGGCAGGGAACCCTCTAGAGGTTCCACCCCTAGAGGTGCCACGGGACGGGTATCTTAGGAAGAATCTCCAAAAAGAAAGTAATAGTATGAAGCATATGGGCAACCCAAAGGAAGTAGTAAGAAATGCATAAACAATCAGAAGGTGTGAGCCAAGGTAACAAATAAGCATAAGGCAGCTTGATCACGTAATGGGATAGCAGGGTAGCCATGGCATGAGTCTGATGGGTTGCAAAAGGGGAGGAGGGAAGTTCCTAAGGAGAGAGGGTACAGTAAGTAAGGGACACCAATCTCCTTCCTTCCAACAGTGGATCCTATCTAATGGAACTAGGAAATACTAACCAGATATTATGACCTTTAGCACAGAGGAGAGAAAAAAAACCCTTTGAGGAGGAAATCTCTGGGGATCCAAGGCCTAGGTCACCTTCCTTCCAGGCATGGGATAATTTCATTAGTAATGGCTTTACTACTGCAATTTGGAAGCCCCAAATAATAAGAATGGAAAATATTCTCCATTTAGAGGGAAACCCTCACTCTATCCTTCTAGCAGGAATGCCGTGGAGGGTTGCAAGACAGTAGCTCTGCACCCGCCGCTCCAAGGCGGGAGGAGGAGAGTAACGACCACTGAGGCATTCACCCAGCCTACCGATCTAGAAAACAAACTAGGTGAACCAGAGGTGGTCATTGGGAGAATGCGGTGAAGGTGCCTTGCCAGGGAACCACTAAAGCCAATGGACAACCGTTACAGTGGAAACACTGAAGCTAAAGGAAATCGCTGTAACCTCCCTTCATGGCTGAGTCATAATTCCTACAACTTGGGGTGCCGTCGGTATGGCTGACAACTAAAGATCCACCCAGAGTGAGGACATTCCCAGCTATGGGCCAGGTAAGAAGGACCCCACTCCAAGCTTTGCATGCCCAAGTTGCGGACTCTAGCTGCAGAGCGAGACCGTCGGCTGCAGGGGAACCCCATGCCAAAATGCTATGGCTAGCTTGCCCAGGGATTGCTGAGGAACTGAAATAAGCATTGAGTGCTGAGACCTTGCAGAGGGCAGATGGCAGTGAGCAATGATGGCGTAATCAGGGGTCGATCTGGACATAGTTCAGTAAAGCAGGGTAGTGGGAAGCATAACAATAATCAGACCTGCATGTAGGTCAGTGAGCAATATGAATAGTCAGACCAACACATAGGTCTGTAAAACATAGTAGCAATGATGGGACGTGAACGTAAATGGGGGCAGCATGATAGAGGGGCAAGCCAGCCAGGCATTTAAAAAGCCAAATCAAAGTGACAAATACTCTGAGGATTTTCAGTGGCGAAAGCAGGATGTAGAACAGAAATAATTAATCACATGGGGCCACGACTCCCCAAACACATCCCAGTCCCCACCGTAGGACAAACAAGAAAATGATGGAAGGGTCGAGAACCACATGCAGATTTAAAGCTAGTTAACAGCATAAGCAGGAGCTTTAGATGACCTAAGAGTAGAACAGCAGTGCACAAACAGGGAACAGCAGCAGCTATAAGTGGTTGTAGTCTTTAAGCATGGAAAGAGAAAAGCATAGTGCTGTGAAAACAGCTATGACCACAGGGGAGATAAATTTGAGCAGGGAAAACATGATTGAACTGCATAGCAAGGTTCAGAGGGAGCTTGAATCAGGTGAAAACAAACAATCAGGCTTGATAGCATGGGGAGCAAGTAGTCCTGTAGCATGGAAAGCTGCATTGGGTTGTGTAAAAAACACAAGTACTTGGTACAATAGCAATGGGAGTAAGTAAAGCAGTAGCAGGAGCTGCAAAAAAAGCCAAACGGCAGGAGCAAGCAAATGACAGGACAAATGGTAAGAGCTGAGAAACCAATCCCCCCCCCCCCCAAAAAAAAAAGAAAACAAAACCAAGACACAAACAGAGAAGAAACAGGGAAGAAATAAAAGGAAGCACATGGTCGGAGGCAAAAATACAAACCAGAAGCAGAAGAACAAAATGCAGAGTCCAGCAGAAGCAGCAAGGGGGAGGGGAGGGGGTCAGGTTAGGCCCCAGCCTGGCACAGAACCTCCAGCCAGCCAAAAAGTGCTTTAGAAGAAGGTTGAGGGGAACTGCTTATATAGCTAGCAAAGTGGGAGTGGCTGGCTGCTTGTCCATCGAACCATAGGTAGAGCCTTCCAATTAAACTGAGCAGAAACTCAGTTCTATCTCCCCTGACACCATTTCTTCACTGAATACTACTGGAGAGTTCCATCTGCTTGGGATGACAGTTCCACCTCCTACAATGTAGAAATTAGAGTTCCACCTCCCAAACAAGTCCAATTAAACCACTGAAAACAACAGATTTCCAATAGTTGCAACTCTATACAGTACACTTCCCCGTAATAGTAAACATATGCCAAAAAGATAGAAATACGTGGGTACAAAGTAAGAGATGCACAGCTGGAAGAAAATAAATTTCTGGATGGTAAGAAATTCCTTTCTCCAGCGTTGGGTGCATCTGTTACTTTTACAAGTGGGATGTTGGCAGCAGTAATCCCCCACGAGTGAGGAGAAAAAAATAATAGAGGAAAGGGAGATTAGATTTCAACAGGGCACAAGCATCTGTGCCTCGAAGGTTGTAGCATTTTGCGTCCAACAGCCACATCAGAGGAAGAATCCATTCACATATCTAGATTGTGTAGTACAGTACATTCTGCATGCCCATTGGCCACCGCCAGGACCAATGGGCGACAGCTGTATCACACAGACAGTTGGCGAAAGGCCTGGGCGGTGTAAGCTTTATGGTGGGAACTGCCACCTGCCGCTGATCGGGGAGGTGGTGGCGGGCTCAGTGGGAGGTGGGGAGGGAGGGTACCACTGGACCACCAGGGATGGGATCTAATATTTTTTTGGACTTCTGCCCACGATCGGGCTGCGAGCGGTCCACTGGACCACCAGGGATGTAGGAGTTCATTATTTTTATACTTATGCCCACGATCGGGCTGCGAGCGGTCCACTGGACCACCAGGGATGTAGGAGTTTATTATTTTTATACTTATGCCCACGATCGGGCTGCGAGCGGTCCACTGGACCACCAGGGATATGGGACTGTTTAATTTCCTACTTCTGCCCGTAATCGGACATGGGAGGGCGCCACCAACGGCGGGTCCGCCGAGTTGGTGGCCACTTACAGCTGGCAGCTGCCGGTTGCTCTGCAATACGGCAGCTTACCTGTGGGTGGCCGGGTTGTTGCTCCTTTATTTTTGAACAACTGTATGTGGTGCATGTAGGGTTTGTGCCTACATGGGCTCCGCACATCCCGGCTGAATATCGGGATGTGCGGAGTATCATGGGCATGCCTCTGCTTGAGTCAAGATATATTCCTGATGCGCCCTGGCGCATCTGGATTTATGCCACGCACTTTCCCCTTTTGAATATCGCACCAGGGCTCATCAGTGGGTTGCGCATGGCGCAACCCTTCTAAATATCCCACCCATAGTGTACATGATTTTTTTTTAAATTGAACACTATCACAACAATAAGGTGCATTTTAACAACTGTTTTTCACCTGCATAGCCATCCCCCTGATGATGCAGTAACCTGCAAAACCAGTCAGGGTCTGAGTGTAGCGACCCGGTCTAATGGATGGTTTTGAGTTTTAATATCTTTGAAATAAAGTTTTTTTTTTGCATGGACAGCTAAGTGGTGCCAGTGTTTGTTCGTGCTGTTACAAACAAATTATGTTGTCAAAACAGCCCTTTTTGCAAAAGCAGTCAACCTGGGATGACCATTAAGACCATTAGCAGATACTTAACCTACTCTGTTCCACTCTGCATCTTGAGACAGCATAGCAGCAAAGTTTAGCAAAATGTCTGACTCTATCTTTTTTAAAAGTAAAATATCTTTCATTTTCCTTTGCTGGTAAACTTTTCCATCTCTACCAGACCTGAAGCATTTTTAAATGTTTCAGTTGCTTCCCCTCCAAATAAAAGAGTATGATCACTCAGTTTTGCTTTGAAATAGTATTGTGGACATGAGAAGGAACTGGATCCAGAAAAAAATATACAGTGCACATTACATGAAACATGCACTCTCCTTTATCTGTATAAATTTATCTGGTAAAACAGTTTCAATAAATAAATAAACAGAACCTAGAAAAGGAAATTTAAGAGGTACAGCATGTTGACATTTTTGTTGACCTGCTGTATTACTGCTCCATTAATGTCTTCACTGCCATAACAAATGGCTTTGGAGGAGAAGCAATGCAGTCAGTCATAATACGAGGCAGTGCTATGAGTAGAGGTTAGGGTGTGGTTTAATATCCGGTTTTTGCCTCAGGCAATGGCGACATTCCTAAGAGATATATAATTATTTTGTACAGTTATTTCCTGTTCTTACTGATGTAAGCTGTCATGAGCCTTCTGGAAAGGGCACAAAACAAATAAAATCTGCCTTGCGGTAAAGTAGTTAGTATCAGGACGATTCTGTTGACTTCCAAGCTGACATTTTCTGTAACAGAAAAGCCCAGAATCCCCAGCAGCTGACATCAGAGCACAGCAGCAGCAGTGGGAGATTCAAGAACCTGTAGTGCATAACAGAGGTTTTATAAGCTCAAATCAGATGTTTGCCAGTCCCACTGTTCTTCAAGGGCTAAGTACAGTCCTTTGTGAGTGTTCTTTGCCCAGGTAGGATAGCGAGGTCAGCAAACAAATGATTAGGGCTTATAAAAACTCCACTGCAGGATAGTGACTCTCCCACTGATGCAGCCCTGCTCTGATTTTAGCTGCAGGGATCTCTAGTTTGTAGTTACAGAAATGTCAGCTCGAAGTCAACAGAATGAGCCCAATACAATCTACTTACTGTAGTAAGAGTAAATAAAAAGTTTTTGGCACACAAAGGGCTGGATATTCAAACTGCACCATTCTGTGGTGCAAGCCCTTGCGCTGCACAAAATAGTTGCGCAGGGGTGTGGCCGGGGCAATATTCAACGGAGTTGCGCTATTGAGCAACTCCTTTGAATATCACCCCCCAGCCACAGCCACTGTGCATGGCGCAGTGGAACTTGCGCCACCGCAAGTGGTCAGAGTGGAGCATTCAAGATGCGGTGGCACAAGTTCCATTGCGCCATGCGCAAATTTCCGATATTCAAAAGGTGACATGCAAATGGGGCCATAATTCATGCAAGGCGCAGGTGGGCCCATTTGCATCTATTTATTGCCCCATTTGCATGCCATTAGCATGCAGGTGCGCCGATCCCCAAGGACTTGTGCCTGGCACCCTGCCAGGCAGCAGTCGTCGGAGACCCATGCCCCCTGCAGCCCGATCGCAGGCATAATAGAAGAAACTTCCCCTCCCCCCAACTGGCCCGATCGCAGGCACAAGTGTAAAACCCCCCCTCCCCCCGACTGGCCTGATCGCGGGCATCAGTGACAAACACCCCCACCCCCCGACCAGCCCGATTGCAGGCATCAGTGACAAACACCCCACCTCCCACTAGCCCGATCACGGGCATCAGTGACAAACACCCCCACCCCCACTAGCCCGATCATGGGCAGAACAGATTTCAACCCCCCCAAGAACATATCCCTGGTGGTCCAGTGACCGCGAAGCCCGATCGCAGGCATTAGAGTCCACCCCCAGGTCCACCTACCCTGGTGATCTAGTGGCCTCACCCACCCACCCACGAGCCCCACCACCCACTCCCCGCCAGCTGGCGGGCGGTAGCATCCTCACTCGCCACCACCCCGCCGCCCGCTGACTGATCAGCGTTGCCCATTGAGCCCGAGCAAGAGCCAATGGGCCAAGAAATGATACCGGTATAAGGCAGTCCACATATCTGACTGCCTTAGTTGAGCGAGGTGCACGCCCATTGGCTCTTGCACTGAACCAATGGGCGCAGCCCTACCGAGCAGTCAGTCGGGCGGGCGGCAGGCGGGTGGATGCTGCCGCCCGCCGCTGACGGGGGAGCGGGGTGGTGGGCCCGGGTGGGTGGGTGGGGCCACTAGATCACCAGGGTAGGTGGACCTTGGGGTGGACTCTAATGCCCGCGATCCGCTTCGCGTCCACTCAACCACCAGGGATATGTTCTGGGGTGAATGTGTTCTGCCCGTGATCGGGCTAGTGGGGGTGTTTGTCACCGATGCCCGCGATCGGGCTGGTCGGGGCGTGGGGTGTTTGTCACTGATGCCCGCGATTGGGCCAGTTGGGGAGGGTTTTTTTGTAACTTATGCCCGCACCGGGCCAGTTGGGGAGAGAGGTTTTGTAACTTATGCCCGCGATCGGGCCAGTCGGGGAGGGGGTTACTATATGCCCGCCATTGGGCCATGGGGGCACAGAGATGATGGGGCCACCCACAGGTGGCAGCTGCTGCGCTGACCCTGCAATGCGGCAGCTCACCTGTGGGTGGCCCTCGACTTACTCCTTTTTTTTTTTGCTCAAAGTTGTGCAGGCGCAGGTTGGGGATTGTGCCTGCACAACTCTGCACATCCCGCAGAATATCGGGCTGTGCAGTTTACGCATGGTTCCTCCCCCTCCGGTTCAGCATGCCTTCATTAGCATTGCGCTGTTGCTCAGCTTGACTTGGGGGGTGCAACTGCCTCCTGCTGAATATGGCAGAATGGTGCAATTTCAGACTTGCGCAGGCGCAACCCTATTGCGCATGGCGCAACCCTTTTGAATACCCAGCCCAAAGTGTAAACTGGGACCAGCTCCACAGTTGGGTGTGGGTTTCTTAGTGCTGACTGCTCCCCTTTAACTATATCACTGTTTAACTACACAACTCTGAGCATGGGTTCTGGTAGCTCAACAGCTCAGGTTTAGCATTTTGTACGCAGTAACCGTGGTAGTGTAAACTCCAGATTTTTGGCTCCATGAAGAGAAATCTGTAGAATGTTGTCCATTAAAAGAAAACAAATGAAAACACATTTTTTTTTACTAAAGTGTTTATTTAGGTACAGTTAAAGATGGGTTTGGAGGTATGAGTTTTATTAGCATGTACTTCCTGTCCCCTTTAAAGAGCGGGTGACACGTTCAGGTGAACGTTAACAAAACGTAATATTTAGACACAGTCCAGCTTGCATTTCCCATTAGTTCTGTATTTCTCCTCTCCATTGTTTATAACTGAAGTCATTTGTATGAAAACGAGATTTCTGCTCCTGAAGCGCTCATCTATTCCTGCTGCTTTCTCTCTACCTGAAGTCATAGAGCACTGCTTGTGACCTCACAATTACTCCCTTGGCAACAGACTGTGATGTCACAGCAGAGCATTATGATGTGGAGTAGGGAGTAAGTTATAGAGGAAGATGAACTCAAAAAAAAAACCACGGGACAACGATCATATAGTCATATACATTTCATTAGTAATAAATTATGGAGAGGAGAAATGTATAAAATATAAATAGAATGCAAGCAGAATTGTACACAATTATAATGTTTTTTAAACTTTTCTTTTAGGCATCAGTAGCTCTTTAAGTTTCTCAGAAAAATCCAGTTGGACAAACATAGATTGCTGCTATGAAATTGCGTTTTGCCAATGAAACAACATTCTATTGGAAGAATTGCCGCCCACCAGCCATTGACTTCGTCTGCTGCATTGCATAGTGAGAGCAGCTTGTAAGATTCATTAGCTTTTGAGATTGATTCCATTGATTAGCCAGTGATGAGATTGTGTATGGAGTTTGTAAATGCATTAGGTGGTTACTTAAATTGCTTAGCATGCTTTCAGTGGTGCGAGCAAATCATTCAACTAATCCAGCTATTTCTGTTGTCTATTATAACATTTGATCGTGACAAATCTTGAATTTAGAAGCACTCCACCCCACCCCCCACCCCAAGGCTGGATTTGGTAAACATTTGCCAGGTTAGGTTGCAAACATACCTAAATAATTATAGTTGTCTTTTCATATTAATTCTTTGAGTCCCACTCCCACCATACTCCAAAAACCTTTTTTGGAAAAGCAGTCACCAAGTAAACCACACAGTGTCCCAATCAATTTGGACAGAATAATCCAAGCACCTGAAGTACCTCATCAGAATACTCTTACATGTAAGATACTCAGTAGCTGATCCAAGCAGTAACTATCCTATCTAAGGCCCTGTACAGATGACAGAAACCTTTAAAAATGCTACTTAAACTGGGTTATAGCATAGTGTCCTGAACATCCACACTGTGCTCCGATGCTGCGTTAGACTTAAGTTCCCAGGCAAAGAAACACAGAAACTGTCGGAGGAGAAGCAATGCAGTCAGTCATAATACGAGGCAGTGCTATGAGTAGAGGTTAGGGTGTGGTTTAATATCCGGTTTTTGCCTCAGGCAATGGCGACATTCCTAAGAGATATATAATTATTTTGTACAGTTATTTCCTGTTCTTACTGATGTAAGCTGTCATGAGCCTTCTGGAAAGGGCACAAAACAAATAAAATCTGTAACGCGGTAAAGTAGTTAGTATCAGGCGATTCTGTTGACTTCCAAGCTGACATTTCTGTAACAGAAAGCCCAGAATCCCAACAGCTGACATCAGAGCACAGCAGCAGCAGTGGAGATTCAAGAACCTGTAGTGCATAACAGAGGTTTTATAAGCTCAAATCAGATGTTTGCCAGTCCCACTGTTCTTCAAGGGCTAAGTACAGTCCTTTGTGAGTGTTCTTTGCCCAGGTAGGATAGCGAGGTCAGCAAACAAATGATTAGGGCTTATAAAAACTCCACTGCAGGATAGTGACTCTCCCACTGATGCAGCCCTGCTCTGATTTTAGCTGCAGGGGATTCTGGGGTTTGTAGTTACAGAAAATGTCAGCTTGGAAGTCAACAGAATGAGCCCAATACAATCTACTTACTGTAGTAAAGAGTAAATAAAAAAGTTTTTGGCACACAAAGGGCTGGATATTCAAACTGCACCATTCTGTGGTGCAAGCCCTTGCGCTGCACAAAATAGTTGCGCAGGGGTGTGGCCGGGGCAATATTCAACGGAGTTGCGCTATTGAGCAACTCCTTTGAATATCACCCCCCAGCCACAGCCACTGTGCATGGCGCAGTGGAACTTGCGCCACCGAAGTGGTCAGAGGAGTATCTAAGATGCGGTGGCATTAAGTTCCATTGCGCCCATGCGCAAATTCCTATATCTGGGCAGGACATGCAAATGGGGCCATAATTCATGCAAGGCGAGGTGGGCCCATTTGCATCTATTTATTGCCCCATTTGCATGCCATTAGCATGCAGGTGCGCCATCCCCAAGGACTTGTGCTTGGCACCCTGCCAGGCAGCAGTCGCCGGAGACCCATGCCCCTGCAGCCCGATCGCAGGCATAATAGAAGAAACTTCCTCCCCAACTGGCCCGATCGCAGGCACAAGTAAACCCTCCTCCCGACTGGCCTGATCGCGGGCATCAGTGACAACACCCCCACCCCCGACCAGCCCGATTGCAGGCATCAGTGACAAACACTCTCACCTTCCCACTAGCCCGATCACGGGCATCAGTGACAACACCCCCACCCCCACTAGCCCGATCATGGGCAGAACAGATTTCAACCCCCCCAAGAACATATCCCTGGTGGTCCAGTGACCGCGAAGCCCGATCGCAGGCATTAGAGTCCACCCCCAGGTCCACCTACCCTGGTGATCTAGTGCGCCCACCCACCCACCACGTGAGCCCCACCACCTCCCCCGTCAGCTGGCGGGCGGTAGCATCCACCCGCCTACCACCCGCCGCCCGCTGACTGACTGCTAGCGAGCTGCGCCCATTGGTTCAAGCAAGAGCCAATGGGCGCAAGAAATGATACCGGTATAAGGCAGTCCACATATCTGACTGCCTTAGTTGGCGGGTTGCACGCCCATTGGCTCTTGCACTGAACCAATGGGCGTGCAGCCCTACCGAGCAGTCAGTCGGCGGGCGGCAGGCGGGTGGATGCTGCCGCCCGCGCTGACGGGGGAGCGGGTGGTGGGGCCTGTGGGTGGGTGGGTGGGGCCACTAGATCACCAGGGTAGGTGGACCTGGGGGTGGACTCTAATGCCCGCGATCCGCTCATGTCCACTCAACCACCAGGGATATGTTCTGGGGTGAATGTGTTCTGCCCGTGATCGGGCTAGTGGGGGTGTTTGTCACCGATGCCCGCGATCGGGCTGGTCGGGGCGTGGGGGTGTTTGTCACTGATGCCCGCGATTGGGCCAGTTGGGGAGGGTTTTTTGTAACTTATGCCCGCATCGGGCCAGTTGGGGAGAGAGGTTTTGTAACTTATGCCCGCCGATCGGGCCAGTCGGGGAGGGGGACATTATAGCCCGCTGATCATGGGGCACAGACATGAGCCACCACAGGTGGCAGCTGCACAGCACCCTGCAATGCGGCAGCTCACCTGTGGGTGGCCCTCGACTTACTCCTTTTTTTTTTGCTCAAAGTTGTGCAGGCGCAGGTTGGGGATTGTGCTGATAACTCTGCACATCCCGCAGAATATCGGCTGTGCAGTTTACGATGGTTCCTCCCCTCCGTTCAGCATGCCTTCATTAGCATTGCGCTGTTGCTCAGCTTGACTTGGGGGTGCAACTGCCTCCTGCTGAATATGGCAGAATGGTGCAATTTCAGACTTGGCGCAGGCTAACTTATTGCTGATGGCGCAACCCTTGAATACCCAGCCCAAAGTGTAAACTGGGACCAGCTCCACAGTTGGGTGTGGGTTTCTAGTGCTGACTGCTCCCCTTAACTATATCACTGTTTAACTACACAACTCTGAGCATGGGTTCTGGTAGCTCAACAGCTCAGGTTTAGCATTTTGCACGCAGTAACCGTGGTAGTGTAAACTCCAGATTTTTGGCTCCATGAAGAGAAATCTGTAGAATGTTGTCCATTAAAAGAAAACAAATGAAAACACATTTTTTTTTACTAAAGTGTTTATTTAGGTACAGTTAAATATGGGTTTGGAGGTATGAGTTTTATTAGCATGTACTTCCTGTCCCCTTTAAAGAGCGGGTGACACGTTCAGGTGAACGTTAACAAAACGTAATATTTAGACACAGTCCAGCTTGCATTTCCCATTAGTTCTGTATTTCTCCTCTCCATTGTTTATAACTGAAGTCATTTGTATGAAAACGAGATTTCTGCTCCTGAAGCGCTCATCTATTCCTGCTGCTTTCTCTCTACCTGAAGTCATAGAGCACTGCTTGTGACCTCACAATTACTCCCTTGGCAACAGACTGTGATGTCACAGCAGAGCATTATGATGTGGAGTAGGGAGTAAGTTATAGAGGAAGATGAACTCAAAAAAAAAAAACTCCACGGGACAACGATCATATAGTCATATACATTTCATTAGTAATAAATTATGGAGAGGAGAAATGTATAAAATATAAATAGAATGCAAGCAGAATTGTACACAATTATAATGTTTTTTAAACTTTTCTTTTAGGCATCAGTAGCTCTTTAAGTTTCTCAGAAAAATCCAGTTGGACAAACATAGATTGCTGCTATGAAATTGCGTTTTGCCAATGAAACAACATTCTATTGGAAGAATTGCCGCCCACCAGCCATTGACTTCGTCTGCTGCATTGCATAGTGAGAGCAGCTTGTAAGATTCATTAGCTTTTGAGATTGATTCCATTGATTAGCCAGTGATGAGATTGTGTATGGAGTTTGTAAATGCATTAGGTGGTTACTTAAAATTGCTTAGCATGCTTTCAGTGGTGCGCAGCAAATCATTCAACTAATCCAGCTATTTCTGTTGTCTATTATAACATTTGATCGTGACAAATCTTGAATTTAGAAGCACTCCACCCCACCCCCCACCCCAAGGCTGGATTTGTAAACATTTGCCAGGTTAGGTTGCAAACATACCTAAATAATTATAGTTGTCTTTTCATATTAATTCTTTGAGTCCCACTCCCACCATACTCCAAAAACTTTTTGGAAAAGCAGTCACCAAGTAAACTACACAGTGTCCCAATCAATTTGGACAGAATAATCCAAGCACCTGAAGTACCTCATCAGAATACTCTTACATGTAAGATACTCAGTAGCTGATCCAAGCAGTAACTATCCTATCTAAGGCCCTGTACAGATGACAGAAACCTTTAAAAATGCTACTTAAACTGGGTTATAGCATAGTGTCCTGAACATCCACACTGTGCTCCGATGCTGCGTTAGACTTAAGTTCCCAGGCAAAGAAACACAGAAACTGTCGGCAGAACAGGATCGCTTGCCCTACCTAGTCTGCCCAAGGCTGAATACCGTATCTCCGCAGACACTAACTAGTCTCCAGGGACCCCCTCTGCTTCACCCGGGAAGCATAAAACAATACTGAACAGAAGATGGGGGGACACTGGGCCACTGGGGAATGTTATAAAGTGATCAGCCAAGAGAACAGGGGTGGATGGCTACAACACAGCCAACCTGTCTTAGGGCAGGATGAGGGCACATGCGTAGGGCCCCATTAAGAGGTGTTTTTTGGTAGTGGTAAACAGCACTGCTTGGGGGGCTATTATCCACTGCTGCAAACCTCTGACTGTCCCACTGCACTGGTATGCATCAGGGAACCCCTCATTTGCGTAGGGGCAGTGGTATTTTAGCTCTGTGGAGCTGCTGGGTTTGGCAGGTGCTCCTGGAGCCCCTGACTAGGACTCCACTGGGAGCACCCATGCTAACCTGTGCTAATCATTTTAGCATTGGTGCTAAAATTTACACATCCAGCCCAGGGTCTTCTATTTCCTGTTTACTGCAGTACAGCAGACTGACTAGTACAGCATAAAAACTCTAACATGCACTGTAGGCTACTGTGTCTCCCAGTGCTGCAGCCCTGCTCTGACATCAGATGTAGAGAATTCTGTGATTTCTGGTTACAGTATCTGCCAGCTTGTGAGTCAGCAGAATCAGCCTGATACAATCTACTAAACTGCAGTAAAAAGTTAGTGAAAATTGGGACCAGACCCACAGTTGGGTGTGGGGTTCTAGGTGCTGACTGTGATGTGGGCAGTCCCTTCTGTGTACTAAACTTTCTCTATGCACATTCTTAGGGTGATACAGACATGAAGTTAAGTTGATCTGGTATCCTAGGAACGTGTGAGGTGGGGTATATAAGAAGAAGAGACAGTAGCACATATGCTAAATATTGTAAAACTTGAAATTTTCACTGTCAAATAATTTTCACTATTTTTGCTGAAGCAATATGTTGCGCTAACATTCATTTCCGTTAAGTAGCAGTTTTTCCATTATAGTAAATACTAACACACTAAAAGTCAGCAGAATAGGCCAAATGGTCTGTCTTGTCTGCTCGAAAGCCAGCAACCTAGTGGCTGCTCACCTTACCAACCCCAGCCCCAAGAGGGTCTTCATTAGTTTCAGTTTCCCTTTATACCCGTCCCACCCCTTCTTGAAGCACTCCACTGTGCCCTCTTCCACCAGCCTCCTGGGCAGCACATTCCATGGCTCCACCACCCTCTCAGTGAAAAAATGCTTCCTACACCCTCCCCATAATTTCCTGCCTCCAGCTTCCACTCATGGCCCCTAGTTGTTCCTCCCTTCTTTAGCCTAAACAGCTCATTGGTTCCACTTCTGGTTATTCCTTTTACATACTTGAAAACTTCTATCATGTCTCCCCTATCTCTCCTCTCCTCCAGTGAGTAAAGCCCAAGCTCTTCCAGTCTCTCCTCATAAGGCTTCCCCTCCATGCCCTGAATCATCCTGGTCGCTCTCCTCTGGACTCTCTCCAGCAGCGCTATGTCCTTCTTCAGATGAGGTCTCCAGAACTGTACGTGGTACTCAAGCTGCGGCCTGACCAAGGCATTATACAGAGGGAGGATCACCTCCCTCCTTCTGGACGTAATTCCCCTGGCTATGCAGCCCAGTATCCTGTTTGCTTTGGCTGTAGTTCTTCTACAATTTTCAGAGTTATTAATTTTGGCATCTACCACCACCCCAAATCCCTTTCTCCCAATGTGGCTTGCAGTGTAACCCTCCCCCCCCCAAGGGTGTATACATGGCCCGGGTTTTTTTACCCCAAATGAAGTACCTTACATTTACCGGCATTAAATTTCAGTCCCCACCTCCTTGACCACCCCTCCAGGGTATCCAGATCCCCCTGGACTGACTCCCTCGCTTCTTCACAATCCACCTATGCTCCCAGTTTTGAATCGTCCGTAAAGAGACTCAACCTATTATTAACCCCTCTCCCTATATCCGAGATGTAGGCATTGAACAAGAGTGGCCCCAATACTGAACTTTGAGGGACCCCACTGATTACCTTCCTGGGGGAGGAGAGTATCCCTCCCACCATTACCTTCTGTAAATGCCCCAAAAGCCAATTTTCAACCAAATTGAGCTCCTGTCCTCCCACTCCCATCTCCCCCATTTTTGCTATCAGTCCATTATGGGGCACTGAATCAAACGCCTTGCTGAAATCTAGGTATAGGACATCCATCGGCCTATGTCTATCCAAGGCCCCTGTCACCCAGTCATAAAACTCCACGAGGTTGGTCTGACACGATCTCCCTGGGATGAAGCCATACTATTTATCATCCTGGTGACCTAATCTTTCCAACTGCTTCCCAAGCCTCTCCTTGATAAAGCCCTCCATTACTTTGCCTAGCACAGACATCAGTCTGACATGCCTATAATTCCCCATCTCCTCCCGAGACCCCCCCTTTATGTATAGGCACTACATAAGCCACCCTCCAGTAATGTGGTACCCATCCTGTCTGCAGAGAGGTGTTAAAGAGTGCAGCCAGTGGAGCTGCCAGTACCACCGCCAGTTCCTTCACAACCCTCGGATGTAATCCATCTGGCCCCGGTGCCTTATCAGTTTTTAGTTTCCGAAGGGCCTCCCTCACCCTATCCTATTCTCCCCCTCAATCCACTCCCTCATGCAACCTTCCTACTCCTTCTTGGTCTGGCCCAGCCTGTACCCTAGCCTCTTTCCATCCTCTGGTCGCAGACTGAGACTGACTTCTCGCTTTTGCTGGCTCCCCATCTCTCCCATCAGGCTGTAGGGATCCCTTGTCACCCTCTGCAAAGATCGAGGCAAAGTACTCGTTTAGCACCTCTGCCTGATCCCCTGCTTCCTGAGCCCATCCCCCCACAATCTTAATCCTATTGATCTGTGTCCTCACTTTTCTCTTCTCTCTTATGTATCTATAGAATCCCTTCCTCCCTCCGGATATTCCTAGCCAGGTTTTTCTCCATCCCTGCCTTGGCGCCCCTCACCACTCTAGTGACCTTCCTGGCCAATAATTCATACTCCCCTCTCTCCTTATCCCCCCTAGAATGCTTGAAACATGTGTAGACAGCCTTTTTATCCCTCACTGCCTCCTGCACCTCCTTCGTCCACCAACATGGCCTGCTAGTTCCACCATGCTTACACCTTACTTTAGTACAGGACCTAGTAGCCTCTTGCACCCCTTCTTTAATGGTCTCCCACAAGCTTCCAGCATCCATGTCCAGTCTAATCATGTCCAACCTCTCCCTTAGGATCTTACCCATACCCACGAAGTCTGCTCTCTTGAAATCAACCACTACTGTATGAGTGCGGTTTTCCTCTCCCCCTAGATACAGCAGGAACCAAACCATGGCGTGGTCACCACCCACCAGTGGACTGCACACCTCTAGTCCCCTTATTTGTTCACTGTCCACTAGAATAACGTCCAATATCTGCCCCTCTCTAGTAGGTTCCCCCACCTGTTGGACCAGGAAGGTATCCTGAAAGACATCCATCAGTCTCTATTCCCTGGTTACAGAGGATGTCACAGTGTCCCAGTCCACCCCTGGCATATTAAGATCACCCATAACCACCACCCTACCCTTTCCAAGGTCACAGTGACCCTTGGTGTTCTCAACCAACTTATCCTCCAGAGCCTGCTCTATTGCAGGGGGCCTGTATATCACCCCTATCTTCAATTTCTTCCTTCCCCTCGCTTGCAGGGTTACCCAAATTGCCTCTACACCCCCTCCAGCCTCCTCCACTCCACAAACCAATATGTCATTTCTGACTATCAGCGCACCTCCCCCCACCCACTTCCCTATCTTTCCTGAATATCTTGTAGCCCTCTAAGTTAAGGTCCCAATCATTTCTCTGAGTGGCCCATGTCTCTGTAATTGCTGCCACATCCGCTGTTCTCTCAGATAACATAGCCTGGAGCTCGGGCATTTTATTGCTCATACTCCTGGCATTGATCAGGACTGTCCTCCACCCCGAATTCTCCCCTCTCTCCAGTCCCCCCAACTCTGTGCAGTCCCTTTTCTGCCCAGTTTTCCTTGAATTTGCAACATATTCCCTCTCACTCCTCACGTGCCCTAGACCTGGACCCTCAAACAGACCCCCAGGGTTTTTTTATTATTCAATCCCTCCTTTACAAGTTTAAACCCCACCTTTCACCAATAAATCCAGCAAGTTTTAATTTCAAGATCTCCCTCCTCTCCATGTTGAGGTGTAACCTATCCCTGGCATATACCCCTTATCCTCCCATGTGTGGTGATAATGACAGTGCTAAATTTAATTTACACAATTATGGTTATATTTGTGTTTGTGCTAAAATTAATCTGTGCGAAAATAACTATTTTTACATTTTTTTTTATTTCAAAACTTATAAAAATGAGATTTTTTTTTTATAAAATCTCCCCCTCCAGGTATAAAGGCAAAATCCACCTCATCAGTGTCTCCTGGTAAAATGCTTGTTTCATAAAAAAAAAATCCTGATTTGCAAGGCATTGGTAAGCATTGCTTGGCTATGATACTGCTGGCTCATAATATTTACAAAATAAAAAAACATATTTTTAACATACATAAAACTGGGTTGATAGACTAAATATCCACATCGAGTACCATGCATTACAGTGCTCCATTATCTGTCAGCTATCCTTATTCTCTCTGTGTAACTGCATCTGAAAGGAACAGACAGTAACTATCTGGTCAGCTGTCTCTTCTCTGTATCCATTTATGCACTCTCCAGCTAACAGAAAGGATTAGAGGGCCCAATCTCGGCTGGGCAAATGGATAGTACTGAATATGGATCCAAAGATAATAACAAAAATAATAACGATGACGAACATTTTTTTTATCATGTCCTTCCCCAAATCAAAGTGCATTACATTAAAATGAACCAACAATGAACACTTGCTCCCAGTGTAATCTGGTGATCAGTCATAAAAATTAAATTTGACAGCAAACATAATGGAGTCCTCCTAGCTAACTAAAAAGGTAATTTCTGGCTAAATTTGCTGCATCTCAGCTACTATTTCCCCATCATTAACCAGGATGTTTGTTGACTAAATTGGGAATCCTTATTTTCAGTGGGGTTTTGCTTTTTCCCCAGTTGTAGAACAGGCACAGGGAAGCCCAGTGACAAACAAGTAGTTACACTGGGATCCAAACCTGGGACCTTGATCAGTGCTCTCACCACTAGCACGCTGCTTTCTTTACTGATGTAGTACCGAAGTAAAATGATCCTGAAAATCTCAGTTACCACTATAAAGGTAACAGTGCGCACTGGCCACATATTTAGGAACCCTAGAAGGCTTTTTCACAGTCTCTTGCACAAAATCAGTAGCAACCAGCTTTTTCGTTTAATTAATGCTGAGTAAATCAATATGCAGAGGGAAACGGATCTCAAAAAGGAAAGTTGACAGGGCTATAAAGTTGTCTTACATCAATGATTGGATCAGAACTCAGAAGTGCAACACCTGTCCTAGACAACAAAATAGAAACACTTATTTTACTTAGCAATATATCTTATAATTCAAGCCTAATGATAGTATTAGCACACACAGTTATATACACAATCTGCGCATAAACACACACACACACACACGCTCCATATTGATAATTTAGTAAAAAGCAACATCAGTAAACATTTATAGTTAAAGTACCTCACGTCATAGAAGAAGCTGCTACTTTCACTAGCTTTAGGAGCAATTAAACAAATATTCTGTACTTTACCTATGGTATTTCTCCTGTAAATACATGCTGACAGAACCACAAATCACAAACCAGTTCCCAAACAGGTAAAGAGATTACAGTACAGTGAGAGTACTTGAGAATAGTTTGAATATTAATGGAATTTGAGCACACAATATTTATTTTAGCTAGAACAAAAAACATCATGAGAAAGTATAGTTTTATATAGCCCCTTATAAACACACTTTGTCCCCAATAATACACTTTGTCCCCAATGCACTTTAAACGTCATTAGAGTTAGAGAGAGAGAGAGAGAGAGACGGAGAGAGAGAGAGAGAGAGACTAAGTAAGGAAGAATGAACCCTCCAGCACCGTCACCCATTTCTCAGGGTCTTGTTGGTTATTCATCAGTTACCTAGGACCACAGTTGTGGTGGATGGCATGCCGTGTCATTTGTGTGGGACCTGCAGGGAGTGCCGTCATCATTCTGGCAGACTGTTTTTTTTTTCTGTTTTCTCCCCTGAGAGTGTCAATGTGCAATGGCACACATGTCTGTGTTGGTGTGCATGTGTGCTGGTGTCAATATGCAATGGCACACATGTCTGGGTGGTGTGCATGTGTGCTGGAGTCTGTGCAATGGCATGCACATCTGCGGTGGTGTGCATGTGTGCTGGTGTCAGTGTGCAATGGCATGCACATCTGTGGTGGTGTCAGTGTGCAATGGCATGCATGTTTGCAGTGGTGTGCATGTGTGGTGGCATCAGTGTGCAATAACATGCACGTCTGCAGTGGGGTGGATGTGTGCTGCTGTCAGCGTGCAATGGCACGCACATCTGCAGTGGTGTGCATATGTGCTAGTGTTATTGTGCAATGACATGCATGTCTGCGGTGGTGTGTATGAGTGCTGGTGTCAGTGTGCAGGGGCACACATGTCTGCGGTGGTGTGCATGTGTGCTGATGTCAGTGTGCAATGGCACACACATCTGCGGTGGTGTGCATGTGTGCTGGTGTCAGCGTGCAATGGTATGCATGTCTGTGGTGGTGTGCATGTGTGCTAGTGTTAGTATGCAATGGCATGCACGTCTGTGGTGGTGTGCATGTATGCTAGTGTTAGTGTGCAATGGCATGCATATCTGCGGTGGTGTGCATGTGAGCTGACGTCAATATGCAATGGCACACATGTCTGCAGAGGTGTGCATGTGTGCTGGTGTCAGTGCGCAACAGCATGCATGTCTGCAGTGAGGTGGATGTGTGCTGCTGTCAGCATGCAATGGCACACACATCTGCAGTGGTGTGCATGTGTGCTAGTGTTATTGTGCAATAGCATGCATGTCTGCAGTGGTATGTATGTGTGTTGGTATCAGTGTGCAATGGCATGCATGTCTGCGGTGGTGTGGCTGTGAGCTGGTGTCAGTGTGCAGTGGCACACATGTCTACGGTGGTGTGCATGTGTGCTGATGTCAGTGTGCAACGGCACGCACATCTGCAGTGATGTACATGTGTGCTGCTGTCAGTGTGCAATGGCATGCATGTCTGTGGTGGTGTGCATGTGTGCTGGTGTCAGTGTGCAATGGCACGCACATCTGCGGTGGTGTGTATGTGTGCTGGTGTCAGTGTGCAATGGAACGCATGTCTGCGGGGGTGTGCTAGTGTTAGCGTGCAATGGCATGCACGTCTGCATTGGTGTGCAAGTCTACTGGTGTCAGAGTGCAATGGCATGCATGTCTGTGGTGGTGTGCATGTCTGCTAGTGTTAGTATGCAATGGCATGCACATCTGTGGTGGCAGGCATGTGTGCTAGTGTTAGTGTGCAATGGCATGCATGTCTGCAGTGGTGTGCATGTGTGCTGATGTCAGTGTGCAATGGCATGCACATCTACGGTGGTGTGCATGTGTGCTGGTGTCAATGTGCAATGGCATACATGTCTGCGGTGGTATGCATGTGTGCTGGTTTCAGTGTGCAATGGCACATACGTCTGAGGTGGTGTGCATGTGTGCTGGTGTCTGGCAGGTACCCCTTCGATGGCCTCCACCAGGTGACACAAACAGCGGGACACAGAGTCCCCTCTCCCCATGGGAGGAGAGACATCCATGGGATGCTAGATCATGTCCCCCCACCAAGGGACCCAGTTTTGTTCCTGGTTCACTGGTATAGCAAGCAGTAGTGCTACTGGGCTGACCCCCACATCTCTGCTTTCTACCACTAGGTTACACTGCAGTATGCTCTAAGTTTTAACAAGAAAAACGTACACTGCTTTATACTAAACTGTACTGTATTCTACTGTACTGCAGTGTACTGTGTTCTGTTGTATTCAATTATACTGTACTGTACTGTGTTGCATTGTGTTGTACTGACCCATTTGTGCACAGAAATATGCTGTGGCAGATAATATGGCAGCTCTAATGCTGTGTGCTGTACTGAAAGGGAAAAAAACAGTTGTGAGAGTGATGTGAACCCAGCTCTTTATAAGGCACTGGTAAGGCTGCAGTTGGTTGGAGTAATGTGTGCCATTCTGGTCATTCACCACCAGACTAAAAGGATGGTGCAGCAAACAGGAGGAGTGTGATGCGGGGAACTACAATGATCAAGGGAATGGAGAGGCTGAGCCATCGGGAATGTCTGGAAGGAAAGCTGAAGACACTACCTGGTGCTTTGAAATCACAGAAAGAGCAGAACCAAACCACACAAAAACACGTATCCTGGATTTTAGGGGGGCAGACTTTGGGAAAATGGGGAGATACTTGAGAGGCATTAAGGGGATTGGGACAGGAATCAGGGGTTGAGGAACAGTGGGCAGTATTTAAAATGGGGATTACAAGAACAACAGAATTATGCATCAAGCAGATTAGCAAGAGGAAAAGGAAGAGGAGACCATTATGGTTTTCCAAAGAGGTATCAAAGAAAGTGAAAGCCAAAAAAGATTGCATTCAGGCAATACAAAAAGACACAGGCAGAAGGGATAGGGAGAAGTACCAGGAGAAACAAAGGGAGGTCAGTAAGGGAAGCCAAAGCTCAGACAGAAGAGCACATTGCAAAATCAGTGGGTAGAGGGGACAAAACCTTTTACAGGTACATAAGTGAAAAAAGAAAGACAAAGGGAGGGATAGTGAGACTGAAGGGGGAGGATGGGGGCCGCGTGGAGGATGACAACAGTAAAGCTGACATATTGAACAGGTATTTCTGCTCAGTCTTTACTGAGGAAGAGGAGGGCAATGGGTCTGAAGGGAGTACAAGGGGTGAGAATGGTGCAGAAATGGACACAAGTCCCTTTACACGAAAGGTCCTGAAGGAACTGGAAGTAATAAGAGCTGATAAGCAATGGGGCCAGATGGGTGCACCCCAGGGTCCTTAAAGAACTAAGAGGTGGTGGCTGAACCTCTGGCTATCCTGTTTAGCCGATCACTGGAAACAGGGAGGTACCCAAAGACTGGAGGACAGCAGATGTAGTCCCCTTACACAAAAGTGGGAACAAAGAGGAAGCAGGGAACTACAGACCAGTCAGCCTCACCTCGGTAGTGGGGAAGATCATGGAAGCACTACTGAAGGAGAGATTGGTGTTACATCTGGTTGTCAATGGACTTCAGGACCCAAGGCAGCATGGTTTCACCAGGGGGAGGTCATGTCAGACCAACCTTGTTGAATTTTTTGACTGGGTAACTGAGGAGGTGGATCAGGGGAGGGCAGTGGACATGGCCTATCTGGACTTCAGCAAGGCCTTTGACACTGTGCCACATAGAAGACTATTACACAAACTGGGAATATGGGTGTGGCAGGACAGTAGTGTGGTGGGTAGGTAACTGGCTGGGTGGCAGGACACAGAGGGTGGTGGTAAATGGCTGTCACTCCACAGAGGGAGAGTGACCAGTGGGGTACCACAGGGATCAGTGCTGGGACCGGTCCTATTCAACATCTTCATCAGTGACATTGCGCAGGACCTAGAAGGCAGAATTTCACTGTTCACTGATGACACAAAGCTCTGTAACAGAGTAGACACAAGGAGGGTGTAGACAGAATGAGACGCCACCTGCAGAAACTTGAAGAATGGTCAGGGGTTTGGCAGTTGAAATTCAATGCAAAGAAGTGCAAGATAATGGGGCACAAAAACCCTGGCACAATATATCAGTTGGGGGGTGAGGATATAGCATGCACCAAGAAGGAAAGGGATCTTGGGGTTATCATCTCTGATGACCTCAAGGTAGGGAAACAGTGTGACAAGGCAGCAGGTAAAGCAAATAGGATGCTGGGATGTATAGGCAGGGGCATCACCAGCAGGAAAAGGGAGGTCATAATTCCGCTATACAAGACACTAGTGAGGCCCCACCTGGGTACAGTTCTGGAGACCATACCTATGTAAGGACATAGACAGGGTAGAGAAGGTTCAGAGGAGGGCAACAAAGATGGTGCATGGATTGCATCACAAGTCCTATGAAGACAGGTTGAAGGAACTGAACATGTACTCCTGGAGGAGAGGAGGAGAGAGGGATATGATAGAGACATACAAGTATCTTACAGGGAGGAACAGGGTGCAGGAAAACACTATTTTAAGCGAAAAGATGTTCCAGGACTAGAGGGCATGGGATGAAGTTGGAGGGAGGACGATTCAGAGGAAACATGAGAAAGAATTTCTTCACAGAACGGGTGGTGGACAAGTGGAACACCCTGCCAGAGGAAGTGGTGGAGGCTGAAACAATCACGGGATTTAAGAATGCATGGGATAGACATAAAGGAATTCTGGAGGTCAGGGGTAAGGGGCAACAGACTTCTAGGAAAACAAACTGAACTTACAAGCTCAAATGGGCAGACTGGGTGGGCCATAGGCCCTTATCTGCTGACACTGTCTATGTATCTATGTATCTATGTACCTGGAAAAAAAGGCTAAAAGAAGATCACTTCACTTTTTTAAATTCTAAAGGAGTTGATAGGGTGTAACAGGGGAACTTTTTCTAGCCTGTTCAGGGCACTAGAACTGAGCAACATTATTTACCATTGATGTGGGGCAAGGAAGGCCAACCCTGTGGCGCTGAGGATTCAGGCGCTTGGCACCACACCTCACTCCAAGTCAGCAATCCGTGTTCGGAAATGAGCATGGGTTGCTGGGGATTGGCCGTGGTGGGGGGCCTAAGCATCCAAAGGACTTCTCGACTCTCCTGGGAAGGAGGGCGGGGAGAAGGACCACATGTTCCACTGAATGACTGCCACCAGTTGGAGGCCTGGTAGTAGGGCAGGATGGGAGCAGCAGGAATAGGAAGGTACTGTGGGACTCCACTGCGTGTGTGTGCCTCCACATGCACACGCTGATGAGCGTGTCCCAGCAAGGGGAAGAGCAAAATGAAGGAAAATGGGTAACAGGACAGGTGTATATAAAACCTGTCTGCTGAGCCCTCATCTGCTGCATTGCCAGGACCCAGGGGCCGGAAAACTGGATTTGAGCTTTTGGGCGGGAGGACAGACCTCCCCCTCCTGACCCCATCATGGTGGTAACCCATGTGGGTGCTCCAGTCCCCAGGTAAGTCCTGGGTTGATGCAGGCTGTTGGGGGTTGGTGGGGTACAGCTGAAGGGAGCCCCAGCCTGTCCTGGTCACAACAGGAGAATAAACACCTTTATTAACAAAAAAAAATGTGGGGTGGGTAAATTACAGGTAATGTGAGATGGGGCAAGGAAATTAGGGGTAACTTGAGATGGGGCAGGGGAAATTAGGGGTAATGCAAGATGGGATTGAGAAATTAGGGGTGATGTGAGATGGGGCAGGGAAATTAGGGGTACTGTGAGATGGGGCGTGGAACTTAGGGGTAATGTGAGATGGGGCAGGGAAATTAGGGGTACTGTGGAGATGGGGCATGGAAACTAGGAGTAATGTGAGATGGGGTGGAGAAATTAGGGGTGATGTGAGATGGGGTGGGGAAATTAGGGGTAAAGTGAAATGGGGTGGGGAAATTAGGGCTACTGTGAGATGGGGTGGGGAAATTAAGGGTATTGTGAGAAAGCAACTCTTCAGTCTAAGTGGTAAACCTATGGACCAGGCTCACAAATGAAGCAGTGCAAGTGGAGTGTTGAATCTTTAAAATGTGTCTTGGAGAATAATATTTCTGGATACAGCATTGTACTCACTGAGGGGGGACAAAGGTGGCTGTATAGTAGCCATGGCTACAACATATTATGAAGAAGAGATTTTGAGTCAGCTGACTGACACCATACATTACTGTAAATTGGAGTGAGATCCCACAGTGATCACTTAAAAGGGATATAGGCTTGGGTTTAAAAACTGCGTTTGATAATCATGTGATCCTGAGACACACATGACATCCCCAGTTAGGGTTATCATTTTATGCACTGCCAAATGTGCAAAGTGCAAAAGACCTCTCTGTATGACCAACAGTAGCAAGTAGCGGCTCCCCTTACAAAGCCACTGGTTAAAATGTGGGTGGCAGAATTAAAGCACTGGCCATGTGTTATCCATTGTTCATGAGAGATACAGGAGATATTCACGACACACACGGAATGCAGCACATTAAAAATAGTTGGTACCTAGTTCCCTTAGGTATCACAGCTTCATGTATGAACAGTCCATATACAGAGGGAATTGAAGCATTACAACGGCTGAGAGAGGAGGGGGTACTATCTGGGAAAACAGGCTGATACTGTTACTACTCTAATAGATCCAGAAAAAAAAGAGACCATCTGATACCTTTTCTTGGACCAGCATTGATGTTACAAAAGAAAATAGGTGCTTAAGCTTTCAGATTACATAGACTCCTTCATCAGAAAAATGACAGTTGGTTTGGAAGAACACACTTTCTTAAAGTCCTGACAGAGGGGATCTCAGGTTTTGTAGAAACCATTTTAAAACCACTTGTTATAGAAAGGGACAGCTACATTCAGGACACTACACACTTCCTGCATAAACTTTCTGTTTATAAGGACTTACCACCTAATGCCATATTAGCCATAATGGACGTAACCTCTCTCTATGTATTAATATTCCAAACACGGATGGCATTTCAGCCTGTCTTAAACACCTACATGAGAAAGGACAGAACATCGACCCTGAAGTGGTAGGGGAAACTTGAATTTATTCTGACATACAACAACTTCAGCTTCAATATAAACATTATGTTCAAACTATGGGAACAACAGTGGGCACTAGGATGGCTCCACGATATGCCAAGCTCTTTATGCCAAATTTGGAGAAGGATTTTTTAAGGCACTGCACACACAAATCGCTTACTTATTTCCGTTACATTGATGATTTGTTTATAATTTGAACTGAGGGCACAGACACACTCAAGGAGTTCCATCAGGAACTTAACAACCTTCTCCCATTCATAAAACTTTCCCTGGAATATTCGGCCACCAGTGTTAATTTTCTGGACACCACAGTCACCATTAAAGATGAGACCTTGCAGACACGCAACCCACTGGCAGACAAAGATACTTGCATAGAAACAGTAATCTAATCACCTGAGCCACACAAGAAAATCTGTACTGTACAGTCAGGTACTTCGTTATCACCGTATCTGTTCAAGTGAGGAGAGCAGAGATACACATTTGGTCACGTTGAAAGAAACCTTTACTGGGCAGGGGCACTCTTCTAGAAAATTTGACAGATTAGCAGAATGTGCAATGCAAGTACCAAGGGAACAACTATTTCAGTATAAAGAAAGGACTACCATCAACAGAATACCCTACTAGTCACATATCATCCTAACCTTGAGCGACTACGTAAAATTATTAAGGCCCGCCCATCAAAATTCAGTGAGGACGGGCCTCTAAAATGCATTTTTCAAGAACTACCGCTACTGTCTTTTAAGCAACAACCTAATTTAACCAACCTGATTGTTCAGAGTAAACTTGCACCAGAACAAAACATCATTAACACTAAACGGTACAAGACCCTATGGTCTCACCAGATGCAAGACTTGTGAGCACATTTCTACTTCCGATTGCATCAATTCTCCTCAAAACAGACAATTCAGTATACACGGGAATTATACGTGTGCATCTTGTAATGTTGTTTATCTCATTCAATGCAAGAGATGTCCACAAACAAGGTAAGTGGGAGAGACATGACAGCCTCTCCTCACCTGAACGACCTCACACAGACATACTATTAAAATGAAGATGACTGAAAAACAAGTGGGACAACACTTCTCTCAGTCGGATCACTCCATCTCAGATATGTCGGCCCTGGTTTTGAAAGGACATTTCAAAAATACACAACAGAGACAGGCTTTCGAGATCAAGCTCATTTTACTTCTCAATATGGTGGGAGATGGTATGAAGACTGATTTAGGTTTCATGACACATTACGCTACTTAAACTTTCACCTACTTCAGGAACAATGAATTGACGTATAATGGTAGTACACTGTGTTTTTGGTGTATGTTTTAATATTAAATGGATATACAATCCCTTTTAACTGGTAATCATTATGCTAGTTTCACCCTCCCAAAAAAATTAGGGGGTAGGTTGGTGGTATGGGGTAAAGCTTATATACAGATACATGTTCATACATGTACATGTTAGGTACAGTATCTCATTTACTAGGTTGTCGGTGTGGTGCCTGTTTCTTTTATGTGTACAAACTCTTGGCATCTAGTACATGAGAAAATGGGGTTATGTTGTGTGATGACTATTTGTTCACATACAAAATGGATATATGATTCCGTCTCACTAGTTATCAATACATGTTGGTGTTCCCGGGGGGATTCCCTTTGGTTTTGTTTAAAATTTCTAGGACTATTACTATATATACAGCAGATTGATTATATACTGACACATTATAAAATAATGAACTTATTAGGATACAGGATCTTAATTACTAGGGTTTTTTTGTTAGGTTTAATTTTTAATGATAATACTTGGCGGGAGAGGAGGTAGGGCGTGGTGGTGGAGTGTTGATTCCCCCAGTAGAACTGTTATTTAATAATACAGAATATTAGATATATACAGATATATGGCCATATTAGGATAACGGCATCTCAATTACAAGGGGTCTGTGTTAGGTTTGGGTATTGAATGTGCAGAAACACTAACCACTAGTTACAGAGTTGCAAACAGATCATGTTTAAACAGTATAAGTTGGAATATTCATGAATAATACTGACCGACTGTACACTGGTTTTAAGACATACATATCTGAATAGTACTTACACTGTACACATTTGGGAAACAGCTGGTTAATACCTAATTTATACTAGGACAGGTTGTCTTTAAACCCACTTTTTTGCCCAACACAAAGATACTGTCTGATTTAGAAGACTTTTAACATTATATATTATGTATTTTATCAGCTTATTTCAGCTTGTGGTTTAAAATCATAGACATTTACTAATGCATGCACAGATGCACAAATGTAGCGTTAGTATGTTTCATGGCTGTTCTTAGGAAGAAGCTTATCTATTCTGTGACATGTGACCCTGACATACCTTTCTTTTGACTGAACTCTGTTGTCTTTATATCGTCCTGTGCTGATTTTTAAAAAGCAGCTTAGGCCAATGGGATTTTTAACAATTTTTTATCTGTTTTTTATGTATGTATTAAGAGAGTGTATTCTTCCAAACAGTCATTTTTCTGATGAAGGATTCTATGCAATCCAAAATCTCAAGCACCTATTTTCTTTTGTAACATCTATGTTGGTCCAATAAAAGGTATCAAATCATCTCTTTTTTTTCTGGATCGTTTGTCACAAGGACAAATACGGCAACAACACAAATTACTGTAATAGAAAAAGTCCTTAAATATAATGCGTTTTAATGTTTCTAGGGAACCACTACTTACAAGTGAAAGGAACAGGTATTACACAAACTGTGTCTGGGAGCATGGGAGAATAAGCATATCAGAGACCAACATGAAAACGAGTACCATTGACACAGCAACCTATATAGGCACTATATCAATGACAGAGCAACTTATATGGGCAATATATCACTAATACCTTTTTAATGTAGTGTGGAAACATTAAGCAATTGTTAAAGTTTGTAAAATATCGACAAGCAAGCAATTTGAACATACATTTTTCAATATCTTATGATTTGAATTTGATTACATTTTTGGACATCACACTGACTGAAGAAGGAAAAACTGACTGAGGATCTCTATAAGAAATGAAATGATTGAAAAGCTTATTTTCATTACACAGGTTTCCAGCCACATTGTTGATAACATTCCTGGCAGCCAGTTTATAAGAGATAAATGCATCTGTAGCAGGGAAGCAAATTTGAGAAGCATTCCCCTGAAATGAATCTGAATTTTCAAGAAAGGGGTCATCCTTAGGAGATTACTAAAAAAAAAAAAAAAAAGGAAAACAGAATGGAATGAGTAAATCCAGAGATGAGATGCTGAATGTATATCTGGAACACAATGAAAGTAACTGAGCAGAACCTACTGATTCACAATATTGATACTACCCAGTGCAAAGATCTATACCCTTTTCAGACAATGCAGACCAATAACTCTCACAAAGGTCTGAAAGAACTCAACCCCTAAACTTTGTGACAACATACTCTGTACAGTTTAGTAGAATCTAGGAGCATGTTAAAAAAGATTGCCCAATATCACAGTCTAATTTCACTTTTAGTATCACATGTGGGGAATAGACCCAGAACTGTATATAGGAGAGGTATTATTCGTGATCAAATTATGCAAACTCTACAACTGTCTAGAGTAAGACAGATATGACAATTGGTTTCTCCATTGCCAAAAGGCAACCACAGGTCTGGCCAATGTCAATTCTGTCCTATAATTTTGGAGAATGATACATTTCAAAACTGATCCACCCTGGAAACATTTTGGATAGAAAATGGACCAATTGTGAATCTGACCATGTTGTGTATATGGCCCAATATACATGTAATAAAATATATGTAAGCAAAACAACTAGGAAATTTAAAATCTGGATATTTATTTATTTTATTTATTTGGAAGTGCTCATCTAAAAAGGTTCCACGTCAAGGTCATTATAATACAATTAAGGCACAGTAAAAACAACAACGAGCAACATACAGGGAAATAAAAGCTACAATCTCAAGACAGTGAAGCAAGTCTCCAAATAAGGCAAAAGCTACAAGAAGTGTTATGTGCAGTTACAACAGTATCGTAAAGATAGAGATGACTTCAGAGATCTTTTGAAATGTGCAAGATAGAGAATATTAATTAGAGTCCAGCAATTTGTTTAGCCAACCAGCAGCCCTTACCACAAAGGAGCACTGACCCAATTTTGTCTTCTGGAACGGCATATCTTGTGCAATCCTAGACATGCTCCAGGTATTGTACTGGCTAGCTACATAGAAGAAGCAGTTTCTAAGGTGGGGAGGGTTATGTCCAAGCAATGACGTTTTTGCTGCAGGCAGGTTTGCTACTTTATTCTGCTTGCTTGTGGAAACCAGTTTGTTTGTGTGTACAAGGAGCAGCTGTGGTTACGTTTGTCCACACAAATTGACAAGCTTTGTTATGGATCACATGAATTCTGTTTATCGCAGAGTCACTTACAGCTGAATAGACAGTAAGGCCTTAATCTATTCGTGACAGTACAGAACTGGATACGGTTAGACATCTGGCTTCTGCCCTGAGGTTTGTGCAGTTCCTATACAAGGCCCCCAGTCTCCTGTTACCCATCAGTGCTAGGCTGTCCACATGAGGCGTGAAGGATGTGGTATAATGAAGTATTACCCCAAGGTGTTTAAAAACTTCCACCTACTCCAGTTTTAGGCCCTTGGTATTAAAAGACGTCACGGGGGGTACCTTTTTTCAGTTGTGGGTAGGTGAAGTGTTGTTGTAGGTGTTTTTTGTAGCTGAAGACCAGTTTGTTGTTTGAGAACCAGTCTTTAATAGATCTGAAATTGTGTTGAAGGTTGGAAGTTAATCTGCTAATGCCAGAATTTTTGGTATAGAATACTGTTTCATCAGCATACAGTAGTGCTTTGGTGGACTGGACGGTGTCTGGCAGTTGGCTGATACAAAGGCTTAATAGGAGAGGGCCTAGAACATAGCTTTTGGGCACTCCAATGGAAACATCCCTGTCATCAGAGGATGCACTCTCTATCTTCACTCACTGTGAGTATCTAGTAGCTGTGGAAACAGGCTACAGTGTCTAGTAACAGTCTCAGACCCAAACTATGAAGCTTGCTAAGCAGTAGCTTGGGGTTTACAAGTCAAAGGATAAGCGAGCATATGAATACAATAAAAAAGGCTGACCTAGAAAATGCAGTAGAAATGCATGTTGTCAAATATGGAAGGATACATGAGTTTAAATTCATGGATTTAGAAAAGTGAGATACAATTTCAGGAGAAGGTAAGAGACTGGGATAATAAACTGCTACCGAAAGAGGCTTTCCAAGTTTTTAAGTTTGGGGCAGTTATAAAGGAAAACGGATTGAATAAGTGGTTCAGTCTCTGTCCATTTCTGCCTTGATTTTTTTGTTGGCTAGTGCTTACTTTATGCCGTTTTATATACTGCAGATTTAATTCACTAAAGTGCTGCTATATGTCAGGAGAAGGGAACAATCTAGTTCTAGATAAGCTTGAAGAAGCAAAGTACGTGCGCACATGGGCAGACTAGGTGGGCTGTAGGCCCTTATCTGCCATCAACATCTATGTGGGTGTTTGAGGTTGGACTTTTTGCTAAGCTGCCTCCTAGGTGAAGATTTACCATGAGACTTCGTCATCCTCAGGCTGCATCTAAGGCAGTGGTGTGTGGCCCAGATACACTGGGGTCCATCACTGCAGGTGCTAGGGCAGTTTCATGCATTTCCACCCTATCCTCTGGGACATCTTGTGTAGGGACATCCAGCTCCATGATGTCCTACCTACCCGTGGCCCTCTGACTGCACTACCACCTGTGGCCACCCAGGTGGCAGCATCGTGGTAGAGAATGGTACCCTCCCTCTCTCCAGAGGAGGAAAGCGTCTCTATCCTCCCCTCCTTGGCCAGTCCCCAAAGACCCTCGCTTGTTTCAGAACCCAGGCTGCATCGCGAGTAGTAATCGTACTACTGTGCTGATGGGCCAGCCCTACAGAGCTATTCATATAAAAATCTGAAAAGAAGTCAAAAACCTGAGAGTGAGTTCCCACAGTCTTTGTCTTCGGGTTTGTCATACATAAAATTCCATGTGAATCCCAAAACAAAGCACACAGATTGTAAATACAACTGACAGAGGAACATGATAATTGCAGTCATTGATTGTTGCTAACTGCTGTATGCCTTGATTGTCTCTATGAGAAGGTTGAAGAATAACCAGTGGTAATCAAATTAATTTGCTTTAGTTATTAAATTAATCACACCGCATTCATATTATTGATGAAGGAACAGCCTGACGAGGTCATCTTAACACTGAATTAACATAACATTAAATTATTTTCTTACTGTACAATGAAAATGAGTAATTCTACATTTCATGAACCCTTTGGTTTGACAGTGAAACAGATGCAATCATCAAAGCAATCTGCTGTCTGGTCTATTGTGCTTTGTTTTTTGTCATCATAGAAAAGCCAAGATGTAAATTTTAACCCATTGATTTGAAGCAGAGTCTACCTGTTTTGGTTACAGATCAAGTGAAGAGGGTTTTGTTTTTTTAGACAATGCAAGTAGGGTTAGCTGTGGGAAAACTGGTTTGAATTATTGTCTTAACTGTCTGTGGGGTAAAGTGAGACTCAACCACAGAAGCTCATAATTAAGTGTAATACAAATCAGCTGTGTCATGCTCTGCATTTTGGTGGCTTGGTGAGAATTGTGTGGCTTGGGGGGCCTCAGCTAGGTGATAACTGGAGGAGGGGGTGGGGCAGCAGGAAGTAGGGTGAGGCCATATTCGAATCTATCCAACAGTCTCTTTGTGTGAGTGCCTCAGAGTAGGAGTGTAGTGTCTACCTTAGGTGCATCTGCAAAGACCCCACAAGTCAGTCCACAGGACAACAGAAACATCAACAACGCAAAGGGATAAGTCTAGAAGATGGCAAAAAAACTGTAATTCAGTCAACACCCTATTTAGGGTAAGATGTCAGACACAGTAAATAATGGTGATTCAGACAGGGAGTGATTGGTATGGTTAGGATCTCCACATATAGGGTAGGGTAATACTGAACAGCAGGAAGTACTTATGAGACACTGATGGAGGGGAATCTTTAGGCAGTATGGAGCACAGGTACAGCAGGGACAGCCAGTTGCAGGGAGTGTGGGGCCCTCATCCCCTGGCTATGTTCAGGAAGATGGGTCACAGCCCCATCTGTAGTAGATTTGTGGAACTACAGGCACAGCTGGTAGCAGAAAGGGAAAATATATCCCTGCTTAATCACCAGCTGAGCTGGTACCTCCAATCATGTGTCACACCCCCATGGTCCACTGGGCTGAGGGACTGGAGGGTGGTGGGGAGGGGAAGAATGGCTGGAGCAATCACAGGGATGTTGTTCAAGCTCCTGCAACTCTGACTGTAAATCACTTTCACTGAAGGAAGCACATGTACTGGACTCCCTCGGGAGGAGGTGCCATGAGTCGGTAGGGTAGGTACAGTAGGATGACAAGGTGACACCAAGTAGAGGGAGCAAAGAGAAGGTAGCTAGGAACTTCATAATACTAATATACTAAAATGCCAGCAGAATAGGCCTAACGGTCTTTCGTGTCTGCTCGTTTGGTCAGCCCCCACCCTAGGAGCTGACCTTCCTGCCCCCCCTCTCTGGCTTCTGCCTTCCCAGCCCCGGATATTCTCATTGCACTGGTTTTTGCTTCCAGAACCCTTCCCCTGTACCTGTCCCATCTCCTCTTGAACCCCTCCACCATTTCTGCCTCCACCAGTAATAGCAGGGGACTCTATGCTTAGGGGGCTAGAAAAGGGGATGGGAGTGGTTAGATGCCTTCCAGGTGCATTGACCATCCAGGATATTGTCAGAAAAGGGAGGATGGTAGAAAGAAGGATGAGGGAAGATGGTGTGCTGGTAGACTTAGGTACTAATAATCTAGTGAACCAGTCCCTGGAAGTAGTCCAGCATAACATTTGGAGGCTGGGGGACAGCCTGCAAGCATACTCAGCTTCCCTGGCCTTTTCCGAGGTTCTTTCTGGATGGGGTAAGGGAAAGGATAGGATGAGGAAAAAGGAGACTGAGGCATTTACTGGATGGTTGAAGGGATGTTATCAAGAGGAGGAGTACTATTTTGTTTCATTTATTTTTTTATTTAACTCTTGGATGACACCTGTGAGCGGATGCTCGTTGAGAGGTTCCACATTAGATACATTAACACAAGAAGACACAATATAGTTACAGTAAATTATACATACAGAGTACAAAAAAATTCAACAGTACATGAGTTGCAATGGCAAACAGTTACACAAATTGTGCTAAGGCATAGTACATGGTATGTCAGCGTCCTGTGGAAGAGAGAGAGAGAGGCAGAGGCAGACTGTTAGGGGTGAGGTATGAAGGGGCAGTGGGAGCTGGGATAAGAAAGGCAGAGGGAAAGAAAAGAGCCAAGGGGTAGGGGTGGGAGGCAAGTGATAGTGCATAAGGGGGTGGGAGGCAGGTGCTTGGGCAAAGACTTAACTTGGCGGGTCAGGAGTTGGAAGTGCTGAAGCAGACTAAAGCTGCAGAAGCAGACTAGCGGGGGCACCTACAGGTACTATTGTCAGTGAGGTGCTGACAGAGTTTACACTTAAAGGAACCAAGGGTTGTGGTGCTGGCTATGTCAGGTGGTAGACCATTTGTCCACAGAGGGGCCCGATGAGCAAAGGATCACTAGGCCACAGTTATGCGGCATCTGGGCACATGGAATACTTGTGTAGTCGAGCTCCTGGTGTGCCTGGCATGTATAGGTGACAGAAGGCTCAGAACTCCTTGAGGAAGTAAGTTTATTGAGACCTTTTTTTGCGAGTAGGCAGGTTTGATAAAGTATTTTGTCCTTCAATTGAAGCCAGCCTGATTGCGCATGAAGCTCACAGGTGTGGGTGAGTTTTGGGGCATTAGTGAGCAGGAAGCATGTTTTGTTTAAGGCTGTTGAGAGGCATTGGAGAGCGCTGTGTCAGTAACGGAGCCATAGACAGCTAGGCCATAGTCAATCAAGGTGATGAGTGAACTGTTAATTGTCAAGTTCAGAGCTTCATAGGGCAAGCAATGTCTGTGCCTGTAGAGGATACTGATCCTGGTGTTAAAGGCTTTTACCGTGATGTCAGTGTACTGTGTGTAAGTCAGGGCAGTGCCCAGTGTGATTCCCAGGTACCAGAAATGGGGGACTAGTTTCAGGGTGTTACCAGAGTCATTCTGAATTGCCAGGGAATACCCTTTTAGCTTCTTTTGGGCTGTGGCGAAGAGCATGGTCTTGGTCTTTTTATAGTTCATGACCAGTTTTTGCTGTTTGAACCATTTTCCAGCTGCCGCGAAGCCACTCGGTCTCTGGAGGTCATATTCCAGCAGTGCAGGGTTGAGGTTGCTAGTAAAGGTCACCGCTTCATCTGCGTAGAAGAGCATGCGGTCACTACAAGCAGCTGGAAGGTTGTTTAGGAAGACACTGAAGAGTAATGGACCGAGTATGGATCCTTGTGGTACCCCTGATCTGACCGGTCAACTTTCTGATAGGATGTCCCCGATCTTTACTTGCTGTGATTGCAGACTAAGGCAGCTACAAAACCATGCTATGGTTTCTAGGGCTAGCCATATGTCTGAGAGCTGTTCAAGGAGGAGGGCATGACGGACCGTGTCAAATGCCTTTGATAGGTCAACAAAGGCCGCCTCTACAATGTGTCCTTTGTCAAGAGCACTATGTATGAATCCAGTAAATTCCAAGAGAGCTGTGATGGTGCTATGGCTGGCTCGGAAACCATGCTGTTCTGGGCACAGGAGCTGATATTGATTGAAGTACTCCACCAGCTGGTCAGCCACAATCCTTTCAAGGGCCTTGGAGAATGGGAGGAGTATAGAGATCGGCCTGTAGTTGTTTTGAAGAGACCGGTCACCACCTTTGTGTACCGGGGTGACCGTGGCAGCTTTCCAGATTTGGGGGAATTTGGAGAGGCAGAGGGATAGATTAATTATCTTTGTCAGTGGACCAAGTACTTCGTCTAGTATTAGTCAAACAAATTTTAGGTCCAGAGAGTCCCCACTGTGTCTTGATTTGCTGAGGGCTTTTTCAAGGTATTTTCTAGCAGCAGCTTCAGAGAGCAGTTTGAAATAGAAGAGTGGCCGGTTTGGTCATGCTGGGATCTTCTCACTGACCCCTGGAGCAGGGGTATTGAAAACGTTTGTCAGGAGCACACTACTGAGATCTGAGAAGGGAAGGGTCAGAGAGTTAGCGATGAGCAGAGGGTCCAAGGTAGGGACGTTCTCAACATTTAGAATGGATGGGGCTTATATAGGGTCCTTCCTAGTGATATTGTTTAGATTTGCCCAGAACGATTTGCTGCTAGTTCAGGTGTTAGTGAGCGCTTCCTTGTAAAATTTGCTTTGTGCCTCATGGACTGCCTTTGTGCACTCATTGTGGGCCTTTTTATACCTTTGGATGTTAGTTGGTGTGCCATGTGCCATGTGCCCATGCTGTTTGCCAGAGTTGGTCTCTTGCTTTTAGTTGTGCCAGTAGTTATGGGGTAATCCAGGGATTTACAGGTCCTCTGGTTTTTCTCTCTGTGATGGGAGCGTGTTTGTCACAGGCCACATTGAATTTTGAGATAAAGATATCTAGTGTCCACATCTGTGGTTCCATACAGGTCCGACCGGTCCTGCTGCTTTAGGTCATCCTTTAGTTGCGGAAGGTGGCCCTTTAGGAGTAGGCATTTTTTTACGGTTCTGGCAGGGGGTTTGTGGTAGCTGTTGTTCTAGAGGAAATTTACTGGAGAGCACAGTGAGACCTGTGATGTGGGAAGGGTGACTCAAGAGAACCCAGTCCAAAAGTGTGCTGGTGCCTGTCTTGTAATTGGTTTGAGTCGGTGCGTCCACCAGTTGGGAGAAGTGGATTGTGGCAAGGGTATCTTTGCTGGTGTTAGCAGCAGGTGAGACCCAGCTGATACTGAAGTCTCCCAACAGCATTATTTTAGAATTTAGGCTCATTTTGTGGGAGACTGGTGGGACTACTGGGACAGAAGGCTCTTCAAGGGTGATGGCCTTCACCTGACAAGAAGAAAAAATTACTCACCTTAGTAATTATGTTTCTTCTAATGGAGTCTTGCTGTATTCTGACTATTGCAATTAGCTCCAGCACTCAAACTGCCCCGGAGAGTAGAGGGTTATTTTTTAATTTTTTTTAGTTTAACCAGGAGTAGCACACTAAGCTGAAAGCTTTTTTACAGGAGCGATCTGGGAGCACAGGGAAGTTAAGTGACCTGCTCAGGGTCGCACAGTATACAAGTGGAAGCTGTGGGATTCAAACCCAGGTCTGGTCTGCTGGATGTCACCAGATGTGCAGCTCAGAGCCTTAAACCACTGCACTATACTGCCTCCCTGTAATCAATTGTGGTTAATTTCTATGCAGAGCATAGAACGTTGAGCTCAAGCTCGATTCAGACCTCTGTCTGCTGCACTTTGAAGCACAACTGTCAGATTCTTATGAGTTAATACTAACTACTATGTGGAAATTGTAAAATTGTTACTAGCCAAATGGCAACCAAATATTTTGGATCCCCAAAAGACTCAAGTCAAGAAATCCAAAATCAAAAACCAGGTAGTGAACAACTTAAGACTGTTAAATTAATAATATAACCCACTCCCCTCTCTCTAAAAGGAGGGAGTACCCAAATGCACCCCAGGGTGCAACACAGCACCTGCCAGCCCACTTCCCAAAAACAGGTTCTGAGAGGGGAGGCAGGGAGGGAGATCAGAATACAGCAAGACTCCATTAGAAGAAACATAATTACTAAGGTGAGTATTTTTTCATCAAACAACATGATATCTTGCTGTATTCTGACTATTGCAGACTACCAAGCAGTACCTCCATGGAGGAGGGAATTGAACCTATCTTGGGAACAGGCTCTGCAGTACTGCTGTACCAAACTGAGCATCACTCCTAGCCTGGATGTCCAGGGAGTAATGCTTGGTAAATGTATGGACTGTTTTCCAGGTGACTGCTTTACATATCTCTAGCAAAGGAATATCCCTGGCCGCAGCCAGGGAAGCAGCTGTACCTCTGGTAGAATAAGCCCTCAGGCCTGAGAGAGGTATTTTGCCTAGCTTCTCATAGCAGAAGTCAATACAAGAGACAATCCACCTGGCAATAGTTCTCTTAGTGGCAGGTTTGCCCTTCCCACTTCCCCATAAGTGAGAAACAACTGGAGGGAGTCAAACCTGTGAGCTTTAGTATGCTCAACATAGTAATTAAGGGCTCTTTTAACATCCAAACTACGGAAACTTCTTTCTCCTGAAGAAGAATGATAAGTGAAGAACACAGGGAGAGACATAGATTGGTTCAGATGAAAATTTGAAACCACTTTAGGTAAAAACCTCCTATTAGTTCTAAGAACCACCTTATCTCTATGGAATGAGATAAAATCAGGCTCCACTGACAGAGTTTGCAATTCACTAATATGCCTGGCAGATGTAATAGCTACCAGGAACGCAGTTTTCCAAGTCAAGTGCTTAAGCTCTGCTGAAGACAAAGACTCAAAGGGGGGTTGCGTAAGCTGAGCAATGCAATCTTTAAGATCCCAAGCAGGGGTAGGATCCTTAAAGTGGGGATTGGTATGAAGCAATCCCTTGAAAATTTTATAGAATACAGGGTGAGATGACAGTGAGGAAGGCTTTCCCACTGACAGAAAAGCATAAACAGATGACAAATGTACTTTGAGAGTTGCTGATCGGAGGCCTAAGCCATTAAGATGAACCATATAATCCAGAACTGTTTACAATTCAGCAGTGTCTGGGGATATATGCTTCTTGGAACACCAAATGCTGAAGCTTTTCCATTTGGAGTTGTAAGTTTTTTCTGGTGGCAGGCTTTCGAGAGGCTTTGAGAATATCCAGAACCCCTTGGGACAGATGCCAATCTGCATACTCTAACTCTTCAAGAGCCATGCCTTGAGATTGAGAGACCAAAGATTGGGGTACCAAAGCTGCCTGGCCCAGTCTGGAGCAATCAGAATCACTTTGCAGGGTTGTGACCATACCTTGACCAGAACCTTGAGCAGTAGAGGAAAGGGAGGGAAGGCATATAGAAATTTCCCTTTCCAGTTCAGAATCAGAGCATCCAGAGGGGACTGAGCCCAAGACTGGGGGACTGCAACAAAACAGAGGAAGTTGGTGATTGTCTGGGGCTGCAAAGAGATCTATCTCTGGAGTGCCCCACCTTGAAAAAATCACTTTCAACACCAGAGGGTCCAGGGACCAATCGTGATGACCCTGGGAGATCCTGCTCAACGTATCTGCTAGCACACTGTCCTTCCCTGGAAGATGGACTGTTAACAGAGAGGTCCGCAGAAAATAAGCTAGGGACCACAATTTCATGGCTTCTGTGCACAAGGCCATGGACTGAGTGCCTCCCTGCTTGTTGATGTACCAAATGGTGGTGGTGTTGTCTGTCCTGACCCGAACCACCTTGTTCTGCACTGACTGAGAGAAAGCTTGCAGGGCCATAAAGACCACCCTGAGTTCCAAGAGATTGATATCAAGAAGAGATTCCTGAGGGGACCACAGTTCCTGGGCTCTGAGAGACCCCAGATGGGCTCCCCACACCAATAGAGAAGCATCAGTGGTTAGGACCACAGAGTGAGACTGAGTGATGAATGGGACTCCTTGCCTGATGTTGCCCTGATCCTGCCACCATTGGAGAACCCAGATCACAGTCTGAGTCACTGGAACTAGTTTGGTTAGAGAATCTTTCTTCTGACACCAAAAGGCCCTCAGGTGAAACTGAATGTCCCTCATCTGAAATCTGGCCCCTTGGACCACTGCTATAGAAGTTGCCATGTGGCCCAGAAGCTGAAGGAGGTGCCTTGCTGGCCGAGAGACCAGAAGGTGGAATGAAGAAGCCAGCTCTGCAATAGCCTAGGCATTTTGTGAATACCCTTGGAGCTGATGTCAGGCCGAAGGGCACAGCTTTGAACTGATAATGGCCTGAAGGCAATTCGAACCTGAGGTACTTTCTGTGGGAGCACCTGATGGGAATGTGAAAGTAGGCATCTTATAAGTCCAGGCAGGCTAGTCAGTCCCTTGGCCTTAGAGAGGGAAGGATTATTTCCAGAGTCACCGTTTTGAATTTTGGTTTTAAAAGATGTTTGTTCAGGTATCTTAAGTCTAGGATGGATTGTCACTCCCCTGTCTTTTTTAGGGTAAGAAAGTACCTGGAGTACAGACCTTTGCCCCTGTGCAATATAGGAACTCTCTCTACAGCCTTTAGAGCCAGTAGAGATGAAACCTCTGCCTCAAGGGCAATGGTTTCGGAGATGCTCGCAGGTGGAAAAGATCTGAACCTCAGCTCCGGAAATTTCTTGAAGCTGAGAACCAGCCCCTGGCTTACCACCCACAAGACCCACTTGTCTGAGGTAACAGACATCCAGTCCTGGATGAAGTAAGCCAGCCTGCCTTCTACAGGAATTGGGGAGTCGACCCAGGCCGACACATCAGGGTGTCTGCTTGGCAGGAGCCTTAGGTTGAGGGATGGATGCAGCCCTGCTCATCCCCCTTCTGCCTCTCCCTCTGAAGAACCCCCTCTGAGGAAAGGGAGAAGAGGCCTGTGCTTGGTAGAAAGGCCTATGAAAAGGCCTGCCCCTGCCCCTAGCTTGCTGCCTTTGAGGAGCTGCCTCCCTTTCCTTGGCCTGTGCACTCCTATAGGTGGTCCTATACTCATCCATCTTTTTCATGTAATTCTCTGTCTGCTCCCCAAACAGAGAATTCTCCACCACAGGGAAATCCATGGCCTTAGCCTGGGTGTCCTGTGAGAGGCTAGTACATCCAAGCCAAGCTATTCTCTGAAGAGCCACAGATGTAGCCATGACTCTAGATAACACATCACTGGAGTCCACAGTCACTAAACGGCCGGTTCAGCCGAACCGGTCAAAAAATCAATTTTTACAATTTCCACAAGTTTACTTTGTCTAGTTCACTACCTTGTACTTACTGTACCACAGACAGAGATCTGAACCGAAACTTGTGAAAAATAATCGGTAAAACTGAGGACTTTAACCAACATTTGAACTGCGAGCAAAGGAGAAATCTCCAGAGCGACCGTTCAGTTAGGCGGAGTAAAGAATCTGACGGTTGTGCTTCAAAGTGCAGCAGACAGAGGTTTGAGCCGAGCTCGAGCTCAACATTCTATACACTGCATAGAAATTAACCCTATACTCTCCGGGGCAGTTTGAGCACTGGTGTTAACTGCAATAGTCAGAATACAGCAAGACTTCATGTTGTTGAAAGGGGCCCAATGCACTTGGGTAAAAGCTAGATGTCTACACAGGTGGATATTGAGACTCAGGCTGGGAGAACTACAGAGGATGAAAGGGAAAAGAGGAACTTAGTTAGGACTCCCACAGAAATGGGGGCTAATGGTGGCATGGAGGGTTTGGATATTGAATGCCTTACTTCCTCACATAATGACTCCATGTTTGGGAACAAACAAGTGTTGCTAGTGGTCGGCGGGGTGGGAGAGGATTAGGCATCCCAGGGACTGCTCTCCTCTCCCGAAGAGGGGTGGCCAGCTGCCTTGGCCTCTGACTGCCACCAGGTGTAGACTCAGTGGTAGTGCAGGTAGTGAGTGACTCATAGGGTCAGGCTGCAGCTCCGCAGGATGTGCGCCCTTCCATAGGCACATACTGAAGTGTTCCTGCTTCAGGGGTCAAAGAGGAGAAAATGGAAAAATGGAAGGACAGTCTTAAGGAATCCCTGCCTATACCCTTGCAGCCCATGTTGCCACTCGACCTCAGGGGAGACTGGATATGTTGGGGGGGAGAAGGACGTCCCTCCCTCTACTGGCCCTGCCACAGGGGGAAGATCCATGGGGACTTATCCCCAGGTTGGGAGAGGCAAGCGCCAGGTCACAGGGGACAGGGACAGGGCTAAGACCCTGCCGGCCCTTCCAAGTGGAAAAAAGCTATACAGAAAAGAGATGGGATTAGGAGCAGAGAGTGGAAGAAGCATATCTGGGGAGTGAAATAGATTAGGTGGAGGTGCCAAAGGGCAGGGTCTCAAAAAGACAACAGGGATCAGGAACACCAGGAAGTTAAGGAGTAAAAGGGAAGACAAAGGAAGGATGCTGGCATGAAGGGGAAGAGCATAAGCTGGAAGGCAGTCTGCCTAAATGCCAGGAGCCTATGAAATAAAATTAGCAAATTCCAGTTGATGACTTTAGATTAGACATCTTGGCCATTACTGAAATATGGGCCACCAGGAATAATGATTGGGACCTGGTATTACGAGGGTATACTATGTGTAGCAGGGATGGGGTAAGGGCATAGCGGCAGGCTAGCCCCCTGTGTCAGGAAGGCAGGGTTTTATTTAACTCCAAAAATTGATAAGCGTTTGCTCATAAAAGTGCTAAAACATTGTGAAAATGCACAGCACTTGCCTCACTGTGTTTAACAAACATAACACTTCTAGAAAACCTATATAAATACTTTCTTTACAGTTAGTATTGTCCCAAGAAAAAAACTGCTAATCAATTATTTAAAACCCTGGGAAAGCATAGAGGATGTTGAGGATAGGTCCATTAGAAGAGTGAATAAGGAGACAAAATCACTGTGGGTACAGCTGACAGTGATATCTGGGAAAAGATTAAGTGTGGGGGTGCTGTACAGATTACCAAGACAGAGGCATGCGGGGGATAGAGAGCTGGGGGAAGAAATTGAGAAGAGGGCTGCAGTGGGGAGTCTACCAGACATAGTCTGGGATATTGGAAAAGCTAGGAGCACTAGAAGTCAGGATCTGCTAAATATGTTCACATTAAATACTGACCTCCACACACTCTGAGGGACTGAGTTTTGGAGGCAATAACCCTGCCTTCCTCAGGGCTCTGAGGAAGACAGGGTTATTGCCACTGGAACATCATAATCATCACAGTAATTGAAGCGCCGTATACCAACCAACTCAGTCACTACATGAAAGTTTCTAAAATGAAACAACTTTAGCATTTGTACATGGGATGAACTGCTTTATTGACTTTACTCTTTACTGACTTTTCTCTGCTTTGGATCAACATCTCTGTCATTTTTGAAGTCCTGGCCAAAATGTGTTTTCACACTTCTGGTGCGGAATGAAATTTCTGTTGAGATTTGAAAATGTTCACGGGGTGGGGTAATAAGAAGGCTATGCTAAAAATCTGGCATATGAATACAGTAAAATTCCAAGGTCATGAGTGAACATTGCACTACTTCAACGTTCACTCATAATGTCACTACTTTTCAATATTTTGACTCCACTCTTTCATCATAGCCATTTCCCACACCACCTCATGAACGTGACAGGTGTTATTCTTTAAATCCTGGGCAAGATGTATTTTCACACTTCTGATACAAAATGATATTTTGGCCAATATACTATCTTGAAAATGTGGGGTCAAAATGTTAAAATATATATATATAATTATTAAGAACCTTTCTGTGTAGTGCCAGTCTTGACTCCAGTGGGTCTGCTTCATGATCCTGTGCTGGTGAACTGAGTTCAGGGGTGAGCTCAGTGACCCAGCTGGATGGGAAAAGGTGGGGGAATGCCGCTGCTAAGGGCATCCACCCCAGCCAGGAAAGGAATGCTGCACAATTGTTAGCATGGGCCCGGGTATCATCTAGTGAAGACAAGTGTCCTCTTGGCTTAGAGACCTGCGGCTCTGCATCCATGGGTGGCAGGGGGCCCTTTACAGTGGCTGACAGATGGACTCTTTGCCCTGTGCGTCTGTATCTGTGGCCAAACGCTGGGGGAGTGACAGGTTAAAAAGACTCCTATAGCATGAAAGCTATTTGTGGGAGATTGCAGCCTACTGCACTTAGCTGTGCTGTACATGACTCTACAGTCAACCACTGTTATGTTCTCAACCTTTTCTTCGCACCGTATACATACATATATATATATATAATATATATCTATAGATATATATATCTATATATATTTATAGATATATATATATATATATATATATATATATATATATATATATATATATATATATATATATATATATATATATATATATATATAGTTTGTTTACTGTCATCATTTCTTTCCAGTTACTGACCCCCCCATCTCACTTAAAACTAATTTTGGCTCCCCTTTTTTTCCTCCATCTAATACTTTCTCCTTCCCTCACCCCCTCCCCTTTTTCCCCCTACATCCTCCTTCCTAATACTGGCACATTCACCCCTTACACATTCACTTTTATTCACTCTGTTCTTTCAGATCTATTTGCCTCTTTACTCTCTCTCCCTCTTTTTCAATTCTTTAAGAGCAGTGACGCAACTGATTTATCTTTTTCTCTCTTTCCTTTATGAATTTATAAAATTCCTTGATAATTTATGAGAAAAAAAGAATACTTCTATTGAATGTGTTTTCGTAATGCTTTTATTGTCTAAAAATCATTTGAACATTCTGTAAAATGGATTTGAATTTTAAAGTCTGTATGTAACCTAGAAGCAGAAACTGAGGTTCGAATCCCACTACATCTCACCACAGCAATCATTTGTAATGGTTTAACACAACTGTTCTAGGCCATGACATGGGGGTACTTAAGGAGTGGGATTACACCAGAAGCCCACCTACTGACAAAGACTACAGTCGAAACACTGGGACAACTGGTGTATCAGCTAATTAGTGCTCAACACCACATCTTTTTACACTGATTTTTGATATCAATAAAGTCTACACTTTTGCTTACTACAGCTGTTGCGATTTGTTTGTTGAGTGCAGTACCTACTTTGCTTACTCTTGCATCTATGGCCACACGGAAGTGCATGGATCAGAGGGCCCTGCACTTCTACAGCCCACCAGACAGCCTCATGAATTCTTGACATCCGTCACTGCACTTCTGTAGGTGGACAGAATCTTCCCATGGTGCAGGCTCAAAGGGCAATGTGCATCTGCACCTGTTCATGCAGATCCTGACGGGACCTGCGGGAATGAGGATACGATTCCACCATCTCAAAATGGAAGGAAATTCATTACAAAAAACTTTGTTTATGCACCACTTGAGGTAAGCTGATGCCACAAAAGTAGAGAAATGTGGTGTTAGGGTTTCCAACCCTAACTCCTCATCCCACCCCCCCAAGCAGCAAAAGAGAAACACATTAGGGTTTTGGGTCTCAGGAGTCTTAGAAAATCAGTGGTGGGGTATTCACTGAGGTTGTCAGCCTAATGCCCACCCCATTCCCTGAGCAAACAATGTCACACACCATCTCCTTTCTTAATGCAGACAAGGCCCTGCGTGAAGAAAGCTACAACAGATTGTGTTGGCAACATGTGGCAAGGCATACTTTACCTTGGAAGAGTGTATCACTGTGAGGCACTGGCTTGGAGCTGTAACTTGTGCTTCATACTGGAGGCTACAGGCTGGAGGGGGGGACATTAGTGTTGACAACACCAAGGAAGACCCCACCACTGATCTGCCAAGACTCCGGAGTCACAAAACCCTAATGTTTTTCCGTTTGCTGGTTGGGATGGGGTTGGGGAGTTAGAGTTGGAAACCCTATGCCACATTTCCCTACTGTTGTGGCATTAAGTTACCCTAACTGGTGCATTAAAGTTTTTTTGCAAAGAATATTAATATGCGTGTCCTGATTAGCAAATTAAAAACATCTGCGTAGCTTAAAAACTGATCATTTATTGTCTTTTCGTAGACCATAAGATTGATGACTACATAATTTAAAAGCAATGAAGCCTGCATAAGGAACATATGGAGCTTTATTTGTAGATATAACCTATTTGAAATGATTTTGCCCTCCAAAGCTAAGGGGTGAACAGCAGACTAGGTTGAAGCTTTAGACTCTTCGGGCAACATATGGCCTGGTCAAACCTGGCTGGCTGTAACTGAGCCAAATACTCATTTAATCATTCTTTATATAATAAAATTCTCTAAAAATGAACTTGAAAATGACTATAATAACTAAAGACAGAAAGCCAGGGTTTCTGTCATCAAAGATCCAGGGGCAGACTACATCAGTTTGTGAGTATAATGATTTACAATGGTATAACATAATTATTTAAATAACATATTGATGCTACACACAAAAAATACATATTTTGTTAGAAACAGATCCAGAAGCAAATGGTCTGATACTTTTCATTGGACCAACATAGATGTTACAAAAAGAACAAAGTGCTTTAGCTTTCAGACCAACCAAGTCCTTCCTCTGAAGCTTATGACAGTCACCCAGAAAATCACATACTATTAACACCCAGATCATACATAAAAAATAGAAATAATTCTCATCAGTTTAAACTGCTGATTTAAACCATAACTGAAGACTGCATCAGAAAAACTAGATAGCACCAGTTTGCCTTTAGCTGAGGAGCCATTCAAGGTCAAATGTTACCAAAATAAGATGAGAACACTTCGAGCAGAGAGCTCCCCTTATATAAATTTTGAACGTCTGTGTGTTTTGAGAATACAGTCTAATGAAAAGCAAAACCTTTGGATTCAATGCTTACTTAAATACATGTTAAAATGTGATGTAATTGTAAGCTAAAACCAAACCCCCAGAAAATATATAATTAAATAACAGAAATTATGTACATATGGCATACACAGATACAGAGGATTTAAATTAAAGTTTACGTAGTGTGAGCAAATGTTACACACATTTAAGCAATGTAAAACCTATCTGGAGACATTTTTCCAACTTTTTTTTTACTAAAATCGAAATGTGCACAGCTTTTATAGCACCAAAATATTATCATTATTTATTTATTTAGTTCTTCTTGTTGACCAAAAAAGGGAGGCAAGACAATACTGCCTATTTTCAGCCCCATCCCAAGGATGCTGGGATAAAGAAGCAAACCCACTGAAATGGAACCACATTATGCTGATGGTGATAGTCTAGTGAATTGGGGAAGTCTGGCAGGGACTCCAACGAAATGTCCCGTCTCCTCTTCTGAAGTGCCATAGGATCTTTAACTTCCACCTGAACAAAGCAGAAAAGGTAGACAGGAACCTGTTTTTTTTCCCCTTATTTCTTTATGTTCCCCCTGCTGACTGGTCCCTATCCACCGGTCCCTCCAGCTCTGTCACCTCGGCATCTGCTGGAACTCACCTCATGCAGCTTTGGAAGTGTCCCGCTAGCCAGGTGCGGAGCCTGTGGTGGACCAGTGTCAACCTGCCAGTCAACTGTTTTTTTCTCTCCGTTTTTCTCCCCCCACCACCTGAGTGTGGCCGCGAGAGCGTGCAATGACACCAATGGCCGAGTTGTGCATGCTTCTGTATGCAGCCTACCAGATGTGTGCTCTGCCTCTGCCCACTACATTTCAGGACTCAACGTGCCAGCCTCCAGCCACCACCCACCACTCCCACTCTCCCCAGGAGAAGAGAGCTGTTCTCCAGATGCTCGATCCTCTCCCTCCCCAGCCAACTCCCGATGACACTTGCTGGCGTGGCACGACGTAAGGCATGATACCTCAGCCCTCCACACCACTGGGCCTAGAAACTTCGTTTTTTTTTTTGTTTTTTTTATCATACTATTATTTATTCTCCTCAGCAGAGTGGCCCTACATGATCTCCGGCTGCCAGCCCTGCACCCCTGGACCCGGTCGTGCGTACGGGCCACACAAACCTGCTCTCCCAGTGGGCCGGCCATTATCGCTCTCACACCCACCGGGCACGTGCCCCTCTTGGGTCTTTCCGGGGGTGCAAGGTGCAGCCATCAGCCACGAAGATTGCCCTCTGCATTTTTCCACATTTTCTCCCCAGTGGAGAGCCAGATGTGCAATGGCGTCTGCACACGTAGTGCTGATGCCCGCCGCGCTCTTCTCCCCTTACTATTGCACGCCACTTGTAGTGCGGGTGGCCTCTGCTAGTCGCCACTACAGGGCGATGCAAGCCCCACTAGCCACCCCAGAGAGAGGAGAGCAGTCATCGGACGCTCAATCCTCCCTCTCCCCTGCCAGCCCCTGGTGGCCCGAGTCCATTCCCAAACCCGGGTCACTGGCGCGAGGTGTGGCATCCAGCACCTCAACCCTCAGCGCCACCGAGCCGGCAGAAACTTAGTTTAATACCTCATCAGAAGGAAAGCACACCCCAGACAGAACAGCATCCCCCAGCACAGCACTCAGGTGCCAGCATTTATGATATAAACCTAATCCCAGTGCAGGATTACATCCCATGACTTCTAGACCAGAGGCAGATGTGCTACCGACTGAGTCACACTGACATATACTGTACACGTCAGTCCTACTTTAATATATGATGCCCTCACAAACATACTATAAACATGGAAACGTAGACAATGATGGCAGAAAAAGACCATTGGTCCATCCAATCTGCCTGTGATATCCTATCTAGCCCCAGGACCTACTGTCAATCCAGGATCCTAGCCCTCTCCATCCACCCCCTATTCCCCTCCCAGTTTCTGCTCTCCCAAGTAACCACTACACCCTTCACTCTATCCCAGCCATGCGTGAAACCATTAATGGTTTTAGCACCCACCAGCTTGGCTAATAAACTGTTCTATGGTTCCACCACCCTTTCTGTAAAATAATACTTCCTCATGTCCCTCCTGAGCCTCCATCCTGCCATTTTTTTCTGCTTGTGCCCTCATGACCTTGAACTGTTACTCATGCTAAATAATTCCCTGCAGTTCACCTTGTTTATTCCTTTCAGGAACCTGAAGGTCTCGATCATATCCACCACACCCCCCTTTCTGGTCTCCAGTCAGTACACATTCAATGCCTTGAGACACTCCTCGTAAGATCTGCCCTGCTGACCCTAAATCATCTTTGTCACCCTTTGCTGGACTGTCTCCAGCCTGTCCGTTTCCTTCCTGAGGGGAGAACTCCAGATCTGGGCACAGCAGTCTAAGTGAGGCCTGCCTCATCAAGGATCTATGAAGGGATAGTATTACCCCTTTCCTTCTGCTGCCAGTGCCCATCCCAATACACCCTAGCTTCCTGTTTCCTCACTATAGGCCATGTTGTACTGGCTTGACTGTTTGAGGGTGTCACTGATGGAAACTCATAGGTCCCGTTCTTCAGCCATACTGCTAAGTCCTACCCCATCTATCCAGTACTCAGTCCTGGGGTTCTTGTTCACACAGTCTGCCCCAGATTTCCTCTCCAATGTCGCTGATGAAGGCACAGGGTCATAATGTCACAAACCATTATGCCCCAGCAATATACCCCACTGCCAATATAGCACAATATATTGCCAGCAGCATAAGTCTTTGTTTTGAAGGGGGCTCTGCCCCACCGAGCTAAAATAACTAACTCGGGGGGGGGGTAACAGTTAAAAATCGCACAAAGTGCAAACAATAACAAAATCCATGCGTCGGATGTCCCAACAGAGGTCTTATCCCCTGCCTGGGAGAGTGAGAGGGTGCACTACCGCACATACACCCTTTCGTGGTTTTGCACCCTCTCGTGCTTCCCTACCACGTTGTTCCCATTGTGCACACTGTCCTGTATTACTGCCCTGGAATAGGGATGAGCGTGGCCAAGGGAAACTCCTGAGTCTAGTGGTATCCCTGCTCACTGGGCACTCCCTTGCATTCATTTCCATTATTCAGTTCTCTCGGGCCTGGAAGAATGATATTGGGGCACTCCTGAGATCCTACCACGATGCAATAAACAAGCATGTGCACTCTCAAATGCCAGAGCACTTGATGTTTACTATAAGTTCTGTCACAGTGCTTTTGTGCACTATAGTCTAGGATCTGGGGACCCTAATTCATCTGCATTCAACTGATAATGCTGTAGCCTCATATTTGTCTCCTTCTGAAATGGAATGTTAATCCTGTCTCACTCATTTTGTGCTTCACAGATGACCTCTCCATGCCTGTCAAAACACAGCTCTGCCAGGGGAGCCCTATTCCCCCTTTGTCTGCCTGGTATACTTTCATTTGTCTAATAAAGCAGGGGCTCTGCTTTGCTTAAAATGACATTAAGGCTGAGGTCATTCTTTTATCTGAAAGCAATCACCTACAATCCCTGAGGTACCATCAGGGGTCTGCATTTCCCTTGCTGGCAACCCATTGACCCTCCTAATAACAAAATCCCAGCGGGGGCCCACTGGATCACATCCTGCACACAGTCACTGGGTGAATGCACAGTCTGCTTGCTTGGTTCCTTCGCCCCATGGGTCATACCATCAGCATCACTTTGCAAGGGGTTCAGATTTCTTATGCCCTGGAAACAGATCTGCTACCTTATCTTGCTGCTTTAGTTCTCTGAATACCTCACCTGCTGTATTTGAGTGCAATGATTCTGCATGGGCCAGTCTCTGGGAGCAACCTGCCCCCACCAGCATCTCCCTTGGTGAAACTGCCAGAGCCCCAAGGACCATCAGGTCATCTCCATTGAGGAAAAACTCCCCTGGGGTTCTCATTCCCTCTGGGTAGGTGTCTACTATTGCTTTTCTATGGGTCAAACATTCAACTGACCCCCAGATCCTCCAGTGGCTATCTGTATCTGTCCCTCGGTGCCTGAGGTCCATCCCTGGTTGCCACCAAGGTCTTTCTTGATTTCTTCATCAGTGTCCTCCATGCCTCAAGGTGTCCTGGACCTCTGAAACTCTCAGAACCCAAAGAAGAACAGGCACCTGGCTCCAGTCCACACTGTGCAGTGGAAGCCTCCTCCCAATGCCACCTGTGCCTCTGGCTCGAGTCCTGCAGCCAGACACCACCCAAGTGAAAACTTGGACACCAACTCTTCCTGTACTGTAAGAAGACAGTGGTATAGGGGCACAAGCACATGCCCACTCCTCTAGGCACTACAGATGGCACCCATGATGCCCAAGGGTACCCTGGCACTACAGGTGCCCCTGCTGGCCATGCCATGCCTTTTACACTGGCAGTCCAGGCAATGGTGTCCCAGTCTGTCCCCATTCTGGCAGCCCCCAAGGGTACCTGCCAGGCAAGGATATCTTATGCATTGAAGTGCCCCCAGGCAGCTACAGTGGAGGGATTCAAGAGAGGGTGGGACAGGTATAGGAAAGGGGTAAAGCAGAGGCTGGTTTGCACGGGGGGGTAGGACTGGGGATGAAATAACAGTGGAAGGAGACAGATAGAGGCCTATGTTACCCAGTCAGGGTGCTGAAGCATGAGCAGACTTATAGACCAATAAGCCTACTCTGCCGGCATCTAGTATGTTAGTATGTAAAACAAAAGCCCCTGGTACTTGGAGGGCAACCTATTTTATCTGCCCAATAAGCTCCTCCCCCTGTCTGGCATAATGCGTCAGTCTCCATGGGCTTATTCTAGTTAACAACTACCTCCTTTTCCTGTTGCTGGAGGTTGTTACAGTAGCCCACATAATATGGGCCTGAAAGAGAAACCTATCACTCTGCAAAATACTGGAAATTTAGTCTGTCCCTTTAAATAGTCTATTTCATTTTGCATTTAGATTTGATGTGTAATACAAACTCATGTTAAATAATGCAACCATATATAATGGAAATTAGTCACAGTCTACTCCATTTATTAAAATGGTGTTTGAAAGGGTATCAAAAATAATGGAAAATCTTGTACAGTGTTAAAATCAGCAGAAAGCCTTATAACTCCAGATGTGACAGTGCCATGATGTTAATGCATTATTCACACAGTTACCCATATCGTTACTTATCGAAACAGCTGCAAAACACTCGGAGCCCCAAGTGCTGGCACTTGCAAGCCAGTAAATTCGAAGATAAGTGATATATTTTTCTGCAAAACCATGCAGCACTATAAAGACATCAGTGGTCCACATCCTGGACTCTTAACAACGCGCTAAATCCTACTGCTAAACAAAAACAAACAAAAAAAGCTTTTCATCAAACATTTCATTCCTCCCTTAACTTTCACAGTCAGAGTGAGGTGCCTATTAACTTATCAACATTTACAGGGCTGGTATCCAGGCTAATTTGCACTAGCAGCTGCTGCTAATGCAAATGATACCTGCTAATAGTTCAACAGTTTATCTGATGCTGTAACTAAGTGCCAAAACAACAACATACACATTGTGGTTCCTTTTCCCCACTGTAAAAGACAACCAACACTATAATATCACATCTCTGTATTGTCCTCTAACCCTACAAGCATTTATGTATTTTTAAAACATTTTAAAACAATTTATGAAACAAATACAGCTGCTCTCTGCCATTCTCTCTCTCTCCCTCCCCCTTCCTTTCAGGCTGTCCTCTCATTTGGATAACATCAGTTTCCAATAATGACCACATAATGCAAGTGTTATTCCTAGCAGCTGTGTACTGCTGCAATCTGTTTAGAAATGCCACAGTGACCATTGAAGAGAGAAGGAACAAGTCAAGGAAAATGAAAACATAATGCATAGCACACGGGCATGTAGAACACTATAGAAAAGCATTGTACTTCGATGTTGATTATAAACTCTGAGAGAAACATAGAAACTGTCAGCAGACAAGGACCTCCTGGCCCACTGAGTCTGCCCAAGTATTCTATCTCCCTGTTACCCAAGGACCCTAGGTGATCCAGGTAATTCCCCCGCACCCTCTCCAGAATTCCCTTGTGCCTATCCCAAGCAACCTTGAATCCCGTCACTGTTTTGGCCCCCACCACTTCTTCAGGGAATGCATTACACCCATCCACTACATTTTCTGTGAAATAGTGTTTCCTAATGTTTCCCTTGAATCTTCCCCCTTCTAGCTTCATGTCATGACCCCTTGTCCTTGACAGTCTCTTATTCTGGAGTATACTGCTATCCAGGACCTTGTTTATACCCTTTTGGTACTTAAAGGTCTCAATCATGTCCCCCCTTTCTATCCTTTATTCCAGGGTATACATGTTGAGGTCTTTCAGCCTCTACTTGTATGTCAAATTGCTGAGTCCGTGCACCTTTTTCAATGCCCTACCCTGGACCTTCTCTACTCTATCCACATCCCTCCTGAGGTACAGTCTCCTGAACTGGACACCATATTCAAGGTGCGGCCTCACCAGCTGTTTGTACAAGGGCATCACCACCTCCCTCCTTCTGCTTATAATAACCCAGCCTAAGCATCTCAGCATTCCACTGGCCCTCGCTACTGCCCTCTCACATTGCTTAGCCACCTTGAGATCATTAGCTATGATTATACCAAGGTCCCTCTCCTGTTCTGTCACTTCCAGTATCTAACCACCCACCCTGTACTCTGCTTTTAGTTTTCTATTCCCTAATGTAGAGAAAAAAAAATACAACAAATATGTTGCAGGTGATACCTTTTATTGGATTAACAAAATTCTTTTTAAGACTAGCTTTCGAGAGATAAAGCTTTCTTCCTCAGGTCAAAGTGAAAACAGCTGAGCAGTATGACAGATATAAAAGTTGGATGTGTATTCGAAACCTAGACTAGCAGTTTACAGATCAAAGCACTGCAGTCAATTTGCACCTCTTACAAACAGGAAGACTAATTTTCACTGGAGTGTGTCTGCTGGAGAGATCAACTTGTAAGATCAAAGGGCTGCCTAATTTTACTCTGACTCTGGACCATTAATTAACGCTTCTAAAAAGTCAAGAAATAAAGAAAATACATACCATTGTCTTAAGAAGGTACCTGGTAAAACAGCCAGAGGGTGCTGCTGTGAGGGTTTAAAAAGAAAATCTGAAGCACAGCTTAAGCATAATTACTGTTAGTGCATTAAGAAAAACAACATCTTTATTAAGCCCTTTTTCTTTAGTGTCAAAATATTGTATCATTTTTATTTCAAATGTTTGCGGATCCTGACTGTTTTTGAAGTTCCTTTTCAATACTCTGACAGTAAAATCACTGGTGGAGTGATCTGGTCTAGAAAAATATTCCCCTACTGGCATATTTTCATTTTTATGGGTGACTGTGAATCTGTGGTGATTCATTCTTGTTTTTAGTTCTGTCCGGTTTCACCACTATAGCAGCCTTCCTCACATTTTCGGCATTGTATCATGTATATTTGCTAGAAGAACAGGTAAACAAGTTTTGGATTGTAAATGTTTTTCCCTTGTGACTGACACATGTCTCAGGAGAGATATGTGTACATAGTTTGCAGCGAGGTGCTTTGCATGGTTTTTCCCTAAGCGCATGGTTATTCCCTAAGTCAAAACTTTGCACTTTTTGGCATTAAAGCTCAACTGCCACACATTTGACCACTCCTCTAGTTTGTGCAAATCCCTTCTCATTTTTTCTCCCCATCTGCAGAGTCTACTCTGTTGCAGAGCTTTGGATCGTCTGTGAACAGACAGACTTTCCCCTCAAGCCCTTCCGCAACGTCCCCTATGAAAATATTGAACAGGATCGGACTCAGTACCAACCCCTGTGGTACCCTGCTAGTCCCCCTTCCCTCCCCTGATGGCACTCCATTAACAATCACCCTTTTCCTTCTTTCCTCCAGCCAATTTTTCACCCATCTCGCCACCTCTGGTTACTTGCCTTGTATTAGTTCTCTGCCTGTACCTGACTGTAGTTCTCTGCCTGTACCTGACTGTACCTTGTTGATTGCTGTTACCTTGTCTCTGAATTGTTATTGTCTGTACCTTTGTAATTCTCCCGGGTCGCACCTGAAAATAGGTACTTGACTGTCCAGCGTGCTTACCTGGTAAACAAAAGCTAAATAAATAAATAAAACCCCTAGGGCTCTCATTTTACACAGAAGCCTTCTGTGTGGCATGGTGCCAAATGCTTTACTGAAGTCTAGGTGCACCACATCCAGTGTCCTGCCCTGATCTATCACTGGTCACCCAGTCAAATAATTCAATTAAGTTTGTTTGACATGACCTCCCTTCCATGAAACCGTGTTGTCTGTGATCCTTCAAGTCATTTGAATCAAGGTACTTGATAATTCTTTCCTTCAGTAATTTCTCCATCAACTTCCCCACCACCGATGTCAGGCTGACTGACTTGTAGTTACTTCCCTCTTCCTTGCTTCCTACTTTATGGAGGGGGACTACGTCCACTCCCTTCCAGTAATCTGGAATCACCCCCCCCCCCGTCTCTAATGATCTACTGAACAGATCAGTTAATGGTTCTATTAGCTCATCCCTCAGCCCCCTCAGTATTCTGGGGTGAATCCCATCAGGTCCCATGGCTTTGTCAACCTTTAGTCCTGCCAGTTCCTTTAGGACCCCCTCCACTTTGAACAGGCTGGTGTACACCCCCTCCCAGCTTTCCCCCTCTCCCTGATCTGCCCTCCTTCCCCCTCCACTGTGAACATGGAGCAAAAGTAACTATTTAGGATATCTGCCTTCTCCTGATCCCCCTTCACCCTCTCCCCACCCTTATCCTGCAGCTGAACTATCCCACGCTTTGTCTTCTTCCTTTCGCGCACATACCGATAGAAGATTTTATGCCCTCCCTTAACTGATTGGGTTATATTCTCTCCAGTCCTCACCTTTTCTCTCCTGACCTCAATTCCTGCCTCCTTTTGCCTTTCCTGGTATGCTTCTCTATCTTCCTTTCTCTGCGTCTGTTTGTATCTCCGTGACGCTGCTCTCTTTGTCCTGACCCTTACTGCAATCTCCCTACTGAACTATAGAGGTTTTCTCTTTTTCCTGACCTGTTTGATGCAGAGATTTGTGGTATCTACTATAGTCCCCTTTATTTTTTCCCATTTTTCTTCCACCCCTACAAGAGTTTTCGTGAAGCGGTCTCCCATGCTTGTAAAGTCCGGTCTCCTGAAGTCTAGGACTTTTATCTTAGAGTGTTTCCTTTCTGGTGCTGTTCTTAGCATGAACCATACTATATTATGGTCACTTGTGCCTAGGCTTTCCCTCATTGAAACCCTTCCCACTCTGTCTTCATTTACAAAAATCAGGTACCGTACTGCCCCTTCCCTAGTAGGTTCCCTGACTAGCTGTCTCATGAGTCCCCCAGGTAGGGAGTCAATGATATCTCCACTCCTGGCAGAGGCTGCTGCTGGGGTACTCCACTCCACTTCAGGTAGGTTGAAATCCCCCAACCGCAGCACCTCCCCTTTGTATGCCACCCTCTGTATTTCCTCCATCATAGCTTTGTACACCCCCCCCTTCTTGTGACGGTGGCATATATATCACCCCTGTGTGAATAGCATCCCCTTTCCCTGTCTCCAAGGTGACCCATAGAGCTTCTGCTCCCCCACCTGCCCAATGCCTAACTAGCCTTTATTCATCTATCACATAAAGTCCCCCAACCCCTCCGGTCGCCCCTCAAAAAGGGACTTCTAGTCTCATTGGGCCTACCAGGTCAACAAAATTCAATAAATAATAAAGACGTGCTACTTCCCCCCTTTTCTGCCTTCTTTGTCCTTTCTGAAAAAGCATATCCTGGTATGGATATGTCCCAATCCTGTTCCCCATAACTCCACATCTCTGTAATAGCCACAAGGTCTAGGTGTGATTCTACCATGACTGCTGCCAAGTCTGGGACCTTGTTTCCCAGAGTCCTAGTATTGGTGCTCATGACCTTTCATACCTCAGATCTACTTCTTTGTCCCTCTCTGTATTTGCCCCCACCCTCCCTTGCTGAGGACTTTCTCTTATCTCTCCTTCCTCTCTGCTGACCCTATATTTCCTACCTTCTTTCCTTACTCTCTCCTCATATCTTACTGCCACCCAAGTTCCTCTTTATTTCCCCCGCTCCTCGATTTGCTATTATCCCTCCCCTTGCTTCCTTCCTCCTGCTGAGAAGGTTATCTTGGTTTAAAAACTGTAAGTTGTTTTGTTTTAAAAACTGTAAGCTGTCCCACTGCTTTAGTGTGTTAAAAGGCTAAAATCAGGTAATTTTGTGATGGGAAAAGGTCACTTATTTGGTTCTCATAGCATGCATTTATTTCTGAAACAAATTTCAAATATAATAAATACATACTTTTCTTTTGTGTATTAAATTTTTAGGAATCTGCTGGATAACATAGCTAGCTTGCTGAACTGTAACCATCTGCTACTTTAGAAGTTTACAAGCCAACTATAATAGATAAGAAAATGATGTCTGTTCCCCAAGTCAGTGCAGCTGTTTTGTCATGTTGCGCCAAAGCACGTCAAGGCCATGGTCAGAAAGCATATAAACTGCGTGCATTATGGGAGTACTATATAACTTAGTCCAAGGATTTTCAGCTGGAGAAGGACATCTACTATTTGCTTATCAGAAAGTCTGCTGACTTTATAGCAGCCGCAGCAAAGTGACTAATCTGAATGAGTATGAAGTCTAGCCATTCAGTCAATGCTGACCATGGTAAGTCACAAGCAGTGACTGATCTTACCTGTTGTGATGGTCAGAGCACCCCAGTCTTCCAGTAGGCCTCTTCTTCACTCTGAGGCTGTATGGAACAGTCTCACTGCTGTCAAAGTCTCCTCTTTAACAAGGGCACAGACCTCCATACTCTGGTGACCCTTTTGTGCCACCTTCTACCCTTTAGTCTCCCTGCAGTGAGGGTCTCTGCTCTGGATTGGGGACACACTACTCTCTCTCAGAGACTTTCACTATGTACCCCTTTATCCAGGTAGCCTTCCCTCAGAGATGTAGTCATAAACAACTAGTTACCTTAGTCCTCAAAAAAAAAAAAACTAATTTATTACTAAACATTACAGCACTACTGTTTTAAGGTATTTACACTATTTAAATGTAATTCCACAACAGTACACATACGGGATCACAAAGGAACACTTGCACACTTGCGCAGTTGAACACTTGTATCTTCCCTACCGGTTACAAGGTTTTCTCACCTCACTACACACGCTACATCATGTTTCCTAAAGTCTCACTCTACAGACACACACTCTGGCTCTCTCCGTTGGACCCACTCACATAGATACTCTGTGAAAAGACCACTGGAAGAACTGGGTTGAAGAATTTAAACCTTCTCCATCTCTCTCTCTCTCCCCCTGGTGCCTTGGTAGAGCAAGCCTGTGATGTTACTTGTCTGTATACAAATTCATCCAACTGGCTGCAGCTGCTTCAGACCTGGAATTTTGGGTGATGCCTACTTTGCGATATTATATGTCTGCTACATAAAGCTACCAACCATCCTGATTTTCCCTTGACAGTCCCGATTTTAGGTAGCATGTCCCGGTGTTATCACAGGTTTTGCAAAATCTCACTTTTGTCCTGGTTTTCGCTGGTTGTCTCATTTTTGTCCCATTTTTTTCATCTGTCTTTTGTTTGTGCCCAGTGACATTCACATTTCAGCACCACTGTGGCTCTACTCGAGCTGGACAGCAACTTCCACTTGCATCTACCCATGCTGCACCATGAAAGACGCCGCAGCGGTAGTTAGATGGCAAAGGGAGTGCCATAAACACTTTCCTTCCAGGTTAGACTGACTTGTGCCTCTGACAGGGCAGGTGCCTAGGGGCATACGGTTCTGATTTGTACATCTTGTGCACTTCAGAGACAGCCTTCCCTGAGTCCTGTAGGCCAGTGATAACATTCTCAGCCTACTGGCCAAAGAGCACTGAGCCCTGGAATGGCAGGTCCAAGATTGTGTCCTGCAGGTACTGTCGGAACTTGGAAACCCGAAGCCATGAGTGTTGTCTGAGGCATACACCGGAGGCTGTGGCTCTAGCTGCTGTATATGCCGCATCATATGAGCAGGTGAGAACATTCTTGCCCACATCTGCTCCTGACTGGAGAACTGCCAGAAGTTCTAACTTATCGTCAGAATTTGGCTGTGTCTTAACAAGGTCCATAGCCTTCTGCCACAGGTACTTCTGGTACATGACCATATGAGCCAAGAATTTTAGAGACCTGATAGTACAGGTGGAAGAGGAGTACACCATTCTCCCAAACTGGTCAGTCTTTTTTGATTCCTTATCTGGTGGCTGGTAGCTAGTATGCTTAGGCTGCTGTGACCTGCTGTGAGCAGTTATAATGACTATGGAGTCTGCCCAAGGCTGTTCACTGAGGTGGAGCTCATTTCTGGGGGTCATGTATAGGCGATCCATCTTTTTGGGCACCACAGAAATAGTCAAAGGATGCTTCCATGCCAGCTTTGTTACATCCTGGAATGGCTCTACCAACGAGGGAATGACCAGTAGTTTCAGGTCAGCAGCCCACAGAAATTTTGCCAAGTGCCTTCTTTCTGAGTCCAATTCCTCTGTTTCCCACTGGTTGAGAAATTGGATATGCCTCATAACCTCAAGGAAGGTGGGATCATCAGGTGGAGACCTGGGTGAATCCTTCCTCAGATTTGGTGAAGGCAGAGGGAGGTTGTCCTCAAAAGAGTCATAATGTGAGGAGAAACCACTGCAGTCACCTGACGGCACAGAGTGATGGTCCATGGACCTACGCTGGTGTTAGGAATGACATCCACTTGACCGGCTCCGCCCATGGGAATGGCAGTCGCTGGACCTACTCCACCTGCAAGAGGAAGACCTTGAAGATGGGTGACGTCTGTGTTTCTGACATCCTTCAGAGCCCCGATCTGAGCCACCTGGGATTGGGTGGTCAGGCATCAGGGGGTGGTGATGGAGTCCTTTGGGGAGGCATAGACTGTGGCTGTGGAATGGCTGGTGATGACCCTGTGGGTTCAGGTTTTTTGGCAGCAGGACAACCTCAATGGTGTTCCACAACTGGAAAAGAGTGCCCCTTCTTCTGCCAAGGGGACCATTGAACATGATGGCTGGTCTGGCGTCTGGTTGGTTGATCCCAAAGGGGATGGTGCCAGGCCTGGCATCTGAGGGGTGTCCAGGGCCCGACTGCCAATTGGCAAATTATGCAGCATCTGGTCCTCTATCTGAGCATCGGACGCTCTGGCCTTGGCTGACGACTGGGTGTCAAGCCCTGTGGTCGTGGGGTTAATGGGGCCAGACATCAGATCAGTGGTCATCAGAACCTCTAGCGGAGTCTCCTGCTGCCCTAGTGAGGCTGATGATGGTTTGGAGACTAACATCTGGTCTGAATCCAGAGTGATGGACATAGACAATATCAGAGGCTGTTGTTGGTCCGACAGGACAGCCAACAACAATGTCAGTGTGGAGAGTGCTTCCTGAATGTGCTCATGACTCTGGCACCTGTCGTGGTCATCAATGTTGGCTGACAAACCAGAGGACAAGGCCTTACTGACGGCAGGGCCCAAACAGATGCACATTGAGGTAGAAGAAACAGAGAACAAGTCCTGGGCCTTAGACTCTAATGTCTGTTTGTGGGGTCTGATGGCCACAGACAGTGAAGACAGCCTGGGCAGGCCCTTGCCTTGAACCTCCACCTGAGGCTTGGGTTGAGGTGGATGTTTTTTATTGGTCAAAACCTTAGGAAGACTAGCGACCCTGGGGGTAGAATCCGACCTCCAGCCGGAGGCCTTGGAGCCCTTGTGCAGGGAACAGGACCACCAGTCTGATCTGGACCTGTCCTTGTCTGTCCTGTAATGCTTCCCTGAGTGCTTCTTCTCATTGGGGGAGGCATTGTGGCTGGAGGACAAAGAAGAGCTGTGCCCAGAGTGAGACTTTGGCATCGCAGCCACTTGTTGCTCCAGTAGGTGGATCTTCAGCATCTTCAGGCAGCGGATGTGGGTGCACTTGTTAAAGCTGAGGCAGTGAAGGCAGTCATCTGACTTGTGTTCCGGTCCCAGGAACAAGAGGCAAGTTGAATAGCCATCTTTGGCCGGAATTTGTTTGCTGCATGCACACTTAGTCTTATGCCGTGGTGTGGAATTGGAAGACTTGTCATACATAAAGAGGTGATCACCGGCCCGCCGGCACAGTGGTTGGATTTCCGCTTGCAACGCCAGCAACCCGGGTTTGGGAATGAGCCCAGGTCTCTGGAGGCCCGGCTGGGGGAAAATGAACTGAGCATTCTAGGGACAGCACTTCTTCTCCAGGGGGAGGGTAGGGGACTGGTCCGGTGCCTGCTGGCTCCTAGCGGAGGCTGGGAGTATCACAGGATGCACGGCCCAATACTAACTGGGGGAGGAGCGGACGTCGGCATATGCCGTGACGTCACTACGCTGCCCCCAACAGAAATCCAGGAAAATCGCTCGCTGACCCTCCGGATGATGGCTCTCTTGTTTCCAAAGGGCCTCCAGCGCCTTCCCGGTGCCTCCTGTTCCCCAGCAGCATCCCCGGGCCCTAAGAAGGACGTGCTGGGGCTACCCTCCCCCCAGTGCCTTCCCCCTCGGAGGAGAGGGATCCGCCCGATGAAGGGATACACCGGGATATCCTGGGGGTTGGCTGCGACCTGGGGACTAGAGGAGGGCCGGGCAGGGGCAGGAGAGGTCAGGGGGAACTTGGCAGAGCCTGAAGGAGTGGAGGACCAGCGAGCACGGGGGCGTAAAAATAGATAATACAAAAAAAACAAAGAGGTGATCAAATAACTAAAAGAAATTGAACTGTGAAGAGTGTCGAGAAAAAATGGTGGTTGACAGTACCATGGAGCTGAAATGCAGGGTCGACGGTGGGAAAAGAACTGAGGTGATGTTGGGGGACCGTCTCCTATGTACTGAGGATGATGTCGGGGGCGGTCCTCTGTCTTGGACTGCTACCTAGAAGTTTTCCGTGGGGTCCTAGTGCCTGGCAGCATAGTCCTAATGGTTACTACCAGCTGCAAGAGCTCTATCTCGAAGTGAGATCTTTATTTTATCTTAAATGTAAGCCTTAAAATGCACCACAAAGCAGCTAAAACCACAGAGCTTCTGGGGACCTTGCTGCCACCAGACCCCTGGCTTTTTACAAAACATTTTTGCGCACTACGCACACAACATGTCCTTGCACTCACTAAAGAACCCCCAAAAAAAAATTCCTGGTAACAGCCCTGTGATATAGCTAAATTCTGATGTACCTTATTATTGATGCGCCTGCTGCACCTGTTGTTTTTATGTTGCAGCGTACTTTGTCAATGGCACCTTGGTCACATATTGTACTGTAAAGCTTCTGCTCGAGTACTGCACTGTGAAACTCTAATACTTCTAATGCCATTATTTCTTTGCTATTTTTGTACTCCACTGTGCCTGTAACTGTACTTTCCCAGGTCAGGACTGAAAACAGGCATTTTATTGCCTACTGAACTTACCTAGTAATCAATCAGTCAACAAACAAATAAATCAATACATACACCGACAAATACATCAATAAATGTACAGTAAGATCCTGCTTACAGCCAGGTCTACAGGTCAATGGGACGGCAGCACAATGAAGGCAAGTCACTTGTTTAGTGTATCGCAGTGAGTATTTGACTGGTGGAATTCAAATCAGTGTCTCCAGGTTCACAGTTCGTTGCTCTAATGACCAAGCTACATATAAGCTCTTTATGGACACAACAAAAATAACTAAAAACGTGTTAGTGCTGTAGCATACTGAATTCCTGAACTGTGGTACTTATGGCTTTTGCTTCCACTAAATAAAATGTGTGAACGTTGCCCTTTTTTAATGGAATAATAACAACTGTTGGAACTGACCTTTAAATATGATCTATGCGTGTCTCTGATACGCTAAGACACAGGCCTCCTAAATCCACTTTTACAAACTTATTATCTCTTCATTTGCTGGAATAATTATGAACTTATCAGTATTCAGAAACATAAACAGCATTCCTGAGCTGTGTTTGCACATTTAGCCGCATAGTAATATCATTTGGCTTAACTGATCGTAACAATAAATTGACACTGTTTATGACACTATAGGTACGTCAGTATAAACAGTAAAGTCCAAGAGCATGAGAGCTGCAGGAAGGATTACTATGTATACGAACAAAGTATAAAAAAAGAATGAACTTGATTTTTTGTAACTAAATACGTTTCTTAGATTTTTTTTCAGCATTATTTTGGTAACAATCATTTTGAGCTATGACACCATGAGTTTCCAATTAAATCTGATAAATAACGTTTCCACTGATGCATACTGAGGAAGGTGACTCCTTTAAAGGAAAAGTGATAGCTCAGCTTTATGTTTTGTTTCGTTTTTTTCATTCAGCCATACAGTATGGTATGGGAGAAAAATCAGGGTTTGACAAATTCTCATACTGCAAGAAACTGTGTATAGTGCAATGTGAAACAGAGAAACGTAAGACAATGTCAGCAGAAAAAGACCAGAGGTCCATCCAGTCTGCCCAAGTTCTCTATAATCCCTGGAACCTACGTTTTCTCCAGGATACTAATCCTCCCTGCCATCTCTCTAGTCTCCTCCTAGGTCATGTTGCCCCCGGTAACCACTATTGCCTTCATTATGTCCCAGCCCTGGTTGAATCCCCTGTTTTCACACCCACCACCTTAGCAGACAGACTGTTCCAAGGTTCTACCATCCTCTCCATAAAGCAGTACTTCCTCACATCCTTTCTGAACCTACATCCTGTTAATTTCCATTCATGTCCACATGACCGAGAACTGGTATTCAGCCTAAATAAGTTCCTCGCAGTTCATTTTGTTAATTCCTTTAAGGAACTTGAAGGTCTCTATCATGTCTCCCCTCTCCCTGTTGGTCTCCAGTGAGTACAAATTGAGTTCCTTAAGGCACTCCTAATAGGATCTGCTCTGCTAGCCCTGAATCATTACTGTTACTTTACACTGCTCTATCTCCAACCTATCCTTATCTTTTCTGAGGTGAGGACTCCAGAACTGGGAGCAGTATTCTACATACCTGTCACGCTTTTGTCCCCCAAATGTGGAACATTGCTTGTCAAAATGTGGAACAAATGGGCAAAATGTGGAACACTTAATCAAATGTTTACCTAAGAAGCTCAAAACACTGTTAAAATGTTGCATTTATGTTCAGAAAGTCTGTTATTAATTGAATAATATATTTTTTGCATCATTTACTATGAATTTTTACTTTAAAATATTGACTTTGAATGTGGAACAAGTCCTCACAGTGTGGAACAGGGAGCTTTTGTGAAGTAAAATAAGGAACGTTCCTCCTAATGTGGTACAGTTGAGAGGTATGTTACTCTAGGTGAGGCCTCAACAGTGATCTTTAGAGGGAAAGTATTACCTCTTTTCTTCTACTATCATTACCCTTCCCAATACAACCCAGCATCCTGTTAGCCCTGCTGTAGGCCCTGTTGCACTGACTCGATTGCTTCAATGAGTTGCTAATGATAACCCCGAGATCCCGTTCCTCAACTGTAGTGCTAATGTAACCCCTAGGTGGCGCTGTCCCAAGGACTATTACCCCTGCCTGCTTGGCTAGTAGCAGGTTAAGGGGCCTGAGTTCAGAAACGGGTGCCTCCACCCGGAGGTCAGGGTTGGTAGTGGTCAAGCTAATCTGAGCACAGCCCTCCGGGACACTGTAACCCCCCTCTTTCCTTACTAGTGGCCAGAACAACACACAATAATCACTTTCACAATACCCGATACACCACACAAGTATCCACACTGTTTGCACTTACCACCAGGGCTTACCTCTGGCCCAGCCCTGGGAACCCCTGTAAAACAAGGTTATACACAGCAAATAACAGCAGTACAGTACTCTTGCACAAACTGGAACCACAGTCAGGGTAAATGCAACAAAGAGTTAGATCTGATTTATTTAAGGGGCTTGAACAAGGGAAGGGCATAATCAGGTTAATTTGCTTAAAGGCTCTATCAATCAAACAGTTATGCATGCACTTCAGGGTCCATAAACAGTCACACACTCTGGGTACCCAGACGGAGAATGGTGGGCTAGCCAGGAACGTTGCAGCTGGTTGGGGCCATGTGATGGAAGAAAACAACATGCACAACACACACTATTTGTAATCCAGAGCTAGAGGGCTCAGTTCGTGAAAAGAAAACAAGACAATCAGATGACACACTTTTAGATTAGGCTGTTGTTGCAGGGAGCTACCCTGATGATTACTCACAATACCCAAGACTGGACACAGGCTGGATGAAAATCGAGACAGCAGGTGGTTAATCTGGAGTGCCAGGAGAAGCAGGGCCCATACGATTCACAGAGGTGTCGTTCTTGTTCAAGCGTGGAGTAGGGGGCTGATCCCCAGGCAGGGCTCTCGTTGGTGGCTTTCTCTGTGCAGTGGGGTAGTCTGGCAGGGCCAGCTTGGCATGGCCCAGGCTGAATGCAAATGAATGCGGATTCAGTCCGATTAGGCTGGATAAAGCTTCCAGCAAGCAGAACACAATTCACACATTGGGGAACCAAATCACGATCCACTTTCAATACACAGCACATTTACATGTAAAGGATTCTATGGCACCAGCAAGCAGAGCACCGTTCATACAGTGGGGAACCAATTCACGACTCACTTTCAATGCACAGCACATTTACGTGCAAGGAAATTCTACTGTACCAGGCAAACCACTCTCTGGTCACAATCGCAAAGTCTCTGCACAAACCGGGGATTCAAAAGCAGCTGGAAATCCTGACAGGCCAATTGCATTCAGCAAATCTTCGGTCTTCTTCAGGTTAAAGCCTGGTCACAGTCCAGTGGCTTAAATAGTCCCCACAATTCGAATTCAGTCCGAATAAACTCTATTTTCCCTCTCAGGGACAGAAGGCAGACAGGCAGGGCAAAACTCAGCCCTTTCACAGTTCTCCCATGCAAAACTACACAGAACTGCTGCTCAAAATCACTTGAACTGTTACTTCTTCACTTCTCAGCTGAAAACTGAAACTAGCTGCAGCAGCCTGGGAAATTCCCCAAGATCCAAAAGGTTCGGTTGGCTGATCCTCCTGTCAGTCACAACAAACACTCCCCCTTCAGGTGCAAAAAGACCAAAACTACAATTCCTACAGATTTTGACTCCAGACAGCTCCTGTAGTCTGGCTCCATTTTAGGTCCCACCAGTACTGATTGGTCCAATTGGCAGTCCAGGACCAAGATAGTGGAGATAAACAAAAGAGTCATTGCTGCAAAGAAGGCAGGTTAGACAAACTGCATTATCATTATCATTCTAAATGATTTTCAGCAAGTAGTTCCATCTTTCAACAGAGCTCCCTCTCAGATTACTTATGACTGCAATCCAGGCAGCTCTTAAAGAGACAGTACACAGAGGCTATACAGGCACTCTCTGGCAATCACATTTAAACTGCTAAAATGCAGGACACCAGCCTGGCAGTGAGCATTAGGCAAGCTCGAGGAAGACTTTTCGGGAACCCCCATTTGTAGGGGGGTTACACCAAGTCTCTAGCCTTTGTAGGTCTCTCTACATTTCCCTTATTCCCTCATCACTATCCACACTCACATATAGTTTTGTGTCATCTGCAAAAAGAGACACAACCTGCCCTGGATTCCTTCCGCAGTTTCACTAATGAACATGTTCACTAATGAACAAAGTTCAGTACTGGGGCCACTCCTGTTCAATGCCTATGTCTCGGATATAGGGAGGGGGGTTAGGAGTAGGTTGAGTCTCTTTGTGGACGATTCCAAGCTGAGCGCACTGGTGGATAGGGAAGAAGCAAGAGAGACAGTCCAGGGGGACCTGGATACCCTGGAGGGGTGGTCAAGGAGGTGGGGATTGAAATTTAATGCCGGGAAATGTAAGATATTTAATTTGGGGGTCAAAAACCCGGGATATGTTTACAACCTGGGGGGGTCACAATGCAAGCCACATTGGGAGAGTGTGATCTAGGGGTGGTGGTAGATGTCAAAATGAATAACTCAGAAAATTGTAGAAGAACCGCAGCCAAAGCAAACAGGATACTGGGCTGCATAGCCAGGGGAATTACGTCCAGGAGGAGGGAGGTGATCCTCCCTCTATATAATGTCTTGGTTAGGCCGCAACTCGAGTACTGTGTACAGTTCTGGAGACCTCATCTAAAGAAGGACATAGCACTGCTAGAGAGAGTCCAGAGGACAGCGACCAGGATGATTCAGGGCATGGAGGGGAGGCCCTATGAGGAGAGACTTGAAGAGCTTGGGTTGTACACACTGGAGGAGAGGAGGGACAGGGGAGACATGATAGGGGGTCTTTATGTATGTGAAAGGAATAACAGAGTGGAACCAAGGAGCTGTTTAGGCTAAAGAAGGGGGGAACAACCAGGGGCATGAGTGGAAGCTGGAGGGAAATTACAGGGGAAGTCGAGAAGGCATTATTTCACTGAGAGGATGGTGGAGCCGTGGAATGCACTGCCGGGAGGCTGGTTGAGGAGGGGCACAGTGGAGGGCTTCAAGAAGGGGTGGGACAGGTACAAGGGAAAAGTGAAGCCAAAGAAGACCCTCTCAGGGGCTGGGGCGGAGGTGAGCACCCACTAGGTGACTGGCAACCCATCAGACACGATAGACCATTAGGCCTATTCTGCTGGCTTTTAGTATGTTTAAGAGGACCGGACCTAGGACCAATCCCTGTGGAACCTCTCTCATAACCTCCCTCTCTTCTGATTTAACCCCACTGACCACCATCCTCTGCTGCCTCCCCTCTAGCCAGTTATCTACCCAGTTCACTATGGGTTTAGCTGCACTCAGGTCTTCCATCTTCCTGAGCAATCATTGTGAGGTACCAAGTCAAAAGCCTTGCTGAAGTCAAAGGAGAGCAAACCCACAGCATGGCCCTTGTCTAATTCCTTTGTCACCCCCAACAAAGAAAACTATCAGGTTAGTCTGACAAGATCTTCCTGCCATGAAACCGTGCTGTTTACTATCCTGGAGCCCGTTGCTCTCCAGGCAGTCTATGAGGTCCTCTTTAATCAGTGACTCCATCAGTTTCCCTACAATAGAGGTCAGATTGACAGGCCTGTAGTTCTCTAGTTGCTCCTTATCCCCCCTTATGAAGCAGTGCAACGTCTGCCACCTTCCAATCCCTTGGAACTTCCCCAGACCTAAGTGAGCTATTGAACAGATATACCAGTGGTTCAGCCAGCTCCACTGCTAATTCCCAGAGTATCTTGGGATGCAACTCATCTGGTCCCAAGGCCTTATATATCTCAAGGGCAGCCAGCCCTTTGAGAACCCTTTCACTAGTGAACAATGGTTGTCTCATTTTCGGGATTACCTCAGTGGTCGCTTTGATGCCACTCTCTGGCATGGACCCACTGTCCTCCTTAGTGAAAACTGAGCAAAAGTAGTAATTTAGGATGGTGACCTTTTGACCATCTTCCTCTATCACTCTACCCCTCTCAACTAGCCTTACAATTCCCTCGCCTTTTTTCCCTTTTTCACTAAAATAACTAAAAAAATTTTTTTTCTCTGTTCCAGACCCCTCTGCGATACACAGCTCTGTGTCTGCTTTGGCCTCTCCAACGGCCCTCTTTGCCTCCATATTTTTCTGCAGACAATCCTGCCATTCTACCTCCCCCTGCTTTTTCTTGTATTTATAGAGGGCCTTTTTTTTGGCCCTTATGGCTTCCCTGACGGGTCTATGGGTCTATGTGATAACGGCGAACACCTAAAGGCGATCACTTTTATCGCTCAGTCAGAATGGCGAACACATTTTCAGCACTCTGACAATCCTGGCACAGCAGAACAACGGTGCCAGGACAGATTTTTACTGCTTTCTGTGGGGGGGCCTGCACCCCCTACTTAAGGACTCTCAACTCCAGGAGGGTGCATGTCAGGGGGGGTGAAAGCAAGAAAAAAAAGAAAAAAAAAAAGGTTCGGGCCGGGTGCAATAAAAAAAAAAAAAAAAAAAAAAAATCGCACCAGCAGCCAGACCCAAACCCAGTACTCTCCACCACCCCAGTCACTAGCCAATCCCCAACACCACAACGTAGGCCTCGACCAGTAACTGCAGCCCCATCCCCTACAGCCTCTCCACTTCTCTCAGCCCATGTACCGTGTTTGCTCCTACCCCCGGAAGTGTAGTATATATACATATAGCGACATCGTGTCGCCCTAGTTCGCCCACCCCCTCATCCGGTCACCCTACCTTTCCATTGCCATGAGTGGATTGCACCAGGAAGGAGTTGTCATAATGGACGGTGCCCTTCCTCATGCGTGCACTTCACGGGTTACCTTCCCTGACCCTTGCCGAGAACCACTGTGGTCTCTTAAACCTGTTTTTCTTTATTACTGTTCTTGTACATATATTAAATGCCTCGAGGATGGCCCCCTTAATTACCCCCCATCTCTCTTCCATGCCACGTATGTCCTCCACCCCTATAAACTTATTCCTGACCAGTTCCCTCATCCTACCACAGTCAGACCTTCTAAAGTCAAGGACTTCAGTTCATGACTGTAGCTTGCCAGCCCCGAGGGTCAATTCAAGCCAAACAGAGTTATGGCCATTGTTCCCCAGTGGCTCCCCTACTCTCACTGCTTCCACCATCTCTCAATTGGTGAACACCACATCAAGGACTGCAGTCTGCCTGGTAGGTTCCTTAACTATCTGCACCAGTAGGCAGTCTTATAAGGCATCCTTCCAACTTTTGTGCCACCTTCAAGCACACATTGGCTATCAACGATTAATATAAAACATGTAAATAGCTCAAAAATACATCAAAAAAGTTTACAAAATATACAGTTTATACAGTATGTGACCTTACAAATGCTTATATATAAACCCTGCATATAAGGGTTGTGTAGGCACGTTCCTGTTAAAACCCTATATTTTTGCGCCGGCCTGGTAGTGCAGAAGGCTGAGGCACTGGTGCCTTACCTCGTGCTATGCTGGCAACCCAGGTTCGGGAATGACCTCAGGTCGCTGGGGTGCCAGCTCGTGGGGGGAGGGCTGGAGTGGGATCGAGCTAAGGCTCTCCCCACCAAGGGATGGATGCCCGCCCGTCTGTAGTCCTGCTCCCATTGGGTGGAGGTCGGTGGGTGTGTAGGTGATAATGGGTGGTGGCACAAGTCGGGGGAGGGGCAGAAGGGGTCATCGGATCCTGGCGTGTACGTGCGCTTCCACACACCTACATGCATGTATACACCGAGCCCTGGGAGGGTTGGGAACAAAACCAGAAAAGTAAAAAATGTATATGGAAAAAAAATCTATATTGTACCATAATAACTTGACTGTCATTTGACTGATCTGCCTGAGAACTGGCATGCCCTAGGCTGATGCCAGGTTCTCTGGACCCTGTAGAGCCTGTAAATGTCGTAACTATCGGTTCAGAGGGAGCAAAGTTCTAGAAGGTTGAAAATATATAAATTCAACAAAATTAAGACTTTTTTTGCTCATCAGTAGCTTAAAAACAGTTGGGATTTGAAATCTGAAACTTACAGGTTTGATAGGGTTTGTGCCAAGGGTGAATCTTTGCTAATTAGTTCTTTCAAATTTTCACCATTTTTGAAATATTTTAAAAATTGTTTTCCATTTTCATACATGCACACCACTGAAAATGAACGTTCTAAGGATAAATGGATTTTTGCAAAAGCATTTTTATGCTTTCATATGGGACAAAAATGCTTTAGGACCACTTGGAAACTATACACAGTGTGTAGGAATCAGTTATGTGCATCCCCGGTGGCCTATGGACACCCATGGATGCACTAACCAAGCTAGGCAGCAACACACTGCTGTCTGCAGACTAGCTGGATCATCTCCGTTGCACATCCGGTCAGTGGAGGGAGGGACAGAGATCTTGCTATTCCAGCCACTTTGATACATGCATACATGTAGCCATACACAACAAATGTCTCACATTTTGGGGAGCATAGTTATTGCAGCCAAAAGGCACCCTTCCTACCCGAAATGTTGGCACAGGCCAAAAGCCCTGGAAGTTAGCCTGTACTCAACCCCCTTGCATGCTACGACCTCGTTGCCATGAAGGGCTAGGTAACATTGCACCAGTGATCTCCTGCAAATTTTGTTCTAAACAAAAGAATACAACCTGGTAAGGGATACGGCTGTCCTAGATCCAGACTGTTGTGTTCCCCCTGCTACTGTGGAGCAGGGATTTATCCTGGAAATAGACTAAGCTTCCAGTTGGGAGCCTGGTGTCCCAGATGGCTCTACCCATCAGGGTGCCCTCCACACAGCAAAGGAGAGAGGGTGGCAGAGGACAGTGAATATGCAGCGCAGAGCTACACAGCCTGGTATGAGCCTTTTTGGCTGCATACCTGGCCCAACAGTGCATAGGGCTCAAGGAGTATTGTGTTCTAGTCTGGTCACTGCTCTACAGGACATCAAAGAGCTGCAGAGGGTTCACAGGAGGGTAGCTATTGTGCTAAACGGTATCAGGAGCCATCCTGTAGGCACAGCAGTAGTGTTACAACTCATGACACTAGCAAACCATGCTAGTGAATGAGTGTGGCCCATCAGGGGCTGCTTGTGGGAGGAAGGACCAAGGATCCCAGGGACTGCTCTGCTTCCTCAGGAGGGGGGAGCTGCCCATACTTTATGACTGCCACCTTGCGGAAACCAAGTGGAAGCACAGCTGAGAGCACCAGAAAGAGGAAGGGTAGGCACCAGATACCCAGCACTCATGCATGCCAGTGCACTTGTGCATGAACGCATCACTGCACACTGGCATCACAGGGAGAAAATCAGAATAAGGAAGAGAAGGTTCACTTCATGCCGGCATCCCCCACACAGTCTTGCATGACTGACACAGGCAGTCACCTATCAGTAAAGGTCCTGGGTCAGCCAGCCCGGTGGTAATGAGGGTTGAGGCGCTGGATGCCACACCTCGCACCATGCCAGCGACCCGGGTTCAGGAGCGAACTTGGGCCACCGGGGGTTGGCCGGGGGCAGAAAGGCTGGAGCGTCCGACAGCAGCTTGCCTTCTCCGGGGGAGGGAGGGATTTCAGTCCGGAAAGCGGTGACGCCTGGCAGAGTCTGGGGGCACGACAGCACGCTGGGGTCACTGGGGTATGATTGGTACAGGCGGTGGCCTGGGACCAGTCAGCTTCAGGGTGGCTCCTTCAAGGAAGGAGGGGGTGGATGTTGTGGACATTTGGGCACACAACATCCCACAGAACAAGGGAAAAACCCCTCCAGAGCCAGGAAGATGGAGCGCCGAGCTGGGTCCTGTTGAGCCAGTGCCTGCCTGGAGTCCGGGAGCCTGATAAGATTGCAAGAGTCTGGGGTCTTCCCCAACCCTAACCCCACCCTCAGGGGTATCTGAGGCTGGATGGAGGAACCAGGGCTGGCAGGCAAGGCGCTGGCAGGGACAGGCTTAATTGGTGACTTTCGATGGTGCGGCTCTGGCAGGGACGTAAGCGGTAGATAAACAGAAATATCGGAAAAAAAAAAAAAAAGGTCCTGGGTCAGTGGCAGATAATCTGTAAGTCTGTAAGAAGGTTGGTGATGGAGCTGAGGTGGTTCTGTCACGTGGAACCCTGGGAAGAGGAGCAGCACTATAGAAAAAAAACATCATATCAGCAGAGGTTTCAGGAACTGAATTTGTACTTGGAAAAAAGAATACCGAGGATATGATAATTGTATGCAAAATCCTAGGGGAACCATGAATTGAGACGATTTCTGGGAGCCAATAATGGTAAGACGAGATGCCACCGGAGCAGTAGTAAGATTGTTTTGTTACTACAAGATCTATTTAAGCTTTGGAACATGCTTCCACAAGCAGTGGTGGAGGCAGGTAATACTGCTGCATTGAAGGGAGGGTTAGATATGCACTTGAAAGGGCACAACTACTGAGCGAAGGCCAAGCCTCCTAAGTTCTGTTGTTACCTATGTAAATGTAAATGAGCCCTGGCTTTCACAGTAGCGAAATGTGCGCAGGTCACCAGCAAAGGGGCGGAAAAGGCTGCAGAAAGGAACTGCTGTTCATGAGTTTGTTTCAGGATTGTTTTTTATAAGGCTTCAATTAGTGCATAGCAGGCTTCCGAAGTCAACAAAACACTCAGTACAAGTACAGAGCACAAAGGAGCCATACATCAAATCCTCCTGCGTATCGTCAAACTGCCACTGAGGTACTCGCACAAAGTCACAAATTAAAAAAGCAAGCACAAATGTGCAAACGTGATAGCGGCCAGGTTAGGTTAGGATTCCCTAATTACCATAAACAGTGAGGTTTGTTCGTCAGTCTAAGTGCTGGGTGGGAAGTGTCAAACATGAAGAAAAAAAACTGGTGATAAAAACAGAAAAACCTGAAATGAACAAAGGTCAAGCAAAGAAAGCTGGAATCTCTGAAAGCATAACAGAGTGAGCTCTAAAACTGTGAGGACTATGAGGCATCTAAGTTAGTAAACAGGTTCAACGAAAAGCCCAATAACAGGAAGAGTGATGTCTCCCTGGAGAATGTAACCTATTGATGCTGCATTACAATGTTCAACGTCTGTCAAGTGAAGCATCCAGGACAGAATCTTCACTGCATGCATTTGTGATGTTCCTTTCCTTCAGGGACTTTGCCCCTTTTTGCAGGCTATTTCTGTATTAGTACAAGCCTGCAGATTAGATCAGATTGATGAATAAAATATCAGAAGAACACTATAGTTCTCAAATAATAAACTCACATCATTACCATCAATAGAAAAATATCAAAAGGCACTGCAGCCAACCCATGATGAAAAATACACTTCAGTGAGGAAATAACATTGCTATCAGTTTTGAAAGTCATTCGGTAAAATGATACTGCAAACTGAGTCATGACAGCTCATCTCCAAGGGAGTCCGGATGGTTGGGGTCACACAGGTCTGTTTTACTAACAGGGAATGTCGGCCAGGACACCTGGAAAAGTTCCCTGCTCTTACAGGTTCCTCCTGTGAGATGTGTGGGGGAGGGGGGAGGGTTCCCACTTTCTGTTGTCTGCATGGCATATGACTCTGGGGGTGGAGTTGAGGAGGCAGGTGGAGCGGCATGCTCACAAGCATGTAAGGGGGCAGTCAGTTCGGTGGTCAGTCTGTTCGAGGAGGTCCCAGTGCTGATGCTGGAGACAGCGGTGCTTCCGGCTACAGCAAAAGTGACAGTACATCAGCAAATGTTGAAGTGGGGTGCAGTGGAGTAGCAGAATTTGTGTGGGTGTATATATGCTCCGGGAGGATGACAAAGCCCATCTTTCTTGGGAGAGGGAGGGACTACAGTAAGAACTGTTAAGAATTTAGTGGCAGGGCCGACTGAAGGCCCAGCAGGTAGCGCTCTGCACTCCACATTACAACTCGAGTTCAGGAGCACATGTGAGAGGTAGGTCAAGCTGGCCCAAGGGCTGGATAGGCTCTGCTGTGCTGCAGCACTCCCAGCTCAAGAAGGGATGGCGCTGGTGTCCGCCACTCTGGCAACCACTGTGGTGGGCCAGGGAACTTGCTCCTTTGCAGGGACATGTCAGCAGCGTGTGAGGCCAGCAACAGGGCTATGCCCAATGTCATGGTGGTATAGCTAGCCCATTCTCTGGTCCATGCTCACACCCAGGCCTACTGAATCTGGATTTATGTACTGGGCAGGAGAAGGATGGACCTTACCTTCCTGGCCCCTCCACAGGGTTCAATCAGTGGGGGACTCATGTCGGTATGTCCTGGTGGAGGTATGTGCTGACCAGGGGTGGGCTAGGGCTGATGGCAAGCCAGCTACAACTGGGAGAAAAAGCTTTGTGGACAAAAAAAGTTCAGTGCGGTCTAGCGCCTGTGCTGAGCCCTGCCATGAGGACAGGCTGTAGCCCTCCTTGGAGGACTCCAAGAGGAGATGACATACTGTGCCCTGTTCTTTGTGTCAGGGCCAGCGACGCGCAAGTGGCAGCCAGCAGCCTCAAGATGAGTTGACCAATAATGGAATCCTTGCAAAGTCACAGACAGTGGCTCTGTTTAGGGCCAGTTGGACTCCCAAGGAGCTGCTGGACTTGAGGCTCCAGCAGGAGATGTTTGGTGCAACCACAGGAGGGACCGCTGCCATGTGCTCGAACTTGTCAGTGGTCTTTTTTCAGGGTACACTACGGAGGGCAGGAGAGATGAGACAGGAGGGACTTAGTTTGCTGGGGATACCTTGTCAGGAAATGGCTGCTTCTGTGCAGGGTGGCTTGGTGCCCCCCCCTTTTTTTTGCTATACTATACCTCCATGTCCTGCTGGCCCCCATCAGTCCAACTACTCGCTTGGCCCCGTCACCCATCCTAGGGCTTATCCAGCTCCCAGACACCAATGGCTTACCCCTGTCTTTCCCCACGATGGAGAAAAAAGGGAAGAATGGAAGAAGGAGCCCGGTCGGTGGCGCAGGGTCTGTTGCATGGGGGGTGGACAACACTGCATGGTAGAACCTCCTTGTTTCCCACTGTGCCATCCCAGGAGGCAGGATGTGCAATGACATCAAGGGGGTGCATTATGACATATGCCCCACCTCCAGCAAGCATGAGAATGGGGCTGTTGAAACCCTGGTCAGCCTCCAGGAATTGAACAAGTGTCAAGAGTCTCCTCCTCCTCCCCCCGGAGAAGGACAGCAGTCCACGGGACACTCAATCCACCCCCACCCAGTTGGCCCTCTGATGTCCAGAATTGCTTTTGAACCCAGGTCATTGGTGTCGCATGCGGTAGCACTACTGCTGCACCAGCGGGCTGGCTAGCTTTGATGCCCCATATGAAGTAGCTGCAAGGCAAAGGCAGCATTTCCTCTTTCAGGTAAGGAGGTTGAGGTTTTTGACCCCTTTTGGCAGGATGCAGATCAGCACACTCAAGTACCTGAGAAGTTGTCCCTTTCCCAGAACACTCTACCTGCAGAGCCCCCTTGAGGCCCTTTAAGTACTTTTCCTTTTCCAGCTACGTCTGCTCCTAGTGAGGGATCTCCTTGTGGACAGAGGGTTGCTACTACATTTAAAGCAGCAGTATCTGTTACTCACCATATTTTTTTTTTGGCAATAATGTTTGTGTGGCAAAAATATCAATATATGTTACAGGTTTAGAAAGCTCAGCCCTGGCTAATACTCAGAGCTATTATCAAATGTCCACTCAGACCGCCCTCTGGGTGGTCCCTTCAAGGAGCCTTGCCTGAATCCCCCCCACACACACCAGTCTCGGATGCTGCCCACTGTGCTGTCCAGCACTTTATACAATTTTTTTAAAAATAAAATAAGAGTTCTGGCAATCAGAGCCTGCCGTTTGGTGCTGCCGCAGACTCACTGCCACAACCCAGGGTGAAGCTGCTGTTCTTTGGGTGGCTCTCCTGATGGGACCTCATTGCTCTGCCCGTTGCTTCTTGTCATTCAGACAGTTTTCCTGCATCCTCTTCTTCCCTCAAGCCCTACTCTGACAGGCCCAACTGCACGATGTTAGAGTGCCTGAATCTGCATGCATACTTGACAGCCGCTACACGTGCTGTTCCTGCTGCTCTGGACTCTTTATACTCCCCCATCCCCCACAGTGTTTGGGATGCTGAGTCCCTGGCAACGTGGGGGCAACCAATGAAAAAAATGTAAACCTGCAGGCGGCAGTTTACTAAGAAGTCCCATGTTACTATCTGTACCCCCCACCACCATGCTACATTTTACTTGCCAGGGCACCTGCGCTAGGCACCTTACTGGGCTGTACTGGGGACACTGAGGCACCATTTATTTGGGGTACTACAATAGATTTTATAGATTAATATGAGCCAAATTAGGTATACGCCTAGTTACAGCTCACCCACTACTCAAAGGGAATAGCCATATACTGCATTTCTTAGACAGTACTCATCAAACATGGTCTTGAACTCCTTCATATTTTTACTTCCTACCACCTCCGTCAGAAGTCCATTCCATCTACCCGCCACTCTCTGATTAAACTATTCAGCTCTTTTATTAGTATGGTTTATTTCTCCCCTTAACTGTAATAAATGTGCTCTCACATTGTGATTATGCTCGTTTAAATCCAGTTCAAGACCCCCCCATACATCACTGTTCTCAAAAGCACCACAGACCAGGCACACGTCCCCTTTCATCCTCCTATACTCCAGAGAGTACATGCCCAGTGCCACCAGTCTCGCCCCATAATTCATGTACTTCACTGTCCTTACCATCCTGGTGGCCCTTCTCTGAATGCCCTCCAGTAATTCTGTATCAGTTTTTGAGCTTGGTGCAGTAAATTGTGGACAGTACTCCAAATGACGCCTCACCAGAGATTTGTACAAGGGCACTATCACTCTAGTATCTCTGCTCTCAGTATGTCTTGCAATGCACCCCAGCACTCCCCTTGCCCTCTGGGCTATAACCTGACAATTCCTTAAGGTCCTCTATTAAAATTACTCCAAAATTCCCTTTCCTCACTTTATTTTCTTAAAGTATGTCCACTGATAGTATATTGTGCCCTTCTGTTTCCTCTCCCCAGATGCATTACTGAATACTTGTCCAGGTTAAAATCTAGCTCATATGTGGTAGCCCACTTTCCTAGTTTTGTTAACTCACTCTGAAATCTGTCTACATCCATACTATTTTGTACCACTGATCCTAGTTTCGTATCATGAGAGAATTTGGCCATTGAAACTCTTTCCCCACTAGTCATTGTTAAGATTAGTGCTGTAGTGTGCTGTAGTGTGTTTCCAGCAGACAATTTGGTGTTTGCATGTGTTTAAAAGCTGGAGGCTGGGAGGGTAAGTAGACTTGACAGATTTTCTGAGCTGGTTTTCTGTGTGTTTCTAGCAGACTATTTGGTGTTTGTGGGAGTTTAAACAGTTATCTGGCCTGTAAGTGCAGGCATCATATTATAGGGGATTAGTGCTGTATGAAAGTAAGGTTGGGCTCCCAACTCAGTCAGTCTTCAGTTAGAGGGGAAGGGGGAAGACGCTTCTAGCTGGATGCTGGGAGAGTAAGGAGACTTGAAAGATTTTAGTAGTAAGTAGTGCTTGGAGGTGCAGTGAGGGGCAGACACAGGGTTGACACACTCTGGTGAGAGGTCGAGGTGTGAAGCCCTATTCCCTCCCCACCCCTCCCTCCCAGGCTCAGCTCCTCTATAGGGGAACACCCTGCTCTGCAATTGGAGGAAGTGGCTGCAGGTGCAGCTCATGTAGTTCTAACTACTGGGGGTTGGGTTTAAGGGCTGGGAGAGAGGAGCTAAGGGAGTTGTACAGTTCCCCTATAAGTTTACTGTGTAGTACTGCACCTAGTAACAGGAGTACCTGTTTACTGTGGGACTGTATCTAGGATTAGTGGGTGACCTGATTAGTGGGTAAAGGTATATCTTGGACTAGGGGGAACCTGATGGTTCACCCAAGGAATCCTACTTGGAGTGGATGGGACCACATGTCATTAGGGCTGGCATCTTTGGGAGGGTGGTGGAGTACACGGAGTGTGGCGCGGCCATGATACTGGACTGGGCTTGGAAGTTCAGTGGTTGCCCAGTGTGCTACCAGCTGGCACAGCTTAGGGTAGGAGGTTGAGGGGATTAGGAGACAGCTGGAGGGAGGGAAGTATGGTTGGGTAATATGGCAGGGGCTCTCCCACGGGGTTGTACCAAGCACTAGGGGCAAGGGCATAGGGAAAGGAGTGCAGGAGAGTACTCTGGGGACGCACAGAGACCCTGACAGAGGGGGCCCAAAAGGAGGACACTACCAAGGAAGCAGACAGGTATCTGAGGACCCTCACAGAGGGAGGCCAAAGGGAGGACATTCTCAGGGAAGTAGGCAGATGGCTGGGGCTGGACGGAAGGAAGGAAGCAAGGGGAGAGGTGGATCAGACCTTAAGCTCAGTAACAGCTTCAATTCTCTTCTTCTGCTTGAGGATGAGGGTGGTGATGTAGCCACGACAGGGACAGTTAGAGATGGAAAGGGAGTGGGGGGAAGGAGGCAGGGCCGGATAGCAGGAAGAGCAGGGGGGGGGACTTGGAACACGGGAAAATGGGGGGGGCAGTGGATCAGAGCAGGAGGAGAAGGGGGAAGAGGGAGGAAAGTGCAAGGAGAAGGACCAGTTGGGAGGAAAGGCCAAGAAGAGGGGCCAGAAGTACAAGGAGAATACAGTAAAGGCAGCTGAAGGTTTATGCCAGGGGAGCACGACAGGCAAGAAGGGGCTGAATGGAGACGGGAAGGAAGGGAGGACGAGCCAGGCAAGTTTAACAGATGGGGGGGTCAGTTGCGAGCAGTGACAGGGGGATAGCGGGCACAAAAGGATACTAGGGAGGAGGAGAGGCATAGGATCAGAGGGAGGGGGCGGCCAGGGTAAATAAGGAGGGGTGACAGGGGCACCCAGATGGGGAGGAGCAAGGCATCGGCTGGGGAAGGGCCAGTAGAAAGGATGAGGGACATGGAAGGGGGCGAACGGAAGAAAAGGGGTGTCAGAGTGCTCCTGTTTGGTGATTCCTTGATCAGGGGTATCAAATGGGATAGGGAAGGGGAAGCCTGCCCGGTTAGAACAAAATGCTTCCCTTGACTAATGATGCACAGTGCCAAGCATGAAGTATATCAGCTGCCAAAGGATTGTGAAGGTTCCCCAGACATACTGGTCCACCTGGGTACCAATGACATTGAGGGAAATAGTGAGCTAGAGATACAGGCAAGGTTCAGGGAGCTTGCCGGGGTCTGTCATGACATAGGATGCACAATTTCCTTCTCGTAAATCCTGCCGGTGCCTAGGGCTAGTGGGGAACACAAAAGAAAGATTAGGGAGATAAACCAGTGGCTCAGGGAGTGGTGTGGGGCCAGAGGGTATGGGTTGATGGGGGATTGGGGGAAGACCTGGGAGGATAAGGGGCTGTATGCTAGAGATAGGCTCCATCTCAATTTGGAGGGAAGGGCAATCCTTAAGTTGAAAATAGAGGGGTTTGTTGGTGAAAGGTGGGATCTAAACTTGTGAAGGGGGGAGGGATGGGAGAAAAAGCTGTTGAAGGGGGTCCAATAAAGGAGGGACTCTGTCTCCACCCCCCTGGGAAGCTGAAGGAATGCGGGAAAAGTCCGACTGGTAAGGTGCTGACTGGGGGAAGATGGAATCCCCATGGGAACGCGAGCAGGGGAAATGGAAGTATACGGAAAGGGTGGAAGGTAGTCCTGCTAAATTTCAGGAGCTTGGGCAATAAAATGCCTGAGCTCCAGGCGATGCTAACTGAGGGACAGGTGGATGTGGCAGCGGTCACTGAGACCTGGGCCACCGCAGGGCATGACTGGGACCTGAACCTGGAGGGTTCTACCACAACTCAGAAGGACATGGGGAGGGAAGGGAGGAGGGGTAGTACTAATAGTCATAAACTGCATTGGCATAGGAGGAGTGGAGGAGGCAGAGGGAACTGTGGAGGCGATTTGGGTCACCCTGGTAACAAGGGGGGACAAGAGAGTAAAAATAGGAGTGGTATATAGACCCCCTGCACTGGCGGATGAGCTGGAGGAGAGGCTGGTGGCAGATGTTGGGAGTCACTGCAGATTGGGCAGGGGAAGGGTGGTGGTGTTGGGGGACTTAAACATGCCTGGAATGGACTGGGAGACTATGACATCCTCGGTGGCCAGGGAACAGAGGTTGTTGGATGTCTTTCAGGATGCATTCCTAACTTAGCAGGTGGGAGAACCAACCAGGGAGGCGCGGATACTGGATGTGGTCCTGGCAGACAGTGACCAGATTGGGGGCCTGGAGGTAAGGGACCCATTGGTGGGGAGCAACCATGCCACAGTCTGGTTCTGCCTGGACCTAGGAGGGGTAGAAGGCTGCACAAAGATGGAGGTAACTGACTTCAGGGGGGCAGATTTCAAGGAAATGGGAAGGATCCTTAAGAAGCATTTGGATGGGATTGGGCCAGACATGGACGCTGACAATAGGTAGGAAATCATCAGGAGGAGGGTGCAGGTTGCTACCAGCACCTATGCAAGAGTAAGACAAAATAAGGTAGGGCCTGTAAACCCTGCTGGTGGACCAGGGAGGTTCAGGAGGTGGTGGGGTGAAAGAAGGCGGTTTATAGGCACTTCAAGTGCTCAAGGAGTGAAAGGGATCGAGGGGAGTATGAGCTGATGGCCAGAAGGGCCACTAGAGTGGTGAGGGCGGCTAAGGCAAGGAAGGAGCAGAACCTGGTAAGGGAAATTAGGAGAGGGAACAAGGGGTTCTTTAGATACATTGGGGGAAAACAAAGGGTGAAGGGGCAGATTAGCAGGATTAAAACAGGGGAGGGATGGGCACAAGACCCGGGGGGAGCAGGCTGAGGTACTAAATGAGTACTTTGCCTCAGTTTTCACCAAGGAAAATGGGGGGGGTGCATCATACATGGGAGGAGTTGGTGAAACTGAGTGGGGGGGGCCCTTGCCCAGGAGTAGATCTGGGGAGAGGGGGTGCCATCACTGGCAGGAGGAGGAGAAGGCAAAGAAGAGGGATGAGGAAGCGGAGGTGGAAATCATGGCAGAGAGAGTGAGGGAAGCCCTCAGGTCCCTTAACATGGAGAAAGCACCAGGGCTGGATAAATTACATCCCAGAGTGTTGAAGGACCTGGCGGATGTCCTGGTGAAACCCCTGGCGAGCTTTTCAGCATCTCTCTGAAGACAGAGTAGGTGCCCCAAGACTGGAAGGTGGCGAATATAGTGCCTATCCACAAGGGGGGGATCAAGGGAGGTGGCAGGGAACTACAGGCCCATCAGCCTGACATCGGTGGTGGGCAAGGTGATGGAGGGCACTGTCAAGGAGAGGCTAGAGGGGGACCTGGAAAAGTCGGGGTGCCTGGACGATAGACAGCATGGATTCGTCCCAGGGAAATTGTGTCAGACAAACCTTGTGGAGTTCTATGACTGGGTGACAAGTGCCTTGGACCTGAGTAGACTGAAGGATGTCCTCTATCTTGACTTCAGCAAGGCATTTGACTCTGTTCCTCATGGGGGCCCATTGAATAAGCTTGGAGAAATGGGGGTGGGGAATCAGATGATCAGATGGATAGGCAATTGGCTCCAGGATCGGACCCAGAGGGTCGTGGTTGGCGGGATAGTCTCATCCCCAAGGAGGGTCATTAGTGGTGTCCCTCAGGGATGGTCCTTGGGCCTCTCCTGTTCAACACCTATGTCTCCGACATAAGGAAAGGTATCAGGAGTGAGATGAGTCTCTTTGCAGATGACTCAAAACTGGGGGTGGTGGTGGATGGGGAGGGAGGCCCTACAGGGGGACCTGGAGGCTCTGGAAAGGTGGTCTAGAAAGTGGAAGCTGAGGTTCAATGCAGGGAAATGCAAGGTACTGCATCTGGGAGCCAGAAACCGGGCCAAGTGTACACCCTGGGGGATGCTACAAGTCCCAATGGCTGAGAGGGACCTGGGGTGGTGGTGGATGTCAAGAAGAACAACTCTGAGACTTGTAGGAGGGCAGTGGCCAAAGCCAACAGGATGCTGGGATGCATCGCTAGGGGGGATCACCTCCAAAAGGAGGGAAGTGACACTCCTCTGTATAACTGCTTGGTGAGTCCACACCTAGAGTACTGCATGCAGTTTTGGAGGCCACACTTAAAGAGGGACATTGAACTCCTGGTGAGGGTCCAGAGGAGGGCAACCAAAATTATCTGGGGCCTGGGGGACAGGCCCTATGCTGAAAGGCTCCACCCTGTTTATGTCCTTGCACAGATGTGGCCTAAAAACTGCACGCAGTACTCCAGGTCAGGCCTTACCATTGTTTTATACTATGGCATCACCACCTCCCACCTCCTGCTAGTGATATGTCTGCCTATGCACCCCTGCATGCCACTGGCCCTACCTGCAGCTTCTGCGCTCTGCTTTGATAATTAAGATCATCAGTAATGATAACCCCTAGGTCCCTTTCCTCTTTGGTGACAGTCAGCACCTCCCCCATCTTGTAGCTTTCCCCAGCGTTCCTTCTACCCAGGTGCATTGTCTTGCACTTCTTTGCATTGAACTTTCGTTGCCACAACTCCGACCAGTTTTCAAGCTTGCCAGTTTTGTAGACTTCTCCAACACTGGCGTTAAAAACCAACAAAAAAATTTTATTTAGCATATGAGCATTCTTATTATCCTTTAGTACAATTATTACAGTATTATTATTATACTATTAATATTAGTATTTTTACTATTCTCTAATACAAAAACTCCCTTCTCATCAACCCATGGTCCAGCCTGGAGGTCCCTTCCCCTTTCATAATTAAAGGAAGATCTGTAACTACCCTTTACCATTTCCACTTGTCCTAGTTCGTACTCTCGTTCTGCCCTTTTTATACATTTTTTATATTGCTTCACTAATAATTTATACTTTTCCCAAGTCCTAGTGGAGATCTTCTTAGCTTTTTTTGTACAGTTTGTTTCTTTTGTTTATTACTCTAATAACTTGGGCATTAAACCATGGGGGGAATCCTTCCTAGCCTGCTATATTTATGTTTCTCTAGTACATATTTCCACACCTACTCATCTGTTTTATTAATAATATAATAATAATATTTGTATTTGTATAGCACAATTCAAATATCAAAGCACTTTACATAAGTAAACATCATAAAAACAGTTCAGTAAAATCATATTAACCAAAATGGTCCACATTTCATCCAGTGTTTTATCTTTAAGCTCATTCTTCCAGTTCTAAACTTGGAGTTCTCCTTTCAACATTAAATAATCTGGTTTCCTAAAACACCTAATTTCACGTGTCCCTTTTGTTACTATTTGAATGTTCCGTAGTGAGAATTTGACAGATGCATGATTGCTATTCCCAGTACTATGTTCAGTGTTAAGTTGTAAGTTAATAATGGAAAGTAAAGCTGTTTTTTTTTTTTTTTTTTTTAAACACTCACAGTTTGTAACACAGATTTGCAACAGTATGCGCTATCGTGGTAACTGCTCACTGACAGTAATGTGAGCCATAACGTCACGTTACCTCAGTTTACGCTGGCAGGGGTGACTAATGCCTGTACAGCATCGTGCCAGGGCAGTTTCGCCTTGTGGTTGCTCCAACAAGAATGCGCACGTTTTGGGAATAAGCCTCGACGGGCATTGGCAGTGCAGTAGAATGTAAACATAAAAGCACAGTGGTGTGGTAACACTGATATGGACGACTATGTTTTTTTTTTCTAACATTTTAAGACAACCTAGCTCTGTTTCATGAAAATAACAGTGCAGCATTACTTCAAGAGCCAAATGCAATGTCCCTGGGTAAAAAAAAATAACTATGCAAAAAAAAAAAAAAAAGAAAAGAAAAAGAAAACTGGGGGACTGACACTGTCCCTTTAAAAAGGTAAGCAAGTTTAAGCACACCCTTGGAGCAAAGAGTCATAGAAAGATGTCTGTATTAAGGCATGCAGAGCACATGCTTACTTCTAAACCAGCTTCTTTCCCATGTTTCGGCCCATCCCAGTGGCTAACATACCTTGCAGACTTAGCAAAGTTTCTTTCAATCTCAAAACAGGTGAGCAGTGTTACCTGGCAGGTGACGGCAAAACCTCTGAACACTAAGTCATGTCTGATGCCAAAGGCTCAACTTCTCAAGTTACACACTTCTTCCCTTTAGAAAAGAAAGGCAGAAGGGGTATGTATCTGCACTGCACTGTATGTACTGTGTAGACTAGATTTAATTTGTTCTGTAATAAATCAGAGTGCTATGGCAACAGCGTGCAGTGCAGAAAGAGGCTCAAGTGGCACTGCATAACAATGTACACTTTACTCATTTGCGTTCACACACACACACACACACAGGCCTTGAGTAGTTCTGCACGTGAATTAATGAAACCTCTCAGAGAACTCCATTCTTGAACTCCCAGAAGGCCAGGACCAGAAATACTCTAAAAATCACATGATGCTGCAGACTAACATCAGGAGTCCAACACCTGACAAAAACAAGGAGTTGTAGCACACAGCCCTCTTTGTTTCCCCCTTAATTTGAAAAGTTACAACTGTAACGACTTGCGTTCACTGACTTGACAAGTATTATACATATTGTACAGTATGTAGCAACATTTCCCAAAACGTTGTTGATTTTGGTAGGAAACAAGAGTTTTATGGGGGACAAGTGAGAGGTCTAACAATAGAGAATTGTACAGAAAGTACAGTAGCAGTGCTCTGTCCTTGCAGTTTACCACTGATATGAGCATTACAGCAGAAAAATGCTTTAGGATCAAGATTAAACAATCTGAAGTATGAACAAGAAAGAAACAGGCTAGGGTAGTGGTGCAGTGCCAGGGAGCCGTTTGTTATGTGGGCATTCTGTGTTTTGCTGCCCATTTCTGGGTCTGCAGCTGCGAACTGGCAGGAGATGGGCATAGCATCACAAATGATGCCGTCCGTCTCTATGGGAGGTGGGTGGGTGGAATTTACCACTGTACTATAGCTCCTTGGTGACTGGGGTGGGAGGCACAGCAAAGGTACGGCTGATGCCAAGGTGGGACAGAGTTTGCCCTCATATAACATTTGTGGACTCTTCTGCATCATACTCATCCATAAATGCCATACGAGAAAACGGGAAATGAAATCAGGCAAACGACAGTGCCAGATCTACCCTTTCACCCCCACGCAGCTTAGTTACTGGAATGGCAATGTGTATATACTGTACCGGGGGAGTGGCAATGTTTTCATTATTATGATACGACTATTATTTTTAAATTTTATTTAGATAACGTTATTGAGTTTTCAATAAAACAAATATACAGAATCAGAACATGTAAAACAGGCCAAGAATGATACAACTATTAAGCAGGTCATTGTAATAATCATTGTGACGGTAATGTAGCATCCATTTTGTATTTCAAGACACTCCTCAGAAATCAGTTTTGCCATGTACGCATACTACGTAGGTCACTAATAAAAAATGTACTTGCAGTTTAGAAACTGCATTTTACTGCACTAAGAAGTCTTCTGACTAAAACTGTTCCTCTAAATGGGGCAAACTGCCATAGGCTTGTGTAGTTACCCCGTACTCGTCCATCCTGGTTACTAGGCAAAATCACATTGAAGTTACTGCGCTTCCCTCTGTACCTGGCAATGTAGATAAATGACAGCTGCAGTCTCCAGTGCAGTAGAACCCTCACCTTTCGCCAGTACTGAACACAACACAGTATGGGAAAGCTGACACTGTCCTTACTCTGCACTGTACCTGGTCTTGTGTTTAAAAAGAGGGCTCACTAAATGGATTTGCTTATAGTAAAGTGAAAGCGACAGTTTCTATCTAAAACATCTAAACTGCTACCAATTAACTGAATTACTTTTCACTCACACACATAATTTTGAATAAATTAACTCACCCGAATTTAGAAAAAATTATAAAAAACGAACAGAGAAAACTGCAGGCTTATACAATAAACAGCTTCTTTTGTAATATATAGAAAGAATGTGAAACCGGGTCACATTGGATGTTGTGGTTACTATCCCTGCTTTGTTGGCTCAAACAAGGTTAAGGGGTCTAGATTCTGATTTTCCTGATTGGGAGGTTTGTATCCAGATTGCTTAAGTTTTGCACGGAGCCTCCACCAAGAGTAAAATTTCAGTGGGACTGGTGTCAAGGTGGTACAAGCCTCTGGGATGCAGTACCTCCCCACCTCCCCAGAGATTCCCCCTACACATGAAAAATCACAGTGCAATCTTAAATTCAACAAAAGTGCAATTAGTGACTCACCACTTATAATATGCTCACAAGACAAACCGTAAATTACCAATAACATATTTATCAGGGTATATTCACAAGGGATTGGTGAACTCAAGCAAAACTGTTTTAAGCAGATATGGTAAACTGTAAAGCAGCAGGGCCGAAGATAGTTGCCTAACAAGGCTTGGCCAGGAAAACACTTCAAAAACACAGTAGAAGTGTCCACCCCCACCAGGCAAGACAATACAGTGGCAAATAAGACTGTAAAACCTTTAGTATTACCAGCTCACCTGTAGTGGGGGCACTATCCACTTCCCACTGGTACCAATTTACACTATTAAAGAGCCCCTAACATCATTGTGACAACTTTGAGAAAATGTAACGTTTAGCACAAGTGAGCTTATATTTAAATATCATTTCTGTATTTCTCATTCTTCTTTATTACTAAGGACATTTGCATGTAAACTGGATCACTGCCCTATCTGTTCTGGCTGCTTATCTACATATGACATCACAGATCTGTTTATGACATCACAGTCTGTTGCTGTGGGGATAATTACTATGCCATGAACAGGGGACTATTTATTTTATTTTAAAGTTGGTAATCAGGAAAAGCACCATGAACAGACCCTTGTTTCCAGATGCAACCCAGATTATGATGTCATATGTAGGATAGCAGAAAGAGCAAATAAAGTCTAAGGGATAGTATGCCTCTTTCATACAGCTGCCCTCTGTAGTATAGTAAAAAGATAAATAATTATAGAAAATACATGTGTAACCCCTAGATGGCACTATCCCAGGGGCTACTACCCCTGCCTGATTTGCCACTAACAGGTTGAGGGGCCTGGATCCAATGGCGGGTGCCTCCACCCAGAGGTCAGGGTTTGCAATAGTTAAACTAACTTGGTCACAGCCCTCTGGGACACTGCAACCCCCCTTTCTTCCCACTAGTGGCCCACACAATATATCAGAATTACCTTCACAGTATACACTTACCCCAGGTCTGGTTCCGGCACTGGGACCTCCTGTGAAATGAGATACAGTGCAACAATCACAGTACAGTACTTTAACATAGACAAATACCTCAGGCAGTATAACTTTGCTGAAACAAGCAGCTCTGATTTATTTAGGGGGATATAACAAGGACAGGGGGAAATCAGGTTAATTAGCTTATCACTCTAATAATCTACCTATGGCTCTGTGCACAGGCCTATCCCTATCAGTTACTGTCCCTGGGTACCCAAGCCCTAGTGGCTAGTCCAAACCGTGGCAGCTGGTAGGGGCCCTTTCACTAGAGAAAAGGAGAATTAAACAGTCAGCAGTACAGTAATTCCATTTGGATTTAATGTGGCAATTCAACAGGAGCGACCTGAATTAGTACTCACGACCTCCAAATAAGATAGGGTCCTTCAATGTCAGCAGGGCTCACTTGAGGTACACAAACCTCTTCACACATCCATATAAAGAAAGCACTATACCAGGCAGGCTGCATCTGTATCCCGATCTCAATTACTGCACAATACCGGGAGAACACACAGCAGATTCAGTTCCTGACAGACCGAGTGCAATTTTCAGCAATTCTTCCAGTCTTCTACAGGGTGAGCCTGTTTTCTACTCTTCAGAGATCCTTTGATTCTTTTCACAGGACAGATTCAGTCCTAACAAGCTGTTACACAAGCTGCAGACCGGAACTCTGGGTCTTACACACGTTTTTGACTAAAACTGCACACTGAAAAACACAGGGCTCCTTCCTTCTTCACTGCTGACTCAACTGACACTCCAACTGACAAAACCGGGCACTTCCTTTGAGTTCCTCCCAGTTCTTGACTGGATTACTGTCACTCACAATAGACTGCTGCTGTTGGTCAAAAAGGCACTGAAGTCTAAACTACATCTCCCAAGTCACTGCCCATACAATCCTCTTGTGGCTGGCTCAGATTATGAGTCAAGTTCTGATTCGTCCAAGGCACCATTTTAGAGCTAGCTTCCCCACACTGATTGGTCCAGTTCAGCAGTTCAAAACTAGGATGGGGAACTAGCAGACACAGTTCTGACTGCAAAGAAAGCAGGTTAGACAAACTGTAATTTCATTATTACTCTAAATAATTTCTGGCAAACAGTTACATCTTTCAGATAGGTTCCCTTTGCACTCCTAGTGACTGCAAAAATGAAGTGAATTGGCAGCAGCTCGAGTGGTACTCAGAGAAGCACACAGTCCCCCCATACAAACTAATTATGTCTGCAAGCAGACAGCTCTTAAAGAGACAGTACCAGAGGCTCTAAAAACACTCACTGATAAATGGCTTAAATGCCAAACACCATTCAGGCTTGGAGCATTCAAGCAAGCTCCTGGAAGTCTTTTGGGAACCCCCATTTGCAGGGGGGTTACACATGAAATATAAACTGAACTGTCTAAATCTCACATTTTTCCAAGTTTTCCTAATGGTGCTGGGGGCTCTTTAAACCTTAAAGGGAGACCCCAGTGCTTCACTGGGTATCCAGCTGTAGGAACGGTGCAGGCCCGGTGACACTGCAGCAGGTTGGCTGGCAGTGGTGCACTTTAACAGAACAAAAGACTTTGATAAAACCAAACCCCACAGACCATGCAATTGCTTAAATTGCAAAACCTCAGCTGAGGTATTTGTAACTCCTGGTCCACTGACCATATCTGTAGATTTGGAGGCAAATGTTTGCAAGTACTCACAGTTCTGGGGTTACCAGCTTCCCTGTCAACTTATGCTCCTCTTCCTCTTTCATGCATATGCACTTCTCTCAGGATGATGGTTCAGATGTGCAGTTGGGGGGGGGTAGCTCACAGGTTTCAGGTGCCTGTGGATGTGGATCAGGCTCCCTGCATCCACAGCTATCAGGACCACTCTGGTTTTTCCCTCGTCCTTCTCCACAGGACAAACCAGTCTAAGGAGCAGGGGCCACATGCGTCACATCCATGTCTAGGCTTCAGAGCACTCGTGCAGTACCGCATTAGCTACTACCTGGCAGTAGCACTAACTGGCCTTCTTCCTGACTGTCTGAAGGCTCCATGCAGGTTTTTTCACACAGGTGTACTCACTCAGTCTCGGATGCCCACAGGCTGGCACCTGTGACATGCATCTGCTTCCTTTTCACTCAAGGCAGGCTTCAGTCTCTTTCACAGGAAAAATGTTGTCCAGACACTTTCAGCAGACACATAGTTCAGTCTCTGTGTCACACAGGTTGTGGAAACCTTGGAATCACCTCCTGAAGGTTGGCTGTGGAAGCCCCAACAAACTTACCTGGGTTGGCTCTGGCCAGCAGCACAAGCCTTCCTCACTCTGTGAGAGCTCACTACTGAAAGCCTTCTTCTGGATCTGCCCTCAGTATTTCCCTGGGCAAAGGCAGCTTTGGACTGGCACAAAGGGCTGTCAATTGCTGGAATTAGTATGCAGAATGTTCAATCGACACCCTACTGGCTAGTGAAAAGGGCACCAAGAAAATGGCATTGTTGTTCTCCCAGCAGTCTCTTGGGATCTCCTCCCTGTCATCCCACTAGCTGTTAGCAAAGGTCAGGGGTGGGCAAGATGGCAGCCAGGGGTGTAGCGAGACAATAAAAATGTTCACACTATGACTGTTTGTTACCCTGTTTGATACAATAAACACACATTTTGTATACCATTCTACTGTTTGTTGTGCCCACCTGTGCACTGGTAAATACATACAGTTGCTACACATTGCTCCCTCAAGACACCCACATAGCACCCCCACTGTCTGTACTGTATTGTTCCTGGGATGCAAAGACAATCTCAGTTGCCAACATTTCTAGTTGTGTCTGTCATATATGACATTACAAAAATGAGTGGCTGGCCTTGTGGTGCAAGTGTATCACTAGCGCCATGGCCCCATACTCGTGGCTCCTCCTTTTCCCACCCTCTTAGTGCCTCTGTGCCCCCTTATGCCCTGCTGGTGTCCCTGGGTTTGGAGCACACTACAGGGGCCCTTCATGGGTGGCTACGGTAACCGCCATCCTTTGATCTGGCGGGGCATGCTAAGCACCATGGAGTGTGAGTGTGCAGCTCATACGTTTGAGCTTGCAGATGCTCAAATGTGCCCACATTCTGTGTGGCTGTTTGAGTGTTCTGGATTGTCCAGGAACAGCACAATGACCGTCGTGACGACAGCAGCTCAGTGGTCATCACTCCTCCAGTTACCCCACCAGGCTGCAGTCCCAGGGGCAGGAGTGAGCACAAGATGAAGTATAGCAGACAGTTCTGGGACAGACAAGAATGTCCAGGTAAGTCCCACCATGGAAGGGGACGGTTACCAATGCATGGTCATTATTTTAAGAATGTGGTCTTTTTTGTTTGCAATAGGTTTTATGACTGAAAGTGATTTAGTCTAAACAAAAAATTCTGTTTGCCAGTGAAAAGTAAATTGAGTAAAATTAGTAGTGGTTTGGATGTTATTCGGATGGAAAATCTGTCACAATTTTGGATGCTGTTTACTGACCCTGTGGATAAACAGTGGGCTCTGCTTTTACGAGATGAGGCACACTTGCTTTGCCCATTTCCTACAACTGCACAGTTCGACATCGTTGTCCAGGGCCTAACCCTTTACAAAGCAATGATCCCTTGTAGAACTGCTTCTAGCCATTCTTGTGGTCATGATATCACTGCACTTTGCAGCAAGGGGTGAGGTTATTGAAGGACCGCTGCACACAGCACAGCAACTCTGTGCATACCAGTGGCCTCATTAAGACTGCCTCACCCCACCCCTTTCCCCGAGCTGGAGAACTGACCTGTGTTCTCATCCAAAGAAAGACTTGCATTAGTGTTGCTCAGATAGTATCCTAGAAATTAGGATACCAACAGATACCTCCCATTTGGCCAGATAGTTGCTGTGGTAGGACAGTAGTACTATCTGACCATGGATCCTAACCTCTAGGATCCAGCCTGGATCCTAACTATCTGACCTAGGATCCCGGAGTCTGACCTAGGATCCATCACTGTCTGACCCCGGATCCTAACTATCTGACCTAGGATCCTGGAGTCTGACCTAGCTTCCATCACTGTCTGACCCCGGATCCTAACTATCCAACCTAGGATCCCTGGATCCTAACTAGGATACCTAGATCCTATCTAGGATCCATCACTGTCTGACCCTGGATCCTACATCTGTCTTTGGTAGGATTTCTAGAAGGATCCAAGGTAGGATACTAGCACTCTCTGACAGATAGTGATAGGATCCACAAAAGCACTACCTGAGCAACACTAACTTGCATGCAAGTTAGAAATGTGCAGCAAAGTGGTCCCTTCACCACTTTCTGGCACGTAACTGTGACAGTGTATAGGGCCCAGCTTTGTGCACACGCGCTGTGCTAGTTCTTGTAAGGTTTGCCACAGTTTCTCCACACCAACCAACACATTTTTCTACTGCTCTAACAGCCATGACAATCAATGCATGAAATCACACAGCACTCACTGGTTTTGCCCCATAAAACATCCAAATGTCCCACCTTCAGCTTTTGTGAGGAGAAATGGTCACCCCCAACCCCTATGTGCAAAGAGAAATGGTCACTGCCTACTCCTATACTCCTATCTATGAAAAGAAATGGTCACTGCCCACTCCACTCCCATCGCAGACCACTCCTTAAAAAAAAAAAAAGAGGTAAGAGGAAGTATAATAATGTAGATAAAAAAGGAAATTTTTTTAACGAGATCTTCTGAGCTCGAGCTTACTCTTCAAGCATTTCTATATTTTGCAAACTCTTAGGAGAAGAGTGAAACCCCTACTTTATAGTGGAGGTTTTTAACATATAGACTAATGTATGGACAACCATATATTAACATACTAACATACTAAAAAAGCCAACAGAATAGGCCAAATGGTTTGTCTTGTCTGTTCGAAAGCCAGCAACCTAATGGCTGCTGGCCTTACCACACCCCTAGCCCCCAAGAGGGTCCTCTTTAGTTTCAGTTTCCCCTTGTACCTATCCCACCCCCTCTTGAATCTCTCCACTATGCCCTCCTCCACCAGCCTCCCAGGCAGTGCATTCCAAGGCTCCACCACCCTCTCAGTGAAAAAATGTTTCCCTCCCCCCGTAGTTCCCCTCCAGCTTCCACCAATGGCCCCTGGTTGTTCCCCCCTTCTTAAGCCTAAAAAGCTCATTGGTTCCACTCCTGGTTATACCTTTTACATATTTGAAAACTTCTATCATATCTCCCCTGTCCCTCCTCTCCTCCAGTGAGTAATGCCAAGCTCCTCTAGTCTCTCCTCATAAGGCTTCCCCTCCATGCTCTGAATCATCCTGGTTGCTCTCCTCTGGACCCTCTCCAGCAGCGCTATGTCCTTCTTCAGATGAGGTCTCCAGAACTGTACATGGTACTCCAGCTGCGGCCTGACCAAGGCATTATACAGAGGGAGGATCACCTCCCTCCCTCTGAACGTAATTCCACTGGCTATGCAGCCCAGTATCCTATTTGCTTTGGCTGCAGTTTTTCTACAGTTTTCAGAGTTATTCATTTTGACGTCTATCACCACCCCTAAATCCCTTTCTCCTAATGTGGCTTGCAGTGTGACCCCGGATGTATTCATGGCCTGGGTTTGTTACCCCTAAATGTAGTACCTTACATTTCTCGGCATTAAATTCCAGTCCCCACCTCCTTGACCACCTCTCAGGGTATCCAGATCCCCCTGGACCACCTCCCTCGCTTCTTCACAATCCACCAGAGCTCCCAGTTTTCAGTCGTCCGCAAAGAGACTCAACCTATTCCTAACCCCCCTCCCTATATCCGAAACATAGGCGTTGAACAATAGCGGCCCCAATACCGAGCCCTGAGGGACCCCACTGATTACCTTCCTAGGAGAAGAGAATATCCCACCATCATTACCCTCTGTAAATGCCCCGAGAGCCAATTTTCAACCCAATTGAGCTCCTGCCCTCCCACCCCATCTCCCCCAGCTTTATTATTAGCCCATAGTGTGGTATATATAAGGCTTTGCTTCCATTGAGGGGTTGTGATGACATCATAGCACAAAGTGAAGTTTGAGAGATTCTTGATCTCATCACAACCCCAAGATGGAAACGTATGCTGAGTTGGGCATGGTTGCCGATATATTATTTTTCTTACAGTACATCATTTTTAATAGTAATAAAGAGATAGTTGTCTGCCTCCCCACCCCTCAAAAGAGAGAATTTGCTGTAATTTGGAAATATAATCTACCCCGCAGCCAGCTGCTTACTACTTGCCCTCCTGATCTGAAAAGTAGCATTAGGTACGCTACATTTTTGTGGAAAATATCTTTTTATATTACGTCTGTAGCAGTGACTCTTGAAAGATGATAGTCAGTCTGAACTGTTTCAGTTTGAATCAGCAAGCATTGTGCTAATTTGCATGGAAATAGATCTGGAATGACAGTCTTGTTTGGGGACCAACGTTACAAACTTTTAACATGAAAAGGTATTTTCACACAATTATAAAATGGCTAGCAAAAATCCTTATTCCTGATTGGTCCTCCTGCAAAGACTCAGCAGCTGCTGCTGACACGACAGACTGTGACATCCTGATGGCTCCGCACCCATTTACAGTCCCTGATTTCACTGACGTGGTACCAGCAAGGAAAAAACTGTCAATATGCTAAATAAATTGGCAGCTCAGTTAAGCAGCACCATTTCCAAGGATTCTGTGTCGACTCCTGTCTTCCACTCTTCAAATACTGTACAGGCATACCCTGCTTCAGTTATAATGTAGATTCTGCGTCTAGACACACAGACAGTAAATCTACCCACTGAAAGGCTGCACCATCCCACTTTCAACACCACAGAAGTACCTGTTTCCATACAAACTCTACAAAGTGAGCAGTACCTAAGTGAAAGCAGCTCTCTCCGCCACTCAAAAATCTGTTGAATTGACCATGATCAACATGAGCTGAACTGGAGTGAAAAAATGACCAGAAGACAGACAAAATGGGCCATAACTATTTACAGATTAGGCAAAACATAGAAACATAGCATCATTTGGCAGTCTGTTCAGATGTTCTGTGCCTAATCCATTTCCGCAGACCCTAACAGTCTCCAGCATCCCTCACCGATGACCTATTTACCAATATTACTAATACTCCCCTATGTCTATGCCACAGCACAAACTTGCTCTGACATCTCAGAATTCACTATCCCACTCCTGTCTGAGTACTACAAGGGGCCAGGTCACCACAAAAACAGGTTACTCACCTGTAACAGTAGTTCTAGGAGTGGTATATGATGTTCACCCACACTTTCTGGCAGTTACCTTTCCCTTTAATTCTGTCCGGAGCATCTTCAAGCTGGCTCCTTCCACCCACCCGGGTGGTAACTCCATTGGCTCCGCCCCATGACACCAGATCTTGCCTGCTGGAAGCAGTGTTGTGCACCAAAGACAGGGGAGGCCGGGTGGGTCCGTGTGAATGAACATCATATAACACTCCTAGAACTACTGTTACAGGCGAGTAACCTATTTTTCTAGGGACGTGGATACGATGTTCTAGCCACACTTTCTGGCAGACTCCTAGCAGTTCTCTGAAAGGAGGGAGGCAAGGAACACACACCCTACTTAGGGAACAGAGATTGGAGAACTGAGGCCCCGAAACCAGCATTCCTGCATGACTCAAGGTCGATGTGGTAATGGGAAATGAAGATGTATGCTGACCTCCCAGTAGCAGCCCTGCAGATATCCTGGATAGGGATGTCCCTGGAAGCAGCCACTGAGGCAGCAGTATGACAGGCGGAATGAGCCCTTAGCCCTATAGGAGGCTTCCTGCCTGCCATCCTATAGCAGAGGTCAATGCAGCATACAATACACCTGCCAATTATCTGCTTAACTGCCGGTCTGCCAGGTGCGGCTTCATAGTAGGTGACAAACAGCTGGCGAACCTCTCCCTGAACTCCAGTAGTGTGCTCTTTGTAATAAGTGAGCGTTAACCTCAGGTCCACAGTATGGAGCCTATGCTTGGCCTCCGAGGTGTGGATGGTGAAGTACACTGGAAGATTAATCACCTGGTTATGGTGAAACTCTGACACAACCTTCGGAAGGAACTTTGGGTTGGGGCAAAGGACAACCTTATCCCTGTGGAAGACCAAGTAAGGAGACTCCACCGAAAGAGCCTGGAGTTCACTGACATGACAGCTACCAAGAAGGTGGTCTTCCATGACAGGTGAGACATTTCACACCTGTGCATGGGTTCAAATGGCTTGCCCATGAGCTCTGCCAAAACCAGCAGCAGATCCCAAGGTGGTGGTGGTTCACGCACTGGAGGGAAATGTGGTCAAGGCCCCTGAAAAAGCACCAGACCAACTTCTCCTGTGCCACTGACTGCTGACTGGCCTACACCCAATAAGCAGAGATGGCTGTCTGATGCACCTTAAGAGTCATTGACTGAAGGCCCAACATAGAGAGGGACCACAGGTAGTCAAGGATGCTAGCCACTGGACAGGACAGGGGGTCCAGTCCTTTGCCCTGGCACCAAATGGAGGACCTCTTCCACTTGAAGGCATAGCATTTCCTGGTCGACTCCTTCCTAGATGCTTCCACAAGAGTGAGGGCATCTTGACCCAAAGCCTTGAACTCTAGCTGCTCAGGAATCAGGCTGTCAGGTGCAGGGACTGAAGGTCCAGTTGAAGTACCTTCTCGTGACTGATGGAGAGGAGATCCAGGTGGAGAGGAAGATGCCTCAGGAGCATGTTGCTGAGGCTGAGGAGACTGGGGTACCAAAACTGTCATGGCCAGTCCAGAACCACCAGTATCACCTGTGCCTTGTCCCTCCTGGCCTTGAGAAGCTACCTTGTGGATCAAGGGAAGAGGAGGGAAGGCATAGAGAGGCCTGGGGTCCAGGGCCTCAAGAAGGCATTCCCTACTGAGGGGGCAGGCACAAAACAGCCTCAGCTTTGCATTCTTCCTGGAGGTGAACAAGTCCACCAGATGGGTGCCCCACTTGGAGAACAGACTGAGTACTACTTCTGGGTGGAGAGACTACTCATGAGAGGCCTCACCCACCCAGTTGAGGGCATCCACCAGCTGGCTGGAGACCCCTGCCACATGGATGGCTAGGAGATTGGCCTCCAGGCTGTGCACAAGAGTTCACACATGGACAGCTTCCCTGCACTGTGGCAGGGAGAGTGTGTCCCGCCCTGTTTGTTGAGGTAGTACATGGTCGTGGTGATGTCCATTTGGACCTGGGCCACCTGACCCCAAATGTGAGGAGCAAAAGCAATTAGCGCCAGCCGAACTGCCCGAAGCTCCAGCAGGTTGATGTGGAACCGGGACTCCTCAGGGGTCCAGAGCCTGTGGACTCTGTGTTCCCCCACACGAACATATGAAGAAGCCAGCAGAAGAAGGCTATTTGGTCTATCAAGTCTGCTCGTATTGCAGGGTCCACAGCTTGAGCTAATGTTCCTGCCCTCCCTCTCCACTCCTCCCATCCTCCCTACCCATGATCCTTACCTTCCCCCTATGCCTATCCCAGCCTCTCTAAAAGCTGCCCACTGTCTTCAACAAGATGACCTCTACTGGCAGTGCTCTCCAAGTGTCCACCACCCTCTCTGTGAAGAAGTGCTTCCTGACCTCCCTCCTAAACCTCCCACCCTCCAGCTTAAGACTGTGCCCCCTCATGTTATCACTGCCACTCAGCTTAAAGAGACTCTCCTTATCAACCTTATTTATCCCTTTCAAGTACTTGAAGGCCCCAATCATGTTCCCTCTCTCTCTCTCTCTCTCTCATCTCCCTCCCCAGGTGGGCACCCCAGCCCATGAGAGAGGCATTAGTCATCAGGATGACCATTGGCTCTGGGCGGTCAAATGGGATCCTTTCTTGCAGATGTTCTGGGACTAACCACCACTGGAGTGTCCCACATCCACTGGGTCACAGTGACCAGCTGGTCAAAGTGACCTTTGCACTGAAACCACTGGCTGGCCAGCTCCCACTGCAGAGAGCACACTCTCCAGCAGGACCAACGGACCACGTTGGTGCAGGCTGCCATGTAACCCAGCAGGAGCAGGAACTCCTGGGCAGGGCCCAATTGCCCAACCCAAAATGATCTGGCAAAGGAGGAGAGATCCTTTGCCCTGTCTGCCAGGAGCCGGGCTCTGGCTCTGCAAGATAATCATCTGTGAAGACATGGATTTTGACTTGGCCTCATTGACCAGGAGGCCAAGGGAGACACAGGTCTGGATGGCCAGGTCCCTGGACCACTCCACCTCTTGCTTGGAGGGACCTGTGATCAGTAAGTCATCCAGGTTGGGGTAAACCCAGACCCCTTGGCACCTCAGGTAAGCTGCCACCACTGCAATGCAATGCACTTGGTGAAGACCCTGGGGGCCGAGGACAGGCTGAATGGCATGGTCTGGAACTCGTAGAAGGCTCCATCCACGCAGAAGTGGGTGAACCTTCGGTGTGATGGATGGATCGGGACATGAAAGAACATGTCCTGGAGATCCAGTGAGCAAAACCACATGTTCTGCTCCAGAGATGGTATGATCTGGGACAGAGTTACCATCCTAAAGGTGCGTGTCTTGAGAAATGTGTTCAGGTTGTGCAGATCTAGAATGGGATGCCAGACCCCCATCCATTTTGGCACCAGGGAGTACCGGGAAAGAAAATCTGGGTGTTCTGGAGGATATGCAACAGGAACCACAATCTCCTTGCGAAGGAGTTGGGCAATGTCGTCCTGAAGAGCTGACAGGATGTCTGTGGATACCAAGTCTTCCCGTGGGGCACAGGCTTGGCAAGGAGGGTACTGGGTGAATTCCAGAGGCAGACCCTGATCTGCCACCTCGAGGACCCACCTGTCCATGGTAACAGCGAACCAAGCAGAAAGGAAGTGGCAGAGCCGGCCCCCCGATGGGAGGACCCAGGGTGGGTGTTATGGGCATGAGAGAGGCACCCCCCATCCCATCATTGGGCAGGCTTGGAGGAGGACGGTCTGGCTGAGGAGTCTCTCCCCCTCAGGCTTACAGATAACCGAGGCCACTGACTTCAACCTTGGTCACTAAGCCTGGGCCTGCTGACCAGCCTGTGGCTGGGCTGGTTTGGCTACAGGAGTAGAGTGGACCAAAAGGGCTTCCTTTTCTGCTGCTGCTTAGAGCCCTTGAGTATCCTTTTGGGCAGATGTCATGGAGTTCAAGTGGCACTGGACTTCTCGATGCGGGTGAGGTGGCCCTCAGCCCAAGGCCCGAACAAGTACGTGCCCAGAAAAGGAACATCTGCCAGCTTGTGCCGAGTGTCTGCCATGAAGGTCGAGATCCTCAGCCAAGTCCTGCAGCACATGACCACTGCAGCTGCCACCGAGTGGGCGCAGGACTCCCCAATGTCCTTGGCTGTCTGGAGCTGCTGCTTTGCTACAGCCCTGCTCTGGTCCTGGACCGGTTTGACCATGGTCTGGCGGTCCGCTGGTAGATGAGGAAGCATCTCATCCAGGGTGCCCAGCAGGGCATGGGAGAAGTGGTCCATAAGAAGGGTCAAGCTCGCCTGGTGAAAACCAAGCGAGGAGGCAGCATAGACCTTCTTAGCTGCATGGTCCAACTTCTTGGACTCTTTGTCAGGTGACTTGTCAATGTCCCCAGTGTTGCCAGAGCGCATGAACACAATCGGCTGAGGGGTGTTATGTGAATCCTGATAGGCAACCAGTAGGTACCACATACTTGCAGGACATCCAGGCAGAGGGTGCAGGGTAGGAAGTGGGGCACTGCCAAAGCTCCAAGGCAGGAACAAGGATGGCCTCTGTCACAGGGAAGGTCTCCCCAAGAATATCTCCCAAGTCCAGGATCTCAGTCAATGGCTATCAAACCCATTTCTGGACAGGCTTCATAACCGTGGACTCCGAGATCAGGTGGAGAAGGCCCATAAAGGAAGTAGGGCCTTTGTCCATCTAGAGATCCCCCAAATGACTCCACATCGACTGGATGGGAGTGCAAGGAGGAACCCTCTGACTCCAAAGAGTTGTTAAAAAGGGGTCGACCACTGGAGTCCCTGCTGACCCTCCAAGGACGGTCAGAAGTGATGGTGACTGACAGCTGATGGGGAAGCCCCTTGGCTGGCCGAGACTCCTTGGCCAGAGCACCAGTTGTCGGCTGTTTAGGTGGTGGCTCCATGGGAATCAGTGGAGACGCCAGGGTCGGCCATGCTAGGATTATCTTGATCGGCTCCTGAGGTGAAGGAGGCATTGGCTACTGAGGTGAGAGCCAAGGGATGGCTGTGTAGGAGCCGGGGTCTGCTTCATATTAGAGAACACCTGCTGTTGCCACATAAGATCCTCGTAGTGTTGACTCAGCTTGCACCAAAGCCTCTCCTCACCCAAGGAGGATGAGAAAGAAGAGTAGCGGCAGTGCTGCTTCGCATGGTGTCAAGAGCGGGAGCACCAATGTCAGTGGGAACCACTTGACCCCCAGGAGCATAACCGAGACCTGGACCTTGACCACCAGGGGGACCAGTGGTGGGAATCAAAGGGAGTCAGCGAGAGCTGAGGCACCTCCAGGTCTTGGTCAATGACCAGATGCAGCGGGTCAGTGGACTGATCCATCCCTCCAATGGTCTAAGTCAGGACCGGAGTCCTGGAAAGTGAAGTATCAGCCTCCTCAGTCGACAACTGGTCGACTGGTTCAAGAAAAATCTCAGCCAGAAGATTGACCAGCATCTGGGCCGACTGGCCCGATGGGGGTACCATGGAGTCAATGGCCTCGGCCAAAGATTCGACTGAAGTCAGACCAGGAGAAACATGGGACTCAGAAGCCCTCCACCGAGAGCACCCCAATCCTATGATCAACAGAGACTGTTTTTGGCCTCTTTTTTAGATTTGGAATTGTGCCCCAAGGATGAGCCCTCACCATGTGATTGCAAAGACCGGCGCAACTCCTTGAAGGATCCAGAGAAGAAGGCACCCAGCGAAAGGGGAAATAAAGGCTGAAGCTGAGGAGGTATGTGCCGCAGCCTGGGTTGCTGCTTCCTCAAACCTCGCAAGCTGGTTGGTGGACCCTGCAGCCGCAGAGACCACCCAGTGAGCATCCTTAGATTTGACAGATGGGTCCGTTCATCTGGTCAGCCAAGAATAAGACAGGTGTAGCGATCCTTGAGAATGGAGGGATGGAAGGAACAACATATGTCGCAAGGCCTGAGGATCATGCTCGTGGCCTAAACCGTAGACACGTGTGGTGTGCGGATCCATTCGGGACATCTTCTAGCCGCAAAGGCACCTGTATGGCAAAGGCACTTGTCATCACTCATCGCAGTCACAGATCAAGCCTGAAGACAAGGTTTTTTGAAGGTTTGGAAGTAAATTTATTTATATTTATTTATTTATCGAAAATGTTTCTCCAGGAAAGGCACACTGAGCAAAAAGATGCTTGTCTCACGGTGCGACCTGGGGGAAGGGGTTACAGAGGAGGCAGATATGCATACAACAGTTGAGTTTAGAAGTAGAAATATACAGATAAAGTACATATTTTGGGTGGAATTACATTTGGACTTTGTTACATACATTTGGACTTTGTTACATACATTTGGACTTGTTACATAGGGAGAACAGTACAGTACATGATCTTCAAGGACATGGTATACATTTCATAGGAAGACAACGATCATAATAAATGATTACTTAAGTGCCAGTAACAGAGCTTGAGCTGAGTGAGATGCACCTGGTTGACAGTCAGAATTGGAGAGTGGAGACAGAGGGAGGGAAGGAGTGGACTAGTGGACCATAGGTGTTAGGGGGGTGGTTAGGTGGGGGTGGGGGGGGAGGAGAGGGGAGTTTGTAGCTGTGAGTAAGGCTCAAGAGAGTATGTTAAATAGGAAGGAGGGAGGGAAGCGAGATGTTAGGAGTGAAAAGAATATGAGTTACAGAGTGAGTGAAAGTGTGAGAGTATAAGTGAGAGAGTATAAATCCAAAGATTTAGAGCAAAAGGGCCTACTCAGCGCTGAAAGCGATAAGAAGGGAACCTGCTTCTTCCAGCGGAAAGGAAGATCTGGCCTCATGCGGCAGTGCCGTGGGAGTTACCACCCGGGTGGGTGGGAGGAGCCAGATTAAAGACGTTCTGGCCAGAATTAAAGGGAAAGGCAACTTCCAGAAAGTGTGGATAAAACATCATATCCACGTCCCTAGAAATACCTGTTTTGTATTTTTGTGGCGGCTGCACTGAAATCGGTCACTGCACACTGGTTGTCTCCCCAGTCTGCCCCACGAAAGCAGAATAGATTGATTTGGTCATGGAAGATATATTTATGAGAATTAATTCTGATTATGATGGGGAAAACCTGAATGTCCTGACATGGTCCAAATAGGATGTACTGTATATTTCACCTGACTCAGCTGAGACTGAGATGGTGGCAGATAAGGCACTGACTTGCCTATTTTATCAACATGCATTACTAGTCAGAAGTGTTTTTCCTTTCATATACAACAGGTGATATGCCTGTGGTGGATTATATGCATGCAGATTTTCATGTTCTGTTGTTAGTCAGTTCTGACTTTGTATTACTTGAATTGTGGCTATTAATGTCCTGTATCCTGGGTTTGTTTTTTTTATTTTATTTTTATTTAGTTTTTGTTGACCGGGTAAGTGCACTAGACAAATTCTGTCTATTTTCAGGCACGACCCGGGGGAGGGGGATACAGATGAAAGCCAACTGACCTTGAACCAGATTAAGCTGTTGGTGGTATTTTTAGTGAATGAGGGAAATTTGGCCAGGACACCGGGGAAATTCCCCTACTCTTTCGGATAAGTGCCATGGGATCTTTAACATCCACCTGAACTACCACCAACCCAGGCAGATGGGGACCTCGGTTTAACGTCTCATCCGAAGATTTGCACCCTCAGAAGTGCAGCACCCCTCTCATGCTGCACTACAGTGTCAGTACTGGGATATTAACCCAAGTGCCAGATGTGGGAACTGAACCCACAGCCCTCTGATCTCCCGGCCTCAGAGGCGAGTGTGCTACCTACTGAGCCACTGACACTGACTGTTTTGACCTGTTTTGTGTCGAAGAAAGACAATCAAAAAACTTCAATAAAATTTTAGTAATAAAAAAAAAGGTAAACTACAGTTTATGAAGACACCTGCTGTCCACCGCACCATCTCAATTAAACAGATTTTACTACATCACTAAAAATTTCCATGAGCACACGAAGAGTCATCCGAGCACGCACGATCCACAGAGAGATTATCTAGGATCTGTTTGAACTGCCAGGCAATGCTCTTTTACCAGTTAACAGTTTCCTAAAATATTTATCAAAGCATCCTTCTGAAACAAAATCCCTTTTCTGTCATCCTCCATAAAAGCCACAAGAAGTATTAAAGCAGCCAGCAAAGCTGGTATAGTCAAGAGCCAATGGGGGTGAATTATCTGGGTAGCATGATCCCACACATCTGCAAAGAGGCTGGCCTAACTCATACACACTCAAACGACTGTCTGTGACTAACAGCAACCGTCGTGACCCTCTTGGTTAAAGCAGGGCTAGACTCATAGGAGACTGTGGCAGTCACAGGCCACAAAAATGAATCTTCTCTAAGAAGCCAGACCTCGCAGAAGGAAAGCACCATTATTTCTGGAAATAAACCAGCTGATACTGCAACCGCATATTCAAGCAACAATCAGCCACTGCCCAGTTTTCAAACCACAGCAGACCAGTTCAACGGAAGAAAACCAGAAATAATAGAGGAGTCTTCTACTCAGCACCTACCCATGCTACTGTATATCTCAGTAACCTTACTACCCAGGGGAGCATAAATGTCCAGGTAACCACTAATTAAATTGAAAAAAAGAAGATGAAAAGAAACAAAATGAAGTAGACTACCGATTTAAGCAACGGCTACATAACAGTTTATTGTCTGTTCAAAAAAAGGGTTTTCCATTCAAGCTTATTTTATTTATAAATCGTTGATACAATTACCATCAACGCTTCACACCTGATGTTTGTTTCTTGTTTCATCACGTTAAAGAATGCTAAAAAAGAGCACAAATGTGACAGTTAAAGTAACTTATTTATGCAGGCAGTTTATCAAAAACTGATTCCCTTTGTTTTGCTTAGTTTATCACTTATGCGCAACTAGTTTCTTCTTCCATGTTAATGAAACGTATGTCTGCTTTCATGTTTATAAGTTAAAATATGCCTGCTGGAACTATTTTGTCGTTAGGCAAAAGAACAAACATCTTAAATTTATTGAGATTACTAAAAACATTTGTCTTGAACCTTAAATCTACTTGCTTGGATTTTTTTCATCAAGAACCATTTTATAATCTCAACAGTGCACTCTAGGGCATGTTGTCAAATGTAGTCACAACTCCTGTGATTTACAGCACCTGGCCTATGGCCTTGTGCCAAACTCCTTGTACTTGCACTTTAAGTCTTTATCAGAATGTAATTGTTTTAACTGAATGTTATATAATATGTAATTGACATGGAATCTTTTTTTCTAAAATGTTTTATTGTGCACGTTTATTGTATTTGTCATGTTTGACTTTGTGGGTCGCACCGCTAAAGGATATTTCTAGTTGTGCTAACCCGTTAAACAAATAAACAAACACCAGACACGAGACGTGGGTGGAGCTCACAACAACACGTCAGTGCATCATTTTTCTCATCGGATGACCGTCAAGGCAGCACACAATATAACTTTTCACACTATACAGGTGGGTATTAAGCAGCTGAGTGTGGGAGAGTTTCTATTTTTAAGTTATACAAAATCTGGAATTTAGTTTTTTTGAGTGGGGGGGATGTGGCAAGTCATGGAAGTCAAAGAGCATGCAGTGAGGAGGAAAGGCCAAGTGGAACCATTTGGGCATTGCCTGGAAAGCTGTATCGGCGTTCCATGACCTCTGAATTGTGGCACAACTGCTTTTTCCATGCACAGCAAGGGATAACCAATAGCCGTACACCATACAGAGAATACTGGATGGGCAACTATGCACAACCAGTGTGTTCTGCCACAGAGAGGTTCTGATTCCCTCTGACCTCAAGAGCGAAGCTCGAGAGGTCCATGGGAATCAGAACCCCAAGGTGACAGAACACACAGGGGGTGGGATATTCAGACTGCGCCCAGGCTTGCCTGGCGCAAGCCTGGGTGCAGCACAACTGGCATGTGCCAGGGCGCTGACAGGGTGATATTCAGTGGTGCTGTGCCATGGCTCAGCACCATTGAATATTGCTCTGTGGCCACCCACACTGTGCATGGCGCAGTGGCACTGCACCAGCGCAAGTGGCCAGAGAGGGGCAGGGGGATGCGCTAGCGCAAGTGCCGTTGCGCTTGAAGGTGCAACCGCGATATTCAAAAGTGCACATGCAGATGGGGCCATAATGCATGCAAGGTGCAAATGGGGCCATTTGCATGTCATTATGGTCTCATTTGCATGCAGGTGCACCCATCCCCGGCGACTTGTGCCTGGCGCCCTGCCAGGCTGCAGCTGTTGGGACTGATGCCCCCTGCACAAGCGGCAAAGTGCCCCACTGCCCGATCACAGGCATATGTATGAAAAGAAACATCCAATATACCTGGTGGTCCATTGAACCCGCTCGCAGCCCGATCGCGGGCATATGTATAAAATTAGAAGGTCCTATATTTCTGGTGGTGCAGTGAACTGCTCGCAGCCCGATCACGGGCATATGTATATAAATAGAAGGTACTATATCCCTGGTGGTCCAGTGGACCACTCGCAGCCCGATCACGGGCAGAAGTCTAATGAAAGATTAATCCCCATCCCTGGTGGTCCAGCGGTACACTCCTCCCCACCCTCCCACTGAGCCCCGCCACCCCGTTCCCCCCCAGTCAGCGGTGGGCAGCAGCCCCACCCAGAAAGTCACCCGGCCGCCCACCAACTGACTGCGTGCTGTGCGCCCATTGGTCCACAGCATGAGCCAATGGGCTGCAGACCATACAGTCTGCATGTCCATTGGCTCATGCTGTGGACCAATGGGCATACAGCTGTACTGTACGCGAGTCAGCTGGGCGGGGCTACGTTTATGGTGGGAGCTGCCGCCGCTGATGACCCGTGGGGAAGCGGGGTGGTGGGGCTCAGTGGGAGGGTGGGAAGGGTACCGCTGACCACCAGGGATGGGGATTAATCTTTCATTAGACTTCGCCCACGATCGGCTGCGAAGGGTCCACTGGACCACCAGGGATATAGGACCTTCTATTTATATACATATGCCCGTGATCGGGCTGTGAGCAGTCCACTGGACCACCAGGGATACAGGACTTTCTATATGTATACATATGTCCGTGATCGGGCATGGGGGGGGCGCTACCCGATGGAGGGTGCCGCCAGAGCTCGGGTGACCACCCACAGCTGGCTGCTGAGTGTTGCGCCCTGCAATACAGCAACTCACCTGTGGGTGGCCGGCTGTTGCTCCTTTATTTTTGATCAACGTGTCACGCGGCATGTAGGGATGCGCCTCCATGATTTCCGCACATCCCGGCTGAACATCGGGATGTGCGAGTATGCATGGGCACGCTTCCACTCTGCGCGGTATATATTACTGATGCCCCAGTGCATCGGGATTCTGTGCCACACACATTCCTTTGAATATCACGCTAGCGCATCAGTGAGCCATGATGGCTTAACTGTGGCTGCGCCATGAGCAACCCTTCTGAATATCCCACCCTGGATGTGCATAAAGTTGCTCATCTTGTATTTTTTATAGAGTATAGTAGTACTATGTGAAATGTGTGCTTTGTGTTTTTTCTCTCCTTTTCATAATGAAACTGACTTGAAAAGTCTCTAGAGGTTCTATAATACTGTCACCACAGAATTAAATATTGGAAAGCAACAATGTGCCAGGATTCCAAGAGGTTCTGCTGCAGTAGTGATATTACTACTGCTGCAGAACAACATAATGACATCACTACTGCAGCAGAACAAGCATACAACAAGTTCTGGGACAATATTAAAGACCTGTGTGGAAAAGCTACCAACACCACCCCTAGCCAGATTAGGGTTGATGGGTGCCTTACCTCTGATCCAGCCCGAATGGCCGATGCCTTCAATGACGCCTTCTCTAACCTCAGCTTGGTTCTTCCCCCCAAACTTCTTTGACCCACCCCCAGACACCCCCTCACCCTCCCATCAACCTCACCCTTTTGCCTGCGCAGCATCTCACCCAAGGGCGCCGAGCCTCATCTCAGAAGGGCACTAAGTCACTCCCGGTATAGCAGTGACACCTTAGACCTGAAACTCCTTCGACTTTCTCTCCCTGAGGTGCTCAATCCCCTCACCCATATACTAAACAGTTTCTTATGCCTAGGGAAATTCCCCTCCCGCTGGAAATCTGCCCATATCACGCCAATATTTAAAAATGGGGACCGTGTCGTCACTAACAACTACCAACCTATCTCCATTCTCCTTCCCCTATCCAAGGCCCTTGAGAGGATAATCTCAGACCAGCTAACGGACGACCTAAACAAATACAACCTGCTTAGTATGCAGCAACACGGGTTCCGGAAGGGTCATAGTACCACCACTGCCCTCCTGGAACTCACAACTCACATCCACTCCGCTTTAGACAGAGTTCAAATCACAGGGGCTGTCTTCATTGATCTCACTAAGGCGTTCGACACCGTGAACCACCCGCTCCTGCTATCCGCACTGACCAGCACTGGATTCTCTCAGGATGCCCTTGGCTGGTTCTCTGACTACCTGTCTAACCGTTCCCAGCAGGTCAAAATTGGAGACACCGTATCTAGTAGGCTACCTGTCCTCTCGGGTGTCCCGCAAGGGCCCGTCCTCGGACCATTACTATTCAGCCTCTTTCTTAACTCCCTCCCCAGTACCTGCTCTGGGAACCTTCTCCTCTATGCGGACGTCGTACTCTTCCTCCAACTCTAACCCTATGCAACTCCATCTCTCCCTCCAGTCCTCCTTTAGTTCCACTGAAAAATGGTTCGCCTCTCATCGTCTTATCCCGAACTATAGCAAGACTAAGGTTATGTAGTTTTCCCACCCGCTCAATACTAGAAAGGAACTTTGCCCTCAAGTACGAACTGCAACCTGACCCCCCCTTGAACAAGTGGACTTCTTCAGATATCTAGGCTTAATACTTGACCCTGCACTCATTTTCCACCAACATATCCACCTCCTATCTACTGCCCTCAATGTGCGGCTCGGACTCCTGTATCGCCTTAAACACTGCTTTACCCCAAACACATTGAGGCTTGCTGTCTCCTCCTCTGTCCTCTCCCTGCTAGACTATGGCCTAGTAATCTATGGGGCAGCGAACTCATTGTCCCTCAGCAGACTACTTGTCTCCCTAAATAAAGCCCGTCACCTCAGCCTGGGCTGTGACCATCTAACTCACACATGCTCTCTATACAACGATACCAACTGGCTGAACCTTGACAACAGGATTAGGTTCCACACCTGTCTCATGGCAAAAAAAATTGCCCTAGGCCTCTGCCCAACAGGACTCACACCACTAATAAGATCGGCCCTGACACTCAAGCATACTCGTAGCTATGGTAAGAAATTCCACTCTGTCCCCCACTGCCGTACATCCCAATACCAAAGGTCCTTCAGCTACAGAGCCCGTTCCTGGATGAACAGTCTGCCCACTCCACTTACAAAAGAAAGCAGACTCGGACCGTACAAAACCACCCTCAGAGACCTCCTACAGTCCTCGAACCACTGTGATTGCCACTGAAATACCTTACACTATTCTGACTGGCATAGGCTGCGCCCGGTTCCCCTTCACTCCCTGTCACAACCTGTGTCCCCCTAGCCTAGCTCTGCACATGTGTGCAATTTGTTTTTGTGTGTTTGCACTAACTTTTTCCTAGTCTTTTTCACTGTTATCCTCACAACTGCTACTGGAACTACCTGACTATGTACTGCTGTACTGTTATGTAACCTGTCTTTCTCTGTTTGTAATATTTGTGACGTGGAACCTTTGTAAAGGAGTCTCTGACTCAAAGGTATTTCCGAATCTCCAATAAACAATAAACAATATTCCTGGCATGGAATTTCATGCATAACAGCATTCCACTATACACTATAAACATATACACCACAGGAATTACAGGAATTTGTTGCAGAAACACCATATTCAAATCAGCTGAGCTGCTATATTAGAAACTGCTCTGGGCATTAAACAAGAAGTGATCAAAGGACAAAAGGAAAAAGCCTAATCTAATGAAAGACTCCACAGAACCTCTCCAGGTCAGAGAACGCTCTCCTAATAATCACAAACCAGCCAAAAACTACTGAACAGTATGAGTTACATGAATGAAACGCATACCATTTCAAATCAAAGTGCTGAGACCATCTCTCAGACTTTTTAATAAGGATATGTCATTGGCAAGGGACTGTCTAGTTTAAACAATTCCTAATTCATGCAGCCTGTTATGTCCCTTTAGGCATGTTATAAAAAATCTGACCAAAGAATCAGCAGTTGAAGTAATCAGGCCCTAGCTAATTCAGTTCTGAAGTAATTGTCGCATATGGATTTTTTTTTTCCTCCCTAATCTGTAGGTTTCTTAGATCAGCAGATGTTGTTTGGATTTATTACTGTAAGACAAACTAAGAGAGATACAGCTTCATGAGCCACCAGTTACAGTAACGTCCTCTCCTACTGTATATCATAAGATCCCAGTGTATTGATTTATTGGCAGGGAAATGCTGTGGCTTTAAGCAGGTTTTTATTTTAAAAAACTGTTTCAGTTAAACTGTACACTTAAAAAGAAATAGCTAATCCTGGGATATTGTCTTGTATTGGAATAAAAGCAACATTAGCATGGTTTTGAATCTGAGATAGTTCTAGCATTATTCGCAGTATTGGGTAGATTGTTTTACCTACTACTGACAAGGAACACATCACTTCATCCTGGTCATTTCGCTCCACGACAACTTGACCCAGACTATTAGCTCTGGCAGCAAGTTGCTCCCACGTCAATTTGTCCTTGGACAATTTGCTCCCACTACATATCATACTGTACTCCAACAATAATTACAGAACAACTTCCGCTTCTACAACCCTCAAGCATACTGCGTGCGTCATCTAGTGGGCGAACTGCATCCACCTAGAGTTTATTTTATAATATTTATGCTGTGGGCAAACAGTCCAGGAACACGTTGACATGGCATCTAGTTGATGCCACAGTGAACAGTTCTGGGTGACTTGTCACAGAGCAAAATGACTGGGATGAATTGTAATGTAGCCCTATTCACTACCAAATCTGTAAAGAAGTATTTCCTTTAAACTAATTTTCTCTTGGTGGTCATTTTGTATCAAGGGTAAGCAATGGATGGTTCAGGGTTCTAACGGAGCTGTTGGAAGTGCTCTTGAAGTTTCCCCAGTTAGAGTTTGCAGCCGCTGTTGATTGTGTAACTCTTTAATTTAAATAAATCCAAGAAGTCCACCCTGTTGCATCCCCGCATGCACTTGCTGGTTTCTATCAAGCTCCCCTCTCCCTCCTCCCCTCTAATGAGTACAAGCAGAAAAACCTAGTGCACTGCCAGAAATTAATAGTAATGTTCAGAAGTAGTCAACTGTCACTTCTTATATCTGAAGTATTTTTTGTTTCTTTTCTGTTTTACTAAATAGAAGATTTTTTACCTGACAGCAACAGGTGTGATGTGTGGAGCAGCACTTTCCTTGGAGGCTGACACAGTCAGTTTTGTGTCTCCCTATACATCATCAGCACTGGTAATGGGGATCTCACTGACTGTGACATCACCTAGTAACCAAGACGAGCCAATCTCCGGCTGCTTTATTGGAAACATGTGACCTATGTTACCAATGAGGCAGCAGTGCTGCTGATGTAACAATGACTGGGGACGCAGTCTGGGAGCAACCAAACTCGGTATGTGTGCTTCCAGGTAAAGCATTGCTTTTCACATCACACCCAATACTGGTAGGTAAAAAAACAACTAATGAGCAGATACAAAAGGAAAAACACTTTGGAAATAAAAAGCAATAAAGGGACCATTTTTTTTTTGGTGATATATGCTTTATGTACCAGTTCCTCGGCTGGGAGGGTTGTACCTATGCCCCCCATCCATCCAGCTTCTCACTTTGGCGCTGCCCAAATGCAGCTGGGCTCTACCCTATGTCCCACGCCCCTCGCTGTCCGTCACAGCAGGTACCTACCCCACACACCACGGAGGACCAGGGAGCAGACACACCAGGGGAGCTACTTGGGTGTGTCTGTCATGACGGCACCAGATCCTGCCTTCATCACGCTCGTAGGGGGACTGGTATGTTTTTCCAATTTTTCCACACCCTGACATAGGCGTGCAATGATGTCAAGGACTCTCCGCATGCACATCCACGAATGGCACATGTGGCATCAGCCTGTGTCGAGCCCACCTCATACCGTGCCCTGAACCAGTCCTCCGTCACTGCCAGGAGCCAGTACTACCGTGGTCATCCCCTCCCACCCTCCCCAGAGGAGAGCTGTCCCTGGGATGCTCAATACTCCTCCTTCCCAGCCAGCCTCAAGCATCCGAGGTCATTCCCGACCTCGGGTCGCTGGCGTGGCACCAGGTGTGGCGTCCAGTGCCTCAACCCTCAGTGCCACCAGGCTGGCTTAAAGGGACCATTTTTAAAAATGACACACATGTTCCACCAGCTATTTTTGTTGCTACTAGCTCTTTACACAAGTCATGTGCCCCCCCCCCCCCCAAACAGAGTCACACCAAAACCTAAACAATTAGAATCTCAGGACCTTTGATGGTTTTATTAGTGAAGATAGTTCCATTGAAACAGGATCATTTCGCGCAGCCCTTTGGCACAGTGGTAAAACTACTGCTCATGTTGCTGGTGTCCCAAGTTCACAAACAAGCCAGGGCCATCGGGTGGTGGGCAGCCGGGGGAGGAGGATCAAGCATCCCAGAGGATATCCTTGTCCTTTGGGGACAGATGGTTGCTCCCTCCGCTGCAACACTGCCACCCAGGGGATAATGGGTGGTAGTGCTGTGGCGGTACTGCAGGGGAGGAGGGATGCTGGATGGGCTTCGCACACGCATGCTGTGGTATGCACATGTTTGGCGCTCCATGTGTACTAGGTGTCCCAAGAGTGGGGTCTCAGAATTTCTTTATTTGAAAATTGGTAATGGGGAGATGCAAACTGAGCCAAGGCTCATTTCCAGGTGCTACCAGGGTAAAGGGAAACATAAGAAAACAGCCGTACAATACACAATAACAAGTCAAATGAGAAACATCTGGTAATGTAGAAAAAATCCTGCTGCATGCAGGATGAACTGCAGTGCATTCAGGCAGCACGTCCCACCCTCAGCCTCTTCTCCACCAAGGCTTCTCCTGCCCCTAAACTTAGGAGGGGTAAGTGATACTGCCTGGCTGGGGATAGGCTCCAACTTGGGAATGTGGGAGTAAATTAGGGGCAAGGAGGAAGGTAAGTGCTGGATACGTAGGGAAAGAGGCTGAACCGACCAAGGGACTGGAGATGCACCAGTAAAAAGGGGGCAAAAAGAATAATAATAATAATAATAAAAAAAAAAAAAAAAAAAAACACAGGATCTTTTCCCCTTAGAGTTCATCTTTTCACACTACTACCTCTCTGAAGTCATAGTCTTCTACTTATGAAGTCATAAACAGTTGCACTGGAAATTATTCTGATGTCATAAGCAGAGGACTATGATTTCAGGGCAGGAAAAGCAAGAAAGAGATTAAGGAACAAAAGACCATTTTCACACGAATGAAACTGTTTACAAAGGTTTGAGATTTGAGTCCTGCCAAATGTCAGTGTTTTTCAGGAAACTGTGGCAAAACACTTTAAATAAAATAAACTGTCAAATAATTAGTAGCAAAAACATCAGGAACCTCAGAAGACTGACCTCTTATTTAATTACAGACCATAAATTTGTTAATGCATAAAAAGGTAAAGGTCATCTAGAAACCATGTACTGTACCGCGTTTTAATACTCAACTTACAAAGCTTGATTTTGAGTCTGTCGGATTAAAAGCTGCTTAAATTGCTTCCGAATTTGAGGCATTTCAGACAGCCATTCTCTGGAAAGCTTTCTCCTTCTGCTCCTGATATAGTCCAACAACAAACTAATGACTTTACACAGCAACCACTAAAGCTCTGCTGTAGTGGAAAGTTCAGAACCCCCCCCACCAAAAGAAGATGACATTCAAGGCTAGACAACACTTAGGTATGAACCACAGTAAGAACACTAGCACAGCAGCCTAGCACCCATCCCCAACTATGGAAGCAAGGCAGAAAGAAAAATAATTACTGCAAAAATAATTTTGTTTTGGCTAGTGCTAAGTGCCACGCTGTGCAGGGAGTAGATCGAACAAGCATTTGTCAATGCCGAATGTTTGCTTCCTGGCATTGGCATTGGTAGTGTAGGAGTTAGAGAGCTGCATAATAGAAATGGCAGTGAAGTATTGAACTGAAGCCAACCCCACCACCACCCTGCAGACAGTGACAGGCATTGATGTGTGCCTTTGGGTCGTTAGGCATAACGGCCACGCCATTACACCACACCCTACCGAGCAGACACTGACAAGTGTCACGGTGTGCCATGGGGTCTTTGGCCCTTATGCTCACCCCATTCCATCAGGAAATACGGTGAGATGGGTGCGGTATAGGAGAATGGGGTGAACTTTGGGGCCAAAGAGACTAAGGCATACCTCGATGCCTCTCACTGGTTGCAAGGTGTGGAATGGTATCAGCATTACAGGCAAGAATCCCAAGTCACACCCGTGATGCCTGTCATTCTCTACAGGGTGGGGTGTTATGGTCGGAAACCCTAATGCCTCAGGCGTTCATTGGCATTTTCACTCCAAATTTTCAACATGGTTTTTTTGTGACCCCCACCTTATGAACAGTGGCAATATCAGTTTGTTGCGAAAGCTGATTTGCCGCAGCGACTTCACGCATTAGCACCACAGGTGCAAAACACATTTCGAACAGGATGTGAAAAATTACAGCTGTACTGTTCATGGGAGGTGCAAAAATGGCAGTGTTGAAATTCTGCAGTGATAATATTAAAAAAACTGGTGAAGTCACGAGTGTGTGTAGAAAATGCGCAACGCACACCCGTAATGCAATTAGTTTGGGGATTTTTTTATAGCAGATTGTCAACACAGGGATTTTGTAACCTCCGCTCATGAACAGTGTCAATGTGATTTTCTTAATTTGTCCCGAACAGTGATTTCCCACAGCGACCACGCATTTCTGCACTGGAAGTGCGAAAACACAGTTCAGCCATGGTGTGAAAAATTACAGCTGTATTGTTCATAAGGAAGTGTGGAAAAATGCCAGTGGTGAAAATCTGGACTGAAATATTAGAAATCCATGAAATTCTGAAAATTGTGTAGGGCGAGCATATGCTCGTAAAACAGTAATTTTAGGAAATTTTTCACCAAATTTTAACATAGCCATTTAACACCTCTGCTCATGAACAGTGTCACTGTGATTTTCTTAATCTGTCCCGAACATTGATTTTGCACACGCTGCGCACTATGCGCTACATGCCACGGAAACACATTTTGGGTCAGATGTGAGAAATGACAGCTGTACTACTCATAAGGAGGTATGGTAAAATGACAATGTTGAAAATCTGGAGTGAACATATTGAAAATTCGCGAACTTACGAGCGTGCGTAGAAACAACGCAACGCATGCTCATAAAACAGTCATTTGGGGGAATTTTTTCACCAAATTTTCAACATAAGGCTTTTGGGGGCCTACCTCATGACCTGTGACACTGTCATTTTGTAAATCGGTCCCGAAAGGTGGTTCTGTGCAGTGACCGCGAAATCACCTTCCGGGGCTGATTAACGCCATGGCAGTGACAGAATTCAATAGGTGGAGTCCCAAAAACCCCATGTTGAAAATTTGGTGAAAATTCCTGAAATGCCCGAGATATGCACTAAAGTTGAAAAAACCCTATTTATTACATTATACAGCTTACCGGCATTTCTTCAGTTTGCGGTCGGCTTTGAAGAGTGCGGATGTGTTCCGGTCCACGAAGATGCGATAGTACCGAGCTCCGGAGGTAAGTATGGGGAGTGAGGTGGGGGGTGGGAGAGCAGGGTGCACAGTGGGTGAGCGCGGAGTGAGAGAGGTGGGGTCAAGACAGCAGCGAGGGAAGGTTTTTCTTTCAGTTTTTTTATTTAGGCAACATGGGGCGTTTGCCACGCTGGGGTGGGCTCCCAGCATGGCAACTGGAAGAAAACTGTTTAAGGGGGCCGTGGAGCCGGCAGGGGATTAGGCACCCCGTCGGCCAACTGATCTGTTGCCACGCACCCTGTAGTCTCATGGGGGGACAGTGGACCCGATGGGGCTTAAGGCACCCCATTGGCCATGTCATCTGTTGCCATGCTGGGATGGGCTCCCAGTGTGGCATCTGGGACTCTGTTGTGGGGGGAAGTGCAGCACAGCCGACGGGGGATTGGGCACCCTCGTCGGCTATACAGTGCGTTGGGGGGGCACGAGCACGCAGTATGCGTGCATGCTTGTGTGTGGGGGGAGCGCACATGAGCATGCGATATCTTATCGCTGCTCACTAAAGTGTAGCTCTCCCTTTCAACAGTACGGCACTGCATTTTCAACTGCTGTCACAGACAGCTGCAGTGTTCACTGGAGAACTGCGGCCGCGCCTGCAAACACACTGACTAAACTGGAAGACGGCTGCCACACCTCCGAAAACTCGGATGATGGCACTGTGTTTCTTGCACAGACATGCAAGCAAACATAATAAATGCATGGGGCCTAAGTCTCAGTTACAAAGGACTGTCGTAAAATCAGTGAAAACCAATGTTGTGAAAGTTCCTTAGCTACCCCCCCCCCCCAGAGCTAAGCTCAAAGAGGGTCCTGGGGGCTTTCTTCTCTAGTAAACATCAAAGCTGGTGTGCGGAAGGTGGCAGAGTTGGCATATAACCATTCATACTGCAACTTGTCCAAACTTACCCTTGTGATGACCCCACATTAGTGCCTATAAATAAAGGCTGTAGGTTGGTTGGCAAAATGCTGGGCAGGAGGCTAGGAGCTCACAGCCATTAGTGGACTGAGATTGTCAGGTGGGGCTGGGGGGGCACTGGACTACCAGGGACACAGTGACACTGGGGTTTATGTTGCTCATGTTCAGGTGTCCTCAGAACATAAAGGACAAAACAGTTCATACTGGGTATGAGGCTCGTCAGAATACGGATCACTGAACATGGCTACCTACTTCACCTGCTGGTTTGTGCAAGTGTCAGTGTTGTAACATTAGTAAATATGGTAACCAAAACAAAGAATCTGTGGATGTGGTACCAGGAAAGAAATATGCAGTTGATAAATGTATCAAGTGTGAGACGCAGTTTGTGGTTTATGCCTTGACATGCTCCTGTCCCAAAGTATATGTAGAAAGGACAATGAGACCCCTTAAACAGAGGATACAGGACCATGTCAAGGACATAATAAGAGCAAAAGAAAGTACTTCAATTGGCCTTCATTTTAAAGAACTATATAATTCGGACCCACAGCACCTTTACTTTTTGGGTTTGGAAAAATGTACCAGTCAGAACTGGGGGCAGGGGGGCAGACTTAAGACTCTCTTGAGAAAAAAGATGTACTGGATCTTCAAACTTAATTGCTTGAAATCACATGACCTGACTGATACTGTAGATTAGAAACTGTTTTCATAGGACAGTATATTCAAATTTGTTTTTGCCCCAATCCAACCAGACTTAAAAGGAGCACTAAAGTAAATATACGCACCCAAGTATAGCAGTAATTAATTGGTGGTCTATGACCGGTATGAACTCACTCTGAAAAATGGTCTAAGAGTGAGTGTTTTAGACTGCTTGGCATTGGGGGCAATTGTAGTGCTGTGTCTGTAACATCTTATGTTCCATTTGTACAACTTGTGTTCTTCGATTAATGAGAAATGTCCTCATCAAGTGTTGTGATTATTTATTTGGGATTTTATATAGAGGATAATGTATGGACTTTGGTTAATAACCAAGCTGTGGCCAGCCTGGTGGCACTGAGGGTTGAAGCACTGGACGCCACACCTCGCACCACACTGGTGACCCAGGTTCAGGAACGGACTCGGGTCATCAGGCGTTGGCAGGGGCAGGACAGGATTGAACATCCGGAGGACTGCTCTCCTCTCCTGGGGCCGGGTGGGTTCCAACTCCCACTGCACTTGCGGCTCCCAGTGGAAGCTGGGGGGCAGTGCCACAAGTGGAGGTCCTGCAGAGGGGGGTGAGGCGGTGGGGTGCAGGAGCACGCCCGTCGCGCGCTGGATGTCATTGCATGTCTGCTCCTCCAGCAACCAAAAAGGATGGAAAAACCCCAGCTCAAGGGAGGCAATGGAAAGCATCCAGTGACCGATGACCACATGCCCAGTGCCAGCCCCGACCCTGACTCGACTCTCCGTGGTCCCTCGCCTCCTCTCGTGAGGGCCCGGTGGGAGGGGAGACCCAGCTGACCCAATTCCTTGGTCGGGAAGGAGTTCAGGTGGGCGGTGAAGGCAAAGGTTGAGTGAGCCACCTGAGAGATGCCCTGGTAGAGCTGGAGAGAAGGCAGGAAAAAAAAAAGAGTTCACCGAAAAAAATAAATAAATAACCAAGCTGTAATCACTTTGAGAGGTTGCCATGGCAACATTGTAAACCTTGAGAGTGAAGCTTGAAAGGTTTACTGTTGTCACAGCAACCTCGGGAAGTGCTTTCAAAGTCCATACATTAGCTTTTACAGTGTATGGGCCCCAGAAACTGTAATCACGGTTACACTAACTCGGCACAATTGAATGCAGCAGATCGTGGCCTATGTGGACTTTTTCTGATATGTAATCTAACATTTTAAAGAAAAAACCAGAGAAAACTGCATCATTTTTAAACAAAACAGGTGATGCTATCTGGTTGGTCGCCGCTGATCACGTGGTTAATGGTAGAACCGAATCACGAGTAACGTCACCACCTCGGCGCTACTGAATGCAGCAGATTGCAGCCTGTGTGGACTTTTATCCTTGAAGGTAACACTGCGAGCTGCAACTGAGAGTGGAATTCCTGTTTGAAATGCTTGCAGAAACTAGGGATTGCCGTTCTGACCACTGAATACTGAATTGAGTGAGCGTTCTGTTTCGTTATACCATTGTTATGACGTACTCAAGAAGGGTTAACAACAGCCTGATGTCATATCGATGGCATAACAAAGTTGTAATCTACTTGATTTCAATTAGTAATAAGGGCTCCCCACACATTATAACTGTAACCCCCCTGCAAATGGGGGTTCCCAAAAGACTTCCAGGAGCTTGCTTGAATGCTCCAAGCCTGAATGGTGTTTGGCGTTTAAGCCATTTATCAGTGAGTGTTTTTAGAACCTCTGGTACTGTCTCTTTAAGAGCTGTCTGCTTGCAGACATAATTAGTTTGTATGGGGGACTGTATGTTTCTTTGATTGAGTACCACTCAAGCTGCTGCCAATTCACTCCATTTTGCAGTCACTAGAGTGCAAAGGAACCTATCTGAAAGATGTAACTGTTGCCAGAAACCATTTAGAGTAATAATGAAATTACAGTTTGTCTAACCTGCTTTCTTTGCAGTCAGAACAGTGTCTGCCTAGTTCCCATTCTGGTTTTGAACTGCTGAACTGGACCAATCAGTGTGGGGTAAGCTAGCTCTAAAATGGTGCCTTGGACGAATCAGAACTTGGACTCATAATCTGAGCCAGACACAGAGATTGTATAGGCAGTGACTCTGGGAGATGTAGTTTAGACTTCGCGCCTTTTGGACCAACAACAGCAGCAGTCATTGTGAGTGACAGCCAATCCAGTCAAGAACTGGGAGGAACAAAAGGAAGTGCCCAGTTTTGTCTGTTGGAGTTTCAGTTTAGATCTGGCAGTGAAGGGGAAAGAAACCCTGTGCTCCTTCAGTGCACAGTTTCAGTCAAAAAACGTGTGTAAGGCCCAGAGTTCCGGTCTGCAGCTTGTGTAACTGCTTGTTAGGACTGAATCAGTCCTGTGAAAAGAATCAAAGGATCTCTGAAGAGTAGAAACCAGGCTCACCCTGTAGAAGACTGGAGAAATTGTTGAATTGCACTCTGTCTGTCAGGAACTGAATCTGCTGTGTGTTCTCCCGGGTATTGTGCAGTAATTGCGATCGGGATAGAGAAGCAGCCTACCTGGTATAGTACTTTCTTTTTTACCATATAAATGTGTGAAGAGTCTCGTGGAGCTCAAGAGTAGCCCTGCTGACGTTGAAGGACCCTATCTTGTTTGGAGGTCGTGAGTACTAATTCAGGGTCGCCCTGTTGAATTGCCACATTAAATCCAACTGGAATCACTGTACTGCTGACTGTTTAAACTAATTTTCTTTTCACTGTGTGAAAGGGCCCCTACCAGCTGCCACAGTTTGGACTAGCCACTGAGGCTTGGGTACCCAGGGACAGTAACTGGTAGGGATAGGCTCTGCACAGAACCATAGGTAGATAGTAAAGTGATAAACTAATTAACCTGATTTCCCTGTCCTTGTTATATTCCCCTAAATAAATCCGAGCTGCTTGTTTCAGCAAAGTTATACTGCCTGAGGTATTTGTCTATGTTAAAGTATTGTACTGTGATTGTTGCACTGTATCTTATTGTACAGGAGGTCCCAGTGCCTGAACCACCCCTAGGGGTAAGTGTATACTGTGAAGGTAATTCCGATATATTGTGTGGGCCACAAGTGGGAAGAAAGGGGGGTTGCAGTGTCCCAGAGGGCTGTGACCAAGTAAGTTTAACTATTGCAAACCCTGACCTCTGGGTGGAGGCACCCGCCATTGGATTCAGGCCCCTCAACCTGTTAGTGGCAAATCAGGCAGGGGTAGTAGCCCCTGGGATAGCGCCATCTAGGGGTTACATAACTATTTTAACATTTGTCTGTTTCACTCGAATGCATTTAGTGTATCTGCTCATGTTAACCATCAATATATCGGAGGATATGTGTCATTGCCCCAGTAAGCCTGAAAAGAAAGATAAATGGAAATGCCACCTATCAGTCCCAGGTCAGTCTGAACAGTCACATTCGGTTTTCACCACTCGCTACTCATCTTTAAAGCAAACTTCACTATGGACTGAATATACTGACTTGCCTGCTTCATGCTAGCATTTCTGCAACATATTAGAGGACAAAAAAAGGTTACTCACCTGTAACTGTAGCCCTAGAAGTGGTATATAGTTCACATCCACACTAGCAGTTCCACTGAAGTGTTGTTTCATCAGAACATCTTTAAGCTAAGCTCCTCCCTCCACTTAGGCAGTATATCCTCCGGCTTGGATCTACGACCGGTTGTCAACAAACATTCTGTCGAATGACTGGACAGCAAAACCATCATCTTGACTGCTTTTTGCAGTTGGCATACGGTTTCCAAGTCACTAAATTGTTTTCTTTGGGGGGCTTCAGCCCCCGAACCCCCCACTAAATATAATCAACTCCAGGTTGGAGCTGATTAGGGAAGGGGGGTGCAAGACCCCCTGAATACAATGCCAGGGTCCAGCACTGACACTACAGCGACCTGGCGCTGTAGTCACTGTAGTGTTGGTCGATGTCGAAGTTTCGACATCGGAGCTGTATACTCTCCGGCTCCACCCTATGATGTCAGATCCTGAATGCTGAAAACAGGGATCCATATGCCACTTGCTAAGGGAGGCTGGGTGGATGGTGTGGATGTCAACTATATACCACTCCTAGAACGATTGTTACAGGTGAGTTACCTATTTGTCTAGGGTTGTAGATATAGTTCACTTATCCACAAACTGGAAGATTCCCAGCAGTTCTCTGGGAGGAGGGGCCAAGGTGCACACCCCTACTTGGCGAACAGAGATTGGAGATTCAAGGTCCCAAATGCAGCATCTCGACGAGACTCTAGGTTGACACTGTAATGGGAGATGAAGGTGTGTGCTGACTTCCAGGTGGCAGCCCTGCAGATCTCCTGGATAGGAATGTCCCTGGAAGAAGTCACCAAGGCAGCAGTATGTCTGGTGGAATAAGCCCTAAGCCCTACGGGAGACTCCATACCGGCCAACATATAGCAGCCGTCAGTGAAAGAAGTGATCCACCTGCCAATTGTTCGCTTAGCTGCCAGTATGCTGCAGCTTGAGCGTATGTTACAAACAACTAGTGAGCCCCATCCTGAACTCCAGCCATGCACTCTACATAGTAGGAGAGTGCTTACCACAGGTCCAGAGTATGGAGCTTGTGGTTGGCCTCTGAAGATGGACTGGTAAAATGTATCAGAAGGTTCATCACCTGGTTAAAGGGACACTGTTAACCCTTTTTGCTTCTTACTATTTCAAGTTGAAACCCCACAATTTATGATTACTTACCTGCTCTAAAATTTATTGGTGTTGCTGGCAGTATAGCCTAGAGGTTAGAGTAATGAGCTGTGAACGAACTTGATACATCCAGCATACCAGACCTGGGTTTGATTCTCACAACCTCCACTTGCACACAGTGTGACTCCGAGCAAGTCACTTAACCGCCCAGTGCTCCCAGGTCGCCCCTGAAAACAGGCACTTGTGCTTAATGGGCCTTACCCGGTTACCAAAGAATAAAATAATTTGCTTAATTTCTTAGTCGAACTGAAATGCATAGTAATTATGTAATTGTACCCAACCTTGTTTTGTTTCAAATCCTTGATCTATTCGTATTGCTCACTTCCTGAACATTAAGAAAGGGAACATTGTTTAACCAGGAGTAACACACTAAGCAAAAGCTTGTTTCCAGATGCGACCTGGCAGCACAAGGAAGTTAAGTGACTTGCTCAGGGTCACACAGTATGCAAGTGGGGGGTGTGGGATTCAAACCCCCGGTCTGGTTTGCTGGATGTCACCAGATTTACAGCTCAGAGCCTTAAACCACTGCGCTATACTGCCTCCTAGGACTAGAACTAGATATGTCAGCTGCCAGGCAGAGTGCTGTTCCACACATCACACCAACTAACATCATGTAAAAAATATTCTAATTAACCAAAGGGAAAAGGAAAAGTACATAAAAGGTAACAGCTGATAGCTTTTAGGCAGTACACTAGCTCTTTAAAGCGGCACATTCATGCCCAGTGGCCATCATTGTTTAAAAGCCCATGTAGAGTTCTTTCAAACAAGGTATGGGACTCATCTGTAGCTGGAAGCATTCCAGAGGTTTAGACAACTGAGTTAGTTCAATATTAATGCTACATTTCAGCCCTTTTAGAACATTGTGATATCATAGAGGAACAAGCTGTGCCTAACAACACTGAGTAAAGCAGTTTGTTCATTGATGACATCACAATGTTCGACAAATGGCTGAAATGTAGTATTAATATGAAAGGGACTCAGTCATCTGTATCTCCGGAGTAGTTCCAGCTACAGGTGAGCCCGATATCTCAGTTGAAAGAGCTTTACATTGGCTTTTAAACTATGTTAACCACTGTACAAGAATGTTTCCCTTTAAATTATGTTTGCCTTTGGAAGCTGTAGCCAGAAATTATCGAGAGTTGTTCATAGAAAACTTGTACCTCAGGCACAGTAGCTATGTTGTTTTGTTTGTTGAATTTTGTTGACCTGGTAAGCCCACTGGGCCTAGAAGTCCCTTTTTCTTTTTCTGGGGTGACTTGAGGGGGGAGGGGGGATACAGATGGTAAGCAACTGAAATGGAACCAGGTTAGGCTGTTAAACCACTGATGTGTTGGGATTTTAAATGAATTTCTACAAAGAAATACATTTTTGCACAATATCCTCTCATGGTCAGATAGCTTCTTCTAGAAAACCCTCCAGTGGTGGGCTTAGATGGTTTAAAAACTGTGTGCTTTCCAAAACTACCCCCAGCAGCCTGTCTAACCCTACTTAACAGTATACTGTACTGTATCTAGGGAGTCAACCAGTCCTGCAACAGAGCACCGTCCATGCGCCAAATGTGCTGCCTTGCAATCTCTTTCTGGTTTTGTGTTTGGGACCACATGACTACCAGGGACATATACCACTGGGGTTTGTGTCAGAGACCACAGGACCACCAGGGACATACAACACTGGGGTTTGTGTCAGGGACCATGGAACTACCAGGGACATAACACTGTGGTTTGTGTCAGGGACCATGGGACTACCAGGGACATAACACTGTGGTTTGTGTCAGGGACCATGGGACTACCAGGGACATACAACACTTGGGTTTGTGTCAGGAACCACAGAACTACCAGGGACATATAACACTGGGGTTTGTGTCAGGAACCACAGAACTACCAGGGACATATAACATTGGGGTTTGTGTCAGAAACCACAGAACTACCAGGGACATATAACACTGAGGTTTGTGTTGGGGACCACTGCACTACCAGAAACACAATGGCATGGGGTGTGTGGGGGGTGTCATGAGCCACTGAACTACCAGGAACACAATGACATGGTGGGGTTGTGAGGTGGACCACTGGACTACCAGGAACACAATGACACTAGGGTGTGTGCTTGGGCTCACTGGACAACCAGAACACAACGATACTGGGGGGGGGGTGTCACAGACCACGGACTACCAGGGACACAAGGACCTAGGGTTTGTACTTTGGACAAGTGGCATAAATATACAAAAATATCATCTGTCCACAAATGCCCTATGATACTGGTCGGGAGGTGGGGGGGTATTTTATACATGTGCTGCCCAATGCCTGGAAGTGCACGGCACAGTGCCATGTGCAAACATGCATGCGGCAGTTACATGCACCAGTACTAATAACAGCTGGATCCCTTAATTTATATGATAGTATCTTCAAAGGCCGGGTGTGTGCCTGTCTTCCAGTGCAGATCTAAGGTTTGCAGTGTTGCTGCAAGTTGTTAATGTTGGCACAGTGGGTGCACTTTCTGCACTGCTTCCCAATATAGGAAACTGAAACTGAAAATCACGTTCACGCTTTATTGCCTTGTAGGGGCCACCTGATGGCCCATAGGGTAGAGCTGTTCACTCCCACATGGACTACCCAGTTAGGGAACAAATTCTGGAAGTTGGCTGGGTAGCCCATGGGCTGGAAAAGCGTCACCAAACAGCAGTGCCCCAGCCCTGGAAGAGATGATGTTGGGTTCCACCACTCTGGCCACCCCTTGGGTGGGCCAGGGAGCTTGCCTACCACTCCATGCAGGGGATGACACTTGTATGCACAGACTGAAAGAGCAGTACACAATGACAGGGAAGTGGGTAGGGGAGAAAAATGGAAAAATGCTGTCAGAAGACTGATGCCATAGGCCACCTGCAGACCCTTCTCCACTGACAGGGCCCAGACCTTGCTTCTAGATTTGTGCATCGGGGGGGCTTCCCTCCCTCCCCCGGCCCCGCATGGGGAGGGCAATCCATAGACAGGAAATGCACAGAGTCGAGGTAAGTCCCAGGCTTGGTTGGTGACGGGGCTGGGCTAGTGTTACGTAAGAACTTACCGTAACAATAGATCTTCGAGGGAATCTGTCATCAGGTCACACCTATGGAACTTAACCATCAGGTGTCAGGATCCCAGGAAAGCTTTTTTTGCAGCAGTCTATTAGGGGCCACCCACGCCAACATCAGGCTCTGACGTCACACACCCTATATAAGCACAGGTGGGCCCGCTCCCTCTTCAGTTCTTTCCTTAGCTACAGGCCATGGGAGACAGGAGTCCCACCAGAGAACCAAGGAATGAGAGAAGATGCTCAACTAGCAGAAAGGCTGGAGCAACAGGACAGCCGAGCTGTAGAGACAGAGACAGAAAGGGGGAAGGAGGTAGGGACGGCATGACCTGATGACAGAGATTCCCTCGAAGATCTACTGTTATAGCAAGTTCTTACATAACTGTTCTGTCTTCTTCAGGGATATCTCTGTCATCAGGTCACTAATGCATTAGGAGCAAAAAAGGGCGGTGTGCCCATAAGTAGCTCCTCATGTTTCTGTGTAGTATCTCATATCGCCCCCATTTTCAATGTACTTATCTAACCGTTTCTTAAAGGTATCCTTTGTCTTGCTTACAACCATCTCAGTGGGTAATCTGTTCCAGAGGTTAACCACCCTCTGTGTAAAAAAGTACTTCCTGTTTGTTGACCTAAACTTAGTAACCTTTATCTGTTCTTAAAGTCAAAATGTAAGTTTTCTGCTAGTGTGTCGTCATGTAGAATGCCATAAAGGTATAGTAAATCTCCTCTTTTTCTTCTGACTGCTAGAGAATGTGATTTTAGCTTACTCAGCCTTTCATTGTAAGGATTTTGCTGTCGTTTTCAGATTGCCTTTGTCATTTCGTACTGAACCCTTTCAACCTTTTCTATATGCGCCATCCTATAAGGACACCACATTTGTCGACTATAATCCAGCTGTGGCCTCACATAGGAAATATCACACCTATGGAACAAATCCCAAGCAGTGTCAAGAGCAAGGACCGTCTGGGTGGCAGGAAGCCAGGGGCCTAAGAAAGAAGGCCCTCAAGTACTGCTAGGTCAAAGTCTGCCCTTCATCTGGAGGCACTGTCCAGACTGTAGTGCTTGGTGAAGGTATGGACAGTACTCCAAGTGTCAGCAGCACAAATCTCAGCTGCAGACACCCCAAACAGGTAAATGAAGTGGCCATACCCCTGGTAGAGTGGCCCTTAATGACCCCAGGAAGTTCCTTACCATACTTCATGTAACAAAAATAGAGTTACAGAGTAACAGTTGGCCAACCATTTGGACAAGCACTGTTTCAAAACTGGAGCGCCCTCTCTGTCAGGGCCAAAAGAAACAAACAACTGAGAGGACTTCCTGCAGTCCCACGTATAGTATGCACAATAATGCAAGATTCTATGCATTTCCAAAGTATGGAGCAATGCTTCCCCTGGATTGGCATGCTCTGGATAATAAACAGGCAGGTGGATGGATTGATTTAGGGAAAATTCAGACACAACCTTAGGAAGAAACTTAGGGCTAGTACGCAAAGAGACCCTGTCTTTGCAGAAAATCAAATAAGGCTGCTCACACGAGAGCCTGTAGCTCTGAAATTCTTCAAGCAGAAGTAATAGCAACTAAAAATAATGCCTTCCATGACAGAAAGCGTAGCTCGCAAAATGCAGCTGGCTCAAAAGAAGGCACGGTCAGCTTTTCTAGAACAAAATTTAGGTCCCAAGCTGGAACTGGATTACGAATGGGAGGATTCAAGTGAAGAATGCCTTGCAGAAAAGTATGGGCCACATCCAGCTGTGCCACTGTATGGCAATCAATGGGCACATGAAAGGCTGATATAGCGGACAGGTGCACCTTAAGAAAGGAGTATTTGAGTCCTGCACCAGACTAGGTCAGGAGATACTCCAGAATCTAGTTCACCAGACAGGTGACAGGGTCCAGGCTATGAGAAGCAGCCAAGATAGCAAACCGCTTCCATTTCATAGAGCAAATGGCCCTGGTGGAAGGTTTTCTGGCAGCCACCAGGACATCCGCCACCTTCTGAGACACACCAAAACGAGCAATGGCGATGTCCTCAGGAGCCACACATGCAGGTGGTGGGACTTGAGCTCTGGTGGACCAGGATCCTCTAGGCCTGAGTCAACAGGTCCCAGTAGAGGGGCAGGGGACCTGAAGGTTCCACAGCCAATTGTTGCAGTAATGGAAACCATATCTGCTGAGGCCAACATGGAGCCACCAGAATTAGGGTGGCACTCTCCATCTGTAGCTTGATGAGCACCCTCTGAATCAGTGGGAAAGCAGGGAATGCATAAAGAAACCTCCCTTTCCAGGAGAGGGACAACATGTCCTGCCAGAAAACTCCAGGCTCTGGAACTAGCGAGCAGAACTGTGGCAGTTTTGCACTGAGTGGGGATGCAAAAAGGACCAGCTCTGGATGACCCCACCTGTTGAACAGGTTTTCTGCGATCAAGGTCAGCAGTTCCCACTGATGCATTTTGGACTGTGACCTGCTGAGGGTGTCTGCCAAGACATTTTGGACACCTGGCACATGGATGACTGACAGTTCTACACCGTGATCTACAGTCCATTATCAGACTGTCATTGCTTCCTGGCACAGAGGGTAGAAACGGGTCCCCCTTGCTTGTTGGTATAACTGACCACACTGAGGTTGTCTGACTGCACCAAAAGAGGACCTGGAGAGAGAAGGTTCTGGAAGGCCCAGAAAGGCATACAAAACTGCCCTCATTTCCAGGACATTTATGTGGAAGTGAGTCTCCCAGTGGGAGCAGAGGCCCTGTGTCTGATAAGGACCTAGGTGGGCTCTCCAACCCAAGCCCGAAGCATGCATGGTGAGGATTTGGGGAGGAGTGTTGATAAGAAAAGGGACCCCCTTTAAGAGATTGGCCAGGTCCATCCACCAGTGAAGCACTTTGCGTACTGGCAAGGACACAAGGACCAGCTGATCCAGATCGTCTGAGCACTGATCCCATGGAACCTTTAGGCTTCACTGCGGGATTCTCATGTGCAGTCAGGCCAGAGGGACCCTAGCAATGGCCGCAGCCATTAGGCCTAGTAACCCGAGGAACGTCCTGGCTGGAACATGCCGGCTCTGAGCCACCTCCTGGGCCTGGGTAATAAGGCGGTTCACCCTTTCTTGAGAGAGGAAGGCCTTGCACTGAGTAGTGTCCAGGACTGCCTCTATGTACTGCAACCGCTGAGTTGAGGTCAGCACAGACTTGAGCCCATTGACAGTGATGCCCAAGGACTGTAATAACTGCAGGGTGCATTCTACATTCAACAACAGGAGCTCCCTGGACTGGGCTTCCAGTAACCAGTCGTTCAGGTATAAGAACACATAGAAGCCTTCGTGCCGGAGGGCTGCTGCAACAGCAACTAAGCACTTGGTAAAGACCCGTGGTGCAGAGGATAAGCCAAAGGGCAATACCCTGAACTGGTAATGCTCCCCCTGGAACAGAAACCACAGGTAATGTCTGTGAGGGGGGCCAACCACGATATGCAGATAGGCATCTTGCATGTCGAGGGAGCACAGTAGTCACCCTGCTTGAGCAGAGGAAGAAGGCCATGCAAAGTGACCATCTGGAACTTTTTGTACTGGATAGAGCCTGTCAGTCTTCCTGGGCATGTTTGGTACCATATTGGGCCTGCGCCAGCATCACTGCTGGCAGCCGGGGTGGAATAACTTTGGGTGGAGACTCTGGATCTCCAAGAAGTCCACCAGATTCCTCCTCATTTTATCCTTTTCCTCAGCCTGAAACCCCATAGTGGAGGAGAGATGCTTCATAATATTGAAGAAAGAGAAGTCCTCCGAGGGGAGAGGGGGCCTGGGGGGGGGGTGTTTGACTGATTCCTCACTCCTGGAGGAGACAGAGGACCTATCCGAGGATTCCACTTCAATGTCTTCCTCCTCATCCTCTTCCTCAGGGAAGATGAGGTCACGGTGGTATTCCTCCTCTACGTCAGCCTGCTCTGAAGCAGGAACCAATGTCAAACCACCGACAGCTCTCTGAAATGAGCGGGGTGAACGGGCCACACTGGCATCAATGCCGAGGCCACACCCAACAGTGCAGGTGATGACGGCCTAGGCCGTGGAATAAACTGTTTAATGAGAGACGTGGTAATGGTGGAAAGAATAGCATTAAGGTCGATGGCAGGAAAAGGAATCGCTGTTGAGACAGGTGTCGACAGAGGGATCGCGTAGCCCAGCTCTGATGATGAACTGCTAGCGATATTGGAAGCAGTAGGGCCCAGCACCTGTGGACCTTGAGTTTCTAGAGGTCTCGATGGTGAGGCTAGGGCCTGCAGCCCCTTCACAGCCCTGTGACAGCTGGGAGGAGACACCTTAATAGTGGTCTGATAGGAGCAGAGGCCTGCATGGAGCAAGGTGCCGATGGCGAAGCAGTCGACGGAGCAAACCCGGAGAACAGGAGGAGGAATCCAACAAGGACTGTAGACAGGGAGAATGGTCCCTAGGCTGGTCTTTGTCCCAACAAGAGTGTTCCCAAGAGGATTTTGTCCCAGGCCTTGGTGGCCTGAGAGCCTGAAGATGAAACTGGCAACTGGGAGGGGGCCCCCAGAAGACCCCTGCTCTCCGCTGGCTGCCTGCTGCTCCATGCGGAATTTCTGCAGGGCTTTCTTGCATTGGCGCTGGGTGGTGAGGTTGAAGTTCAGGCAAGAGTCTCAGGCGAGAACGTTGTGGCTAGGCCCAAGACAGCAGACACAGTGTTCATGTTCATCGGTTGAAAAAATCCTCTTTCAGCAGCGGCAGTGATGGAAGAGAGCCAACGAAGGATTAGTTCTCAACATACAAAGGACAAAAGAATCACTTTAAACTAAAGTGATTCAAAGGCAAGTATTAAAGAAAAAAGGTAAGTCGTTTTGGCGGTTGAACTTAACAACGAAGCTTCTGCAGAGTCCATGCGTGAATGGTCGACAGTGGGAAAGAACTGAAAAGGGAGCGGGCCGCCAGCACTTATATAGAGTGTATGACACCAGAGTCTGACGTTGGTGAAGGTGGCCCCTAATAGACTGCTACAGAAAAAGCTTCTATGGGATCCTGATGCCGAACGGCTAAGTTCCATAGGTGTGACCTGATGACAGAAATATCCCTGAAGAAGATCAACTTTATTTCTTCCAAATGCTGACAGAATGCATGGCCACTGAGAAGTCCATTACTGAGGCATTATGCGTGGCACACTGTGATTAAAAGCGTCTCATGTACAACTGAAGGAAGAGCTTTGATTGGTCAGGAGTATCACATGACACTCCTGTGATCTACAGTGACAAAGGTGCACGCTGAAAATTAAAAATAAAGTTTGAATTGATGCTTCAGCCATAAGGTCTCCTTCAGGAATGCTCTATAAAGAAAAAGCTAAGCGGAAACGGATGTTATGTCTGCATGTGTCTGTACGCCTGCACATACTTCCATTCGGGGCATGTGTAGGCATATTCACATGGGTATTCCAGCTTTGTATGCACATCCATATTCATTTACTGCAGATGTCACTGTCTCTGCCCCCCACCCACCTTTGTCACCTCTCAGCATTCTTTCTATTCCCTGTTAATTAGAACCTACTTAGGACTCCTCAGCTTATTCACTACTATTACTATGCCTCTCTCTCCCCCTATCATCACCTTTTTGTTTTTTCCTTCCTTGCGTACTGTAACACTTTTTCTCCTAAATCCACTCCCTGTCTTTTTTCTACTCATATATCCGCTATTTCCCCTTACCTCTCCACTAACTTTGCTATTTTCTCTTTATAGGTTATTCCTGAAGAAGACCTATGGTCAGAACGTCGATTCTGTTATTTTCTATTTTCAGCATGCATTTTGATATTAACTTTTTGTTTTGTTTTCAGCCCAAATGCTCAGGGCTGGCTTTAGGGTTTTTTTGGGGGGGAGGGTTCACCAGCAGGATCGGTGAAGTCATGGGTTCCCCCCCCACTTGGTCCACCGTTACCCATGTGCTTGACAGTACCCCATACGTGCACCATTTTATTTTATTTTCAGTGCAGCCAGTGATGTATTTAAATTTCTTAGGGCAGACGGCAATGTTCGTCCTTGGGGCTGTTCTTCCCATCCCTCCCCTTGCTACTCACCTGCCTCGTATTACCTGGGTCATACACCTTCGCAAGGCACTTTATGATATCACGACGCCACGTCAGAGGAAGCTGCACAGCCCTTTATTGCTGTTTTAAGAAGATAAAAGATTAATTGGGTTAAGTAGCTAATATCTCCAGGATATGCTTGGGTTTTTTTTTTTTTTTGGTTATGTGCACCCTAGGGGAGGGTTGGGGGTGGGCTCTCAATCTATGTAATGGATTATTTTCTGTAGCCGAGGATGGGGGTTGGTGGATAGTGGGTGGGTTATTTTTGTGTTTAATTTTCTGCTGTTCTATTCTTTCTTGGTGTATTTTGTGTTGTTGTCTGTTTCTTAAAACTAATAAACTTAAATTTCAAAAAAAAAAAAAAGATAAAAAGATTAAAAACATTTAACAATCAATCACATAAACTGCTTTAGTTGGGGGCCCCCACCAACTGCAGGGTTCGTGGGGCCTAAAACCAGCTATGCACATCCTGACACAGCATCTTGTTTTATTCTTCTTTCTTTATGGATCTTTGCTAAAGAAGACCTAATGGTCACAATTTCCTAACTTTAGTTTCTAAGGTCAGTGTGCTTTAACCCTTTGGTTTTATTTGCTGTCCATATCCCAAAGTGGAACCCTGTGTTTGTTCGTTGTACCCTTAACAGAACAGATTGCCAGGAGCAAGAGCGCTGTCACTGGAATGAGGATATCTTGTCAAATGATTTATCCTTCCCAGGCTGTGCTGACAGCACTGGAGTTGATCAGTCAGGTGCTCTGTTACTCTCAAGGAGGCAAGGTGCTCTCTAACAGTACGACAGGCAAGGCTCAAGGAATGCTTAAAATGATTTATAGACCAGAGGAGATTTATAATATTGACATCTCTGTGGCAGGCAAACACATTTCTCCATTATCAGGCTGTCCTTGCTAAAAGAAATGTTGTGGAACTCAGGTGGATGAAAACATGCTCTCTATATATTGTACAAATCTAAGCCGAGGTCACTGATCAGGAATATCATCATTTAATTTTCAATTTTTCTGAATAACAAAAAAAAAGCTAAAGAGCAAACTGACCTGATGTTGCAGTGCACCAAAGAGCCCTCTGATTAAAGTGCACCAAAGGGCCCTCCGATTAAAGTGCACCAAAGGGCCATCTGATTAAAGTGCACCAAAGGGCCCCCCCCCGATTAAAGTGCACCAAAGAGCCTTCCGATAAAAGTGTACCAAACAGCCCTCCGATTAAAGTGCACCAAAGGGCCCTCCGATTAAAGCGCACCAAAGAGCCCCCCAATTAAAGTGCACCAAAGAGCCCTCTGATTAAAGTGCACCAAAGGGCCCCTCGATTAAAGTGCACCAAAGAGCCCTCCGATTAAAGCGCACCAAAGAGCTCTCCGATTAAAGTGCACTAAAGGGCCCCCCGACTAAAGTGCACCAAAGAGCCCTCCGATTAAAGTGCACCAAAGAGCCCTCCGATAAAAGTGTACCAAACAGCCCTCCAATTAAAGTGCACCAAAGGGCCCTCTGATTAAAGTGCACCAAAGAGCCCTCTGATTAAAGTGCACCAAAGTGCTCCCCAATTAAAGTGCATCAAAGGGCTCTCCAATTAAAGTGCACCAAAAAGCCCTCTGATTAAAGTGCACCAAAAGAGCCCCCAATTAAAGTGCACAAAAGGGCCCTCCAATTCAAGTGCACCAAAGGGCCCTCTGAATAAAGTGCACCAAAGGGCCCCCCAATTAAAATGCATTAAAGGGCCCTCCGATTAAAGTGCAACAAAGGAACCCCTGATTAAAGTGCATCAAAGGGTCCCCAATTAAAGTGCACCAAAGGGCCCTCCGATTAAAGTGCACCAAAGGGCCCCATGATTAAAGTGCACCAAACAGCCCTTTGATTAAAGTGCATCAAAGGGCCCTCCGATTAAAGTGTGGAGGGACAAGAGATGCAGCAAAGTTTTACTTCGATCACAAAGTTCTGGCGAAGACACCAACTTCGACTTCGGGAAGCACTTCGCTAACTTGGCCATTTTGTTGCAACTTCGATTCGAAAAACTTCACCGACACTTTGCATATAACTTCACCTTAGATGTTGCCTTACGCCAAATTCAGGTGAAGTTTCCTCAGAAAGAGGAACAAGTGCCTACAGGTCACGTGATACAGCTCTACGTACACAGCATCCTTCAGTTTCACTTTGCAGGCTGTGTGAGTGAGTGACAGGACACGTCTGCTGCTTCTTGAGCCTTGAGATGTTGATCGTACATCAGAGTTTTACATCTTTTCTTGTTGTACTGTATTTTATACATCTTTTCTTGTCTTAAACGTTAGTTAGGAGTTACTCAATTGTGGTTTAGGTCTGATTTTCTTTATATATGATCAAATATTTCAAAATGAGAGGAAAGGGTTCAAGTATTACAACAAATAATAATGAAAAATATTAAAATACTAAAAGTTCTACAACTACCTGCCAGAGCCCTGCACAGCATTTTAGCAGCACTGGAACACAGAGTGTGCAGAAATTATGGGACTTGACAAAAATGTCACAGAGTAACAGTGAAAATGAATTGTCAGAGAGTGACAGCGAAAATGCACTGAAACTAAAGCTGTTGCTGGCTGCAGACAAAAGCCCGCCCCTCCCCCACCAGACAGCTCTAGTCCAACACAACAACACCACACAGAAAGAGAAATGGAAAAAAGTTGACTAAACTGTAGGCAAACGTTCAAAATTAAGTCAGCAAATGCAGAACACCAAATAGAATATGATTTTTTTTTTAAAAAGTTTGTTTTGTTCAATGAATAGCAACTCAAGTCAAAACTGAGCTCTAAGTACAGTGCAGCTCAGGGGTGATGATCCTGTCTCTTAAACACACTTCCTAGAACTGCACACAGCTCAGCTCTTCTGGTCTGTTTCATACTGCAATATAGCCATGTGATCTGCAGGTCACATAGTGTAGCAGCAGTACTGAATGGCTCAGACGTTTTGCAAAGACCAAATGAACTTCGTCAGCTAAGTTATAAGTTTGCAGCTTCACAAAGTGAGAATAAACTTTGTGAAGTGATTGCGAACCAAAGTGCTCCAAACTTCACACACCACTAGGAGGGACCAAATCAGCAGGCCAGTTTGTTCTTTAGTGTGTTTTTTGGCTATTGCCTGGATCTCACCTTTGTACTATATACCACTCCAAATGTGTGATGTTTATAATGAAATTTAGTATCAATTCTTCTTGGATTTTATTCTTTTATAAGGGGACTGCTGACTCTTAATATAAGGATCTATCGTGGAAATGCAAGGTATAGGCAGAAAAAGTCAATTGGATTTTGCCTTCAGCATTCAAGGATGGTTCCATCTTCAACGATCCCCAGCGTTCTCACTGTCTGCCATACAACTTTTTCTCCTGGCAGTACCCTTTTGCAGGGATATAGCCTGTTCCTAGTGATATACCCTGGTTAGACCCCTGACACCTACTAGGTCCAGCCCTGGTCTGACTTGTTGGGGCTCCACCCCCTCCACCCCCAACCCCAAGGCAGTCCACCATGTGGACTAAAATACGGTGTCAGCTGGCAGTAGGATCCAGTGGAACTCAGAAGCCACTCTGCCATACAGATGGCATACTGATTTTTCTCCCTGAAGCCAACTGCCAATCTCTCCCTCCTCCCATGGCATGAACAGAGCTCTCCTCAGCTGCATGCAGCGATGTCCTGCAGAGGAAGCTCCCTTGACCAAGCACAGACATTGCTGTGGCACCAGTTTCCCAACATCATCCCCCGGGCCCTTCAGAGGGTGGGGGAGCAGTGGTAATCCTCAAGGGCCCAGGCTGCCCAGCATACTATATGCAAGAAAGAGGCTACGAGTTGGTAGGGGCCCCAGATCCTGAACTTTCCCCATGGCCCAGTATTCCTCTCAAGGGGCCTCACTCCTGATCGCACTGAGCTGCTGAGTTGCAGCAGCTGTGATCTGGCCTGCCTCCCGATGCGGCATCCCGAGGTCGAGCCTGAACTTGGATCGCCTATATAGCAGCATGCACGCTGGCGTTGGGCCATCGGGGCAGTCATCACCAGTGCCTCTAACAGGAATGGACCAGATTTGTGTTTTACAGTTTTCTTATATTGTCACACAGTGCTCCAAGTAAGGTGAGTAGCAGCCTGTTGTACACACTATCTTTAAAGGAAAACTACACCCAAAACTTGAAAAAATATATGTTGTGCAGTGTTTTAATTTGTATGTGAAGTTCTAGTGTTTCCTTCCCTCTGACTGGTATTAGGAGTTTTTCCCAAATTAGCCTGCTAGCTTTATGCTAGTTTTACGACCCCTGGGGATCTTCATACCTGATAGCGTAATTGTATTTCTTGTTCCCACAGTGCATCTTGTCTCATGTGACTGTGATGTAAGAAGACCCAACATTCAGCACACATGCCAAACAAACTAAATATCTTGGAAGCTTTACAAGCTGCACAAAAATTACCAGCAGCAAAGTTTTTCAGGACAGTAAAACCTTTAGGATGAGGGTGGTCACCAAGCTGAATTCTACAGATTTTAAAATATAGCCATCTCGTTTGTTGTGAACTAATTGTAATGCAATGCTTTCTGCTGGATTTATGGGCTCTGCTACATCACCTTTACATGAAACAAGGTGCATTGTAGGACAAAGAAATGCAATAAAGCTATTTGATATGGAGATCTCCAGGGGTCGTAAAACTACCCTAAAGCTAGCAGGCTAATTTAGGAAAAACTCCTAATACCAGTCAGAGGGAAGGAAACACTAGAACTTCACATACAAATTAAAACACTCTGCACAGCATATATTTTTTCAAGTTTTGGGTGTAGTTTTCCTTTAAGGAAATACTCTTCAAAACATTTTTTATGACAACAAATGCTCATCCCCACACCTGAAAGTGCTCCATACTCTGCAAGAGTGCTTATAATACTATAATTGCTCCAAAAGGAGCATTTTTCTTCAAGATCTGAAGTGTATTTACTCAGCCAAAATTTCAGTTTACTCAGCTATTTTAATAAATGAGGAGTAAATTTCCCCTGCCTGCCAAAATTATGTGGAGCACTGTCGTTGCACGCGTTTAACATTTAATAACACTTTAATCTTCCCCCGATATTATTAAGCCATTTGCTCTTTATTAAATCCCTTCCTTTGACTCATCTATTGTTCCTTTGCTGAATGTACAATCATGCCGCAAAAAAAAGTAACTCCAATACATGGTCCAATCTTGAGACTGTACTTGCGACTATCCAGTGATCTCAGCTTGTCGCCATTGGATTTAGGAACCTTGGCCACTGTCTGTCCTTCACTAGCACTGAAAAGGGGACTTTAGTGAAGCAACCAATTCTGAAATACATGAGTACATTACACACGAGAAACAGTTGTCATGTTTCACACTTAGCCAGTTGTGATGGCGATGACATAAGACATAAGTTAATTTGTGTTGCTAGACACCACTATCATGAGAAGTCATTTTCCCACCACTGACCAAAGCTGAAAGAACATAGGTGCCAACTAGTAATACTTGCGATGATGCCACCATTTTGAAACCCTATCTTCCCACCCCAAACTAAGCTGAAAAAGCATAAGACGCACCAGTGAGAGGATCTGGTGGGGGTAAACATACTTGCCTATAACTACAAGTTACACATACATTAATAGTATGTAAACTCATGGAGACCATACTAAAGGAGGGGTTGGTGAAGTACATGGAGGAGATTGGTCTGCAGGAGGATAGGCAGCATGGGTTTGTGGCAGGCAGATCGTGTCAGATGAACCTGATCGAGTTTTTCAATTGGGTCGTGAGGGCGGTGGACAAAGGCCATGCAGTGGACATCTTATACCTGGACTTTAATAGGGTCTTCGATTTGGTGCCACACAAAAGATTGACAATAAAACTGAGGGATCAAGGGTTGGGGGAAAATATGGTAAGATGGATTGAAAATTGGTTGAGAGGCAGAACCCAGAGTGTAGTGGTTGGGGGCAAGTTCTCCAGCACCAGGGAGGTCACCAGCAGGGCCCCACAGGGATCGGTGATGGGGCCAATGTTGTTCAATGTCTTCATAAGTGACATCGGGGAAGGCATTAAAGGCAAAATATGCCCATTTGCGGATGCCACCAGACTCTGTGGAAGGGTGGACACCAAAGAGGGGATGATGGACCTGAGGGAGAACCTTGCCAGACTAGAGAGATGGTCAGGAATCTGGCAACTTGAGTTCAATGCCAAAAAGTGCAAAGTGATGCACACAGGGGCCAAGAACCCTTGGGCAGAGTATTACATAGGAGAGGTTCAAGAGGAAAAGGATCTAGGAGTGGTGATTACAAGTGACCTGAAACACACCTCCCAGTGTAAGAAGGCAGTGGTGAAGGCTAACAAGATGCTGGGGTGTATTGCAAGAGGATTCAGTAGCAGGCAGAGAAAGGTCATTTTACCACTGTACAGGTCCTTGGTGAGACCACATTTACAATATGGGGTGAGGTACTGACATCCATACCTTAAGAAGGACATCAGCATGCTAGAAGGGGTCCAGAGGAGAGCAACCAAGATGACAGAGGGGCTACAGGATAGGTGCTATGAGGAGAGACTGGGAGCCCTGTAGATGTACTCCCTGGAGGAGAGAAGGCGGGGGGTATGATAGAGACCTTCAAGTACATGAAGGGAATTAACAGAGTACAAAAGGGGGTCTCTTTAATATGAGGGAAACAACACCACTAGGGGCACAGCCTACAACTGATGGGGGAGATTTAGAAGGGATGTAAGGAAATATTTCTATACGGAAAGGTTGGTGACCACCTGGAATGAGCTACTAGAGGAGGTGATATCAGCAAAGATGGTGGGAGCAGTCAAGAGGGCCTGAAACAAATAAGAAGGGAAGGGGGGAAAGGGGGGAGAGAGAGGGGTGGTTGGGGGGGGCAGGGTCAGTGGCATAAGTGTAAAACCAGACTCTGCATCATTACGAGCAGACGTGATAGACCAGATGGTCTTCTTCTTCTTCTTCTGGCTCTTTTTGTATCTTCGCATATTCGTATAGAAAGGTTTCACAGTATGTAACTAGAGCCCCGTTCTTACGGCCAACTCTGAGCCATTGCTGGTGGTGCACAGTGGCCAGATCGGTATGCTGTGCAAGTCTGAACACCCCACCGTTTTCCACATTACTTGCTGCGTGGCGTTGTGACTGCAATCCTGCTTTTCTTGGGATTGTGTAGTGGTGCTGACATTTTGCACCCTCTTTCTCAGCTGTGTGAACAGCCAGCACCACCCGCAATGTTGTGACAAGCATTTCCCAGCCTGCACTTAGAAGGCTCGCGGATGGGTCTTCAGACCCGAGTTCAACTAAAGGTTGATTCTGGTAGTTTAAACACAGCTGAACTCAGGCAAGTGGCTCTTTTTTGTAAACTGCGGGCTAAAAATGGCAGAAACGTGGTCTCAAAGTTAAGCCATGACATTGGGCATGTGCATATAATGTCTATGCATAAGCATGCGCAGTGTCACGGCTCAACTTTGAGACAGTGTTTTATGCAATTTTTAGCCCTCGACTTACAAAACGAACCCACTTTCCTGAGTTCAGCTGTGTTTACAGTACCAAAAACAACCTTTAACTGAGCTCTGGTCGGAAGGTCCATCCTTGATCTTTCTGGTGGCATCACCCCACCTCAACCAATCCCTCCCCACCAGAACCCTCCTCAAAATGGCAGAACTTTGCTGGGAGCATCTACAGCGCTCCAGGACCATGCTGTCTGAACACTGCTCTACAGCATTTCAGAAAGATAGGTCCCAATGATCAACATGGCAGTGATTTAAATTCTCACCATGGGAACGAGGCACAAATCAGTACTAGACAACAGGCATGTAAATAGTCTAACAAATACTACCCAGCACAGTTTGTTCACCAGTCGAAAGGGAAAACAATCTGCAACCCACAGTGGTAGTTATAGTCCTTCAGAGTAGTAGCAGCAATAGTTCATTTGCTTGGCACCTAATCCTGCTGGTTTGGGTTACCTTACACAGTCAATTTATAGTAAAATACAGCCGTATAGCATTTCTCTAACTAGACTACACTGTTAATGACAACCATTAAATCTAAGCAAAAATCAGTGGTTAAACTGGGCAGGAGCCCATGTTCAGCCACATCTTACAAAACAGTATGAGAGTTCCTGCACCTCTGTTACCTTTCTCCACTGAATACTACAGGAGAGGTCCACCACTTAGAAATGCTAGCTCTTCCACCTACACATCTAGATGTGAACATTCCACCACCTAAACATTTCCAATTTAACCACTGGCTAAAATATCAAAAACAAGTAGTTTCCCGTTCAAATTTCAAACTCCGGACCCTGGCTGAATAAATACTAGATGATAATCAGCAAAAGTCAGATTAAACAGATTATACTTCAAGCCCCTTTTCCCTTTTTTCCTCTTTACTTTAGAAACATAGAAGCTGTCTGCAGATAAGGACCTCTTGGCCCACTTAGTCTGCCCAGTTTTCCCTACTGTGCCACTGCAGACTCTACTCTATCTCTGGTCGTCTCCTCCCCTTGCTTTACTACCAAGGTCCCCTTGTATCTGTCCCATGCATGCTTGAATCTGATCACTGTTTTGGCACCCACTACCTCCACTGGAAGGCTGTTCCAGGCATCCAACACCCTCTCCACGAAGAAGTATTTCTTCACATTTTCCTGGGAGCCTCCCCCCACCCCAACTTCACGGCACGACCCCTTGTCCTCCAGCTTCTTTTTCTATAGAAAATGCTACCTTCCTGTACCTTATTAATATAACTGCTAGGTATTTGAATGTTTCCATCATATTTCCTCCTTCCCCCCTCTCCTCCAGAGAGCACATATTCAGTTCCTTGAGTCTCTCTCTTCATAGGGCTTTTGATGCAGGCCCGGCACCATTTTGGTAGCCCTCTTTTGGACTGCCTCCACCTTATTAATGTCCTTCTGGAATGGGGCCTCCAGAACTGGACACAGTACACAAGGTGGGTTCTTACCAGTGATCTGTATGGGGTAATATTACCTCCTTCCTCCCTATGCACCCGAGCATTCTCCTAGCCTTCCCCACTGCCTTATCCACACTGCCACACCGCTTGGCTACCTTCAGGTCATCAGACATGTTTACCCCCAGGTCCCTTTCCTGTCTGATGGTTGCCAGTACTTCCCCTCTCAATTGGTATGTAGCCCCTGGGTTTCTGTGCCCCAAGTGCATGATTTTGCACCGAAACCCAGCTGCCAAACCCTTCATCATTCTTCCAACTTTTTCAAAACATTCTTCATTTGCCCCCCAAGCCCTTCCCAGTGTGTCTACTCTGTTGCAGATTTTTGTGTCATCTGCAAACAGGCATACATTCCCTTCTAACCCTTCTGCAATATCGTTAATAAAGACATTGAAGAGGACCTGGCCTAGTACTGAGCCCTGGGGCACCCAACCGGTCACCTCACCTTCTCAAGAGTGGACACCATTTACCACCACTTTCTAACTCCTGTAGCTTAACCAACTTCTTACCCAGTTTATAGCTTTCTGACCCACTCCAAGACAGGCCAACTTGTTCACCAGTCTTCTATGTGGAACAGTGTTGAAGACCTTACTGAAATCCAGGTAGGCCACATCTAACACTCCTCTCTGATCCACTACCCTGATCACCCATTTGAAGAACTCCATCAGGTTTGTCTGGCAAGATCTTCCCCCTATACAACCATGTTGCTTTGGATCCTGTAACCGCTGGTTACAAGGTATTCCACTATCCTTTCCTTCAGTAGTGTTTCCATTACTTTGTCCACTACCAAAGACAGACTGACAGATATGTAATTTCATGCCTCCTCCCTGTTCCCAATTTTGTGAAGTGGGACCATATCTGCCCTCCTCCAGTCCCTTGAAAACTCCCGTTTCTAATGATTAGTTGAACAGAACTGTCAGAAGTGTAGCCAGCACCTCTTTGAGCTCACTCAGTATCCTACATATGGACATACAAAATTGCCAGCAGAAACAGGCCATAATGGTCTATCTAGTCTGCTCGAGTGCACAGCTCAATTAGTTCACTGGGGATGCCCCCACCAACTCCTCCAGAAGTCTCCCCCAACTATCCCATTCCCCTCGCCTATGCTCTTCCCCTTAGCACCCCCTTTGGTCCTAATCCTCTTCATCATCCTATCCCACCCTCTTGAAACTGGCCAGTGACTTTGCTTCCACCTCTTCCTCTGGTAACTCATTCCACCCCCCCTTAACCACCCTTTCAGTGAAAAAGTGCTTCCTTGTTTCTTTCCTGAATCTACCGGCACCAATTTCAGGTTATGCCCCCTTATTGTGCCCTCCTTTTTTAAATTAAAGATACCCTCTGTACCACCCATGTTTATTCCCCTGAGGTATCTGATGGTCTCAATTATATCCCCCCTCTCCCTTCTGTCCTCCATGGAGTACACGTTCCATTCCCTCAGCCTCTGTTCATATACACTGTCCCCCATGCCCTTTATCATTTTGGTAGCCCTCCGCTGGACCCCCTCTAGCAGTCTGATATCCTTCTTCAGGTAAGGGCACCAGAACTGAACACAGTATTCCAGGTGTGACCTCACCAGTGACCTGTACAGTGTCAGAATAACTTCATCCCTCCCTCCCTTCTAGAAGTGATACCCCTGGCAATGCAGCCCAACATTTTATTTGCTTTGGCTGCTGCCTTATGACACTGTGCTATATGCTTCATATCACTCCTGACCACTACTCCCAGGTCCTTTTCCTCCTCTGATTCTGTCACCTGAATACCCCCCAGCCAGTAACTGGCCTTTGGGTTTCTGGCTATGTGCATAACTTAACAGTTCTTAGCATTAAAGCCCAGCTACCAGATGCCTGACCATTTCTCCCACATAGCCAGGTCATCCCTTAAATCCTTTATCCTCTCCTCTGTGTCCACCCTCCCACAGAGCTTGGTATCATCAGCAGAAAGGAAGATCTTGCTATTTACCCCTCTGCTATGTCCCCAATAAATATGTTGAACAGCACAGGACCGAGTACTTAGCCCTTTGGTACCCCACTGGTTAAAGGCCTGGGTTTGGACAGTTCCCCCCACCAACACTCTTTAGTACCCATCCGTTAGCCAGCTCTTGACCAACCCCAGCATTTTGCCCTCATTCCCAGGTCCCCCAGCTTGCTGATCAGCCTGCCATTCCTGAAGTCCAGGTATAGTACATTCACCACCTGTCCCCTGTCCAGGGACATTGTCACTCAGTGAAGAAGTCTATCATGTTGGTTTGACACAACCTCCCTCTGACAAACCCATGTTACCTATTGTCCTGGAGACCATACTCCTCAAGGAAGGACATCAGCCTTTCTTTTAGAATGGCCTGCATTAATGTCCCCACTATGGAGGTTAGGCTAACTGGCCTTTAGTTGCCTGGTTCATCCCTGGGTCCACTCTTGTGGAGGGGTACCACATGAGCTGTCCTCCAGTCCTGTGGCAGATTTCCCATCTCCAGTGAGGTGTTAAATAGGTCTGTCAACGGAGCTGCCACTACTCCTGCCAGTTCCCTCAGGACCCTTGGGTGTATTCTATCTGAGCCAGGTGCCTTGTCCACCCTCAGTTTCCTTAGTCCTTTTAGGACTCTGTCTACCCCAATCTCCCCCTCATACTCCTTCCCCCTACAGGGATCCCCCCAATTTCCCCTGTAGCATAGGCCCAGCGGCTTCCTTGGTGAAGATTGAGCAACAGTACTCATTCAGTGCCTCTGCTTGGTCCTCCCCCTTTTCTGCCCATCCTCCCTCCCTCCCTCTTTAGACTAACTATCCCATCCGTTCTGCTGCTTCTTTCCTTGATGTATCGGAAGACGTCCTTCTCCCCTTTCTTGATCCCCTGCGCCAGCCTAAGTTCTTTTTCAGCCTTGGCTGCCAGGACCTCTCTCTCTGCCACACGGGATTTGACAATGTATTCCTCTCTGTCCTTCTCCTAAGAGGTATGCTTGTACCTCAGGAAAGCTGCCCTCTTTTCCTTTACCTTTTCAGCCACCTTTCTACTATACCAGCTTGGTCTTTTGGTTCTGGTCTTCTTTTTATGGGCCCTTGTACAGGTGTTGGTGGCCTTGAGTATCCCTATCTTAATGACAGTCCATTTGTGGTCCATATCCATCTCTGGTCAGAGAGTTACTAGGTGCTCTTGCACTATGCTCTCCATCCTATTGAAGTCTGCCATCCTAAAGTCCACCACCTTTGTTTTTGTCATGGCTACCTCCTTCCCCATGTCGATGGAAAACCACACTGTGCGGTGGTCACTGGCAGCAAGGGGTTCCCTCACCTCTACATCCAAGACATTCTCTTCATCTGACAGTACTAGGTCTAGTACGGCCCCCTTCCCTTGTTGGCTCTGTGACTCCCTGCATCAGGAAACAGTCCTGGATAGCATCCAGGAGGACCTGCTCCCAGCTACAGGAGGTAGCTGGGGTGTTCCAAGCAACTTTAGGTAGGTTGAAGTCTCCTAGTATTATCCTGGGGTGCACCCCATCAGGTCCCATTGCCTTGTCTACTTTTAACTGTGCTAGCATCTCGCGGACTTTCTCCTCTATAAAAGGACTGGTATCCACCTCTCTACCATTTATGCCCTTGTCCCTTATCTTTGGCCTGTCACCTATTCCTTCTTCTATAAATATTGAACAAAAGCATTTGTTCAATATGTCTGCCTTGTTTTGGTCCTCCTCCTTGCAAACCTCTTCTTCTTCTTCCCCTTTTATCCTTACTATTCCTCCTTTAGTCTTCCTCTTCTTGCTTATGTATCTTAAGAAAGTTGTATCCCCTTCTTTTACTGATTGGGCAATATTCTCCTCTGTTTGTGCCTTTGCAAATCTAACTGCCTTCCCTGCCTCCCTTTGTTTCTCCTGGTAGTTTTCCCCATCCCCTTCCTTCTGTGTCTTTTTGTACTTTCTATATGCTAGCTTTTTGCTCTTACTTTTTCAGCTATGTCTTTAGAGAACCACAGCAGTCTCTTTTTCCTTTTACCTTTGCTAACCTGCCTAACACAGAGATTTGTTGCTTTTTCAATGCCCCCCTTTATTTTTGCCCATAGTTCCTCAGTTCCCCCGAGATCCTCTATCCCTGCCATGGAGTCCCTGTAGCATTCTCCTAAAAGTTGGGCCCGTTAAAAAGCTTCCGGCCTCCTCCCCAACCTCCATGACTACAAAACAAAGAGAAATGTCTGCAAACACACTATACGTCTGTCCAAAAGCTCCTATTGCAAAGATTTACTGACTAATGCTACAAGGGATTCAAAATAATTTCTGGTCACATATTAAAACCTTCCTGGGGGCTAAACAAACCCAGAAAGTAAATGACATGGTCATAAATGGTATGCACTGCATAAACTCTTCCACCATAGCTGATGTTTTTAACAAACACTTCTATGACCTATCTACTTACACTACTCCTTTCCCTTCCCGTCAGCCCATCATCTTCATCCCTACTACTGATATGTTCCATTCCCTTCTCCATTTCATTTCTGGCTCACCTCTAGAAATGAAGTCCTAAAACTACTTAATACCAACTCTGACAATACCTGTGTTGGTGCTGATGGCCTTGAACCCAAACTGCTCAAACTTGCTGCCCCCTTTCTTGCTTCTCCTCTTGCGAGAATCTATAACTTGTCACTCTGCAGTGGTATAGTACTGAACATCTGGAAGATGGTCAGTATCACCCCCGTTTTCAAAAAAGGGACCCCAAATCTATTACTGTTGTCCACTTGCTATACTCTCGGTTCTAAGTAAGATCCTTGAGAAACTGATCTCGCTACAAACCATTACCTATTTACTTGATCATAACCTTCTTTCTGACACCCAACATGGCTTCTGAAAAGGACACAGTACTACTACTGTTCTTCACTCTATTTATTAACAATATCTCAAAAAGTTCTTCCACCTGCTCATCCCTGCTTTATGCTGATGATTTAATTCTCTACCACAGCACGAAATCCATCGCTGATCTTAATGCCTCGCTTATACCAGACTTCCTCTTGATCCAAAACTGGCTCACTCAGAACAACCTGGTTCTAAATGCCAGCAAAACTCAGTCCATGTTATTCGGCTTCTCCTCTAGATTAAGGAAATGCGTTGGGAGCCTGTATATTACTAATGCTGATGGTTCCCCTCTGGAAAATGTTAGCTCATTTAAATATCTTGGGCTCATGCTAGACCCCTCGTTAGAATTTGACCTTCACATTTCCACCACTTGCAAAGCTGTTAATTCCAAAATTGGTGTAGCCTATTGTACAAGCTATGCTCTAATCCCCTCTGCAGGATCAACATTGCACAGGGAGTTCTATTTCCTGCCCTTATCTGTGGTTCAGTAACCTACTCTGGAGCCACAAAAACCCACCTTCTCAAGTGGGATGCCACTTACAACAGTATCTGTCATTATACCTCAGCATCTCCACGCCTTACTCACCACTGTAAGCTCTACAGTGACTTAAATTGGCCCTCCCCTTCGGCTCATCGATCTCTATCCCCTGGCTGCCTTATAAATAATATCACTCGAGTTGGCATTCCCTCCTCTCTTGCTAATATACTGACAGCAACTAACCAGAGTTATAACCTTCGATCAGGGGATCAAACTTTTCTAATTATTTCTAGTTGCAAAATACAAATGGGGACCCAGGCGTTTTCCCATGCTGCACCCAAATTCTGAAATGCTCTACCACTAGGCCTCAGGATCTCTCCAACTCATGAAAACTTCAAAAGGTCGCTGCGTACTGTATATACCTTTATAACAACTGACTCAAGTAATTACTTCCATCCTCCTTGAATTCCCTCCACTACACCTTTCCTGTGTTTTTCTTCCCTCTCCTCCCTGCCTGGGTGGCCTTTGCCCCAAGCTCTCTCCACTGCACTTAACTCTGTTTTCCCTCCATAAAGTCCTTTCTTTTGCATCACTGTCCTATTTGCCCCTAGCCATACCTGTATTCTGTGCCTCTTTCTTATTCTGTAACCTGCTCCATTTACTTTCCTTTTTCTCTCCTTCCCTGGACCTAAGCACCCCGGTAGCCCACCACATATGTTGACTCCCTCTACATGATCTTATTGTTTGTGTCTGGGAATCTGTTTATGTGTACATTTTTGTCAAATTGTATAACTAGTATTCTCAGTGTTGTATTTACAATGTATGCTATCTACATTTAGTTGTGTATTATTCCATAATGTTGTTCTCTGACCTAATGTGATGAAGTTTTTTTATTGTACCTTCTCTGTACCATATTTAATTGTATTTTCACAATGTTGGCTACCTATTTTTTCTGATTTACATTATTTCCAGTGATGATTTCTGACCTAATCGTGATGAGTTTGTACTACACTTTTCTGTATCAAATTGTACTTGTATTTTCTTTGAATGTTCTCTTTTGTACTCTCCTGGGTCGTGCCTGAAAATAGGCATTATGGGTTGGATATTCAAAAGGGTTGCGCTATGCGCAATAGGGTTGCACCAACGCAAGTCAGAAAATGCGCCATTCTGTGATATTCAGCAGGAGGCAGTTGCGCCACTGCAAACATGCTGAGCAACAGCGCAATGATAATGAAGGCATGCACAACCGAAGGGGGAGGAACTATGCATAAAGGGCGCAGTGCAATGTTCAAAGACTTGCACAATGCGCAACAGTGGAGTAGGCGGAAGTTGCGCCATAGCGGAAATGAGCTAAAATAAAAAGGAGCAAGGAAGAGGCGCAAGAACGCTACAGGGAAGCCACATGAGGCAGGGAGGGAGAGACAGGCACAGGAAAGCAGCACGAAAGAGGGCAGGCCAGGGAAACCACACCACAGAAGAGGGGCGGGGAAGGTGTGTGGTGCCACACAAAGCAGAGGCCAGTAGGTGTACCTGGTGCAGGGGAGGTAGCAGTCAGGACAGCAGGGGGAACAAAGCAACAGCTGCTGGGGGGGAACGCAAGCCAGGGACATGGCCAGTGCCACTTTCCACATGGATGCCATAATGAGGGGGTTGAGAAGGCATGCGGCAGGGAGACGTGGCCGTGGAAGGGCCCGTCGGCGGTATGCCCCCAACAGGCCGTACCAAGCCTGTACCAGCTTTGATCTGTATACAGATATCGAGATTGTGGGCCGGTACCACCTGAACAGGGCAATACTGAGGCGGCTCTGTGAGCTGTGCAGTGATGTGATGCAGGCACCCACACGACGGAGTCATGCTCTGTCAGTGGAGACAAAGGTAACAGCCTGCATGTGCCTGCTTGCCACAGGTACCTTCCAGAGACCAACAGGGGACACCACAGGCATAACACAGTCGGCCACGTCACACATCCTCACCCAATTCCTCAGCGCACTGCTGCCACATGCTGCAGAGTACATCCATTTCCCAGCACTGCAGGAGTGCAGCAAACATACAGGAGTTCCACAGGGTATACGTATGCCTGGTGTTGCTAGGGTGATAGACTGCACCCATGTGGCCATCACGCACACACCTGGCCCCGAGGGTGCCGCCATACGAACCGAGGGATAGTCCAGTGTCAACTGCCAGGTGGTATGCGATGCCAGTGGGCGCATCATCAATGTCTGTGCCACGCACCTTGGGGGAGCACATGATTCTTACGTCTGGCACCAGTCGGCACTGTGCCACCGATTCGAGAGTGGGGACAGCCCCACAGGTCATCTAGTGGGTGAGTTTGTAAATAGAATTGACATATCGTGGGCATGGGGGGGTATGGCCAGAGATGCCATGGGTGTGGCCCACAGGGCTTGGGCCAGTCTGAAGCTGAACATGACACTAACCTCCACGATCTTCACACAGGTGACAGTGGATACCCACTCCATCCCTGGCTGCTCACGCCCTACCAGAGGCCCACAACCCCATCGCAGCAACGCTACAATGAGGCACATGCCACCACAAGCAATGTCATTGAACGGGTGTTCAGGATGCTGAAGGCGTGTTTCCGTTGCCTGGACACCTCTGGCGGTGCCCTATAGTATAGCCCCTCAAAGGCCTGTGGGATATTCCTGGCCTGTTGCATCCTGCACAACATGGCCAATGACTGTGGGATAGCTGTACAGGTTGAAGAGGGGGACAGCGATGGGGATGACAGTGACGATGGGGATGGGCAGCCCCCCCTTGGCCGACAGGACCCCCGACTGATCCAGCTGGCACAGCTACACTGGGACACCATCACAGAGGAGCACTTCAGCCAACACAAGTAAGTCATGGTGCCATGTGCAACCACCAGTGGCTAGGGCACAACCCACAGACATGCAGGGAAACACACCAGGGGTGCATGCTGGCAAGGGATGTGGCAGGGCACAGAAGCACACACATAACCAGGGAGGGGTGAACAGTAACACGCCACATGGATGGACACACACACACGCACACAAGATAGGCACAAAACGTGCACAGGGGTCAGGTGCAAAGCCGAGCCGGAACGCAAACACTAGCAACACAAGTCCACAGGTCACCACATCCACTGACTGTCCATGTGCGTGTGTCAGATGCTGGGCACCATTGCACTTTGGTGTACAGTGCAATGCAGGCATCATCATGCACACGTACCTGTGGACAGCAGCTGGGAGGGTGTGCAGGTGGACCGTGTGTCTGCGTGCAGGGCCGGGCACCCACCTGTGCACTGTCCACCGAAACACACAATGCACACAGGGCAGCACCAGACAGTGCCCCGCTGGGAGACAGGTCAGTCTTGTGGCACAGTGCCACGTCCACCTCGGATGCGTGGGCAGCCCTTCCGAGACCCAGCAGCACTGGCAGGCTGACCACGGGCCTCATGGGGTGGCATCGATGGTCCACCAGGGGTTCCACTGCATGAACGCGACCGTGCCCGCACGGGGTCTGCAGCACACCGAACATTCCTGCACCAGGAGTGCTCGGGATGCCCACAGCTGAACCCGGCGTTGACAGGGTGGGTGTCGCACGACACCAGGAACGGGGAGTGGATAGCGAACTGCGCAGTGTGAGTGACGCATGGGCACCTGACTGTGTGCCCATTGTGGCCATGACAGCAATGAAAGCCTGTGCATGCCTGTCAATGGCAGCGGTCACATCCTCCCGCAAATGGTCAATCCGTGACAGGATCCTATCGGTGTCCCTGCTGCGTCGCTCCTCAGCCCGCTCCAGAGCCACACACAGTGCCTCCATGGACATTGCAAGCCGCATCTGCTGCTGGACTGATGCCTACAGTAGGCGGGTGTGCTCGTCAAAGAGGTCGTCTGCCACCTCGGCATCCCGTCCCTCAGGGTATGCAAGGGCCTGATGTTCAGCACCCCTTGAGGGTGGGCGCTGCTCACTAGGACCAGGTATGGGCAAGTCCACAGGCGGTGCATGGATGCCACCGCTGAACCCTGAACTCCCAGTCCCGTTGGGCGACTGCTGCTGCCGCCCCTCTGCCTGCGGTGCCCAAGGGATCAGCTGTTCTGCCGCTGTGGCCGCAACAGTCCCACTGTCCTGACCAGCCACCGGTGCTGCCCCACTGGTGCTGACAGGCACAGCCTGGGACTGTGCTGACACACTGGCCCACACGTCAGCACCAGCCAGGTCCATGGACGTGAGCTGACCTGCTGTGTCCCCATTCCGTGGCACACACGTGTCACTGCCCATGATGGTCGTGTCTTCATCTTTAGTGCAGGTCTCTGCCCCAGCCACAGCCACAGCATGCTGGCATCCTTGGACGCCAGAACGCTGAGACACAGGAAGGGCTTCCCCCACACCTGTCTCAACGACATCAGTGTGGACAGCCAGGCGACCCCACTGTTGCAATGTTCGACGTATACCTGTGGAGGTGGATGGTCCCTCCTCCAACTCCAGATGACTGTCTGCAGTGGACAGGCCCTCCACCACTGACTCCTGCAGACGTGCAGGATCTGTAACAGACAGAAAAGTCACGTTACTGCGTGTGACCTACCCTGCCCCCCCATAGACAGACCATGACTTACCATGCAGTGATGGGCCACCACCCGTCTGGAAGCCACCTCCTGGAACTCCCTCTATGGCACTGCGGTGCATGCTTGCAGCAAGTCTGTCCTCTGCTGGTGTGAGCTGCACCACCTCCGGCTGGCCCCCACCTGTTGCAGCATGTGCCGCCCTGATGGCAGCTACCTTCTCCTTCACCCTCCTCCTGTCAGTACCCATCTTCTTCTTACACTCCTGCACAGAACGCTGGTGGCTGCCGGTGCAGGTTGACGGCACGTGCCACCTCCTCCCATGCAGCAGCACGGGCCTGAGGGGTGCCCCGCCATCCACTGAGCAGTGGCTCCTGATCAAGGTAGGCCTTGAAGAGTGCCTCCATCTCGGGCCTTTGTGAAATTGGGCCTCCTCTTCCACCCACCATCATAGTCCTCCTCACCCATACCTCGCTCGGTCATTATGCAGCCTGTAAGGATGACAGTGGTTACCTGTGACTGTGCAGTACAAAGCATGTCCCTGATACCACAGTCCAGACCCCCACACAGCATGCAACTCACCAATAAACAGCAGTAACTGAATATGGCCACTGCAGAACACTGTTGCACCTATATAGCGTAATCCATGCAAATTAGGTGAGCAGCAACTTTAATTAGATGCAAATCACGCTGCTGCACCATTGAATGGCTGATCGGATGATTAGCATATGACGGCTGAATATCGCGCCGTTGCGCTTTGTGCAATTGTGTTGAACGTGCTGAGCCAATGGCGCAGTTCTGTGGCATGCGTAGTACACCTCACTGCGCATGCCCAGGTAGCTTACGCAGGCGTCTGCCGCACTGATGACGTGCTGTGCGCAGTAGGCAATGCAGGGCATGGCCACCATTGTGCCAGTGGCGCTATAGTGAGGGTCACTACATGGCGCTGTGGCAATGGGCCTTCATAGGCACAATGGCACAACTGCGCGATAGTCCACTGTGGCGCGGCACACAGGCAACCAATCGCGCTGAGACGATAGTCATCCGATGGCACTGTGCGTGGCCTTGCGCCAGAGACCTTGACCCTGTGCCGACCTTTGCCCCTTGGCTTACACGTCCGCATGGCTGCAGTTTCATCGCCGCTGTTCGGTAACAGCGCCTAGGGAACAGCAGCGTTGCAACGCAGCACTTCCATGGGGTACCGCACTGCAGTGCACCATATTGCCTACTATACTGTTTGGGATGGCACACAGGAGAGCCCCACAGTGGACTGCCATTGAGTTGGCCAACCTTGTGGCCCTTGTGGAGCCACACCATGGGGCTCTGTTTGGGGAGGAGCCACTGGACAGGGCCAGGACCCAGGTCTGGCAGGAGGTGGCCACTGACCTTGTTGATGCCACTGGAAGGAGGAGGACTGCAGAGCAGTGCAGGCACCGTTATGGGGACCTCAGGAGGAGGGAGCCAGAGCTACTTGCCCATCTGCGGTCACATGCCAGGAGGGGCATGGTGCCTCATCCAGGTGGGTGATACGTCTACACACTTGTATTGTCCATATGGGTAACACTGTCATATGTGTCCAGCACATGGGGAGGGATAGTCTAGGGTTGGCTGTGGCGGTGTTTACAGGGTATGGGGTGGGTGGGTCTGGCTGGGTGGGTGGGCACACACATTGGGGCAGGGGGACTTTGATTTGGGATTGTACTGATGTTTTTCTCTACTTGTTTCCCCCACAGGCGTGGACGAGTGGCGGCGGCTGGGGGAGCAGCAGTGGAGGGAGGAGGACGCAGCGCACAGGAGAGTCGAGGACCAGCACCGCCAACATCACCGGCCCGATGAGGGTGAGTGCCATGACACCATGATAACTATTGCATGCTGTGTAACAGGGTGGGAAGCAGGGCATGGCCACCATCCATGGACACCACTGCCATGCATGCGACTTGTGACAGTCAGCACTGTCCAGTGGCACTGCATGTCTGGGAGTGCGTCAGTGGTGGTCCATGCGTGCACTGGGCACATGGCTGTGGCACTGCCTGCACATCGCATAGCCACGTTACTGTACAGCCTTGGTGGTGCTGTGCAGGACATGGGCAGTGGGTGTGTGCAGTGGTCCACATGGCTGTTGCTGCCTGGATGGGCAGGTCTTGTGGACACGGTCACTGTGGGTGGGCGCACACCATCACAGGGGCGTGGCACATGGCTGTATGCCATGCATAATGGGTGGGCTGCAGGGGGATGGACAGTCACACCTATTGACTCTGATCCCTCTTCCTAGGTGACCGGTGACTCCTGCAGATACAGCAGGCTATTCAAGAGCTGCTGCGGGTGGCGAGGGAGTCCCTGCAGATCTTGAGGGACATGCACCAACATGGGGTCAGGAGGAGGAGGAGGGCCAGACGACAGCACCAAGAGGAGGAGGACCAGGCCGGCCATTGATATCCCCATGTGCCGACTAACACCTTCCCCCCTTTGACCCACCCTCACACCCCATCTTCCCTCTCCCATATGTTCACCCCTGCCCCTTACCCACCCCCACCTTGTTTCTTTCCTTCCCCCCCATATGTACATAGTTCTGTATATAGTTTTGTTTTATATGTTGTAATATAAATATTTTGATATGAATACTGTGGTGGTCTCTGATTTGCAGTGGGCTATAGGTGCTCAACTGCAGTAGTGTGCATGGCGTCTGGGGTGGTGCAGTCATGGGTATGTGTGTATGTGCGTGGGGAAGTGTCTATGGTGTGGGAGTAGCTATCAGTCGGTGTCTGTGGTGAGTGTGTTGTTCCCTGTGCATTGGATGACTGTGTGCAGTGGTCCATGGTGTATGCTCTGTGTCCATTGTGCCCCTGTCAACCTGCCCTGGCCTGTGCAGCTGACACCCTTGCACGTCTGTGGCCTGCAAGGTCTGCTGCCATGTCAGTGGTGGCTGTCCATGCAGGTCATCCACTGTAACTGTCACAATGCTGGGTTGCCTCCTGTCACTGGTGTGGTGCATGTTTGCCTCGGGTGACACTGTGGCCTACGCAGTTGTTGTCCCACCTCCATGCTGTGGCTTGTGTGTGTTGCAGGATCTGTGCATCACTGTCTGTGACTTGTGCTCCAGGCATATGATGGTGGTGTACGGGTCCACAGTGCCTGCACAGGGTGGGTGTCACTCCTGTGCCATGGAGGACTGCAGGCTGTGTGTGCTCAGTTTTCATGGGCCCACACTGGGGGCTTGGTTGCCACACTACTGCGTCCCTGTGTTATTGTCCCCTTGGGTATGGGTGTGTGTTTGCCCCTGCACTGTTACATCCGGTGTAATGCATGCTTCCACGCACCACTGTGGGTGTCTGTGCTGGCTGTTGTGGCTAGTGGTGGGTCGGGATGTGTCACTTGTCTACTGTGCAGGGTGCTGTATCAATGGTGGTGGTGTCAGGGGCACGCCCTTTCCCGTGTGGGGTACCTCTTGTGCCGACGCATGGTTGGTCTCTCAGCTGTGCCTGAGGGGGACTGTGCATGTTGGCACTGTGTCTGCCATTGTTGCATTGGTGTGTGCTGTCACCCACTGCTGGGTGCTCATGGTGGGGCTAGCTTGTATGGTTCTGTGGTACACGAGGTTGCAGTGTGACAGTGGGGGTGGTGGTATGCATGGGGTTTCCTGCAGTGGTAATCACTGCTTATGGGGGGTGTCTGGGGGTCATGGTGCAGGGTGTGCTGCGCTCTGGGGGGGGGCTGGTGTGGCACGGGGTGGCCTGCCCTCCTTATGTGGCAGTCTCAGCTTGCCGGTGGGTGTGCTGGGGCACCATGGCCCAGCTGTGTGTTGTTTGCTTGTCCCCATGGGCCGGTGGATATTCCAGCCCTACCCCAGTTGTGCTGTGCTTGGGGTGTCGGGGCAATGTCAGTTCAGCTGTGTGTTCCTGTGCCCATCTGTGGCATGGGTGGTGGGCCCCTACCTCCCTGGTTGTGCTGTTACATTGCTCTGCTGCTGGGGGGCTCCCTGCTTGCGCTATGGCGCCTCTGGGCTGCTCAGCTGGACATCCCTTGTTGCGCCACAGCGCATCGTATCTGCTCAGCTTCCCCTCCCTAGTTGCGCTATGGCGCAGGCTGTGCGATATTCAGACGTTAGCTGTTGGCTCAATTTGGCTTGCTCCTTTTTTGAATGTCACGTCTCTTGCACATGGGCGCAATGGACTTGTGCTTGCTCCTGCTATTGCGCACTTTTTGGGTGCAGTTTGAATATCCAGCCCTATATGTCTAGTGCACCTACCCGGTTATCAAAAACAAAATAAATACATTTTCCTGAAATTGCCCCTTCTGAAGTCCAGGACCCTCATCTTAGCATGGCTCGGTTCTGGCCCAGTCCTTATACTTTGTGCACCTTGTCCCTCAATCCTGGCAGCTCCCCTGTGGCCCTGTCACCTACCCATCCAGTGACTTTACTGGTTATCCACCAGTAAAGGTGGTCTGTAATGTAGGGTTGTGCAAGACCTGCAGAGGAAGCTGAGCAGTTTGGGGCTTCTTCCTCATGATTTTCTTCCCAGGACATTGGCATGCAATGACGCAGCATATCTGCTGAAATTCCCCAACCCGACTGCTCCCACCATTGCTGCTATCCAGCATCCACCAGGTGATAGTCATGTAGCAGGAAACAGGAGGAGAGCAGTCCTTAGGATGCTGACTCTTCACTCACCCAGCAGACCCCTGAGCGACCCTAGTACATCCCCCAACCCGGGTCACCAGTGTGGACTTTAAGTCCTTTTATAACTACTCCACCAAGGGGGTCTCTCTCAAGGAACAAGTTCCATAGTAATAAAGCAACCATTGAAAAGGCTCAATCCCCAGCCTGCTTTAGTTGTGAGTAAGGCACTGTTAACAGGCCTTCATCCATGCAGTGAGGAGGGTGACCAGGAGTATATAGAGACAGAAGCTCTTTCAGGTAGCCCAAGCTAAAATTTTGCAGGGCTTTGCATGTTAACAAATATATCTTGAAGCTGATGCACCACCTTACTGGCAGCCAATGCAATGCCCACAACACTGGGGAGATACGCTCAGAACAAGAGATTTCAACAGTTACCCTGTTTGTGGTATTCTGCAGCAGCTGCAAGTAGTCCATCAGACTTCCTGAGAACCTGATATAAAAAAATTACAATAATTTAAACTAGATATGACAAAGGAAAGTGTTTTTATGTCCTCGGGTACCAGACAGAGTTCAATCTGGGTGATGTTCCTCAGATGGAAAAAGCCACTGTGGATCCCTGATTTTCTAGTGACAGCTAGCAGTCCACACTGCTCAGCCACAACACCTCTTCCTACATTGCCAACCGCCGTTTACACCCACTGCACTGTACACTGTTCCAGGGGCTGTCTACGGAAGTTCCTGTGCTGCCAGTGTGTTTCTGCCAGGTTTCAGGGGTGGACTGCAGTTTGAAGTAACGGGAAACTGTACTCAATAGCACACAAACAGTTTGAAGCTTAACAGGCAAGCAAATTTGTGGACCAGAAGGGATAGCAGACTACGGGATTTGGCTCCACTTGGGACTGGGGTCCCACCTGGAGTGATAGATGCCTATACATAGAAGATAGCCTGCATCCATTTGGGAGGGGAACCACAGTCCTCAATGGATGGTTTAAATGTTACATTGATGGGCATTTAAACTAGCTGAAGGTGGTGGTGGAAGGAAATGGGGAAACATAAACTGTCCCCCCTTTAAACTGAAGTAGACAGTAGGGAGAGACCAAAGGGAAAGAAATCCCCAAGGGTACCCAACAAAAAGGAAAACAAAGTGGTAGAAGGGAAGAAAGATAGGACTGAGAGCAGAGGGTTGCAAGGAGAGATGGCAAAAGGGGACAGGGGATGATGGCAAACAGGGTGATAGCACATTCTGGAAGGCCATGTGTGAAAATGCTTGAAGTCTGGGAAACAAAATCCCAGACCTAAAGGCCATATCATGGTAGAGGTTGACCTGGACATTGTCTCCATTACCAAGTGATGGTGCAATGAGAACCATGACTGAGATATAACCATACCAGGCTATACTCTGTTCAGATGGGACAGCATGGGGAAAAAATGTGTGTGTATGGGTGGGGGGTGGCTCTTTATGTGAGGGAAAGCATAAAGGCTACTGAGATACAGGGAACTCAGGAAGGGGTAGAGGCACTGTGTGTCACCCACTAGAAACAAGGAAGGGGACCGCTATTCACAATGGCGTGATCTACAGACCTCCAACGCGGGGAGTTGGATAAGGTTCTAGTGGAAGCCACCCAAAAGATGGCAAGCAAGGGAGAGGTGCTGCTGGTGGGGGACTTCAATCTGTCGGATGTAGACTGAAGTATCCCAGCTGCAGCTTCAGCTAGGCTCAGGGACATCCTGGACTCCCTGCAGGAGACATTCCTCAGGCAACTAGCAAAACAATCCACTCATGAGGGGGCAGTACTGGACCATGTACTCATCAACAGGGACAGTGTTGCAGGCACCATAGTGGGTGACCACCTGGGGACCAGTGATCACCGTACAATTTGGTTCAATGTTAAATACTGTGGCAGGATCAAACCACACAAATGTGAGGGTCCTGGACTCCAGGAGAGCTGATTTTGAAAAGATGGAGGAAGGTCTCAGGGATGCCCTGGGGGGAAGGACATGGGGGAGTGGAGGAACAGTGGGCAAATCTAAAAAGCGAGACAGAGAAGACAACAAACCTCTGCATCAGACAAGTAAGCAAGAGCAGGAGGAAAATTACACCGTTATGATTCTCATAAGAGGTGGCATGGAAGGTAAGGGCAAAAAAAATTAGCATTCAGGAGGTGTAAGCAGACACAGAGAAAGGCAGATAGAGAGGTGTATCAGGAGAAACAGAGGGAGGCAGGGAAAGCAACTAGGTGCGCAAGTGCGGCTGAAGCAGAAAATAGCCCAGGCAGTACAAAAAGGAGACACAGTATTTTTCAGGAATGTAAGCGAAAAGAGAAAGACCAGAGGAGGTATAGTAAAGACTTAGGAAGGAAGGAGGGGAGTGTGGAGGGGGACCAGGGAAAAGCAGACATCTTAAACAAGTACTTTTGTTCAGTGTTCACAGAGGAAAGGGAAGGTGAGAACCACAGATAAGGGTCAGAACCATCGAAGGAAGGGAGGCAGGCACTAGTCCATTTATGGAAGAGAGAGTTCTAAGGGTACTCGCATATCTGAAAGTGGACAAGGCAATGGGGCCAGAAGGGGTGCATCCTAGGCTAGTGAGGGAGCTCATGGAGGTGCTGGCTGCACCTCTGACAGCCCTGTTCAACCATTCACTGGTGATGGGAGTTGTTCTGGACGACTGGAGGAGGGCAGATGTAGTGCCCCTGCACAAAAGTGGAAAGAAAGAGGAGGCCTGCAACTACAGGCTAGTCAGCCTGACTTTGGTGGTGGGGAAAGTAATAAAATCACTGCTGAAGGAGAGGATTGTGGAATATCTGGAATCCAGTAGCCTTCAGGATCCGAGGGCAGCATGGATTCACTGGGGGAGATCATGTCAAACAAATCTGATAGATTTCTTTGAGAGGGTGACCAGGGTATTGGATCAGGGTAAAGCAGTGGACATGACCTACCTAGATTTTAGTGAAGCATTTTACATTGTTCCACATAGTAGACAAGTAAACAAGATGGGAAGCCTAGAGATGGGTTGTAAGGTGGTAAACTGGATGAGAAACTGGTTGGGGGACAGGAGACAGAAGGTGGTGATAAACAGAATTCATGACCAGCGGGGTGCCACAGGGATCAGTACTGGGACTGGTCCTCTTTAATGTCTTTATTAGCAACATTGCAGAGAAGCTAGAAGGGAAGGTATGCCTCTTTGCAGATGACACTAAAAACTGCAATACGGTAGACACTCCTGGGGGATGAAAAAATTAATAGAGATCTAGGAAATTTGGAGGAGTGGTCAAGGGTGTGGCAGCTGGGTTTCAATGCCAAGAAGTGCAAAATCACGCACTTGGGGCACAGAAACCCAGGGCGAAGTACAACATTGGGGGGGTATTAACCACCACCACCAACAAACAGGAAAGGGACCTGGAAGTAATCATATCATATGAATCAATCAATCAGTCTTTCAAATTCTTTATTTATCCAGGCGAACACACCATTGAGAAAGCTCATTTACAAGGTGGACCTGCATTACACAAGTCAAGTAACAACGCATTTATATACAGACAAATAAACAGTAGATGCAATAGTACAACAGTACAGGTAGGCCTGCAATAGACAGGATAAGTAAAAATACATTTGGGTTCAGGTAAAAGACAGTCGGTAAGGGTATACATAACAATAGGGTAGCAAGTCAGTAAAAACTTATACCAGATACAAAAACATACATGGTTTAGTATTCCTGTAAGGTAAAGGCATTCTAGTTCAGTGAAGAGATTAGTTGAAGTGGATGCTACAAGTGAAGAGACATACATAGTCAGTTTAAAAAGACCCAGGCGTATCAAGGGGGAGACGTGTCAGGAGAGGTGGGCAGCCAGTGGGGGGTCTGGAACTGGGATAATACTAGGAGCAAAGGAATGAGATGCTGTGGGTATACAAGGAATAGGTGGGTGAGGAAGGGTGAGATTTAGGGCAGTAGATAAGTAGGTGACTCAGGGACAAGTTATGCACTGATACAAGAAGGGAGGAGCATGGTAAGAGCAGGGAGGATGTGGAAGGGGGTGTAAGTAAGCTGGGATCGTTGGAAGCAGTTGCAGGCTTCTGTAATGTATTTTGAGTATAAGGTCTTAAACACAGTGAGACTAACAGGAGGCCTCGGTGTCAGTGATTTCTGTAGCACATTTCAGAGTGACGGTAGAATGAATCCTATGGCAGCTCTCCCAAAATGCATTAGGGCTCTGGGCACTTTCAGAGAAATCAGTGAACAGCTTCTTAGGGCATAGGTTCCAGGCATATTGAGAGTCAGGCAATCAACAATGTACTGCAGAAGTTTGCCAGTGATAGCTCTGTATGTCCAGAGAGCTGCATTTTTATTTCGTCTGTAGTGTAGGGAAGTCTAATCTACGGCCGCGTATAAAGAGCAGTGATGGGTGGAGAATGGGAGACCAGTGATGAAGCGCAGGGCTCTGTGGTAAAGTATGTCCAATTTACTGAGGTATGAAGTAGCACACTGGTTATATATAAAGTCGGCGTAATCAATTAGGGAAAGGAACATAGACTGAACTAGCTGTCTCTTGGCCTCTGTAGTTAGTAGACGGTGTAACCTGAAGAAAAGACCTAGTCTCTGCCTCGATTTTTTTAACAAATCCTCCAGGTGGTCTGCAAAGGAGAGTCTGAAGTCTAGCCAGACCCCCAGGTATTTGAATTTCGGCACAAATTCCAGGGTTTCTCCTAGGAGGGTGGTGATGAGGGGTAGAGCAGGGTAGGCGGCATGGTTAATAGGTGAAAATAGCATCGCCTTTGTCTTTTTGGCGTTAAGTAGCAATTTTTTCTTAAGAAGCTCGTATTGAAGTATGCTGAAGTCAGCTTGCAGGTCGCTACCGGCAGTTTCAGGAGTTGTACAGCTTAGGTAGATCACTGTATCATCTGCGAACAGATGAATTTTCGCCTCATTGATGCCCGAGTCTATATTGTTGATGTAGATGGCAAATAGGAGTGGCCCCAGGATGGATCCCTGCGGGACACCTCTTAACAGATTTGAAGGGGAGAGTTCACGTTCGGCCTTGACCTGTTGGTGCCTATCAGAAAGGTAGTTGTGGAACCAACGCAAGGAGGTAGAATCTAGACCAATAGCTTTTAATGAAGAAAGAAGGAGGCTGTGGCCAACAGTGTCGAAGGCCTTACTTAGGTTTAGGAAAACGGCGCAGACAAATTTTTTGTTCTCTAGCTCATGCTGCCAGTCATTTGTCACCTTGACCAGGGCCGTGATTGTACTATGTTCAGTTCTGAAACTAGATGACCTAAAGGTGGCCAGACAGTGTGACAAGGCAGAGGGGAGAGCTAGTGGGATGCTAGGCTGCACAGGAAAGGGGTATCACCACAGAAAGAGGGAGGTGGTTTTGCTGCAGTATAGAACACTGCTGAGACCTCACCTAGAGCACTGTGTCCAGTTCTGGAGACCACATCTCCTGAAGGACATAGACAGCGTAGAGGTGGTCCAGAGGAGGGCAACCAAAATGGTACAAGGTCTGCATCACGAGCCCTATGAGGGGAGAGAGACTGAAAGACCTCAATGTGTACACCCTGGAGGAAAGGAGGGAGAGAAGGGATATGATAGAAACATTCAAATACCTCACAGATATAAATAAAGTTCAAGAGGGAAGCATTTTTCAGAAAAAAAGATGCTCAAGAACAAGGGGACATGCTACTAAGCTTGGGGGGGGGGATGTGAGGAAGTACTTCTTTACAGAAAGAGTGGTGGATACCTGGAACAGCCTCCCAGCAAAGGTGGTGGGGGCAAAAATGGTAATGGGCTTCAAGAATGCATGGAATAGGTATAAGTGAACCCTACAGGCAGGGAAAGAGATGGGGGCGTAAAGCTGGAGATTAAGTAGAGTCTGTGGTGTTATAGTAGGTAGGGAAAATGGGCAGACTAGATGGGCTAAGTGGTCCTTATCTGCCGTCAACATCTGTGTCACTATGTTTCTATGTGCAAACTGGTGAAAAAAATAAGGGAGACAGGGTGGCAGGGACCTACATTTGGGTGACAGAATCTCGGGAGGTGCAGTCATTGGGATCTAAGTTTTTATGACAGAAGGCGGTGCAGTAAACCAAAAGGTCCATATTAATTTTTTGTACTTTTGTGTTTACATGAAGCACCACTGATCTTTGTATGCACAGAGGTGTAGGAACTAGGAAGGGGGGACAGCACCGCATGTCACAGTATGTTGCAGGGTTGTACCAATGCAAGTTTGCAGAGCAGCAAGAAATGCCTGCACCAGTACATGAATCTATGAAAACACCGACTGCTCTGCACCCAATCGGAGAGCATCACAGCTGCCCGCAATGCTCCTCATCATGTTTACACTGCCTAACCTCCACCGATGCAACTCATCTGCACCTCTTGCAATGGTGCCGATCAGGCAGTGTAAACAGGCCTTAGGATGATTCTTTACACCATCTATGGCCATGAAAGGGGAAAAGTTTAGCTTTCACCCCACCAACCCCGAGAACCTGTATCTGGTCAGCAGAATCTCCATTTTTGATGGATTTAGCCTTAGCCAGCTGGAGGCTATCCAATCACTGAGATCAGATAAGCAGCTTTGCAGCATGTTGATGGAATTTACTTCCCCAGAGGCAAACTACAGGTACAGCTGGGTATCAACAGCACCGCAATGAAACCTTAAACTATACCATCAAATAACCTCACTTACAGGCAGCACATACACTGCAAATAATACTAGAGATAGAATCGAGCTCTGAAGCAGTCAGCAATCAAGAGCAGTCGGGCACAAGGAAACATTTCCCAGCACTACCTACTGCATCCTGCTGGAAAGGAAAACTCAAACCCACCTTAAAATGGTGCTAGTGAGTCCTCCAAAGTTCCTCAACAAGTCTATTAAAATCCCATGATCCACGGTGACAAAGGTTGCCAAACAGATAGAGAACAACTGTTTGCTCTCATCTGTCCGTAGACAGGAGAAAGTCGTCATGCACCCTAACAAAAGCTGTCTTTGGGCTGTTCCATGATCTCAACCCTGAATGGAATAGCTCGAATATGTCATATCTTTCCAGATGTTCCTCAAGCTGGGTCGCCACTCCATTCTCAATAAACCTTTTCTAAGAAAAGGAGCTTGTGCTCCTGTGACCTGTGTTCAGCAGTAAAACCAGGAGCTCCTGTACTTGCAACCTGTGTTCAGCAGCGAACCTGGGAGCTCCTGTACTTGCAACCTGTGTTCAGCAGCGAACCTGGAAGCTACTGTACTTGCAACCTGTGTTCAGCAGCGAGCCTGGGAGCTTCTGTACTTGCAACATGTGTTCAGCAGTGAACCCGGGAGCTTCTGTACTTACGACCTGTGTTCAGCAGCGAACCCGGGAGCTTCTGTACTTGCGACCTGTGTTCAGCAGCGAACCCGGGAGCTTCTGTACTTGCGACCTGTGTTCAGCAGCGAACCCGGGAGCTTCTGTACTTGCGACCTGTGTTCAGCAGCAAACCCGGGAGCTTCTGTACTTGCGACCTGTGTTCAGCGGTGAACCCGGGAGCTTCTGTACTTGTGACCTGTGTTCTGCAGCGAACCCGGGAGCTGGCTTGGGCAGATGAGGAGGCAGGGGTGCTCCCAGACAGGGAAAGATGGAGCTGTGATTCTGCCACTGCAGCAACCCCTGCCGTGGGCTGGAGCTTGCCTCCTCAGTACGGATGTTGCTGTGTGCATGTGAAGCCTACAGAGTACTGTACAGTGGCAGGAAGGTGCAAGGGTTTGCAGAGGACCAGGGAGAAAACCAGAACAAAACAAAACGCACACATCTCCCAGGCCACCTGCATGATGGCCTCTGGTACTCTCAGACCCCACACTAGGTGAATTCCCACTGGCCTCAACAGCTCAACAGTAGGAGAAGTGGCAGATGGAGCAGACCCCACACTATGGGAATTCCCACTGGCCTCAACAGCTCAACAGTGGGAGAAGGCAGATGGAGCTGGGAGGTGAATGACACTAGGGCTTGATGGGAGATTTAGGTGGTGGGCAGAAATACTATATGGAAGAGGGCCATTTGAGATAGGCCAGTGGTTGGAAAGGATGTCAGGGTCTGGAGAAGATCTTTTAAGGAAGAACTTCATAGGTGGTGTCAAAGGAACATCAAAGTCAGCATCAGGAAAAAGCAGCAGTGCGGAACTATACAATGAGCATGGAAAAACACCACCATAACACCCACTACAAAAGGACTCCACACAAAAATGGCTAAATAATCTTACCATGTAATTTAATAAAAGACATGGTGCAGTTTACATCCACATAAGCCAGTGGCAAAAAAACGCTGACACACAAGTATGACGTTACAGTATGCCCAATGCCAAAGAGTGACATTTTGCTCAGGTGAACCCTGAGCTTTCTCAGAAGCTCCCAGAGTAGAAGCTGCCACCATACGTACCGGGCTGAGATAATGCCAATGTCCTGTCCCTGCTATGCTACTACACTGCCTGTGGAGATATCTGCTCCCACCCTGTTGAGTAGAGAAAACTGCTCAGTAGGCCCAGTAGGGACATGGAGAAAAAGACAATTGCCATTGTTATTCCTTGGGTTATAGGCTCTATACTGGAGTGCAGAGTTACTGCTGTCACCCCAAACTTCTCAGGAGGGGCCTGCTGGAGACACAGTGTTATGCCACAGAGATTTCATAAGTTGGTAGCTCACTCTGGCTCCCTGCTGGCAGATAGGAGAGCTGCAGGTTCCTACCATTAAAACCTGGGCACAAAGTGCTCCAGTTGAGTTAGACCTTGACGGTCAAGGCAGCACAGTCAGTAAGGCAGGTTACTTGGTTTTGTGGGAATCTAACTACCACGAATGGCTGAGGTGCAAAGGGCCCAGCTAGAGGTCATGGTACCAGGAGCAACTGCCTACACTGTGTGCGAGTCTGCATGCTTGAGATGAGCAGAAAAAGTATCAAACATCCCATGTCAAATTTTGCAGGGCTCTGCTAATGGAGTGCAGGTCAAAAAAAAAATGATTTGCTTATGGCCAGCCTGAACCTGAGGAATGCAGGCCACAGAAGGTGATGCACAATGCTGCTTTAAGGCTAGTGTCCCATTAGAAGACATCATGTTCAAGTTCAAAAAAGATCCCCAGGGTGATTCTGTGCCTGGTAAATGCAGGTAATGGGGAGCAACACACCAATACTACTGTGAGGCATGTGGGGTCCTGCTAGCAGATCTTGAGGCACAGAAAAATGTTTGCATGGGGAGCACCTTAATGAGGCTGGGGAGGTGTGTTGGGTTCCAGTTAACACAGAGGGTTGTGGTTGGCAGGAAGAAATCTACCCACGCATACAAAGGAGAATGGGTTCCACAGGAGGAACATGATTCGGGCCCTATGATTAGGTCAAGCTAGATGTAAACACAAGTCCACTGCTCACAGCTGTAGATGCAACTTCTTCTGTAGAGGCCTGCTTCTTGCTGCCACATTATGGGCAAAATTCATCCAATACCATCAGGCCCCTAAATCCCTAAGGCAAACACATTGAGAGCTCTGATGCACACTGAGTTGAAGAGCTGAGGCCTGCTCCACGACAACTGATCTGCAGTGTGCTGCAAGTCTAGTGCACTAAGAAAGTCAGGCATCCCAAGCCCGGGATGTCAGGAGTGGAGGTCGGCAGGGAGGGTATAGGGCATCCGAGGAATGCTCTACTCCTGGAGGGGGGGGCAGGTGTGGGTCTGCACCACTCTGCGGCCCCCAGCGGAAGGGCATGTTGCGGCATGGGTGCACACACGCCACCTGTGCATCATGCCAGGAGGGATGTTAAGTGTAGCTGCTGTGGGTGGGGAGGACCTGAAAACCAAAAATCCTCCTCCCAATCGTCTGGATGATGGCTGCCGGGTCCCCTGTCTCCACAGTAGCCCAGGTTCACCCAAGCTAACCCCACAGGTCCCCGGGATATGTTAGTGTGCCTATGGGCACTTCTCCCCTGGAGGGGGGGACCCACCCGATGCAGGGTCATGTCAGATTACCCAGGGGACCACTATGATGGGGCAGCAGATGGCAATAGGGGTGTGGTGGCGGCAGTAGGGGCATGGGTGGCCCAAAAGAGTGGCCAGTCGAGAGGAGCAAAAAAAAAAAGTCAAGCATGAGGCAGGCCACCTGTTGCTCAGCAAGAGGCAATGTGAGGAGTTACTCATCAATAAATAATAGTCCTAACAGAAAAAAAAAGGATATAAACACAAAAAAATTAAACACAGCTTCAAGGAAGCCTCCCTTGCCTGTTCACCCTGCAGAGGCAGGAGAGCAACTGTCTGGGTGCAGTAGATCCGCAGAGACATCACGTGGGATGTTACAGGTTTGATCTCCTATCCGTCACCAGCATGGTTTCAGGTCAGGAAGATTATGCCTAACAAATCTCTTACATTTCTTCAAACCTATTAGTAATGCCACAGACACAGGCCTCCTGTTGATGTTCTTTTTTAAGACTTTTCAAAAGCCTTTGATAGTATACCCCATGGAAATTACAGGATATGGGAATAAGTAACAACACTGTATGTTGAAATACGTCATGACTTCAAGACAGGAAACAGAGAGTTTATGTGGCTGGGTATTTTGCATCGTGGGCTGCAGTAACGAGTGGGGTGCCCCAGGGCTTGCTCCTGGGACCAGTACTATTTGGTATCTTCATATCATCCCTACAAACATGTAATAGCTGCTGGAATAGCAAATTCTCAGACGATGTGAAAGTGGGAACAATAATTGAGAGTGAGGAAGCCATAAAGATGTTTCAGGGTGAAATAAGTAGACTTGAGGAGTGGTCCAGGATGCATAAACTTCCATTCAGCATGCAAAAATGCAAGATAATGCATATAGGTATGAAGAAACATGCAGTAAAAAAAGATCTGGGCATTATAACAAACAGTAAGATAGCAAATGAGGAACAATGCAGGGAAGCTGTTACCAGATGTGACAGAATTATGGGATGTATTACTAGGAATATATGCAGCAGGGACAAAGACGTCCTTGTCCCCCTGTACAGCACCCTTGCCAGACCCCGTTTGGAATATTGTGTGCAGTACTGGGGACCTTACACCAGGAGGAATAGCAAGTTGCTGGAGAGTGCCGAGAGAAAGGCTACAAGAAAAATCAGAAATGTAGCTGGTGTAAGCAAGGCAAGGCACATTTTGTGTGTCCGGTGCCCAATCCCTGAGACTCTGGGTGCCTTACATTAAAAGGTAGGGTCAATACAAACAAAGCATATGAGAAAAAAATGAAAACAATAAATAAATAAATCTCAACATGAATAAATAACTCCTTAAAATTAATGCAGGTCAGTCATCTTCCTCGGGGAAGGCCAAACTTAGAAAATGTGGGCCTTTAGCCCCTTTTTGAACAGCTCAACTCTTGTGGCCTCCATGATAGCAGCTGGCAAAGTGTTCCGCACGGTTGGCCTGGCAACACTAAAGGCATAGTCGGCAGATGTTTTTAGCCTGACCCTGGGTACATCAAGGAGGCCCCGGATCAAGGAGTGGAAGGAACGGATCGAGGAGGCAGGTGTTTGGAGATCAGCCAGATAACCAGAGCCCAGACCATACAGGGCCTTATAGGTGAGCAAGTCCACCTTGAAGAGGATCCTCCACTTGATAAGCAGCCAGTGCAGAGCCCACAGGACCAGGGTCACATGACTGGACCTTGCCAGGCCCATCAGCAGCTGAGCCGCTGCATTCTGCACCAGCTGCAGTCGGCGGAAGGTCCCTCCAGTGACCCGGAAGTATAGAGCATCGCAGTAATCCAGCCTTGAAGTCACAAAGGCTTAAAAGAGGTTTAGATCCCTCAACCTCTGCCCTATGGGCAAAGGTTGAGGGATCTAAATCTCTACTCCCTGGAGTATAGAAGAATGAGGGGTGACTTGTGCATGGTTTACAGAACAATAAACAACAAAGAGTTAATGGAAGGTTTAGGTTTGGAAAGAAAGGAGTCAGGATGAGAAAACAGGACTCACAGCCTGCAACTAAAAGAAGCCTTATGCAGAACTGAAAGCTGTGCAAAATGGTCCAGTCAGAGAGTGGTCTTAATACGAAACAGCCTACCTGTGGTGACAAGTGGCACATTGGAGGCCTTTAAGACAGCTCTAGACAGGTTTATGGGGGATAGCAAATTTGCAGCCCAGGAATAAACAGGGCGAGTCTCATGGCCACTAGGCTCATGACCCATACATCACTATGATAGTATGACAACAGCTGTGGCTGGAGCTGCCCCATGTAAGAAGTAACAGAAGCACACTATTCACTGGAGAAACAAAGGTTAAAGCAGACTGAAAATCAGGGGGAAGGGGCATATTACAAAACAAGAAACACGTAGTAACATAGTAAACAAGGTCAGAAGGCACTCCAGGTCCATCAAGTCTCTCCCACACCCAACCTCTTCGTACACAGGGACCACCACGTACGCTGTGTAAACCTATACTCATTTACAGTACGTGGTTTGACTTTTTTGCATATGGAATTCAGTCACTTCAAAAACACTGTTGTGCACGGTGTAAATGTTACTGTGCACATTCTAAAGATGTGCACACTCCATCGTTAACTCAGCTGTGTTCTCCCTCACCTCACTCTTGCCGCTTCCAGTTTCTCCAATCAGTTGCACAATGTTGCCACCCCTCGTGCACACTCCCACAGCCTCCACTTTCACAGCAGCACGCAGTTAAAATTTTATTTATTTATTTTTATTTATTTGTTTTTGTTAACCAGGTAAGCACACTAGACAACGAGTGCCTATTTTCAGGTGCGACCCGGGAGGTTACAGTACAGAGAAACATGGTACATATACAGGGTAGCATACAGGCCCACAACTCAAGTGGACCAAATGGAAAACAGTACCCAGGACATTGAATGGACAAAAGAACAGTCTCACCCACACACAGGTGGGGCCAGGGTAACAGCATATAGACAATAGTACATGGTCAGAGCAACAAACGAGAATACAACTACAGGCTCGTTAATACATAAGTTCACAATTGTGGCAGGGTGCGGAGAGCAAGTACAGGGAGTAAGAGGGAGGGGAGGAACGAGCAATGGGTGGCAAGATTTTGCAGAGGGCAGCGTTGAGCCAGAAGGTGAGGAACCCAACCTGGAAGACCACCATGGCAAGGCAAGCACGAGCAGCAGGGGAGTACTGCCCCGTACCAGTGGCAGGCCCCGGTGGGCAGGTCGGGGGATAGCGAAGGGACCTACAGGAGCCCCGAAGAAGGGAACAAGAAGGGGAGGGGGTGGAAAGGTGCGTGCTGACCGGAGGGGAGCGGTAGGGGTCATGAACTGCTTGAGGGTGGGGAGTAGGGTGGCCACGAGAGCAAATAAGTCAGTAACAAACTCAAAAAAATGCTGAAACCATATACTATAACAAATAAAATATGGGCGATCATACAAACCTCGCCCTGTGTTTCCACCTCGGGTGAGATAATATCATGGGACTTCTCGAGCTTCTTTGAGGACCATATGCTGTTATCTCAACCCCTCAATGGAAACACAGGTTCGTTGTGTGTGGTCATCCATAACATTATTCCTTATGCTGTATAGTGATACCCCACTACTCAGGGTATTCTGTAATTCCCTTGGTAAGCAAAAATTTGTTCAGGCTTACCTTGAAGGACTGTACTGTGTTCATGTCAACTGTCTCCACTGGTAGGCTGTTCCACAGTTTCAGAATGAAGAAACAAGTCACTCAAGGGAGATAACGTGCCCTTTTACATGCTGCCTACCTCTGAGTGTTGTGGTTTCAATTTGCTCCCTCCACTCGGTCTGCGTCAGTCACCTTTTTGTTTACACGCAGATGCTCTGCATCAGTCTCATGGCTCTTCTGGTATTTTTGCTACTTTTCTGGCCAGCGGAGAGCCCAAGGCTTTGGAACTGGGATGTGCATTAATATTCAGGAAGTGCCCAGAGGCTTGTACATGCCTCCCAAACTCGAGGTTAAGCTATACACATACTGTTATTGCTTGAAGAATGCTGAACTTTTTAAAGTGTACTGTAATGAAAACTGAGGGCTACAACACATAAAAATCACATCCAAAATGCCGAGCCATGATACTGGCCATACGGCTGTACGTATGCATATCCTTATGTAACCAGCTGGGGCAATAACCCTTGGGATCCTGGAGGGTCTCTCAAGACTCTCTCCCGGAACGCTGTGAATGCTGTTGTGTTTACATGGCCACCTGATCCATTCCACAATAATGCTCAGACATGCCAAACCCAGCAAAACAGGGAACGCCAGATCAGCAAGCGCTCATTTTGGATGCGGTGGGGGTTGCCTGTACACACAAAAAAGGTAACATTGCAGTTACTCTGCACCGATCAATGCTGCGTAGAGCCACACATGTAAAAGAGCCTATAGGTGCGCACAGAGAACGGAAGATAAAAAAACTGTGTTCTCACATAACCAGCAGAAACAACAAATGCTGTGATTCAGGTTGCAGTTCAAGTGCTTCATTTTGCAAAAAAGCTGAATGGTAGGCAAGGATAACCCACAAACAAGACCCCTTCATTTTGCATCACAACAGGGTGCTTCACCAGTTTTTCTTTATTTATGAGGAGCAGGTTGTCTGATTTTGTCACAAAAGCATGACAATAAAAGGAGAGGATGGGTTATATTTCTCAGTTTCTGTATTTAAAAAATATGCTCGCACTGTATTTTTTAGCCACACGTTTTTCTCCTCCATATGCACCTTACCTCCTACTGCTAGCCACACCTACATTCGCCTCTATCTGCAAGGTCACTGCCCCCCCCCTCCTTGTCCAATCCACTTCCTAACCCAGACCCTCAACCACATGGCGAAACTCTTGTGAACATTCACCTTGCGACGAGACCCAAGTCACCTGCCATCACCAGCCGAGGAGCTTAATTTTGTGATGTCGAGGCGGAGATGTGGCTGGTGCCAGGATTGCTGATGGCGGGTGCCGGGGGCTGGCTGTCATTCATGGCCCCAGGCTATTTATCTTTTTCTTCTCTTCCACAGTGCCTACATTCAACCATCCACAACACTGGTCTTTGGGGTGCAACGCTGCATGGTCACTCATGACTTCAGAGCCTCTCTGCTACCTACAGGAGGTGCTACTGCACAGCATAAGTGCACCGCCTCTGCAGTGCACCCAGAACTCCATAAACTCAGGGGCACGGTAGTCCGGGTCTGGTCCAAACCTGGGTCTCCTGCATGGAGCACAATGCACTCTGCCAGACCACCAAGCTGGGCCACTCACTGTTTTTAATGAAAGGCAGCAGCTTGCAGTGGGTGTAGGAACAGTATTGTAACAGACATTTCCACAGATACACCCAAATGTGATTTGTTTTCCCACCTCTCATATAGAAAGAACTAGCCCAATATTCTGCTGGCTCTCACACATGCTTATCTCCAATATAATACAACCTGACAATCTGTCATTACAGTCTGAGTAAGAAATATTAAAAGTTTCAGCCTCCTGCTTCCTTCATTGATATTTCATTGGGTTTGGATTCTGTGGAATCTCTGCATAAATAAATAAACAGCAAACATCTGGCATTATTCCCAGGTGGCAGTTCACCAAAGCAATTTTATTAAAGGAATGCAGTTTGAAGTTCATCTCTTTAAAGCATAAGTTAAATAGGAAAGCAGTGAGTTTTTCATGACTTGTATATATGTAGGCACCTGCCTACTTATATTAATCATAACTGCAGAAAAAGAGATTCATCCAGTACAGCCCCAAGTCTTCAAATCACTAAAAATATAATTCTTCCAACAAGGGGTGAGCTAGAATCCAGTAAATAGCTGACGCTATATAGTCGAAGAAAACAATACTGGATCATTAAGAAGCCCACTCTCCCTTATAGTCCAAATGAATGAAACAAATATAGATAGTGTCCAAATAATTTATTCATTTATCTTCCAGGCTTAAACTCGACATTTCGGGAATTACCCCTTCATCAGGACACTGGTCATACATCTAAAAAAATATATAATAAACATACTTCATTTTCAATTTTTCATAACTGCAAATAATTAAATTGTATCAATATAAACAACAACATAAGCAAAAGCAAGTCCTTACATTATTTACAATCAAAAAGCTTTCATTTCTTCTTGTTCATAAACATCAGGTTCAATGTTTGACTCCCCCTTACAGCCACTATTAAACATCAACCAAACAAAAAGAAAAAGTCATCCAGTACCAAAAATTCTTGTTCATTAATTCTTTTTAACAAATATCAATTATTTTCCAAATATGAATCCTAATTTGTTCAAATATTTCAAGAATATGTTTATTTGTTGGAACTTTGCCCATAAACCCAACTTGTTTGAAAACGGTTCTAACATGACACATTTAAAACATAATATTATATCTCCTGGTTATTCTTATTTGTTCTATTAAATGGGGGCTAAAACAAAATAACACAAGCTATACAAACTTTACTATCAAATTTGTAACCTTTAAATATTTGCCTTAACGCCAAGTAAGGCGTTTATCATTAGTTTCAAAAAGCGTAATAATAGCTTTAAAAGACGCTAACCTGTAAGCGGAGGCTACATAAGCAAATGCCCGAGCACCCAAAGATTTCAAATTTACCCTTGGAACCTCTAGCAACCCCTCGTCGGCTGAGCGGAGCGATCGATTCAGGTGATAAGGAACCAGAAGTTCTTTCAGATAGCATGGGCCCATAACGTGTAGAGCTTTGAAAGTCAGCAAGCCGACTTTAAAGGTGATCCGCCACCGAATTGGCAGCCAGTGCAGTTCGCACAGCACTGGAGTAATATGACAGGATCTGCTTGAACCCATCAAAAGCCGGGCTGCAGTGTTCTGCACTAGCTGCAGGCGACGGATTTCAACCCCAGAAAGCCCTAGGTAAAGGGAGTTGCAATAATCCAAGCACGAGGACACGAAGGCATGAATTAACGTTGGCAGACGGAACAAGATGCCGGATCCTGGCGATGTTCCTAAGGTGGTAAAAGGAAGTCTTAACGACTGCCGACACCTGCGAATGCAGTGTCAGCCCGTCGTCAAGAACCACCCCCAGGTTCTGCACCCATTCAGAAGTCGGGAGAGAAACACCTCCAAGAAAAATTCCGGACGTGAATCATACATGACTTTACATTACTTTAAACTATAGACTATTTTGTTTAGACTATCATTAACTGTGTGGTACACAGTGTAACTGTAGAGTTGGTGACAGTAAATCTGACTGGTACTGATCCAACAACACATAAGATTTAACAGGTCCAGTAGCGTTAGCCATATTGACCTGAGCCAAACTAAAGTGCTCACTTGAAAGCACTTGTAGTCATCCAGTTTAGTTTTGAATTCATTCACAGTGCTACTTGAGACTACGGCAGTAGGCAATGAATTCCAAAAAGACACAACCCTCTGAGAACCAACTTTCCCTAAGGTTTTTATTAAAGTGTTCACCCCTTAACTGGATACAATGGCCCATGGTATTTATTACAGTAGCTCTTGGAGTCATTCCTAAGCATTCCCAAAGATCTTTATTAGAGAATGCCCTATACACGAGGCACATGTCACCCCTATATCTCCTGTACTGGAGCGAGTAGATCCCCAGTACCCGAAGTCTCTCTTCGTAAGTCATGCCATGACACTCCCCCATCATTCTGGTAGCCCTTCTCTGCATGCTCTCAACTCTCCTCTCATCCTTCTTCAAATAGAGACCAGAACTGCCCACAATACTTGAGATGGGGGCGCACCAAAGAACAACACAATGGGACAATCACCTCCCTAGTCCTGCTTTTGATGTTCCTATTAATTGCTGCAAGAATCCCATGTGCTTTCTTTGAGACTCCAGAGCAGTGTTCTGAAAATCCCAAATCACTTGATATTTGAACTCCCAGGTCCCTTTCAGAAATGGTACTGGATAAATTCATTCCATTTACAGTATATGGTAATCAAATTTACAGTTCTTTCTTCCTAAGTGCATGACTTTACACTTGTTCAAATTAAACCTCAGTTTCTTTGTTCTTGCACTATCAGTTAAATTGTCAATATTCTCCCGGAACAGCCTAGTGTCCCCTACACTCGCCATTAGTGCCCCTAGTTTAATGTCATGAGCAAATCTGGATACCCACGCATTGCTATTACAGCCATTGGATGGCACAAGAATATTAAACAGTGTAGGCCCAAGAACGGATCCCTGAGGGACCCCACTGGACACCGCTGCCCAGTTTGACTGATATCCTCTAATGCACACACACTGTTTCCTATTTGTAAGCCATGATATAATCCAGCGTATTATTCTCCCGTCCAAATTGATCTCGATCAAGGCATTTATCAATTCAGTGTGGGACACCCTATCAAATGTCTTCTTGAGGCCGGCCCGGTGGTGCTGAGGGTTGAGGCGCTGGTCGCTACACCTCGCGCCACGCTGGCGACCTGGGTTCAGGAACGAGCAAGGGTTGTCGGGGGTCGGCGGGGAGGAGATGGATCGAGCGCCCAGAGACTGCTCTCCATCTCCGGGTGGGGGATTCGGGCGGTGCCTGCCTGACCCCTAGCGGAGGCTGGGGATCGACAGCACGCAGCCGCAGAGACAGGGGGAAGGCGGGACTTGGCAGACGCTTGACTAGTGCGCGCATGGGAGCGTGCGCACACTCAGTCACTGGCGTCATTGCACGCCATGCCCGCCGGGAGAAAAATTAGGAAAAAATGGAGCCTGCAGCACGACGCCGTTCCCCGTCGCCATTCCCGGAGGATGCCTCCCTGGCATGGACCCGTTTGGGTGGGTTGAGTCGCTCCCCACCTCCCTGCTGCGAAGGGTAAGTCGCAGGGTGCTGAAGGGAGGGGGTCTCATGTCCGGGGATGGCGCCGGAGGAACGACAGAGTGCGGGGAGGGGGTAGCTCCTGAAGAAATAACATCCCAAAAAAAAAAATGCCTTCTTGAAATCAACGTAAAGAATGTCCGCTGGGATGTCACTGTCTAGAGCTGCACTCACAGGATCAAAAAACTTTAACAAGTTAGTGAGACAGGATTGTCCTATTCTGAACCTGTGCTGATTTGGACTATGCCCTTGTCATGTATATGACTATCTATTTCTTCTTTCATTAATGACTCTTATGTTTTACATATAATACTAGTAAGGCTAACAGGTCTGTAGTTGGTTCGATCTGATCTTGGTCCTTTTTATAGATAGGTACAACATGGGCAATTGTCCAATTGGGGACTACCCCTTCCTGTAATGATTTCTGAAATAGTGCCTTAATTGGCTCACACAATACTCCTGCTAATTCCTTCAGTAGTCTGGGGTGAATTCCATCGAGGCCTGCTGACTTTGTAGGATCAAGTTTGATAAGTTTGCCCCTTATTTTTCCTGAAGCAACTACCATTTTACTTCCCCATAGCTCCATAGCATCATAGCTAATAATGTTACCTTGCTGATCGATGCTTTCAAAATACTCATTAAATGTCTCCGCCATCTCTTGGTAATCTGTTATTTGGGTGTTCTCCTTTACTAGTGAGCCAATGTCATTATTATTTTTTCTAAGGTTTCCTACATAATTATAGAAAGCCTTTTTATTATCCCCTACCTTCTCAACCAGTCTAAACTCCAAATCTTTCTTAGATTTTTAATAGCTTTTTTTAATTCTCTAAGACATATACCTTGATTTGGAAGTCTGGGTGCCATCTTTTTTCACTTGTCTATATGCTTTGTTTTTGGAGTTGATTAACTTTTTAATTTTATTTGTTAGCCATAGTGGAACCCTACCCTTCCTGTTATACTGTACTTTCTTTTGGAAGGTATATTTTCTTCTACCAATTCCTGAAGGAATCATTTTAATTCATCCCCAATTTGCTGTACTCTCAAACCCTGGAAGGTATTAACTCAGTCCCATTGCATTACCATGGCTCTTATTTTATTGTAATCTGCCAAATCGTATCTTTTAACCTTTGCTGCTCCCCGCTGAGTAGCTACATGTGTTCTCAGTGTAGACTGTACCATATTGTAGTCACTCCTGGTTAATGGTTCCCTAAATTTGCAATTCTCTATTAAACTCCCCAAATTACTAATTACCAAGTCCACTATATTGTTATCTCCGGTTTTCTCCAGTACATGATTTACGGCAGTTATGCTGTCCAATGTTTCCAGGAACTCCGCTTCAATTGGTGTTGAAGGAACCCATGTATACCAACATATTCTGGGGAAGTTAAAATCCCCAGCTATTAGTAGTTTTTTTCCCAGGATCCTGACCCCTTATATATTTAATAAGGTCCAGTGTATTAGCGCTAGAGAGGGATGGAGTTCTATAACACACCCCTATAATCACCTTTACCTCGTTAGAGGATAGAAGATGTACCCAAAGTTGTTCTATATCCAATTCTAAATGGGTTTGCACTTCATAAGCTTTGATGTCATGACTAACATGTAGTGCTATTCCACCCCCATTTCTTTCTTCTCTATCTCTTCTAAACAGTTGGTATCCCTTTAATGCTGTTCCCCAGGTGTACAGCACTGTACATGCATGCTCAGTAAACATGGGCACATGCAGCATACAATACAGGACCAAGTAATGGCTAGCCAAACAATTGCATTTTGATAACCTACTGAATGTAATTCAATATGAACCCATGTGCAGAACCATGTGCAAGTCGTGTGTAGTATTGTCACTAATTTTCAAGTGTAACCAAGTTTCTACTAGCACCCAATGCTACAACTATGAGGTACCACAAAATAAAGCCACCAGTGAAGTAAGAATAACTGGGAACAGCACAAAAGAAACAGTATGGGTTTCCAAGAGCAAGATCCTGTACCACAAACTTGAGTCTTTATGAACCAGTAAGTCATGCTTTGGATAATAATATTCCATCAGACGTAATTCACCTCAGTTTCAGCATGGTGTTTGATACAGTACCAGATGGACAACTTATCTCTATAGGGTCTAACTACAGAATCAGTAGTTGGATAAGTAATTGGCTGGAACACAGGACACAGAGCGTGATAATAAATGGCCATACATCAGCCTCAGCAGATGTCACCAGTGGTGAGCCGCATGCAGCAATCCTGGGTCCATGAATGTTGTTTAGCATTTACACATCAGATACAGGAAATAGAATTAAAAACAACTACAGTATATCTGTCGATGATACTAAACTGGGAGGAGAGGTGGAGAACTGAGAAATATAAGTCTACAGTTGGATTTAAATGAATTGGCATCTTGGGCAAATAAGTGGGGAATGCCATTTAATCTGAATAAGTGTAAGGTTGTACATTTTGGGAAAACAAACCAGAAGTATGATTATTGCCTACAGAGTTGCAAACTAACCAAAGTTCAGAACAAAAAGGATTTGGGCATAATAATAACAGGTGATTTGAAAGCCAAACAGCATTGTGATAAAATATTTAATAAAGCTAACCATTTAGTAAATTCTATTAACAGACCTTTCATCCACAAATCAAGCGGTATAATAATTTGTTTATATGGAAACTATGTGAGGCCACGCGTTGATTATTGTCACCTTTGTGGGGTGGATTAAATATAAGAGAACAAAATACACTGGAAAAAAATTCAAAGACAAATGACTAAATCAGTAAGGGCAATGGAAGGTAAAACTTAAGAAGAACACTGAACCCATTACATTTATGCACATTACATAGACGAAGAATAAGGGGAGATCTGCTATTCCTGTATAGGGTTAGCAAAGACACACATCGACTGGATGGTATGGATATGCAACTAAAAAAGAACAATATTACGAGGGGTCACAATAAACTGATCAAGCGTTGTTCATTTATAACTAATAAAAGGAAACAATATTACACTCAGAGAATTGTCAGAATTTGGAATATTTGCCTGTGGATATAAACTAGAGTGAAACTTTTATTGCATTCAAAAACAAATGGGACGATTACACGACAAAGGATGGGATTAAGGATTGCTACACTAACGTGGAAGGGCAGGAATAATGGGCAATTGTGTCTTCTGCTGTTCCTAGACTCCACGTGAAACCCAAGTAAAAGATTAAATGGTTATAATTCTAACTGGGGAAAGCCACCAGTGAAGTGTTGCAGGGGTCAGTATTGGGACCAGTTCGATTCAACCTGTAGGTCAATGACACGTATGAGGAACCAGAATGTGTGATACCCAAGTTTTCAGATGAAGCCAAGGGGAGGGCAACAGAGCCACTAATAGATTGGGCAGTGCCTCCCTGATGTTTGCACCTTCCATTCTCCCCCTTACCACTGGACTTTTTTTTCCTGTCTTGTCACCACAGATCCTACTTGATCTCCAGTTCCTTCCCTCTCTTTTGTTTACCACTAAGATTAAAACTTTGTATGCAAACAGCTGAGACTTGTTTCCTGGTATGACCCAGGAAAGGGGAACAAGGTGTTACATAGTAACACTGAACAAGCAGCAAGATAGAATAATGAGATACAAAAATAACACAGTCATAGAATCAGGGACAGGAATTATGTAAATGCAACTTTAAGCATAGAGGAAACTCAAACATGAGAGGACACAGTCTCAATTGGGGGGGGGGAGTTTAGGGAGGAAAGAAATGAGACAGTTCTTCATGGAGAAGGTGGTGGCATGTTGGAATGTGCTCCCGGAAGAGGTGATTTCATTAAAAATGGCAGGCAGCTTCAAGAGAGGTGGAGACAGAATTAGGGGGATATAAGGGTCATGGGAGGGGAAAAGCAGAATGGGAAGGAGTGGCAAAGTTAGTAGCTTAGGCTAAGGACCTTGCAATATGAGCAGTCTAGAAAGATAGACCAAATGCCCTTATTCTGCTGGCTTGTTCATATGTACGTGTGCTTCCCTGGGCCAGGTGATCCTTGAGTTTCAAGGCCCACTCTTCAGTAGCCCAGAGGTCTCCAAAACACACCACACTGTTTTTAAATATTCTTGGCATCTAGTGGAATCCCCCCAGCCTGCGTAACTCTGCCTGACTGGCAATGTGTGCAGCCTAACACTTCCCCTGTTGCAGCCGAACATTTTCCCTCTTGCACACTGCAGCCCCTTATAGTGAAAGACTGTGAACAAGTTAGCAAGGACCACCATGCATTTAACATGGCCTTGCGAGCCATTTGCATGACAACCCAACCCCATCCCAAGCAGTCGCAAACTGCTTAGTGACAGTGTAGGGAAGGGCTGCATTTCTGACTGTGCATAGGGTCCTATGTTTTTCAGAACCTCTCATCCACTTGCAACAACAGCCCCTTCATACTGAAATCCAGATAACCTTGAAGCATGACTTGTTCGTTTGGCATGGTTACTTTCTGTACTCATATTCATGTGATGAATCATCCCCACCCTACTGGAATGAATGGGAGAGACAACAGCACATGTAGAACTCTTGCACCAAGACAATTTAGGGTTAGCAGAGCAGATCCCATGAGGAACAGTTTGAGGCCCTAAACATGTACTCACTGGAAGCCTGGGGGGGGGGCAACATGATAGAGCCTTACAAGTTCCTGGGGGCGAATAAACAGAGTGAGCAACAAAGCCATATTTAATAGGAACAGGGATGCAGTCATGAGGGCAAAAATGGAGGCTGCTTAAGGAAGGGTGTGAGGAAGTTGAACTTCATTGAGGGGGTGGTTGAGTTGTGGAACATGCTCCTGGCAGAAATGGGGGGGACAGATCTATTAATGAGCTCAAGCATGGTTGGAACAAGGTAAGGGGAATGATGATTGCACTAGGAGGAACTAGGGAGGTAGGGGATTCAGCAGGGGTAGATACCCCTTCAGGGCATATGGGCAGGTGTGAGGAAGAAACATCTATATGGGCGGACTGGATGGATCTTTGGTCTTTATCTGCTAGCAGGGTCTATATTTCTATACAGCCAACTGCGCTTCATAGGCTGCAACTTACAGAGGTTTTATTGTTCAGAATTTTAAAATACATCTATTTCATGCAAAAGGAACATACATGTACAGTGGCTTATCCAGTTTGAAAGCCTGTGAAAAGCTCTTTCAGATGAGGTATTGGGCTCACCTATAACTGGAAGCATTCCAGGGATATAGATGACAGAGTCTGTTCAATATTAATACTGCACTGCAGCCATTTTTGGAACATTGTGATTTCATTAAAGGAACATGCTTTGCTAGACTCAGTCACATCACAAGGTTCTAAAAATGGGTCTAAGTCATCCATTTCTCTGGACTGCTTCCAGCTACAGATGAGCCCAACACCTCATTTGAAAGAGATTTTCAAGGGCTTTCAAACTGTGATGGCCACCGGCCATGAATGTGTCCTTTTAAATTACAAAAAAAAATAATTTTTGGAACCACTAAAACATCTAATGCTATTAGCCTTTCTTAACAATTCAGACGTGGAACACTAATTTATATATTTTTTTGTCTCATTTATTTATTTTTTTTATCTACAATTTATGCACCTGGGTCACGGCATGGGAAGCTCCCATCAGCCGGCTGCACCAGCCCCTTCCACCATCCAACGTCTCCCTAGTTTTATTGGAAGATAAACAATATAGTACAACATAACAGATTTACATATAAGTATCAAACAATATAGTATTTCTTCATAATGCTTTTAAAGAAGGATTATAAAGACCTAACAGAGAAAAATGCAATAGTATTATATGCTATAACTAATTTGTAATAAATGGTTGCCAGTTTTTCTCAGTGGAGAAGCTGGTAATAATTTGCCATTATAACCTGCGGGTTATAACGGTGAACACGCGCCCATTCTTTCAACCTGGTTCGTGCTCACTTATGGCGCAGTAAAACCAGTCGCTAGAAACTGAAACACTTCACGGTATATTTGCGGTCGAGAAAACCATGCCAAAGCCCAGTAAATTCCATGCTCACTAACCTAGCAATTCTGCTCTCTCTCCTATCGCCACAAACTGAGATAACCTCTGGCCTCCAACATCTCATTAGCATATCACCTAGGCAAAGACAACCTCAAGCAACCAACAGAAATCCAAACAGACAAAGAAAAAAAAGACCAATATTCTGCTTCCCGTTAATGTGTTTATGCATCTTTCTCCTTATTAGCAAAAGTTCTTGATTCCTTGTTTTTCACTTGCTGCTTCTATTTGTTGCTTCTCATTATTTGCCATTAGCACACAGAATGCAGGTTTGAAAGCAACAAGTTTGTATCTTTCAAAAAATGGATTTATTAACTGAAATACAAAGAAAATGCTGATCTGTACTAAAATGGCATGCGTTTAAATTTGTCTCATGATACACTGGATAAAATTAACAAACAAGACCCAGTCTCACAGAAACTTTTTAATCTGGTTGGAGAAACACGGCCCCCAGTAATGACATGGGGGAGAGTGCAAAAGTCGAATTTAATGCACAGCCTCATTGTGGGATGCTTTGATAAATGTAGCATCCGGAGCCTCAGGTGTGCATTAAATGCTTGTTATGCACTCCCCCATGTATTATTCTATATATACATTCATATGATGAATAAACAAGACTTTATTATCAGTATCTATCTGACAGTAACAATATACTGTATATTCAAAGTCTTATGGTGTAAAGGGTGTAGAAAAGAGAATGAAACTGACGCAGTATGTAGGAATATTAAGTGGATTAGTTCAGTTTGAACTTGCACTGAGTTAACACTGTAAGTACTCTCTCTTTTCACTTTAATATACATTTTTCTTGTTCACTGTCATTGTTACTTGGCAAATGATCACACACTGCTGCCCTGCTCCATCCAAATTCATACTAGCAGTAACACCATTAGTCAAGCATTTGTCAATGTTGAATGTTGTCTTGCTGGCACTGGCACTGGTAGTGCAGGAGTTAGAGAGATACATAATAGGAATGACGGTAGAGTATTGAACTGATGCCAATCGCCCCACCTGCAAGGACTGACAAGCATTGGGGTGTGTGCCTTTGGGTCGTCGCCATAATGCTCATGCTATTTTCACTCATTCTACCCTGCAGACACCAACAAGTGTCGCGTTCTGTTTTGGGGTTCGGGCCTTATGCTCACCCCATTCCATAAGAAAATACATTGAGATGGGTGCAGTATAGGAGAACGGGGTGAACTTTGGGGCCGAAGAGTCCATGGCATGCCTCAATGCCTGTCACTGGCTGCAGGGTCGGGGTGGAATGGTGTGAGCATTACAGCTGAGAATCTCAAGTCACACCCCTGACGCCTGTTAGTCTCTACCGGTTGGGGCGAAAACACATTTCGGGCAGGATGTGAAAAATGACAGCTGTACTGTTCATGAGGAGGTGTAAAAAAATGGCAAAATTGAAAATCTGGAGTGAAAATATGAAAAAGTGGTGAAGTCAAGAGCATGCGTAGAAACTGCACAATGCACGCCCATAATGCCATTTTTATGGGGAATTTTTTTAGCCAGATTTTCAACATCGGTATTTTGGGACCTCTGCTCATGAACAGTGTCACTATGATTTTGTTAATCTGTCCTGAACATTGATTTCCCACAGCGACCGCACCATTGTGTGCCACCTGTGCGAAAATGCATTTCGGGCAGCATGTGAAAAATGGCTGCTGTACTGTTCATAAGGATGTGTGAAAAAATGGCAATGTTGAAAATCTGGAGTGAAAATATTAAAACTGTTGAAGTACGAGTGTGCATAAAAACCGCGCATGCACGCCAGAACACAGTCATCTTCTTGAATTTTTCACTGAAACTTGCAACATAAGTTTTTAGATCCCCACCATGAATAGTGGCACTGTCATTTCATTAACTGGTCCCAAAGGTGATTCCGTGCAGTGACCGCAAAATTAACTTTCGGGACTGAATAATGAGATGACAGTGCATGTGTTCATGAGGTGAGGTCCCAAGAACCCCATGTTGAAAATTTGAAGCCAAAATTCAAAAAAATGGCTGAGCTATCTATCTAAGTTGAACACCCCCATTTATGCCATTATACAGCTTACTGGCATTTCTTCATTTTACATTTCAGCTTTGAAGAGTCCAGATGTGTTCCCACTCCACCGAAGATTGCAGTGCCAGACCTCCGGAGGTAAGTATGGGGTGAGGGGTGTGTGGGGAGGTGTGGTGCACAGATGATGGGTGCGGGTTGGGGAAGGGGGGTGCCACGGATGAGGGACCGTTTCCTTTTTTCAGATGAAAAAAAAATGGACCTCATGGGACCATTTTCTTTCTTTACAGGTGAACTAAAACAAATGTTGGGCACACTGAGGTGGGCTCACAGTGCCCACCCACTTGGGAGCGTGATGTTGGCCACACTGGGGTGGGCCCCAGTGTGCACACAATGGGGTGGGTGGGACAGGAACATGCCAATGTGGTCAGCTTTGTGCGATCGCACAATGAGGTGGGCTCCCAGTGTGCCACACAATGTGGAGGGTGGTGGACATGCTGGACACAGGGATTGCACCCCTGATATCAGTTTTTGGGGGGATTCCTGCCGTCACTATGTTTATTGAAATGTTTCACCAGGAAAGGCACGTACAGGAGGCGTGTCATTTGTGCCGCTACATGATGAGTTTGTCACTGATTGCAGCGGCACATTTCTTTCAAGTTTGTGGCACTTTACGCAATTCTTGTGTCAGCTCTAGCATTCTGGCTAATTGGGGAATGAGGGACACATCTACTAAAGCATGCGCTGCATTCGCCAGCACTGACACATCTCTGCATTTCTGCTACTACCACAACATGCTGCTTGCGCATGTGCAAAACAACATAAACAACAATAACAGCAGTGAGAAGGTTAGAGGGAATAAAATCATCTCCACCACACCCTATAAACCCAGTGTTCCTTCTTTGCTATCCATTTCACTGAAAGGAAGTGGCAGTGGCAATAACAGTTCCATTAAAACCCAGGAGTGTTCCACAGTGAGCAGGGAGAGCTGAGCTCTGCTGTTGTTCGCCCCGCTATGAGCTGGAGGAACACTGCAGCACAGAAAGAGAAGACAGACACATAAACTAAAGACTATAGACAAAAAATTTCTCCTCCACCACTCATAGTACGAGCAGCTCTATTTAGTGCACCCTAGTAGAGTAATAAGGGGGGGAGGTAGCAGCAGTCTTGACACAGGGAGGCGACAGGTGCATCGAGCCAGCAGTTAGCTGGCACATAGCTGCGTAACACATTAACTGATTTACGTGACATTCAGTACAAGATGGGGAAACCTAGAGGGTTAACAGCCGCTTCAGAGGAGTTCTTTAAACCTAAAGGGCTTAAGAAAGAGGAGAGGCCTGTGCAGCACAATAAAGCTGGAGTCCCGGCTGTAGCTCCAGCCAGAGAAGTCATATTATAGGCCATTAATGAAACACTCAGTCAACTCATTGAAATAGCATAAAACCTTGACAAAAAATGTGATGCCTTACATCCCAGGGTAGCCCTTCCCGGAAACCAGGGTGGACAGTTTAGGTCAGACAGTCCTGTGGTCGGAGGCTTCTGCACTAAACACTTTTATTCTACAACTCACCTCATGAAGAAGAATGCTCCACTTCACCAGTATCTGGAAACAATGGCGAGCCAGGCGAGAGAGAGAGAGAGAGAGAGTGTAATGTCCACACTGTGGGTTTAACAGAATCGGCAGAAGGAGAGAACAGCACTAATTTCACCAGATCCCTGATACCTGTCATCCTGGGCCTCATTAAAGAGGACCCTCTAAATTCAATTGAAAAAGCCTTTCAGGTAACACCCAGACGGGCAGCGGCGGTGGGCACCAGACTACATACCTTCATGTTGGTGCACACAGGAATTGGGGACAGAATACTAAATATGACTTGAAGGAGGAGAGACAATGTGCAGGAGGATTCCCTAATGTGGTTTCCATCTCTCTCTCTCTCTCTCTCTCTTACAGCTCCACGCAGACGCAGTGGTGCAAACGTTCGATGGCATTTGGAGCTGACTCCATCAGCTAAAACTTCAGCGCCAAATGCTTTCGCCCACCAAGCTTCATCTGAAATGGAAAAGGCATTCGTATATGTTCTCAGAACCCAAAGATGCAAAAAAACCTTCTCTGTCACATTAAATCAGAACTAGTGATGGTAGACAGGGCAGAATCATCGGAGGATGTGTAAATAATACATGCGGCTACAAGTTTCAGAAGGACTGTGAGGAACTTACACGTTTTTCTCTTTTTCTTCAGTTTGTTGACATTTCTTAACATTTTGGGGACCTACTGATTGAATACTATGTGTTTGGGATATGGGTATGTTTGTTTCCTAATGACAGTGGGGACACAATCGATGGATAGACTCTACCTCTAAGATGGCAGGCTTTCTATACAGTATCTATTATGTCCCCCTCGCTTTTTTCTGGTGCGCCTCACTACGTGATATCTGCATACCATAGACTGTAATGTTCAGCAGGTTGTATGGGCGCTGTCGTATTTAGAGTTCCCTACAGTTTACTGCACTGAATATCGTTTGATACTCTCTAATAATGTTTCTTGCCCCCTGTAACGATCACAGCATTCGTTAAAAGTTTTCCTGTTCTTTCCCAGAGTTGATAGTTATCAACTTGTGTATGCTGGTTAAACAAGCTTGTTTCCATTTTACTGTGTTTAACAGGGCAATTTCTTTCTTTTTTTTTTTTTTGCAAAGTTCTTCCGGGGATTGGGGACCGTTTGTTTGGAATTTCTATCCTATGCAGCAGGAAAGGATCTATAGACCAGAGTGTCACGATGGCGAAAAGGTAACATGAGTACACTTCCTCAGCACAGTCCCCTAGTCATTCTCTGGCTCCATGCATCTGAATAACAGTTGGATATCTAGACCACAACTGTAATTCCTCCTATGATGTAGCTCTTGGGAGGGTTGTCCACAGAACTATCCTTTGCAAGAGATTGTCAAACACAATACTGTTATCCTCTTGTGAAGTGCTTCTTTTGCAAATTCAATAATAATAAAACTCAAAATATATATAACCTTTTAGAATGCACCAGTCAATTAAACTGATCTACTTCTTGCTAATGCTTTATGATAATAAAAAAAAATATATGGTGTGTCCGAGATGTCTCCTGGCTCACCAGGAGCTTCATCTCATGACATTGTTCCATTCTTGAACCCTAATCAAGTCACAATATGCATTTCAGACACACCATTTACTTACAGCGTATTCTGCAACTATTTTTCTACATGCATGTTTTCACTGTACCTAAACAGACGTCACTGAATTAGTAACTTTGCTGAGAAAATGCACCACTAGTACATTTGAAACATGACATTTAATGCAGTAATAATTCTTCCTTACTATCACTGTCTAAATCAATGGTAATGCACAGACAGTAATCAATAGTGCTGGTAAACTAGGAGAACACAATTATGCCTAGCCGACAGTCCCTAATCTAGACCTGTCAATCACATTACACACACACACACACACACACACACACACACACACACACACACTCCAGTGTAATGCTGCCCACTAAAATTGCATGCCAGTACCATAAAAGTAGATAACTGCACATATATTTTTCTGAGTGGGTGGAGAGTACTGGCAAAACTAAAAGATGCTGTATCTGTTTTTCAAAAGACCATTAATACATAAGGCATAACTGTGAAATTTTATTTGCCATAGTGATGCCTTATTGAAAAGTTAACACTCTGAAAAATTTAAGTAGATAACTTTTGCAGCATGTTCTCGCATCACTACTTTCTGGTCTCTGTCAAGAAAACTGTCCTATGAGTAAATGTATCCTGGTCTGAATAAACAGGATTTAGAGGATCCGGTCCAAACTGCCCCAGTGGCATAGCTGCACCAAGGTGCACTGCCACCTTAGAAACCCCATACTGGAGCTGAGCAAATTGCAGGTGAGAGGGGCTCAGCTTCTGAGAGGGGAAGGTGTTGTATCCATTCCATTCCTGCACTCCCTACTGGCTGAGCAAGTAATGACACTGGCTTTTGCTGTGAAAGCCGTTACTCTTCCACCCGCCTCCTTGTTGAAGGAATGGTGCAGCCATAGCCACATTGACTGCTGAGGCAGGACACTGGCACTGGCTGTGAAGGCAGTCATTCACTCGCTTTTCCGCCTACCCACGACCCTAGCTAGAGGAACAATGAAGCCATGACAGCACTGACTGCTGAGGCAGGACACACTGGTGCCAGCTGTGATGGCAATCACTCGCCTGCCTCCGTACTCTACAAACTCGTGCAACACTAAACGTATGAGTATGGGACAGCATGGGGTAGAGCTTTCACTTCAGCGTACCACAAGAAAAAATTACTCGCCATAGTAATCTTGTTTCTTCAACGGGATCACTCATTATGATTAAGCTTAATGCAGTCAGCCTCCTGTGTTGAACTGCCCGGAGAAATGGAATTTTATGCAAATTATGGAATTCTCAAGTGGCTCATGCCACTTTCAAACTGCTGCCCTAGCAACTGCTGCACTCTGAGTGCTTCAGATTCTTATGGAGCCTAACTGGGTAAAAGACCCACTAGCTAAAAATTAACAACATTAAAATAACATTTTTGTCCTTTCAGGTCAAAACATCCTTAACCAACAAACCTAAGAAACTTTAAGACCACTTGGACACCAACTAGTTAAACAAAGTGAGTCTCTACCTTAACCAATATATGAGAAAAGAAAATACCCCAATGCAGGGATGCAGAGCAACTTCTATAGGTTCTAGTAGGGGAGGTAGGGAGGGTCTTTAATCATAATGAGTGATCTCTTTGAAGAAACAAGATTACTATGGTGAGTAATTTTTTCTTCTAACCCCAGGAATCACTCATTATGATTAAACTTAATGCAGACTACCAAGCAGTACCTTTGGAGGTTGGGCAGAGAACCTATTTGGAAACAGGCTCTGCAGTACTGCTGTACCAAACCTAGCATCACCTCTGGATTGCAAGTCCAGGCTGTAATGCTTTGTGAAGGTATGTACTGTTTTCCATGTAGCTGCTTTACAGATTTCCAGTAGTGGAATTTCTCTTGAAGCTGCCACTGAAGCAGCTGTGCCCCTGGTGGAGTGTGCTCTCAGGCCCAGAGGTACCTGTTTACCCACCTTACTATAACAAAACTGTATACATGCCACTATCCAGCGAGCAGTTGTACGTTTTGTTGCAGCTCTGCCCTTACCAACTTCACCATATGTGAGAAAGAGCTGTGATTGACTTGTCCTGTAGGACTTGATTCTGTCAATGTAGTGGCTAAGTGCCCTTTTGACATCAAGGGAATAGAGTCTCCTTTCTGGAGAACTGGAGTTGTCTGTAAAGAAGACAGGAAGAGTGATAGACTGATTCAAGTGAAAATGAGATACCACCTTCGAAAGGGATTTTCTATTAGTCTGAAGGACCACCTAGTCCCTGTGGAATGAGAAGTAGTCCACATCTGTGCACAGGGCTTGTAATTCACTGATCCTTCTGGCTGAAGTAATGGCAACCAGGAAAACAGTTTTTCAAGTGACATACTTCAAATCTGCAGTTGCCATAGGTTTGAATGGTGCATCCATGAGCTTAGCAATGCAAACATTTAGATTCCAGGCTGGAACCGGTTCCTTTAGGGGACAGTGTAGAAGATTAAGGCCTTTAAAATATTTTCTAAATACTGGATGAGAGGCCACAGACCTCTCCTTACCAACTGACAGGTAAGCAGAGACTGAAGCTAAGTGGACCTTGAGGGTGGAAGGCTTCAGACATAAGGAATGTAAATGTGTAAGGTAATCTAGAAGAATAGCCAAATCAGCCCTGAAAGGGCTCACACCCTTACATGTACACCATATAGTAAATCTTTCCACTTAGAGGAATATGTTTTCTTAGTAGAAGGCTTCCTGGAACCTCCTAAGCACTGTCAGCACCTGCTCTGATAGGTTTAGGTTAGCAAATTCTAAGTCCTCAAGAGCCACGCCTTGAGCCTCAGTGATTTGAGATTGGGGTACAAGATCCTGCCCTGAGAGGAGGTTAACAGGTTGTGCCTCCTGGCAGGAGGAAACCACTGACAGAGAGAGTACCAGTGCTGTCTCACCCAATGCGGAGCCACCAGTATCATTTTCGTTGGTTGGGACCTCAATTTCAGCAGGGTCCTGAAGATCAAAGGAAAGGGAGGGAATGCACACAGGAACTTCTCTGTCCAATCCAGGGCCATGGCGTCCAGGGGAATTGTGCCCCTTAGAGGAGGCCTGCAACAGTACATTGGAAGTTGGTTGTTTTCTGCGGAGGCAAAGAGATCCACCTCTGCAATGCCCCATTTTCTGAAAATTGTACTGAGTACCTGGGTATTCAGGCACCACTCATGGTGGTCTATACTTATCCTGCTTAGAGAGTATGGCAGCACATTGTCTTTCCCTGGAAGGTGTATGGCTGACAGGGATACTCCCCACAGTCTCATTGCTTCTGTGCACAGCAGATCTGACCTGGTACCTCCTTGCTTGTTGATGTAATACATGGTTGTGGTGTTATCTGTTCTGACTTGCACCACCCTGTTTTGTAGGTAAGGAGCAAATGTTTTTAGAGCCAGGTAAACAGCCCTGAGCTCCAAGAGATTTATGTGCAACAGAGACTCTTGGGGGGACCATGTGGCACTTGCTGTGTGTTCTAACATGTGTGACCCCCAACCTAGCAGAGAGGCATCTGTTGTGAGGATTACTGAGGGTTGTTCCCATAGAAAAGGTACACCCACCCTGAGGTTGTGCTCGTCCAGCCACCACTGTAAAGCCTGGACTAAGCTTTTCATGACTAGAACCAGTTTGGACACAGGATCCGTCCTTTGAGACCAATACTGTCTGAGATGGAACTGAATATCTCTCATTTGAAATCTGGAGCCCATTACCACAGCAGTGGCAGATGCCATGTGGCCCAGTAGCCTGAGAAATTCTCTGGCTGGTTTGGGTCTCCCGGACACAAAGGATTTTGCAATCTGCAGAATGCTTGCCACCCTGTCTTGTGGCAGGAGGGCTCTGCCCTGTCTGGTGTTTAGTTCTGCTCCAATAAACTCCAGCACCTGAACTGGTACCTGCTGAGATTTCTCTTCGTTTATGGAGAAATCCCAGGGACTCCAGAGTAGATTTTGCTAGTGCCAGTGACTGCACTGCATGCTGCATAGACTATCCTACTATTAACCAGTCGTCCAGGTAGGGAAAGACTGTTACACCTTGTTTTCTCAGAAACTCTACCACCACTGATAGGCACTTTGTAAAAACCCTTGGTGCCGAAGTCAGTCCCAAAAGGGAGAGCTGCACACTGGTAGTGGCCTGAAGCTAGTCTGAATGAGAAAATTACTCACCTTAGTAATGTTGTTTCTTCTAATGGAGTCTTGCTATATTATAGACATTAGCAGTTTGATCCAGCTCTAGAACTGCCCCGGAGTGAAATGGTTAAAACCATTCCAAAATAGAATTTTGGCACGAGAGCAGCTCTATCTGTGTCATTTCAAACTTGAACTGTCAGATCTTTATGAGCCAAACTCACTAAGGTCTGTGTGGAAGCTGTAACCTACACTAGCCAAATGGCTACCTAAATAATAACAACCATTGATGGTCCCAACACCCAAGACTCAAGTCAGGGGACCAGAAATACTAACACCATTCTAATAATATGAAAATGGAACATAAGTATAATAAAACACACACACGTACACATACACACCCCCAAAGTCCCAAAGGGGACAAAATGCTAACAGGACATAAGTAGTGCCCACACTAAGTTGCCCGCACCCCACCAAGTAGAGGTTCTGAGAGGGGCAGGTTGGGGGGGAGGTCTATAATATAGCAAGACTCCATTAGAAGAAACAACATTACTACGGTGAGTAATTTTTCTTCAAACAACATAAGTCTTGCTATATTATAGACATTAACAAAATACACAGCAGTACCTCCATGGAGGAGGGGCAGAACCTACTTAGGGAATAGGCTCTGAAGAACAGCTGTGTCAAACCGAGCATCTCTCCTGGCCTGGACATCCAGGGAGTAATGCCTAGTAAAAGTGTGTACTGTTTTGCAAGTAGCAGCCTGGCAAATCTCTAATAAAGGGATATCTCTGGCAGCAGCTAGAGACGCAGCTGTACCCCTGGTAGAATGAGCCCTCAAACCGGGGGCTCTGCCCACTTCTGATAACAAAATTGGATACAAGAGACAATCCACCTGGCTATTGATCTCTTAGTGGCAGGTTTGCCTTTCCCAACTTCACCATAGGTAAGGAAAAGTTGGAGGGATTCGAACCTGTGACCTTTGGTACGCTCTATATAATAACTAAGAGCTCTCTTAACATCCAGGCTGTGCAACCTCCTCTCACCAAGAGGAGTGATCAGTGAAAAATACTGGAAGGAGATAGATTGATTAAGATGGAAATCTGAAACCACCTTAGGCAAAACTTCCTATTAGTCCTAAGGACTACCTTATCCCTGTGGAAAGAAATAAAGTCAGTCTCCACTGACAAGGCTTGCAATTCACTTATGTCTGGCAGAAGTGATAGCCACTAGAAAACAGTTTTCCAAGTTAGGTACTTAAGCTCTGCAGAAGACAGAGGTTCAAAGGAGGTTACATTAACTGGGCAATGCAAACATTAAGGTCCCAAGCAGGGGCGGTTCCCAAAGGAGGATTAGTATGGCGTAATCCCTTAAAAAATTGGAAAACACAGGATGAGAGGAAAGGGGATGACTTTCCTGCTGACACAAAAGCAGACACAGCTGCCAGATGAACTCTCAGGGTAGCTGGTCTGAGACCCAAGGAATTAAGATGTACCATGTAATCTAACAAAATGGGCAATTCAGCAGATTCTGGGGAAATATTTTTCCCAGCACACCAAATGGAAAACCTTTTCCATTTAGAACTATAAGTAGCCCTAGTGGAAGGCTTTCTGGAAGCCTTTAGGATCTCAAGAACACCCTGAGAGGTGTAAATCAGCAAACTCTAACTCCTCAAGAGCCAGGCCTTGAGGTTGAGGGATTTGAGGTCCGGATACCAAACCCTTCCCTGGGCACAAGTCAACAGATTGTGATTCCTGGGGAGGCACAGGGGAAGATGGACTGTCAGAGACAGAAGGAGTGGGTACCAGGGCTGCCTGGCCCAATCCGAGGCAATCAGAATCACCCTGCAAGGCTGAGATCTGATTTTGACTAGTACTTTGAATAGGAGAGGAAAGGGGAAAGCATAGAGGAACTTCCCCTCCCAATCCAGAAGAAGGGCATCCAGAGGAACTGAGCCCAGCACTGGAGGCCTGCAACAGAACAGAGGAAGTTTGTGATTGTCTGGGGCTGCAAAAAGATCTATCTGAGGGATGCCCCACCTGGCAAAAACTATCCCCAGCACTTGAGGATCCAGGGACCATTCGTGATGGCCCTGGGAAATCCTGCTGAGGGCATCCGCTAGGACATTGTCCTTCCCTGGAAGATGAACTGCTATGAGGGAAGTGTTCGGGGAATAGGCCAGAGACCACAACTTCATTGCCTCGGTGCACAAGGCCGAAGACCGAGTGCCCCCCTGTTTGTTGATGTACCACATTGTTGTGGTGTTGTCTGTTCTGACTTATATCACCTTGTCGTGGACAGATGCAAAAAAAGCTTGAAGAGCTAAAAAGACAGCTCTGAGTTCCAGCAACTTGATGTGGAGCAGAGATTCCTGGGGGGACCAAACTCCCTGAGTGGAAAGGTCGCCCATGTGGGCTCCCCAACCCAGAAGGGAAGGATCTGTAGTGAGAGTCAAGTCATGAGAAGGGGAAATGAAGGGGACCCCGGCTCTTAAATTGCTCTGATCCTGCCACCACTGGAGAGCTAGGATCAAGGTTTGAGTCACTGGGACCAACTTGGAAAGGGGTCTCTTCTCTGAGACAAAAGGTTCTCAAGTGAAACTGAATGTCTCTCATCTGAAATCTGGCTCCCTGCACAACAGCTGTGGATGCAACCATGTGCCCCAGGAGCTGCAGAAAGTGTCTTGCTGGTCGAGAGACCTGCAGAGTGAAGGAAGAGGCCAGAGCCACTAAATTCCTTACCCTTTCTGGGGAAGAAAGGCTCTGGCTAGCTTTGTGTCCAATTCTGCCCCTAAAGGTGAGTACCTGGACTGGTTCCAGAACCGACTTTGGTAGGTTTAGCAGAAAACCCAGGAGGTGAGAAGCTGCTGGGTGACCTGCATGTGAGATTTTACCTGTTCTGAGGACTGGCCTACAATGAGCCAGTTGTCTAGATAGGGAAAACAGCAATCCTCTGCCTCCTTAAGTGGCCACTGCCACTGCTAGACACTTTGTGAATACCCTTGGAGCAGAGGTAGGCCGAAGGGCATTGCTCTGAACTGGTAATGACCTGAGGGCAGTTCGAATCAAGGTACTTTCGATGGGATCTTCTGATTAGGACATGGAAATAGGCATCCTTGAGGTCCAGGGAGGCTAGCCAGTCCCCTGGCCTTAGGGAAGGTAAAATCATTGCCAGAGTTACCATTTTGAACTTTGGTTTCAAAAGATGCTTGTTCAGATATCTGAGATCTAAAATGGGCCGCCATTCTCCTGTCTTTTTGGGGTAAGGAAGTATCTGGAATACAGACCCCTGCCCTGATGCAGGGGAGGAACCCTTTCTACTGCTCTGAGAGCTAATAAGGATGAGACCTCTGTTTCCAGAGCGAGGGTCTCTGAAGCACTTGCAGGTAGAAAAAGTCTGCTTCTCAACTTTGGAAACTTTTTGAAGCTGAGAACCAGACCCTGGCTTACTACTTCCAGAACCCACTTGTCTGAGGTTAAAGAAGCCCAATTCTGACTGAAGTAAGCCAGCCTGCCCCCACTGGTACAGGAGACCGCCCTGGCACCCCATCAGGGTGCCTGTTTTAGAGGAGCTTTAGGCTGGGGTGGGAGCAGGTCTGCCCACCCCTCGCCTGCCCTGCCTCTGAAGAAGCCCCTCTGAGCATAGGCAGAGGAGGCCTGAGTCTGGTAGAAAGGCCTGTGAAAGGCCTACCCCTACCCCTGGGGGAATGCCTTTGAGGAGTGGCTTGCCGCTAATTAGCCTGGGCACTCTTGTAAGTAGTCCTATATTCATCCATCTTCTTCATGTAATTCTCTGTCTGCTCTCCAAACAGAGAATTTCCTACAGGAAAATCCATAGCCTTAGTCTGGGTATCCTGTGACAAACTAGTACACCTGAGCCAGGCTAACCTACTAAAAGCTACAGATGTGCCATGACCCTAGAGGAAACATCATTAACATCCACAGCAGCATGAAACTGAACCTTAGAGGCTTCAATGCCATCAGCAGCCACCTGTTCTAGTTCACTAGCCAGCTGGCCATGGGCCTGCTTAGCCAATTGCATAACAGTATCCCATCTAGATTTCTGATACCTAGCTACATAAGCCATATAATTTGCTTGCCTGAGTCCCACAGAGGCTGCCATATACTGTTTTTTGCCATGGCATCAATCTTCCTGAATCCTTGTCAGGAGGATGTGAAGCCAAGGAATATTAGCTTTATCACAGGCAGCAGCCTGAACTACCAACATGACTGCATTGCTGAGAAAGGAATTCTGTATCAGGGCCTGACAATGTATACCTTCTGTCCATCTTTTATCTACAGGAGGCACAGAATTAGGCTTTTAAAATTTTAATTGTTTGTTTTCTAAAAGACTTATGTAAAGGAATAGACAATCTCCTAGACTCTGGAATATCCATCATTTCTACAAAATCAGGCTCCTCTTGCTCATCCACAGCCTCTTCTAAAGGAAGCTGGAGGGTTTCAGCAACTTTTTATAAAACATAAAATGAGATGGGACTCAGACAGCATAGGGGGAGATTCTAAAGGTCTGTCTGGGGAGATGTCCGGTTCAGTGGGCACACCCAGACCTTCCCAGCCACATTCATACTGTTCATAATCCTCCTCTGGTTCATAAAATTCCTCAATATCATAATCCTGAACCACTGGGACCGGACGAACTGACCTTTTACCAGATAGTGGTGGTTCGGACGGACCCTGAGACAGTGACTGGACAATTTGTATGGCTTTTGCTATCTCTGCAGCAGTTGGAGAAGGAATTTTGGACTCCAGACCTGCTGATTTTCTTGTTTTCTTTACTGGAATTGGTTCCTCAGAACCAGCTTTTCTTTTGCCCGAGGAAGTCTGGCCCTGGTCAGAGGGCACTCCCTCTGGTTCGGTTGGTACCGAACCGGGCTGGCCATCCGGGTCAGCGGACTTTTTGGCCTCTCGTTCCCTGAGCCTGCCCAATCTTTTTTCCAGGGTGGCTGCAGGGAAATTCTTACATACCTGGCAGTCTGACTGGAGGTGGTCAAACCCCAGACAATAAACACATTGGTGTGTGGGTCAGCCTTGCAAAGACTTCCCCACAAACATCACAGTGTTGAAACCAGTGGGCCGGTTTTTCTTTTGGGTTTCTCAGACATAATGCCAGCCTAACCAAAAACTTGCCCTTTTAACGGCAGTGCTAGGTGCAAGACACCCTTTATCGGTTCCTAACCGTGTCACGGTATTGGAAAAAACGTATAAATCCGCTTTTTTAGAACCGATAAGAACGGGAACCGCACTCTAAAAATAGTAACTTTTAGTTTTAAATGAGTTTTAAACCCACTGATCGGTTCAAACCGGACGATAACTACAAGTTCCACACAGACAAAACCTTCATTTACTTAGTTACCACAGATAGAGCTTGAACCGAACGGTTTTGCGGTTAAAATAAAACTATTCTCGGTTAAATCCAACCGAGAAAACACTTTTTAAACCGAGAAATGAACCGAGCAGAAGGAGAAATCTCCGGAGCGACTGTTCACTGAGGCGGAGTAAAGAATCTGACAGTTCAAGTTTGAAATGACACAGATAGAGCTGCTCTCGTGCCAAAATTCTATTTTGGAATGGTTTTAACCATTTCACTCCGGGGCAGTTCTAGAACTGGATCAAACTGCTAATGTCTATAATATAGCAAGACTTCACGTTGTTTGAACTCAAGAATTTTCTGTGAGATGGTCTGATGGGAATGTGAAAATAAGCATCCCTTAGATCTAGGGAGGCTAGCCAGTCTCTCTTTTGCAATGAGGGAATGATTATTGCAAGAGTGACCATTTTGAACCTTGGTTTCAAGATGTCCTTGTTCAGAAGTCTTAGATCCAAAATAGGTCGCCAATCCCCATTTTTCTTCCTTATGAGGAAGTACCTGGAATAAAAACCTTTTCCCCTGCTTGTTAGAGGCACTACCTCTACTGCTTTGATTGCTAGCAGATGCTTTACCTCTGCCTGCAGCAGAATTCTGTCTGCAGTTGTTGGAGCAAAGGTTCTTGTTCTCAACTTTGGAAATGATTTGAAACTGAGTGCCAGGCCCTGGCTCACTACCTCCAACACCCACTTATCTCTGGTGATGGAATGCCAAGCGTGAAGGTAATGAGCCAGTCTGCCACCTACTGGTGGTCCTGCAACAGGGAATGTGACCTGCACTAGCCCATCAGGGGTTCAGTGCGGGCTGCCTGAACCTGTGGTGCAGGAGCCGCTCTTCTCATGGCTCTCCTGCCCCTTCCTCTAAAATAACCTCTGGCCTGCTGCTGAGGCTGAGAGGCCTGAGCCTGAAAGAAGGGTTTGGGGTAAAAACCCTACCTCTACCTCCCCTACTCTGGGGTCTATAAGAGGTGGAGGGCCTATCCTTGGAATTACTCCGATAGGTGGATTTATATTCCTCCACCTTCTTCATGTATGCCTCTGTTTTATCCCCAAACAATGAATTGTTCTCCAGGGGGAAATCCATTGCTTTGGCCTGGATGTCTAAAGTCAGGTTGGTGGCTCTAAGCCACGCAAACCTCCTGAGTAAAACAGACAAAGCCATTAACCTGGATGCAGTATCATTGGCATCCACTGCCATATGAAATTGGTACTTGGTAGCATCAAGTGCAGCCCTTGCAGTATCCTGTAAGTCTACAGCCACTTCACATGAGACCTTATCAGCCAAAGCTAGAACAGTGTTCCATAGAGCTTTTTGGTACTGCACTGAATATGCCATGTAATTGGCCTGCCTAACTAATAAAGAGGCAGCCATGTACCCTTTCTTTCCCATAGCATCCATTTTTCTTGAATCTTTGTCTGGTGGATGGGTAGCCAAGGGGATCCTGGCCTTGTCACAGGCAGCAGCTTGTACTACTCCCTCAGGATCAGGATGAATAAACAGAAAATCAGCTGTAGTTCTGTCCAGCTGATATTTCTTGTCAGCTTTCTTATCCACACCAGGGATAGATGTTGGATTTTAAAAAAATCTGCACTGCAGCCTTTTTTAAAGATTTATGCATGGCAGAAGCAGACATTTTGTTGGGGTTAACCCCATGATCTCCGGAAAATCTGTCTCCTCCATATCCTCTTCTGTTTCCTGAACAGGAAGGTTCAGGGTTTCTACCATGCTCTTACAAAAGCATAGTGGGAGGAGTATTCCTCAGGGCCCCTAGGAGGGGACCCAAATTCTTGCTCAGGGGAGACCTCTGGATCTATAGGCTCCCCTTGCAAGTCATCCTCCTCCTCCTCCCCAAACACTTGCAGCAGTTCTTGCCATGCTGGGACTACAGGAGGAACTGGTGCAGTCGGTGTAGGAACCGGGATTGCACCCTGTAGGGCTTGTAGCACTTGAAGTGCCTTAGTAATGTCCTCAGCCGAGGGCATAATATGCTTGTCTGCTGGGAGCTCCTTAGCCTTCTCGGCCGGAGGCACAGTGACATGTTTTTCTTTACACTTTTTCTTTAATGGAACAGGTTCAGAGCCTGTTTCCAAAGCCCTTTTTGTTTTACCTTGTTCAGATTTATCTGAATACTTGTCAGGATCCTTGGCTTTATCTCCATCCTTTTTTATAGGAAGCCAGCAGCAGAAGCAGAAGCCATATCTTCTAAAATTTTTGACCTTTTCTTTAATGTTTTAGGGCAAAAGGTCTTACAAATATCACAATTGGCAAATATATGACTTGTACCCAAACAAGAAATACACAGAGAGTGTCTATCTGCTTTTGCTATAAGCTGCCCACAAGACTCACAACATTTAAAATCCGTGTGTCCTGTATGTTTTTTAGGTTTATCTAAATGGACCTCTGACATTGATAGACAAAAATATTACTTACAATAAACCGTTATTTAAAGCACCTCGGAACCGGAGGATCTTTAAAATAACAACCTCTAGCGGTTCCTGAAACCAATCGCTATTCGGTTCCTGAATGAAAAGGGAACTGATAAATACAGTCATTTAACAAAAAATAAAGCGGTTCAAGGAACCGATCGCTAAATATATAAAATAAAGAAAACTGAGGTAAAAACCTAACTATTATAATAATACTAAACTATACTAAACAATGTTTCTAAGGCAGCAATTTTAAATTTAAACTAAAATGAGTACTTATCCACAGATTAACTTTATTCTGAAGACAGTTCAAGGAGAGCTCTCCGGGACGTCCTTACTAGGAGGCGGAGTAAAGAATCTGAAGCACTCAGAGTGCAGCAGTTGCTAGGGCAGCAGTTTGAAAGTGGCATGAGCCACTTGAGAATTACATAATTTGCATAAAATTCCATTTCTTCAGGCAGTTCAACACAAGAGGCTGACTGCATTAAGTTTAATCATAATGAGTGATTCCTGGGGTTAGAAAGGGGAAGGGGCCTGGCTGCCAGCTCCTCAATATGAGGATTTACAATCCCTTCCATGGGGGGAAAAAAATCCCTCAAGGTAAAAATGAGGAAACAGGGACTGTTTCAAGGCTTTTCAGGTTAGCTAACAGTGGAGGCTCTGGGACTGATGTGTACATTAGGTCAACTGTAGCTGTTGAACAATGGAACCTATAACACTGCTGCATCCGCTACTACTGCACTGCAAGAGAAGCATTGAGTATGAGCTCAGATTTCTGATGTGGGACTTGAAGCCGCAACCTTTTGACCAAGAAAGAAAAGTGCTACCACTGAGACACAGTAATGAAATAATTGTTCCAGAGTCACAGGGTGAGAAAACTCAACAAATAAAATGCATTTTTCCTTAAGAAAAAATCTTGCATTTGTTGAAATGGTTCCTCACATCATGTCACAGAGTGTATCTTTTACCAAGTTGGTGTCTTTTTAAGAGAGCATGTCACAAGTGCACCAAGTTGATCAGAGCAGCCAAGGCCACCTGCTATCATTCAGAGCTAGCCTCTGCCTCAAGAAATCCTTCAAAGCTCTGGAAAACATTAAAAGACATGTCTGGACACACACCTGGTTATTCCATTCCAGCAAAAATTAAGTCCGGTGGCAGCATTATCGCTAACCGATCGGAGATTGGAAGCCAGTGGCGGAGCCAGAGGGGGCTGGGCGGTCGCCCCTCCTGGCTGCCCCAGTGTGAGTAGTGGCGCCCTGCCATCATCTTTATTCACTGTTTAGTGCCCATTGTGTAGCCTGTCACTGACTGAATGGCCCTCCCTGGCTCCCAAATGATCCCAAACCTGGCTCCGCTACTGTTGGAAACCCTCAATTACCATTTTGCAATGGCAGGGCTAGCATTTGATACTTCTCCTGCCAATGACCTCCGCACAGCTCAGGGCCCACCAACCTACGAGTCCTCCTCTACCGAGGAGGCCTTCTCCCTCCTGCCTGTCTCTTTAAAAGAGGTGGAAGACCTACTGCTGCAACTGGACACAAGGAAGGGAGCAGGTTCCGACTTCATAGAGCCATACTATCTGAAATGTGCCTACCATGTGCTTGCAGTGCCAATCACCCACCTATTCAACATGTCACTCTCCCAGGGTAGCTTCCCCCCTCAATGGAAAATAGCCCATGTCATCCCTGTATTAAAAGCAGGTGACCCCTGCGATCTAAATAATTACAGACCAATCTCCCTCCTCCCCATCCTGTCTAAATTACTGGAAAAAATAGTGTGTGGCCAGCTAGGGGTATACTTAGAATCCAGAAGCCTATTAAACCCGGTTCAGTCTGGATTCAGAGCAAAGCACAGCACCATAACAGCCCTAGCTAAGGTGACCAATGATTGGCTCCTAGACCTTGACAACAAGAAGCATGTCTGTGCTGTTTTCTTGGATCTTAGTAAGGCATTCGACATAGTTGATCACAGCCTGCTTCTTTCCTCCCTAAGCACCTTAGGCCTGGACCATAAATCTATGTGCTGGTTTGCAGACTACCTCGGAGAACGGAAACAGCAGGTTAAAGCTGAAGGTGATCTTTCTCCATTAAAACCTATGCTGAGGGGCATGCCTCAGGGCTCTATCCTTGGTCCACTCCTCTTTGCAGTCTACATTAACAATATCAATGACCTCATCAAAAAAGCCAACATCCACTTATTCGTAGACGACACTGTACTGTACTGTACTTGAGTCGTCCCACGCCGGAAGCAGCCTGTGAAGACCTCCAAGCTGAATCTGACCTTCTACAATACCAGCTCATAAACAAAAAGCTTTTGCTCAATGCAAAAAAGACAAAAGCCATGCTCTTCTCCCCCTCCTTGCATGCGGCAATTCCTGCTGCGGGGGAACTATCCCACAAAAGTACCACTGTTCTTGGAGAAACACTAGAGTATGTAGCTAAATTCAAATATCTAGGAGTTTGGCTCGATCATAAACTTTCCTTCAGACCATCTCGAAGAACTACAGAAGAAACTAAGGCAAAGATTGGACTATTCTACAGAATTAACCACCTGCTCACAAAGGAGGCCAAGATTCAACTGGTTCAAGCTACCTTCCTATCTTTAATAGATTACGCGGACCTGCTCTACAGCCACTGCACTGCCTCTGCAGGGTTTTAAATAATTGATTAGCAGTTTTTTTCTTGGGACAATGCTAACTGTACAGAAAGTATTTATATAGGTTTTCTAAAAGTGTTTTGTTTGTTAAACACAGTGAGGCAAGTGCTATGCATTTTCACAATGTTTTAGCACTTTTATGAGCAAAACGCTAATCAATTTTTAGAGTTAAATAAAACCCTGCTCTGCACTGGCTAAGTTGGACACCCTCTACCACAGAGCTATCAGGTTCATTACTGGCCTTCCACTTTCCACACACCACTGCTCCCTGTACTCATCAGTAGGCTGGACTTCCCTTCACTATAGAAGGAACAGAAACTCCGCCCTATAGGCCTTCAGAGCGGTGACCAACAAGCTCCCCTCATATGTCTCAGATAGTATTCCCCGGAGTGTGTTAGGCACCTATGCTCTAAGGAGCTATTCCCTAATTGCCCTCCAAGTTCCAAGGGTCAAAACTCATTTTGGCAAAGCTGCTCTAAGCTTCTCTTTACCCACACTGTGGTACGGTTTACAAAGGAACTTGAAGCTGAGCTGTCCTGTTAGCCTGAATATCTTCAAGGTGCTCTACGATCGCTACATGAAAGCACCTTGCAAATGTTTTCCTTACCGCTAGCCCACTAATTCCGCAACTCCCCCTTTCCATCCTGACGCTCGCCATGTTTCTACCCCTGGCTCTCACTCTTTCCCTATTAACTCTTCCTGCTGCACCCACCCTTCCCTGTCCACTCCAGCCTGGCTAAAGTCCCACTCCATCCATAGTAGTGTCCCAATTATCTACCCCTCCTACGTCATTATCATAATAAACAAGTACACGACAGCCATCGTCACTTTCTGTGGTTTTAGCTCAATTTTTCCCCCAGTCGTAGGTAATATATCCCTCCTCTTCTTTACCTCTCTAACCTGCCACCCCATACATGGCCTCTTTCCCCTATATGTGTAGTTGCCGGCTGCCTCACTCAAAAGATCTCTGCTTATTACCCCTGTATGCCAATGGTCGATTGTACATCTGCTGACTTCTTCAATTGTAAAATAATGCTGTTTTTTTTTTTTTTAATTTATTTCAACCTTGTACTGTACTGTATACACTGTATATACTTTTTCTTCCTTGTATATTATTGTTTTTTGTATACCTGCTTCTGTACTGTACTTTGATGTATTCATGACCAGGTCCACCTTGCAAATGAGCCTTGCTCAATGGTGCCCGCCTGGATAAATAAAGATTTTGATTGATTGATTGATTGAAGTAAAATGTGTGCATTCACAGATGAAGTGCTTTCCAGTTCTGCTTCACACAGAGAGACCTGTAACCCTTCATAACTTGTAAACTCTTTACTTATATTGGTACCATCTGCCATCCAACAGAAGAACCAGCACTGAGCTATTTTTAAAGTTTCAAATAAATAATTTAAATATGACAGAACCAATTTTGACATTAGCATAGTAGATCACTGTACTCTTCGAACATTAAACGGTCACATTGACTGCTCATATACCTGCTTTCTTCTTAAAAGCAGAGTATCTTCTAAAGCAATGGCTGGCCCCATGGACTAAGTCACAAGAATTATGTACAAGGCAGCACAGACTGCTGACAGTTTGTCAAGATGTCTTCAGGAGAACTAAAGGTAGAAAATGGTGATTCTCAAAGACTTTGAAAAAGTGACATGCAGGTCCCAAGAGAAAAAAAAAAAGAGTGTTTAAGAAGAAAATCTGAGTATTCACTGAACATAATCATGCCTCAAACTCCCATAAGTCGCTCTCCACCCAGCCAGCCCCAGTGCCCAGTACATGTGTTCATACAGCTGTTTATACAGCATAATGTAGAAACCCAGAGCATGCATTCCATCATCATCATCATCCAGTATGAATAAGCTCAAACCATTATGGATACAACGTTAAACAGGGTTTTCTGTCACTAGAAACCAACCTGCCCTGATCTCTGGCTGGGACACTGACTTCACTACACAACTGCGCACAAGGATAGACTCAACATGGCAGTACATAGTTGCTGCTCTTGGCGAAGTAAGAGTAAAAGCCTGTCTGAAGAGACCCTTAGTCATGTTGATGCCTTGTCAGCTGACCCCCATCTGGTGATTTACCTAAAGTGACCCACAAAGCTCTGCTTTGATAAATTCTTGTACCTATCGCTAGAACAAGATACAGCAGCCTCACAACTAAAGCAACACTACTACATGACAAAAAGATGTGCAATCCCCGTACAGCTCCTTTACAAAACAGCAGTTTCTCTAAAAAAGAAGTTGCTTTTCATTCAGATATCAGTGTCCCGAGTAGTAATAATCCAGCAAATTACAACAACCACCAACTAAAAATGGACTAATAAAAAGACAAAAAACCCTCAGTAAACTACTACAGCTGACCTCAGTGTGACTTAACCACAATACAATCAACTGTGCTGTAACACATATGTTTGACGGACCGCTGCCAATATTCGAGCTTAGAGAATACTCTGAAAACTAAATTTTTCCCCATTTCCCCATGCTGCGTTTACAGCTCTGCACATGCATTTGACTGCCAAGTAATTGTTAACTAAGCAACATGAGATTCATTTCGTTAGCACACAGCTGGGTACTTCATTCATGGAACATCTGCTTCTCAGCATTCCCTTCCTTCAGTTGTGTGTTCCAGTGGTCTCTATTATATCCAGCTCAGCAGAGGGTTAGCCACACATTTCAAGTTGAAGATCACCCCTTTGTCTTCATCAGAAGCTCTGGGGTCACTCTGTTGCGTTTTTTTTTTTCCCTGACATTTTGCCCATTATATTTTGAGCTTCACAATGTGGTAAGCAGTTTATTCTGAAATAAACTTGTGTATTTTGACAGGGGTATTTGAATTAAAAGGCTGCAAAGTTTCAATTAACCCAGGCATTTTCCCAGCAAAGTAAGCCAGCAGAAAGCAGTTTCTTTATTCTAGACTTGATGTGCTGGAACTTGGCAACAAGATGGCGTATAAAACAGGTAGGGACATTGCTGCATCCTGACTGGTGTGAGACCACTACCACTGGCTAAAAAATGCTAACATTTAGGACAATACCTCTTGTAAAACATTCCTGCTTTCCTATACAAACATAGCTGCCACCCTTTACCTGTTACTAGTAAAGTCACACAGGCAGGCCCACAGTAATGGGGGGAAGTGGGGAAGTTGTCTGGGGCCCCGAGCTTAGGAGGGGCCCACCTGAGGAGCTGGCATTACCCTTGGCATTAGCTGGTTCGGGAAACAGGGGCCCATTTCGATTGACTTGTCCTGGGCCCCGAAATTCATAGCTGCAGCCCTGCACATAGGCCCTATAAATGAATGAATGAATGAACAGTCAGCACAAAGGGCTCCAACACCTAAATGTGGGGCTGGTCCCCGTGTGCACTTTTCGTGTGCAAATATATTTTGGTTTACCTACTGTTTACTGTAGTAAAAGGCTTGTGCCACATTCCTTCAGTACTACAATCTGTCAGCTCTGCTCAGCCACCAAATATTTCCATGATGCACAGGAAACCGAACAGAAAAGTGCCTCGGGGATGGCGGGGGTGCTGTTGCTACTTGTTGAGGAACAAGCAGGCTAAGAAAAACACCAGCACCCTCTTCTGTTAGTCCTACCAGTACAGAGACTACTTTACAACAAATATGTTAATTTAAATGTTTTTTGGTATTCTTCTTTTATCTTTTAAAACAATTTTTTTTTCCTTAAAAAAAAATACAACATATACCCATTTTCTAAACATAATAATACCCTCCAGGGCAGGTGGTATGGGTTATACAGTACAGTTACGTAAGAACTTACCATAACACTACATCTTCAAGAGAAGCTGTTGCAGCAGGCCACACCAGTAGGACCAATCCACCAGATGCTAGGACCACATGGAAAACGTCTAGCTAGCAGTCTGTCATGGGGGACCACCCCTGTCGACATCAGTCAGCTGACGTCAGCCTAGCCTATATAGGAAGGCGTTCCCCCACACCCCCTAAAGAAGGTGAGAGCTGAAGCGCTGGGGTTTAGAGGTGGCTGGCTAGTCAGTGGTATTAGGGTAGGTCTGTGCAGTTGTTCAGTTTGTTGCTTTTTTATGTGATGGATTTTATCATCTGCACTACTTGTATGTAAGCACTAGCTGAATGCACTTTTTTGCACTGAATGGTACTAGTTTTCAACAGTGAATAATAATGAATAAAAAACTATTACTTGAATTTATTTGAGCTAAGTGTCTGTTTTAGGCCCTTTACACATCAGGCTAGTTAAAATGTTTTAAGGTGCTTAAAACGTTTTAACTAGCGCAAACACAGCACCCGTCCGCATTTAAGCACGATTTCAAAGCGTGTTAGGAAAGCGTGCTTAAACCCTGCTGCGAGCTAGTCTCAAGTCCGTTTTTAAAAATGGTTTTATGAGAGAAAGCGTGTTACCCTGTAGTGTGGACGGGCGTCTGCATATTGCTCCTCCAGGAAGCGTGTTAAGGGTCGTGGAGAACCCGTTTTAAAAAACGTTACTGGAGGCAGATGCAGACGGAAGTCGGCTGTGGTATAACCGAGTTAAAACTCGATTGAAGACTAATCTGCACGGGCTGCTGTGGTAAGTTTAAAAATGTTTTTAAACTGGTGCAGATCTTCAGCTCTAATGTGTATAGGGCCTTAGAGACCTTAACCCGTTGCTCACCTTTTATTTGTGCTTACACAAAGGAAGCTGTATTTTTGTTCAAGTCTTGGCCTGGTCTCATTTAGGCTGAGCACCCTCTCAGTTAAAATAGAGCACAGGTTGTTTTCGCTTAAAGGGTACATACTGTCCCCCACACCTACCTCCATTCTCCCGCTGGAGACCCCATATGGGAAGCTAAAGGAGAACCAAGGAGATTTTCCAAGAGCCGAAAGGAAGGCAGAAGTAGTGCGAGAGAAAAAGAGCAGTAGGGGGAAGGAGGAAGGGAAAGCAGGACCTGCTGCAAGAGCTTCTCTCGAAGATCTACTGTTACGGTAAGTTCTTACATAACTGTACTATCTTACTTCAAGGAAGGCTCTTGGAGCAGGTTCCACCGGTAGGACTGAGTCCCAAGCAGTACTGGATAACACCACCAGGAGGAGGACAGATCAGCAGCCAACAGCTCAGGAGAGAAGGCCCTGAAGAACTGCCAGGCCGAAACTGGCCCTGCGCCAAGACACGATGTCCAGACTGTAAAATGCTTGGTGAAAGTGTGGACAGAACTCCAGGTGGCAGCTGCACAGATGTCAGCAGTAAACACATTTGTAAAACAAGCTGTGGAGAGGCAGCCATATCCCTGTTGGAATGGCCTTTGACCCCCCCCCCCCCGGAAGGGGTTTGTTGTACTTGTGGTAGTAATAAACAGTGCAATTTGCTAACCACTTAGACAAACATTGTTTGTAAACAGCAGCGCTTTCTCTTTTGGGGGTGAATGAAACAAACAACTGTTCAGATTTTCTGAAAGGCTGCGTATGGTTCGTGTAGTACTGCAACGTTCTATGTACATCCAACATACAGAGCAACGCCTCCCCCTGATTAGAACACTCAGGAAAATAAACTGGCATGTGGACGGATTGATTTAAAGTAAATTCAGACACTGCCTTAGGTAAGAACTGGGGGTTAGTACGCAAAGACACACTGTCTTTGTGAAAAATCAAATAAGGCTCCTTACACATAAGAGCCTGTAGCTCTAAAATTCTTTGAGCAGAAGTAAAAGCAACTAAAAAGAACACTTTCCATGACAGAACACACAGCTCACAACTCGGGACTGGTTCAACAGGAGGTAAAGTGAGTTTCTCCAACATAAAGTTGAGGTCCCATGGAGGTGCCAGGTCCTGAATGGGAGGTTTCAGATGCAAACTGCCCTGCAGGAATGTGCAGGGCACCTCAAGCTGGGCGTCAGCTTTGCCCTCAATAGATGCATGGTATGCTGAGATGGCAGAAAGGTGCACCTTGAGTGAGGAGTACCCCAAGCCTGAATCTGAAAAGGAAAGCAGGTACTAAAACACCTGATTCACTGGGCAGGTGAAAGGATCCAAATGGCACACAGTGGCCCAAATGGAGAAGCACTTCTATTTCATAATATAAGTGGCCTGGTGGAGGGTTTCCTGGCAGCCACCAGAACATCTGTAACCCTAGAGGGTACCCCAAAGCGGGCGATAGCTAGGTCCACAGGAGCCACGCATAGAGATGCAGGGACTTGAGGTCTGGATGGACTAAGGTACCCTGGTCCTGGGACAGCAAGCCGGTGCACAGGGACAGAGGCACTGGGGGTTCCACCAACAGCTGTTGCAGCAAGGGGAACCACATTTGATGTGGCCAGAAGGGGGCTATGAGAATCATCTCTGCCCCTTCCATCTGGAGCTTCAGCAGAACCCTCTGCAGGAGCAGGAAGGGAGGAAAGGTGTACAGAAACCTCCCCTTCCAGGAGAGGGACAATGCATCTCACCAGAAACTCCAGGCCCAGGATCAAGTGAACAAAAAAGCATTAGTTTTGCATTGAGTGGAGACGCAAAGAGGTCCAACTCTGGATGGTCCCACCTGTCGAAGAGATCTTTGACCACCAAGGTTAGACGCTCCCACTCATGAGCATGTGACCTGGAGTGTCTGAGACTGTCGGCCAAGATGTTTTGAACACCTAGAACATGAAAGGCCAAGAGCTCCAGACTGTGCCAAGTGGCCCAATACCAGACTCATCACCTCCCGACACAGATGATAAGAATGGGTGCACCCCCCCCCCCATTTGTTGACGTAGTACACCACAAACTGTTTTCCATCTGCACCAGCATGAAGAGCCGCCCGCATCTCCAGAACATTGATATGAAGACCCTGCTCTACATCCATACAGGTACTCTGGGTCTGGTGATTGGCCAGATGAGCACCCCAGCCCAAGCCGGATGCATCTGTTATGAGTATCTACTGGGGGGTTGAGAGCTGAAAAGAGATCCCCCGAAGGAGGTTGGCTGGATCAAGCCACCACAATAGAACCCTCTGGACTGGGTCGGAGACCAGGACCAACCGGTCCAGGTCATCCGTGTGTTGGTCCCACTGGACCCTCAAGGTCCAATGAGAGACCCATATATGCAGGCAGGCCAGGGAAACCATGGCAATTACCACTGCCATGTGGCCCAGAAAAACCCTGGCAAGGACTTGCCAGCTGGAGGAAACCAGATGGGCCTGCTCCATCAGTCGCTCCGCTCTGTTCTTGGACAAAAAAAGGTCTTGCCCTGGTTGGTGTCCAGGACTGCCCCTATGTATTGAAGGTGTTGGCAAGGGGAGAGGCAGGACTTTAGCAGATTTATCATTATCAACAGGGCCTGGAAGAGATGGAAGGTGTATTCCAGGGTCTGAACTAAATGGTCACTGGAGGAGGCTGCTAACAGCCAGTCATCCAGGTAGGGAAATATATAGAAGTCTTGCCTCCGCAGTGGGGCTGCCACCACTGCCAAGAATTTGCTAAATACCTCAGGGCCTGAAGAGAGGCCAAAAGGGAGGCCCAGAACTGGAAATGGGCCCCTGAAAGTGGAAGTGGAGAAAGTGACAATCGGCAGGAAAGATCTGGATGTGCAGGTAAGCATCTTGCATTGTCCGGCGAATAGACCATATCCCTTTGGTGCAGAAGTAGTAACAGTCCCTGGAGGGTGACCATCCTGAAATGCTTGTACTCAATGTAGACATTCAGATGGCTCAGGTCCAGGATGGGCTGGGGATCCCAGTCTTCTTGGGGATGAGAAAGAAGTAGGGGTAAAATCTCCTTCCCCATTGAGCCTGAGGGATGGGCTCTATGGCTCTTTTTTGGAGAAGGGCCTGAATTTCCTCCCAAATCAGAGACAGGTGTGTGCGGTGAGGGGGGGTTAGCTGCAGTGGACAGAAGGATTTTCAGATGGCCACTCAGGAACTCCAGAGTGTGACTGTGAGCTATGATCTAGAGCACCCAGTTGTCTGTGATCATCCCCTGCCACCTCTCTTGGTGGAGGGAGAACTGACCCTCAACTGCCTCCCTTGAATCCTCAGCTGGGGGGGGTCAGCTAAGGAGTCAGGAGGTAGGAGGTAGGAGTGGGTGCAGGCAGGGGGGCCGTGGGGCCCTGGGCCTGTGGTTGTGGCAGTAGCAGGAGCCGCTGTGGCCCTACGCTTGTGCTGACCCTTGGCAGGCTGGTTACAAGACTGTTTTCAGGAGGACCTGCGAAAGGACTGCCATTGGCCTGCTTTAGGTTGGATGTAATAGAGTGAATGGACCGACTTGAGGGCCTGCCCTGACTCCTGCAGTCCAGAATACTGGCCTGCATGTCCGAGGCCAAGCCGGATACTTGGAGCCAAGAATGGCACCAGAGACAGACCCCAACAGCTGCCCCATGCCCAGAGGCATCGACAGCATCATAGACTTCCTGAAGGACATGACTGCCAACATGCAAGCCCGACTTCATAAGTTGGGCAAGCTGTGTCGTAGTGGGGTCCTCTGGTAAAATATGTTCCAGGTCCCTGGCTTGGTCCCAAAGAACATTTTAGTACTGGACCATGTGGGAAAGATAATTTATGGCCCAGATAGCCAGAATAGTGTAGGCAAAAACCTGTTTGCCAAGGTGATCCAGCTGCCTGGACTTCCGGTCCATGGGAAGGGTACTAGGGTGCTTGGCCTTCTTACTACAGTCATGTGCAGCATTAATTACCACCGAATCCACCTTAGGGTGGCTCCCTAGAGAAGACCTGCCAGCCTGGGTGTGATAAAGGCAGTCTGCCTTCTTAGGCAGAGGAGAGGTGGTAGAAGTGAGGTTCCAGGCCACCTTAGTGACATCCTCATAAGAGCCAATCAAAGGGGGCACCACCACCACCGGGGGGGGGGCCACCCTGCTGCCGGAGGTAGATGGCCAAACGGTGTCTCTTTGTGTCCTGCTCCTGCATTTCCCAACCCATAATGGACTGGATGTGGCGCATGACATCCATAAAGGGTGGATTGTCAGGAAGGGACTTGACCACCTCTTTAGCCTAATCATCCCCCCCTCCAAAAACTCCCCAGCAGAGGAGGAAGACCCCAAAGAGTCAGAGTCATCCTCAGTGGTATCACTATCTGGGACCGATGTCGGGGGCCGGTGAGCGTCCCTTCTAGAAACTGAACCGTAATCAGATGACTCCCCTGAGGCCCTCGATGTATGATGTTCGCTCAGACCAGCCCGATATGGATTCTGGGGCTGGGGATCCCGGGAAGGGTGGAGGAGGGATGCTGGACGGGGGCCCTGAGGGGTGGGGGTCTGCTTTTGCATGAAGGACCACCATGCCGAAAAAGGAGCATTATAATCCACCTGGGGTGCTATATTATACACCAGCAGGAATGGAAAAGAAGGTGCTGGGGAAGGGTATGACAGTTGGGGAGCCGGCAAAGGGTACCCAGCGTAGGTCCACCCAGCACCGGGTGAGGATCTGGTGATGGGCCAGCAGGAGTTGGCTGTGGCACAGGTTGCAGCAGCGGTGACGATGGAGTCGGGCCCATAGGCTGGGGCTGCGGCATCACTGGCTGCAGTCCAGCAAGTGACAGCCTGCAGCACCCAGGCAACAGATCTGCCAGTGCCGGCCCAGCTGGAGAAGCTGGCACTTGTGGGGATGGAAACCCCTGAATTAAGGTCAGAGGTGACACCAGTGAGGAAGAGATAGCAGTGGCCTGCTGCAGGCATTGCCTGACAGGACTGACGGTTATAGAGTCGACACCTGATAGACCAACACCAGCCAAGTCACCTGGCTAAGAGCCCATGGGAGGTATGGGTCTGAGCATCAAAGGCTGGGGGGCACGAGACGAAGTCCCCTGCCTTGAAGAGCTGTCGCCCAAACTGGAAATAAGGGCAGGTGGTGGAACCACTGGAAACCCAGAGGAAGTGAGAGCTGGTAGATTTGGAGGAGCTCACCCTTGCAGGGGAAGGACCCCACTACGGTCGACGGTTTGTGGGGTGACTGCAAACGGAAAGCTGACCCGGCCCAGGCCTGGTGTTTATCCCAGTGATTATGCTTCCTAGACTTCTACTTATGAGAAGATGAAGAAACTCTGGAAGACTGTGCCGGGGTGGCCGAAGAGCTCCTGGCCTACAGTGCCTTCTCCATCGTGACCAACTTCTGCTTCAAAAGGTGGTTCTCCAGAGTTTTTAAACGATGTTTCCGAGTGGTTTGGTTGAATTTATGACCAAACTGGCAGGCTTTCATTTCATGGCTGGGGCTTAGGCAGATGTGACATGCAGAGTGGCTGTCCTTTCCAGGGATCTGTTTGCCTCAGGCACACTTCGAGGAGCAGTTGGGAGACGAGGCTGGTGGAGAAGACAAACTCATCAATAGGAACACCGAAAATTCAATGTTTTACACTAAGGAAAATTGAGAAAAAAGCACAGTGAGCATGGGAAATGGTGGTCAACTGTAGCTGCGGCATCCGCTAAGGTCCGACATGCATGAGTTGACATCAAGAAAGAACTGAGGTAGGCCCTCCTATATAGGCTAGGCTTATGTCAGCTACTGATGTTGGCAGGGCAGTCCCTTATGATAGACTACCAGTTAGAAGATTTCTGCATGGTCCTAGCGCTTGGCAGTTTATTCATACCAGTGTGGCCTGCTGCAAGATCCTTCTTCGAAGTAAGATAAGATGTTCCAGAGGGTATAAGGCCCTCTGCCTGTGGCATCAGGCCTCATTATGCCCCTGGATGGTCCAGTGTAGCCCAATACTGCCCACCCTGTCAGGTGATATTATTTACTGCTGTAAGCATCTAAGGAGGAATTGACTGTTCTAACAAAGAGGCAGGTGAAAACCAGAAAAGGGAAAGGTAAGCCATGCATTTTAAGTACTGTACCATTTGTTGCGCTTATGAAAAGGAGCAACAGCTAGTAGGCCTACATAGTGGGCAACCAATGTGTGACATTATGTTCAGTAATCCAAAGTCACAGGAGAAGACTCATGCTATACTGTATACTGCTATACCTATGGTATGATCATGTTATGCCGCCACCACCACCTGTCCTGGTGTGAGGCATCCAACGACTCACAAGAAATTCATGTATTTATTTGCCCATATGGGCTGTGCTCATTCAGCATATTTAGCTCCCTGATGAAAAGGCTGGTCTGCCTCCAAGTGCCAGATTGCTCATTCCAGGTTCAGTGCTGTGATCTTTGATGCCAGAAGTGCTGACTGAACATAGTTCAGATAGGCAATGTTTGCTGGATATATCTGCTAGCACATCCTCTCCTTTGCTGTTCATGTCCTCAGCATTCCTCACCCAACTTTATTTAATATATATGTCATCTATGAAGACAATAGGAGCCTCTTGGCTGTGTAAATATGCAGACAACATTAAGGTTGGGGCCATCATACACAACAAAACAGCAGCCCAACAATTTTAATTGACACTATATCAATTAGAACAATGGGCATGTAGACATAAATTGTCATTTAATGAAATAAAGTGTAAGGTGATGCACTTCGGGCACAACAATATAATGGCAGAATACAAAATATAGTAAGTATTGGATTGCACAGTAAATGAATAAGATCTAAGGGTCATTATTAACAATACATTAAATGTCGATAACCATGCCAGAGAGTCAGTAAAGAAATGTCATAGAATAATGTGCTGCATTCTTAGACATGTTAAGAGCAGAGATCGAAAAGTTATTATTATTCCACTGTACACCACCCTAGTGAGACCGATATTAGAATATGGTTCACCTTTTTGTACTCCACAACAACTGGGGAGTGTGAGACTTATAGAAGGTGTGCAAAGAAGACTCACTAAGAAAATCACATCAGCAAAACAAAATCACATGCTGAGAGTCTCACAGAACTGTGATTATTTTCCATGAACGGCAGAAGAATTAGAAGGGATTTATGTCATGTTTATAAAGCATTCCAAAACGAGGATCTTTGGGAAATTTTGGGACTAGGACCGAGTAAAAACACAAATGCCAAATCTACCAGATCGCACTGCCTGCAACTAAGGGGAGATCTCTACAGGACTAACAGGAGAGGAAACTGGTTCAATCAACGAGTGATAGCAACCTGGAATGCCTTACTGGAATCTGTAGTTTAGAGGGTAACATGGACTCCTTTAAGAAGTCAATGGATATTTCTATGAGTACTGCCCAGACTAGTTATCTCCACAGATATGTGATGAGTCTTTATAAGGCTTTGCCAATTGACTAGTCCCCCTAACCTATGAACCTATTCTTCTGCCTTTCTAGCAGTCTGTGATAGCGCACGACTGCCTGCTAAAAATTCTATCATACAGTTGAGCTGCTTCACCTCCTGCTAAAAGTCACCAGAATGCAAAGTCAACTCAAATCAAATCAACTTTATATTTATAGCGCCTTTCAGAGCCAAGGCGCTGTACATAAAAATATATACATAATAATAAGAATTAAAACATCATTAAAATATATCAACCATAACTAAATAAAAGCTAAACTAAATAAATATGTCTTTAGGCCAACTTTAAAACTATCGACGGTTGGGCATTCTCTCAACCAACGAGGTAGAGAATTCCACAGGGTTGGTGCTGAAAAAGCAAAAACACGGGATCCTGATGTCTTTAATCGAACCCTGGGAATTTCCAGCAATCCCTCGTTGGTGGAATGGAGAGGATGGAGGGGGCAATAGGGAATCAGGAGATCTTTCAGGTAACCGGGTCCCTGATCATGTAGAGCTTTAAAGGTTAGTAAACCAACCTTAAAGGTGATCCACTACCAAACCGGCAGCCAGTGCAGTTCGGCGAACACAGGTGTAATATGACTGGTTCTAGACATCCCAGTCAAAGCCTGGCTGCGCGTTCTGCACCAGCTGCAGGCGGGATATCAACCAGGTAGCCCTAGGTAAAGGGAATTGCAGTAATCAAGATGGGTAGTGACAAAGGCATGGACCAATGTTGGAAGATCACCGAAGGAACCAGGTGTTTCACCAGGCGATATTCCTCAGATGGTAAAAGGATTTGACAACAGCTGACACCTGAGATTTTAGGTCAGACCCGTCATCAAAAATAACGCCTAGATTACGCACCCTGATCGGGGTAGAGCGCATACCACCAGCGACAAACCTGAAGGTTGTCCAGCTCCCAAACCCGCCCCCGGACAACCTGGGTCCACTACCAATACCTCAGTCGTATGCGGATTCAGTCTCAGCCAGCTGGAACTCATCCAAAGTCTGCACCATTTTGTTTACATTTTTCAAAATTTTCTATGAGAAAATGGTGTGTGGCACACTCTAAGTACTTACTGTAGTTATAAAATGCAGTCATTACTGTATCTGTGCCTCAGCATTCTGCTTCCTTTTAGCAGGCTACCACGCTGCTTCTCAGCCTGCTAATAGCCACCAGAATGCACTGTTTGGCTTAACATTTTCAAACCTTTCCCGGGGGAGTGTATCCATGGACCCCCCCGGATAGGCTGGGATTTTGTTCCCCTCCAAAAATTGTCTTTACATGATGCCCCTGCACCTATCCGCCAATCATCAGTCAGGCTGTGTCTCCAGTCTCTCACGAGAAGGTGTATACCCTGTATTTACTGCTGGGAATGGAAGTATAGGAGGGCAATGGTGAATCAAGTATTACTTCAATTGAAATGCTAGAACACCTTCTACTTGATTAACATTTACTTAAGTATCTATTACAGGTCCCCAGTGGTACAACTTCTCTAGAGACCACAACCAACAATATATATTTAACATCTCTAGACTGCTGCGAGGCTTCCTACATCGCCCAAAAATGCTAAACACAGCCTACGATACATAAGAAAAGAAAGAATGTTTTCAGGACCTCTAAGTCTGACAATCCATTAAAAGTTCTTTCAACATGGTATTAGGCATTCATGTTGGTGTCAGCAGTCTGGAGATAATCATTTCTAAATCAGAAATATATTAAAATCAGACAGTAGTCAATGAATGGAAACGGGGGACATACAGCAATGCCATGGTTGGCGTTCATTTCTACTAAATAAACAAAGAGCTATTTTATTAATTGTGTTTCTTGAGGTTGTTTTTAATGAAGCAGTACTGAATTCAAAATTCAGTGAGGCTCCCGAAAGGATAACGCCAGGAACCAGTAAGCCGAGCTCGACTCAAGGAGGTAGTCAAAACGGAGCAGCAGTGGTTGGTGGTACAGCCACCTCAGGTAAACTGAACTTTGCTCAGATAACAGGCATCCATTTCTCTGTCAAGTTAGATATAGCGGACTTAAAAGAAAATGCCAATACTGAAAAAAAGAAGGTTAATGAGATATCTAAGTGTAGGGAGGCCTTGTGCGCAGCCTAGTGCTGCACGGATAATTACATTTTCAATCACAAGAATGTGGTCTGCATATTTATGGAACTCATGCAAACAGAAGAGAGAAAGAAATAAGTGCCTCAGCTGGGACTTGAACCCAGGCCACCTGACATACCACTCCGGTTGCACTACCCACCATGACACCAAGGCAACTGGAAACCAGGACATCCTAAGGCACCTTACTCTTTCTCTAATGCACAACCTCACCTGGTCCTGCACAGATAATTAATATATATCTGTGCAGCACCAGCTTGTGAATTAGAGAAAGATTAGGGTGCCTTGGGACGTCCCAGTTGCCTTGGTGGTGCAGCTGGTAGTGCAACCGGAACAGCATTCCAGGTGGCCTGGGTTCAAGTCCCAGCTAAGGCACTTATTTCTTTCTCTCTTCTGTTTGTATAAGTTCCATAAATATGCACACCACAGTCTTGTGATTCAAAATGCAATTATCTGTGCAGTGTCAGGCTGTGCATTAGAGAAAAAGTAAGGTGCCTTAGGACATCCCAGTTTCCAGTTGCCTTGATGGCACAGCTGGTATCGCAACTAGAACAGTTTTCTGGGTGGCCTGTGTTCAAGTCCTAGCTTAGGCACTTATTTCTTTCTCTCTTCTGTTTGTATAGGTGGTGTTTGACCCTAAACGCCATGCCCAGTCTAGTGTTAACAGATTTTCAGACTGAGATGATGTGGAGGGAGAAATCAAGTGAAGGGTCTAGTCATACCCCTAAGTATTTGAATCTGCTGACACCCTCGAATGGGGATTCATCTTTAGAGGTGATGAAGAGTTTTGAGGGGGTAGCACGGAGTTTAGGCTTGCAACCAAACAGCATGGACTTGGTCTTTTTGCTGTTTAGGATGAACTTGTTCATGTATAGCCAAGACTGAGTGATTGCAACAGTCTCTGAGAGGGATTTCTGGATGGTAGGAACAGTCAGGTCACTGTAGTACACAACACGACCATCAACGTACAACAGTGAGCTGCAGCAAGAGGCAAAATCCAGGAGATCATTGATGTAAATAGAGAAACCAAGTGGGCCTAGGACTGAGCCCTAGGTGACCCCAACAGTAATGTCAGCAAGACTGGAGGTAGCATAGTGGAGGCAAACTTGCTGTTCCCTGTCAGTTAGGTAGTCAGAGAACTGGGAGCTTGCTGGCAGGGAGACACCAAGGGAGATGGGTTTGGTTTTGAGGAGTGAGTGATTCTGAGGAGTGATAAAGTAGCTCAGCTTAGAAAAGAAGACCAGTTTGCTATACAAAATTATTGTGCAGTCCAATGATTCACTGATGGTGTCCTCCAAATGTAAATGGGATAAAGAACTAGGAATAAGAATGGATGATAATGTATGGGCACAACTGTGGGAAAACGCATACCTCAGTAGCAGAGAAGTTCAGGTCAGACTGGCACAATTCAAGATCCTCCACCACTATCAGTACCCACCTTCCAAACTTAAAAACATGGGCTACCTTCAACGCAATAATTGCCTGACGTGACAGCAATCGAATGCCAATTTGGGCCATGTGTTCTGATCTTGCCCAAATATCATGTCTATTTAGAAAGCAATACATAAGAGTTGTCAAAAAGTGTTAGCTTGTTCACTGTCTTTTCTCCGTAGCATATTCACTTTAAGAGATGTGTCACCCCAAAAACTAACCACTTCACAGCAAATTTGGCTAATTTGTTTTTTAAATTCTTTGGTAACTGGGTAAGGCCCACTAGGCACAAGTGCTTGTTTTCAGGGGTGACCCTGGAGCACTGGGGAGGTTAAGTGGCTTGCTTAGAATCACACAGTATGCATGTGGAGGCTGTGGGACTCAAACTCAGGTCTGGTGGATGTACCAAGCTGATTCACAGCTTGTTACTCTAAACCTCTAGGCTATATTGCAAGCCTCACTCAGCATCTTTAACTTTGAAAAGGTGTGTATTTATGAACTGGAAATCTCCTCACCCACCCACTTTGACTGAGTGGTTTGACTGGCTGGATGCGGTCTCTAACGAATGCATTGGGGGAAATATTTTCACTAGAAAAGGCACACTAAGCCAAAGCTTGTTTCCAGGTGTGACCTGGGAGCACAAGGAATTTAAATGACTTGCTAAGGGTCCCAAAGTATGCAGGTGGGGGCTGTGGGATTCAAACCAGGTCTCTAGGTTTGCAGCTCAGTGTCCTAAACCACAGTGCTATGTTGCCTCCTTAGCTACATCATTAGCTACCGACTTTTAAATGAACTGGACCAATTTGAAGAGATCTAGAAACGTATTCTAGACTTTGACAATAATGTATGAACTCCCCTTGAACAGACTTCCAATTTTATGTTTTTACTTGCAAGATTGTTTTTTTAAACATTCTATACTATTAAATATCTTGTTGACGTTTCTGTTGTTATGTTATGATGTTTTTGTTGATATATTGTCTCACCTTTATTGAACAAGAAATACAAATTTGTATTAAAAGAAAATTGTGTTTTAATGTGTTAGTAAAATAAGCTCCTGGCTTCCTTCTCCAGTCCTCTGAGGTTGGTCTCTTGGAAGTCCCCAGATCCAGGCTTAAGCTGTCTGAGGACAGGGTATTTGCAGTTGCAGCGTGCAGTCTATGGAATATTGCTGCTTCATCACCTTAGAAAGGTCCTCTGTTTGCAGTATTTTAAACGGGGCCTTAAGCACCACTTTTCCATCCTGGCCCACCCTCCTTAGCTCCTTGTTATCATCTCTGAAGTAATAATTTTATCATGCTGTGGCGATGTTTTACCAACTTCAATGTCCCAGGGTTGGGATGATTGTCAGGTTTATGTATGGCCGCTGTTAATCAGTGTTTTTTTGTAAAGCACCCTGAGCCCGTGGAGTAGGGCACTATATACATACGTTACTCGCCTGTAATAGTAGTTCTATGAGAGGTTTATGGTGTTCATCCACACTTCAGGCAATATATTTTCTTCCCCTTTAAGGCTTGCTGCAACATCTTCAAGCTAACTCCTCTCACCCACCCAGGTAGTAACTCCCTCGGCAGTGCCCCATGATGCTGGATCTTAACCCGCTGGAAGCAAGACCAGTATGCCACTTGCCAGGGGGGTCGGGTGGGTCAGTGTGGATTAACACCATATACCACTCCTGGAACTACTGTTACAAGCGAGTAACCTGCGTTTCTAGGGACATGGATATGGTGTTCTATCCAAACTTCAGGCAGACTCTTAGAAGTTCTCTGGGAGGAGGGAGGCAAGGCGCACACCCCTACTTAGGGAATAGAGATTGGAGAAATGAGGCCCCAAAATCATCAGTTCAGTGTGACGCAAGGTCGATGTGGTAATGGTAAATGAAGGTGTGTGCTGATTTGCAGGTAGCAGCCCAACAGATTTCCTGGATGGGGATGTCCCTGGAAGCAGCCACTGTGGCAGCAGTGTGACAGGTGAAATGAGCCCTTAGCCCTATGGGATCTCCCTACCCACCAATCTATAACAGAGGTCGATGCAGGATACAATCCACCTGCCAATCATCCACTTAGCTGCTGAGCTGCCTGGTCAGCGTAGGTGACAAATAGCTGGTGAACCTCTCCCCAAACTCTAGCCATGCACACCTTGTAATAGGCAAGTGCCCACCACAGATCCCAAGTATACAGCCTGTGCTCGGCCTCCAAGGTGTGGTTGGTGAAGTACACCAGGAGATTAATCACCTGGTTAAGGTGAAAATCTGACACAACCTTCAGAAAGAACTTCGGGTTGGGGCGAAGGACAACCTTGTCCCTGTGGAAGACCAAGTAAAGAGACTCCACTGACAGCGCCTGGAGCTCACTGATCCTTCTGGCTGATATGATAGCCAACAGGAAGGTGGTATTCCACGACAGGTGAGACATATCACACCTGTGCATTGGTTCGAATGGCTTGCCCATAAGCTTTGCCAGTACCAGCAACAAGTCCCAAGGTGGTGGTGGTGGTGGTTCACGCACTGGAGGGGAAATGTGATCACAGCCTTTGAAAAAGCACCAGACTGCCTTCTTTTGTGCCACCGACTGTGAACTAGCCCATGCCCGGTATGCAGAGATGGCTGCCAGGTGCACCTTGAGGGTCGTTGGCTAAAGGCCCGACTGGGAGAGGGTCCAGAGGTAGTCCAGAATAGTAGCCACCAGACAAGATAAGGGGTCCAGCCCCTTGCCCTGGCACCAAATGGAGAATCTCTACCATTTGAAGGCGTAGCATTTTCGGGTCGACTCCTTCCAAGATGCCTCGACTACAGCGAGGACATCTTCAGAGAGATCCAAAGCCCATCCAGTCTGCCCCTTTTCTTTGTTGCTTATGCTGTAAACCCTTGTAGGTCTATGGCAGTTTCTCTTCCACCCCCCAACATATCCCTTATGGTTCCCTTGTATTTATCCCAGGCTTTTTTTAATCCCACCACTGTTTTCGCCCCTACTACCGTCCACCGGAAGATTATTCCAGGCAACCACCACCCTTTCTGTGAAGTGTTTCCTCACATCTCTCCTGAACCTACCCTCTCCAGCTTCATATTGTGGCCCACTGTTCTAAAGCCCTCTTTCCTCTGAAAAATACCTCCCACTTGTACCTTATTCACCCCTGTGAGATATTTAAAGGTCTCGATCATATCCCCCCTCTCCCTCATTTCCTCCAGGGTTTACATGTTTAGTTCCTTTAGCAGCTCCTTGTAGGACTTTTGATGTAGATCCTGTACCATCTTGGTAGCCCTCCTTTGTACAGCCTCCACCTTGTCTATGTCCTTCCTGAGATGCGGCCTCCAAAACTGGACATAGTACTCCAAGTGGGGTCTTACCAAGGACCTATGTCGTGGCAACACCAATTCCCCATCACGAGGGTTTTTATCATTCTCTTTTCTCCCCCTGACCTCTGCACCTCTGTACCTCCACTGCTGCTTCCCCCTGCTACATCCTGGGGCTGTCCTTAGCCCTGAGGTGGGTGGGAAAACATCAAGTGTCATGCTTTTGCAGGATGGGATTTTTTTTCCCCAGTTACCATCCCATCCTCCTTTCTCTTCTAATCAAGCCTGTCAACATGGCCCCTTCCTGTGGGCAGGGGTAGCTGCCTTGCTTTTTATTTATGACTGACTGAGCTATGAACATCTCTGGACTGCTGATATAGGTAAGCCCATACCTCATTTGGAAGAGCTTTTCATGGGCTTTCAAATTTTTAATGGTCCTGCAAACGTTATTTTCCTTTGACTCTTGTTTGAGGTACTGCAGGGTTCAGTACTGGGTCCAGTCCTTTTTAAGGCCTTTATAAGTGACATTGCAGAGGGAATGGAAGGAAAAGTATGCCTCTTTGCAGATGACACAAAGATCTGCAGCAGGGTTGATACACAAGGAGGTGTGGAAAGGATGAGGAGGGACTTGGCAAGGTTGGAGGAATGGTCAGAAGTATGGCAACTAGGATTCAACGCAAAGAAGTACAAAATAATGCACCTGGGAAACAGAAACCCAGGAAGATTACACAAGGGTGGGGAGGTAGTAACAAAAACAAAAAGGAAGGGACCTGGGGTAATCATATCAGATGACCTTAAGGTTAGCAAGCAATGTGAGAAGGCAGTAGGGAGGGCTGGGGTATACTGGGATGCATAGAGGAGGCATCACCAGCAGAAGAGGAAGTTGTTATCCTCTGTACAGACAGTTGGTGAGACCCCATCTGAGTACTGTGTCCAGTTCTGGAGACCCCATCTCCACAAGGACATAGACAGGATAGAGGCAGTCAGAGGGGCGGCAACTAGAATGGTGCAGGGTCTGCAAGAGAAGCCATACAAGGAGAGACTAAAATAGCTTAATATGTATACCCATGAGGAAAGGAGGAGAGGAGCATGATAGAAATGTTTAAGTACCTCAGTGGAATCAACAAAGTCCAAGAGGGTAGCATCTTTCAGAAAAGAGACATGCAAGAACAAGGACACAATTTAAAGATGGTGGGGGGGGGTTCAGGGGCAATGTGAGGAAGTATTTTTTCACAGAGAGGGTAGTGGATGCACGGAACAGCCTTCCTGAGGAGGTTGTGGGGTCTAAAACTGTGGGAGAGTTCAAGAATACGTGGGACAGACATAAGGCAATTCTTGTGAGGGGTAGGAAGAAATAGGCTGTTGGTTAACTAGGATCAGCGGCTTATCCTGTAGGTAGGGAAATGGGCAGACTAGATGGGCCAAGCGGTCCTTATCTGTCATCAAAGTCTATGTTTCTATGTTTCTTTTTGCAGCATCTGTACTCACTGTATTATCTGTATATAATATATATGTCTTGTATTATTTATACATGCCTTTTTGTACATATACTGTGCTCCACGTTCTGTTGTACAAGTGTCTTTGCACACTTATCTTGCTTTATTTTATATTCTTTATACCTCCCCTAGTACCCTCCCCCCGGGTCGCTCCTGAAAAAAAGGACTTTTTGTCTCATTGGCTTACCCAGTTACCAAAATTCAAATAAACAAACTCTTCTGGTGGCTGCAAGGTCCAGACCTTCTTGTTATAGCACTCTGCTTCTTCTCTCTCCTTCACTAGTTTCCAGCTATTGTTACTGTGAGACTTGTGTATTATACTCCTTACCTCCCTCTCTCCTCATCTGTTCCCATCTCTTCCTGTCCTCCTCCCTGCCCCCACTATGTATCTCTCCAACCCCCTCCCATTTGCCTTTCTTCTTTCCTTCTTTTTTGCTCCCTAATATCCCTCTCCCCTACCCCTACTTTTATCTTCCACTTCTCTCCTCTATTACCCTTCCCTTTTTCTACCATGCCTCCATCCTCTACCTTCTCCTCCTGCCTCCCCCTTCTTTCCCACTCACCTTGGTGCCCAGGCACCTCTCTCCTTCTGACTGTTTCCTCCTGGCTCCACTTTATACACTTCAGACTCTCCCTTCGCCCACATCCTTCTTCCCCTCCCTTCATACCTCCCCACCACCTCCAGTGCCCAATTTTCTCAATCAAGCATTTTCTCCCCCTCCTACTCCTCTTGGACGGAGATGTTGAGCCCATCCCTGGCCCTGTCCATGCCCTTCCCACCGATCTTCCTAAAGGGCTCCAGGTGCCCCATATCAACATCCGTAGTCTCCTTCCCAAACTTGACCTGCTTCAACCTGTCATCACCTCTCTCCTATCAGATGTCTTTATTATTTCTGAATCCTGACTCTCCCCCAAAATTCCCGACTCAGCCATCACTATCCCAGGATTTACCCTCACCCACCACGACCACCCTAAAAAGGGAGGTGGTATTGCCATTTACCTTTCCTCCTCTTTTCAGTTCTCTACAGTGCTATCTGTGTCTACCTCTGCTGCCTATGAACTCCTTGTTCTCAAACTCTCCCTCCCTTTCTCTCTCCCTAGCTATGTGGTAGGCATCTACTGCTGCCCAGGCCTATCTGCCACTCTGATCTCTGAGCTTCTGTCCATCATAACTGCTCTCGCCGCATCCAAGGATCTCCTCATCTTGGGAGATTTCAATATCAACTGGCTCTCGCCATCAAACTCTGATTTCTGCCAAAATATAAAACCTCTACATCTTACTCAACTTCTCTCCACCCCCTACTTGACTTAACCCGAAATTACCAAACCACTCTCTCCTGGACTGGGTCCTCACCAACCATCCACACTGCATCACTGATGCTGGTACTCTTCCAGATGCACTCAGCCAGCACCATATGGTATACTGCATGCACAAAATTCACCATCCTAAGTCACTCCCTAAAATTATCCTCACCCACTCTTATTCTCCCTCCATGCTGATCCACAAACTACAGAATGGTCCCCAATCACCAATGCCACCAACATTAACACAGCCCATGATTACTTCCCTTCCAAATTTACTCAAATATGGGATCAGCATGCCCCCCTCCACAAATCTAGGGTCAGAGGCTCCCACCTCCTCTGGATCTTGGTGGAACTTCTGGCTTGCTATCATGTTCATGACCTGGCGTGGAAATCCTACAAGATCTCTGGTTCCCTTTCAGACCTTCAGAGGTATCGCACCCTGAGAAATTCTTACATCAGTGCCATGAGGTTAGCCAAAGCTAAATTTTTCTTGTCTTCTTTCAAGAGGAACTTGAACCACCCCTCTAAGTTCTGGAAAGTTATTCAGTCCTTGTTCTTCCCCCAACCCAGTCCACCCCCACCCCCTTACTAAATTTTGGGGCCTCCACAGGTTCTGATCCTCTAGCTTTGGCCACCACCTTCAACACGTATTTCACCACATGTGCTTCTACCCTTCTCTCCTTCCTACCTCCTTCAGCATCCCTTCCCCACCCCCCCCACCACCACCCTTCTCCCCATTTCTTCTTTTCACCTGTCTCCCCTTCCCCCTCTCTGAAAGCCCTTCTAGCCCTCAATCCCCTTCAAAGCAGCAGCCCTGATGGGCTTGACCCTAAGCTCCTGCACCTCTCTGCCCCCGCCACTGCCTCTCCCATTGCCTCCCTACTAAGTCTGTCCTTCTATCTGGCCTCCGTCCCAACATCTTGAAAGCACGCTACTGTCATCTCACTCCACAACGGTAGTGACTCCTCCTCTCCTAGTAACTTCTGACCCATTTTCCTCCTCTCTGCCCTCTCCAAACTTCAAGAACACACAGTTCTATCACAGCTCTCTCCTTTCCTTGACTTCTCTTCCTTTTTCACCCCTTTCCAGTCTGGCTTTCATAAACTCCACTCCACCACCCCCTTCCTTCTCCATCTAACAGACTGTATCCATACAATTGTGGACCAGGGTCTCCTCACTGCCACCATTTTCGCTGATTTCGCTAAAGCATTTAACACCATCTTTCATTCCCTTTTACTTCACAAGCTAAGCTCAGCTGGTCTTTCAACCTCCGCCACTCACTGGTTCAGCTCCTACCTCACAGGTCGATCTCAATCTGTTAGACTTGAAGGAGCCATATCCCTTCCCCTCCCCATTACCACCGGTGTCCCCCGAGGCTCTGTTCCTGGACCACTCTTATTTTGCATATTTTTAAATGACTGCCCTTCTGCTTGCTCATCGGCATCCATTCACATATACACAGATGACACCGCCCTTTTTGTCTCTGGTTCATCGCCAGCCCTGCTAATGTCCAAACTCCAACCTGATTTTGACTCAGTCCAGAAATGGTTTCAGTTTAATCAGTTTATCTCTAAATGCCAAAAAGATTGTCTCTACCTGCTTTGGCACTAGACCAAGGCTTGATAATTTCCTGGCCCTCCCATCCTTCCACACCCTTGATGGCATCCCTATAGACGACGTGCTTGCTTTCAAGTACCTAGGCATCTGGCTTGACCGTCACCTCCATTTCTCAGAGCACATTGATGCCATTCATAAAAAGGTTCACACTAAACTGGGTGCCCTCTATTACCACAAAAACAGTATGCCCCTCCCTGCCCACTGAGACATCCTTACCAAGATGATCCTCCCAATCTTTGATTAAGGAGATCTAGTCTATGGTGCAGCCCCTAAATCCCTCCTAGCTAGACTGGATCCCCTCTTCCACTCCTTCTGCCGATTTGCTCTTAACTGCCCTACCCGCACCCACCACTGCACTCTCTACACTTCTCTCTCCCTCCCCTCTTTGGAGGCCCGCTGTCTGTCCCACTGTGCCTCCTTCACTTCCAGACTCTGGCTATCCTCTCTATCCCCCATCTTGAGTGCCTAGTCACTCACTCCACCCGTTCCTCCTACTCCCTACGCAACTCTGGATATCGCTCCCTCAAGCTTCCTTCTTGTAAAACTCTTGCTGGACAATCAGCCTTCTCTTTCTGCTTTCCTAAACTCTGGAATTCTCTCTTCTTAAACATTCAATCTGCCTCTTCGAAATCCTCCCTTCCCTGTCTCATCCGCTCCCTCCAGCCACTGTCCCTAATTGCTTCCTGTTTCATCATAATATGCCCCCATCCCGTCCACTATTTTCTATTTGAAGGCTTTTTCTGACCATTCCCTTTTATTTCCCTGAGTACTAAACTGCTACCACTGTTCACTGCACCTACTGTATATACACCTGCCTGTTCTAGTGGTAACCACATACTGTACCTAACGACTGCCACTGCTTATTCCACTTATTGTATATACCCAATCTATTTTATGTTGCTATCTGTTGTATATGTCTTCATGTCCATTGTAATTTACCCGATTTCTAACTGGTGCTAATCTTGATTTGCTCATACTGTATATACCTACCTTTCTGTTGCAATCATTCTATTGTATTCAGCCTTTTACGCCTTGTCTCTCTGTATTTACAAATGTATAAATGTATATATTTAGAATTGTTCTTAGCTATTCCCTCTTCCCTTCCCCCCAGGACACATCTGGAAATTGGCTGTTGTGCTCCATATGTTTTGTCCTGGTGAAACTCTTACTAAACAAACAAATAAAAAGCACTCCCAGTGGAATCTCTCTGTCTCAGATCTGTAGTCTGAAAACAATCTTGCTAGTACTCCCATTCTTTTCTGCTCCAACCCGCACTATATTATCTGCCTTAGAGATACCCCACCTGTAAATTACCAAACAAATGCTGAAACCCTATGATCTTATACTCTGCCTGGTATCTCAGCACGTTACTATTTCTCAATGTGTCACCATACATACACGTGCCTCCGCCCCCCTTCCCCCGAGTCACTTGGTTAAGAATCCTTTTAGTGTCTTTCCCCCATAACTTCAAACAATAACTACTAGTTTCTAAACAAATGGAGATGAAAAACATGGCAATGTAGGTTTGAGTTGAGGCAGTGGTCCTTTCCAACATGCCGGCCCTGGCTCTTTGGAACCCATGAGCTTCCTCTGAGTGTGGAAAATGGCAGGTGCACACAAGCAATAGGCTATGACTCTCGGTGCTGCTTGACTGTCCCTGCTCTGGGATACAGGTGATCTTATATAACCTGTCTCATTATAACACAAGGGTGGCTGGCCCAAGGCCTTAAACTGGGGGTCAGGTCACACCCCATATTTATTTATTTATTTATTTTTGATAACTAGGTAGTTACACTAGACATGAAATACCTATTTTCAGACACCACCCAGGAGGGTACAGGTAGGCAACAGGAGTAACATACAATAAAATATAGGCAACTGAAACAAGTACAAATGTCAGAACACACAGTATATTACACAATCCAGCAAAGTAGAAATACTATATAATACAGAAAACACATGAGCACATTAAGAATAAATAAGCCAGAAGCTAAGCTCTAAGGCAGAGGTGTTGTCATTGCATTACATTAACATAATATAGGTGCCCAGGTAACAGTGGGGGAGGAGGGGGAAAAAAAGGGGCCAGAGCAGTAGCATTCTGTAAAGAGGGAAGGTATCAGAGGGTAAAGGAGAAGTGCGATGAGAGGTACAGGACTTAGTAGTAATGGACAACAAACAGAAGGGGGGGTGAGGAGCGGTACAGCGGGCAGAAGGGGCGTTGTAGGCCAATAAGCAGAAAGGTAAGTGCATAAAGAGAAGCGAGGCACACATGAGGGGGGACTAGCAGAAAAAGAGGAGTGATCATAGAGGACGGGAGCAGCTACAGCTGTCAGAGGCTGGAAGGTGACTGCGTAGCATTCTCTTAAAACAGGCATGAGTGGGAGAGAGCCGGATGTCTAAGGGTAGAGAGAAGTGGAGTGCAGCAAAGGAAAAGGCCTGAGATCCCATGCTGTTTTTGCATCTAGGGACATGTTAAAGGGTTAGGTCCCCAGATCGTAGGTCATAGCTGAGGTTAGGCCTGGGCAGCATCTGTGCAAGTGAGTTAGGAACACTCGGAGTGAAGGATGCTATCTATGAGGGAGCCTAAAGAGCGATGACAATGGGCAGTAGGGGAAGGCCAGTTGGGGTCACTGTAGAGTTGGCAGTGGTGATGGGTGAAATGAGGAGAGGCTAACGCACATCTGCAAATGCTGTTATAGGTAGAGTACCACTTGTGGAGGCTAGCTTTGGTGGCACCGACATAGGTTACAGAGCCATAGGCAAGGGCAGGAAGTAAGATACCTTGTACTATAGCAGTTCTGGCAGAAGGAGTTTGGGCATGGCAGGTTCTATATGCGTCCCTAATTTAGAGTTGACGGCCTTGCAAGTAGTAGAAATGTGATGGTCAAAGCCTAGAGAGGGGTCTAGTGTAATTCCCAGATATCTGAAGGAGCTAACACTTTCAAGATAAGAACAATCAACGCAGTTGGCTGGTCCCCTCTGGTTTGATCTGGTTCCTTCTTATCTGATCTGGTAAGGCCCGCTCCCTGACTCAAAAATACCTGAAATGCACATGTGCAGAACCTGTAATACTCCAAAGAAAGCAATACAGACACAGCTCAGGTAGCATGAGCAAGGCCACTGTTTCTTGCTTTTTTTTTATAAGAAAACCCAAATTCTGAAATTTGCACTGTCTGCACACTGGTAAAAAAAAAAAGTATTTAATGGAATTTGGCATTTTATATCAGATCAATAAAGCTATATGACTTTTTTTTCTTTAAATTGCTACCTGTACTATTTTCATTTTCCTTTATTAAATTTGTTGTATTTTAATAATTCTTTTAGTCTAATAATTGATACACGTACTAAAAGATTGACAGTGGAATCTCGGTAAAATCCAGAAATTTGACTAGCAATCACCAGTACAATCCTGGAATTTCAAATCTTGAAAACAGAATTTCATTACTTCAGTCATCATAAATCAGTGGCTCTGATATCAGGCAGGGAGCGGTGCAGCTTGATTTTTACCCCAAACTCATTAGCATATTTGGTTCTGAATGCCCTGGAAGCTCAGTAGCCATTCTTACCATTTGGGGCATCAATGCTGGCTAACCTGTCTTTCTGTCCCTCCGCTAAGGAGCTCCCACACCACGATGTGTAGCAACTAGAATGGACCAAAAGAGCTCTTTGCTCCTGACATGGGAATGCTCTGCACACCATGAATACACTTACCTTTTAAGCAAAAATGTTATTAAACTAAACTGCTGATTGAAACCTTTAGTGAGTGGCTGGGTCACTTCCACCTCACTTCACTGGACAGCCAGAGAAAATATTTCCCTTTTCACAAAATGGCACTTAGTGCCCATCACACACATACACACACACATATAATAGCTCATGTCCCCAGCGCATGAGTGGAACAGTGTAGGAGTGGGGTGTCTGCCCTAGGCATCTGCAGGAGGAACATGAGGCCAAGGCAGGCGATACCACAGTGCTGTGTATGGATATACTAGCCCAAGGTTAAGTAGCCTCTGGTGGTGGGGTAACAACTAAGGTGTTAAAGGTAGCAGCATCAGGGAAAGGTAGCTACTGGTAAGAGGGTAGAAAAGGAACCTTCTGTATGTCACGTAACCTCCCTGTGCTTAACCTCACTGTAACATCCCTCTGTGCTTTTGGACTCCCCCTGCACCCCTAATGACAACACCATTCTCTCAGCGTTATCTCTTGAACGGCAAAGCACTTTAGGATGAAGTCTGTATGAAAGGCACTATATAAAGACAAAATAAAGAACCCGCACCTACAGTAGTCTTGATGGGTTTCATGTACCTTTATTAAACTGTTGGATAGTAACTTGCAATCTGACCAACCCAGTTATTGCCATAGACATTAAATGCCAAAATGCTGATTTTATTAAAAAAAAAAAAAAAAAAAAAATCGATTAATCATATAGCTCATGCAGATTTTGGACTATACCAATTACCTACCATCAGGTGCCCCCCTGACGAAGCTCTACAGAGCAAAGCGGTGGGGCACCAACGGTAGGTGACTGGTATAGTCCAAAGTCTGCACAAGCTATATCCTCAATCATTTTGAATAAAATCTGCATTTTGGCATTTCATGTGCATTGTCTCTCTCCTTCAAGCATGCACCACTTTGTTACTTGTGTTACCTGGTTCAGGAGTTAGCCTGCCTCTGCAGGGGCACCTACACATGCACTATGGCCACTAGCCCTTCTTGGGTCCCGATAGTTACTGCTATAGCCCTGCTGCCATGACAGCAGTCCATAGTCTCTGAACTACTGCCCTCCAAACCAGTCAACAGTGTGCAGGCATGAGCAGTGTGTGGATTCTCATCCTTAAAAGCTGCAGCGGCTAATTAAAAGATGCTGCAGTGCAGCGGCTGTTACACACTCTTGCTGGTCATTAAAAGTAGCTGTCGTTCACTGAATGTACCTGCTGAGTAACAAAAAAACTGTACTTCAGCTGTACCAAAAACTCAAAGTTTAATAAAACAAATAGAGACTGGGGCCTCTCAGTGGGCTGCACGTCACGGTCCCACACTGGCAACCTGGATTCGGGAGCAGACTCGGAAGCTGGCCAGGTGGCTCAGATGACTAGAGAAGCAGTGTGTCATGCAGAAACACTCCTAGCCAGACGGGGAAGATGCCAGCGACCTCTGCAGTGGGCCAAAGTGTTTGTCTCTTCCACTGGGGGCGCTATGTGCTAGTGTGGCCTGGCACCATGATGGTTTACACCCAGCTTTGATGGAGGGGGAAGTGATGGATGGAACAGGAAAGTCAGGAACTATTTAAAAGCAGGAACATGTGGCGGACTGGGAGTCAAACAGTTTGATGAAAAAACAGAAAGAAAAAAGAATATAAACGAGAGTTCTTGGCTAACAGTAGAAATTATCCCTTGGGTTGAAAAATGTGACCCCAGTGGCAACAATAATCTGCTGTCTGACAGTTTTTTATCCTCAGGGCAATAGTTTTCCACTATAAGCCTCAGTTCCAGCCTTAATTTGTATACAGCACTGCCTTTGTCATAACCTGTTAAATATCAGCTTGGCTAGCTGTAAACCATCATTATAAAAAAGATTTTGTTTTGCAGCAAAATTCAGAAAGACCAAAGAATAAGGTTGATCCATCAAGTATGATTAATGTTTAATCTAAGGTATTTAATAGGAATGTAATGATTTTACTCTTGCTTTTGAAGGCTTTCTGGGTTCCCTCAGGTAGTCATTCTTACAAGACAGCTATGGCTGTTTATCAAGGCATTTATAACACAAAGAGCTCAGCTGTCACAAAATCCTCAAAATACAAAAATAAAAAATTAAAAATAAAACATTTTTTCTTCCTGCTCTTAACCCATTTTGACATACTAATAACTACTGGGATTTTAAAAGTCAGCTCTGTCAAACTATCATTTAGCTCCGCTGTACAGGAGGTATCCCATAACAGCACAGTAATGCCGGAAATTCTCATTGGTATGATGCATCTTAAGAGTTGATTAAATCTTTTCTAAAGGGATTGTAATAACCTTTGGGGTCTGTAGGCCATAATGACTGTAGTACCATCTGCTCACCATCAACACTAACATTTTTCCAGGGCAAGCTCTGAGTAATGTTCAAGTCTTTATATTTTTTGTTCTATTAATGAGACTCTCTTTTGATAATGTTTCTGCATTCCTCTAATGATGTCACTTTCTCTTTCTTTTGTTCCTTTTCTTTCCTCCCCGCCAATTCTTTCTCTACCATGCTCTTTTCTCTGTCTTTCTAAACCATTTCGCAACTTTCAAACTGCCTTTTAAGTTCCCTTTTTCTTCCAGGGGTTGAAACTAACTTTTTCAACCACTAGTCGGCAGATTTAGTGACTGGAAAAACCCACCGGCCCGACAGGATTTTCACTAGCCCAGCACAGTAATTACCAGAAATTTTTTTTCCCCCAAAAAAACAAGTTTCATGGCAGTTTTTAACAAAAAGCATTAAATGTTTAATGCAAAGGAAGTGTTTGATTGTCTTTTTTTTACTGGCATGGGACTGCAACATGAAAATGAAATTAAAGTTAGTGTTTAAAGAGAGAGTATGGGGCAGTACAAACCTAGCCAGAAGAGACAGCCCAGACCCATCCCAGGAGGGACATCAGCCAGGAAAGGGCCGTTGTGACACAGCTAGAGGTGCACAGCTCAGACCCACCTAGTATGCAGCAGCACAATGGATTCAGCGAGGATAAGGTAACTGAGGATACTCTTGACTCCTTTCCAGCTTGCAGTCATTACACATGTCTTTGGAGCATTCTGGAGCTCCCCTTGGCGGTTTCCATTGACCACACCTAGCTGCCATGCCTGTAACTTCATTGCCTATATACAGTGGTAGTCGCGCAAACATTGACCGTTAGCATGATATACTGCATGGTACATTATCACAGTAGCGTGGTAGCACGATACCACAATACATGTTATTCAATGGCTACCACACTGATGCACCATGCAGTATACTGCACTAACAGTGAACTTTTGTGTGATTACCACAAGGCACCCAGCGGGCACTCTACAACACTAGATCTACCTGTCTGAGGTGAAATCTACCCACATTTGGTGGACGGTTGGGTCCCAATTTCGAACCCTGTTCTTCCCATACATTTTACTTCTGTCTCTTTTCCTTCCTACTTCTTTTCTCCCTTTTGCTTCTATAATGTTTTTACTCTTTGTGTATCTCAGGATGGTGGGACCACTTGGTTTTTGGGCTGGTGTCCTGGGGAAATCTGAAAACAGAACTTCTGTATCACTTTTTAGCCCAAGGCTCTTTTTTTCCCCTTTTTTTTTTAAATGTTTGGTAACCAGGTAAGGTTCACTGGCACTGGGCCTGTTTTCAGGGGTGATCCGGGAGCACTGGGGAGGTTAAAGGAAATAAGTCCAAAACGTGTGCTCCCATCCAGCTTACCCTCCGGTTTAGATTTGAACAGCAAAAGCAGCATTTTTGTGCTCCGCAACTTGCTGTATTTTCATTTTTAAAACTCAGGAACCTGGAAGTATGGATGAGGCAGGGGATGCTCCATTTGCTGAAAGGGTGTGGCGACGCACTGCTCGCTTGTATTGAAGCCATAGTGTGGCCTTTGTCTACTTCCTTGCTCACCCAGTCAAAGACAAAAATCAGGTTAGTCTGACAAGACCTTCCTGCCACAAAATCATGTTGTTTACTATCCTGGAGTCCGTCGCTCTCTAGGTAGTCCACGAGGTCCTCTTTGGTTAGTGACTCCATCAGTTACCCCTGAAGGAGGTCAGACTGACAGGCCTATAATTCCCTGGTTGCTCCCTACCCCCCAGTCCATGAAACGGTACATCTACCATTCTCCAATCCCTTGGAACTTCTCCAGACCTAAGTGAGCTGTTGCACAGCCCAGCCAGTGGTTCTGCCAGTTCTGGTGCTAATTCCCTAAGTATCCTTGGATGTAACCCATCCAGAACTCCATTAGCGGCTACTTTGATGCCACTTTCTGGCATGGACTCGCAGCCCTCCTTAGTGAATACTGAGCAAAAGTAGTCATTCAGGACTGCTGCCTTTTGCTCATCCTCCTCTATCACCTTATCACCCTCAACTAGCCTCATGATGCCCCCTTTTCCTTTTTTCACTGATATATCTAAAAAACTGTTTTTCTCCATTCTAGACACCCTCTGCGATATGCAGCTCCACTTCTCCTTTCACCTCCATAACTAATCAATAATAAACCTACTTACCTAAATAACCTAAGTAATCAATATCAAAGCAGAAAAAATTGCTGGCCAAATGGACAGTATAGCTGAGCAGTGGTAGCCAAAATACTAATTGGTTGGGAGGGTGACTTCTCCAATATCTCCTCCTTCTCCTAGCACTCAGCTTTTACACACCCAAAGGGCTTACATCTTCACCCGGAAGTAGGCTGGCAGAGACCTAAGTGTGGTATCAGCAGCACAGCAGAGAGAGTGCTGAGTAATCAGTGTCGCCAACCTACCTTCCCCTAGCCAGACCACTTAAGTAAAATCCTCAGTTTAAACTAAAGTTCATTGACTGCTGGCTGAACCACAGACCAGATGAAAACAGCGTGGTTCAGTCTGAGCCTCAGTACCTCAGTACTACTGTCAAGAAAAACAGGACAACTACATGGGTCAGGATGGGAAACACAAGCCAGGGTGGGAGAACAGAAAACCACAGAGCAATATAGGTTTGGGACACAGAAAACTGCCATCCGTATCCTCTTTTCAGTCTCCAAAAAGATAAAGGAAGGTAGCATCATTGAGGCTCAGTGACTTGGCTGTGTGGCTTGAGCTCCTCTGGATGGGACAAGAGGCAGAGAGGGAGGGCAGGCCAGCTGCAGCTGAAGATCTGTCAGGCATCTGGCTTGGGCTGTGGTAGGTGAGTCAGGACCTCAGAAAAATGGATGTTTTTGTTTTGTGTGTCTGATGACTGCTACAGTGAGCGACAACAGTGACAGATTAGACACTGTCAGACAAGGGCTTTGTGTTGCATTGCTGTGATGTGCTTTTGTTTGCTAATATGGTCTTTATTAAGTGTTCATGATCAATGTGGTACAGTTGTCATTTTTACATCACCACACTATGGGCATCCTCAGCAGTTTAATCTTATTGACTTCTCCTCCTCCGCAGTTACAGCTCGGGGGAAGGGAAAGCGTCTTGTTTATGTCCACCATATCGTTAATGCCGGGGACATCACATAGCATGAAAGGTTTGAAAAGTAAAGTTCAGTTACCCTGAGGTGTGGCGGGGGACTGGGGCACGTCCAACGGTAGGAAGTCATTGGGTGGGAAATCTTCTGTCCTTAGTCTTTTGTATCCAACTACAGCGTTCCCTATGGAGCATCAGGAGCAGTATGTAGGTGGGACCTTATGTATCGATACTAGTCCCTGATGAGCAGGGTACTGGAGTTGGATCATTGCTCATGGTGTGAAGGAGCCAAGCATTCCAGCAGGAGGTACAAATCTCCGAGTGGTCATTAAGTAAGTGTATAATTTTATCCACTTGGTAGATACGGTTGACCACAGTTCTTCAGGAATTCACAATTGGGATTGTGGGGGTGAGCCAGCATTTTGTTATAGCTTTTTTGGTCACCGTGATTAGTATTCCCAGTAAGTACCATGAGTTTGGATTATTCAGGCTCCTAGGGTACTGTAGATGATATAGGGTTGGAATGAGTGGGACTGGTTTCCTGAATAACTCCTCAAGCTCCCACTCCGTGGGAAGGAAGGGCTGGGGGTAGGGGGGGCCCATGTAACACAGAAGTGAATTGCCCTGGGTTCACCACAGCCTCACCAACAAGCAGGAGAGTGTGTGGGGAGGTAGTGGGCTGTTATCACTGGAGTTCAGAAGAATCAGGTCAAATGTTTCCATGTGTACTCCCTCCATTGATGGGAGGTCATATTTTTAGCTGCCGCAGGCATGCTCATTCCCAGACTACCATAGCTATTGGAAGGCCAATCTCTTCTTCCGGGTTGTATATGCCGACGCAACAAAAAAGATCACAACCGGCATTACAGCGATGGGCTCCATGTCAATCGCAAGTTGCGGTCGGCATGGAGCCATACTGTTCGAGAGTAGTTTTTACATCGGGGGCTTTGCCCCCTGCACCCCCCAAACTAAAGGATTCTAACTCCAGGTCAGAGTTAGTTTGGGGGTGTGCAAGTTGGGGGAAGTGGTTGCCCCCATCCAGTGGCACTTCTACAGCGGCATGGTGCTGTAGTCGATATCGATGCATGCCGCCGTAGAAATGTCACTGTTAGGGTGGCATACCTCTTCTTCCCATTTCAGTGCAACATCTAGGGAATTAATTTCCAGTGTTGACTGTAGGACTTGAACTGCTGAGAGATCACGTGAGGCCTAGCACCAGACTTAAAGAAATTGACACAGCAGGTGATGAGTGATGGACGCCATATCTGGGGTATGGGCATGCAACAGGAGGGATAGAATGTAATGCCCAAGTTGAAGGTATCAGTAAAACTCAATTTTACGGAGGATGTACTAGGCTTGTATGGTGGGAGATGGCTTAACCGTGTTACCAGAGAGGAGCTAGTAAACATATTGTAAAGAATATCTCTTCCAGGTTTGGTAGCCGTGATCAAGAGAGAGAGGGTCGAATCCCTCCAGTTGTGCAACCAGGCACAGGAGAGAGAAAAATGGAGTGAAGTATAGCTGCTTTTTGATACGCTGCCATACTTTCACTTGGTGCTGCAGCCACGGGTTAAGAGTCCATAGCATGTCCAGAGAAGGCACCTGGTGATACAAGGTCTACACAAATTGTCAGTTGGGGACTAGGGCTCATTCCATGTCTAGCCATGTGGCATACTGGCTTCCCAGGTGGCAGAATAGAAGAAAATGTAGATATGCAGCCCAGCAGTATACCTGAAGTTGCGGAAGTACCAGACCTCCAGTGTCTTTGGTGAGAAAAAGTTGCTGCATTTTAATACGTGGCCTTTGACCAGACCAGATGAGTCTTGAAACCTCTTTGTTCCATGCCCTCTAGGTGTATGTTGGGATAGCCACGAAGACATTCTGAAAGAGGTAAAGTGCACTGGGCAAAGTGACCGTCACCTCTACCCACCTGGACAAAGACAGCAGGCAACTCTCCCAGCGATTGCGGTATGTTCAAATGAGATGTAGTAATCCTGGAATGCTGATGCTAGGGAGTGAGCCATGATAATCCCCAGATATTTGAGTTTTTGAAAGTACCATCGGAAGGGAAAGCCCTCCCTGAGTGGCTAAGCTGGGGAAAAATTGAAACATAGTCTGTTTGTCTTGGATGTATTCAGATGATAACCTGATGCCTTGCTGAAGCCTTGTAGTAGTTCAAAAACTTTCGGGAGGGATTCCATTGGGTTGTAGAGGTACAGCAGCACATCACTGGCATAAAGGGTGGTACAGGGCTCCTCCCCTCCACTGTAATACCCTGAAAGGTAGTGGCTTCCCAAATGGCTTGGGCCAGAGGTTCAATATATACTGCAAATAGCAGCAACAACATAGGACAGCCCTGACAAGTCCCTCTGCAGGGGGAAGTCAGTGGAGTGGTATTCATTAATCTTGACACAGGCCTTGGGGGAGTGATAAAGCCTTTGTGGAAGTTCTATTAAAGCAGCTGGGAATGCCAGCTGTCCATGATGTGCCTTTGTTACAACACTGTGATCAACATGAAAAAATATCCCTGTTTGGCTAGTCTCAGTCATAAAACAACATGAAGCAATACCTGTCAGATTGTGATGACTGAGACCAGCCATAGCCAAAGCAGGGATATTTATTTCCTTGAGACATGGTGAGGAGGCTATCAGAAGTGGGTTTCATCTTTAATATGAGTGCCAACATGCACCACAGAACATTAAAAACCTCAGACCCTGCCCTCTGAACAAAATGCCTAATGCATTTAGTGTGCATCTCCCGGTTTCTCATCCTGGAAATATGGTCACCCTAGTGTATCTAAACTTTCCTGTACTATATTTCCAGGTTGGGAACAGCATGGGGACAACACAGAGTGAAGCAGCTTTGTTTCAAGCAGAAAGGCCTTCTTCTGACCTCCCTTTGCATGCAGAGTCATCACTGGTTTTGATGTGCTACAGATGTACTGTTTTCTTTTCACAGTGCAATAGAAACTAACCAAGACTGTATCGGTGGGGGTTAGATGAAAGCAGTTCTGCCTTACAGAGTTGTGGAGCCACCCACAACCACTACCACTACCACCATGAAATTATTCGGTAACAGTATCCTTATGGTACTGCCTTTGATAAAAAAAAATCTATAAAGCTCTATGATGACAAATCTGGCAATAACGGTCACTCTGAATATTAGGCCATGTTCTGGGTAGCACAGAGGAAATATTTTAGCAATAAAAATTCTAAAGTTTAATAAAAAGTCTTTGATCAATAATATTTCTCATAAAAAAAAAATGTGTGAATGTTATAAGTGGTTCCTGCTTTAATCAGTCTACAGACCAAATGGTTCTTGAACTAACAGAATCTTCACTAGTATATGAAGCTCACCCCAAGTATGATCAATTATTTATACATTTAATATAAACAAACCTTAGGTTTTAAATTGAACAGTAAATATAAAGTAAACTGGCACAGAAAGAAAAGAAAGGGAGATACTGAGAGTGTGACTGCATGCAGCTGTGTATGATCTATGAGGAAAACATTTATCCACCGAGCACTGGGAGGTTGCAGTGGAACGCTGCTTACATGCCAGCACTTTCACGCTAGTGCATGTGCCTTTGGTTAGCAGTTATATATAAAACATTTTTATCTTAGTTTAGGTAGTTATATTTCAGTTTAAAACAGTCCCAGCAAACTTCTGTTTTCAAAGCCTACAGGGAGCCATCTCTGGGGAGCCGCTCGCTCCCTCGCCTGGGATATGCTAATATGCCTCTGCTGACCAATGTGCTGAGTCGGCAGGAGGGGGGGGCATATTCGTATATCCCAGGCGAGGGAGCGAGAGGTTCCCCTGAGATGGCTGCCCACAGCCTTTGAAAACAGAAGTTTACTGGCACTGTTTTAAACTCAAATATAACTACCTAAACTAAGGTAAAACATTTTTTTTTTAATATAGAACTGCTAACCAGAGGCATATGCAGTAGCAGGAAAGTGCTGGCATATAAGCAGCGTTTTCCTTTCAGTGACCTGCCTAAGGGAAAACACCAAATATTTGACTCCAGCAGTGCTTGAACCTCTAATCCCCTGTTCCCAAGCGGACGCTCTAACCACAGGATCACACTGCCTTCATTTTCATCATTTTTAGATCTCACCAAGAAATAATTTGTTTTTTTAATGGTTCAGAGTGGATCAAAATATTCAAGTCACTCATCACAAAAAATGCCTGAGGCGACATAAGTCTCATCTCCTCTCTACCTACAGCACAAGGAAGGCTGGGTGGTGTATTGGTGAGAACATGGAACAATAAAAGAGAAGATCACAGCTTTAAAACACCTTCACAGCCACTGACTGACCGTGAACCAGGCATTTAACCTCCCTGCACTTCTCCCAAATGCAAAATTGGGTAAAAGCAGGATCCCACTGAAAGCAAGAGGCTGCATCTTACATGGGTTATCCTGGGAAAATAAGCTGCACAATGACCCAAACATGCTGGTAAACATGCAGTTCCTGCTAATTATTTCAAAGCCTATGCAATATATACTTTGTCTTTTGAATGTAGTATCCTCCGTCATTTCATGTGGTTTACACTCCCCTATTGTCACAGGTTTTACATTTGCAGGATTGGTCGCAGACTGCATGAAAGAGAATCATTATCAACATCTTGCTTCCTTTCATTTTCGCACATCATTTGCTGTAGCCATTCACAATGTGTTCTGTTTTTAGGGGTTGAATCGTCAGCCACCAACCCCTCTGTCCATACATTTCATCTGTTTCACTACAGATGTTGAAATCCGATTATTAATCATGGCTCCTACTGAGACTATGTGTCTATTTCCTTTAGTGAGGCAGTACTAGCTTCCCGCAGAGATGATCTCCAAGGAGACAGCAAATATGCAGATAAGAGTCACCAGGAAATAATTTCAGGCAGTCAGCCAGCAAAATTGTGATGGTCTGTTTAGGAGTATCATGTTTTATTAGTAAAAATACTGTTACAAAGTTTTTTACTCACCTTCCTAACATACAGAATAATGCACGGGGAAGTGTGTGTAACACAGCTTTTATGCACACCCTCAGTGTGTGATGCCTCCTTTCTGGGTTTATTAAGGCATCACATACCAAGGGTGTGCATAAAAATGAGTTATCACACTTCCTCTTATTTTAGTTTTTATAGTTACTGGATAAACAAAAATGATAAATTTTACATGGCATGCACCTTCTTCAGTGATATCAGTGATCACTCATTTATTGCTTGCATAAGATCAAGCAACAAACCTACTACTTCGCCGAAGTTTGCTGCCAAGAGATCTAGATGGAACTTGGATCTCACTGCCTACATAAATGAAGTGAAATGAACTGAAACACTCCTTGTATTGGCAAGAGTTCTATTTGGCAAAAAACACGCAATCAGCATTCGACATATTCAGCAAAATTATCCTAGATGCCCTAAATAAATATGCCCCTATAGTTAAGGTGCGAATAGCAAAAAATGCATGTAGATGGTTCACACCATTATTAAAATCTGCATTGACAAAGGGATAACCTATGGAAAAAAGCACGCAAAACCCAGTCTGCTGCAGACTGGTGCAAGTTCAAAAGGGCACGAAACTCATGTACTAGAATGGTTAGAGATACAAAAGCTGCATACTATCATTCTGAATTTCTCTCTGCCTCCAAAAATCCTACAAAATGTTGGAAAACTGTCAAGGACTTGTCTGGTCACACGTCCGGTGGCTCACTACCTGATGAAATCTCCTTAAACAATATCACCATTAGTGACAGACTGGAAGTTCTGGATGCCTTCAATAATCACTTTGCGACTGCAGGCTTAGCCATCGACAATTCCCCTGCGAATTTGATACGCTCTCAGGTGGATAATCAAGGTGCAGATCCTAACGTCACTGATTCAGTCTTCTTGCGTCCTACTACTCTGAAAGAAGTTGAAGACCTATTGCTAAACTGGATGTAAAAAGTGCTGATGCGGATACCCACCCATATTTTTGAAGGTGGCCATCCATGTGTTAGCCGTGCCCATAACCCGTTTATTTAACCTATCATTAACTCAAGGATCCATTCCTTCAATATGGAAAACAGCGCACATCATACCCCTGTTCAAGTCCGGAAATTCCTGTGATCTAAATAATTACAGACCAATTTCGATTCTCCCGGTCTTGTCAAAATTACTGGAAAAAGTCGTAAGTAACCAGCTGAGGCAGTATCTAGAAGCTAATAACCTACTTAATCCAGTCTAATCAGGGTTTAGAGCTAAACATAGCACCATCACAGCACTTGCCAAAGTGACTAATGACTGGCAAAGAGAGCTAGACAACAGGAATTACACCTGCGGCATATTCTTGGACCTGAGCAAGGCCTTCGACACTGTTGACCATTCTCTGCTACTCTCTTCTCTGACCTCACTAGGTGCTGACCCATTATCTTTACAGTGGTTCAACAACTACCTCTCTGATCGTTTCCAGCAGGTGAAAGCGGAAGGAGATCTCTCAACTCTCAGACCTCTCCTAAGAAGTGTTCCCCAGGGTTCTATCTTAGGACCGATCTTATTTGTAATATACACCAACAATATTGATGAAAGCATAACTAAGGCCAACATTCATCTGTTTGCAGATGACACAGTTCTTTAAGTAAGCTGCCCGTCATTACAATCTGCATGTAATGACCTTCAATCTGAGTTCAACCTGCTGCAACACCAACTCCTAAACAAAAAACTATTACTTAACGCCAAGAAAACAAAAACAATGCTCTTTTCTCCCTCTGCCCAAATGGTAAATTCAGCCCTATCAGATCCTGTGCCGCAGATTACTACAATTCTTGGCGAGAAGTTGGAATTTGTCCCTAAATTCAAATACCTGGGAGTATGGCTGGACCATAGGCTTTCCTTTATAGAGCACGTTGAAGAATTACTCAAAAAATTACGACAGAGACTTGGCCTGTTCTTTAGGATAGCCCACTTCTTAACTAGAGATGCCAAACTACAGCTGGTACAATCAACCTTTCTATCCTTGATAGATTATGCTGACATTCTCTACAGTGACTGTCCCATTTCCTACCTCACCAAACTTGACACATTATATCATAGAGCTTTGAGGTTCATCACAGGCCTGCATATTCCATTCACCACTGCTCCCTATATCAATCAGTGGGGTGGAGTTCTCTTCAGTTCAGGCATGATAAAAATGCAGCCTTATGGACCCTGAGAGCCATCTCCAAAAAACTGCCCCAATACATTACAGGCTGTCTTCCTATAAAACCAATAGGCAATTACGCCCTGAGAAGTTGCAAGTCTCTCCAACTGATGGTTCCCAAAGTTAACTGTTGCTTTGGCAGGGCTGCTATAAGCTTTACACTGTCCTCTTTGTGGAATAAATTGCAAAAAAAAAAAATGAAACTGAGGTCACCCATCAGCATCTCATCTTTCAAGCTCTTATAGTCACGTCTCAGAAATGATCAGTGCAATTGTTTCCCATGACCATGAATTGTCATCATGCTAACCTGTACCATTTAACCATGAACAAATTACTTATAGTGCATGTCTCCTCTTTGGTCCTGGTCTGTCATCATGTTTTCATGTAACACCTTGATGCCTCTGTCCTCCCTTTGATACTGGTCTATCTTCCCGCTTTCTCCAGCCTTCTTTTCACAACTCTATACTGCACTCATCCACAATCTACACACAGTCATACTATAAAAGTCCTAACTCCCCTTTCCCTCTCCCCGTAGGCCCCATCAGTTCTACCGACCTATCCTTGGGACTTCACTTCTCACAATGTTTATCCTTCGCTTACATATTACATACCCCTCCTGGTACCCCATCTGCCATTAGTTGGTGGTTCTCCAAGCCATTTTCATGGCTAGTAGTAGTGACTGCCTCTGGTAAATGAACTAACTGGTACTTCTATACAGAGAACATGGTTTATATACAGTTGCATGGTTCAATGGTGGACCTGCCCCCTTGTATTTGAATCCTCCTCTGTTATGGCTTGCCTTGTCTTCCTTTTATCATTTGACTCCCCTATTACTGCACCATTGTGTTTGTGTTTATGTACTTATTTACATGTATTTATATGTTTTTATGATGGATGTTACCCGATCCTGTTCTAACTAGGTCCATCTTGTAAAAGAGCTCTGCTCAATGATGTTCGCCTGGATAAATAACAATTTTGATTGCTTGATTGATTGATGCTCTGCAAACTCCCCCGAAAACTCTGATCCTTTGTTGGCCGAATTGTGATCTCTTTCGTGCTGCTTTGTGATTGCTCTTTGTGTTCTTTATCATTTCTTTTTTTTAAAAAATGTTTTTGAAATTTCTTACCCACTGGCTTCTCACACTGCCCTGCCACTTTGAGGTAACCATGTACGATAACCTCATGGTCCCTTTACTGCTTAGTGACTGACAGTACCTCACCCATCCTATACTCAGTTCTTGGGTTCCTATGCCCCAGGTGCATGATTTTGCACTTTTTGGCACTGAACCCCAACTACGATGCTCTTGACCACTCAAGTCCAAGAAGGCCACATCCACTGCCCTTCCTTGATCAATTTCCCTGGTGACTCAGTTTAAGAAATCATTAGATTAATTTTGCATGGCCTCGCCCCCCTCCCGTAAATCTGTACCTTCGGTCTTGTAACCACAGGATCCAAGGTGCTCTACTAGCCTTTCCTTTCACAGGGGTTCCATTAGTATTCCTACCACTGATGTGCGACTCACTGGCTTACAGTTGCTAGACTCCTGCCTGTGGCTGCTCATATGGAACATGATTACTTACATCTGCTCTCCTCCAATTCTCAGGAACAACTCCTGTTTCCAGTGAGTTGTTCAACAAGACTATCAGTGGTGCAGCACGCATCTCCCTGAGTTCCCTTAACACCCTTAGCTGTATCCCATCTGGTCCCATGGCCTTGTCCACTTTCAGATTTGCAAGTCCCTTCAGGACTTTTTCCCTCTGAAAATGGACTTACGTATACCTCCCCCACCAAGTGTTCCTGCTGCTTCTTGGTGGTCCATCCCCCTCTCCCTCCACTGTGAAGACTGAGCACAAGTATCTGTTCAGGATGCCTGCTTTTTACTGATCCTCCTCTGCACAGTCTTCCTCTGCTGACCATCTTATCCTCACCATCCCTCCCCTTGCCTTACTCTTTTTGCTTACGTACCTGAAAAAAGTTTTGTCCCCTTTTGCCATCCCTTTGGCTATCCTTTCCTTTGTCTGCGCATTTGCTCCCCTCACTGTCTCACCTTCTTCCCTCTGTTTTACCTGGTACATCTTCCTATCTTCACCACTCTCTGTTTCTTTGTACCTCCTGAATGCCACCCTTTTTTTCTTCACCTACCTGGTCACTTCCCTAGAGTACCATAATAGTCCTTTTTTTCTCCTGCTTTTGTTCACTTCCTTCACACAGAAGAAGGTTACCTTCACTATGCCGTTCCTTAATTTTTCTGCACTGTTCCTTTACCCCTCCCCATCAATCCTCCTCTGTTAGGTTGCTTCTGAAGTAGTCTCTCATTTCTTTAAAATCCATTCTCATAAAGTCCATAACTCTTGTCTTTGTGTGGTTTGCCCATGTATCCCTCTTAATGTTGAACCACACTGTATGATGCTCGCTAGTCCCCAGAGGACAGTGCACTGTGACATCTGCAATACTGTCTCTGTACGTAAGTACCAGGTCCAGTATTGCCCTGTCCCCAAGGGGGTTCACTGACTAGCTGCCTGTGAAATGCTGCCTGCAGGGAGTCAGGGATGGCCCTGCTTCTAGCCAAAGCCGCTGTTGGAAGGCTCCAAATCACATCTGTCAGACTTAAGTCCCCCAACTAGTAGCACCTCCCCTTTTTTGCCATCCTGCTGATGGATCCCCTAGTGCTTAATCCAACTCCTACACTTGTGCTGGAGGGCTGTATATCACCCCCGCATGAACACTGGCCCCAGCTCCTGTCTCTATGGTGACCCACTGCACTTCCAACCCTTCCTTTACATCCTGGTGCCATTCCACTTCCATAGCCCTGATACCATCCCTCATGTACAAAACAACCCCACCTTCCCCTCCATCTCTTCCGAACAGAAAGTAGCCTGGTATGGCCATGGCCCAGTGGTGATTTTCAGTGTACCATGACTCAGTTATAGCCACCAGATCCAGGTCCGTCTCCAGCATGATGGCCTCCAGGCCTGGAATTTTATTTCCAAGACTCCTTGCATTGGCACACAGGGCTCTCCAAAATGTTCTCTCTCCCTGTCCGCAAACCCCATTCCTCCAACTTTCTGCTTGCGCTGCTCTCCATAACTCCCCGACTCCCCTCTCCCCTCATTACTCTCTGTGTTTCTTGTCTCCTCTACACCTCTCTATCTGGCTCCTTTGTTCTTACCCCTTGTCTTCCATATTGTCTACACCCCCTTTATCTTGTGCTCTGTCTATGCTGGGGGGGTTTCCCCTCAGGCCCTCCCTCCTTGTTGCTTCAACCTGCAGGGACAGTTTATGCCTCCTTTGGTAATACAGCTCCCCCCTTCCACCTAGTTTAAATGCTCATCCAAGCAATATTTAAACTCCCCACTGAGGACAGTGGTCCCCATCCCAGAAGGATGAAGGCTGTCGTTTCTGTGGAGGCCCATATCATTTCAGGTTAGCCTCCTGTCCCCAATGAAGCTGAAACCCTCCTCCCTGCCCGACGCCTTCAGCCAACTGTCAAAGTTCCTGGTGTGGAGTGCCTTATCCTCCCCACGGACATACACAGGTAGCACCTTAGCGAACACGACCATGCTTGCTACCTGCTTAAAGCAGCAGTGCATGACAGTGGTGAATAATCTGACCTATACATTTTTTGTTCTGTTTCACATTGCCCCTTATCTCCAGACTTGTAGGATACCCCACTTTCCACGTTTTCAGTCTGCTTTAGCAATTTCTTTTACAGTTGAAATAATAAAAGGAACACTCCCTCTAATATGCCTCGGACCAGGTTTTCATCACTATGTTCTGTTATTTTTGAACACCCAGGGCCCGATTCTTAAAGCGTCTGCGAATTCACAAGGGGCTTGTGTCCCAGGGAATGATGCATGTTGCGGCTTGAGCCAAAAAGTGTGCTGAGAGCAATTCTCAAACACAGCCTGCATCAAACGCAGGTTGTCTGCACCAAAGGGGGCTTGCGCCATTCTTGCCACACAAAATGGGTTGCAGCATGGTGCAAGGAGCCGTGCACCAGTGTAATGCTGCAGCATCTCCTTTTCTGGCATTCTATAAAGTGTATGGTGCCGACAGAAACAAACACTCATTAGACCAGCCAGGGCTGGTCTAAAGGTCCATGCACCACCCATGGGTGCTCCAGTTCTACCTACTAGGGGTGGTTAATGCACATAAGCCAAACACTGACATGATTATATATCCTGCAACAGCACAAGTGTGTTATAGCTAATCGTCAGAAAGACAAATTAACAGTATTTACGGGTGCTTCGGGCATTTTAAGTTAGGTATATTTAAGCAATGTCTGAAGCATCTGTAAATACTGGCATGTTGTCATCATGATGATTAGTTATAATATAGTTGTGCTGTCACATCATATATCTTCACATATTCATCTGGCTGTTATGCAGTCCTCTACAGTGTTGCTTACCGTCCTAGAGTGCCGCACGGCTGCCCCGCAGCTTGTAATTAACCTTCCAGATGCACTGTCTGTTCAGTGCATGGCCACAGTTGCTACAAGTTGTGGGACTTTGCCACCAGGACCTTACCTGACAGAGACTCAGGTACAGAGTCCCTGGCGTGCCAGCAATCAGCACAAACTGCTGTTAATGCAGCTTGTGTTGCCCTTTGAGAATCGAGCCCCCATTGTTTAAGATCCCCTTTTCTTGTCACTATAATGAACTAGCATGCAGTAGACACTGCTTCCTGACCTTATAGAACAATAGGTGTACAGAAACACCTGAGAATACAGATGAAAAATGGGTTTGAGCCATATTAAAAGGAGCGCTCCTTTTATTATTTCAAATGTGAAAAACATGCTTAAGCAGATGTAAAATAGGGAAAAGAAGGGTATTGTGCAAGTCAGGAGATAAGGGGCAGTCTAAAACAGAATGAAAAAGTATAGGTCAGAATTTGCTCTGCTGTCATACACTGCTGCTTTAAGGTCCCTGCCCAGTTCCCTGAACTTACCCTGCACTACCCCTGCTCCATCCCTTGCCACGTCATTAGTTCCCAAGTGGTGACATCCAGGTCCCTTCTGTGACCTGCCGCTGTAGCGACCCTCAGGATCCATTCTCCATCCTTCTGAGGTGATGTGCCAGTTAGGCACTTTCGCTCTCTTCCTGTTCCCAAGCTTATCCCCTCACAACAGAGTCCCCACCAGCAGATGCTTCCGGCTCAGCTGGGGCCTCTTCCTCTCACCTTAAGGCCTCCCCTTCTGAGGACCCTCACATCCTCCCATGCCACCACATCAGGTACATCCTCCTGGCTGTCCTATCCTACCAGTATGACAAAGGAATTTTGCAGTGGCATAGACTGAGGAATGTGTGCCATCTTTGCCACCCCCATCCTCCAGGAGCCCACCAATGTCCAGCCATCCCACCTCTGTCTAGGCATCCTCTGAGGCAGTGGTGGCAGACTCAGTGGCCCCTGGGCGGGGTGAAATGCCCTCTGCATCTTTGTCAGCTTGGAGTCCAGCAACCTCTGCCCTCAACCCAGAGAGGTGCGTGAGAATGGGGCAGCACCTCAGTCTCCAGAATGTGTCTTGAAAGACTGCAGCTCCACAGCCCATTGCACTGCACCACTCCCATGTTCTTAACCTGTTGTACCTTTATTACTTAGCCTTTCCCCTTCTGCCTCCTTACTATACCCTTTTCCTTCCTTTCCCTCCTTTCTCAGTTTGCATTTGGTTTAGCATCCTTCACTAGCTAGGGTGTTACCTGCTTTCCTTTTTATTAACGCAATCAGAAGGTATTCAGAGGACATTTGGACCAGGGGTTAGAACCTCAGTTATTAGCGACTGCCTATAATTCCAGCACCATAAAAGGAAGGAATGTGCTAAAGGGAGATAAGGTCTTTTATGATCAACGCACTTTGGGAAAATATGAAAGGCACCAGAAGGGACAAATTCAGAAATTCAAAGAAGAAATCTAATGGCTACTGTAACTGTACCCTTTGCCTTTGACACAGACCTTGAAATTGTTATTGAAAATAGCAGGAAAAAACGTAGTTCTGTTTTTAAATTCATAAAAATACAGTATCATGTTTTTCCTGATATTAATACCCAAGGAAGAAGTAAATGTTTTTTAATGTTTTACGACCATCTCAAAGAACTCTGTTACTTTTACTTCTCTTTTCCACGCCAAACGCCTCCTGAATAATAAGGGTGAAAACATCTTTCTATGACACAGATCAATTAAGGGACTTTGTCTTGGCTCATCAAGTTCAAGAAGCAAATGGTTTGATACCTTTTATTGGACCAGCATAGATGTTACAAAAAGAACAAAGTGCTTTAGCTTTCGGACCAACCAAGTCCTTTCTCGGAAGCTTAACAGCAACTAAACAATTTGGTTGTCAAGTTCAAGAAACAAAGGTATCTGGGAAGAACAGAACATGAGGAGATGATACACATAAAGCCAATAAATGATATTTCTTATAAGCTCTTGTTTGAAGAATGAGAAAACAAATGAATTGGAGAAAGTGTGTCAGATCCTGGTCTTTAAGATTCCTCTAGTGGAAACTGTTTCGTGAATTATTTGCTTAAATTTTACACAAAATGTCCAGTTTCTATCGGGGGCAGATGAAACTTGGTTTGCAAAGGTTAATAAAATAACTTGTTTTTGTGGTTATCTTCTGTATAATCAGCATGCATCTGCTCTTGAAACTGTTTGAAAGGTATGGATGAGAATAATTTAGCTTCATCTAAAAACACAGTGAATTAATTAATTTAAACTTGGATCTCCCCTCCAAACTAAAGGGCTCAGTAATTTTTAGTAAAGTTCTTGTCATTTTATTAATCAAATGTCTGTCTTAAGATTGTAAAAACTTTTGCTTAACACGGCAACATGAAATTCTGTACTGACAAGCTTTGTCATAAAATTATGGTCTTTTAAAGCCTGTGGATTTTGTTTCTGTCTAACTGAATGCTATTTTTGTGATTGTTGAGTTCTTACTAAATGTATAAAAAAAAGAGTTTTAAAACGAAATATGAGAAACAGTGTGAGCGCTGTCAGGAGGGAGGATGTGAACCGTGGGGCGCTGAGTGTGATATGGGAAACATGCACTCAGGGACCCGAGAGGCAGAGGGTTCACCTCGGGGAATGTGAAAGCCCGGTGCCAGCTGGGGAAGAGGAATATGAGGATTGTTTAGCTCAGGGCTGTTCATATCAAAACTTTTAGAAGTTGTCCAGCCATGACTGTAGCTAAGTTTTCACTTGCCCCTCATTATTTACAGTGAAAGTACCTCTCTTTTTGTACTTGTCCTTCAAGGAAATTTACTTGGCCTGAACAGACAGCAATAGGATTACAAACTCCTGATTTAGCCTTGGGGTGCTTTTTAGTCACAGGGAATGTGGGACAGCTTCACAGCCTTTATTTGAGTTGCAAAGGAAATGTGATCTCTGGACCCGAGTGATCTTGGCAATGGACTTAAACAGAACCTATCTGGTAAATCATGTGTGCTATGTATGTGTCATATGGTGATTATTTACTGTCTGGAGTGTCCTGGCCACATGGAAACACTCAGGTGTCCAGTCCCTATGAAATATAAATATTTGTTACTCGGGACCCCTCCAGTCAAGCAGTGCTAACTCACAGAAGACGGAAGGGCCCAAGGTGTAAATTCCCCCAAAAGACAAATAGATACATATACATCTAGCAAAGCTCTCCCTGAAAATCATAAAAGAAGTGGTGCTACCTCCCTTTTAGGATTGCAGTCCCCTACTCTACATCTTAGCTGAGGTGGGGCTCTTAGGCCGATGGTCACTGTTTGATGGAAACCACTGATCTGATGTATGCAGTCGATTGCTTTTTTATTTTTTATTTTTTTTGTCACTTACTTATAATTGTTTCCCCGGCTTTCCCCAGCCGCATACCAACTCTCTCTCTCTGTTTCACCGATGTCCATCACAGGTTCACACTTCTGTCTGCCCCACTTGGAGATGCTGTGTACAATCCTTCTGGCCCACCTGCCGAAGAATCTGACCCCATGCAACCCCCTCCAAAAACACACACACACACACACACACACTGGGACCTGTCTAAATCCTTTAAGGCCCAATCCACACAAGTGGCTGGGATACACTTGAATTGAGCATATCTCGGTGGTGGCTCTAATCAACCCGATGCCAGTCTGCACGAGATGGCATCCACAGCTCCCACCCATTCCACACCACTGGTGCAGAGCCATGTACTGGGTAAAGGATGGTGCCTTGCTAGTGTTGATCCAGGCTGAATGCTGGTGCTGGTTCCCTAGTAGGTCCCTGCCTGCACAGGGTGCAAGGAATGAAAAGATATGGCACATCTCCAGGACTGCTATTTCCCCACTAGAATCCACAAATTGTTGAAAACACTCTGGCTGGTGCTGGTGATTCTCCTGGTCTCCTCTGAAGCTGCTAGGCCTGAGGCTGGGAGGGGGGATCAGGTCCAGAAAAGTTAAATGTAGCCGTGCAGAGGAGGCATGTAACTGCTAATGCTGCCCCTAGGCAGTAGCAGTGGCTGCTCACTCCACACTGCAGAGACTGTCTCCAGAATGTGGTGCTTGTCCACATCTGCCCCCTTGTATGCCCCATCCTGTCCACCCATGCAGTCCCACACTTCTCGAAGGTTTGGGTGTAGAGGGGGCCCTTGGATGCCTGAAGGTTCCAGCATGCATGGAGTGGGACATGTGTACACCACAAGCTCTTCTAAACCCATCCATGCAGATGGGAAAGGGCTGCTAGACTTTTCATGACCAAGCCCTACCTCTTTAAGAGGATTCTCTTACATTAAACACTGAATGATTGCAGTGTTTGTCGTTGGAATAAAAGAACTGTATTTGTAAGAGAGAAGTCAGGAAAAAGTCTATTCTGGAATCAAAGGAAGTCTGATACAGTAAACAGGCTATCATACAGAAACATATTCAATGTTTTGGTGAATAGCATGTGGAGCTAGTAGTGCTTGTGTAACATAGTTTACTTTTGGCTTCACTCTATTCCCACCCTTGGTAGGGAAACTGGGTAGTGAGTAGGTAATAGAAAGCCCAGTACCAAGGATGAGCAGAGTGCCAGAGAAGGAGGAGGCAGGGGTGGATGGTGGGTGTTTCACAACGCGCCAAGCAGGAGACTGCTGAAGGAGGCTGGCCTTTAAGGGGAATCTGGGAGGAGCCATTCCCCCACACTGAACCTCGGGCTTTAGCTCCCATTCAATGTTTTGGTGAATAGCGTATGAAGTTAAGTAGTGCTTGTGTAATGTAGTTTACTTTTGGCTTTACTCTATTCCCACCCTTGGTAGGGAAATCAGGTAGTGAGTAGGGAATAGAAAGCCCAAAAGAATTACTAATGAATGTCCAAAAGAGCATGGTGACCTCCTCCAACTCACGGAGAGTATGACCAGTAGCACACAGGAGAGGAACCCCCCCCCCAGGTGGAGGAAACCTCTGAGGACCCATGTCTACTGACCTGCCCATCCTCTGGGCAAACTAAAAGGAGATGACCTAGGTTCTAGCAACCATATTTTACTTTCCTAGGAAGGTGAACTGCTTGGAGAGATGACGGTCCATCTTCAAAGTCCATTGGGATGATGCATTCTGGAAGGACGATTCTGAGGTTGAAGAGGCAGGTCCATTCTGAAGGAGCATCCGGATCCTGAAAGTGGAGTAGGTCCAGTTGAAAAAGGGGTGAATGAAGTCCAGGTTTCCAAGGTGATGATGGATGATATCCATGGAATTACAGAGATACAGTGAGCATGGAGAGAATGATTTGATACATTTTGCTGCCAGACTTTGAATGGTGGGGAGTATGATGGGTTATGAATTCATAAGGTTAACAATCTGATTTTGTAAAAGGTTTGACATTCACGTTAGAGTCTAAAGGTTTGGAGTTAAGCAGTGAGCGATAAGTTGCAATGTAGGCATCCATGAAGAAGATGAAGGAATCAGACAGAATCTTTAGGTACCTGGTAGGAGGGTGATGTGGAAGTTTTTAGACCAATGAAGGAAGGTTGGTATATGCAATAGAGATGGTAGCTGAATGTACATGGAAATAATTGGAAGTTCAGAATGATGAATTCAAGAGTTGATTTGGGTATTGATGCCATAATGATACTTGCATGGGCCCCTTCTGGTCTGCTGGAGGGAAAAGGAGATATGGGTGTTGCTGTGGCATAATTGCCAGCAACGTGAGCTGAGGTGGCCATGACTGCTTTGCCTTACAGGTTGATCCTCTGACTAAATGCTGTAGGAAGCTTGGAATGGGTCTTTGAAGGAGTCTATAGACTGATGGGGCACTGGGAAGTTGAGAGCCGTATAGAATGCCAGGGTTGTTTAGCACTGCAGTTGAATATAGGCCTGGTGAGAGGCATGGCTGGGATAGTGAGACAGCCTGGTTGGTTACGGACATGCAGATTGAGTATCGATGGAAGCCTGGTCTCGGTGAAAGTCTTAACTGGAAGGAGTAAGTGACGTAAGAGTCTGAAATAGATGAATGGGGAGGGGTAGTTGACTCAGTATGAATACTGGCCAGTGATAGGTATGAAATGCCCAAAAGAGCCACAGTAGATGGGAAGAAGCCCTGAGTCACCTGGGTGGCAAGGAGAAGGCAGCTGTCCAAGGATGGAGGGAAAGTCTGGAGTGGATGACTGCTGAATGGAGGAAGGATTCCTAGAAGAAGAAGATGGCATAGGCCCAGCTGTACTGACATCGCTGGTGCGGGTAGGAAGGGGACAGGGGCAACACCACAACAAACTAAATCAAAATGCGGGAAAGCTACTGCAGGCTACAAGAGGCGGATCCATGGAAGACCAAGAAGTGAAGCCAGGTACCAAATGCCACAAAGCTGAGGTACGAGAGTCCCATGCCTAAAGATGACGAACAACAAGCTCAGAGAACAGAAGGCGCTACAGCAAAGAAGCATGAGGTTCCCACTTCTGAAGGAGAAGGTGCGCTCGCATAGTGGTAGGAAGGGGTGACCTGCAGCAAGAAAGTCCAGGAGGCAGTCAAGCTGAATGGAAGTAGAGAATGAACAAGCAGAGTGCGAGGAGGCCAATGTGGGGACGAGTACGATGAGTCCATGGAAATGCAGGATGGAGACTGTTGAGGAAGGATGTGGAAGGCAAATGGTGTACAGAGATCCCGTTCCCGAAGGGAAGCGGCAACCAGGTATCTGGTAGAGAATGCATAAGGATGAAACAGTTGTTTACAGACACAGGCTCCCATCCTAGGTATTCAAGACGAGATGACCCTTACTGACTCGATGCCACCAGGCAATGTAGGATGGTGAAAGTGAATGGGGTAAAGTGGTCCCATTCCCTGAAGGGAAGCAGCAACCAGATAGTCTGGTAGGTAATGCATTACGTCAAAACAGTGAATTGCAGATACAGGCTTCCATCCCTGGTAGTCAATGTGAGATGACCTTCAGTCGATGCCGCCAGGTGGAGGTAGGATGTTGAATGCAATGGGGTAGAGTGGTCTCGTTTCTGAAGGGAAGCAGCAACCGGGCATCAGGTAGAGAATGCATAAGGATGATGTAGTAGATTGCAGACATGGCTCCCATCCCTGGTAGTCGGGGCATGCTAACCTTCACTCAATGCTGCCAGGCAGAGTTAGGGATATAGGATGCCAGGTTTGTAAGTAGTAGACGGTAGTAATTGTAATGGAATCCCATCCCTGGTAGACAGGGCAAGCCTACCTCTGCTCAATACCTCAGAAGTTATGAGTTAGGGACAGAGTCCGGAAAAACTGCTGGTATGGACTAAGCTGCGTAGTATAGGAGGTAAACAGATAGGCAGTATGAGGAGAAGGCAGCAAGTCAGAGTGGGAGAAGGTGAGGAGGAAGGGAGGAGGAATGCCAGTAAGGGGAGGTACAGTAATCCAGGAAGGAGCATGCTGGTAGCGATGGAATGCAACAAATGACCGAAGGCTGAGTAAGCTGGGTAGCACGGGTCAGGATGGGAGAAGGGGCGTAAATGGAAATGGAATTCTGATGTGAAAAGCGAAAGGCCCAAAAGGAAACCAGGGGAGCACAGGACAAGGGGTGGAATGGGAGATGGGGGAGCGGTGGAAGTCAGAGAATCAGGGAAAGGGGAGGAGCTCCAGGAAGGAGACAGCAGAAGCACCATAGGGAGAAAAAATGCCACCAAACAATGAGCCCCACCCATGGACTGAGACCAGGGCTCCTCGTAGTGGAATCCCACCAGAGCCAGTGACCGACTGTGTGACCTTGAACAAGTTTCCCAGACCTCCCTGTGCAGCAGTGTTCCATGCAGGGAAACTGGGTAAATGTGGGAAACCACAGAATGCAGTATGGCACAGTTCAATTGGATTTACACATAGAAACATGCAGACGCAGGAAAGAAAGAAGACCCAGCAGTGCTCAAGTTCACTATCAACCTGCGTAGGAAGCATAACCACTCATTCCAGCTCCACGAAGTAGTCATCTACCCTCAGAAACAGGGAAGGACTGGGTTTTCACAACTGCAAACACAAGACACAGTTGAAAGTTGCCAAAAAGGAGAAAAAAGTCCAACACTGGAAATGAGGGGGTGTACAGTAGGGCAGCTAGCCTAGAAAGCTGTAAACCAACGGCTAGCTGTGCACACACTGAGCCCAGAAAAAAAAAGCGCAGGCCAGAGGGAGTGAAATGTGAGGTATAGTGCAGCAAGCAGAGGTACAAATGAGAAGAACCTGCAGCCCCAGCGCTGCCACTGCAAATGAAAGCTGTGCTGGCATCTACACTCACCAGATAGAGCCCATGCTGGTCGGGACATGGTAACAGAAGCAGAGAAGCACCCAGCAGTGTGCACAAATGCAGGCAGGGGAGTAGTGGTGAGTAGGGTAGACAAAGGTGCAGGGGGATGATGCTGCAACCGAAAGGGCAGGGAGCGGCAGCCCCAATGGAGAAGAAATGTTGAAAGAGATATGGGACAGGGTGGTGGAGGAGGGGAAATGGGGGCAAACTGGAGAAAGTGGATGGGGGGCCAAGGAAAGGAAAGGCGGGAGCAGAGGAGGGGGAGGGAGCATGAAAGAAAAAGAAGGAGTGGGGAGAGAAAGGGAAGGAAAGGAGGCTCAGCCCGCGAGCCACACAGGGAGCTCAGCACAATGCGCTAAGTAGGGGACTGCTGAAGGAGGCTAGCCTTTAAGGGGAATGTGGAAGGAGCTATTCCCCAACATTGAACCTTGGGCTTTAGCCCTCCCAAAGCATACATAGCTTATGTCAATGTGGTCAGATTGTTAGAGCACATTACCACAGTTTAGAAGTGCGCACTGGGGTTGTGGTACTCTCAAAAAATGGTTGAGACAGTCACTTTAAGGTTCGGCACTCTCCAGCAATGTAGGTACAGACTCCAGCCACTATAGTATACGCCCAAAATGTTTGTTGACTATAAGGGTTTACTGTTTTTTAATTGTGTTCCTAATGAAGTGTATCCCCAACAGTCACCCAACCCTGCAGCCCCACACCACGGATCTGTGCTTTTATGTCCTTATTTATTGTTGGTTTATTCTCACTTGGAGTCTTGGTATTGAATATCTATGGAGGTCATGTTTTACTGAAGCAACTGTATTAACATGTTTCAATCATTTGACAATTAAGTGTATAGAATATGTGGTGGGGTTTCACCAATGGATTTGAATGGTGTAATTATGATGTCATCAGCTTTGGCAGTTAATCATTATGTATGTATTGTGTTATCTGCAAGGGTATAGCAGCTTTTGAAAATGATCTGGGGTGATCCGAAACACGTCAAGCATATACCCACATCGTGCGATCAGTCTTTTATATGTTGTGATAATAAAATGAGTTAAAGCAACTGAAATGGTTGGAGTCTGTGCCTGCACTGCCGGTGAGTGCCTGAACCATAAAGTGACTGCCTTGTTAGAGCACTTGCCTGGGCTCAGAAGATCGCAGTTTCAATTCCTCCAGAGCTGCACATTGAGGACTGAGACTGCCGGCCCGGTGGCGCAGAGGGCTGAGGAGCTGGATGCCTTACCTCACACCACGTTGGCTACCCAGGTTCGGAAATGAGTCAGGGTCATCGGGGAGCTGGCCAGGGCGGGAGAGAGGGAGCAGGATTGAGCAGCCATAACGGCAGTTCTCCTGTCCCAGGGAAGATCTCTGTCGCCCCTCCCCATAGTTCCGCTGCCCTTAGGTGGAGGTCCAATGGACAGCGTAGGTGGGCAGGGCAGCATGTAGTGGGAGGGTGCCTCGGAGCTGTGTGCCTCCACACACGTGCATGACCAAAGCATGGGGAGGGGAATGGGGAGAAAAAACAGGACAGAAAATGTATAAAAAAAAAAACTATGAGGCTTGAGAAGTTACTTAACAACCCCCCACCCCTACCCCGTGCTCCAGCTTAACCATCCTGGGTAACCTGTAAAAAAATAAAATAAAATAAATAAATAAACATGGGTGCTAGGCTCAAGCATGCTATTGTAAAGCTACTAAGGCACTACTTATCTAATAGCTGTTACAGACTATGCCACTTATAACAGCCACATCCGTGTAACATGCATGTGCCCATTATACAGAGTGGTCGGTGTAACCAAGGAGCAGAAAATAACTATCTGAAAAAAACGGTCGCAAATATGCACTGGAAAATGGAAACTTTATTTAATTTGTGATCAAACTAGTACTGCACAACGATTCCCAATACTAGTGTAATTCAATATGCAATTACAGCTCCTTTAATGGCACAGTCTTACTTATTTGCAGAAAAGAAGTCAGGGATCTCCTTCTGGAAGACCTGTTTCCGGTGATACGGTGCCCACACTTTTTCCTTGACAGCCAGAGCACCCCAGTTTGTTCCAGCTCTGGGTGCTGGTCCACTGCATGTCGTAATATCAGCAATGCTGATTTTACATCGTTAGCAGTGACTTTTGCATCTTGCAGCTCTTCGTCGTCCTTGTCTTCTGGCTCCTGAGTATCGTTGACACGCATAGTCTCCACAACCTGCATGATGTCGTCGACTGCTGGGTCCTCCTCACCATCACCAAAGTGACACACCATGTCTAACTCCTCCTTCGTCATGCCATCTGGAGCAGGAATGCTTTCATCATCTGTATCCCCGGTTGGAGAAATGGCTTCTGAAGTTCCCTTTCCATGGTCACCACTGTTTTCTGGCTGCACAAACCAAGCTTTCCTAAAACAACGCTGGATAGTCAGTGGTGTGACAGCATCCCAGGCATCTTTTAATAGCCTGACTGTGTCCAGTAAGTTTTTTTTTTTCATTCATTGGGCAGCGGTCAGTTGTGAACCTGGGGCACTGTCAGTGTCATGGTCAATTTCTTCACACGAACGTTGCTGCATTGACTGCACATACTGCCGCTTAAAGCTGTAAATGATGCCTTGGTCAAGCAGCTGAATGATGCACGTTGTGTTTGGTGGGAAAAAGACCAATTTTATGTTACGGAGGCCACGCACTTCGAGGTGTCCAGAAAAATTATCCAGGATGACCACAATCTTTCTGCTCGCAGTGTACGATCCCACAACCTGAGCAACTTGCTAAAGATTTCTGCAGTCATCCATGCTGACATATTTGACTGGTAAGAGACAGGGAGATGATTTACCCTTCGAAAGCAACAGGGTACAGCAGACTTCCCCGCCACCAAACGTTGCGATTTCTCAGTGCCAGTCATGTTGCAGCATTCTGGCACAGAGACTCTCTCTTTGGCTTTCTTCTGCCCCATAGGTGTCTCAGACTTGAAAGCCATAGTCCCAGTGCCAACACAATGGAAAAAAGATCTGTCTCATCACAGTTAAAAATGTCATTGAGAGAGAATGACGAGACGAATCCTGGCAAACATCAGCTAGCCAGTGTTGTGCGCCGACAGAGTCGGCATTTTATTTCTCCTCATGTGCCCTACGGAAACCAACATTGTTCCATATCTTCCATCTTTGGAGCTACCCACTGGATAGATTAAATTCTGGGTGGCCCTAAGCTTTGGCAAGTTGTTTAGCTTTTTGAATGCATAGAGAGCTGCTGAGGAGTGAGCCTCTACCACAGGCATTTGCAAACCATCTGAGGAGTGCCTCCTCGACTTCCCCTTGACATTTCTTTTCCTCTCTCTCTCATGGTTGACATCAAGATGTCAGTCTTGCAAGATCTTTTCTTTCTGATGCAGGAGGTCTGCGATGGAGGACTTAGGCAGAGAGAAATGTTGGGCAAGGTCTCTCTGACTCATCTTAGGCAGGCCATCAATTTCGTTCAAAAGACCTACCTTCTCATTTAATGACATTGCTTTTCTTTTTGATGTCATTTTGCTTTGATGCCGAAAAATCTTTCAAATCCTGGCTGAACAGACTGAACAGACAGTAAATGGTTGTGAACGAGCAGTGAATGCGCTGTAACTGAGAAAGTGGCTATATGAACCGCACATAAAAGCGCTTTACACTTGATCTTTTAATTAACAGCAATTAAAAAGTGACACCTACGGCTTCTGTTAATTGATTTCTACCTCTCCACCTCAGTACCGTGATGTCACAAAGTGCCCGAAATAGATGGCTTGTAACAGACGTTATAAGCGGAGCTTATTACACAGTTGTTAACATAGATGGTAAATGGAAAACAAGAACTGCCTGTACAATTCGATTTCCTCAATAGCCGCAAGTGGTATAAGTGGAGTAGAAAATCTGCATTATTACCACAGAAAATGCCAGCACTGTTTTATATACTCGTGATATGCTATTTTCAATGTTTAGAGGGTTAGAGAAGTTACTAGTGGGGGGCCACTGTTTTTCAACATATTCATCAATCAGACCTACATATAGTTTCACTCTCATCAGCAGCTACTGCTCTTTCCTTTCATATTTTTAAAACATGGTATCACTGATGACACAGAATGTTCAGGCAGTATAAAAAGAGGAAGCAGCCACTACTGGGGAGAGAGGCATTATGGGTAGGTACAAAGCCAAAAATAAAAAAATAAAAATAGATTATTAGTTTACCAAAAAAATAGGTCAAAACATATCGGAATACTCCAAAAATGAAACCAAGAAGACACCCAGAGATGTAAAAAAATATTTCATATTACCTTTAAGACAAAGTATGGTCAGTTAACAAGCAATTATAGTATTTCAAAAACATGGAACAGAATAGAAATCTAGACCAGAATGGCTGAGACAGACAGAAAATTCTCAACAGGAATCGGTACAAAATTGTAGTTTAAATGCTGATGTACAATATGAATGAATGGGGGGATTGGAATGATGCATATAACACTTTTTATAATAATGTATTTGTTCTTGTTATTCTGTGATACCAACTTCTGTAAAGTGCAACTTGTTATTTTTACCATGTACCACGATGACTCTGAAAACAGGGCATTTGTCCTAATGGTCTAACTCCTGTCTGAAAAATAAAGTCTTTCCCTACTCCCAGATACCATGGTATTTTTGAGAAGGATACTAATATGTGATCTCCGTCAATTGACTGTGGCAACAGTACTTAACTGAAGCCTAGCTGATAACAGTCAGCACAATGATTGCATTAAAAGGAAAAAAAAAACAGACCAGAAGATTGTGATCTTATGAAAAGTGAAATCTGATCAGGACTGCACTGCAATATTTTCCATTCATCATGGGGAAGATGACACCATAAGCTGATCCACCTCCTGTCTGCTAGGATGTGCTGAATGCTACAACCAGTTGAATCTCATTTCTACTGCGTAATCTTTTCATCATTAATTTACAGATAATAGCAGATAATGCTTGCAAAACCTCACCCACATGTCACCTGGCAGGAATCGGTTCATGGGAGAATTAACTACCATCATTTACTGCGGGTCACTAAAACGTAATATGAAAAATATAAAATAAAACTTATTTGAATATTGTCATATAAGTTAAACATGTATAGGACTGTCAAATAATCATCAGTCAGGGATATGATAAGTGTCAAATTCTGCCAACTTCCAGCCTGATACATAGTCGTAAGATGTTGCAGTGCAATAGTTGGGTGCTTAAGGCTTTTTCATTCCGCCATACCTTATGACTACGCACAAAGTAAGTTTTTTTTTTTTTTTGGGGGGGGGGGGAGTGTCACCATGCTTCATTATGCAAATTCATATTCCGGATATTAGTTGGTGCAAACATTTGAGCCACCTAACATGGTGGAATGCGACAAGCACAGGGTTCTGTTCAGAGCATAGCACTAGTGGCATAGTGCTATGACATGCACAGAGCCCCTGCCCACTGAACCTACTTCTACAGTCTCCCCCCCCTCCACCCACACCTATTCTGTAACGCCAGGCTGTAATTTTTGGCTGCCACACTAGTTCTCCCTGGTGGCCCAGTTGTCCTCTGATATCTGTCACACTGGTTTTGTTTTGCAGTTTACACATTACGTCCCTGTTACACTGGCCCAGCCCCACCAGTAGATACCTCATTATCTCCCCCCAGTCCCCACCTTTCTTGCTGCCATCCACCCACCCACATGGAGCTTCAGATCAACCCACTGGGCAGGGTACAGGTATGAGAGATACACATGAGGTACGCAATCGGGTGATGCCAGATGGATCAGGGACTATTCTGGATATACCGGGGAACCTAGGAGCTGGCACCAGAGCTAAGCTTTTTCTCCTGCAACAGTCCCTGAAGACGTCAGCAGCCAAGGGGGACCACTGGGCAAGTACACACAATTAGTGCATAGCACGGGTCTCTAGCCGACACCTTCCCCTCTCACATGGCACCCTCAACTGCAGTGAGGATGATGAACCTTTCTCCTCCTTCTTCCCCAGATAGCCCCAGGCTTGTTCCCAAACCTGATCGCTCACGTCACGAGGGGTAGCCCTACTGCTGTGCTGCAAGACCAACCACCTGCCACACTGTTTAATGCACTCTGTAGTGTACAGTGGTCCTCACTTCCTAACTCTGTCTCTCATTGTAAGCATTTTGCGGAGCAACCCGCCCACCATGAAACATCTGTTCTAATTTTCAAGTCTGCAGCCCCTATAAAACTGCTTCCAACTGTTGTGCTCAGCTCAGGGATTGCTGTCACTCACCACTGGGTGTTAGCTTGCTGGTGATTTGCTGTATCCAGCCAGCAGCTCCTTTGTATGCTCGCACCCTAATTACCCTGGCTGCACCCTCCTCTTTCCCTTTGCTGGTGCAGGGAAAGGCTTACAAACCCTTTTTGAACAGCATAAAAGGGTTGAAAGTTGAACACTAGGGCAAAGTAGTTGTTGCAATCACTCCCTGCAGTCATTAAATTTGCCATGTTCTATGTCGTTGATAGAGATTGAAAACAGTTTAACCATTAGTAAAGTTTTTCTTAGAAGTTTTAAATTTTTTTTTAAAAGGGAATGGGGAGATAAATGCTCAAAACATTGCTGAACTTCTGCCGAACTAATGGAGTGACAGCTCCTAATTTCACTGCTATGTGGGAGTCCCTGGTTGAATTATAACCTTGGTCTCCCTCCTCCTAATTTTTCTTAACTTTATTTTATTTCAGTTTCCTCATCTGTATATCCAGTCTGCAAAATCCTATGATCCAAGGCATAGTAATGGTAAAAAAAAAAACATTTACACTCTTAAACAGAATAATGTTCTTGTCTCCCGTTGTCACGCAAGTAGGTAGGGATATACCTGTAGTAAAATGCCAAAAAGACAGTCTCCATGACCTTTGGCACAAGGCAGAGACTCTCTAGGCTCACCATCCGACCTTCCTTCCACACCCTTGACGGAACTTCCCTGGAGGACACCTACTCCTTCAGATACCTGGGGGTCTGGCTAGACCAACACCTCAACTTTTCTGGTCATGTGGACGCTATTCTGAAAAAACTGCACGCCAAGCTTGGCACGCATTTCAGAAACCAGAACTGTCGACCTCTACCGGCTAGGCGTGAACCTGTCCAGAAAATAATTCTCCCACTCTTAGACTACTGCGATGCAGTTTATAGTGCCGCCCGGAAATCCATCTTAACCAGATTGGACTCCTTCTTCAACTCCTGTTGCTTCACTCCTGATGCTTCTCCTTGCACTCATCACTGTGATTTATATCACTCCTTTGCATTCCCTTCACTAGCTGACCATCACCTCTCCCACACTGCAAAATTCACCTCAAAATTCTGGTTCAGCTCCCCTCCCCTCTTACTTCTCTTCTGCTCTGTCCATCCCTTCACCTCCTAAACACTCACTTAGATCCACTGACTATGACCTTGGCGATACCCCGCAGACTCACTTATACTGGCCAGTCCCCTTTCTCCCACTACGTCCCCAAACTCTGGAATGCACTACCTCCAGAAATCATACACTCATTCTCTCCCTTCTCTACCTCAACTGCCCTCTCAAACTTCTACTCCACAAACTGCTCATGCACCTGATGTGCGCTATCCAGTCCCTCTACCACCTGACTATGTCTGCAACACTGTCCCATGCTATGGTAGCATCTAGAACTTCTACCTATATTTTTTATATTCTTTCTATTTTTCCTCCTGCAGCCACTGACCTGCTCATCATCCAGCCACTGCTCCACTTCCCCTGAGTGAACCGAAGGCATACCCATACACTGGCTGGCATATGCTGCCGTACCTTCGAGAGGGACCTCCCCTAATCCCTGTGCCAGGCTGGGAACCAATACCGGCATGTGGCTATGCGCTACAGCCCCACCGGGCTAGGAAGTTGTAGCCATCAAGCTGCCACAGTCAATGCTGCCATTTTCCTCTTGTTAGATCCCTCTCGGAGTGTAGACGTGCAATGAAGTCAGAGGCACAACCTGCCGACATCCGCTGCACTCTGCCCCTTAACTGCATCGACTGTAGCAGTGCCCCCAGTCGTCATCAGGGGCCGCTGCAGAGTGGTGGGAATGAACAACCCTCCCCGGGATAGGAGAGCAGTCCTCCAGATGCTCAATCCTATCCCCCCCACCAACGCCCGACAAATCAAACTTATGTCCGAACCTGGGTCTCCAGCATGGTGTGAGGTGTGGCATCCAGTGCTTCAACCCTCAGCACCACCAGGCTGGCAAACTTGTACCTACTGAATATTTGGTGCTTATCTACTGTTCCGCTTGTTGTCTTTGCATCAACTACTGTCAAGTTTTGTTTGTATCGCTTGTATTTGTTATCTTAATGTGTATGTAACTCACACTGTGTTAAACTGATCTGTGTAGTCCCTTAATATAATGGCCTCGAGATCTTGCCTTGCCTGCTCCTTGCTCCTTCCCCTTCTTGCATATGGCTCCACAGTCTACTCCCCCCCCCTTGTCTGTTCTTTTCTCCAAACTGAGAACCTCTTACAACAACATTGTGCGTTTCATCACTGGCCTCCCCCTGGTCCACCCATCACTGTTCCCTGTGCCCTCCTCTCTCGTGAATACCCCTGGAAGGAAGGTTTCAACTTAAAACACTTCTTTTTCTACACAAGGTTAATCTTATTGCCACCAAGTATTTTGGACTTTTTCCCCAAATCTGCCCCCAAACATGGCACCAGAGGGAGCACCAGCCAAACTTTTGAGGTTCCTTTCCTTCATACCACACATGTGCAAAACTCCATCTGCTATCAGGATGTGAAGCTTTACAACAACCTATCTCCTGGCACCCAGTCCAGTGGCTCCATCCCCTTATTTATTGCCTCAGCAAAAAATGTCCTCCTGGAGAGTTACTCTTGTAAGTGCTCCCTGCGGTAAGTTTCACATAGCAGTTGTGAGGTTCCGCTCCTCTCCCTTAAGGGCATCCCTTAACGTCACCTCCTTTTTTATCCATCCACCCCCCCTCCAGCTCTATGTTTACTGTCTCATCTTTACCTCCCCCTCCCACTGTCTACCTCCCTCATCCTCACCGATATTTATGACTGTGCCAATTCTTATTTAAATTTGTTGTAAATATGGTTATTTCTGCTCTTGTATTTTTCTTTTGCTGTATATGTTGTGATACTCTGTAACCTGGACGAATGTGAAAATGGGCATGTTTGCTCACATGCTTTCCAGTATAAAATAAACTTGATTGACTGATTGATTGAACAGTAAATTGATTATGTATATGAAGTGTATTTTTATCCATATATGTTTTCATACTCTGTATATATGTATCCCCTTGTCTTTCCCCCAGGATGCACTGGGAGACAAGCAACTTGTTGTTCAGTGTGCCTTCCTGGTGAAACTTTTCAATAAATAAATAAATAACTAAAAATAAACTACATGTACTGTAACAACTACTAAATCGTAACCATACGGTCCTTACAGCAAGACCATGGACAGTAAATTGAAAATAGAGAATTCAATAAGTCTCGGAGCACTTGTAACACTCTTGAAGCATCTTGGTAGACATTCAAAGTCAACATGTACACTAACAATGCAATAATAATATGCTAAAATTAGAGGTGTACGTCCCTCTGGCTCCCCTTCCCCCCTTCCCAAGATCATTCATTCAAAATTTTTTTGTATGACTAGCTAGTCATCAACAAAGTCTACCTAAAAGATGAAGAGAAATAGTACAATTAAATATATAAAAATAATGTATGCACTATTAGACTTATTAATCTCACACCTAGGTCTAACAAATACACATTACTCAGAAAGGATATCCAAGATATTGCACATACACATTTAAAATACCAGCCTCTTCCCTATACACACAGTCATAGAAAAACTAGTCACGACTTTCAATTACTCTTATTTAGATTCCTTCATTTATCATTGTTTTACTAATTCTTTTTTTTTACTTTACTAATTGCTAGGAAAAATTCTGCCACTCTCTCTATAGACCATGCATCTTCTGTATGAATTAAAATGGAAGTCAAAGCTGTAAAATCAGCATTATATCTGGTATACATAAAAGGACCCAGCCAATATGTACGCTCCTTAATATACCAAGTATAATACCATATCACATACATAAGATTTTTCTGATCACCTCTAGAACAACTGCAGATGTCATTGTTAGTCAATGCCTTCTTATATCTGCACCTCAGTACACTACTGTCAAATTGCTCACACTTGTAAATTATAAATCTCCTTCGTAGGACAGGGTCTGTTAGTATGTCTAAATATGCCTTATATCCAAAGTCAAAATTATTATGAATAAACCACTTAGAATAAGCTGATTCCTTGATTAGTGAAAGATCGTGATCATCCCAAACACTCATAGTTCTTTTGGTGACATATTTCTTATATTTTATACTTAGCTGTACCCCTTTTTCCACGCATTTTAACAGCATGCCTAATTTATGTTTTCCAATAATATTACAATATTTGGATACCAAAAGTCTTGTATATACCCCAAGGAGAAACATTTTCATTTTTCCTGCAAACACTGTACAGAGATCCTTGAGGCCGGAAGTCTGGTCAGTCTAAGCCAAATATTTAATTGGTGTATCTCAAAGACAGCGTTTAAATTAGATATTACCAGCTCTGATCTTATATATGTAGCAAGGCATGCGGGGCCCACTCCCAGTATTTTCCTCAACATTTTAAATAAGTTAGTTTATCCCTATGTTTCAAGTCCCAGATTTCTGTCCCATGCAACAGTTGGGCCTGGAGTTTAGTTTTAATTACTTCAATTAAGGGTCTTATGTTTGTGCCACCAATATCTATAATTAAATCTTGCTAATGCCAGTATTGTGTTTTTCAGGGTTTCAAGGATCGTACAAAAGTGAGTGTTCCATGTTCTATTTATGTCAAATTCTACACCTAGACATACGTAAGTTTTAGTTACTTCTATTCTATTTCCCTCCAAAGTCCAAGTTCCTATTTTCTTTTTCCCCTTGTGGCCAAAGACAAGCATTTTGGTATTGATTAAATGTATCTTTAATTGTAGGTCTCTAGATCTCTCCTCTAATAATTAAAGTTTTTTTTCTGTAGACCTTTTTGAGTAAGAGAGAATAATACTAGGTTGTCGGCATAAGCTAACACTGCACATTGGTGGTGGTTAATTTTGGGGGGATCCGAATCATGTGTGCTAAACTCTATTAGCATATCATTAATATAAAGTGCAAACAATACAGGGGCCAGAACACATCCTTGTCTGACTCCCTTGCTTATTTTAAATGGTGTAGAGAGCTGCCTGTCCATTCCCAATCTCACTTTAGCCCATGTTTCCGTATATAAATTATACAGGATGGTTACAAGTGCCTTGTCTATCCCTCTCTTTAACAGTTGTTCCCATAATATTTTTCTAGATATGGAATCAAAAGCCGTTGAATAAACAGCGAAGACTGTATATAGCTTCTGTTTTCTAAGGATAACATATTTTTCGATAAGGTTATATAAAATATATATGTTATCAAGGGTAGAATGTTCTTTGCGAAAACCAGCTCGATAGGGAGACAGCACCCCCCCCCCCAGTTAATGTTGAGTAGGCTAATAGGCCGATACACAGCTGGGTTGGCCATGTCTCCTTTTTTAAGAATCGGTATGATATAGGCTCCTTGCTATGTATAGGGGTACTTGTTTTCTTGAATGCATTTATTATAAAGAATTGTTAACATTCTACAACTGCATCCAGTTTGGCAGTGATAGACTTCAGCTGGGGTGTTGTCTGGACAGGAGGCTTTATGTAGTTTTAATGTATTTAAAGCTAGGTAAACCTCAGAGTATGGTATTACCATCTGCTCACAATCCCAGTTTGTTATATTTTGGGGATAATTTTTTATATTTGGGTCAAAGGAAATCTGGGTAAAATAAGTAATCCAAGTGTTCTCTGATATATATGAATCAATCACTCCCTTATAATTCAGTGTTCCCTTGGTTACCAGTTGTCAAAAGCCTTTCTGGTCTTTGTTGTTAATAACCATACTCATTTCCTCCCATTGTCTGTTATAGTATGCATTTCACTTCTCTTTCAATAGAGTCTTGTATTCTTTCCTTTTTTAGTAATATCTTTCAACAGATCTTTGTTTTTTTGTCTCATGTACTGTTTCATTCCCAAGATCTGCAAATCAACCTATTTCTTATATACTAACCTTTAACTTGCAGCCATAGAAAACAACTTACACATAGATACTATACTGCAGTTCAAAATATGCCTTCCTCTGCAATAACAGGGATGCTGTTGCAGGAGTTCAAAATTAAACTAGATGCAATACTTATTTCTTAATATATCAAACTTTCTTCTTGAGCCTGCTTTTGAAGCATACTTCCATTTGCTATCCTACTGAGTCACAACACTATTGTGGAACAGGCAGACATGCTCTGTACTAGATGAGGAGAATAATTTTGTTTCTAACAATATCCCAGAGGACCATGTGGTTGTGACCATTTTGAGGGTCCAAGTCTTCACCTCAACTCTCGGCATGGCTATACACAAGTACTCATCCGAGTACAATTCTCACCCTCTACTCTGAAATCTTTATGCTCGCTCTGTACAAATCACCAGTCCACCCATATTCAGCTAACAGACACCAGCACTCACTATGTTAAATGAAATGAGATATCAAACATTTTAAACATGGAGAGCGCATCACTGGAGAACTGCGATTAGAAACTGAAAAAAAGTTGAGTTCCTGCACAGTCTGTCAGTCCTCCTCTCCTTCCTCATGTGGTTCCACATTTCAGGAAAACTCTTCTTTTATTTTTGCACCCTCCTGCTGGCTTCAGTGGGATCATTAAAAAGAAAGGTCTTACTCAAAAAGGAGATACATAACTTAGCTGGCAGAAGCATTGAGTGAGCTACCTACAGTTGTTTCAAATCACTGCAAACTGCATCAATTGATTTGTGACACTGTCAAGTCATATAGGGTAAGTCTGGGAAAAGGAAAAACCTCAAACCATCTCCCATCTATAACTGCCCCTTGATCTTGGCATCGTTCAGCAAATGGTCCTTAAAAATGATTAAAATAAAAAGGAGAGCCAGCCCGGTGGTGCTGAGGGTTGAGGCACTGGATGCCACACCTTGCGCTATGCTGGCGACCCGGGTTCAGGAACAAGCCCGAGTCATCGGGGGTCAGTAGGGGAGGGAGAGGATACAGCATCCAATGGACCACTCTCCTCTCCAGGAGGGTGGGGGGGGGGTCAGCGCTCAGCGCTTGGCTAGTCCCTGGTGGAGGCCTGGGGCTCTGCAAGCATGGAGCTAGTTTCAGGGGCAGGGGAGTGGCGATGTCGGCAGTGATGCCATGATGTCAGGTGCGAGCCACTCCTCCACAGAACAGGGAAAAACAACGTACGGTCTCCTAGATGATGGAGCACCACAGTGGAGACCTTGATTGCCCACGAGCCTGCCTGACTGCCCGGGGTCCGACAAAACTGAGATGTATTCGGGGTGACCCACCCCGTACCCACCTGGGGGGGGTACAGCCAAGGCTCCATGGGCCCGATCAGGAGATCAGGTAGGCCGTGTATGCGAGGATACCACATTGTGTCTCCTGAAGGAGTGGAGATCATATGTAGGGGGCAGGTGTAAAAAGAGAAATTTCAAAAAATAAAAATAAAAAGGAGAGTGAATACAAGGAGCCACTCTTTCCAACTCGTAATCCCGAGGGCTACTTCTAAAAAAAGAGACAACTGTTTTAGTACATAGGTCACTAAAGCTTAGAACAGCCTACCACAGAAAATGGTTGAAGTTGGGGAATTTATATCATTCAAAACTCAGCTCTACAAATATTTAAACTGGTCTGCTTGTACAAATTAATATACCCACACAGTTTCGGGAGACATTCTTGATGGGTGCATGCCTTCTTATGTCTAATCAAAGCCTAGTAAACCTAGTAAACCTGGCGGTGTCCTCAGTAGGTCTCTTTCGTTGAGTGATATGATAGGCCTTCTGGATTTGTCTGTTCATGTCCAAGTTCAAATGAGTGTGACTTAACAACTGTACAAAGTCCACCAAATTTTGTCCTTCTTTGCCCTCTAGAACACCCAACAAACAAATGTTGGAGGCTTGAGTGCCACTGTTCAGTTATTCTAACCACACATGAAGTATGTGGTTCTCCTGCCACAGATATGGATTTTTCAGTTGTGGAAGTGGCGTATTCTATCTCTGTTGACAGTTCATCTAGTTTCACCTCCACCACAGCCACTCTAGTGGTGAAGGTATCCATTCTCTTATCGTTTTTTTTTTGTTTTTTTTTTAACAAAAGCCTCCAGACCCTTCGCTGCCTTGAGGATCGCACTACTCAGTGGCTGGGTCATTCCAGCTGGCTGCTTTCCTTGCCTTAGGCTCAGCTCTGCTGCTTGACAAGGTTTCCCCATGGTATGAAATAAAAGGTGTTCAAATGTGCGCCACAAGAGAAAGAATAGCACCACAATAAAGAAAATAAGCTAATTTTGATTGCCATTACAAATGCTCGGTTACCGAGTGGGAATTCGAAGAAAGTGCAACCAAACTTGTTGGCTGCTTGCCACACCCCCTCATCAACAAAGTTTTACCTCCTGGTAGTCTGCTGCTTATACACAGACTGGGTGGGTCCAGACTACTGCTCGACACTGTCTGAAAGGTCTCTTGGTGGCCCTCCAGTGGCTTGTTGCCTGTGTTGCATCACATGTTGGACTCCCCCTACTTGTAGCAGTGCATGTTCCTATGTAATCCAGATCCAGTGAGCTTTGGGGGCAGGAGCTTGCAAGAACCTGCCAGTGGGACAATGAGTTTGAGACGGCCACATGCCAGTGCCATCTTGCATGCCAGCTGACTTCATTTTTTTCTGTTTAGGGAATCCTGCAAAACAAACAGTGCTGGAGGCTGCCCTTGCTTTTCAAGCCTGTGACTGGGAAGAGCAGCATGTCATATGGTCTGCCACGAAGTGAAGCCCACTTCCAGCCATCTGCGGGAGGCACTAAAGTGGTAGGGCAAGCCTAACCCTCTCTCTGGAGTCTAAATATGTGACTCTAGTGGGATCTGATACTACGATCTCATGGTTCCCAAACCCATGCTCTAACTACCAAACACACTGCCTCCATAAGTGCCAGAACCTACTGGGATGCAGCCTCCCCAAATTTTCCCATGAGCGCTCAAAGTGCCCCTTTAATGCATGAAAGGCCAGAAGGTATTATTTTGTGTGCATCCCAGTTTACAACTGAAATTGAAAGTTAGCAGCAGGCTAGCACCTAAAAGTACTCAAGACACCTCTAGTCAAACAATTAACACCTTCCCTATCAGCCACTCGCTCTTCTTCTATGAAAATAATTTTCAGAATAAGTAATCCGGTTTGTCCTCAGACCTGCTTCTTCTGTACTCTGCAAGATCATCACATAACCATTAATGACTGCATTCTGCTCAGCCACTGAGTTATTTTTCAATAGTATATAATTTGCCTGGGCCATTATCTTCAAAAGTAAGTCAGCTAACTCAAAACAACTGTAGGTTTTTTTTGTGCTATTTTTGGAGGGATGGGAAGCAGAAAGCATCTATCTCCTGACCCGAGTCCCACATACATACACTAAGCAAATTTTTCTAAGAAAACTGCATCATTTTCTTAATTCCCAATTTGATTTTGAAGGCAGAAGTCTAAAGAAATACTTAACCAATTAACATAATCTTTATGTGTTTTTAAAGCTGCCATTCCCAGCTTTAAAAATGTACAAATTAAGTTTAGTCAAGTGGATCCTCCCTGCCTACGACTATGCCAACATAGTGTACAGTGCTGCCCCTACCACCATCCTTGCGAAATTAGATGTCCTTTTCCATGCCTTTTGTAGGTTCGCTTCAAACTCCCCTCCTCTAACTCATCGCTGTGAGCTCTACCCTTCCATCTCTCTACAGTCCCTAGCCCAGAGGCATTCCTCCAACTGCCTCTCCTTCATAGCTAAGTACCGGTTTGGTTTTCTTCTTTCTTACCTCACCTCCCTTCTCTTTTTCTCTCTCCTTAAAACTCTCAGTCCAGTTCCACCTGCTCCTTTTCTCCCCCTCCAATTCGCACCTCTGTCGGAAAACTCACCTTCTCCTACAAATTTTCATCTCTCTGGAATAGCCATCCTTTCCTTATCTATTTCTCTCCCTCTTTCTTCTCTCTCAAGCATTCACTCAGACCTCCTCTTGTCACCATCTGCACCTACTTTCCCTCCTAGCTCTGCTTCTTCTTCTTCCAGAACACATCATGTTTCTCAACCCCCCAGATTATAAGCCACAGTAAACCAAATTTAGCCTACCTGTGTCTTATTTGTGTAACTGTATATAGTTCTCTGGATTGTTTAGCCTCATTGTATAACTTGTATATTTTTGTACATAGTTTTTCCTGCTTGTTTCTCACTTGCACATTGTTTCCTTTGCTGCTTTTTTCTTTATTCCCTATTTTGTGTACTTTTTAATTTGTTCTGTTCTGAATCCTGTACTCCTTTCCCTTGGGTCGCACCTGAAAATGAGTCGTGCTCATGATGCCTTTCCCAGTCATCAGCTTTTAAATACATAAATAAATGTTCATAGGGCAATATTGCCTCAGAAATCACCCATCAAAGTCACGTCAGGACTGGCAGTTGAGAAAAAGATTCAGTTTTACTCGGGATATGCCTACAGTAGCATCAGGCGTCACTTCAGTGACACTAGGGCCTCAGTCAGGCCACCTTGGGACAACCGTCCAACTAAATTTTATGATGATCTTCTGTGCTATTCTTTCATTTAAAGACAGGGCCCAAACTGGAAGGTTTTTTTTTTTTTTTTTTATTTAATATTGTATTTCAGCCAACTATGCAGGCAGTAATAAACAGAGAAACTAGGAATCTTGGTCTCCGCAATTTACAAGAAAATTCCATGCTTCTGTAGGAAGATGAAAATAATTTCATTAGGTATCTGTGAGGGCCCAATCCATTCAGCTCTATATGCACCATCATATGGGTGTGTACTGTGTAGCGCTCTCACATACCACGAAGACCCCTGCGCCCATGAGGGGGGCCTCTGCAGCTGAAACGAATCTGTGTTTTGCTCCCTTAATTAGTGGATTTCATTTTTTATAAAACCATTTGTGGGGAACCTGAAATCATATCTCAGAGATTCAATGGAGGTTTTGAACATACTCAGGAAGATCCATATCAAAGAGTCTGACCTTTTACCGATCCTGCACGTGGAATCTTTATATAGAGAATAATGAATGGGGAAGGGTTTGATATGAGAATTTAATGCACATCCGAGTTCTGGGATGCTACATAAACCCCGAGGCCGAAGCTCGAGGGGTTTATCAAAGCATCCCACAACGAGGGTGTGCATTAAACTCTCAGATGAAACACCCTCCCCATCTTTTATTTTTTAAGCAATAAGGCATGACCAGGGGTTATGTTAATGGTCTGTTAATCACCCTCTGGCGCATAATGTGGCACGAGGCATTGCCGAGTGCCACATGCCCCTAGAGGGTGATTAACTGACCATTAACATAACCCGTGGGAGTGCCTTATTGCTATTATAATTAAAAAAATGTTTTAAACAGTGTTAAACCTTGTTCAATATATGGTTAAGCTGTACAAATATGTTAATAAAAGATTAACATAAGGCTGTTAGAATGTTTACAGCCAATCAGAAGGCTTCATTTCTCAGACCCTTGTTATAATTATAATAACAGGCCAGCAATTTTTCTCCAGCAGTTTGTGAGACTGTTTGGCCTGGCCCACATACGGAATGCTGGCCAATGAGGCAGAGCATAGTTTGACTGGCATGGCTCATGAATGTCATAACAACCAGCTGGTTGTTATGGAAAATATCAACCTGGTCAGTACATGAGAGAAATTGCTGACCAGTTATTATACATCAATAACCTCCATGGTGAGGGACCCTGCTGGGTATGATTGATATGGAGATTATTTAATCTCTGTACATATGGGAACAATACAGGAAGGGGCAAAGCTGCATCAGCCTATCGCGGTATTTGTGGCGTGATCTCCTGATGGCCAGTGCCCCTAGTGGAATATGCCAGCATGTATGTATAATTTCACTACTGGGGCAATCGGGGTAATGGAGCCTCAAGCTATATTCTGACTCCATATTTAGGGCTCCCAGTAGTACTCCTTTAAGGTTTGCAGTGACACATAATTTAGAATCAATATCTTTTCTGGATATTAAAATTATTAAAAATGAGACACACGGGATCGGTACTAGAACATTTAGAAACCCTGCCGATAGAAACACAGAACTTCTATCCTGCTCATGTCAACCCTGCCACACCATCAGAAATATCCCAACAGGCCAGGTTTTAAGAACTCGCAAGAACTGCGATGCTGTGGAAGCACTTGGTAACAAGCTGAGGAGTTGGAGGGTAGAGTCTAACAAAGAGGGTGTAGGTATGACGAAATTCAAAGATCTTATGCTAAAGGAAGAAATACAGAAAGGGAGTCATTTCTTACCCAACAGAAAGAACTACCCCCAGAGGTGATAAAATGAGTTTTATCGCTACTTACAGTACAAAATCTGATGACATGTGTAACCCCTAGCTGGCGCTATCCCAGGGGCTACTACCCCTGCCTGATTTGCCACTAACAGGTTGAGGGGCCTGGATCCAATGGCGGGTGCCTCCACCCAGAGGTCAGGGTTTGCAATAGTTAAACTAACTTGGTCACAGCCCTCTGGGACACTGCAACCCCCCTTTCTTCCACTAGTGGCCCACACAATATATCAGAATTACCTTCACAGTATACACTTACCCCCAGGTCTGGTTCCGGCACTGGGACCTCCTGTGAAATGAGATACAGTGCAACAATCACAGTACAGTACTTTAACATAGACAAATACCTCAGGCAGTATAACTTTGCTGAAACAAGCAGCTCTGATTTATTTAGGGGGATATAACAAGGACAGGGGGAAATCAGGTTAATTAGCTTATCACTTTTAATAATCTACCTATGGCTCTGTGCACAGGCCTATCCCCATCAGTTACTGTCCCTGGTACCCAAGCCCTAGTGGCTAGTCCAAACCGGTGGCAGCTGGTAGGGGCCCTTTCACACAGAGAAAAGGAGAATTAAACAGTCAGCAGTACAGTAATTCCATTTGGATTTAATGTGGCAATTCAACAGGGAGTTACCCTGAATTAGTACTCACGACCTCCAAATAAGATAGGGTCCTTCAATGTCAGCAGGGCTCACTTGAGGTGCACAAACCTCTTCACACATCCATATAAAAGAAAGCACTATACCAGGCAGGCTGCATCTGTATCCCGATCGCAATTACTGCACAATACCGGAGAACACACAGCAGATTCAGTTTCTGACAGACTGAGTGTAATTTTCAGCAATTCCTCCAGTCTTCTACAGGGTGAGCCTGGTTTCTACTCTTCAGAGATCCTTTGATTCTTTTCACAGGACGGATTCAGTCCTAACAAGTTGCAGACCCGAACTCTGGGCCTTACACACGTTTTTGACTAAAACTGCACACTGAAAAAGCACAGGGCTCCTTCCTCTTCACTGCCAAAGCTCAACTGAACTCCAACTGACTAAACCGGCACTTCCTTTGAGTTCTTCCCAGTTCTTGACTGGATTGGCTGTCACTCACAATAGACTGCTGCTGTTGGTCCAAAAAGGCACTGAAGTCTAAACTACATCTCCCAGAGTCACTGCCCATACAATCCTCTTGTGGCTGGCTCAGATTATGAGTCCAAGTTCTGATTCGTCCAAGGCATCATTTTAGAGCTAGCTTACCCCACACTGATTGGTCCAGTTCAGCAGTTCAAAACTAGAATGGGGAACTAGCAGACACAGTTCTGACTGCAAAGAAAGCAGGTTAGACAAACTGTAATTTCATTATTACTCTAAATAATTTCTGGCAAACAGTTACATCTTTCAGATAGGTTCCCTTTGCACTCCTAGTGACTGCAAAAATGAAGTGAATTGGCAGCAGCTCTAAGTGGTACTCAGAGAAGCACACAGTCCCCCATACAAACTAATTATGTCTGCAAGCAGACAGCTCTTAAAGAGACAGTACCAGAGGCTCTAAAACACTCACTGATAAATGGCTTAAATGCCAAACACCATTCAGGCTTGGAGCATTCAAGCAAGCTCCTGGAAGTCTTTGGGAACCCCCATTTGCAGGGGTTACACCCTTCCTGGCCTGGGAAAACGTCCCGTAAGCCATTATAAGTTTTCAACTGCAACCATATACATTTGCATTAGGCTCGCATACGTAATCATCAGTCAATATATCATTTTCAATAAGAACACATTTCTGAAACATGTGCGATCGTCACTTTTACACAGTATTACATACACATTGTACCATAACTCAAGTTATTACCTCTTGTACATGAAACCTGAAGAGAGGGGGCCTTTCCTATCAGTTACCTTGGGGCTGGATAGGGGCAAGGGCACCATATAGAGGAGCAACACAAGTAACTTGGAGTTAGCACTGATGCTCAGTTTGGGCAATGAGCTCGGGACAATACACTCCTTTATGGACAACATTGAGAGGCAAGTCCACAGGCCTCCCAAGTGAATCATAACTGAGGTGCACCACAGGCTTTACAGCTCGACCAGTCTTTCTAGGGGAACTGTTATAGTCTCTGCACTCTGAGCCTCATTTTCAGCATTGTCCTCACTTGTCAGGGAGTCTCCATGGGGGTAGAGAGGCTAGAACTTGGGGCACTTTCAGCTCCAGGAGTTACAGTTTCTGAGTCCACAACATTTGGCTCGCATGGAGAGCTTTCGGACACTGGCAGTGGACTGTCAGGGCACTCAAAATACTCTTCTTGTTCGGGTGTATCACCAGTCTGCCCCAATCTATCATTTTCCTCCCCTGAAAGCTCAAACAGTTCAACCATGCACAATGATTCCATTTCATCTGATCTGATGCTTTGCACTTCACTTTCTGGGAGCATTGGCTCCAGGGATGAAGCTGGGGCTTAGACAGTCCAGAAGGCCCAGCTTCATCTCCAGTATTGACTAGGGATTGCCCCAAACAATTGACTCAGTTCGTAAGAAGGATAGTATTCAAAGTCACTCTCACTTTCTTCCGATATGGACTGACAGTCATGCTCAACTGGGACTTGTGGAGGGAACACTTTAACTTTGCTTCTGTAGGTGCAGACTTTCTTGATCTTTTCTTAGCAGCAGCTCTAGTCACTGGTCCAGAGGCATCTTCTAGGGCTCAGACTCAATTAAGATTTGTCCAATGGGCAGTAAATGATTTCTATGCATTGTTTTTACATCTTTTGAATTATTCTCAGGCCTTACTTTGTACACTGGCAGATCATCTAGTTTGCCCACTACAATGTGAGGGAGATGGTGCTATCTGTCAGCAATCTTGTGCTTGCCATGCAGTCCCAGATTTCTTAGCAATACCCGATCTCCTCCTGGAGTTCCTGTGTTTCACCTTTTTATCATACCTTTCTTTGTTGGCCAGATTTCTTTGGCAGCCATGGTTTGAGCCAGTTGGTACGCATGAGTTAGCTGGGCCTTTTAACTTTGCACATACTGTAAATAGTTGTCAGCTTGAACCTCATCAGGAGAGACCCCAAAACACACATCTACTGGTAGTCGAGCTTCTCTTCCAAACATCAGGCGTAGGGAGAATCCAGTGGCATCACTTTTGTGCAGTTATAAGCATGTACCAGGGTGCTAATTTGTTGGCTCCATCTAGGCTTGTCCTTTGGGTGCAGGGTGCCTAGCATATCTAGCAAAGGTTGAAGCGTTCAGGCTGTGGGTCCCCTGGGGGTGGTAAGGAGTGGTTCTGGACTTTCGACTCCCCACAGAGAAAGCATCTCTTTGATCAGACGACTCTCAAAGTCTCCCCTGATCAGAATGGATTCTTTGTGGAGCCCATAGTGAACAAAAAGTTTTCTACAAGTACTTTGGCCACAGTGGATGCTTTCTGGTCTTTGGTGGGGAAAGCTTGGGCATATCTCGTGAAATGGTCAGTGACCACCAGCACATTACTGATATTTCTTTGATCTGACTCCAAACTCAGAAAATCAATACAGACCAGCTCCATGGGTGCACTGGTGGTGATGTTAACAAGGGGCAGCCCTCTGGGGCAAAAGCTTTCTCTGTAAGCAGCGACTACAAAGTTCGAATGTGTTGCTCCACATCAGCCCCATCTTAGGCCAATAGAATCTGGATCTCACCAAGTCAAGTGTTCTGTCTATACCAAGGTGCCCCATGTGGTTGTGCAAGGACCTCAGTACTGAGTCTCGAAAGGCAGTGGGCAGCACTAGTTGTTGTTTGTCCACTTGTCCCCTCTGTCTACTGTTTCTCTGTATAACAGTTTATTGATCGGTTTCAACTTAGGACCTTCTTTGTATAACAGTGCAGTTCTCAAATCAGTGGGCGTAATTTGGACACATCTTTTCCTGCATAGAGGGCTTCTAAGCTGCTTTGATCATGGGATCGCGGATTGAGCCGCCGAATACTGTCATTGTCCAGCTGAGGCAGTGCACCAATGTCTATTGCAGAAAAGTGGCAATAAGCAGCAGGTATGCAATTCTCAGAGGCTCCCAAGCAATCCACCATGCAGTCCACCGTCCGTGGACATTTGTTCCTCCCCTGTCAAACTTCCGCAGAGTGCCCGAATGTCAGGTTCTGCCAATCGGACCCAATCATTCTGGGGAACAGGCCTCCGGAGAGAGCATCAGCATCTATGTGGTTCAGACCTGCTCGGTATTCAGAGTATCAGTATATGTAGATAATGCAGAAAGCCACCTATGGCCAGTGGCATCCAACTTAGCTGAGGTCTGCACATAGGTCAAAGGATTATTGTCAGTTTTACTAGTATTTTAGCCCCATACAAGTACTCATGGAATTGGTCAACAATAGCCCACTTCAAAGCTAGGAACTCTAACTTATGTACAGGATAGTTCTTTTCGGATGGGGTCAGGCTTCTACTGGCAAAGGCCACTGGTCTCAGGCCATTCTGTGCTCTTGGTACAACACAGCCTCTAACCCCTGCAAGCTAGCATCAGTGTGCAGGACTAGGTTTTCTTGGATCGGCATAGGCCAGCACTGGAGCATGGGTAAGTTGATATATGATCTCATGAAAAGCAGTCTCACAATCAGGAGTCCAGCGGGCCCCAAATACTTCACTCGGATGAAAATACACTCTTTCAGTCTTGAGGGCGCTGACTTTGGTATTTTTGTGGGTTGGGGATACCCTTGAGTAAGGTTAAGTAAAGGCGGATCACTCTTGAATAGTCCTTGATGAAGCGCTGATAATAACCACAGAATCCTAGGAATCTTTGCAGTTCTTTTAGATTTTGGGTGTGGCCAGGTGGTCAAGGCCTCAACTTTACTTGGGTCGGTCTCTATTCCTCGGTGGATACTATGTGTCCCATACTTTACTGATGTTTGAAAGAATTGACACTTATCAATGGACAGTTTAAGCCAAAGTCCTCCAGTCGGTCCAATACCTTAAATAATCTGCTCTCATGTTCCTCCAGTGAGCTGCAAACACAATAACATCATCTAGGTATACCAGGCACTCTAGTAAGTTCATGTCCCCCACTGCACGCCCATCAATCGTTGAAAAGTGGCTGGGGCACCTGAAATCCTTGAGGCATCCTCATGAATTCATAGAAGCCAAGCGGACAGATAAGGCCGTCTTCTCACGGTCCTCTGGGGCCATCGGGATCTGGTAGTACCCACTGGAGATCCAGCACAGAGAACCACTTGCTCCCGCTTAGGCAGTCCAAAGCATCCTGAATGCGGGGCATTGTGTACTGATCAGGATAGTCCACGGTTTAAGGTGCGATAATCCACACACATCCTTACTGTTCCATTCTTTTCCTCACTACCACAATGGGGAAGCATAAGGGCTTCTGGATTCTTGTATTACACCAGCAGCTAACATCTCTTGCAGATGCCGTCTCCACATCATCTATGTCAGCAGGTGCAGGCGCCGAGACCTCTCACGAATGGTCTTTCGCCATGCAGCCGGATATTGTGCTCAGCTCCTTGCACGCATCCTACATCCCATTCCTTTAAAGAAAACACCTGGTCTCTCTGGGCAAGCTTCTCACTGATCCTCACTTTCCATTCAGCTGGCAGCGGGAGTCGCAAATCAAACAAGTCAGGCGTTACTCTGTCATTCTTCCTTGAACTCTTGCTGCTGGGTAGCACTGCAGTGTCTGCACAATGCACATTAGCCAGGATGCAACCTCTGTTTACTCGAATGTCTCTTTCAGACACATTATGAACTTGGACCATTACCTTCTGGCATAAGCATGGGCTCTAGCGGGCAAAATACTAGGCTTGACCAGCAGTCCCTCTGGCAATTTTCCATCGCCTGGTGCATCCAACATTAATATTTTATTCTTAACATCCTTTCTGATACGGACCTCTCCCTGTAAGGTACACTGGGCATTTGGCGCCAGGATCAGAGACTCAGGATCCTTCTTCCATACAATTCCGACCGGTTCCTCTGGTTCTGTTTTCAGCATCTCTCTGTGCCTCATAGGCCTTCTTAATTAAAGCGCGAACTCTTAAAGCTCTACTAGTCTTTGACCCTGTTTTCATAACACAACTGTGCCAGCCTTCCGAACATATGAGCATTTGTTCCAATCAACAAAGGGACACCATCATACAGTCCAGTGGGGGACACACTAAGGCTAGGGTCTCTACTTGTTCGACCACTCAGCCACGGAGGTGGGGAAAGACAGCCAAATTCGGATATACCCGAATAGGGGTAGGCCTTCTCACTTAACCCCATACATGCAGTCCTTCTAATGGTTGTAAGGCAATGCCTGACAAATGCTTCTGATACCAATCCTGAACATAATTGTCACTTGGGAGCCACTGTCTAATACAGCTCTTGTAGACACTCCATTCACCTTTACAGTGGTCTCCATGGAGGAACCCACTATTCTGGACCAGTCTGGAGAGGTAGTGGGGCCTGGGCAACTGACCTTGCAAAGGGCGTGAATTAGCATTTTTGGTGCCCTCACTGGGATCATGTCGCGACCTCTTAACCACTGATTTCTTCTCCGAAGCTCTCCTGTAGCCTATATGCAACTTTGTCAGTGTCTTTTGGGGACTGGCATTCCTTTCATGTGCCCATCTTTCCCACAATTATAGCAAAACATACTTTCTGGAGTTTGAGCTGGCCGAGGCCACACTGGGAGCCAGGGTGGGGTATTACTAACTGGAAACCTGGGTGCCATCTCTGTCTGCGGCGTGATAAGCATTTGGAGACATCTCGTCAGTTTCTCCACTTCCATGGTCAAGGAATTGAGTTTGGAGCTGTTATCAGCAGGAGATACATGGTGGGTACCCCCCACCCCATAGCAGATGCAGTCGGATATAGGTCAGGGCCTGACTTGCAGGCGTGGCCTTCATAAGGGACTGTTTTGAATTCCCGGATCTCTCTCAACAGTTCAGCCCCATTGTGGCATATCTTTTCCTTGTCAGAGCACTCATTGACTGTCAACCTCTGCCCTGAACTTCACTTGATGGGTCACCCTCAGTCACTTTAGGTCGTAGCCACAGCTGTTGGTGCAGGTACCTCCGAGGTCGCCTTTTCTCAACTCCTCAATTTCTCTCATTAACTCATCATAGGAGGGTGGGATTCCAGTCGATTTGCCAGGCGTAACTGAAGCAACAGCAGTTCTGAGAAGGGGCAGACTTAAGGATTCTGTCCAGTCTGGTTCGGTCCAGTTCAATCACTGGCAAACTACCTTTCTGAGGCATTCTTGCAACAATTTTTCCAGCGAGAGATACACAGACAACAACTCCCTGGTACTGTTGTGCATTTCTTACTCTCCACCATAGGTCCTCATCAGAATCTGGGCTCCCATACACATTCTCCAAGGCCTCAAGATAGGCCTGTGCAGTCGCTTCAGGGTTACTGGCCCGTTTAGCTGACGGATGGTAGCCAGGGCAGGACCTCGGAGGCTCTCACTAACCCTCTTTCGCTTTTGCGCATGACATGCCATTCTAGCACTTGGGGCAACATAGTCTATCCAGGTCTCCCAGTCATCCTCCCTTGGGGTGGGGAGGTGCTAGAGAAAATCCTCAACCTTCGTAAGAGTCGTGACTAATGGCAGGTGCAGAAATAGGAGTCTGCATTGGTTCAGCCACCATTACGGGCACTGGAGCAGGAGAGGTGTTGGGGAGGAACACCCCAGGTGGCAAGAATAGTTTCTTCAAGTCCTCCACAGTTTTCCCTCTCCCAGCAACCATTCAGCAAATTTCTCCTCAAAAGTTTCAGATAGTGGTGGGGCTGATTCCCCAGGTCTTTACTGTCCTTAGTTATCACTCTCCAAGCAGTGAGGGCTCCTCTGGGGTAATGGTCTGTGGCACTTTGGAGCTATCTATGGGATCCTTAAACTCTACTAGGGCCAGGAAAGTGTGGGTGAGCAGATTAGCATGCCGACCCCACCACCACAGGGTTTTGTAAACCTTCCACCTTGGAAAGTGCTCCTGCACAGTGTCGTATTGATACCCAGGGGATGTCCAGGATAAGCATAGCATTTTGGGGTCGATCTCCTCCCAGTACACCACTCCACCAGCCGGTGCACAGCCACTTCTGTCAGGTACCCATTTTTCTTAACAGTGGTTCGTAAATATGGCCACTGAGGACACACAATCCCAGCGGTGAGCCTCCAAGATGTAACCCCTAGCTGGCGCTATCCCAGGGCTACTACCCTGCCTGATTTGCCACTAACAGGTTGAGGGGCCTGGATCCAATGGCTGGGTGCCTCCACCCAGAGGTCAGGGTTTGCAATAGTTAAACTAACTTGGTCACAGCCCTCTGGGACACTGCAGCCCCCTTTCTTCCCACTAGTGGCCCACACAATATATCAGAATTACCTTCACAGTATACACTTACCCCAGGTCTGGTTCCGGCACTGGGACCTCCTGTGAAATGAGATACAGTGCAACAATCACAGTACAGTACTTTAACATAGACAAATACCTCAGGCAGTATAACTTTGCTGAAACAAGCAGCTCTGATTTATTTAGGGGATATAACAAGGACAGGGGAAATCAGGTTAATTAGCTTATCACTTTAATAATTCATCTATGGCTCTGTGCACAGGCCTATCCCTATCAGTTACTGTCCCTGGGTACCCAAGCCCTAGTGGCTAGTCCAAACCGTGGCAGCTGGTAGGGCCCTTTCACACAGAGAAAAGGAGAATTAAACAGTCAGCAGTACAGTAATTCCATTTGGATTTAATGTGGAATTCAACAGGGAGCGACCCTGAATTAGTACTCACGACCTCCAAATAAGATAGGGTCCTTCAATGTCAGCAGGGCTCACTTGAGGTGCACAAACCTCTTCACACATCCATATAAAAGAAAGCACTATACCAGGCAGGCTGCATCTGTATCCCGATCGCAATTACTGCACAATACCGGAGAACACACAGCAGATTCAGTTTCTGACAGACTGAGTGTAATTTCAGCAATTCCTCCAGTCTTCTACAGGGTGAGCCTGGTTTCTACTCTTCAGAGATCCTTTGATTCTTTTCACAGGACGGATTCAGTCCTAACAAGTTGCAGACCGGAACTCTGGGCCTTACACACGTTTTGACTAAAACTGCACACTGAAAAGCACAGGGCTCCTTCTTCACTGCCAAAGCTCAACTGAACTCCAACTGACGAAACCGGCACTTCCTTTGAGTTCTTCCCAGTTCTTGACTGGATTGGCTGTCACCACAAGACTGCTGCTGTTGGTCCAAAAAGGCACTGAAGTTAAACTACATCTCCCAGAGTCACTGCCCATACAATCCTCTTGTGGCTGGCTCAGATTATGAGTCCAAGTTCTGATTCGTCCAAGGCATCATTTTAGAGCTAGCTTACCCACACTGATTGGTCCAGTTCAGCAGTTCAAAACTAGAATGGGGAACTAGCAGACACAGTTCTGACTGCAAAGAAAGCAGGTTAGACAAACTGTAATTTCATTATTACTCTAAATAATTTCTGGCAAACAGTTACATCTTTCAGATAGGTTCCCTTTGCACTCCTAGTGACTGCAAAATGAAGTGAATTGGCAGCAGCTCGAGTGGTACTCAGAGAAGCACACAGTCCTCCATACAACTAATTATGTCTGCAAGCAGACAGCTCTTAAAGAGACAGTACCAGAGGCTCTAAAAACACTCACTGATAAATGGCTTAAATGCCAAACACCATTCAGGCTTGGAGCATTCAAGCAAGCTCCTGGAAGTCTTTTGGGAACCCCCATTTGCAGGGGGGTTACACATGAAAAACAAGATAAAAAAACACTGGGGTATATTACAAACAGAAGTAAAATTGTAACAGTTCCAGAACCCCACTAACGCTGTTTAGAACAGTATGCAATATCTGTGACTATGTCACCGGAAGTATGCAGTCCATACCACCACCACCTCAGACCATGTGGCTACCACTACCTAATGGTACACACTGCTGTGGAGAGTGTAAGTATTGCAGGGTCATTACACCATCCAGCACATGTATAAAATCAGCAACAGGAGAGCTTTGTAATATTATGAGGTTTATAAACTGCTATACAACTTTCGTTATTTATTTGGCCACTTGTCAGTGCAGTGCATATCGTGTTGGCCACACTACGAAAAAACTGAAGGAGATGGTGGGTGATCACATGCAGTCAATACAATACAATAATCCTGAGTCAGCTTTAGCAGCTCAGTTTCTGAATTCTGAAACTGCTGTGGACCACAAATGGTCTTTTGTAGGAGTTGAAAGGGTGAGGAATGAATTGGGGAGGGGTGATGCAGAGGCATTATTAGTACGCTGAGAGTCTTTTTGTACTCATAAGTTAAGAGCTACCATAAAATCCAGGGCTCTGTGACAAATCTGAACAATGTCCTTTCCTGTGACAAGTGTAAATTACCTGTAGCACAATAATTAGCCCATATCCCCCGCCCCCCCCCCCTTCAAAGTAAGAATCATCTGAAAATCACTATTAGATATAACATATCACCAGTGGTGACTTTGTGTGTACAGTAGTACAAATTGATTCTTGCAATGAGGCTGTTACATATTTTTTTCTGTTTCCTGTACATCAAAGTAGTGCTGATATGGAATGAAATCTGACCGCTAACAAGCATCTTCTTCAATCAGCAGTATCAGCACACTAAAACCTTTTACTGTCTGTGACATTCTATGTTTTTTTATTCAATGATTGTCATATTTTTGCACTGATCATATATTGTTGCAGCACTTTAGCAACATAGCACTTTTGTACATTTTGCACAATTTTCATGTTTGAACTATTACCCACTGTGTTGTTAGACTGTCTCTTTAAGACGTATAACTATTTAAGGCTGCCACTGGGGAGCAATGTCAGTTCTCATGACAAAGCGCGTATTATCACCAAAAGGTTGAGAAGACAGCATAGGTGCCAGAACAGGGGGGGCCACTAGGGCCATGGCCCTACCACTTTCATTAGTGGCCCTATCACTTTTTGCAATCATGTTAATGTATTTAATAGGGGAGACGATTCCCCTTTCATCCTTGGCCCTACCACTTTTCAAACTGTTCCGGCACTAATGGAAGACAGTCAGCCATTGCATTTGTTTGTATTATGCTCTTAACTTATGACTACAAAAAGATTCTCAGCGCACTAATAATGCCTTTGCATCACTAGCTACTGACTGCGACAGACTCTCACATACCTGCACCCTTTTCGCCTCAAACAACTGGCTAAACTTCGACGGGAGGCTCAAATATCAGACCTGCCTCTCTTTGCTAAAAAAATAACAGCAGGGCTGCTCCCACCTGCTCTCTCACCCCTACTCCAGGAACCATTGTCCACCCGCCTCACTCGGCAATCGGTGAAAAGCCACTTCAGGGTACCTTGCTGCAAGACCACCTCGGATCAAAGAACTTTTAGGTACCTGGCCCCTAGCTGGCTTAACTCACTCCCAAACTCCCTCCTCACAGAAACCAAACTTGGTCAGTTCAAGTCCCAATTAAGAGACCTAATCACTCATGACTCAGTTTGTGACTGCCCTTGATCTCTAGCCCTACCCACTCCCACCCCCCAAGGACTATGGACTTAACTCTGGTCCAGCCACCCTTGGGCATGCCTATACATGACAATGGACACCTCAGTCCAGCCTAGGCCTGTAAATAACCACCAGGGCATGGCAAGCGCCACCGCCCTGCAGTGTATGTTTTGTTACCTACTACCGCCTGCACTATGTACCTGTGCTTGGCAGCACTCTGTATCTCTGTATCACCAGCTGCTTTACTGTGTTATCTGTAATTGTTTTGTAACCATTTCTGTAACTATTGTGTCAAGTTGTTGCTACTGTACCTGATGTCTCTGTTTTCAATGGTGTGGAACCTTTGTAAAGGAGTCTTTGACTCAAAGGTATGTTATCCGATATCTTCAATAAATAAATAAAACTTGATTTATAGAATAAATGCTTTCAGAGGCACTGATAGTGTCCTCAGCAGTTGTTTGTGCAGTGAGTGCATGGTTGTTTGCTTTGGGATTTTATCCTCTGCTGAGTGGCACTGGAGAGGTTGGGAAAGCAACAGAGTCTGGTCCCATCTTCTAAAGAAAGCTGTCCCCTGATTTTGGAGGCATGAATTGTCTCTAATATGAATTCCCACTGTTGCCACTAAGAGGCTTTGTGGTGTCTCATCATCCCTCGGTTTCCATTGTGCAGTAATCCAGTACATGTTTACTATCGAACCTTGGAATTTTAAATTTAGTTGTGAAGCCATCACCTTGATAACATACGCGATTAAGTCTGATCCCTCTCAACCCCCGGGGATGCCTAGATGTCTGAGGTTTGCTTGTCAAATGCCATTTTCAAGTTGCTCCAATCACAGCCTGTGGATTTTGTTCTCTTGCACTACCTCAGACGAAACTACCATTGCCTTCTCCACAGCCACCTTTGCAGTTTTAGTCTCCGTAGTGACCCCATCCAACTCTTTTTTTTTGACTTTTTGTATTTTTGCGACTTACTGCCCCTACTCTCCACTCTCTCAGACTGCCCCATACACACACCTCATCATCGGAGTCTGCCCCTAGAGCACATGGTTCCACTTCTTGAACTTTGATGCCCAGTTTGAACCCCCAGTGTGGGGTATGGCGGAAACCCCCTATTTAACCTCTCTAACAATTGTGTTGAAGTGGACCTGCACAACGGAGTCTGCCCCGATGAACTGAGGATGTGCAGTGAGGAGTCGTCGCCTAGGAGAGACGGGGGTTGTTTCCTTGTTCAACCCCAGGTGTCGGCATGCAATGAGGGCCAATGAGCGAGGAGACATGCTGCGACGTGCCTCCTGCTCTGCCCCTCTGCCGACATCTGCCCTGTCCCCATACTGCAGCCTCCCACTACTGCACCTTCCACCTGAGCACCCCCAGGTGGTGGTATTGCGGCGGGAGCTTGCAGGTGACCCCCCCGGAGAAGGATAGCAGCCATCAGGTGCTCTATCCTTCTCCTCCCTGGCCGACCCCCGGCAATCCGTGCCCGTTCCTGAACACGGGTCGCTAACATGGTACGAGGTAAGACGTCCAGTGCCTCAGACCTCAGCGTCACCGGGCCGGCACCCCATCCAACTCTGTTTCCATAACAGCAACTCTGCTGTTAAGTGTCCACTTTTTGATCGAGTTCTCTCACGAACGTTTCGTGGTCTTTAACGACCTGCAGACCCATGCTGATTGGTGGCTCAGCCTGCCCTTCTGGCAGTTTGCCTTTTCTCTGTTCTTGCATCAGAGTTAGTCTAGTTTCTCCATATTCGACTGGCACAAAAATACACTGTTGCAGGCAGAATGCTTTAAGCTACCCGATGAACTTACTAAAGTTAGGCTAGGAATGGACTAAAAGTAGAATTTTTAGACTAAAATCAAAAGCTGTAGAGGAGCTCTCTCAGGACACAAACTTCTCTGTCGGCAGCTAGACCCCCCTTCTGTCCATTGTGGATGCACTAATAAGTAGCTCTTATCTGGAAATACAAATACATAATGCAAATGCAGCTTTTATTTGTCTTGCAAAACTGCACGTCATTTCAGGAGTCTTTGGTACTGTGGGGTCAATAAAAATTAATGGTCAAGCTCACTGCCATGTCAATGCAACTGCTGGGGCCGCCTTTATGTGATGCAAAACCTGACCATTTACTTCCATTTGAATTCATGGGACCCAAGACTCCCGAAAGTACTTAACATTTGCTTTTGTTGGTAAAAGTGATACAGTATTTCTCTTGTTTTGTATTAAAACTGTGCTAGTACAGTGTTGCTGTATTTCTGTGTATAAAAAACAGTGGCTTACAAAGACTGCCTGTTTTACCCTGAGCCCTTCTGAACTACACCCCCCCCCCACACACACACACACTTTCCCCCATATTCTGGCACCTACGACTGCCTCTTAAAGAAAACCAAATATCTGCAGGGAACTAAAGATTCAGGAAATATGATTGAGACCTTTAAGCACCTAAAGGGGGTAAGCAAGACAGGTACTGAAGGGATATTTAAGCTAAGGAGGGGGAGGGACACGAGAGGTCATAGTCTTAGATTGGAGGAGGGGGAGATATAAGAGGGAAATTAAGAGGCATTTTTGTCGAGCGTGTGTGGCAAAGGAGATACCTGACAAAGGAGGTGTATCCTGTAAGACAGTGGGTAGTTTCAAAGGGATGGGACTGGGTGATGGGGGGTGAGGGGAGGAGGGGCAGCGTAAGTAAGGGTTCTAGCTGCACATCCGAGCAGACTTGATAGACTATGTGGCCTGTTTCTGCTGGCAGTTTCATATGTTCATATGAAAGGAATACTATCAATTGCTTTTTTGTAGTGTATGCTATACTAATTTTCAGGCCCCATTTTTGCAGCTCTCCATGTCCTCCTCTGCAGTCCTGATGCCCCCAACTGTGGACCACACTTTCCAACCTCCCAGCTTATCCCCTGGTGCAGAGTCAGATCGGGGCAGGCCCCCCTCACCAGAGCACCTAAGGGTAGTGAGGGGTACAGTGGGCTGTGCAGGACCTCCTGCAGCTCTCCATAATGACATTATTTAGCAGAAGCTGTTTTTTTTTTTTTTTTTTTTAATTTGTACTTTTTCTGTCCTGGTCCTGCTCTCTATCTGTTTCAAGTGACAATCCTGCCTCATCACCCCCAACTGTGGTTCTCACTTTCCAACCTCCGAGATTATCCCTTGTAGCAGAGGCAGATCAGGGCAGGCTCCCCCCCCAACTGGAGCAGCTAAGGGTAGTGAGGGGTACTGCAGACTGTGCAATGCCCTGAGTGTACCAGGCATCATGTTGCAGTGGACTGTGCAATGCCCCAAGTGTACCAGGCATCACTGTTGCAGTGGACTGTGCAATGCCCCGAGTGTGCCAGGCATCATTATTGCAGTGGACTGTGCAATGCCCAGAGTGTGCCAGGCATCATTGTTGCAGTGGATTGTGCAATGCCCCGACTGTACCAGGCATCACTGTTGCAGTGGACTGTGCAATGCCCCGAGTGTGCCAGGCATCACTGTTGCAGTGGACTGTGCAATGCCCTGAGTGTACCAGGCATCACTGTTGCAGTGGACTGTGCAATGCCCCGAGTGTACCAGGCATCACTGTTGCAGTGGACTGTGCAATGCCCCGAGTGTGCCAGGCATCATGTTGCAGTGGACTGTGCAATGCCCCGAGTGTGCCAGGCATCACTGTTGCAGTGGACTGTGCAATGCCCCGAGTGTGCCAGGCATCACTGTTGCAGTGGACTGTGCAATGCCCTGAGTGTGCCAGGCATCATTGTTGCAGTGGACTGTGCAATGCCCCGAGTGTACCAGGCATCATTGTTGCAGTGGACTGTGCAATGCCCTGAGTGTACCAGGCATCATTGTTGCAGTGGACTGTGCAATGCCCCGAGTGTACCAGGCATCACTGTTGCAGTGGACCATGCAATGCCCCGAGTGTGCCAGGTATCATTGTTGCAGTGGACCGTGCAATGCCCTGAGTGTACCAGGCATCATTGTTGCAGTGGACTGTGCAATGCCCCAAGTGTACCAGGCATCATTGTTGCAGTGGACTGTGCAATGCCCTGAGTGTACCAGGCATCATGATCCAGTGGACTGTGCAATGCCCCGAGTGTACCAGGCATCACTGTTGCAGTGGACTGTGCAATGCCCCGAGTGTACCAGGCATCATTGTTGCAGTGGACTATGCAATGCCCTGAGTGTGCCAGGCATCATTGTTGCAGTGGACTATGCAATGCCCCGAGTGTACCAGATATCATGTTGCAGTGGACTATGCAATACCCCGAGTGTACCAGGCATCATGGTGCAGCCCAGGGAACTTTATGCTCTTTTGTCACTCCCTTGCAGACATCTGCACAAACAAGATGTAATGCATGTGCAAGCAAGCAGCTGTGCTGCCACTTGCAGCTGTCAGACATCCACCCCCCCATCCAGCTCTGCCTGCACTTCCACCTGTCGTCATGCAGCTGTCAGTGCTGTGGCAGAGCATGGCTTCTACCCACCCCGGAGAAGAAGACTAGCCTCTGGAACACTCAATCCCCCTCCCACCCACTGGCCCTTTGATGATCCAGGCTCAGGGCACGACACCATAAGTGGAGTGCTGCCACTGTGCAGAGATCCAGGATCAGGGTGCGGCACCATGAGCAGAGTGCTGCCACAGTGCAGACAGGCTCAGGGCACGACACCATAAGTGGAGTGCTGCCACTGTGCAGAGATCCAGGATCAGGGTGCGGCACCATGAGCAGAGTGCTGCCACAGTGCAGACAGGCTCAGGGCACGACACCATAAGTGGAGTGCTGCCACTGTGCAGAGATCCAGGATCAGGGGTGCGGCACCACGAGCAGAGTGCCGCCACAGTGCAGACAGGCTCAGGCACGACACCATGCAAGTGAGTGCTGCCACTGTGCAGAGATCCAGGATCAGGGTGCGGCACCATGAGCAGAGTGCTGCCACTGTGCAGACAGGCTCAGGGCACGACACCATAAGTGGAGTGCTGCCACTGTGCAGAGATCCAGGATCAGGCTACGGCACCATGAGCAGAGTGCTGCCACTGTGCAGACAGGCTCAGGGCACGGCACCATGAGCAGAGTGATGCTACTGTGCAGACAGGCTCAGGGAGTGGCACCATGAGTGGAGTGCTGCTACTGTGCAGAAAGGCTCAGGGCACAGCACCATGAGTTGAGTGCTGCCACAGTGCAGACAGGCTCAGATTGTGGCACCATGAACAGAGTGCTGCCACTCTGCAGACAGGCTCAGGGAGTGGCACCATGAGTAGAGTGCTGCCACAGAGCAGACAGGCTCAGGGTGCGGCACCACGAGTGGACTGCTGCCACTGTGCAGACAAGCTCAGGACATGGCACCATGAGCGGAGTGCTGCTATTGTGCAGACAGACTTGGGGCATGGCACCATGAGTGGAGTGCTGCCACTGTGCAGAGATCCAGGCTCAGGGTGTGGCACCATGAGTGGAGTGCTGCTACTGTGCAGACAGGCTCAGGGCATGGCACCACGAGTGGAGTGCTGCCACTGTGCAGAGATCCAGGCTCAGGGTGTGGCACCATGAGCAGAATGCTGCTACTGTGCAGACAGGCTCAGGGTGTGGCACCATGAGTGGAGTGCTGCCACTGTGCAGAGATCCAGGTTCAGGGCATGGCACCATGAGCAGTGTGCTGTCACAGTGCAGACAGGCTCAGGGTGCAGCACCATGAGTGGAGTCCTGCCACTGTGCAGACAGGCTCAGGGCACGGCAACATGAGCGGAGTGCTGCCACTGTGCAGAGATCCAGGTTCAGGGAACGGCACCATGAGCAGAGTGCTGCCACAGTGCAGACAAACTCAGGGTGCGGCATCATGAGTGGAGTGCTGCCACTGTGCAGACATGCTCAGGACACAGCACCATGATTGGAGGGCTGAGACTGTGCAGAGATCCAGGCTCAGGGTGTGGTACCATGAGTGGAGTGCTGACACTGTGTAGACAGACCTGCAGCACAAGCTGATTCTTAATGTTGTATAACTTTCTGTTAAGCCTTTTGTTCTAATATTATGAGGTTGATAGAGAGGGGCAAGGAGGTGTCAGTGTCACAGGTCAGGAAGTTGGAGATGCGCAGTGAGTGTACGGTTGCCCAGCTGACCTGTAGTCTGTCGACAGACTGTTTTGCAAGTCCCCCTCCAGGGGAGGAGGAGAGGGTTGGGAACACCTATGGCTGCCTAGTAAAAGAGGCAGAGGTCCTTTTATCCCCCCACACCCACTAAGGGCCTCATCCAGAACCCCTATCTACCCCAGGTGTCTACCTCCATCCCTGACTGAGTCAGAGTAGAAATGGTCCTCCGCAAGAAGATGACATGCAATAAGTAGCATTACAAACTTGTGATAGGAATTGAAAGGAGGAAACGTAATTCTACACACAGTAATTATAACACAAAAAGCAAAACTAGGAAAATGTTTCTCATGTAATAAGTGATATATGAACTTGTAATGACATATCTTCTCACAACAAAGCAGAGTTTAAAAAAAGGAATGGCCCACCACAGTTTCAGAGATCCTTCCATAGAAGAAAAAACTTGGAGAGAACAGCGGGAAGGCTGCAGTGCGAAGCATGGGATGGGGAGGAGTGGAATAAGGTGCCCAAGAGGTTCCTCAGGCATGGGTGGTGAACTGGAATTGATGGAAGGAGGTCCTGATTAAGCTGGGGAAACAAATCAGGAGGTAACACAATACAAACAAAAATTACTTCTTGTAAAAACAATAGTCCTGCTATTAAGCAGAGTATGTTTTTAAAAATAACTCCCCAAATCTATATCATACAAATGTGGAGTACGTATGTTTTAGAGAATAGGAAACTTGTCACTTAGCAGTAGGAAAACACATATACAAGACCTGGGAGAAGCCTGAATGCGATCTTCATGATGTTAGCCATCATATATTTGTTTATTTGCTTTTGTTTACCAGGTAAGCACACTAAACAGCCATGTGCCTATTTTCAGGTGCGACCTGGAACAGCTTATGCAACCCCTCATAATGACTTTGGCTTGTAACCCAGTACAAATTCAAGAAGCCATTTATTGTGTATGGTGAGTGCTTGTTTTACATTGATTAGCAGATCTGCTGAAACACTGTTGTACCACAGTGCAAAGGTCATGGAATTAGATTATACCCTTCTGTGGTACAACAGCATTCCAGCTGATTTGGAAACTGCATGAGACATGTTGATTTAAACACAGCTGAGAGAACCGCCACGCACACATCAAAGTCTAACTTAAGACATGGCCGCAGCAGTTTTCTCCAAGCCAAATGACGAGCAACAGTACAATTTTGGCACCATACTCAATAAAAAATACCGGATAAGCAACTTCATGCTCAGTCAGTGTGTTCTGCTGCCTCGGGGTTCTCATTCCCACAGACATCTTGAGCTTCACTCTCACGGTCAGAAAGAATCAGAACCCCGCTGCGGCAGAACACACTTGCACACAGTTCCCCGGCCAGTATTCTCTATATTGTAGTCTGCAGCTGGCTTTCTGATACACAGATTTACCAAAAGCTTCTGCTTTCCTCGATGCAATTCATTTAGTTGCTGATTGAGTCTCTCTGTACAATCCACAGATAAGCTGCTTTCGAATATTGATGAGGAACTATGAGCAATGATTGCTGTTCCAATAGGGTGATTTTTATTGATCGAAAACTATCAATATAAGTCTGACTGGAGTCCCTCTGAACATTGTTTCTGCTGCAGTGAATGTAAATTAACACAGCTATTTTTCTGTTCTTCACTGTTGTCATGAAATGCTATGTTATTTGCCTTTATACTCCATTGTCTGGTCTGGCTCCAGTTCTTGTTCGTCCAAGACTTGGTTTCATTTTCTGAAGCAGCAGCAACAAGCCTACTTGTGTAATTGTGGGCATTTACATCAGTGCCTGTCTGCAGCTGCCTAAACAGCTATGAGGAAAGGGCTTTATAAGTTAGTCAGTTCAGCACAGTTTTATGCACGATTGCTTTAACTACTGACACCTAGTAATTTCTTTAGCAAATCTAAAAAAGGAACATTTATGAGCCAGTAAAAGGATTACAGCATGTAATTTCAAATCTAGCAACAAGGACTATAGCACCACGGTTTTGTTTTTGTTTTTAATTAAAACATTTTTGCACTTCCAAAACTGTTTCTCTAAGTTGATAAAGTAGCAGTTATGCCCCAGAACTGCCTGACTGCAATATAGATCAACTCCAACAATTATGTCTGGTAATACTAGCTGACAATACTACATTACTTTGACAGCCTGTAAATGAGTGCTTACACCGAGCCCTGTTTCTGACCATCACCTGAAGAAGGGCTCTGTGTAAACCCAAAAGCTTGTGAGGATGGTGTATTTTAATAACATAAGTGTTTTGACACGTTGTGGGTAGTGCTCGTACCAGAAGTGATGTCACTTGTGTGAGTGGAGGTGAGCATCGGTGGAGGCAATTATGCTGGCAGAAGCAGGTGTAAGCCAGCGGAGGGCAATGGGGGCCATGAATTAGAGTTTCTAGCAAGAATTATTTTATACTGATTCCTAAAGTTGCCTATCAATTGTACAATGGACTCCACTATGGGTACTACCACTCTGCAAACAGATGCACTACTGGACGGTAGACTAGGGGTACAATGTTCTAGTTGCCTGATGCTTAAAATAGTAACTAGAGATGATCTTGCACTGAACAGCTTTTTTTCTTCAAGCTTTTAACAGTATTTGAGTAATTTGCTGCTTTGAAATAGTACCGCTGTGTCTGTTTTGTAATGTTATTAAATTGTTTTATTATGTGATATTGTTCGAGTGCCCTGAGCTCTGGAAGGGCATCTTTTTACAAATAAAAAAATAATGAAGTTGATGAAGTGAGTGTAGTAAATATATGCAAGGAATAGCACTGACAGATCGGGAGACACTACTGCCACCAGGGAAAGATGTGTTTTCCCAACTCCTACCTCGGAACATCTAGCTAGCTAGCTATCTATCCATCTTTTTTGTGGTTTGGTGGCTAAAAACATTCATTAAATTTTGTTACGCCCTCTAGAACCAAGTCACCCAGGTACCGAATGATTTTGTCATGGGGCCTCCAAAATAATCTGCTGTAGATGGCGTCAGGAAGAAAACTCAGCATGCAGCTGGGACTGCTGCTGTGGGCGAGGTGGTGGTGGTGGTGGCAGACCTAGGCGGAGTACAGACCACACTAAATGATGAGTGAAATCATTGGAGCAGCGCATTACTACTTTGCACCAGAAGGTCATTGATTTTTAACAGTAGTCTGCTAATCTGTGAATTGTAAGCCTCCATAGCTATCTCAGAGGCTACATACACCACCTGAGAGGCCCTCAAAGCTGCTTCTGTGACAGCAGGCTTTCTGCAAGAGAACAGAATCATGAAAGTGCTCCTAGGGGCACTAGAGAATAAACTGCACTCCAGCAATGTGCACAGTTTGGGGCTCCCTAAAACTGGCAAGGGGGACAATCCAAAAAAAGTTAATCCATGGCTGACTGGCGACAGAACTGAATCTGATGCTTGCCCCGTGTAATACACTGGGCCTACAGAATTGAGCCTCGATGGAGGCTGAAAATAAATAACACCTTGCGCATCTTCCTACTGGTACCGGCAGGAATGTTTGAGAGAAATTGGGGAAATGCAAGAGCATTCTGGAATAATATTAAAGATGTTACCGGGAAGGAGTCCAAATCACCCCCTACTGCAATCACAATAAACGGGAATACTATCCTGGACCTAAAAGTCATAGCCAACACCTTTAATGATGCCTTCACCGACCTCAGCAGCATCCTCCCTCCTGACTTTTTCAATGACAGCGACCCCCCTCTTCCCACCCATCAATCATCACCAAAAAATTGTCCCCCTTTTTCAGAGCAGTAAGCAAAATACCATCAGAAATACATTTCCAAAGCCATCAAAACACTAGAGCAAGTGCTGACACACTGGACCTCAAACTTCTGTCCCTCACTCTAGATGAGGTTCTGGGGCCTCTCACCAGGATCTTTAATCTCTCCCTCTCTCTCAGCCAATTCCCTGACAAATGGAAGGCAGCAACTGTCACACCTATCCATAAAGGTGGTGATCGGACCTCCCATGTGAACTACCGGCCTATCTCTATCCTGCCACCCCTCTCTAAGGCCCTGGAATGGATAGTAGCAGACCAACTCACTGATCATCTGGACAAGTACAACATCCTTTGCCGGCAGCAACACGGATTTAGAAAAGGGCACAGCACTGCCATGGCACTTCTTGAATTTACGGGAGCCATACACAACTCCCTTGATCAGGGTCGCCTAACCGGAGCTACATTCATCAACCTGTCAAAGGCTTTTGACACTGTCCACCACCACCTCCTGCTTCATCAGCTACTGAACATTGGCCTCTCCGCGGAATCAGTGAAATGGTTCAATAGCTATCTTGACAACAGGTCCCAATGTGTAAAAATATCAGGCGTGGTCTCTGACACTAAACAGGTTCGCTCCGGTGTCCCCAAGGCTCCATCCTGGGCCCACTGCTGTTCAGACTGTTCCTCAATTCCCTCCCTGACTCCACCTCTCAGCAAGTCATACTCTATGCAGATGATGCAGTGATTCTTGCCTCTCATCATGACCCAAGCCACCTGCAACAAACCCTCCAACATGGCTTCACCTCTGTTGAAACCTGGTTCAAAGAACATAAGTTAATCCTTAACCAGAAAAAAACGAAGACTATGATTTTCACCAGCCACCAAAACAAGCACAAACACCACCAACTCTCCTTAAACACCTGCCTCGAGGACTCCCCTGGAGCAGGTTGACTCCTTCAGATACCTAGGAATCACCCTAGACCCACACCTGTCCTTTGGAACCCATATAAGCAATGTCACTAAAACCGTGAATACTAGACTGGGCTTACTCTACCGGCTTCGTTGGCACCTGACTAAAGAGGCCCTCTTTGCCGCAGTTCAAAGCTCCAGCATCTCCCAGATTGACTATGGTCTTGTCATTTATGGCACTGCCATTACCACTGCACTCAGAAGGATTACTACCACCCTAAACAAGGCCTGTCGACTCATCACTGGGGCCGAATGGCTACACACACCTGTGACCTCTACTCACAAGCTAACTGACTTCAACTTGACAATAGAATTCAGTACCAAACCTGCGTGGTTGCTAAGAAAATACAGTTGGGAACTGCCCCTCCCAGGGTCTGTTCACTCCTTCAAACGAAAACCAGCTCCAGAATTACCAGGGGATCAAAGCCACAACTTTTCCATATCCCTCGCTGCCGCACAGCCATTGGCCAGCGTTCATTCGCCTACAGGGCACCCACTTGGTTTAATGGTCTTGCCAATGATACTATCAATACCACTGGGCTAGAGGCCTTCAAATCCAGGCTCCATAACACCCTGGTCGCTTCCAGCATCTGTGACTGTCATGGATAATGTCTATGCAACTCCACTCCACTACCGCTCTTTCCTATATCTAGCCCCTTACATAATGCACTTGCCCTAGTTTGGCCTCTGCCCCACACACTCTACAGCATCTGACAATGCCACCTTCCTGGCAGCTCCACCCCACCCCCTCCTTATCCTTACCTACCCCCCACCTCTCCTCTCTTCTCATTTTTCTGACCTGCCCCTTGCCCCTCCCATTTCTTTTTACCACCCCCCCATTGTCCTCTTCCTTTCCACTTTACCCTCTCCCTGTCTGTTCGAAATTAATTTGATATCGTTTACCCTTATTTGTGTAACAACTTTATATATTGTCATGTGATACCTATGTCTTGACGTGGAACCTTTGTAAAAGAGCCCTGGGCTCAAAGGTAATTGTAATCCTAGAACTGAAATGAATAAAAAAAATAAAATTGGGTTTTGGAAGCTGCCAGGAGGACTGGACTGCTGGAAACTTCTGATGGAGGCAAACTGTCAATCTACCCCGATCTTAGTTTCAAAACCCACAACAGACAAAAGTCCTTTGACACAATCTGAACTATGTTAACACTTTGGGGGTTACACATTTAATGCAGTATCCTACAATGTTGTGCATTATACAGTATATTCCGGCAAGCAGTACCAATTTCTGAACTCCCAGGACACAGGCAAATTGGTGAGCAAGGTCAAGGAAGATTTCAGGACCCAGGATGCTCTGGACAACTTGAAACAGAATTAAAAAACTTTTGTGGCAATATTGTTCTGTTCCGTGAGTAGGGGTTGGGGTTTTGGGTGGAGAGGGAGCGTTAGAAGGAGATCACTGATGTTGTCCTGATAGAGGGCAGAATACCCTAATGTTGAGTACATATCTTTCAGTAAAATAATTATTAAGATTGTTAGCAATAAAATGTGCACATGTATCTACTAACTTACAAAATGGCGCTAACCGCATGGTGAAATCCGACACACCCTACCCCTACCTTGCTATAGTTCGCTGACCAGCAACATGTGTCTCCCACCACACTAAATAACTTTTCCGACCTATGTTTTACTTGTTGGTTTATAAAACTGCAGCTAGGACATCTACTTTGGACTTTCTCTTACTGTTTATACACACGATTTCTGAGTTAACAAAAGGACGGACTCTTTAATGCAAACATTGGATACAATTGTGAACATTATACAGGTTTTTCAGTTTGAATATTTATATAGTTAACTGCATGGACGCTGCACTGGGGGCCGGGGGGAGGGGAGACAGAGAAACTACCAGACACAAGATGTGCTTTTCTGTGCTGTTGAGTAAGTGGGCCTCAAAGCCTGTTATAGATGCCTGTATTTTAAGGGATGCTACTGAACCACTATACCTCAGTCCACCCTACTGGGGCAACAGTTAGGCTGTATTTACTATATGGGTTAAAGAACCTTAGGGTCATTTAGGATATATCCTCTACTTGAAATATAACCCTGGTCATAAGCTTTACTATTAAGACATGTATAATTGATATCAGCTGTGCTTTTGCAAGGCTCTGCTTACGAAGCCAATAAAAACATTTTACGAAAAAAAAAAACAGCACCGAAAGCAGAGCTGGATGAGACTGTGGCAAAACTAATGAAGCTGGATCAGAGCAGCCACTAGAAAACTATGTGCATGGTATGATAAGGAATGCAGAGATCACTATTCTGGATCGTAGAGACACAGCTTCAGCAGTATACAAATAATGATAAAGCTCAAGGGAGGATGAGGAGGAAGGGGACTTCCTGTTAGAAAACAATAGATGTGCACTGGTAGACTATAACAACGGACAGAATAAAAAGGGTAGAAGGGCAGAAATGCTTGAAAACGCCAATCAGGAGCAGGCAGCACCACTTGAATCGGGTAGCAGATATACTCCTTTGCAGGCCAAGTTGTGTGACCCTCCTATCCCTAATTTGCTTAATGTTAATGATAACCAACCTGACCAAGACACCCTGATAATTGATTCTTCTGTCGTTGCCAATATCATCAAACCCCCCCACACACACACACACGCAAACCTGCACCAACTGGGAATAGTAGTCCCCATAGACTAACAGGGTCCCTGCAGAAGAAAGAATGAAGAGTGGTTATAAGTGACTCCAAAATAAAATTCACTGATAGAATTATAAGCAGAGAGAATGAGGATAAACTAAGGTTTAGTGTTTCCCAGGTGCAACAGTGAGTGATGTCACCAACACCCTTGATGGAATATTAAGGAACTGTGGCGATAAGCCAGACATTCTGGTCCATATAGGAACCAATAAGATAGGGGGGAAAAAAGAGCAAAATTGAAATTCAAAACAATTGTAGGGCTCTGGGGCAAAATCAATGTCACCGGGCTACAGATGGTAATTTCGGGAACATTGCCAGTCCCCCTGGGGTGTCTGGAAAAAGGCAGCAATGCACCAGGAGTACGAATAACTGGAACAGGAACTGGGCCACAACTGAAAACTTTTTCTTTTCATGTAACTGGGATTCATTTGGGGGGGGGGGGGATGAACTTTACTGGAATAATGACTTGCACCCGAGCAGACTGGGCATGGTACTATTGGCAAGGGGAATCAAAAACATTATAAACAGAAACTTAAACTAGCAACCTGGGGTGTGGGGGATGATGTTATCGCAGGACGTTTTATAGGGTGAGTGGTGCTAAAGAATGAAAGGAGTAATAATGCTTAGACCAGTAGGAGAGATTTGTCAATTCTTTTTCTGAAGAAAGGGGGGTTACTAGTGGGGTACCGCAGGGTTCAGTACTGGGTCCAGTCCTTTTTGATGTCTTTATAAGTGACATTGCAGAGGGACTGGAAGGAAAAGTATGTCTCTTTGCAGATGACACAAAGATCTGCAACAGGGTTGATACACAAGGGGGCATGGAAAGGATAAGAAGGGACTTGGCAAGGTTGGAGGAATGGTCAGAAGTATGTCAGCTTAGATTCAATGCAAAGAAGTGCAAAATAATGCACATGGGAAACAAAAACCCAGGGAAGAGTATACACAAGGGGGGGGAGGTAGTAACAACAACAAAATGGAAAGGGACCTGGGGTAATCATATCAGATGACCTTAAGGTTGGCAAGCAATGTGAGAAGGCAGTAGGGAGGGCTGGGGGGATACTGGGATGTATAGGGAGAGGCATCACCAGCAGAAAACAGGAAGTTGTTATCCCTCTGTACAGACAGTTGGTGAGACCCCATCTGGAGTACTGTGTCCAGTTCTGGAGACCCCGTCTCCGCAAGGACATAGACAGGATAGAGGCAGTCCAGAGGAGGGCAATTAAAATGGTGCAGGGTCTGCGAGAGAAGCCATACAAGGAGAGGCTAAATGAACTTAATATGTATACCCTTGAGGAAAGAAGGGAAGAGGGGGGACATAATAGAAACTTTTAAGTACCTCAATGGAATCAACAGAGTTCAAGAGGGTAGCATCTTTCAGAAAAAGAGATGTGCAAGAACAAGGGGACACAATTTGAAGATAGAGGGGGGGACGGCTCAGGGGCAATGTGAGGAAGTATTTTTTCACAGAGAGGGTGGTGGACTCATGGAACCGCCTTCCTGAGGAGGTTGTGGGGTAACAGTGGGAGAATTCAAGAATGCATGGGACAGACATAAGGCAATTCTTGAGGGGGTAGGAAGAAATAGGCTGTTGGTTAACTAGAATCTGCAGCTTATCCAGTAGGTAGGGAAATGGGCAGACTAGGTGGGCTAAGCTTTCCTTATCTGCTGTCAAAGTCTATGTTTCTATGTTTCTGTGTTTCTTTTTCTAAATGCTAGGAGTTTCATTCACACAATGGGTGAGCTGAAATTAGCTTGGCATCTCAGGAGCAAGATTTGGTAGCAATTAGAGACGTGGTGGGACATTAATGACAACTGGGATAGGGAGATTCCAGGATACTGTGTTCTTGGCAGAGAAAGACAAGATTAAAAGGGTGGGGGTATAGCATTCTATGCCAAGGAGAGCCTGCAATGTACAGATATCACAGACCAATCTAATGGTGGTATGGAATCTTTCTGGGTTAGGATCTGTAATGTTAAACCTAACCCAATTATAATAAGAGTTTGTTGCCTACCTCCCACACTGGGGCTAAAGTATTTGTGCTTTGGCCGCTGAACCAAGGGTGTAGCTACTGATACTCCAAGTAAGCCATGGCATACAAAGTTTAGTAGCAGGGAGGTGGCAAACAACCTGGCCAGCATTGCTCTGCCCTCTCTAGTCCATTACTTTTACATTCCTTTGTTTGGCTTTGCTGGATTTTTCTTTTCTCTTTCAGTTTTGTTTTTATGGGGGGGGGGTGGAAGAGTGGACCATGGACATTGAAGCTGAAGGTCTCAATTAAGTCCCTATGGTCCGCCTGCATAGTGATTAGCTATGGCATCTGGTAGGGGTTGTGTCAAGTCTGGGGCGGTGAGTTTAAATGCCCCAGCAAAGTTTGAAGCCATACTGTTAGTTCAATTGTACTGTGAGTGAGAGAAACAATAAAAGAACGAGGAGCAGCGGACGGAAGAACAGACTCAGGGCCAGCTAAAAGAATGAAGCCTTCATGTGGAGTGGCAAGTGAAATATATCTGCCTACCTGCAGAGGAGAGAAGACATTTCTGCTGTGGTCTTGAACTCATGGTGCAGTCAGTGGCATTTGCCAGTGGGCAGCGAGCACCACACTAGCAGTGCAGACAGACAGCAGGTCTAGTGCGGGAATCATTTGATTGGCGCCAGGAACCTTAGACTCGAGTCATGGGGGGGGGGGGGCAGGCATGAACAACGGTGGGGAAGGGAATAGCAGTGTGGCAGGTTGGGTTACAAATCTGAAATGCCCCTGCGCTGAACTAGGATATTATTTGCCCTGGATGACTGTATTATCGCTGGTGATTTTTATTTACTGCTTGTTGACTGGGACGCTTAGCAATAACAGTCAAAGATAGCAAGGGCCTTCCTTGATTAAACTGCCGACTATGGTTTAAAATAATACATTAGGAAACTTAAAAGAGAGGGTGACATCCTGGATCTGGTTCTTACTAACTTTAAGGACCAAAGTGCATACACTGTATTAGAACCCCAAAGCACAAGTGATCATAATATCACTGAATTTGTTTGCAAGCATTAGTATGAGAACGGAATGGGGACGTCTAATTGCTATGATTATAAGGCAGATATTGAAGCACTCTGTAGAGATATTACAGAGCCGGACTGGCATTTAGACTTTAAGGATTCTAGTGTAGGATGTAAATAAACTTCTAACACTACAGGATGTACTGTACATGTACCCAAAAATTAATTATTTAATAAAAGGGGGAAGCTACCATCCTTGGTGCAATAGATGAACAGCTAGGATAATAGCCTTTAAAAAATCAACTTATAAAGCAATGAAGGGGTCAAACTCAACTGAGGCAATAATGACATACAGAAAAACTAGTAAAAACAAGAAAATATTGCACAGTGACTAAGCTTATGTTGGTAAAAACTAGTTCAGGATAAAAAGGGACCCCAAAGCCTTCTATAATTATGTGAATAGTAATAAAAGGTATTCAAGCAAAAATTGTCCTATCTTTTATAGAGGGTAAAGTTAGATCTAATTGCTTTGCCTCAGTTTTTACAAAAAGTTACAAGTCAGATGTAGTTGTTTTAAGTGACAATATCACAAAATCAGCTAGATCAGATGATATAACACACCTAGACTACTGAGGGAAACCACAGGGGAAGTTTCAGAGGCACTAGCATGCATTTGTAAACAATCATTAACTCGAGGGAGGTGTAGGAGGGTTGGATGACTGCAGAAGTGATATCCCTTTTTAAAAAGGAGCGTAAAACCAATCCAACAATCTACAGACAAAAATGGGCTACAGAGTAGGATATGTACTATAACATGGACAGATCGGGGGTGCATCATTTTGGAACTAAAAATAAAAGATTTAAGTATACTCTTAATGGAACTCACCTTAAAGAATCAGTGATATAAAGGATTTGGGCCTTATAGTGTCTAATGATTAAAAAAAAAAAGTGAACAGTATAGTGGGGTATTTAAGAAAGCAAATGGGCTTCTTACTTTTTAATATAATCAGGTGGCATTCTGCAAAAAAGTCTCAAGAGGTATTACTTCCATTGTATTGGACATATGAGGACATTAGAGGAGTCAGTATAGCGCAGTGGTTTAAGGCTCTCAGCTGCAAATCTGGAGACCTGCGTTTGAATCCCACAGCCCACACTTGCATACTGTGTGACCCTGAGCAAGTCACTTAACTTCCTTGTGCTCCCAGATCACACCTGTAAACAAGCTTTCGGCTCAGTGCATCTCTCCTGGTAAAAAAATAAATAAATATGTGAGTGACTACTGTTCCCAATTTTGGTGGGGGATATGAACAAACTGGAATGTATACAGAAAAGGATAAATTAAATGATGCAAGGCTTTGAAAATATGGGCTATAGCAACAGACAAATGAATGCGTGTTTAGTCCATGCAGGATGATTAGGGGAGACTTTTTACTAATGTTTAATATGTTTAACAGTACAGAACTGTTTTGGGACTGTTTTTTTTTTTGTGCAGTAAAGTCTACATCAGGGGAACTACGGGTCACACTATACAACTTCATGTAAACCACTTCAAAACATCAAAGAGGAAGAAATGCTTCCCACAACAGGTGGTGGACATTTGGAATGCACTGCTGCAGGAAGTGCTTATAAGTGGCATTAGCACGACGTTCAAGGCAAGACTGGACAGATTTATGGACTAACAAAAATCATTGGATTACTCTCAATGCTAGTAGAGTGTCGGCATTTTATGGACTTCTGTCTTCTGCTGTCACTAATATACCTGTATGAAACCAAGCATGAAACGAATATCCACATCCTGACCAGCGGTTTTGGACTGCACAATTAGATACTGTGGCTAACAACAGTCGTGTACAGTAGCTATCCCTTTGATTTCCCATCTCTCACTTCCTGTACAGAATTTATGAGATCACAACTGACAGCACAGGAAGGGATTCTGATGTGATAAATTGCAAGGTCACTAGATGAAGAGATGAAAGGCCCAGAATCTGCCAGAAATTAATTGGTGTAGTGCTTGTAACAGGATATGGGAACCACAAAACTGCATCACGGCCCTACATGGTTAGACCGGTTCTATTCATGCATATATTCATGCAGCAGTTTTTTTTCCTATTATCTTTTTATGCGCCTGGCAGACGGCTCCGTTCCCCCCTCGGTAAAACTCGATCTCCGGCTCTCAGTTCCCTGCCTGACTTCCTCTACATCCCCCATGGGCCCCTCTCATGACAAAGCTGAGGTGAAGGGGTGCCAGCTTTCTCCAACCCCCGGAGCAAAATCCAGACAGACAGGGAAGCCGAGACAGGCACAGGTGAGCCATCATGGAGCCTGCCAGCTCCATTTTCCTCCAGTTTTTCCCCACCCCCCCGACCAACGGCGCATGTCAGCAATGTGCCTTCCAACTAGCATCTTCCCTGGCCACTGCCAGAGGGAGATCGATGAGCAGGATGGCAAACCCTCCCTCCCTGAGAGAGGAGAGCAGTACTCCAGACGCTCAATCCTCTCTCTCCCCTGCTGACTCCTGGCGGCCTGGGCTTGTTCCCGAACCCAGGTCGCTGGCATGGTGCAAAGTGTGGTGTCCAGGGCCTCAACCCTCAGTGCCACCGGGCTGGCTGATATTCATGCTGAGTTTTAAGGAGGAAAGATGACCACTGGTCCCTTGAGTTCCTGCATCCAAACAGCTTTCTTCAAAGTGCTTGCGGAGATCAAGTGTGATGGTTGTTAAAGTATCAGATGATACTGCCTACCTAGAAGTCTAGTTCAAGTGTCCACCACTTGTTCTGTGAGAGGTTGTTCCTGGAGATTCACTGCATCTTCTTCCCTTTTGTGACATCTTTCGTCCCTTTGTCCTCTCATCCTTGTACATCCTGGGCAGCCGCATTTGGTCTGACCGTTTTAGGTATCTGAAAACTTATGATGTCCCATCTGACTTTTCTTTTTCCATGAAAAACACACATACACACACATATTCCTGTTCAGACAGTGGTGTATGTTACAGCAAAGTATTTTGGGCCTATATCGTTTCATTCTATTTTACAGTGCCCTTTTTCTCCTATCTTGTAAGATGCTCCTTCTCCATTTTTAGGCTGCATTTGCATGTTTTTATGTTTTAAATAATTAGAAGGCATGATCCCCTTTTAATATGTTTATCCCCAGGTTTTCATCATTATTCTCCGCTATTTGTTTAATATCACTTTTCTTGTGACCAGGGTGATCTAGAAAGCAACAGCTGGCCCCTGAGCTAAACAGACGACGAGTTCTCAAAAACACTGGAGAATAATAATGAAAACATGGGAACAATCATATTAAAAGAAGCACTAGTTTTATTATTTCAAATGTTATATGTTCGCTTGCTCATATTTACTGTGTGGTTGTTGGGCATAGACAGCACAGCAGTTAAAATTAACAAATTAATAACATGAGTTGTACTGTAATAGAGAAATTGCCATGAGTGGGAAATGAAGAGGTTCACACATGACGTTGTTTTCTTAGAGTGTAACCATGAATTGTTAAGATAGTATTTTTATCACCCCAGCATACGAACACGACAGGACAAGTGTCGTTTATCAAATGTCACCGGAAAAGTGACTCTGTGGAACAACAGCAAAAACAGGTTCTGGAGGGGGATTAGATAATGACACCTGCAATGTTCATGAGATGTGGTAGAAAATTACTATGTTGAAAATGTGGGTTCAGAAAGTAAAACAGGAAGTGATGTTCACTGTCGCAGCGTGAGTGAGATCAACTATTCTTTTTTCCATATAGTTTTTTATCCTGATTTTTGGGAGCTGGCAGGCAGGGCTCCGGCCTGGTCTGTGTCCTAATCTCCAGAAACACAGCCGGAGCCACCATGAAGCCTGCCAGTTCCATTTTCTCCCTGTTTGCTGCACTCCCGCAACACCCTCCTGTCGTACCACCACCACCCCGTCCGACACTGCCACCGGACCTCCACCCAGTGGTAATCATATGGCAGGGGCCACAACCTCCTTCCATGGGAGGGGAGAGCTGCCTCACGTCTGCTCAATCCTGCTCCCACCCACCCCGGCCAACCCCCAATGACACAGCCACGTTCCCGAACCCAGGTCGCCAGCGTGGTGTGAGGTGTGGCATCCAGCACCTCAACCCTCAATGCCACCGGTCTGACTAGAGATCAGCTATTCCTAACAGACTGCTTGCGCTGACCAATCTTCTTCCCAGCAAAATCCGGCGTCCTGATCACCATAATGCTTTGTGGAAGAGTTCACATACAATATCAATATGATATAAAACAGATCTGGTGTGGTATTTATTTAGTAGACGTAGATTAGAACACTTTTTGTCAGTTTCTTTACACCAAGATCTGATCTTCATGAGACACTGAGCTCTCAAGAGCAGGGGTCTTAACAGTTGCAGTCACGCTGCAAACAAGAAGCAGCACTAACAGTCTAAGACACAGAAACATAGACTTTGTGGATCATCTACTCTGCCCTATTTATCCCTGCCCATGACTACATCTTGGACCCTATTTGGTTGCCTGTGTCCCCCCCTTTCCTCTATTTATTATGCCTGTGTGCCTATCCCATGCATGCTTGACGCTCCCCACTATCTTCAACCTCACCACCTCTTTTTGCAGGATGTTCCAGGCACCCACCACCCTTTATGTGAAGAAATATTTCCTTACATCCCTTGTATACAACTCTTCCTTAAGTTTCATTGCATGCCCCCATGTTCTGGTGCTCTTTCTCCTCTATCCTGCTCACCCCATGAGGTGCTTACGGGTTTCAATCATGTCTCCTCTTGCTCTCCTCTCCTCCAGGGAGTACATGTTGAGCTCTCACAAATGGTTTCTCATGTAATTCCCACACCATTTTGGTAGCCCTTCTCTGGACCACTTCCACCCCGTTGACGTCCTCCAGAACCGGACATAGTACTCTAGGTGGGGTCTCACTTGTGAGCAATACAGTGGCAAGACCCTTCCCTTCTCCTGCTAGAAATCCCCCTCCCTAGGCACCCCAGCATCCCACTAGTCTTGTCTGCTCCCTTGTTGCACTGCCCTGCCACCTTGCGATCATCAGATATTTATGTTATGTTGTTATGTTATGTTATGTTATGTTGTGTATTTATAATTTTAATAAATGGGGAAAGGCGCACTGAGCCAAGGCTCGTTTCCAGGTGAAACCCAGTGGGAGAGGGAGTGGGAGTAAGGCACACAGGCATTACAAACATCAGAAGTGCAATAAAAGCAAGGTACAAGTGTAGAACAATATAAAAACAGTGAATTTACAAAGATTGCAAATAAGCTAAGAAGTTCACACTATACATGGTTAGGCTGTACAAAAGCTTTTAAGTGTGCATGGCTGAGTTTGGCCCTCAAGAGAGAGCAGGCTGAGGGCCAGGAGTTCAGGGGACACCAGAAAAAAGGAGGCTTAGGCTGGGGGGATAGTAGAAACTGTTGGGAAAAGGGAACAGAGGATTCAGGAAGAGGGGTAACAGGTACGTGGAGGGGGAGGAGAGAGCCTTAGTAGGTATTTCAGTGTTTGGAGGGAGGAGGATAGATGAAGGGGAGAGGGGAGCAAGTTCTAAAGGGTGTGGAGCCGGCAGGAGAAAGCAGCTTGACAGGTACGTGAGCGAGGGTGAAGAATAAGAAGGCGTGATGTCCCTTGAGCATAGACAGTAAGAGGTGGGAGCCAGAGTGAGGAATAAGAAGGCACGATGTCCCTTGAGCATAGAGAGTAAGACGCGGGGGCTAGGATGAGGAATAAGAAGGTGCAGATGTCCCTTGAGCATAGAGAGTAAGAGGTGGGGGCGAGGGTGAGGAATAAGAAGGTGCAATATCCCTTGAGCATAGAGAGTAAGAGGTGGGGCACAGGGTGAGGAATAAGAGGTGCGATGTCCCTTGAGCATAGAGAGTAAGAGGTGGGGGGGGCTGATAGAAGAGGTGGGGGGTGGAGAGAAGACAACATAGGTAGGAGGAGATATGATAACCCCATTGTCCCTCTCTTGTTCAGTAACTGTAAGTACCTCCTCCCCCCTCTATCATATACACAGCCCCTAAGGTTTCCCCACCTCAGGATCATGACTGCACTTTTTGGCACTAAAACCCAGCTGCCACACCTTAGACCACTCCTCTAGAGTACCCAGATTCCTTTGTAAGACTTTGAGATCAATGGTACCAACTGCAACAATCCTCACACCATATCAGATGCCTTCAATACCCTTTTCTCTGACCTCTCTGCCTTCTCCTCAGTCCTCCACAGCTCAGCTGAGCACCTCCACCAGAGTGGATGCACAAGGTGGGGTGGAAAGGATGAGAAGGGACTTGGCAAGGTTAGAGGAATGGTCAAATGTATGGCAGCTTAGATTCAATGCTAAGAAGTGCAAGGTAATGCACCTGGGAAACAAAAACCCAGGGGAAGAGTATACAATGGGGGGTGAGATACTAACAACAACAAAAATGGTAAGGGACCTGGGGGTAGTCATATCAGATGACCTAATGGTGGGCAAACAATGTGAGAAGGCAGCAAGGAGGTCTGGGGGATACTGGGATGCATAGGAGAGGCATCACCAGCAGAAAACAGGAAGTTATTATCCCTCTGTACAGACAGTTGGTGAGACCCATCTGGAGTACTGCGTGCAGTTCTGGAGACCCAATCTCCGCAGGATATAGACAGGATGGAGGCTGTCAGGAGGCAACTAAAATGGTGCAGGGCCTGCACGGAAGACATATGAAGAGAGACTTAAGGAGCTGAATATGTATAGCCTCGAGGAAAGAGAGAGAGGGGGACATGATAGAAACTTTCAAGTATCTCAAGGGAATCAACAAAGTCCAAGAGGGTAGCATCATTCAAAAAAGAGGTGTATTACGAGAACAAGGGCACAATTTAAGAAGATAGAAGAGGCGGCTCAGAGTAATTTAAAGATATTTTTTTTTCACAGAGAGGTTGTGGATGCATGGAATGGCTTCCGGAGGGTTGTGGAGTCAAAAACAGTGGTGGAATTCAAGCATGCATGGGACAGTCATAAGGCAATTCTAGGGGGTGGGGGTAGGAAGAAGTAGGCTGCTGGTTAACTAGGATCTGCAGCTTATCCAATAGGTAGGGAAATGGGCAGACTGGGTGGGCCAAGCGGTCCTTATCTGCCGTCAAAATCTATGTTTCTATGTTTCTCCCTCCCCCTTCTACTCCCTCAGGGTCCCACTCCCCACCCCCGTTCCTCCTCAAGCCTGTCAACACCTATGATGTCTACAAACTCCTTGAACATATTCCTGTTTCCAAATCCGTCAGCCCCGACAGCATTGAACCCAAGCTGCTAAAACTAGCTGCCTGGGAGCTGGCACCCCTGGTGACCAGAATCATTAATGTATCACTCTCCTCCAATATCATACCATCCTCCTGGAAACTGGCTAACATTATCCCAATATACGAAAAAGGGAATAGCAAACTTATTTCCAACTATAGGCCTATCGCCATACTCCCAGTCCTGAGTAAGAGCCTAGAAAAATACAGTTGCTGTCCAATTAAATTCATATCTTGATAAATACAACCTCCTCTGTCCAGCCCAGTACGGTTTCTGAAAAGGCCACTGTACCACCACTGCACTTTTCACATTAACCAACAACATATTTACCTCGTTAGATAGAGGTGGATACACCAGGGCAGTATTTATAGGCCTCACAAAGGCCTTCGATACTGTCAACCACCCCATCCTTCTCAGCAAGCTTAGCACCCTCAGGATATCCGATAATGCCCTACCCTGGTTCTCTAGCTACTTCTTCAACAGGCACCAATGAATCCAGATAGGCTCCTCCTTTTCCAATTATCTCCCTTCTCTTCTAGGTGTCCCACAAAGATCCATACTTGGAACCTTGCTATTCTCACTATATGTCAACTCAATCCACCACTGCTTTACACACTGCACCCCTCTCATATGCCGACGACTTGGTGTTCTTCAGCAGTGCCCCTGCAGTAGTTGACGTTAACAAAACCCTAACCTCAGACCTCAGCACCATCAAGCCTGGCTCAGAAACAACAAACTCCTTATGAACTATACTAAGTCCCAGGCAATGCTTTTTGGTACCCTCTATCGACTTAAGGAGAATTGTACCCAGATAGTAGTGCAACGTGATGACAGCCCATCCTCTGGAAACTGTAACGTCCTTTAAGAAGCTAGGAGTCACACTTGATCCCTCTCTGGACTTCTCCCTCCACATAACGACCATCTGCAAGGCAGTTAATTCCAGCCTTGGGTTAGCAAACAACCTCCCCTCGTCTGCTCGCAAAACCATAGCAAGTAGTCTACTCCTTCCCAAGCTCACCTATGGCCTACCTGTATTTTCATGTGCCTCGAGTACCCTGATGTGCAAATGGGAAGTGGGTTATTATAATAATATATGTCATTTTTCCCTGGCGTGCAACCACCTCACCCACCACTGTACACTTTACAACAAACTCAACTGGCTGGCCCCCTCTGCCTTGATGGACCTCTCCTTGGGGAAAATCATCTGCAGAACTCTCCTAAATCAGCTATCTCACTGGCTAGCGTCCCTCCTCATACCATGTAACAGCCTCCACTCCCTCGGATCCTCTGACAGTTACCAGATGATGGTCACAAGGTCAAGGTCCAAATATGGCACTATGGCATTTGTTAGCACTGTCCCCAAACTCAGGAATGGCATTCCCCTATAGGTGTGACAGTGCAATCCTCCCATCCCCTTTAGAAATCAACTCCGCACCTTCCTGATCCAGCACTTACAATGCACTTGCTAGGTCTAACCTTGTTCCCTCACCATATGACCCCTGCCTAATCATGTTTCTAGCGAATCACTTCACTCTCACCTGAACGGGATGCTTGCCCATGTATTCTCCCTGGTCCTGGCTGATGCAGGCAGGGACTACGGGCAGACTGGGTGGGCCTAGCAGTCTTTATCTGCCGTCAACTGCTGTATTACTATGGTCTTAGATGGGCATATTTTACTGTGCTGAATATGTTGCTAGTATGTTTTGCTGCATTGTATGCAACCAGCACCACTCATTTTTCTGTTTTTATTTCTGTGTTATTGCACTATATGTAACCAGCACCATTCGCTATACTGTATTAATTTCCTGTAGCATTTGTTACCCTGCACCCTGTATAACCTGTGTCTGTTGAGAAATGATTTCATCTTGCAGTATGCTCACCTGTGTCCTAAGTAACCTGATTTGTCCTGCCTAGCTTTGTAATGTACCAAACTAAGCACCATGTCAATGTTTGCCTTTGTTCTCATTGTTAAGAGTGTAACCCTACCTTGTAACCTCCCAGATCATGCCAGAAGAAAAAATTACTCACCTTAGTAATTGCTTTTCTTCTCATGGAGTCTTGCTATATTAGGACTTATGCAGTATGCCCATGGCTTTGAACTGCCCCGGAGATGAAATAGTTAACTCCAGAGTAATCTGGAGTTCCACAGCGCGAGGGCACTATTCAAAGCTCTATCTGGGTTGTTTGAACCCAAACTGTCAGGTTCTTACGAGGCTAAACTAATATAGCAAGTCTGTGTGAAAAGCCCTACACTAACCATTGGCTATCTACTAACAGTAGAACCACAAAACACAACAACAAACAATAATGAAAACAATATTACCTATTATTGTTAGGATAACCCTTGACCATCACTACTAGGCCCCTCTGCCCAAAGACTCAAGTCCAGAGAGGGGCCCAGCTACTACTTAACAAAAAACAGAAATTATCTAGTTCTAACCCAAGAGAAGAAAAGGGGGGACTAGAAGCTAAAAGGCATGACACAGTGCTTGCACCAAATGTCAACCCCATACCCAAGTAGGGATTCTGAGAGGGTAGGAGGAGGGTTGTCCTAATATAGCAAGACTCCATGAGAAGAAAAGCAATTACTAAGGTGAGTAATTTTTTCTTCAAACACCATGAAGTCTTGCTTATATTAGAGACTTATGCAGATTATAGCGACACCTCCATGGAGGAGGTGCAGAACCTACTTAGGGAATAGGCTCTGAAGCACAGCTGTGCCAGTGACATCTCTCCTGGACTGGACGTCCAGAGAATAATGCTTAGTGAAAGTGTGGACTGTCTTCCAGGTGGCAGCTTGACAGATTTCCAAAATGGAATATCTCTAGCAGCCGCTAGAGATGCAGCTGTACCCTGTTGGAATGAGCCCTCAGGCCTGAGGGAGGCTCCTTACCCAGTTTTTGGTAGCAGAACTGGATACAAGAGACAATCCACCTAGCGATTGTCCTCCTAGTAGCAGGTCTCCCCTTACCCACATCTCCATAGGTAAGGAAGAGCTGGAGGGATTCGAACCTGTGACCCTTGGTCACGCTCCAAATAGTAGCTAAGAGCTCTTTTAACGTCCAAACTGTGCAGCCTTCTCTCACCAGAAGAAGAGTGCTCAGTAAAAATACTGGAAGAGAGATGGATTGGTTAAGATGAAAATCTGAAACCACTTTAGGTAAAACTTTCTGTTAGTCCTGAGGACCACTTTATCTCTGTGGAAAGAAATGAAATCCTTTTCCACTGACAAGGCCTGTAATTCACTTATACGCCTAGCAGAAGTGATAGCCACTAGAAAACAGTTTCAAGTTAAAAACTTGAGGTCTGCGAAACCAGAGGCTCAAGGGGTTGCATTAGCTGGGCAATGCAAACATTCAGGTCCCATGCAGGAGTAGGTTCCCGAAAAGGAGGTTAGTGAAGTAGCCCTTTGGAAAACTTGGAAAACACAGGGTGAGAGGAAGGAAACTGGTTTCTGCAGAAATAAAAACAGAAACAGCTGCCAAATGAACCTTCAAGGTAGCTGGTTTGAGGCCTGAGGAATTTAAGTGGACCAAATAGTCCAACAAAATAGGCAGGTCAGCAGATTCTGGGGTGATCTGCCTCTCAGAACACCAAAATGAGAATCTCTTCCATTTAGAATTATAAGTGGCTCTAGTGGAAGGCTTCCTAGAAGCCTTCAAGATATCCAGGACACCTTGAAAAGGTGTAAATCAGCAAATTCTAACTCCTCAAGAACCAGGCCTTGAGGTGGAGGGAATTGAGGTCCGGATACCACACTCTCCCCTGTGCACAGGTCAGTAGGTCGTGGGTCCTGAGCAAGGTCAGGGGAGGGCGGAATGAGAGGGACAGAAGAAGAGGGTACCAAGGCTGCCTGGCCCAGTCTGGAGCAATCAGAATCACTCTGCAAGGCTGAGTTCTGATTTTCACCAGTACCCTGAAGAGGAGGGAGCGGAGGGAAAGCATAGAGGACTTTCCTCCCAATTCAGTTGAAAGGCATCCAGAGGACTGAACCCAGAACTGGGGGCCTGCAGCAAAACAGGGAAGTTGGTGGTTGTCTGGGGCTGCGAAGAGATCTATCTGAGGGTGCCCCAACTGTGCAACCGACCCAAGCTTGAGGTTCAGAGCCCGTCAGTGATGGCCCTGAGAAATCCTGCTGAGGAAGCCAGCTAGACATTGTCCTTCCTGGGAGGTGAACCGCTAAGAGAGAGGTGTTCAGGAAGTAGGCCAGAGACCACAACTTCATTGCTTCGGTGCACAAGGCTGAAGAGCGAGTGCCCCCTTGCTTGTTGATGTACCACATTGTTGTGGTATTGTCTGTCCTGACTTGAACAACCTTGTTCTGGACAGTTTCCAAAAACCTGGAGAGCTAGGGAAGAGCTCTGAGCTCCAGTAGATTGGATGTGAAGCAGAGATTCCTGGGGGACCAAACTCCTGAGTTGAAAGGTTGCCCAGGTGAGCCCCCAACCCAGCAAGGACGCGTCTGTGGTGAGGGGTGAGGGCATGAAGAACAGGTAGGAATGGGACCCCTGTGGACAGGTTGCTTTGATCCAGCCACCATTGAAGAGCTAGGATCAAGGTCTTGGTCACTGGGACCAATTTGGTAAGGGGGTCCCTCCTTTGAGACCAATAGGACCTCAAGTGGAACTGAATGTCCCTCATCTGAAATCTCGCTCCTGGCACAACAGCTGTAGAAGCAGCCATGTGCCCTAGGAGTTGTAGAAAGTGCCTTGCTGGTCAAAAGACCTGCAGGGTGAAAGAAGATGCCAGGGCAATAATTTTGTCCACTCTTTCGGAGGGGAGGAATGCCCTGGCTAACTGTGTTCAGCTCTGCACCTATAAAAGTTAGTACCTGAACTGGTTGAGAACTGACTTTGGAACATTCAACAGGAACCCCAGAAAGGTGAGGTTCCTGAGTGATTTGCAAGTGGGATTTTACCTGCTCTGGTGACTGACCCACAATGAGCCAGTCGTCCAAGTAAGGAAACACAGCTACCCTAGTCTTCTTGGGTGGGCCACTACTACAGCTAGACATTTTGTGAAAACTCTTGGAGCAGAAGTGAGTCCGAAGGGCATTGTCCTGAACTGGTAGTGGCCAGAGGGTGGTTCGAACCTGAGGTACCTTGATGGAGGCCCTGATTAGGATATGAAATAGGCATCCTTGAGGTCCAGGAAGCTAACCAGTCCCTGGTCTCAAGGATGGTAAAATCATTACCAAAGTTAGCATTTTGAACTTTGGTTTTACAAGATCTTGTTCAGAAATCTTAAATCCAAGATGGGCACCAGTCTCCTGTCTTTTGGGGTCAGGAAGTACCTTGAGTAAAGACCCTTGCCTGGTGGCAAGGGGACCCTTTCTACTGCTTTGCAGTCCAAAAGAGAAGAAACCTCCGCTTCTAGTGCAAGGGTTTCTAAAAGACTTGAAGGGGAAAGTGTCTGGCTCTCATCTTGGGAAACTGTTTGAAGCTGAGAACCAGGCCTTGGCTTACCACCTCCAGAACCCATTTGTCCGAGGTTAGGGACAACCAGTTCTGGCAGAAATAAGCCAGTCTGCCCCCCACCGGTACAGGAGAGTCGGCCCCAGACACCCAGTCAGGGTGCCTGCTTGGCAGGAGCAGCTTTAGGTTGGGGAGAGGGAGAGGGCCTGCCTGTGCCCCGTCTGCCTCTGCCTCTGAAAATCCTCTCTGGCCAAAAGCAGAGGATGCCTGGAGATTGGTAAAGGGCCTGGTAAGGCCTGCCCTACCCCTGAGGCATGCCTTTGTGGAGTGGCATGCCTCCTCCTAGCTTGGGCACTTTTGTAAGTAGTTCTGTATTCATCCATCTTTTTCATGTAATTTTCTGTTTGTTCTCCAAACAGAGAATTTCCTATGACAGGAAAATCTATAGCCTTTGACTGGGTATCTTGGGACAGATTAGTGCATCTGAGCCATGCCAACCTATGAGAGCTACAGAAGTGGCCATGACCCTAGAGGAAATATCATTAACATCAACAGCAGCATGAAATTGAACTCTTTAGAGGCTTCAATGCCATCAGCAGTCACCTGTTCCAACTCACTAGCCAGCGGCCCTGAGCCTGCTTGGCCAACTGCAATATAGTGTCCCATCTAGATTTCTGATATCTAGCCACATAAGCCATATAATTAGCTTGTCTGAGTCCCAAAGAAGCTGCCACATACTGTTTTTATCATGGCATCAATCTTCCTGGAATCTTTATCAGGAGGATGTGAAGCCAGGGAATATTAGCTTGTCACAGGCTGCAGCTTGAACAACACCTACATGACTACACTGCTCAGTAAGGAAGTCTGTATTAGGGCCTGACAAAGAATACCTTCTGTCCATTTTTTTATCTACAGGAGGGACAGAAAAAGGATTTTTTTAAATCTTAGTGGTTTGCCTCCTAAATGACTTATGCAAAGGAATACACAACCTTCTAGCCTCTGGAATATCCATCATTTCCACATAGTCAGGCTCCTCTTGCTCATCCACAGCCTCTTCTAAGGGAGCTGGAGAGTTTCTGCTACTTTCTTATAAAATCTGAAATGAGAGGGGACTCAGACAACAAAGGGAGACTCAAAGGGTCTGTCTGGAGAAATGCTGGTTCTATTGGCACTTCCAGACCTTCCCAATCACAATTACAATCATCAAAATCCTCCTCCCCTCCTGTGGTGTATAAAATCCTCAACATCATAATCCTGAACCACTGGACCTGAGCAGAGACCCCCTTTTGCAACCAGAGAGGGTTCAACAAGTCCCTGAGACAAAGACTGGACAATTTGTATGGCTTTAGCTATTTCTACAGCAGAAGGAGAGACAAAACTGGACTCCACACTAGCTGATTTCTTTGTCTTTTTACTTTGACTGGTTCCTCAGGACCAGCCTTTCTTTGCCGAGGAAGTCACGCCCTGGTCAGAGGCACTCCCTGTGGTCCAGCGGGCTGGACGGGCTGGCACCATCGGGTCAGCGGACTTTTGTCCTCTCGTTCCCTGAGCCTGCCCAATCTCTTTTCCAGGGTGGCTGCAGGGAAATTCTTACACACCTGGCAGTCTGACTGGAGGTGGTCAGCCCCAGACAATAGACACAAGTGGTGTGTGGGTCAGCCTTGGCAAAGGCTTCCCCACAGACATCACAGATGTTGAAACCAGTGGGCCCGGTTTTCTTTGGGTTTCTCAGACATAATGCCAGCCTAAGCAAACTTTGTCCTTTTTTTCCGGCCTTGCCAGGACAAGACACCCTTAGCAGGTCCCCTAACGTGTCACGGGTATAGAAAAACAATTTAAAATACTAAGTTTTTTAGGACCGATAAGAACCGAATACCCTCTAAATGCAAAGAAAATGAGTTTTAAAACAAACCGATCGGTTCAGTGAACCGATAATGAGTTCCACACAGACTAATTTTCTTTTACTTACGGTTACCAGATAGAGCTTCAAACCGAAAACCGCGTACATTTAAACACTTCCCCGGTTCAATGAACTGATAAAATTACTTTAAACCGCAAAACGAACTCAAACTGAAGGAGCTGGTCTCCGGAGCGCCTGTTCAGTGAAGCGGAGTAAAGAATCTGACAGTTTGGGTTCAAACAACCCAGATAGAGCTTTGAATAGCGCCCTCGCGCTGTGGAACTCCAGATTACTCTGGAGTTAACTATTTCATCTCCGGGGCAGTTCAAAGCCATGGGCATACTGCATAAGTCCTAATATAAGCAAGACTTCATGGTGTTTGAAAATAGGAATATGTCTGCCTAGTGCACTTTACCTGGTCAACAAAAACTAAGAAATAAATAAAATAAATTCTCTCCGCCCCTTCCTTGAAGTCCACCCTGTTACAGATTATTGTGTCATCCGCAAAGAAACACACCATCCACTCCAGTTCCTCAGCAATATCACTTATGAAGATATTGACGAGGACAGGATCCAGTACTGATCCCTCTGGTACTCCACTGGTCACTCTCCTAACCCTCAAGCGACTGCCATTTACCACCAGCCTCTGCCTTCTAGTCATCAGCCAGTTTGATACTCAGCTTAGCACCTTCTCCCAACCCAAGGTTGCTAAGTTTCTTTAGTAGCCTTCTGTGCGGCACAGTGTCAAAGGCCTTACTGAAGTCCAGATAAGCCATATCCACTGCCCTCCCCTGATCCACATCCCTAGTCACCCGGTCAAAGAAACACGCGAGATTTATTTGACATTACCTTCCCCCTGTGAAACCGTGCTGCCGGTGGACCTGCAGCCCATTTTCTTCCAGGCACTCCATCGGGCTCTCCTTCAGCAGGGTCTCCATTACTTTTCCCACCACTGATGTGAGACTGACTGGCCTGTAATAGCTGCCTCCTTCCTGCTGCCGTTCTTGCACAGAGGGAGCCTTCCTTCAGTCCTCTGAAACCACCATCACCAATGAGGTGTTGAATAGTGCTGACACAGGGGTGGCAGCTCTTTTAGAATCCTTGGGTGAATCTCATCTGGCCCCATTTCCTCGTTTTCCTTTAGGGCTTCCAATCCCCTTTGGACTCTCTCCTCTGAAAATGGACTTGTGTCCACTCCTTCTCTCCTCCGGTGCCTGCTGACAACAGTGTATTACTTTAATTCATCATAATATTGTATAGGAACTCCTCCACAAAGCATCACAGTGATCAGAACACTAAACTTTGCCAGGAAAAAGACCAGTCAGCACAAGCAATTTGTTAAGAACAGCTGATCTCACTCATGCTGCCACACTGAACATCATTCCTTGTTTGATGCCAACTGCAGGCTCAAATGGAGCAGACAGGGCTGAAAGTGAAAACATGGAGATCGGGAGTCAAAGAATGCTTATATACCTATGTAAAAAGTAAAAAATGACAATAGCCTTATACATCTGAAACCAGAAAACTGTGCACAATTAATTAAAAGTATTGGCACTGATCTAGTGTCATATCTTGTTTTGCAGAATAACAGTGTATAGTTTGAAGTGTTTTTGGTCATATATATTTCTTACATTTAGGTGTACTGGAGAGCCTTTCAATTTTTGGGGAAATTAAATGCAGGGACAATGCCAGCATGTTGGGGAAGAGGAGATTGGGAGGGAAGGGGTAGAAAGCTAATAAGGGATAGCAGGTAATGTAACTGATGATGAATGGTAGGGTTTTGGAAGAGCAGAGATCAGGAATGGGGAAAGAAAGCAAGTGCTGCAGAGCTGCAAAAATATATGGAGAATGGAAGGGTGATGGGGTATCAGAGATGGGGTAGAAGAGAGGTGGAAAGCAAGTGCTGAGAGCTGTTAATGTATAGTGATAACAGTGACATTTTAGGGCTGAAGGCGGAGATGGAGGGGGGAAGTGACAGAGAGGAAGTGGAGCACAGAGGGCAATATGAAGAAGTGTTAAAAGAAGTAGGATAGAGGGCAGAGATGGTAAGGGGAGAGAAGAAGTGGTACAGAGCAGGAACTGTAAAGTATGGAAAGTGGCAGAAGATGGGGGAATACATAGGGAGGAGTGGAGACAGCAACTGCCAAAAAGTATTTGGAGACCCCGAGGCATCCATTGTGAGGACTGGCACTGGAGTTGGGGGTGGAAGAATGGAATGCCCTGCAACAGGTGCTGGTGGTCCATCCACCAAACCAGAGTGTGGTGGAGAGGGGATGGGAAGAGGACCAAAAAAAGGGGGGCTGATGCCTGAAACAGCCTCCCAGAGAGGTGGTGGGGCAAAGACAGTGGGGAGCTTCAAGCATGCATGGAATAGGCACACGGGCATAATAAGTGGAGGAAAGAGAGGTAGGAGAGACACCAGCGACCAAACAGGGTCGGAGGTATAAGGAACAGACAGAGAAAAATAAGGCAGACTGGATGGGCCTACAAGTTCTTTTCTGCAGACAAATTCTATGTTTCTATATTTAATTTGTTCCAGCTTATTTAAGCAATAAGGCATAACAAGGTGTGTGTTATTGTGTAATAACATCACTCCTGGGGTGGGTTGAAGCACGAGGCGAAGCCGAGTGCTTCCACCACCCCAGGAGTGACGTTATTACACGATAACACACACCTTGTAGTGCCTTACTGCAATTATACAATGGCTCGATGTTATACAAAACAAAAATAAAAATGTTTTTAGTAGATTTTTAGTGAGGCAGTATGTCTTTGTTTCTGAAAAAAAAAATCCATATCCTCCAAAAAAATCCACACAGTGCTGTTACTGTGTAATAACATCACTGTCTCAGGCACACACTGACCAATCAGAGTCCAGGAAATTTTCTTGCCATTGTATAATGTCAGTTAAAGAGCAGCTTCCTAGTAGCTGCCTCCCCTAGTGTGGTTGATAACTGACCTGGCCAGGAGTTTACTGCCAAAATCCCACATTGAAATTCTCCTTGCATAAAATGTTATATCCCTTGTAAATTTGTTTTGTGCCATACCTGCGAAAAATGGACCGACTTCCCAAACTGAAAGCCATGCTCCCACCCCGGCCCACACAGCCCTGTTTTACGATGTCACAAAATGAAGGCTGCATGTGCGCGCCCCATTGACTTCTATGGGGCGATATTTCCATACATTATTATACCACTTACAGTTGCGATTGTAATAAATCAAAGCGACTGATCGACTAGTCCCACTGCTAAGCATTTGGTAAATACCCACGGTGCTGAGGATAAGCCAAATGGCAAGACTCTGAACTGATGTTATAGATGGAATTACTAATCTGTTAGCTTTAGCCATATTGACTCAATACATATCAGTGGAATTTCCTAGTTCCTGTCTCTCCCATATAGGAGTCCAATGTTAATTTGATAATGGCTGCCCTCTAGTATAAAGCGGAGGTACTGCCCATGACACTTGAGAATCTTGATATGATGGTATGCATCCTTCATGTCCAATGAATACAGACAGACCCTTTTTGCACCAGCGGGAGGAGAGCCTGAAGAGACACCATTTTGAAATTTTTTGTACTAGATGAACTGGTTTAGATCTTCGAGATCTAGTACAAGACACAGATCTCCTGTCTACTTGGGAACTTGGAAGTATCTTGAATAGAACCCTTTGTTTCTTTCTTTCTTGGGGAGGAACAGGTTTGACTGCTCACTTCTGAATGAGCAACTGGACCTCCTCTAGCAGAAGGGACAAGTGACCTGGAGGATGAGAAGGAGTTGGAGGATGAACTGGAAGGGTGAACAGCAACTCAAGAACATGCCCTTTTTCCACTATTTCCAGGACCAAATCATCGGTTGTGATCTCCTTCTATTTTCACACAGGAAGGGAGAGCCTTCCCCCCACTTGCCCCTTCCGGGAGGCAATAGTGGAGAGGGAGGAAGGAAGTGGGGGCTCAGAAGGTACCAGGAGCGCCAGGGCCACCTTGACTGATACCACTGGGTGTTACTGTATGGGTACAAGGAGGGAGGGAACCCCGAAGGGGACTGCCTGCACGGCCTTGGGACTGCTGATGGGAGGCATGACCACCACAGGCCTACGAAATGAAGCCCTAACACGCCCCCTGGTGAGCTGAGGATTCAGAGACTTGAGTGACCTTGAAGTCATCTTAAAGACTGTAGTACATGTACAGCATTCTCAACATCACTCCCAAACAGCTTGGAGACCCTGAAAGGGGCATTGAGCACAGCTAGTCGTACTTCAGCTGCAAATCCAACTACCCTAAGCCAAGGATATCTCCAAAGGCATATGCCACAGGCAACAGCCTTGGCAGAAGCATCAGAGGCATCATATGTGGAGCGTAACACATGTCTTCCAGTATCCTGCCAGATGAGACAGCTTTAAGTATTTCGGCCTTGGCAAGACCATCAGGCAGAGCCTGAATGGTAGGCACAGCAGATTTCCAAGGTTTTTCCGACATTTAATCATGTATGCCTGGTAGTTTGTAATTCTTAAGCCCAGGGGTGCAGACGCATAAGTTCACTTGCTCATAACATCCAACCTCTTGGATTCCATGTCAGGAGGCAAAGTACTCAAATGTCTACGGGCCCTAGGAAGGATCGTGAGCAGCCATGATAATCGCTGAATCAGTGTCACACTGTGAAGCGTAATATGGTTTAACAGATGGAGCAAGGTACTGTTTATCGGCCTTTTAAGGCACTGCAGGCAGGGTATTAGGCAGCATCCGCTAATGCAGGACATACAGGAGGCACTACAATGGATGGTCCAGTAGGAACCTCCAAAAACTCCATTAAAATTATTTTACTGCAGTCCTCCTCGTCAGCCTCAAAGCCCATGATATCCTGGATTTGTCTGAGCAAATCCTGAAAGAAGGGATCTTCAGGACAAGACCTGATAGTATACACCACGGAGTTCTCACTGCATGAGGAAAGGGCACAACTGAAAGGCAAACCCCCCTCATAGGGATCATATCCCTCTCTTCATCCTCCAAATCCTCCTCCATGTTAAGGAGAGCAGGATCATATTCCTCCTTATTGTCCTCTGGAATGGTGATGGGGCAATCGACAGAGGTCACAACAGAGGTGTTGGTTGCAATGATGGAATAATAGGTGTGCCGTTAGATCCCATCAACAATGACAGTACTCATGGGGGAGGCCCAATCAACAGGAAAGCAGTTATCGTTGGTGGAAGCGATGGTAACAGGTGTCTAAATAGTTCAAAAAATGATGCCAGCACAACCTGGGAGTTCATAGTGCCCAATAAAGGGTCTAGGACTACCAACGTCAAAGAAAGAGAACCTGACTATGAGGGCTGCTTATCGTCCATTGCAGGTATGACAGCACCAGAGCCAGACCCTAACCGTGGTGTCTCAACAATGGTTGGGGAAGGGGGGGGCTGTAGTCACTGGTGTCAGAGCGTACAACTTCAAGGACTTGCTCTCCTTTAATGGAGGCCTCGACCTCACCAGTAAATCAAAAGCTTTTTTCTTATGCCTGCGGTGATGTGCTAGAGGAGGAGGAGGAGGATTTTGATGATGATTTATCCTTTCCCTAGTCTGAAGTCCTTCATGACCGTGGTGGTGACAGCGTCACCGAATGTCTGGGAATTTCCTTCCCAGTGGCCATCGAGCATGAGGGAGAAGCCAGCTTGGAGCTCACAAACTTGGCTTGAGCTTTCATAGCCTTAATTTATTGACCGGGTAGGCTTACTGAGACTAGAAGTCCCTTTTTCAGGGGTGACCCGGGGGAGGGGGTACAGATGGTAACCAACTGAAATTGAACCAAATTAAGCTGTTGTGGTATTTTGTTTTAGTGAATGGGGAAATTTGCCTAGGACACCAGGGAAATTTCCCTACTCTTTTTCGAGAAGTGCCATGAGATCTTTAATGTCCAGTAGAACAACCACCAGAACAGGCAGACGTTTAATGTCTCATCTGTAAGACAGCACCTCAGGAGTGCAGCATCCCCCTCATAATGCACTACAGTGTCAGTACTGGGATTTACCCCAACTGCCTGGTGTGGGGCTAGAACTCACAACCTTTTGATCTCCAGGCCTCAGAGGCAAGTGTGCAACCAGCTGAGCCACTCACACTGATAATGGTGGTGAAGGTTTCTACAGCCTTCTTTCGGTGTCTGCTTGTGGGCTGGTTGAATCCCTGGCAAATCTTGCAGGCCCTGACGTTGTGGGGTAGGCACAAGCAGTGTGAGCATCATCCTTGGAGATATTGTAACTGCAAGTGCAAAACCTAAATAAAGGTTCCAATATTGATACAGAAAGGCTCACTCCAAGGACCATGGTGCCTTGCTCTGCCAGCATTTTCCCCCATCATCAGCATGCAGCAGTCAAGTTTTTTCAAAAGTGCTCAAACAGTGCAATAATCAGCACAGGTCAGTGATACAAGCATTATGAGGCACAAAGACAGCGAATGAAACAGCCTAATGTTTTGCACCAATCAACGCATGCTTCATCAGAAGTCCCTCTATAATAAAATCTCCCAACATCCTGCCAAGGGACCACCTCTAGATACATGCTTGTCACTTTCTTCCCTAACCTCCCTCTGGCCATATACCCTTGACCTCCGCTTTTCCATTTCTCACCTTTCCCCTCCCCCCATCCTCCCCTACCTCACCCACCCTCGTTCATCAGTAGGCACTTCGGACTTCTGTCCCTTCAACAATGCACTTCTCATACTCACCCCCACCCACCTAGACAATGGCCCTTCAGCCTGCCCACTCCCTCCTGACCCCCTCCTACCCTCCCCATCCCAACTGTTCTCTAAACTGACTTAACTCGCTACTCCTGCCACTCCCCACGAAATACTGTATTGTGTTTTCGATATTCTGTAATATGTCTACCTTTCTTTGTATGTTTTTTTTTTTACCAAATTTTTTTCCCTCTGGTCACAGTCTGGGGGGCCTCACTCAGGCATCCTGCCTGCTCCTGCCCTGCCTGAAGTCCTCCTACCTGTGCCTCCTCTCTCCCCCCTTCTCTGTCCATGATCGGCACCCCAGGCTTAACCCCTCCAGGGTGGGTCCGCCCCTCCTCTTGGGCACACATTACAGTCAGACTCCGACATGGGAGAGGACCTGGGTGGAGGAACCTGGAAGGCCAGACAGGATGGACCCGGCTGTGGGCATGGGGGCAGGTGCTGTTGCCCACCCCGCAGACCGGGCTTTTCCTTGTTCTGGTGATCTCCCCCCCCATGCGTGTGCACATCCCTGACACTAGGCACACTGTAACCCCTGCCTGCATCAGGGCACGCTGATTACATGCAGCTGAGCGTGCTGCAGCACCCCCGGTCTCCACCAGGAGCTGCTGGCATGCCGGGTGATCCCCAACCTCCTCCCCGGGGAGGAGAGCAGCCCAACAGGTACTCAATCCTCACCCACCCCTGCCATTCCCCGGCGGTCCGAGCTCACTCCCGAACCCGGGTCGCCGGCGTGGCACGAGGTGTGGCATCCAGCACATCAGCCCTCAGTGCCATCGGGCTGGCTACCTTTCTTTGTATGGTAACCTTCCATCTATTGACATGGAACCTTTGCAAACGAGCAGTTCTTGCGCAAAGGTATTTACAATCCTAGAGTTGAATAAATAAAAAAAATAAAAATAAATAAAAGTTGTTTTGATGGCAGCATACTGAGACAACACTGACAAGTTAAATTAAATTAGAAAAATAATAAAACTGAAGAAACAATGGTGTTGTTTCACTGCAGGTCCGACAAGTGGTCAATGGCAGAAGAAAGAACTGAGGAGCAATGGGGAAACGTTTCAGAGTGGTCCTGATGCTGACAGCTTACAGTTTCAAAGGTGTGGCCCAATGGAGATCTCCTCAATGAAGATCTGGTTAGGGCTGCTCAGCGTATGTAGCTATAGAACTCTCATCTGACACCATCCCAGGCTAGCAGGAAGATATAAAATGTTGGCATCACAAGAAAATACTGCAGATGGGCATTCTGAATGCAGCTTTCTCAGTGTTGAAATTAATGCCACTCGGCATGTTTGTTTTAGCAGTGCTGATGTTAAATAACTACAGTGGTCTCCAATTAATATCTGCAAACATAGATCAAAGCGTTGGGGAATTGCAATTGATAGTCTACAAAAGGGGATCACTTTTGACTGCAGCATTTAAGTGACAGCTAAGAAACAGTCAAACATGCAACAGTGACACATAAATATGGGACACGGCAGGTACAGTATCTGCCCACCACAGGTTCATGTTCAGCAAAAAGCTTTACCCAGAGAAATTGGTTATAAAATAATTGCCAGTATCTGCAATGAGGTGGAATACTCATTCCAGCGCTAAAACATCAGGAGTGTAGCTGTCATAGTCTCACGGCTTCAAGTGCTCTGAAATACAATACCATGGTTTCCAGCCCTAAAACCCACAGCAATAAAAAAGAAGATGATCAGGTTTGCCTTAGCGTTCCCAGCAGGAGTTTAGAACAGCTCCGCAATATAGCCTAGAGGTTAGAATAGTGAGCTGTGAATGAGCTTGATACAGTACATCCAGAAGACCAGGGTTTGATTCCCACACCCTCCACTTGCATACTCTGTGACTCTGAGCCAGTCACTTAATCACCATAGTGCTCCTGGGTCACTCCTGAAAACAGGCACTTGTGTCTAGTGGGCCTTAGCAGGTTACCAAAGAATAAAATTTTAAATAAGGAGAGCCCATATGCCTCAGGTATGCAAGACTGACTCCACTGAAACTGAACATGTAATGTAGCCATGCAAGCGAACAGCAGCTTCATAGCAAGAATATTGCTGCATGTGGTTCTCTAGAAAAGAACAGATTAAAAAAAAGCTGCCTTGCGATGAACTGTAAAACAAGGAAAAAGAAATACATTGCCGTTAATTGCAGTGACAAATCTTAAAGGGGCAATTTGACCAACAATGAGAAGACAGATGGAGCTGAAAATTCACTGGAGCTCTTTAAGTGGAATTCAGTCCTTTTTTAGAATTGCTGTTCATAAAAATTAAAATCTGGCATGGCACTGAACATCGTGCTCCAGGAAACAGCTGAGCCTGATGTTCTTTGTGGGCTTAAGATCAACTTTGACTCCCCCTCCCCCCTGAAAGTACTTCACTGAAGCAGAAACTGATTTTCCATATTCTTCCTCTCTGCCTCTACTATTACATTACCTACTAGAAAAAAAAAGAAATATATATATATATATCTCAAAAAGGCCAAAAAAGTGAGCTTTGTCAAGTGGAAAGAAATGCAGAATTTCTGAAACGTCACTTTGGATTATCAGTCAGATTTGATTGCTGAATAAAGATGATCCTATCTATAGTAATCTTGACTGCCACACCAAACTAATTCATAACTGGTGTAGGCTGGATGTCTGTTAAGACTACGTAAGATCACTGCTGACAGTGCAACACACAATCACATGTGCTTGCATACAGACCTCCTGTCTACAAAGCACTATATATATATATATATATATATATATATATATATGAGTTAGATGGTGGAAACATAAAGTAAAAGAAATACATTATGAAAACTCTCAACTAGCATATAGCCAGAAGTAATATCTTTACATGTAAAATGCTTATCCCGAAGATTGCATCCCATTTTATTGTTTTTCTGTTTTGTTTTGTTAATATTCAATTTGAAAAATGTTTTTATAATGAAAATATGCAGGAACCCCTAAGGGAACATGGAGACTACTTAATCTAAGGATTAAACGTCCTCACATTCAGACAGGGACAAATAACAGAGAATCTGACTGCCAGAAACTGAAATATAACAGTGACAGGAACTGTTTAGGGCAGAAGCCTCCCATTTCTGGAGGCCTGGGGAACATTTTCTGCTCATGGTTTGAGTGAAACGAGTGTAATGCTTGTGCACAGTACACACTATATTGGAGCCAAATGTGCATAGTTCACACCAGATTGGAGCTGAATGTGCACAGTTCACACTACATTGGAGCTGAATGTGCACCGTTCACACCAGATTGGAGCTGAATGTGCACAGTTCACACTAGATTGGAGATGAATGTGCACAGTTCACATTACATTGGAGCTGAATGTGCACAGTTCACACTACATTGGAGCTGAATGCGCACAGTTCACACCAGATTGGAGCTGAATGTGCACAGTTCACACCAGATTGGAGCTGAATGTGCACAGTTCACACTAGATTGGAGATGAATGTGCACAGTTCACACTACACATGAGCAGAATGCACACTTCACACCAGACTGGAGCTGAATGTGCACAGTTCACACTAGATTGGAGCTGAATGTGCACAGTTCACACCACATTGGAACCGAATGTGCACCGTTCACACCAGATTGGAGCTGAATGTGCACAGTTCACACTGGATTGGAGATGAATGTGCACAGTTCACACTACATTGGAGCTGAATGCGCACAGTTCACACCAGACTGGAGCTGAATGTGCACAGTTCACACCAGACTGGAGCTGAATGTGCACACTTCACATTACATTGGAGCTGAAAGTGCACAGTTCACACTACATTGGAGCTGAATGTGCACCGTTCACACCAGATTGGAGCTGAATGTGCACAGTTCACACTAGATTGGAGATGAATGTGCACAGTTCACATTACATTGGAGCTGAATGTGCACAGTTCACACCAGACTGGAGCTGAATGTGCACAGTTCACACTACATTGGAGCTGAATGCACACAGTTCACACCAGATTGGAGCTGAATGTGCACAGTTCACACTAGATTGGAGATGAATGTGCACAGTTCACACTACACATGAGCAGAATGCACACTTCACACCAGACTGGAGCTGAATGTGCACAGTTCACACTGGATTGGAGATGAATGTGCACAGTTCACACTACATTGGAGCTGAATGCGCACAGTTCACACCAGACTGGAGCTGAATGTGCACAGTTCACACCAGACTGGAGCTGAATGTGCACACTTCACATTACATTGGAGCTGAATGTGCACAGTTCACACTACATTGGAACTGAGTGCGCAGAGTTCACACTAGATTGGAGATGAATGTGCACAGTTCACACTACATTGGAGCTGAATGCGCACAGTTCACACCAGACTGGAGCTGAATGTGCACAGTTCACACTAGACTGGAGCTGAATATGCACAGTTCGCACTAGATTGGAGCTGAATGTGCACAGTTCACACTAGATTGGAGCTGAATGTGCACAGTTCAGATTGGAGCTGAATGTGCACAGTTCACACTACATTGGAGCTGAATATTCACAATTAACACTAGATTGGAGCTGAACTTCACAAAATCTTTGTGCAATTCCATGCAAGGTAGCACCACTTTCATTCTCTGTCACAAAGAGGCCATGGATTGAAAAAGCAAGAAGACTGAATTAGTCTCCCACCCCGGAGAGTTGATCTCTGTAAGTTAGTGCTGAAGTGTGCCAGAGAATTCTTCACTGCACCTGCCTGCACTGTAGCTAACCTGGGGATAAAGAGATGGTTGTTTTTTTCCAATTGTATGAAGCCTCCTCCGTTCATAACCACTTACGTCATCATCACTCAAGAACCTAATAAAAAAAACTGCACAGTTAGTGGACATTTTACACGTCTCATGAAGCAGTAAAGCTCCCTGTCAGATTCATCATGTAAAATCCCCTCTATTGGCCAGGTGTGGAGCTTCAAAATCTGTTGTACAGTAGTTCATGGACACCGTTCCAGAATTCCTTAACTCTCTTGCTCCAGTAACACTTCACATACAGGACCAAGCAGTAAACTGCATGGTTGACATTAATAAGTTACAAATACTGTGATTGGCTTTCATCAACCTAGACACATGTATGTGGGTGGTTAGTGATTAACAGAGTTCCTCAGGAAACTACTACACTAATCCCAGCAATTCTCTCCAAGAACAGACTTCCTATTTCAAAAGTTAATCTCATCCCCAGCAAAACAACAATACATCATAGATCCCTGAGCACAGCACTTTCTTTTTAAGCACAGTTAAGTATCAGAATAAATGTAAGAGATTAGAGAAGATTTCATTTGGCTCACAGGCTCAGTTTGTTTAGTCTGAAAGGATCTAATTCAAGACTTTCCCAAAGGTATACTTCTGCAATAGTCCACTCCACCACAGATGTGTGCACAATGAAACCCCGGTGCAGAGCGAGGGGTTGCTAGCCCCAAACATCAGAACACAAAATCCAAAAAAGCTCTGCACTCGTAGTGCTCTATGAATCCTAAATGAAACACCAACCTCTTTTCCAAATGGACATGAAGGTTTTTATTTTCAAGGTGCCCAGATTCACAATAGTGCTGCTCCTTAGATTTAAATCCACAACAAAATGTTAGTGCATCTAACAACAAAACGCACTGCATCTAACAACAAAACGCATTAAGTCCCTTCACATACTTCAGCAATAGGACTGCTCAGGAATGACTTCTGTTATTTCTTTGTTAGAAATGAAAAGTGTAATATTTAACAGTATCTATTGTCAAATGTAGCTTAATAAACATCTCCCAAACTATGGACATGTGACTAACATGAAGCACACTAAACCTCGTCAAGAATGGGTATCTCAAGACAGAAATCAAAAGCTACAACCTTTCAAGTCAAGGCACCATCTTGAATGAGAAAAAGTTAAAGCTCATACATTCTATCCAGTGATGACGACGAACACAGTATATAAAGAAGATCTGCAGGTGGCCCTTTAGAGCCAAGCAGGAATGAACTTCTTGGCAAGCTGGTGGCTCAGGATTAGTTACCTGAGTCTGGGGCATCAGCAGAGCAGGGCAGTAGCAAAAGATCAAGCATCTAATCTGACACTCTCCTCCTTGGGAGGGGTAAACAGGAGGTCAACACACCTTGCTACAGTATTTGCTGCTTCACAGTGTTAGGTAATGGCAGCAAGTGGGGCACTTCAGTTTGAGAGAGTTAGGATGCTGGGTGACGCCCAGCGTTGGAGATGCACAATGATGCTACAGCCCATGCTTCCCAGAGAGGACAGTAAAGGAGGAAAATGCTGACCCCCACCTTCTGATAATAGTTGCCTGGCTCTACACACACCAAAGTCCCAGCCAGGGGTGGCTAAACCGGAGAGGGGGCAGACTGGTCATGGCCCCTCACCATTGTGAAATCTATGTGGACCACATAATTTTGCCCCCCCCCCCCAAACTTATTTTATTTTTTTGGGGGACTGTCTTTTACCAGTGAACTGACTTTGCTGGTGCTGCCTTGCTAATACTACACTTACAGCTGGGGACAGGCTGTTGTTCCATTTATTTCCCCTCCCCCATTGCTAGGTTTCCCACCAGTGCAGTGCCTCAATCAATCAATCAATATCTTTATCCAGGCGGGCACCATTGAGCAAGCTCATTTACAAGGTGGATCTGCGATCCTACAGTAATAATAAAGACACGTTACAATAGCACAAACAGCGAAAATAGTTGCTATTATAGTAAAAATGCACATTTACAGGAAATATACATTGAACACAGAACTACAAGGAGTCATGGATAATGAACTTGTGCTGGATCCAAGCCCAAAAACTGTGCATTTTGTCATGGGAAATGTTAGGGAGAGGGTAGGCATACCAAATAGAAGATATCAAGTACATAATGTAGGGAGAGGTGGGGAATAGGGGTGCAAGCGAAGAGGACCCAATTGTTGGAAGCAGAGTGAGGATTGGGAGGCGGAGGACCGTGCGAGAAGGTGACAAGCGATTTTTGCCCAAGCAGCGGCGTATATGGAGGAGAGAAAAGCTGCCGTTGTACTAAGTGCAAGAGGAGGAATATAGTAGCAGGGCATAACTGGGAGGTCCTGGAGGTTGGGGCAGAGGAGGTGTTGGATGGACGAGGGGCAGAATATTTCTTGGACAATAATTATCCCCAAGTGTGGTAGCATGTGCTAGAATTAGGCTGCAGCTGTTCAGAGCATCAAAGAATAAGATATGGGAGTTCGGCAATAAATCCTGTGGATCTGTTGGTGGGCATGCTAGAGGCAGAGGCACACATTTCAGCTGGGGGGGCCGCCATTTGCGGGCCGTCGTTTGAGGAAGGGAGGGAGGTTAGTTAATGTCTAGTAAAGCAGTTGCAAATTTCTGTAATGCCATCACGGTAAAGCCTTTTGAACAAAGGGTACTTACTGGGGTTTTCAGCTTAAAGTATTTTGGGGTTTTATTCCATATTGATGGGGTCACGAATCAAGGTGGCTCTCCTGACTAGTGTGGAAGTCCCTGGGTATATTTAGCAGGAGTTGTAAGCAGTTTCTAAGGAATAATTCCTGGGCTGTCGGAGACAGACAGTCGGCGATGTATTGAGGAGTTTGCCACTGAGGCTCAAGTGTCCAGAGTGCTGCATTAAAGTTGCGTCTATAGTGAAGTGAGGTCCAGCCCAAGGCAGCATATAGTGCGCAATGATGGGTAGAGAAGGGGAGGTCAGTAATGAAGCGTATAGCTCTGTGGTAGAGCGTATCCAATTTTCCAAGATAGGAAGCCGCACAGCTACTGTATATGAAGTCTGCGTAGTCAATTACGACAGGAACACGGGCTTGACTAGTCGCTTCTTTGCATCTGCTGTAAGAAGTCTTATTATCCTGTGAAAAGGCCAAGTCTTGCCTTAATTTTCCAGCAAGTCTTCCAGGTGGTCAGTGAAGGAGAGTTTACAGTTGATCCAGACCCCAAGATATCTGAATTTCGGAACGTACTCTAAGCACTCTCCCAGCATCGTGGTTATTGGGGGGAGGGAGTCAGTAGCGCTTGTGTAGTTTGTCGGGAAAAATAACATGGCTTTAGGTTTCTTAGCGTTTAATAGCAGTTTTTTATTGATTAGTTGGAGTTGCAGGAGGTTGAAATCTTTTTGTAGGTCAGTGCAAGCATCTTTTGGTGTGGGATGACTCAGGTACAGCATTGTGTCATCCGCAAATAAGTGAATACTTGCATCCTTGATTCCCTCATCAATGTTGTTGATATACACTGTGAAGAGGAGGGGACCTAATATGGATCCCTGAGGGACACCTCTTTGTAAGAGTTTTAGGGCAGATAGTTCGCCATCCACTTTCACCTGCTGGTATCTGTCTGTCAGATATTCAGAGAACCAGTTTTGAGAAGTAGCATCAATCCTAGTGTTTTTAGCGAGTCGAGGAGCAGGTCGTGGTCGACTGTGTCGAATGCTTTGCTGAGGTCAAGAAACACAGCACATACTGACTTTTTATGCTCCAACTCCAGTTGCCAGTCATTGGTTACTTTAGCTAATGCTGAGACTGTACTGTGGTTGGCTCTGAATCCGGACTGAAGGGGGTTTAGTCATTTTTCTCTGTCGATGAAGGATCTTAGTTGGCCATTTATTATTTTTTCCAGTAGCCTCGAGAGTGTGGGTAGGAGAGAAATTGGCCTATAGTTATTAAGGTCACAAGGGTCTCCAGATTTAAATAGTGGATACATGTAATGCGATCTTCCATATTTGAGGGAGGGTACCTTGTGTTAGGGACAGGTTGAATAAATGAGTAATAGGCACTGCCAATACGTGGCATGCTATCTTTAGGAAGTATGGTTCAAGTGCACTTGCGCCGGCACTTTTCTTAGTATCCAGGTGGAGAATCAAGTCTTCCACTTCCTTGAGGGAAACCGATGAGAATGAGAAATGTTGATTAACGGAGCCACCATTTGGTGGGGTCATGCCAAGTCGGGTGCGCAGGCTACATGCAGGCGAGTTATCGAAGGCTAAGCCTGCTATGGCGAAGTGCGTGATGAATGCCTGCAGTATCTTTTTTTTTCTCATTGATTGCTATATTGTCAGAGGTAATTTTTGTAGCGAGCATATTTTGTGACGTGGCTTCTGCCAGTTCTTTGATTGTGGCCCAGAATTTGGAGGGACAATTGGCTGCAGTATCTAGTTCTGCTTGGTAATAGCAGGCTTTAGCTTCCCTAATCAGTTTGGTGCAGCGATTTCTGGCTGTTCTAAAGAGGCACCAATCTTCCTCTTTTTGGGATTTGCAGGCAGTTTTCCAGAGTTTATCCCTGGACAGTAGTGCAGCCTTGAGATCTTGAGTGAACCAACGGCATTTCCTAGCCTTTATGCGTATTTCTGACAGAGGCACATGTAGATTCATGGCGTAGGTAATGATTTCATGTAGTATAGAATATGCAGTTTCCACTGTTTTAGCAAGGTAAAAACTCTGCCACAAGGGGGAGTTTTTTAGGTCAAGTAGGTACGCCTTTGGGTCGAATGACCTGGTTGACCTTTTGGTGGAGAAGTTGGCCGTAGTTGGCACTTTATTGGCTGCCCAAACTCCAGCTATTAGGCAATGGTCACTAATATTCGTGTCAAAGGTTCCAACGTGGGAGAAGGAATGGGGTTTATTCACAAGCAGGACATCCAGAAGGGGTCGTTTGGCTGTATTCTTTTTGTTGATATGGGTGGGCCCTTGAGTAAGGTGAAACCAAAGTCACAGACAGATTTAAGCGGGTGACCGCCTTCCGACAGCCAATCGTAGTTTAGATCCCCGAGGAGAATTGTTTCCAGGGGGCTAGTGTCCAAGATAGTTGTAAGATAGGACAAGAGCTGAGTACCGGCAGTTGGTGGTATATAGCATCCTATGACTCGGAGTGCTAATGATGGGGATAGTTCGATTTTTATGTCCAGGCACACAATCCCACTACCAGTGAGTTAGAATTAAGTGCTGATGCCACAAATCTATCTTTGATGTAGATGGTGACCCCACCTCCTCTGGATTGCCTATCACATCTAAAGATCTGGTAGTTAGGTATATTAATCACTCTATTTGGCGTAGAGGGCCGAAGCCAGGATTCTGAGATAAAAAGCACATCTGGCATTGTATGGGTGGTCCAAGCCTGGATAAGGGTGAATTTTTTCAGCAGGCTGCACACATTAATGTGCATAAAACTAATACCTTTAAGAGACAGTGACAGAAGGGGAGGTAAGTTTATTTATGAACCCTGGATTAAGCTCGACATTGCCAGAGCAGAGTAAGAGGAAGAGTAGCAATTTTTTCAGGGATTCAACTGAAAGGCAATGAGCTCAAGGCTTTTTCCGGCTTGGCATGGAGGAGGAACCGGGGTGCCAAGCTTTGTTTTTTAATTTATGCAAGCCTAAGGACACTGAGGCTAATACTCTGGCTGTGTAACGCCAGTGGGAGTAACTCGAATTAGAGATCAGGAAGGAGGCGTAGACAAACCTGCAATAGTTGCTCTTCGAGAAGGGTAGTCCACCTGGATCAGTTGGCAAGGAGCCTTGGCATAACATGTGATGTGTAGAGTCAGATTGGGCAAGCAGTCTTCAGGATGAGGATGTGGTGTACCCCCAGTCTCAGATTTTTCGGATAATAAGTCAGTAAGGGGTATGATACACAGTGCAGTCAGGAGGAGGAGGAATTGCCACGAGGCTGCCATAATTGCAGTTGTTGGGTAAATGAGGGAATTTTGATAACAAGGGTAGCTTGCCGGCTGCTGGTTGCAGGATTCTCCTGGTGGAGCCCTGGCAGTAACAAACTGTTTTAGTAAGAAAGAGAAGGCAGGAGATTCATCAGGGATGGGAGTGGGCAGTGCTAATGGGTCTATATAATAGCACACAGGAGGGGGGGATGAGCGGGTGGGCAAAAAATTGCGGCTTTGCCGTACCTCTCAAGCGGTGGAGTCCGATGAGGAGGTCTCGGCGGTGGCTAGGAAGCGCCGGCCGCCGTGTCCGGGCGTCCACGCGAGGGCTTAATGAGCTGGGATCCCAGCGGTTCTCACAGAGAAAGGAGAGATAGTTCAATTAATAGTGGGGCAACACAAAGGCTAGCAGTCTGAGCGAAACAGCTCAATTAGCAACTGAAAAGCTCATGATTTTGGCGCTTTGCGGTCTGGAGAGAGCTACAAAGTCAACGTAAGGGGCTGTAACACTTGGTTGCTGGGAACATTTTTAGACAATAAACACAGTTTTTTGGCAAATCAGTCACAGTTCAGTAATCTGTAGTACAATTTTCAAGTAAAACAGTGCCTTAGCAAGACAGGATATCCTAGTCAGCAAGACAGGATATGCTAGTCAGCAATAAGCAAACCTAAAGTACCAAAATGATATGCCTCAGCAAGACAGAATGAGATAAAGCTGCTAGAAGGCCTAGTTGCAAAAAGGGGATGGGAGGAATTGCAGTTGTTCACAGTAAGTAACCAATAAATTGAAACATCAGACAGGAGTGGGCGGAGACTGTGTGCATTTAAAGGAGGCTTGGAAGGGGGAGGGGTGCCTGGGAGGGGAAGGGGGGCTGGGACGAAAAATCAAGGGGAAGTTTGCAGAGCTAGCACTGAATCAGTGCACATACAGTTGGAGAGAAACTGCAGCGGGGGGAATGGTAAGTTACTTTACACAGACCGAGCAGAACAGGCTAAATTAAAATATATTAATTAGAAGCCGAATACAGGGATGTAGGCTTACATTAAGCCACATGTCTCGGGTGCTCCTGTGTCAGGTGAGTGAGACCAGCCAATCAGGGAGCTCTACACAGGCGTGGAGCCAATAGCGCTACCCTGAGAAGGCGCTGAAATTGAAAACAGCAAATTGCAAGTGATGATCTGGTTCAGCGTTCACACAGCCCAGAGAAATCATGGCAATTTTTCAAGCGTCGTACCTTATCTATCTCTTTAGGGGGTAGGTGGATCAGGCTCTTTGCACCGTATAGGTGCTATGGCTAGATCGTGACCGCTGCCCGAGGGGTAGGTGGATCAGGCTCCTTGCACCATAGAGGTGCTATGGCTGGATCGTGACCGCTGCCCAAGGGGGCAAGTGGCACCTTATCTATCTCTTTGGGGGGGTAGGTGGATCAGGCTCCTTGCACCCTAGAGATGCTATGGCTGGATCGTGACCGCTGCCCGAGGTTGCCTGGAATTTTGTGGGTATTTCATGTTGTTTTGAACAATATTACCCACAAGTTACATAATAATGCAACTAAAAGAAGATTCTCCTTGTTTGCATGGGTGTCCATTGGCTCCTACTACTGTCATGTGGGGGTGGATAATCCACCACAGTGATGCTGTCGCTGCGTTGTAGCAGGAGTGCAGGACTGCTCAGCTGCAGTTCAGGACAGTCAGGAGAAGCTGTGACTATTTTCTAAAAGTTTCTGTTCCCACCTCCCATTGAACTGCCAGCTGCATCTGCAAGAGAAATCACTAAAGGACGGTGGTGATGCTAGTGATTGCCTTGGCTTTGCTGCAGCCTTTCCCTCCTCTATCCAAAATATTTACTCTGAACAAATATGTTGGGAAGAGGAGGGAATTATTTTGTGCAGTTCTGAGTGATTGTTTGGTGTTGGGATGGGGGGAGGGCAGGTCTTTAAACAGAGAAGAGAAGCTTGTTATCCCTTTCTGCACATCTGCCCATCAGTGGCGTAATCCTTGTCAGCTTCTCCAGGTACACCTAAAGTACATTAGGTAAATGTCTTTTTGTGCCCATGACATGGTATTTACAAGTCTCTGCTTGTCCTTTTTAGTTCAAGTTCAAGTTAGTTAGTTCAAGTTTATTATAGGAAAACTCCGTTGAGCAAGCTCATTCACAAGGAGGTCCTGAGACATTTGCACATACATAACGTTATTACATAGAGAGGAACAACTGTATGAAGATAAACTCTGTGTGTACATATAATACAGGTGGTATACAACATAGTAAATTACCAAGTAGCTACAACATAGCAGCACAGGGTCCAGTTGGCTCGTATAATATGTCAAGTGGAGAGAATACAAAAGAGAATAGGAAAATGTATACCAGGTAGGCAGTTACCTTGCAGCTTGGGGAATAGTAGGGCAATCAGCACACAAAGGCTTGACTTATAGTCAAGGGAAGGCCTAGTAGCAGCTGCAGGTGTGTTTTATTTTAGACCCTGTTAGCGTTTTGTAGGAATTGATTGCGATAATGCTGGTTAGTTTCAGCATGGATTGTAATTGATTCCAAATGTTGGGAAGGGCATATGAAATAGCCCTTTGGCCAAATATAGTTTGAGTTCTAGGAACATCTACTAGGATATAGTTGGATTTCCTTAGGGAGTAAGCACTATGGGAAATGTGTAATAGAGATGTTAGGTAGTCCGGCAATTTGTACAAAAGTATCTTAAGGGCCCAGATACCAGCTTGGAGCATGCATCTGGTAGCAAGTGAAGTCCAGCCTACCATCGCATATAGATCTCAGTGATAGGTCCTGAAAGTGGAGCTAGTAATGAATCGTAGGGCATGATGGAAGAGAACGTCCAGCTTTAAGAGGCTAGAGGCTCGGGAGGAGATGAAGATAAAATTCCCATAGTCTAGTAGGGGAAGGAAAGTGGCTTGGACAAGCCGTATACGGGTCGCGAAAGAGAAGAGGGACCTATTTCTAAAAAAGAATCCCAGTCGGGCTTTGAGTCTCTTAGATAGATCCTCAATATGGTCGCTGAAAGATAGCTTCTCGTCTATCCACATGCCTAGGTATTTGAATTTGGGCACGATTTCCAGGGGTTCACCCAAGGATGTAATTATAAAGTCCTGTGGATGGGTTGGTAGGGCACCAAGTGAGGGATACCATGTAAAAATCATTGCCTTGGTTTTTTTGGCATTTAGGAGAAGTTTGGCCTCGATGAGATTGCTTTCTAGCTGAAGGAAATTAGCTTGCAGCACTTCCCTGACTTCAGGTAAGGTTGTACCTGAGGTACATAGTATGGTGTCATCCGCAAAAAAAGTATGCTGGATTTTTTATGTAGGAATTAAGATCTGAGATATATATCGAGAAAAGGATCGGGCCTAAGATGGAGCCTTGGGGGACTCCCCTGGCAATCAAGAGAGGGGCTGATAGTAGACCATTGGCTTTGACTTTTTGTATCCTTCTGGTGAGATAACTGTTGAACCACTGAGCAGTATATGGAGTAGCACCTATTTTGATGAGGCTGGCAATTAGGACGTGATGGTCGACAGTATCAAAAGCTTTACTGAGGTCTAGAAAGACTGCACCAGTAATCTTCTTGGAATCCATAGCAGTGACCCAGTCATTAGAGACTTTAGCCAATGTCGGAGGTGGTACTATGTTTAGATCTGTAACCAGATTGCACAGGGTTTACAAGTGAATGCACTTCAAGATGATTTTTTAGTTGGTTGTAAACCAGTTTTTCCAGGGCTTTGGAGAGAACAGGTAAAATGGATATAGGTCTGTAATTGTTTAAATCACAGGGGTCTCCTGATTTGAGGAGAGGAAGACTATGAGCAGATTTCCAGCAGGATGGAACTGTGGCAGAGGTGATGGAGAGGTTGAAAATATGGAAGATGGGAGCTGTGAGTTGGGCAAAGGCTAATCGCAAAAAGAATGGGTCAAGGACATCGTCCCCTGCACTTTTCCTGATATCTAGGCTGAGTAGCAAGTCTTCAACCTCTTTATAGCTAAACAAGAGCAGTTGAAAGGGCTGAGGAGGGGAGGTAGATGCAGGGTCTGGGCTGAGATCGGCAATTGTGTGGCTAGCGTACGGTGAGTACTCGAATGCTAGTCCAGCTGTGGCAAAGTGGTGGTTGAATTCTTCAAGGATTTGCAGTTGGTTTTCCACCATCTTATACTTGGTAAGGACCTTAGTAGGTATAGAGGGAGCAGCAGGTCGGCCTTCAATGGATCTCAATGTCCTCCAGATTTTTGGGGGGTTCCCTTTGGCCTGTTCCAGGGTGGAGATGTAGAAGCTTGCTTTAGTGGTACGTATGTTTTTAACACAGGCATTCCTAGCAGTTCTAAAGGCCTGCCAGTCTGCTGAGTGCTTGGTGCACCTAGCTCGGGCCCAAAGCTGGTCTCAGATGGTGAGTGCTGCCTTCAGCTCTGCGGTAAACCAGGGATGTGAGGATTTACATACCCTCACCTTAATCAGGGGGGCATGCTTGTTTATCAGGTTGGTAAGGTTGTCGTTAAGGACTGTGACAGCTTTGTCAGTAGATTTGGCAAGATGTAAATCTAGCCAAATGATCTTACCCAAATCAGCTAGAAAGTTTGCTGTACTGAATTTAAGAAAGGAGCGTTTAGTTCTAAGATTAGGAGGCTGGTGTATTTTGGTTTGTGATCTTATACACACAACAACACTGTGGTCACTCATGCCATTATGGAAAACTGCAGAATGAGAGATTTTATGGGGATGCGTAGTTAAAATGACGTCTAGGAGAGAGCTGTTAGCAGTGCGAGAAGAAAAAAATTACTCACCTTAGTAATGTTGTTTCTTCTAATGGAGTCTTGCTATATTATGACATATGCAGTGAGTCCCAACTTTCAAACTGCTCCGGAAGTGAAAGAGTTAACTTTCCATGCCAGGCATGGAACTTTGAACCGACTCGGTTGAAAACTCTGTCTGTTGTTCTTCAAACTCAAACTGTCAGATCTTTACGAGCAAAACTCACTAAGGTTCTGTGTGGAAGTTGTAAACCTACACTAGCCAACTGGCTACTAAATATATGAACACATTTTTGGTCCCAAAACAAAGACTCAAGTCAGGGATCCAAAATTAAAACCAACACCAATCACCCCAAAAGGAGGGTGAAAAACAAAAGGTAGGCATCTACTAAGTGCAACACTGCACTGCCCACCCACATCCCAAAAGCAAAGGTTCTGAGAGGGGCAGGACGGGGAGGTCATAATATAGCAAGAGTCCATTAGAAGAAACAACATTACTAAGGTGAGTAATTTTTTTCTTAAACAACATGAAGTCTTGCTATATTATGACATATGCAGACTACACAGCAGTACCTCCATGGAGGAGGGACAGAACCTACTTGGGAAATAGGCTCTGAAGCACAGCTGTGCAGAGCAGGAGCATCACTCCTAGCCTGGATGTCCAGGGGTAATGCTTGGTAAAAGTATGAACTGTTTTCCAGGTAGCTGCTTGACATAGCTCTAGGATAGGGATGTCCTTGGCAGCAGCCAGAGGCAGCAGCTGTACCTCTGGTAGAGTGAGCCCTCAGGCCTGAGGGAGGAACCTTACCCAGTTTTTCATAGCAAAATTGGATACAAGAGACAATCCACCTGGCAATGGATCTTTTAGTGGCAGGTTTCCCTTTACCAACCTCACCATAAGTGAGGAACAGTTGGAGGGAGTCAAACCTGTGACCCTTGGTACGTTCTATGTAGTAACTAAGGGCTCTTTTGACATCTAAACTGTGCAGTCTCCTCTCGCCAGAGGAGGAATGGTCAGTGAAGTACACAGGGAGAGACACAGATTGATTAAGGTGGAAGTCTGAAACCACCTTAGGCAAGAACTTTCTGTTAGTCCTGAGGACCACCTTATCTCTATGAAAGGAGATAAAATCAGGCTCCATTGACAATGCTTGTAATTCACTTATGCGCCTGGCAGAAGTGATGGCTACCAAAAACACAGTTTTCCAAGTCAAGTACTTAAGCTCTGCTGAAGACAAGGGCTCAAAAGGGAGTTGCATAAGCTGGGCAATGCAAATGTTAAGATCCCAGGCAGGGGCAGGGTCCCTGAAAGAGGGGTTGGTGTGAAGCAACACCTTCAAAAACTTGGAGAATACAGGATGAGCTGAAAGAGAAGAGGGTTTACCTGCTGATAAGAAAGCAGACACGGCTGCCAGGTGCACTTTTAGGGTAGCTGGTCTCAGCCCCAGAGTATTCAAATGCACCATATAATCCAGGACTGTGGGTAAGTCAGCAGATTCTGGGGAGATATGCTTGTCAGAGTACCATATGGAAAATCTCTTCCATTTGGAATTATAAGTAGCCCTGGTGGAAGGCTTCCTAGAAGCCTTCAAGATATCCAATACACCTTGGGAGAGGTGTAGGTCAGCAAACTCTAACTCTTCAAGAGCCAGGCCTTGAGATTGAGAGATTTGAGGTTCGGGTACCAAACTCTCCCCTGAGCACAGGTTAACAGGTTGTGATTCCTGGGAAGACACAGGGGAAGGTGGACTGCTAAGGACATAAGGAGTGGGTACCAGGGCTGTCTGGCCCAATCTGGAGCAATCAAGATCATCTTGCAGGGTTGAGATCTGATTTTGACTAGCACCTTGAACAGAAGGGGGGAAAAGCATAGAGAAACTTCCCTTCCCAACTGAGAAGGAAGGCATCCAGAGGGACTGAGCCCAACACTGGGGGCCTGCAGCAAAAAAGGGGAAGTTGGTGATTGTCTGGGGCTGCAAAAAGATCTATCTACGGGGTGCCCCATCTGGCAAATAGTACCTCCAGTACTAGGGGATCCAGTGACCATTCGTGATGGCCCTGAGAAATCCTGCTGAGAGCATCTGCCAGGACATTGTCCTTGCCTGGGAGGTGAACTGCAATAAGGAAGGTGTTCAGAGAGTAAGCCAGAGACCACAACGTCATTGCTTCGGTGCACAAGGCCGTATACCGAGTGCCCCCTTGCTTTTTGATGTACCACATTGTGGTGGTATTGTCTGTTCTGACCTGAACAACTTTGTTCTGAACAGATTTGGAAAAACTTGAGTGCTAGAAAAACTGCTCTGAGTTCCAACAGATTGATGTGGAGCAGAGATTCCTGGGGGACCACAATCCCTGGGTAGTGAGGTCGCCCATGTGAGCTCCCCATCCCAAGAGGATGCATCTGAAGTAAGGGTTAAGGAGTGAGACTGAGGGTGAAGGGACCCCTGTCTCAGATTGCTCTGGTCCTGCCACCACTGAAGGGCTTGGATCAGGGTTCAGTCACTGGGATCAATTTGGATAGGGGTCTCTCCTTTGAGACCAAAAGGCTCTCAAATGGAACTGGATGTCCCTCATCTGAAATCTTGCTCCCTGCACTACTGCTTGAAGCAGCCATGTGCCCCAGGGCTGCAGAAAATGCCTTGCTGGTCGAGACCTGCAGGGTGAAAAGAGGAGAGAGAACCAGTGTCCTTGCTCTTTCCAGAGGAAGGAAGGCTCTGGCCTCTTTGTGTTCAGTTCTGCACCTATGAAGGTGAGAACTTGGACAGGCTCTAGAACTGACTTTGGAAGATTGAGAAGGAAACCTAGAGATGTGAGCAGTTGCTGAGTTACCCGAAGATGTAATTTGACTTGGTCTGGCGACTGGCCTACTATGAGCCAGTTGTCCAGGTAAGGAAAGATGGCAATCTTTTGCCTTCTTAAGTGGGCAACTACTACTGCCAGGCATTTTGTGAATACCCTCGGGGCAGAGGTGAGGCTGAAGGGCATTGCTCTGAACTGGTAATGGCCCAAGGGCAGTTCGAATCTGAGGTACTTTCAATGGGAGCTTCTGATAAGAACATGGAAGTAGGCATCCTTGAGGTCCAGGGACGCTAGCCAGTCCTCTGGCCTTAGAGAGGGTAAAATAATTCCCAGAGTCACCATTTTGAATTTTGGTTTTAAAAGGTGCTTGTTTAGGTATCTGAGATCCAGGATGGGCCGCCATTCTCCTGTCTTTTTTGGGGTAAGGAAGTACCTGGAGTACAACCCTTTGCCCTGGTGTAGTGGTGGAACCCTTTCCACAGCTCTGAGAGCCAGGAGGGTAGAAACTTCTGTCTCTAGGGCAAGTGCCTCTGATGGATTTGCAGGTGGAAAGGACCTGGCTCTCATCTTTGGAAATTTTTAAAGCTGAGAACCAGTCCCTGGCTTACTACTTCCAGGACCCACTTGTCTGATGTTAAAGACATCCAGTCCTGGACAAAGTAAGCCAGCCTGCCCCTACAGGTAGTGGAGAATCGGCCCTGGCCACCCCATCAGGGTGCCTGCTTGGCAGGGCTTTAGGCTGAGGGTAGAAGTAGGTCTGCTTGTACCCGTCTGCCTCTCCTCTAAAGAACCCCCTCTGGGCGTAAGCTGAAGGAGGCCTGGGCTTGGTAAAGGCCTATGAAAAGGCCTGCCCTGCCCTGGAAGGCTGCCTTTGAGGTGGCCTGCCTTTCCTTGGCCTGTGCACTCCTATAGGTGGTCCTATACTCATCCATTTCTTCATGTAATTCTCTGTCTGCTCCCAAACAGAGAATTACCACAACAGGAAAATCCATGGCCTTAGTCTGGGTATCCTGTGACGAGGCTAGTACATCTGAGCCAAGCCATTCTCGAAGTGCCACAGATGTAGCCATGACTCTTGATGACACATCATTAGAGTCCACTGCAGCATGGAATTGCACCTTAGATGCCTCAATACCATCAGCAGCCACCTGCTCCAGCTCCTTGGCAAGCTGGCCAGGGACCTGTTTTGCTAGAGCCATAACAGTATCCCATCTGGATTTCTGGTATCTAGCAACATAAGCCATATAAATTTGCCTGTCTGAATCCCAAGGATGATGCCATGTACTGTTTCTTTGCCACGGCATCAATCCTCCTGGAGTCCTTGTCAGGAGGGTGTGAAGCCAAGGGAATATTTGCCTTGTCACAGGCTGCAGCCTGCACTACCTCAACATGGCTGCATTGTTGTGTAAGGAACTCCATATTTGAGCCTGACAATGTGTACCTCTTGTCCATTCTTTTATCCACAGGAGGTATAGTGTGAGGAGTTTTTAGAATTTTTACTGTCTGTTTCCCAAAAGATTTATGCAAAGGAATAGACAGTCTCCTAGACTCTGGGATATCCATCATTTCTACATAGCCAGGCTCCTCTTGATCATCCACAGCTTCCTCCATAGGGAGCTGGAGGGTTTCAGCCACTTTTTTATAAAACATGAAATGAGAGGGGGACTCAGAAAGCCTAGGGAAGACACTCCTGAAGGTCTGTCTGGGGAGATGTCCAGTTCAGTGGGCACATCCAGACTTTCAAATCCACATTCACTCTCCTCATACTCCTCTTCCCCTCCTCCAGTTCATAAAATTCCTCTAAATCATATTCTTGAACCAGTGGAACCGACAGACCGTCAGCTACCTAATGGTGCTGGTTCGGTCGGAACAAGAAAGCGACTGGACAATTTTAATCACTTTGGCTATTTCTTCAGCAGTTGGAGAGAAATTTGGCTCCAAACCTGCTGATTTTCTAGTCCTTTGCTGGAACTGACTCCTCCGAGTTGGCTCTCCTTTGCCCGAGAAGTCTCGCCTCGGTCAGAGGGTAACCGAACCGGGCTGGCCATCCAGGTCAGCGGACTTCTTAGCCTCCCTTTCCCTGAGCCTACCAATTCTCTTATCCAGGGTAGCTGCAGGAAAATTTTTGCAAATCTGGCAGTCTGCATTGAGGTGGTCAAACCCCAGACAATAAACACAGGTGGTGTGGGGGTCAGCCTTGGCAAAGGCTTCTCCACAAACACTGCAGTGTTGAAACCAAGTGGGCCCGGTTTTTCTTTTGGGTTTCTTAGACATAGTGCCAGCCTAACCAAAACTTGCCCGTTTATGGCAATCCACCAAGCAAGACTCTCTTATCGGTTCCCAACCGTGTCACGGGTCGTGGAAAACCGTAATGAAATCCGTTTTTTTTAGAACCGATAAGAACCGGGAACCGCACTCTAAAAGACAGATTAATGTATTTACAACAACCTGATCAGTTCAAACCGAACCGATAATACCGTTTACAAGTTCCACACAGAAAGTAAACGTAAAACCTATCTAGTACTTACAATACCACAGACAGAGCTTGAACCGACCGGTTGCGGTTTAAATTCGGTTAAAAAACCGAAAAATTAATACTTTAACCGACAAAATGAACTGAGCAGAAGGAGAAATCTCCGGAGCGACTGTTCAGTGAGGCGGAGTAAAGAATCTGACAGTTTGAGTTTGAAGAACAACAGACAGAGTTTTCAACCGAGCTCGTGCTCAAAGTTCCATGCCTGGCATGGAAAGTTAACTCTTTCACCTCCGGAGCAGTTCGAAGGTTGGGACTCACTGCATATGTCATAATATAGCAAGACTTCACGTTGTTTGAATTGCTATTTCTTGTGGGCTCAGTTACTATCCGAGTAAGACCTAGCTCGTCACAGATCCATTTTAAGCCATGAGATTTTGCCGTGAGCCAATCCATGTTGAGATCCCCTTAGGACTATTGTTTCTGTATTGGCAGCCAAGGTTAGAGATTTCAGTGTGTTGAGGATTTCCGTGCCTCCGGACAGTGGTCTATAGCCACCTATAATAGTGATGCACTCAGTAGAAGGAAGGTGAAGCTTCAGCGACACAATCTCGTACTCTTTTGGCTTAGTTATACAAGAAATGTCGGTAACATCAAATTTAGTTTTGGTGTAGACAACGACCCCCTCCCCCTCAGATTCCCTGTCGGCCCTAAAAAGTTTAAAGCCCGGGAGTGTAATTTGCGAGTCAGTGATAGACTTTTTCAGCCATGATTCGGTAATGATGATCATACCTGGGTCAGTATGCGCCGCCCAGACTTGAAGTTGATCAAGTTTTTGACCAGGCTAAGGATGTTAATCGACATTATTTTCAGTCCAGGAGCCGCTGCAAACTCCGATGGGGAGGTGATTTGTGTTGGAGGACCTGGATTTAATTCTGCATTGCCAGAACAGAGTAGGAGGATTAGAAACATTTTCTTAAGTGAAGTCACCAAGTAGTAAAGGGCTTGTTTTCTTTGGGTCGTCTTTTGGCATGATGTCAGGGGTGTATGTCTGGATAAGGCATAGGAAATACTGTCTTGACCGTTGAGGGCTAACATAAAGAGTGCACGGATAGACATAGGGGATGGCAGGAGGGCTAAGGGGGTGGAATGAAAAATAATTTGTGTATCCGACAGATGAATAGCTGTGGTGCAGTATGAGGAGACAGTCGGGGCTAGGAAAATGGGCTGTATGGCTGAGTGGGCTCCCGTCTCTTCATAGAGCAGCATAATAAGCATTACACATTTTGCCAGGAATAGTAATAAGATGATAAAGCAAGCCATGTTTGCACAAGAATAGGTATCAAGGTGAGTGTGAATTATGTAGGACAGCTGAACAGGTGACCAATCACACTGATACCCTGCTGGTTTGGGAGAATTGGGGATAACCAAAGAGGGAAGATGTGCTCTTGGTAGGGAGATCCAATCAGAAGGTATGTAATACAAAGGGGCGGAGTAACACTGTATTTAAAGGAGGCCTGGGAGGGAGTGGTGGGGGTGGGAGAAAATTTTAGCCACAACAGAAAATAGAATAGTGTTCCGGTAGGAGAGCGGACGTAAATCAAGACAAAAAAGTCCCAGCTTAAGTCTATGGGAAAAGCACACCAGTCGGAATGCAGTGGTATATCAAGCAGTCCAATCAGAATCCGCCTGCGAGTGCGCTGTGCCAATCGGAATTAGCCGTCCAAGGTGGCCGTGGCGAGGATCAGCGGGCGCACCTTATGGCAGGATCCATCTTCCTGAAGCAGAATTTCGGCCACAGGGGGCACAGCGGGTCGGTCGGGGGCCGTGGAGGCGGTTCGGAGCGTCCGCCCGATTCCAGGAGCGCCACTCAGGTGCAGGAGCCTAAGGGGGTAAAGAGAGAGAGATACACACTACATAAATGCCCTTACTGGCATTTGGGTGGTCGAGGCGGGAAGCTGGCAGCAGGCTACTGGCAGGGAGTGGGGGGTCGTTAAGTTAAACAAAAGAGTAATCAAAGAGTCGGGGAAGGGCTAGCCGTAGGAGATGGCCGAGTTAATAGTGGAGATAACAGCAAGTTAAGTGGAGGGGAAGGGGGGCAGGCGGAATGCAGCAATCAGCAGACTCAATGTCTATAGTAATAATAGGGAGCGCAAGGGGGTTAACTAGGGATGAAGAGATAGGAGGGACAAAGTAAGGTGAAAGCTGCAAGGAGCCAGTTCCCACTGAACAACACTGATTTAAGCAGTAACAAGTTAATACAAATTATACACTCTAAATAAGAAATGGAGGCGCTTAGTCGTTATCCTTAACAATGCAGGACAAGGCAACTCGTAGCATTCCTAGCAATTTACAGAATACACCTCACATAATCTGGTGTAGTTAAGCTTAACAAAATTTCAGCCACAACAGAAAAGCAGAATAGTGCTCTGGTAGAAGAGCAGCCATAAATCAAGCCAAAAAGTTCCTGCTTAAGTCTATGGGAAAAGCGCAACAATCGGAATGCAGTGGTATAGCAGGCGGTCCAATCAGAATCCACCTGCGAGCACGCAGCACCAATCAGGATTAGCCGTCCAAGGTGACCGTGGCAAGGATCAGCGGGCGTACCTTATGGCAGGATCTGTCTTCCTGAAGCAGGATTTCGGCCACAGAGGGCACAGCAGGTCAGTCGGGGGCCGTGGAGGCGGTTCAGACCGTCCGCCCGATTCAGGAGCGCCTTCAGGCGCAGGGAGCTCTTATGGGCAGGATCTGTCTTCCTGAAGCAGGATTTCAGCCACAGGGAGCACAGCGGGTTGGTCGGGGGCCGTGGAGGCGGTTCAGAGCGTCCACCTGATTCCAGGAGCGCCGCTCAGGGGCAGGGGCCTTATGGCAGGATCCGTCTTCCTGAAGCAGGATTTCGGCCACAGGGGGCACAGCGGGTCAGTTGGAGGCCATGGAGGTGGTTATAGCTTAGCAGCAAACAGAAGATAAAGGAACGCGGACTCACTGCTGGCTTCGAGGGCAGGGCTTGACTTGCACGCTTTAATGGCAAATTAAAAATCTTGTGGTAATTATAACAATAAAGGCAGATGTTCATATACTCTGGGTATTTCATGTTGTTTTGCACAATATTACCCACAAGTTACATAATAATGCAACTAAAAGAAGATTCTCCTTGTTTGTGTGGGCATCCAAGGAGGCATGTTCACCTACCCATAATATTCTGTTCGTGCCCTTCAGGACGCATCTGAAAACGAACAGTTGTCTGCTCAGTATGCCTTCCTGATGAAACTTTTAAATAAATAAATACATAAACTCAACCAAGCAGGGCTTTTCTTCTCAGCTCCCAAATACCCCACAGAGTTGAATACTGTTCCTTTCAGGACCCAAGTCCTCTCATTTCTCCTCGCGCTGCTTTTACTTTTTATATAATGTAAGGAACTAGCATGTGTTGAATTTGGTTTGCCCTAGTAGCCAGAGAGGACAAATGTTTTTCATTTTCAGAGACGTGACCTTCCACTTTACCCAGATCAGCACAGAACTCCCATTGGAATTCCCAGACCTCCTCTATGATGATGTCCAACCTTGGGTTAGATGTCCTCTATGATGATGTCCAACCTTGGGTTAGATGCAGATGGGGAACAGATTATGGCAGTTATGAGCAACATGCTGGAAGTCTGGGAACCCTCTCTGTCACAGGTCCTGTCTGATGAGGACCCTGGCCATGGCCTCTCAGTTTCTGGGTATACCCTTTGGAGGCCAGAGTGCTCTATACTCTTTATGCAAAAGTCACTACAGCTTCTTGCTCAAGCCTCCTTTTGCAGTTGAGCCTAAAAGCCTTTCCCTCTTCTCCCTTAGATATTTATTCTATGCAGTTCTGCATTTTTTTGGTGAAGGGGCTGGAGTGCTAATGATATAACAATACTTGATTAACACTGAAGATACCCCAAAATATAGTTAAGAAATGTCCGGGCTCTGGACCTCTCAACTACCTCTTATGCACCTAGAAAATATTTTTTCTGGATCTGCTCTGGTACATGTTCTTTTTCTTCCACAGAATATTTTTTTTTTGTATATACTTTCTGTTTATCTCCTCCTGTCTACCCTCTGTGCCCACTCCTTTGGGCTGCTCATCACCATCTCTGCCCCCTACTCCGAATCTGCCCCTAGAGTGCCTCACCTCCTACTTCCTCCTGCACAGCGGGGTCTGTTCAGAATCGGTGGTCTTGGATGGCCCGGAGCAGTCGTCATCTAGGGCTACTGAGGGGTATTTTCTGTTTTTCTGTGGTTTTCCCCTGTCCCAGCACCTTGAGGCCGGCGCAAGGACACAAGCGTCAGAGAGGGGCGTGCTGATGCACATCCCTCTCGCACCTACAGACGTCCCCTCCCGACTCCATTAGAGCGCAAGCTGCCAACCCCTCGAGAGCCCATGTTTTCCGCGGCGCTCTCAGGGTGTCGGGTGCATACTGCACCCCTGGTATCCCACCCCAGAGGGAGGAGAGCATCCACTGGGATGCTCAATCCTCCCTCCCCCTGCCGAACCCCTCCGACCCAAGCTCGTTCCCGAACCCGGGTCGCTGGCGTAGTGTGAGGTGTGGCTTCCAGCGCCTCAACCCTCAGCACCACCGGGCCGGACCCCAGAGAATATTTTTCAGTCAAATCTAACCCATAACCTGTGTTGTACTTCATAAAAAAAATACTTTTAAAGACCACTAACATGCCCCAAACACTTAAAAACTAAATATTCTGGAGCCCTAGGCAGCTCCAGACCCCTTGCTATTTGTTAAATATTTTGCCCCCCGCAATAAAGTCACTTAAACCGTCTCAGGTCCCAGCTGTACCACAGCCAATGAAGCACTCCACCCCACAACACACAAACACTATAGTGCCTTAGAGAATCCCCTCTCCATTAGGGATATAAACAGTGCCAGTTGGGACTTTGACATTTGGTCAAATGCCCAACAGGGATGTCACGGTATCAAGGTTTCAAGATGGGTCACGGTATTGATAACTGTGGCCCATGTTTTATACCATGATAATCGTGATTCACAGTATACTGCAGTTTTGAGGCTTTTCAACTTATTCTTAGGAGTGTTTCTAGGAACAATTATCCTTCTAGTCCAACAAGAATTCAAGGAGACATTTTCTGTACAAGAACGACTACTTCTGTTATTACTGATATTTCAGCCTATTGTTGCGGCACTGCTGTATTCATGATTACATGTTTTTGTTATCATACCATCAAAATTTGTGGATACTGTGACATCCCTAATGCCCAAGACTTCAGTCAAACATTCATGTGAGCAACCAAGCCTGAGGCAGCCCCTGTTGTCAGGGTGACCTTATCTGAAGCCCTTTCCTCCATGAACGCAGAGTTGTAATAGGTCCTGCTGCATCTTACAGACCCATTTCTCTTTTCTCTTTTGTTTGTCTTTAAACCAGGATAACTCCATAAGCCAAAACAAGACAGCCCTTGCCATGTACACTGTGTAGATGGCCTTACTCAATGGCAGTGTTGTGGGATTGTCTCAGAAACCTCTCAATGTGCTTGCTGTGTGTTTTTTTCAGCACTGCGTTACCTGCCACAGGCTGGAATGTCCTGTACCTCAGGGTTGCTAGGGCTTGATCCACCATGGGGGAGAGAAAACCGTCCCTTGTTATCTGTCTTGTCAAACTGACATATTTTATACAAATCTGGGCATCGATGTGTGCTTCCTCAATGATCTCCACTCACGATTAACCATGTTGTCCCAATCCTTGTGAACTGGGCACTACGCTATGAGACTGATGAGCCACCTTAATGAACCCAAACTTGGACATATCCTTCTGCTCTGTCCCCAAATCAAGAGCCACTAACATGTGCCTAATGAGGCTGGGGAAGTCTAAAATCCTGAGCTCATTGTCCCTAGAAGTGAAGTCTTCTGAGCCCAATGATGAGATGGAACCATCTGAGCTCATCTCAGAGATGTAGGGTGTAGGGGTCCTTCTCCTGCTGAGTTTGCCCAGGGGTACCTGAAGGTAGGAGGGAGCAAGATCTCTCCCCTTTCTTGGACAAAGAGCCTGGAGACTCTGTGGATAGGGCCCAGTTAAGATACATACTGGATGGCTCCACTACTTATTTCTGAAGCAGATATATTTAATTATTTTATATTCTGCCCCATGCAATCTGAAACATTTTGTGGCTGGACACAACTTAATCAGAGAATGGTGATAAAGGACTTACTTGATCACAGTATCTTCCATGGCCATTGAGCATCTCCTTCTGAGACTGACATTTCATTCTAGGCAAAAATCTTCAGTGTTGCTGCAGCATGCTCAGCTCACCGCTTGCTCCGTTATTAACACTCCAATTTTTGCAGGTCATAACCATGACAAAAATGTAACTCTCTCACTCAGGGGTGCAGCTGCTCCTACACTGATTGGAGTCTGCTAATCTAGTCAGAGCACAGGAGCTCTTCGAGTGTGCCTGCGGTCCCTTCAGAAGCAAAACAACTGCCCTTTTGTGGGAACAGCAGGCTGATATAGCCTTAGGGGGAGCATCGGCGAGCCAATCAATCTTCAGAAGGGTGTGCCTCCGAATCCTGGTTGGGGAGGTGACTACCCATTCAGCCACTGCTGCCAGATGGAAGGACATGGGAATGACAGGAAAAACTCACTTCAAATGCTGCCATTGGCGTTAGTACACTGACCGAACTATCGAACCCAGTGCATGTGCAACTCCAGTACTCAGCCCCTGAGTTGTGTGTGTGATGGCGGTGGTGGTGGTGGGGGGGGGGGGGGAGACAAAGCGGGAAATACCCAAGCCAGTGACTGCACTGCCATTATGATGGACAAGCTTTAAATTTCATGGGGTTTACATACTATAACCATATTTACCAGGCCCTGGTATATTTGTTCAAGTAAATCAAGGCTTGACATTTTTTTTTATAAGCTGAATATCCCACAACATTGAAAATCTAATGTTCTCCCACAGGGCAAAATCAAAGTGTACATTTCCTTTTAAATATAATCAGGCTGCTGTCTGTGTGTGCCCAGCTGACTCACCCTTATTGGAATGTTGGCACAGGTGACAAGACATGCTTGTGCAGCTTCTTGTCAATATGGCACTTTTGGCCCAGGCTCAGAATGGCCACTAAGCAAGGTCATGCTGAGCACACAGGAAACAGCACTACAGAGAGACTCCAATGCAAAACACTCTGCTGACAAGTGTGCAAATCAGCATGGAAAGTGGGCTCATAAGACATTAGTAAGGCTCGTTACCCAGCCGTATTTCATTTGTGTTAAACATACATGAAAGTGGTACAATTAACTCCAGTCATGCCAAAAAATTGTCTCAGCTGGTTTGCATTAAATAGTATGCATTTGTGAAGAAGTGCCCAGCAACAGAATGTAATGGTCAGAAGTCTACCTACTGGTTTTGAAATCTAAAATCAGAATTTTACATTGTAAAACTGTCTGCCTTAAAATAAAGGGACTACTGTGAAACTCCTGTTCCTGTATATCGAGAAAGGAACTGGTTTCTTATACCACTTTTTTTTTTGTGCCTTCCCGTGCCCTCGGCCAGCCACTCCTTCAAGCTACCAATGGAACCCCATCCGCCGCATCATCCTCCAGCACCATCCACCATCCCCGCCATGTCGCGCCTTGGTTGACCCAATGTATTCCTTCACAAGGGGGCCCCATCCCTGGGCCCACGGGAGGGGAGTAAGGTTCCAAATTTATACTGGGCGTGCAATGGGGGATTCGCTCTTGGAGGCTACTCCAGGGCTTCGTGGCGTGAAGGGATCTAGGCAACCATCATCAGGTCAGTCAAGTGGTGATTTTCCATTTTCTACCCAGCCCATGCACCTCCCACACATATTGGTCCAGCTGCAGCGGTGCACTGTGAGTGGGGGAGCTCAGTGTCATGTCAAAGCTTCACGCCGCCATGAACGTCTTACCACAAGCTACCACCAGGAGCCACCTAGCAAGCAATCCAGTACTGTCTCACCCACTCCCGGGAGGGAACCATCCAAAGAACACTCTAAAACTTTTCTTAAAAGAGAACCACAGTCAAAATTTACAAAAAGGTACATTGTACAGAATGTTTTGATGTGTGTGTAGTCCTAGTGCATCCATACTTTCCTTTGTTTGTGGTTAGGATTTTTTTTTTACTTGCTTTCTTGTTTAATGACCCCTTGTGAGCTCCATGCCTGTTATCTTTTACTGCCTTTCCTTTTCCCACAATGCCTCCTGTCCCATGTGACAGTGACGTGTCAAAAACCACTGATCCATTTAGTGCTGGCTTACTGTCCTGTCTCCTGTAAAATTGTGCTTTTGAGTGATTTTTCTTAACCAAGAAGCACCCCAAATTCACAGTTTGGCAAACACCTGAGGGATAATTAAATGGGATATTGTTTAAGGAAACAGCAAGTGTCTTCACCAATTATAGCACTGACAATCTGGGGTGATTTATGTGCTTTTTTATGGCTGTGTGTGGTCCGATGAAAACAAAAGCTTCAAAAACAAAACATTCACTCCAATTGGCTAGACCTAGATAAGAAACTGATATTTATTTGAGGCCAGAACAACAGGCTCCTAACATCACGGTGATGCTGCAGCCAGTACTCACTGAATCAATGGTCTCCAGCACATCACTGTTACATGGGACAGGAAACATTGTGGGAAGAGGATAGGCACTAAAAGAAACAGATATGGGGATCACCAGGGGCCATAAAACAAGTATGCAAATTTAGACAAAACTTCAAACAGCAAACAAAGGAAAGGATGCACTAACACTACAAACACAAATCGAAACTCAGCACAATATAGTTTTCTTGTAAATTTTGACAGTAGTTCTCTCTCAACCCATGTATTGCCGAAGCACTTTTTAAGCCATGACCAGTTGCATCAGCCTTTAGGTATGGGCAGAGAGGCTAAGGTACTGTAGATTGAGGATTGTAAGGAAAGCTCAGAGAGGTTGTGCATAGAGATAGAGAGTAAGAACCGGCAAGTTACACAGCTTACGCAGCATCAAGCAGCTGATGGTGGTGAGATTAAAACTTGGGTCACTTGGTTCACTGCTCTGTGCTATTCCATGGAACATTCAAGCTTGGAAACCATGGAGCATTTTTACTTATTTCTGCAGGTTTCCATTAAAATCAGAATTAAATTTACAATGTTCTCCACTGATTACATGACTACAATCTGTGCACCTAGTATTTTATTTCCATGATAGCGTAAAAAGATGCACTCTTCCACTGAACTGCATGCTTATTTCTTTCATTCTATGCTTCTTATAGCGGTTTGCATGGAAAATACTGATGGAGACTGGAAAACCTTGTAAATTCCATCATTTCCATGAAAACCATGGACAATGTGTTCAAACACTCTATGGTTTCCAAGATAATTTTCCATGGTGTATTCCATGCAAAAAATTGAATATTTAGAGAAAGCATGGAAAATCTAGGGACACACTTCTATTTCCTTTTAGCAGTGGGGGCTCCAAAACACATGCAAAGACTGAGGGAGGACAGACAATCATCTCTGTTGTAAAACTGGAACTGGGGACAGGAGAGAAGACACTAACATACACGTAGTCAGGAAACCTCACAAATCATGAGGACCATACAAGGAAAACCAACTGTCAAAGATCACTCACTTTTATTATAAAACTTCAAAATCCACAGTGGCTGCAATTTACTATTCAAGACAGAATATTTGCACCATTTGTTTTTGCTTTTTTAAATAAATGTAAATAACTACAGTAAATTGTGTTTTTGGCAAAGCACATTGAGGAAAATCATAATAGCACAAAAATAACATAATTGCACTCACTCAGTAATAAGTAAATATAATAAAACGTAACCAATTACAAATGACAGCTTAGCTCTTATACTGAAGGTTTTAAAGGCTGCGTGATTTATGTTGTTTATTTAGTGTTTCAGTCGTAGTGGTATACAGATCCTAAAGCACTTTATAAGCAGTGACAGTGACAATTTAGGGCACTGTGGTATTATTACAGAATGATTTCTGAAATGACTGCTGCTAGGCCTCTCAACCTTTCATCACCCAAGTGTGTAACTACATGTGGAACCAATAAGAACAATGTGTTACATATCATCAGAACATGACACTGCAAGTTCAGAATAGTGTAGATACTAGAGCATTACTGTTTCTATTGTTTGATGATAACTAAGCATTATAAATTATTTAAGCAATAAGGACTGATGAGCCGGTCATTTCCTAGAGATTAATGACCAGCTGGGGGGATGGGTGGCCAGAGGTGCAGCGAGGCGGCCCCACCAGCAGGTTGTTAATGCAAGGAAATGACACTGACTCTTCAGTCATTGCGATTATGCCCAATCGCATATATGATTTTTTTTCGCTTGTGTTTATTTACGCTTTTTTGTGGTGGCGCTGAGCTGAGTGGTTGCTGCGTCGGTTACTTTAAGAGATTTCAGACCAGCACAGCAGCCAGTCAGCAATGTCTGTAGCATCATGAATAATTAATTAGACTGATAATATACATTTCTGCTTTAAAGTGTCAGTGGGCAGTGTGGAATACTGCCTTCTTCATGTGGGACAGCTGGTTTCTTTTGGTTTTTTTCCATATATATTTTATGCCCCACATTTTTCATCGTTTTTCACCCGTCCCCATTCTTGGCCATGCCACAGCTCAAGACACCCTCCCACAACCTGCCACTACCTCCCGCCTATGCTAGCCACCGGACCTCCACCCGGTGGCAGCGGAACTACGGGGGAGCAACGACACCCCGAGAGAGGAGGACTGCCCCACAGCTGCTCGATCCTGCTCTAACCCCCGCCCCCCACTGGTGCCGGCTCCCTGACAACCCAAGTCCATATCCAAACCCGGGTTGCTGGCGTGACGAGAGGTATGGCGTCCAGCACCTCAGCCATCTGTGTCACCGAACCAGCCAAGGACAGATGGTTTCTATGAGGTAAAATGAGTGATGTACCTTGTAATGTGTAACAGTCGAAAGGTATGACTGCTGCTCTCAGATCACAGCTTCCACACAATCCAAGAATTCACCAAATTTACTGTGCTGCTAGAGCCTTCAAATCACAGAAACTTATAAATGGCATGATACTACCAGCACTATCAGCATTTCTCAATCATGTGTAACAGACCCCGGATGTCAGGAACTTTGGGGCCCTCCACCACAGGAGGGGGCTGGCCAGGGTACTGTTTTTAATTCTCTGGTGAGACCATGGGAACCTGAAGTGGATAGGGGCACCAAAAGGCCATTTTCCACTTTCCAGCAAACATTGTGTAGCTGCATCAGCCGAACCCAGTTACACAAAATTCTGCCAAAATATGAATTTAAGGGCATTCAATTTTTTTTATTACTTGACATTTTCACTAAAACAGGACCTCTCCCTTTATACTTTGTCTGTTCATGTTGCTTGTGCCTGCCGTGAAGTCACAATTCTCTGCTTGTGACACCACAACTGGTTGCCAGGTATGTGATTCTGCTGTCGCAATTAGAGTACTATGACTTCAAATCAGGAAGAACAGTGGGAACAGATGACATCTAAGGGGCAAGAAGCCAGCTTTCAGCCAGTTTCATGCAAAAGTCTTAAGTAATAAAGAATGAAATGTCCAGAAATTGTAATTGTTGGGTGTCACTGGATAGCAGAGTCCTACAATGCCAGCAGTAATTGTTTTTTTCAGAAAGCTGGAAAATGGGGGAAACAATGCCTTATGGAATTACTGAGCCTGTGACTGGTACAATGAGGGGTTGTCTAAACACATCCTGTGATCTGTTCAGGACCGGTTTCGCTATCGTTGACAACTAAGTAGGTGATGCATTGACTGTTTTTCTGTTCTTGTACCCTGCTGTTACTTGTTTTTGCTTTATTATGTGTATTTTTATCCTGGAATATGTATTGCATGATGTACAAAGTCCTACAATAAAACTTGGATTTAAAAAAAAAAAGAAACCTGGAAAATGTCTTTAAAGGAAAACAGTGGAAAAGTCACATCTTTTCCCAGGTGGTACAAAAACACCCAATTAGGGCTTTCAGACAGTAAATACATTTTTAAAATGACCTCCAAGTGCTTTTTAATGATTCAACCTGTGAGCCACAACTTCCGTTTTCTATTCCACGTAGCCATCATCTCAGGAGTAGCCGCGCTGCCTTAGCTCACGTCATGCTAACATGTCCTGCCAATCAATGGCTCTAAGGTAGGCCGTGTATTGGCCTCAAGTGAGCTAAACGTGCCTTGCTCCCTGAAGATGAGAACAGAAAACAGAAGTTGGAACTAAATAATTTAAATAATTAAGCACTTAGAAAATGATTACAAAAAATGCTACTATCTAGAAAACACTGTCAGCCGTTGTAGTAACTAGGAAAAAAGCTGTGCTTTCCACTATTTTCCCTTTAACAGTGTAACAATTCAGTAACTCATATCAACATAAAACTTTTAAGTAACAGGGGTTTATTAAACAAGTTCACAAACATCCTTCTTACTTCTTATGGTTGCTCTCAAAGGTGAGACAGAACAGGCATGCCTGAGGCCAATGATTTCCTTCCTCCAGAGGGTATAGACTGTTCTGATGCTGATCATTTAACTTGTACTCTACCCTCGTTCACCTGCTCTCTGGGTAGACATGTAATGAGAAATCCCTGAGCAAAAACAACAGCCTCTGCTGGCAGAGCTCGGCATGCATGTGTGTGACCCCTATTGGCACACTGGGACACCAGATTATTGGAAGATTTCTCCTTGACGCCCCCACCGTACTGTCAAAAATTCCCATAGGTCACCAACCTCCGTCCTAGGATTAGAACTGGAGCTTTTGAGCCTCAGGCATGCTTCTTTAGCTTCCAATAATGTGGGAGGATCCCATCTGTGGTCCTTGATAATAAATTCTCAATTTTCTTCACAGTCTTTGAGTGCTTTCCTTCTCCTTAATGTCCACTTCATAGGGGATCCTTCAGGGAACCCATTCTGCCGGCTCTGTATTTCATTTTCCTTGGTGCCTCTTAGTATTACCATTTCAGAACTGGATGCATTGGTCTAAAACACTCACTCCTGAAATAAACACCATCTCTGGATGCACCTGACTTCCACTTCCAGTGCCCATTAGGCTACTATTTATGGCCTCTGCCACTGCAGTAACCCTTCTGTTCTGACGCAGCCCCAGACTCTTGAAAACTGCGGTACAGGGCTGAAGGGCTGTAGTGCAGACATGCAATCTGTATCTCTGTTGCTGCTCACTGCTGAACTGAGCTGCAACTCTAGAAATGGCACCACCTTCCATTTTATTACCTTTTGCCAGTGGTTTCTGGTAGGCTGCCAGAAAGGGTGGACCAGAATTTAACCAAACTTTAACTCTTTAGTACCACACAGGTATCTTTCTTCAAATCTAAAAACTAGAAGTGTGCACTATGTTTGAGATGGGACATGACAATACAGATCCTCTGTCAGACCCCACATCAAATAAAGTGTGCAGGTCTGGTCCCCGTTAAAGGAGCATACTGACAAAATGGGGTCAGGAGGAATACAAGCATGATGGAGGGTCTCCAGATCCTACAGAAACACAGATCTAAAGAAACATACTGACATGATGGGGGTCGGGGGGAATACAAGACGGACAGAAGGGGAAAGGGGAGGCAGGTGGGAGTGGGCAGCAGGACAAACAGAGAGGTGGCTGGGCCCAGGATGGAGAGGAGAGGGTGGTAATCGTGGGGGATTCAACTGTAAAAGGGATGAGATGGAGAAGGAAAGAGTCAAGGGCAAGTCGTAGGAGGGCAGAATGCATGCCGGGGATGATGACAGGAAGAGTGGGACCTTCGATAGCACAGTCCCTGGGTCGGGGGTGAGAAACCTCACATTATAGTGCACCTTGGGATGAATGACCCTGCAGGATGTGAAGTGAGGGAGGTGCAAGAGTGATTCAGGGAGGAGGGGAGAATCTGTAGTGGGGCAGGGAGGACAGTAGCCTTCTCAGAGATGCTTCCAGTCCTGAGGGCTAGTAAGGCAAGGAAGGTGAGAACAGAAGAATTTCATGGCTTAGGGGGGCCTGCGAAAAGGAGGGGTACAGGCTCATTGGGGGCTGGGGAGGGACCTGAGATAACAAGGACCTGTATGCACCAGACAAGTTGCATCTGAGTAGGAAGGGTACAAGGGCCCCCCCTAAAGCTACGGGTCTGACTGCCACCTCATAGCTATGGGCCTGCTGTGATGTCATGCATTAGGCTAACGTGTGTACTTCTCGGGGTCATATTTCTGAATCTTCTCACCTAAGTGCAAGTTTACCACCTTGAAGCTTGATCCCATCAGACCTCAGAAGCTAAGCAGGGTCAGACCTATTAAGTAAAAGGATGGGAGACCTCCAATGAACACCAGGCACTGCAGGAAGTGGTGCTGGTAGCTCTGCAGGGGGCACTCTCCTCATAGTTACAAGTAAGCATGCCCGCAATACCCCAGCATGGTTTTTGGGGCCACACTGTGCTGCTAATGGTGCCGTCTTTTAGATAAGACGTAAAACTGAGGCTCATGCTTGTTTGGCTGTTTAGGTGGACATTAAAGATCCCATGGAACATTTTGAAAACAGGAGTGGAATTTCCATTTTGTCCTGGTCAATTTTCCACCACTCACTAATCCACAAGCAGATTGCCCTTGTGGTTCAGTAGATCAGTTTGCATCTGTGTCCCTCTCCTTTTGACATGAGGCTGAAAACAGGAAGTACTTCCTAGCCCTCCTTTCCTGGTCAACAAAAACAAAAACATATAAAATGCATCATACATTACAAGGCATGCTAGGGAGGTTTTGAGAGAGCACTGCACTTACAAAGTATGATGGGATATAATGCACTGTAATGTGATCATACTTTATTTTCCTTTTTAACTTGTTTTTATTTAAAAGGTACAGAGTACATTAAGTTCAGAACATACAGAAGCATCTAATAAATTAAAATACTTTACATGCAGAAAAAGAAAAAGAAGAAATATGCGGTCATCTGGAATTATACTTCATTCAAAAATAATTAACCCCTAAACAGAATAACATGAATTCAATGTGTGGTACATAGCTCAGTGCTTTGTGATATGTAAGCGCTGAATAAAGACTGGTTAGTTTTTAGATGCGTTCGAACTGGATGGTACATAAGTCAGTGTTTGTGGTATGTAGGAACTGGATATGGTTGATGTTTAGATACGTTTGAGATTTAAGGTGAGATATGAGTGCTAGAGAAGGCAGCGGAGGATGAAGGATAAGACTGACTCACTCTAAGCAGAGGGAGCGGAAGCTGGAAGGTTAAATAGAGGATGGAGCAGGAGCTATGCCCCCCCCCCCCCCACTGAACCACAGGCCAAGCCTTCCAATTCAATGTGTGATACATAGCTCAGTGCTTTGTGATACGTAAGAGCTGAATAAGGAATGGTTAGTGCTTAGATACAATTTGAACTGCATGATACATAAGTCAGTGTTTGTAGTACATAGGAACTGAGTACTGTGGTTGGTACTTAGATACTTTAAGCTGGAATGGTACATAGGTCATTGCTTGCAGCACATAGGAATTGGATATGGTTGGGCATACGGTCGAAATGTCGCAGTCTTTATTGGTCACAGGCATTATGTTGCAACCAAATTGGAGAATGGACATGCCGTCGCCGGTGTAGCGGTTGCAGACAAAATGCAAATAAGATGACCAAATCACTGGCAATGGCAAAACTGACGGTTAGTGCGACATTTTTTGGGGGGATGCTCCCTCTATGTTGAGGAGTCCTCTCTTTTATGGAGGACCATGGAGAGTTGTCAAAAGTCACTCCTTCTAATGATCCCCATAATGGGCCACTTTTGTCAATGGGGACAGCCACCACTGGTTATGCCTGATACCAAGAACTTGGTGGTATGCCCATCCACACTCCCTGTTTAACTGGGGCCCTGAGTTTGGTTATGCTGAAGCGTGGTCTGCACCCTTTCCAGGCAAAGGACAGGAATAGTTTCTCCAGACTGTGGAATTTGGAGCCTGGAATGTGCACCGAAAGGTTGTTCAGACTGCTTTGGTTTACTATTGCCCTCCCAAATCATGGTTCTGGGGTCAGAAAGATGGCATGTTACTAAATAGTAGGGTTAAGTGGTTCAGATTTGCCAAAATCTGAGCTGCCCTGAACAACTCAATGGCAAACTTGAGCTGAAAATGTTAATTTCAGCTGGGATTAATGTCAAAATCACTGTGGGTTTTGTGTCAAAAGCATTTTTAACTGAATTGGCAATTTGTCCAACAACACTGTTTATTGGCGACATAATGAACTGTTGCCAACTTCAGTTATCAGCGAAATGTTCAGCTTCTATTTGTCCCTGCGATGATATGTCTGCGTCATATTGACCACGACATTTCATCTGGGGACGACTCGGCCACTCACATATGGTTGATGCTTAGATACGTTTGAGCTGGATGAGATATAGTAGATGTTAGAACTTGATCTTTTGGCCTTTCTCTATATCCCACTTTTGGCAGGATGCTAGGTAAGTGTAGGACTGAAGGCCCAAAAGAAGTGTAATAACCGATGTGATTTCCTCCTCCAACTCCAGAGAGTGTGGCCAGTAGCACACAGGAGAGGAAAACCCCCTTTAGGGGGAAACTTCCAAGGACCCATGGCTACTGACCTGCCCATCCTCTGGGCATGCTAAAAGGAGAGTAATCCTAAGGTAGGCAAGTATTGATAAGTTGTCTTCTAACTAGATCCAGAGTGTTGGTCGAAGAGGCGTATCCCAAGTCTGATTGCACGCAGGTAATCCTGGAAGATGAGGTACTGGCAAATGAGAGGCCACCATGGAGAGACAAGACATTAGCTGAAGAGGTTAGTGAATCCAAGTCCATAACATCTATAGGTGTAGAAGGCGAGGAGTTGTGCATATTCAGGCAGCTTGGCTAGCAGCTGTTCACAGACTCACATCTTGGAGGGGCGAGAATGTAGAACTGGTCGAAAGTCAATCCTGGAGTGTGATGAAGTAAGACTTCCATTCTAGAAGATGTAATGGATTATGGTGAGTAAATAGGTAGGCCCTCCTTTGCGGGGCAGAGAAGGAGAGAATGGCGGTTCCCACGAGATCTGACATGCATTGTTCCAGTACAGAAGGCGCCAGGCCCCATGCAGGGAGAAGCAGGAATGCAATTTGCAGGCAGCCAGGACCTTCACAGGGTGGAGAGGATAGAAACTTCCAGGCTCCCTTGTGGGGTGAAGCAGGAACATGTAGAGCAAGCAGACAGACCCTGTTTGAGGGTGAAGTAGAAGTGCATTGAGCATGTAGCAAGGCCCTTTGCAGGCAAAGCAGGGAACATGGTGGACCCCACGCGGTCTGTCATTGTTTGGGTTCCAGTAGAGATGGCGAGACCCCCACATGGGTCAGCTGAGAGGAGACGGAATGCAGATGAGCAGGCAGCCAGGCCCTAAGCAGGTGAAGCCAGAGACATGGTGGGACCCCACATGGTCCACCAATGCATAGGTTACAGTATGAAGGCGAGACCCCCAAGTAGGTAGGCTAAGGTGAAATGGAATGCGTTGGGTGAGCGCTAGGCCCCCCCAGTGGGACAAAGCAGCAATTAGAAAAGATATCCCAGGATAACGCTGAGACAATAGGGCGGAGCTGTAGGCCATCATGGTGGAGACCTATATGATGATGGATGTCCTTGGACGCTGTCAAGAGGGAAGCGGCGGTAGGATCAGCAGATGTTTTCTTGATGAGGAGCAGAGCTAGGTACAGTCTAGCGAGAAGGTAAGACAAATGTCTACACACAGTAATGTATAAGGCAGATGAGGCTAGACATTCTTGGTAGATTTCCAAGTCCTGTTGACTAAGTCAATGAAGAGCAGGAAGTCAACGCAGAAGATGAAGTTCCAGCAGATGGAGAGATCCAGCTAAGAGTGACGACTGGATGAGGTATGATGGTTAAACCGTGATTGAGGGAGCTGTGAGTGAAGCAGCAGTAAAGCATTCATGGACAGTCAGCACGGTCGAAGATGATGCCAAATGGAATATACTTGAGGACAAGAAATCTTAGAGAATGAAATGGTCAGCAGTGATGCCAGCAGGGAACGGTGATGAGGTAGGAGTCTATGAGAATGGGAGACTTACCAGAAGCTGGAATTCCAGTGAATAGTAGGTTATAACTGAGTACTTATCAGAAGGGAGAATTGTCCTAAGATGTCCAAGGATTGAGGAATACTCTATGTAAATGTGAAGTGTAGCTACTAGGTTGGAACTGGACCAGAATGGAATGGACAGCAGTAGAAGTTATGAACGATGAAGTAGGTAGGCCAGAATGGGCAAGCTGGAGCTGAATTCCTTGAGGTCCAGAGTAAGCAGTGTGCGAATGCTTGAGCGATCAAGTAGGTATCAGGTGGTCAGCTTTAGGAAGATGAGACCTCCACGGGGGTCTGCGTTTGTGAAGATGGAAAGCTGTTAGAGCAAGGAGAATGTCCTGAGGCTTGATAGATTCCAGATGGCGAGATCCCCATGTGGGTTTGCCACTGCTATAATATGATATGCTCTGAAATAACGGGAGGTGAGCCCCCGTGTAAGTCTGCCTGTAGTGACTTGAGTACGTTAGAACTAAGAAGTAAGGCCCCATCGTGGGGCGTGTATGTTTGGGATGGTAGGACCCCACGTGGTCCGCCATTGCCATAGTATTGCACTTTCCGAGTAAAGGATGATGGGACCCTCTGCAGTCCGCCATAGCAGTAGTAGTGCAAGGTCCAATATAAGGAGAAAAGACCACAAGTGAGTCCACATGTAATATGGAATTATGAGCTATGAGGAGAAGCCTGCTTGTAGGCATGGATGTATGTGATGATGGAACCCTCCCCGTGGGTCCGCCATCACTGTAGGAAGTGTGGAAGAATTGTGAACTTTCCAAGGTTCCACAGAGGCTGAACTAAACTGGAAATTCCATGCAGGATGACTGGATGAGTTGAATGGAAGGCCAAAGGCCATCAACATAGCCAGGCTGAAGCTGAAATCCAAATGAGGCATAGCGAGAAGGTGTGGAATGGTGATGTGCAGTTGACCGCCATGGCAGCAGGATTGCAAGAGTCGAGGTTGCACTCATCTAGGTTAGCAGAGGGACCCCATGAGGGTCCAACATAGGACAGCATGTAAGGTGATCGAGTAGTGAGCTAGGGCCCCCACATGGGTGAGCTGAAGTGGCAGGACCCCCACAGAGGTCTGCCTAAGGAGTAGATTGAGTGAGTCGGGCTAAGCTTCAATGTAGGCTAGCTAGACTGGCAGATCCCCCACGTAGGTCTGCCTGAGGTAGAAGAGAGAACTGAACCAGGCCTCCAAGTAGGCTAGCTGGACTGGTGGGACCCCCACATGTAGGTCTGCCTGCTGAGGAGTAGAAGTGAGGGAGTCGAGCCAGCCTCAGGATGGCAATATAACAGCCTCCTTCTAGGCCGGTTGGAGGAAGGAAGTAGCAGGAGCGGATCTGAAGGAGAATGCAATGAGGTAGTGGTAAATGTCAGAAGGGGGCATACATATCCTGGAATGTAAGGGTTAAGGTGCCTTTATCACATAGATTGAGACATCCTAGGCCTCCTGAAGTAGTACATGCCGTATAACATATGGCTCTGTAAGAGTTGTGGGTACAGTGCGATCATGATTACTGGAGAGGGACCTCTGGTAGAATGCACCATCATGCCAAGCAAATTATATATTGTACTGACTTGTCTGAGCAAGTCGACAGACACGAAAGTTGAAGGATGAAGTACCTTTGTACATAATGGTCCAAATGCAGTGTCCAGTGGAGCGAATGAGCTCTAGTGTATAAAGTAGAGAGGTTTAAATCACAGGGGTTCAAACCTACTGTGAATACTAGCAAAATTAGTGAACACTCTCAAATGTGGATGCTTGTAATCTCTCTGCTCTTGGAGTAGACACTGAACGTTTGAATACAGATCTGGTGACAGCATATCCTGGTATCAAATACAGCTGGAAAAATTGATGTAGCAGTTTAAAGTTAGTGAGTCAATTTGGAATCCCCAGCCTGAAGGTGACTTGTTGGCTGAGGAAAGCAAGCAAAGTGACGCACGGCTGTGCAGCTAGCAGGCGCATGGCACCAAGGAAAATAGAAATCAGGAGTTCCCCATCCCACTGAGCTGCAGGGTGAAGGGGTGGGGCATGTAAGGCACGGTGGCAGCGTGCAGGCCACAAGTTGAGGGGCACTGAGCCCGAAATGCTCCTCGGTCCAGGGAGTGTTGCAGGAGCAGACCGAGGGAGCAAGTGGTAGCTGGCTTGCAAGCCGTGAGAAGTGAAAAACGCTGCAGGAGATCCAGAATAGGAGACATGAAGCAGCGGCAAGGAGAAAGGGTCCAGGATGCGAGGACCAGGTAGGAACTGTATGAGCATTGGAGCAACGCTGCGGTGTGGGACCTGACTGCACCAACGTGGAGGCTGGTGAGGAAGAAAATGAGAGCCCCAAGAAGGACAGACAAAAGAAAGAAATGTACAGAAGAACGGGGGAGAGGTAGGGAAAAAAGAAGAGGCAAAGAGACAGGGAGAAAACAGGAGACAGAGGCAGAGGAAAGGCACCAGGGGTGGAGGGGGCAGAGGAGACATGGGGGGGTGGGAGGAGGAACAGCCAGCCCCACAGCCACGCAGCACCGGAGTGAGACTGACTCGCTCTAAGCAGAGGGAGCAGAAACTTGAAGATTAAATAGAGGATGGGGAAGAAGCTATGTTCCCCCCATTGAACCACAGGCCAGGCCGTCCAATAAGAAAGGGGAAGGTTGGGGGATAAAAAGGAACAGGTCCAAAAGAGCATACTACATCAAATTTAACAACAGATATTCCCCAGTCAAACAACCCAGTCGGCTCCAGAAGCCTCAAATCCACCGAAGCCCTATCTCCACCCCATCACTCTCACCGTTAAAGTCTCAGCAACTCGAGTATCATGGGACAAAAGTGTCGATCAGACTTTATTTTTAATTTCTATTTATTTCATTGAATGCATGCAATACATGCACTGTATAAACAGAGGATCTACAATGGTCCATGTTCAAATATGCCACTTATTTACAAGACTGAGGAGGACCAAAATTTTATATAATTAAAGAGTTATGAAAGTCCCACCTTCTCACGAATGGAAGTAAATGGCATAGATGAACACAGGACATTGTATGTCCTGTGTATGCATTGTTTTGTCTACCCACACCACAGAAAGTATTGTGATACCCCCAACCTCACATCCTACTTTCCAATTTAGGTGCAGTTAGTGAAAGTACGGTGATCCTCCCCCCACAAAGTGCTGTGCTTCTCTCTCTCTCCCTCCCTCCAAATCTTGGTTGGTACCACATGATGTCCAGTGCAGCATGATTTGCCTGCACAGTATTACTCCAGTCCAGAGGCAATTGGAAAGCATGTTTCCTTTTTTGTTTTTTCAGCTGTTTGCAAATGAGCGCAACTTGCAGCCGGCTGGTTTGTGTGAACAAGAGCATGCAAAGTGCAGCTAGCCAGATGACTGAGAGAAATGTCCATCTGGACAAAATTGGTAAAATACTCCTGAAGAGTACAGAAAGTACAACTGACATAGGCAAAGTATTGCTGGATGGTGTGGCACTATAAATTTGGCTGAGATTCTTAGTAACAGCATGTTGTTTTTAACAACATTTATGAGGGGCAACAAAACCACAGGGGACATATCCCACCAACAGCAGAAGTACTCCTACTGGGATGCTCCCCAGCCGGCACGCCAGAATCTTCCCTGCAGGCCCAGAGTCTCACAACAGTAGGGGTCGCCATCAAGAGACTGATACTCTACAAATGACGTTCTACAGACATCCCCTCTGTCCAGGAATGCTTCCTGGGAGTTGACCAATTAGCAACCTACAAGAAGCTCTTCAATTTTGCCTCCCACATGACGACTGGTTACTACAAATGCTGGGCCCCCTTTCTGAACTCTGAATTTTGCCATCTGCGATCAATGTTACCCTAGCGCATGGCTCCTTCCCTCTGTTCTTCAACCCCATGGTAGCCCATAACATTTTTGTCTAGTGACAGTAGATAACATGTTTGTTCTAGTTATATTTTATTGTTGATTCTGTTTCTGTTTTTTACTATTATTACAGGGTTCCGGTGCCAGTACTCCAGATGGACTACTCCAAAGCTACTCTGGGCCTCAGACCCTGTAATATGGACATTACCCTACATTATTACAGGGCTCTTATCAGTAGCACTTTGTTACTGGACTTTTGTAATGCTATGCAGTGCACCACCACCGGAACTGTTCTCGTCGATGCCCTTTCATTACTACCCTTCTTTGATTACTATGCACGACTAAGCCCTCATCTACTCAGAGTACTGTCTGTCTCATCTGTTTAAGCTGAAGCTTTTGTTTGTTTGTATTCCTCTTTTTTGTTCTCAATAAAAATGATTGACTACGAAAGAAATGTATGACTGAAGCGGGGAAAAGAGTGGGCTGGAGCAGGGTTTACAAATGTAAATCAAAATGTCTACTGGCTGGAATCAGGAGTTCGATTCACTATGAGATTGCATAGGAAGGTGCATCAATCAAGGAGACTGACATTTTGGGTCACAGGATGGCAAGTAAAAAATAAAGTGTTTGTGTATCCATTGGGTAAATAACAGCATTTATTTTTCACTTGAGTCAGATTCTTAGGAAATTAATGCATTTATCTGAACTCTTAAGATTGCTACCTACATCGTATACAACAGCTTTCACAATGATATTTGGCACATTACCACCAAGATGGTCCACGGTACATCACTCCAACTGCTCGATGGCAGCACACTGTGCTGCTGTGCTGATGGGCTGCTTTTGGAAGTGAGCCTAGGAACTCAAACTGGGGGGGGGGGGCAGGCCAAGGCTGAGACAGCTGCATTTCAGCAGTGCGTCTCAGCCGGGGAGGGCTGGCAATGGGTTCCACGACCACAGCAACTCCTGTGGCAGGGTCAGGGATCTTGCTACTACCATGGGGAAAACTGTGGCTCTGTGAGGCCAATTGAGGCAACACCCCCACCAGGAGAAGTGGGAAGGGGAAGGAACACAGGATAAAAACCTAGTAGTTTCTGAATGACAGCAGGGTTCGGCCTGATCAGGATATATCTCTGTGAAGACGGTATATCCCTGAGATGAGCTACCAGCCAGAGAAAAAAAATATGTGGAAAAAAAAGATGGTCCACGGCAATATTAACTGAAAATAAAAACATACAGTATTGTTCAGCTGTACCAAGAAGTGTATCAACTTCTGTATAGTACATATAGTTAAGGAAAGGTAGTGCTCACCTCAATATTACAGAAGATGAGAAAATAAGATTTCTTTGGAAAAGAATTAAAGGACTGAGCCACAGCCTGGCATGCAGCCTTCCTCAAGTGCGGACTGTCCTTCGCATCTGGGGGCTGCCCCTTCACATGTGTGGGATACCTTGCAGCATACCAGAAGGGTATGTGCTCCCACCCCACACTCAACCCCTGGGCCGACCGCAGAACTCCATGCATGCCGCAAAGAGGGTGGGCAAGAGTGGGATAATGCGCCATTCCCAAACGGAGTTTCATGGTGCTGCCAGCCAGCCAGGGAGGGTGCAGATTATATGTCCCAAAGGCCTGCAGTAGCAATTACGCATCCTCTTTTACCAGCCCTTGGAGTTTCCGTATCTCTTATATGGAGCCAGAGGCGAGCAGAATAAGGTGATTCAAACAGAGAGGTGCGGGTAAGCACCAGAACAGCAGACCGCTGCCTCAGGCAGGATGCAGCTGGGCTACTGGTGGCCAGAGCAAATTAGAGCAAAAAAAAAGAAAAAGAAGGCTAGCTAAACTGCATAATCATTCAAGCTATCTACTTCAAGACCCGCTGCCTTCAAGGAAAACTGGGGGACAACTGGAAGTGATACCATGTGGGGTGCCACAGCTTCGCTGGTCTCCTTCCTGCCTACAACACCCTCTTGTACAAGTGACAGATACACTCTGCTCTGGAGAATAGGCATTCCATATCGGATGTCCGTACATTGTAAGGCAGGATGGATGTAAGACTGCCATGGGACAGGTGACTCTGTATAGTGCAGTGGAGGAGCCAAAATACTGAGTAGCAAAGTAATTTTATTGAGATGATAGCATCTTCCCCAGAAAAATGTAAAATGGGTCCTTTTTAAAACATAGAGTAGGCCGAAAAAGCTGCTGATTGCTAGTCCACAAGGAGAGTGGGTGCTATTTCTATACTTAAGCTAGATTCGCTAGTGTAAGTTTGACCCGGTCAGTGGAAAATAATTACTGATATTTGACTTGCTATATTCCTTTTTTAATATACATAAGACACTAAATAGTTGAATGAATATAAACCATAATGTTAACATGGGTTGTGGCTGTTGCCTGCCAGACAAGATAAGAAATGAGGCTGATGGTCTCAGAGGAGGCGGTTCTGCTGTGACAATTTAAAATAAATACAATTAATGTAGTAACTGACTGAGAAATTTTCTTTAGCTGTACTGTAACTCAGAACAAAGTGATATCAGTCATACAGATTTCTGCTCAACTGCAAACTAATTACGTGTTTATACAAAAATTAAACAAGCCATTAGACCGCATCCGAGTGGATTCAAATTTGAATGACTTTCCAGTACAATAGGATTTCCATTGCTTTGATGCTGAAAGAGTTCTAAAGAGGAAAAAAAGTAAGTTACACCAAACAGTTTTAACCATATCCTATTCTATGACACTGTAGTATTATTATTACTATTCTAGAAATCATAAGTTCTGAGATACTTGCCTTTCAATAAATGGCTCTGGCTTATTAAAACTGCCCAAGGTTGCAGATGCAGGGTTTAGAGTGTCACCGCAAGCAAGACAAGCAAAGGCAAGGCAGTTTTATTTATAATGTGCCCTATACCAAAGGCTCAGGGCACTTTACATATATATATATATCACACAGAAGATCAAATAACTTAAAATCTCAAAATAAATAAAGACATAAATATATATAACATTTAGAGGTACAGCTAAAGGAGATAATAGATCAGCACCAAAGGCTAAGTCAAACCGATAACATTTCAGGCCCTTTTTAAATGCTTCCACCAAGGGGGAACTCATTCAATGGAAGGGCAAGGAGTTCCACACTTTTGGGGCCACCACTGAGAACACTCTATCCCCTGACTGCATCAGGCATGACCTCAGGACAGCCAACAGTATACCATGCCAAGTGGTAAGACATACAGGGCCCGATCTGTGCAGAGCTTTATATGTTAAAGTGACCCTGAAGGTGGTACGCCACCTAATGGGAAGCCAATGGAGCTGCAGCAGCACAGGCAAGACAGGCGCAAGCTGGGAGAAATCCTTTTGTGAACACGGCCATTACTGTTATCACTGTATTTGAAAAAGATATAGGCTTGAAAGGAAACCGCTTCAAACTAAAACTTGACAATTTTGTTTTTCATGGCAGCAATGCAGGTACCAGACTGCTGCTAACTTCATGTTCCAGATACTTACCACAATGCCACAGAAAAGGCATAGGAGCACACATGGAATAATATATGAAAGGGTGTGCTGAAATTCTGTAATAACCCACACAGGCCGGGGTAACGAATTATATTCAATTAGTGGTATTGGTCATGTTTGGTTTCCACATACAGTACGCAGTTTTAATCCCTGAGGGGAGCAGGAGGGAGGTATTAAACTACTTCTGAACAGGCATTTAAACAAATGAAGTTTATTGATTGGCTGCTGCGCGTGCCAGCAATGTTCACTGTGTAGCTACATGTATAAACAATGATTTCTCAGAGTCCAGTGGAATTTACTTCAGTAGAATACTATACTTCTGGGGCTGTCATTGAACTGCTCCTTTCTGAGTCTCAGCAGTAAATACAACCTTGTTGCACAGGCAGCGCCTCGGGTGACAGCAGGGCATCTTGTAGATCCCAAGACATGCTAAGGCTTTATAATGCTCCTTGATGTGGACTGTCTGTGACGAGGGATCTCACAGGAGGCATTCTGATGTGTTTGTTTCCCAGCGGCACCCCAGAGAAATCACAGCAAGAACTGCTGCCATACTGACACCTAACCATGGCCATAGGCTTCACATTTCGAAGAATCCCACTTCTTCACAAAATCTGATACAAATGAAAGTCCACAGCAGCCAAGTAAATTCAAGCTTTTCATTTCGGTGATGTCACAAATAATAAGGGCAATTAACTTTTAGAGGCTCATTCTGTAGCTTCATTATCTTTCTGTCATGATTTGAGAACAATGGAGACTGCAAAACATGTTACTGAGACTGGTTAGCAAATGTTTTCTTATGATATAATTGCATATACTTTGAATGAATAGCTTTTCCAAGCTTAGCAAGCTTCAGTCCACACAGGTGGAAGCAGAAAGCTAATCCTTTGGTCAATACTGTTGCTGTGTTGTTTTTCAGCAGTATGACAAGTAAAGGTGCTGATTAGCATGTCTTTAAACTGCCCTACTCAACCCCCTCCAGTATAAATTCTCTTTAGAAACGTAAAAATTGAGTTTGTTTTGGACATTAACCAGCCAAACTGTACAACTGGAAACTGCCATGTGTTTTAAGATATTTAACTACCATAAAGCGACCCTTGGGTACTACTGTATCAATTGGATGCACATTCTAGTCAGAAACGTAACAAAACAAATCAGATGATGCATGTTCTAAGTTCTTTCCATTATTTTATTGATAACCAAGAAAAATGGATCAAGATTAAGACCCATTTTCAACCATTCCCAAGACAAGAGGTTAGAAACATAGAAACACAGACAATGTCGGCAGAAAAAGACCACTGGTCCATCCAGTTTGCCCAGTTTTACGCAACTCTACCCCGTGACCTATAGTTTAGACAGGGTTTCCCCCCCCCTTTGTTCCCTGCTTCACTGTTACCCCCTGATTAACTATTAAGCCCGTTACTTAGTCCCAGTTGTGCTGGACATCCCATGAATGGCCTTTGCACCCACCACCTCTACTGGTAGGCTGTTTCACAGCTCGACCAATCTCCCAGTAAAGTAAAACTTTCTCAAATCCTTCCCGAATCCCCCTTCCCCAGTTTACATTCATGTCCCCTTGTTTCAACCCACCATTCCTGCTAAATAGTTCCTCACAGTTTACCATGTTTACTCCTTTCAGGAACTTGAAGGTCTATATCATTTACCAAAAATTAAAGTTCAGGACCCGGTGTGCAGTTTTCACTATCAAAGTTCAAAGTGCACAGTTTATTTTTCCATACCCATATAATTTAATTAATTCCAGCGTTTCAAGATCATGTAACCATCTCGTCATCGGGGAAATGGCTTTATAACGATCACTAGGTATGCACTTCTTCCTGTTTGCTCAAATTTATATAAATAAAATTTATTTCAGCTTCAGGTATTTTTCATTCCTTATACAGAACTCTGTTTTCTTATTGTATTCTCACTTTCAAAACATTTTTCACCACTGCCTTTGTTGTTTTTTAAGGCTTTTAAATTAAACACAGAAGTTGTAAACAGATAAGGACCTTTCAGCACACCTAGTTGGCCCTATATTCCTACTTACGGTGCCACTGCAGACCCTACTCATCTCCGGTCTGTTCCCCCTCCCCCCTTGCCTTACTTCTAAGGTCCCCCTGTGTCTATCCCATGCATGCTTGAATCCTGTTACTATTTTAGCACCCACCATCTCCGCTGAGAGTATGTTCCAGGCATCTACCGCCCTCTCTGTGAAGAAGTATTTCCTCACAAATTCCCTGAGCCTCCCTCCTCCAGCTTCATAGCGTGATCCTATTGTCCTGGTGCATCTTTTTCTATGGAAAAATGCTACCTTCCTGTACCTTATTAATACCTGTGATGAATTTGAATGTTTCTATCATATCCCCTTCTTTCCTCTAGAGAGTACATATATTTGAATGTTTCTATCATATCCCTTCTTTCCTCTAGAGAGTACATATATTTGAATGTTTTTATCATATTCCATCCCAGTGTACATATTTAGTTCTTCTCTCAAATGCTTTTTGGTTTCTTAGGCTTGTGTAGTGGAATGCCATGTGTTTCAGCATTCTCAAAATGCCACTGCAGAGGTAAACACATTTTGGAAGTGAGATTACACTATAAAAATAGAATTCTGTAAAGGACGAAAAGCTGAAGAGATCATTAGATGATCTTGAAACGTTGGAATTCATTAAATTATTTGGGTACAGAAAAATAAACTGTGCACTTGGATGGTGAAAACAGCACACTGGGTCCTGAACTTTGTTTATGTTTGATATTCACATTCTGGTTTTGTGGAGACGAATTCTGAAGCAAGTTTAATAGGATACTGGATTTCCTGGAGTTTGTTGATTTTTTTTTTTTTTGCTATATCATTTACCCCATCTCCCTTCTGGCCTCCAGAAAGTACATTTTCAGTGTCTTAAGTTGAGCTTCATAGGATCTGCCCTGTTGGCCATAAATTGTTCTGGTTACTCTATGCTGCACTGTTTCCAGCCTCTCTCTGTCTTTCCTCAGGTGAGGACTCCAAATCTGGGCACAGTACTCCAGATGGGGTCTCACCAGTCATCTATAGAGAGGTAGTGTGACCACTTTCCTTGTGTTATCAAACTCCCTTCCAATACACCCCAACATTTTGGTTGCCTTGCTGTAGACCTTGTTCTACTTCGCTAGTTTGTTTCAGGGAGTCACTTGTGATGTCCCCCCGTTTTCTTTCCTCTGAAGTAGCAGCCAGCTTGACCCTTCCCATTCTGTGTTCCTTTCTGGGGTTCTTGTTCCCTATGTGTATCACCTTGCACTTTTTGGCACTGAATTTCAACATCCAGACCTTGGACCACCTCTCTAACCATTGCAGATCCCTCTGAAACTCCCTTACCCCCTCCTCACTGTCTACCCTGCCAACAGAGCTTAGTGTCATCTGCAAAGAGACACATCTTGCCCTGTATTCCTTCTTCGATGCAGCTGATAAGTCTACTGAAAAGGGGTGGTCCCACGACTGACCCCTGCAGTACCCCACTCGTGACCTCCCTTTTCCCTGATTTGACCTCGTTTACCATCACCATCTGCTGCCTATCCATCCCACTATCTGCTGTCTCCCCCCCAGTCAACTTCCCACCCATTTAAGCAGGTACGTTGCTCCTCCCAGATCCCCTAGTTTCTTCAACGCTCTTCTGTGTAGCACTGAGTCAAATGTCCTGCTGAAGTCAAAATACACCAAATCTAGGTTACTGGTGTCAAGAAGTACAACAAAATTACAATGTTACATTCACTAGTTAAAACAAGTGCATGGATATTCAACAGTAATGGAATATCGCAGCTCTTTTTTAAAAGCCATAAAGTCTGTCAAGTTTCTAAGAGACGATGAGAATCTATTTCATAGTGAAGGTGCACAGAAGAAAAATGCAATCTCTCCAATCTGGAATTAGCTTTTGGCACATCAAGAGTTGAAGAATTTAAATGCCAGCTAGGTTGTTCAAAAGCAGTCATCACATTTGCAATTTTGAATAGGTTTAGGCATGAAAACAGGTGTATAAAACATAGGAAACGTTGAGGGCTAAAAAAATATGTTTTTGAAAAACTGGCTAAAATGCATACACTAACAAAAATGTACTGATTCACTCATGAACTGGATTGTTTCTGGCAAAACACACTAATCCATGACTGCAGGAGGAAATGTAATGATCTGTACAGAACAAAAGCATCTCTGTTCTTTTGATCCAGTTACAGACTAGATTGCTTAGCCTCAGGCTCCAATCAATATTTAAATTTATGTTTCTTACAAGACAGAGAACATGACACAACCCCCCCCCATCTCACCTTGTTTGTAAAAGGTCACCAGTAACTGATTAACTGGTCAATAGTTTCAAAACACACACACACACAAACACACACACACATACATACATACACACATACACAAATACACACATACACACAAATACCAAATACCCACACACAGACACACACAAATACACACACACGAATACACACACAAATACATATACACACACACACAAATACACACAACACTGCACATATGCACACAAATACACACATCTGAAGCAGATGGAGAGGGGAGTATAAGAGAAATAATTAACTTTAGAAAGATTCTGAGTAGAGAATCTTTGAACCGACTAGTTGGACACTTCCAGGCTTTTTCTGCCCTTCTCATCTATGTTTCTAAATCAAGATGCTCACCAGATACTTTTTGTGAACTCGAATCATCACCAGTCGTAAAACGTAAAATAGAACAAGCAGTTCTGGAGCATGCCCGTTACCCCAAACTTCCATCATTGCTATTCCCACTCAGCTCTGATAGGTCCATACTTTGGGGCAGTCCAGACAAAAATATATAAAAGCCATTGTCTACAGACTCCAACAATAGGATGTATGACTGGCAGACTGCTTTGCCATGATTATACGAACATAAGAAGATTGCCAGCAGAAAAAGGCCTTAGTGGTCTATCAAGTCTGCTTGATTGTGCAGCTCGGTCTATTTTACTGAAGCTGCCCCACCCTCCTCTTGCCTCCCAAAGCGATCCTCCACCCTTCTTCCCCCTCCTCCCTCCCCTTGCCACTTTCATTTTTACCCTGTCCCACCCCACTTAAAACTTTCCACTGTTTCCAATGATACCACCTCCTCAGGCAGTTCATTCCACTTTGACACCACCCTTTCCATGAAAAAGTGCCTCTTCATTTCTTTTTTAAATCTACCCCCCCAACAAGTTTCAGACTGTGTCCCCTAGTGGCCCCCTCCCTTTTCAAACTGAAAATGCCCTCCACTCCAACCCTGTTTCTACCCTTTAGATATTTGAAGGTTTCTATTATATCCCCCCTTTCCCCTCTGTCCTCCAAGGAATACATGTAGTATTAAGCTCCCTTAACCTCACATCATGTGGGTTGTCTCCTATGCCCTGGATCCAGGGCTCTAGATAAGATTTTTTGGGATGAGTACCTGGACTCCTCATTTTGAAAGTGTGGGGAGTAAAACAAACTTCAGATGTGTACAAATGTCTTGCTAGAGTGGACTGAGGAGTACATTTATTTAAAAAATTTAGTTTTTTTTTTTCAAGATAAGAATTTCAGGTGCCAACAATGCTCCAAATAATGTTGGCAGGTAGGAATTTACTCTCCAGTTTTAAAACACAGTGAGTAAAACAAAAGTGGAATGCATACAAGTGCTGTAAATCTGGCAAAAACTGTTCCTTTTGAATTACCAGTTATGTTATGAAACACTATTCTTTGGCGTGTGGAGTATTTACAAATGTTGGGTGAGTATTGGTACTCATTAAAAAAATTTCTGACGAGTATTTCCTAAAATGAGTTGAGTAAAATAGGCCGGTACACACCTTATCTGGAACCCTGCCTGGATCATCTTAGTCGCCCTACGCTGGACCCCCTCAAGTAGCTTTATGTCCTTCTTCAAATAAGAGCACCAGAACTGCACACAGTACTCCAACTGCGGTCTAACTAATGATCTGTACAAGGGCAGAATGACTTCCTCTCTCCTGGAGGTGGTTCGCCTGGTGATGCATCCCATCATTTTATTTGCTTTGGCTGCCGCTTTTACAACTTTTCTTGCCAGAGTGCATCTGTCACCCCTGACTCTCACCCCATATCCTTTTCCTTCTTTGAGCCTGATTATACTATAGAAGTTTTGAAAAGGAAAAACAAATTACCGTTTTACAAGAGAATTCCCTTTTAATACAAGAGGGGATTATCTTTTGCTGTGTTAACCAAATGGTGACCCATTGCACATCCATAATAATCTGTCCTGACTCCATTTTCCACTTAGTCTTGATGTAATGGGTATTATCTGAAGAGAGGTCATAGAAGGGTTTATCAAGGCAAAAAAAAAATGCAAGCCAAAGGAGCACTAGGAAGTTAGTTTCAAAGGGGCTAATAAAGGATTTCCTTGCTCCTGGATGGTAGCCATATTGTTTGCACTTAAAATGCAATGGCAGAGTTGCAATAATCTGCAGGAGTAAGGCAAATCCAACTGTTTTTGAAGCTGCTGAAAAGAAACAAAAGTTCTGACATGATTCTATGAGACTGGAGTGGTTTCATTATTGAAAATGAAAGTCAAAAGCAGCTGGCAGAAATTCTGAATCATAAGCTTTTATCTGCTGAAAACAAGGGCACCCCGAAGCTTATACTGCCTTATTACTTACTCCCATGGTCTAAGCATCCTATGTACAGGATAAGAGGATCAGCAGCTACTGGGGGAGGGGGTAAAAGGGATTGGAAGAGAAAAGCCATTGATGGAAACACAGAAAAATAGCTTGCAATGACAGAAAAAGACCCAGCGGCCCATCTCGTCAAACCATTTCCCTGCCTAGTTCCATGCTCAGCCTAATGCCGGGCTAAATTTAAAGATCCAATAGCACTAATGACTGATTGTCACCCCCTTCCCCAGGTATCCCTTCTCCTCATCTGCTTGTGGGTTCCAGGACTCCCTTATATCTATCCCACCCAAGTTTAAACCCCATCACAGTTTTGGCAGCAAGTGCCTATTGGGGCAGTTTATTCCATCTGTGTACCACCTGCTCCACGAAGCAGAACTTTCTCATGGCCCTCCTGCATATCCCCCACCAATCTCTACCTCTGCCCTCTAGTCACTGTGCCCTCTTTCTTTGTGAACAAGTCCTTAGGGTTTTCCCCCTTTAATACTTGTAAGAGCTTAAACTTCTCAATCATATTCCCTTTTTCCATCCTGTCCTCCAGTGTATACATGCTAAAGTGCCTCTCCTGGTTAAAAAAAAAAAACCTTTCCTGGTACAACATCCCCTGCTGCCCCTGGATCATCTTCTTGGCTCTTCTCTGTATGGTGTACATGTGGTCCCTGTCCTTCTTGAGGCGTGGACTGCAGAGCTGTGCGCAGTGCTCCAGGTACAGCCTTACTGGAGCCCTGTACAAGGGCAGTATCATCTGCTTTCTTTCATTAGCAAATTCCCTTCCTATACATCCTAGCATCCTATCTGCCACCCTGTACACCTTGTAGGCACTAAACTGTGGTCTTAAGGCATCATTAATGTTTACCCCTAGGTCTCTATCCTCTGCCATCTACACCACCTTTACTGTCCCATCCAGTAGTCTGTTTTAGTGCTCTTTCCACCGATGTGCATTACTTCGCACTTTTTTGTGTTGAACTTCTGCCATAAATTGGACTTTTCTAATTTTTCCAGGTGCCATTTCATTTCTCTAACTCCCTTCTCAGCGTCCACTCTGCCACAAATATTAGTGTCCTCAGCAAAGAAGCATACCTTTTTCTAGATGACATCTCCTGTACCACAGCTGAAGGTATTGAATAACACCAGTCTCAGAACTGATCTCTGTGATAACCCGCTTGTGAATCCCCTGGACTCCCAGTGTGCAACACTGTCAACCCCTTTTTGCTTCCCTCTCGCCACCCAAATCCCTATCCAACTGGTCAGTTTGTACCCTATCCCTCAGTCGCCCAGCTTTTTTATGAGCCTTCTGTGTGGGACAGAATCGAAGACCTTGCTAAATACAAGTAACAACACATGCACTACTTAGCCCCTGTCCACTGCCTTTGCAGCCCAATGAAACAAATCAATCAAGTTAGTTTGGCAAACCTTCCTGCTAAAAACCCATGCAATCCATCTGCCTCCAAGAATCCCCCTATCTGCTCATTATTTATGGTTTCAAGCAGCTTGCCCACAGTCACCTGGTCGCACCTGGACCAAGCCCACTATGTCTTTCCTGACTAAACTTTTGAAATAAATAAATGAGCCCCGGCTCAGTGTGCCTTTCCCAGTTACAGTTTTCAATAAATAAATTAATCAAAGTCAGGCTGACAGCTCTGTAGATTTCCATGTCATCATCGTTGCAGCTCTTGTGACGCGGCACTGCATTTGCAACCCTCCAGTCTCCTGGAACCATCCCCGTATCTAGAGAACAGTTAAAAAATATCCAGCAACAGCACTGCCAGTGTCTGACCCATCTCCTTCAGCGCTCTAGGGTGCAACCCATCAGGACTAGGCATTCTGTCTACCTTCATAGATCTGAGACCCATGAGCACCCTTTCCTCCAAGATTGGTCCTAATTCAAGTCCACTCTTCCCCCTCTTTGGCCTGCACTCTGCATTCTGGCAATGATCCCCCTCCTTCATGGTGAACACTGATCGAAAGTATTCATTCAATATATCAGCTTTCTCCACCCATGCCCCTTCCTTCTTTAATATGGTGATACCCTCTTTAGATTTCAATTTTTCCCCTAATGTACCTTAAAATTCTTTTTCCCCCCTCCATGACCTCTTTGCTATTCTCAGCTGTCTCTGCTTCACTTTTTTTCTTATCATGGTTCTGCAGTCTTTTAGGTTTTCCATAATCCTCCCAGTTGGGACTCCCTCTGTCCCCCCCTGGATTTTCAGAATCTCCCAACCCCAGAAAATCAGATTGGCTCACATGCATGATGCTGTCACCTCCATTACATCCCTTTTTATGGCAAACCATTTGTCTTCTGCCCCATTCCATTCATTCTACCCCTACTAGCTTCTCCTTAAGGTTTTCCCCCATCTTGATTAAGTCTGCCCTTCTGAAGTCCAGGACCATAGTTTTTTTTTTAAATGAAGCAGTGTGCTCCGGTGATTATGTTGAACTATACAGCATTGTGCTGGACCTGTGATTCTCTCACCTCAACTTCTCTTATTATCGCGGTGTTTGCCACAACCAGATCAAGGTGGCTCCCTCTCTAGTAGGTTCCCTAACCCACTGCATGAGAAAGCAATCTTGCATCACATTAAGAGTCCCATCACTTACCCTTTAGCCAATGCCTTCTGATCTCCTCCCCAATTCCCTGTCTCCTTCCTCCTATCAGTTTGGTGGTCTGTACGCCATTCCAGCCCTGATCTATTTCCCTCTTCCATTTTCAGATGTACCCAAACTGTCTCTATTCTTTACCCCACCCCACCCCAGCATAATATTCTCCATGGCCTCTGCGCCTTCCCTAATGCCCAGTGCCACCCCTCCCATACCTGTAGAGGGAATAGCTCTGGTACTGCGAGGTCCCAATGATTGCTTCTTGTTGCCCATGTTTCCATTATGCCCCTGTCATTTCCCTGCCATACCCCTCCTCCTCATCCTTCTCCTCCCACCTCTCCCCTTCTACTCCCTCTCCCACCTCCCTACCCCCTTCCTTCTCTCTTTCTCTCTCCTCCCCATACCCCTGTCTGCAACCCAACAAAGGTAACCAGGCTATGGGTATCTGCTCTAATGACTCTACTACTTACCTTTTTCAGTGTTTTTTTCTACCCTATACTATAGACCACATGTTGTACCTAAGCTTGCTGACTGTTTTGTCTCTTATTTACCTAATACTGTACTCTATTGTAATCTTCTAATGCTGTAAAAGTTGTACTGCTTGTAACCTGTCTCTCTGTAATTGTAAACCTGCTCTGTTTGACATGGAACCTTTGTAAAATGAGTGTCTGCTCAAAGGTTGTAATTCCGAGATTTCAATAAATAAATAAATAAATAAAATGGTTAACAGCTCCATTTTAGCCTCTGCCATCATTGCCTGGAGCTTACTCATTTTGTTCCCAAGGCTTCTTAAGTATTTAAGAGGACCACTCTCCACAGCCCTTCTCATACCCTTACCCCATACAATAACCAGATCTACTGCACTCATTTCCTGTTTTGGTCTTTGTTACCCCTCTTCCCAAAGGTGGTTCCTGGTAGCTGACATACAGTATGTCCCTTTCACCATTCTTATTTACATTGTTCCTGTCTCCTTGTTTGCAGAACCCCCCCCCCCCAGCTGGGGGAGTACAAGCTAGGTCTCTCTCTCACCAGAGCTCTCCCCACAGATGTCCTTAGCCCCAGCCTCCTTCACAAGTTTAAATGCCCTGAAATGCATGCCTCCAACCTCTGCCACAATGCATTTGTCCCCCTTCCCCCACTAGGGTAGGTCATTCGGCTTCAATAGATCTTTATCCGACCAAAAGGCACCTCATTCTCCCAGGAAACAAAACCTTTCCTCAGCACACCACTACTTCAACCAGTTGTTCAACTGGAAGATTTCAAGCTTTCTTACCTCCCCACATCTGTATGCTGTGAGAACCTCTGAGAAGGTATAGTACCAGCCAACCACTTCAGCCTGGAACCCAACAGACTGAAGATGGCCTTCACTGCTACTAATCAGCTTCTTCAAGATCGTTCCTCCTAAGATGGCCAATAATATCTGGCCACCATCCCACTTTCCTAACCAAACCATCTATCCTGGGAAGTACTCTATCTCCTGTTGCCACTGGTAGACAGTGCACCACCTTCCACTCCTGGTCTAAGGAAAAGACCACAGTCTTGATACCCCTAACTATAGAACCCTCTACAATAAGTACCCTCTTCCAAACTCTCCCTTCCTGGCTGCTGCATCCCCAAGGAGGCATAGTTGCTGCTGGGGTCCTGGCTGCAACAAGGTGCTCTCCCTGGAAGGAAGAGTAGCATGAACTGCTTTGCACAGTGGGGTAAGACTGTAGTTTCTTACAATCCTGGCATCCAGTGGCAACCCCTCCCTCACCCAGCCTGCATAACAAGTAGTCAATGGCATTGGGTTGCACCCCCGTCTTATAACCAAATACTCCTTGGCATCCAATGTCATCCTTCTCCCTTGACCCACCCTATGCCAAACAATTCCTGATAACTAGTGTCACCCCATTTGTGTGAAGCAGTCCCTTGATTCTGGTGACATTCATTCCCTCCCTCAACTCATTCCCGTGTTAAGCATGTCAAGCAGTCCCTAGCATCCAGTAGTACACCTCCCTCAGCCCTATACCTGTGCCAAAGAGCCCATGGAATCCAGTAGCACCCCTTCCTACCCATCCCATGCCAAGCAGTCCCTGAATCCAGTGGCACCTACCATCGCTTCACCCCATCCCTGTGTCAAGTAGCCCCTGTTGTCCAGTGGCACCCCTACCTCACCTTTCCAAGCAGTCACTGGCATCCCATGACCCTAACCCCCTCCCCTTGATAGCAACTGGCACAGCCCTGCAACACACACCCCTTGCCAGCTGTCACCTAAATTTCATTACAACAAACCACATTTTGCATCTATTCTTTAATGGAATTCAGATGGTAATGGCTAAAGGGGTAAGTGGAGGGGTTGCACTTGCCTTCATATTGGGGGAGAGCGAATTAGTTTTGGGAGGGTCTTCGGCAGCACCAGAGATGAGCTCACTGTGCCACAAAATGTTGGGTGGGGTGAACAACAAAGATGGGCTTCCGGTGCTGCAATCTGTAGTAGGGTGGGGTTGTATAAGTTTAAATACAGAAGGGATGGACTGCATGTGCAGATTTGTATTCTGGGGGGCAGGGTGGGACTAATCAGATTTTGAAAGTTACTGGTTAAACTGGCTACCTGCCCACAAAGTGATTTTTGAACCCTTAAATATGATGGTTACTAAAAATATCAATTTGACTACCAGATTTTGAAAGTGGGTGGTCAAACTGACCATCAGCTCACAAACTGATCTGTTCCACCCGGGGGAATAAAAGTTTACCTACACTGGGAGATTAGAAGCATTTCTGAGACAACAGTGAAGGGCTCCTGATGTTGCAATTTTTACTGCAGGTAGGGGGCCAAAAAGCTTAGGGGATGGGCTCCTAGTGCACCTTTTCAGTATCAGAGGGTTTGGGGGACTTCACTGGCAGTGAGGATCTGCTTCTGGTACCACAAGTGGTTAGGGAGAAGGGTTTAAACCACAGTCCACGCAGCATCCATGCACCTGTAGCTACTGGGACATGATTACAATCCAGTGAAAACACTTTATGAAAAAGTAGTGAAAATTGCACTGCATATGTATGGCTGACTCTTTTTTTAAATATTAATATCTTTTTAACTTTAAGCCTTTTTGTTCCCTGAACACCAAAACACGTGCCTTTGTGACAGCATCTAACAAACCTGAAAGTTTCAGGTTTCAAATCCTTACCTTTTTTTTTTTTGACAGCAAAACAAAAAAACCTTTAACTGATTATTTTTGTGTTTTTGATCCTCTAACTTTGAAACTACTTTAATAGGTTTCAAGGGTTTGGAGATCCTGTTGCATAGGATGTGTACAGCAATGCAAAGCTCCGTAAGTCAAAACAAGGCTCAGTTTTAAGCAGCCAGAAATCAATATTAAAAGCAGCAGAGCATGTTACAGTGAACAATTGTGATCTACATTTTTTTATTTAATTTTAGATTGCCTTTTCCACCTGTTTTGTTGTAAGATGATATTTTTCCCCAGTCTGATTCTGCTTCAGCATTTCTTTTTAACCTTCATATAATCAAAACTAATGTCCCTTTTAATGTGGCTATTCCCAGGTTGTCAACTCTTTTCTAAGGTGCTTTTGAACTCCCACTGTTTATCATTACTTTAAGTGTGACTGGGGGAGAACTAGTATGCAACATACACTGCTCCCTGGCCTTCTGGACCAAAACGGGTTCACAACAGTTCAGAAATACTAATGGACACCGAGGTATAGCCATACTAAAAGGGGTACTTCTTTTAATTAGTTCAAAACTAAAATAAAATGGTAAAGCAAGTTCAAAATTGGGGAAACAGAGCATCTTAAAATGCAGAAGGAGAAGGGGGTAATCTAAAATGGAACAAATGGTATATCAAAACATTCACACTATGTTACAGATTATTATACACTTGTATAGTTTATTGTGTAATGCACATAATTTAGTATTTCACCCGGAAGTTGTTGAATACTGGGCTGATATACTGTTGTAACGTTGTTGCAAGATCAATTTAATAATGTGCCTGTTGAAGATTACATTTGCAAGATGTTTTAACGATATTTATTTTTGCATTGTTTATATATTATGTTTACACACATCACATAATCAATTAAACATTATAATAACGTTCACACCTATGTGGGGCAAGCTATCAAATACCAATACTGTACATAAAAGAGTAGATATGTATCCATGTCTTGCAACATAAAATATAACTAGTCCAGTACAGTAACTGCTTACTTCTTTAACAGCAACTCAAGAACTAATAGCCTCAATTTCTAAATATCAATCCATTTTATAGAATCATATGTCCCCCACATACTAAACCCCCCAAAAAAACAGAAAAGAAAGAAAAGTAAGAACTAAATTCTCAATTTAAATCTTAATATTCAACGTCCATTTATTTATTTAAAAGTTTCACCAGGAAGACGTGCTGAGCAAATTGCTCGTTTCCAGATGTGTCATGGGGGTAGGGTACAGAGGATCAAGTGCAGCAAACATGGGTGTTACAGAATGTAAAGTGCTAAGCAGACACAAATACAGGAGATTAATTACATTAACATTGGTACGATTAATTACACTAACATTGGTACAATTATTTACACTAACATTGGTACAGAAGAGATAACGTGAGGACATAAAGCAGTTTTAGAATAATTAGAAAGACAACAATGATTATCAATTCACAGCAACTTTTCGAGAATGCTAAGTGCTTAACAGGAGTAACCACCCTTGTGGCAAAGGGGAGGTGGGGTGGTGATGGACTACTTGGTTAGCTTGGAGTCAGGGGATTTAGGGAGGCTGAAACAGTGCATGAGTGAGGAAAGGGAGTGTAATGAGGGAGCATTGCAAATATTAGTAGGACGTGAATTCCAGAGTTTGGGGAAGAGGTGGGAGAAGGAAGCCTGACCAGCTGAAGTGGACCTGTAGGGTACGATGACAGTGCGTGTATCACTGCTCCTGAGGGAGTGGGGAGAGTAGGGACAGGAGGTATGAAGGTAGTGCACAAAGCCAGTACTTGCCTGTGAAATTGGTAAAGTGTAACAAATGCTGGTCAGTGATGGAGGGGACAGCAAGAGATTAATGTAAGTATCAGTGGTGCATGCGGAGGGGGGGCAGTTTAGGGCAAAGTGACAGAAAGAGTGGAAGAGGGTGTCCAGTCTGGAAAGAGTCTTTTTATTTTATTTATTTGTAATTCGGAAACACCTTTGAGTCATAGACTCATCTTTTACAATGGATCCATGCCACAGAGGTAAGGTACAGACTGACATAACTAACAACAGATCAGTGAATAAAGTTCAGGTTAGCTTGCAATGAACAGTTTAGTTTGAGGGGCAGTACAGTAGACTACATCACTGTAATCAAAAGTTTGAAGAATCATTTTCAGTAGAATTTCTCTATGGGCTGGCATGGGGATGCTTTCACGATTCCGCTACAAGGCACCTAGTTTGGGTAGCAATTTCTTGTGAATAGCATCCATGTGAACAGAGAAATCAAGAAGTTTGTTGAGCCAGACCCCAAGGTACCTAAAGGAGGTAGAATCTTCCAACATAGACCCATCTAAAGTATAGAAGAAGGGGTGGAGGGGAGCCTAGAGAGGCTCTACCAAGTGCCAAAGGTCATGGAGACTGTCTTCTTAGCATTTAGAAAAAGTTGGTTGGTTCGTAACCACAGCTAGACATTATTGAAGTCCTGCCACTGCAAGGTGGACTCCACCACGGGAGCGGAAGGACCGGAGACGTACAGGACGGTGTCATCCACATACACGTGAATGGATGAAGATATACAGGCTGAGGGGAGATCATTTAGGAAAATGGAGAAGAGACTCGGGCCAAGGAAGTCCATCTTTCACTAGCAATATTCTTTTACATGTCCATCTACTCTAATGAGGCCAGAATATCCTTGTTGGATTCTGTTGGTGTGCAGGAGATACCTTCATCCAAAGCAATCAATGTGGTTAAATTTAAAAGCCCAGAGATAAGCCATCAATTGATACTCCTCAGAGTAAATGTTTATTTTTCCGTCTTTGCCACTGTCTCTTTGGCCAGAGTTAGCAAAGAATATCTGTCTCTAGCCCCAAGTACCTCTTGACCGTACATAAAGAACTTTCTCCTTTTTTGTTCAGCTTGGTAGGAGTAGTCCAGGAACAAACAACATCTGTTGTTGTTATACTCAGGAAGACCTTCAATTTTCACCAAACTGAAAAAAAAAATCACAATCTGATTTAAATGCTAGTGTGACCATTACTGCAGATTTCACCAAGAAGGCCCTGTTTTGATTCTTTTTGTAAATGTGAATACCCTCTGAGTAAGGGATGATCATCTAACAGAAGATCAAGGGTGGAGATTAGCACACCTTTAACCACATCCCTTGTAGCTGGAAAATCTTTAACAAGAGTGTCGAGTAATCCGACAATGCGGATATTCTGAAATCTGAGTTGACTTTCAGTATTCTCAAAATTATGGGTAAAATTAAAGTTCTCTATAATTATACTATGCATGGTGGCCTCAAGCACCTGTACTTTCATTTTGCTATTTTCCTGTTTAGCCCCAAGGTCTTTTTCATAGCTTTAGTGCTGGACTGTTTTGACTGCTTTAGTTTCCTGTTGTAGGAATCTGGTTTTCTGTGCAAATGCACTGTGTCTACAATCAAATCTCTCAAACCATTGTAGGACTTTGTCAATATAGTGTCCTAAAGAAGCAACAACGTAGTCTTTGTTTTCTGACCCCATAAGAGAAGAATGAACTGCTGGCATACAGGTAAAGTGAGACATTGAGAGATCCTCGGTCTGTTGCTCAAGCATTTTTGGTCTAGCACTGGGGGGTTTGAATTGCAGCAGCCTGTGGAGCGGCAATCACCATTGGGCCTTCAGCTCTACCACCACTTCACTGAGCTCACTGACACGGGATGATGCCGTGGGTCTAATGGTGATGATTTCAGAGACAAGAATTGCTCTGCCTTACCCATTGGTGAACGTTGTTCAAAACTCATCCCAACAACGGACACAGTCTGGTCGGGATTCAGTGGAAACAGGAAAAACAGCAAGATCACCCTGGAGCACCAGTAAACTTGGCTACTAACAGTCTACTATTCTTCCCCTCAGTCTTTTAAGACTTTTCTTATAAAACCAATATAATAGTTGACTCTGCCCCACTGCTATACTGACCAAAGGTGGCAGTGAAGCCATAAGCAGCTAAGTGGAAGGAAGGAAGGATGCTGGTTGATACCATGCTTTCAACAGTAATGTGCACCTGCTTGTACTACCATTCATGCCAATGTCCTGTGGGGGAAGAAAGGTCTGGAAATGGAGAACACCCACACCAGGCAGGACGAATTCAATCCTGTTGCAGGCCCTGCACCGGTAGCCTCAGCTTCCCACCAAAATCCAGATTTGCACTGCGGTGGAGAGTGGGGAAGCACTGCCAACCCTGCTATGGGGGGGGGTCCATGGAGTAAGTTGCAATGACAGGTAAGTCAGAAGCTGGGTGATGGGCTAGGCAGGATGGCAGGAAGGAGGCCTGATTGGAGACAAGGGGCAAAAACAGATCAACATACAATCAAGAAATAAAACCTATAATATAAATTTAAAAAAATGTTCAACCTAACTTGCACTGCTGCTTTAACACAGAAGTGTCTACAGAGCCCTACCTCTAGGGACACGAGTCTTAAAAACCTAAAGCTACAAAATTTTAAACCTCGAGCATTTTCTTTTTTTTAAACCAACCACACCATTTTAAATGCTACATGCCAGTTTGGAAATCATTTCCTTCTTATCATTTTAAACACATGCATTTTTAATTAAAGTGTGATCCACTCAAAAGTGATGGAATGACGAAACTGAAGTGAGAAGTCATCCATGAATCAGCAGGTCAAATATGGTTGGCTGGCTGTAGTGCTGTCTACCATTGTTCCACCAGTGCATCAATGCCTTGTTATCAGGCCCACATGAATGAAATCTGTCAGCTGTGCAGGTTGTATAATTTAGGAAATGGACCACATGACGAGCTGAGACTGGCAAACTCACGACACTAGAAGTCACTTTATGTCATAAATAATGTCCTTCTGAGCAGTAAAATAATAGCCCCCGCACTTGCAGACCAAATTTTCAGTTATGTACTTGCAACAAAATTATATAAGAACCTTGGGAGTCAAGTCATCTTTCTTTCAAATGTTCCTCCTGTTAAATGCGGCTGATGCTTTCTGGTTTTATATTGCCTGCCTTGTACGGCACCAAAAAAGCTCTAAATCTGAAATACAGGCTTATGTGTAGGTCCCCAGTGCTGTCATTGTATTGATTTCTTTGAGATTTATTGCTGTAAGTTTCCCCAGTGTGTTTAAGCTAAGTAAAATTCAATAAGAATAATATTTTAAACACTTCTTTTATCCTTCTGACAATGAAAAGTTTTATATATGTAGAGACGCACACAGGAACCACTGAATAAAGCATCTGAAACTGCTACCCAATATTATACTGGCTGGCTCAGAAAGGAAACAGAAAGCTTGGCATTGTAATGGAAATGCTTCCAGTAGGCTCACAGTTTTCAATTCAAGCAGAAAAAAACAGTATTAAAGGTGGAATATGGCATTTTTAAACACCATTCAAGTCCATTTTTCAACTTAAAAAAAAAAAACTGTTTACACCAGAATTGGCAACACATTTGTGTAACTCTCCCCCCATTTTGTGCCACACTTCTAGTGCTAAACATGCTCATTTACACGCAGTTTGGGGGGGGGGAAAAAACAATTTTGTAAAATGGAACTGCACATTTTTGAAAATGGAAAATCAGTGACCCTATTCCAGTGTCAAACTGGCAACCCCTGAAACAAACACTGTGGGCTGGCCCAGTTAGCATGGTAACACCTGGAAGAAACACTGTGGTCTGGACCAATGACATGGCAACACCTGGAAGAAATACTGTGGGTTGGACCAGTGGTATGGCAACACCCGGAAGAAACAGTAGGGGCTGGACTAGAGGCATGGCAACACAAGAAACACTGTGGGCTGGGTCGGTGGCTTGGCAACACATGAAAGAAATGCTGTGGGCTGGACCAGTGCTGAAGCAACACTTGGAAGAAACACTGCGGGCTATACCAGTGGCATGGCAACACATAGAAGAAATGCAGTGGACTGGAAGAGTTGCATGGCAACACTGGGGAGAAATACTGTGGGCTGGACCAGTGACATAGCAACACTGGGGAGAAATACTGTGGGCTGGACTAGTGGCATGGCAACACTGGGGAGAAAGACTGTAGGCTGGAACAGTGGCTAGGCAACACTGGGGAGAAACACTGTGGGCTGGAACAGTGGCTGGGCAACACTGGGGAGAAACATTGTGGGCTGGAACAGTGGCTGGGCAACATTGAGGAGAAACACTGTGGGCTGGAACAGTGGCTGGGCAACATTGGGGAGAAATACTGTGGGCTAGAACAGTGGCTGGGCAACACTGGGGAGAAACACTGTGGGCTAGAACAGTGGCTGGACAACACTGGGGAGAAACACTGTGGGCTGGAGCAGTGGTTGGGCAACACTGGGGAGAAACACTGTGGGCTGGAACAGTGGCTGAGCAACACTGGAAACAAATGCTCTGGGTAGGAGTAGTGGAATGGTAATACCTGAAATAAAATGCTGCACAGTGCAGGGCAACCCAGATGGTCCAGAGTCTAAAAGGCATGACATGCGAGGTGAGGCTGCAGAAGTTGGACATGTACACCCTCAGAAAGAGAAGGGAAAGGGGTGGTATATCAGGAATGTACAAGTACCTGTACACGGTAAACAGTGTTGACATCAAAGTCATTTTTTTTCTCTCAAGCTGAAATAGAGAAACAATGGGGAAGTCACTCACACTAGCTGGAAGGAGATTCAAAAGAAATGTTTGTAAACACTTTTTTTTTTTTTAAAACTTTATGTTTATTATTTTAAAAAGAACAAACATACAGTTGGAGTATACTACCACAGATATTACATTATCATCGCTATACTCTATGAGGGCGCCACTCCTCTTAATACTCACAGTTTAACCATCTAATGCTATTAGATACATCGCCTTCTGGAGGGAAATACTCTATTTATAATCAAAGTATAAAAACAGTGCTGCTCTGCATTTAACCCATGGTTAAAGTCCCACAAAGTCTCTGTATAAATGTCCAGAATATCCCTTCCTACAAGGGGAGAGGGGAAAGTAACATCCATGCTTTACCAGTGTTATTCAGACAATGTGTGCTACATACAGGTGATACATATTGACAGTCTATACTTTACTAGCTATTCTATTTGACACAACATAAAAAAAGACAGACATGTTCCAAGAGTCCACCATCATCAGATTGACCAGCAATCCAACCAAGTTGATGTTACAAAGCAGACTAACAGAATACTTAGGGCTAGCTTCACAACCATTAGAAAAAAGACAAGGCACATACTTAAGTGTAAAAATATTTAAAGCTAGCATTTCAACAATGCAATTAGTAATAGTGCAGGTTAAACGAACCTCAGAAAGAGTGACTCAGAAAGGGGAGCTACTCCCCACAGACCTGATACAAAGCCTATAGTATCTTAACTATGAGTTGTAAAAGTTCTTAAGTCAGTAGGAGTCGTAACAGACTCATATTGTTCACAGGCTTTGTTAGGAACAGCTCCAGGCTCCCGTAACTGGTGGGTCTTGCCCAGGAGTCAAAAAGAATGAACTGTGCTCTGAATAGTGAAATACAGAACAGTCTTACCTGGGCAAACCAAGTTACCCACCCAACCAGACACCACCCTTCAAGTCCTGGAGTGCTCAAGTTTCTTCCTCATCCGACAAAATATCAACAGATACAGCAGCGTGAATCCTGGAAGCTGCATGCATCTGGCTCCATTTCATGGCACCTATAGGGTCTGCAGATATATAGATCTTCCCTCCATGGGCTATACAACGTTGGGCTGGAAAAATAATACCATGGGAGGTGGAAGCATAGCTCAAACCTCATTGAACTGTTTTCTGTCTGGTCACATAGCTGATGTCAGGAAATAACCTGATACTTCGGCCATCCTGAAGAAGGGTTCCCTTTCGGCATGCCAAGGACAGCAGGTAGTCATGGGAGCCTGCACCATCCGTTACCACTACAACTGTTCAAGGCACTTCTGGATTATCAGGGCAGCCATGCTGGGTGACTCTGTAGGCCTTTTGAAATTGTTGGGCCTTTGCTGCCACCTCCTCTCCCATTTGCAGCCCAAACCAATCTGTTAAGAACAAAAGAAGGTGGTTTCCTTTGCAACCTTTGGACATCCCTAACATTCTGATGTTTGGAGCCAGGACCTGGTCCTCCAGAGTCTCCAGATGAGATTTCCAGTGTGCACTCTCCTTCATGAGAGTAGATGCCGCTCCCATTGCAGCATCCGCTTGCTTAGACACCTTTGTATTGGTCATCTGCATATTGTCAACGTTAGTCTCTAGTGTAGTCACAGGATTGGAAAGCCCATCAAATTTAACTGATAGGGTAGTCACTGACTTAACTAGACGGGAGACCTTTAGTCCAATAGTCTGTAAGGTTTCTTCACCCGATTCCTCAGGTATTTCCTCAGTGCAGGCCTGTGTGGACCTCGTGGCTGAGGTTGTTATAGCCTGTCTGGATTTTGCTCCCAATCCCTGTTGCTGGTCCCTATGTGGGTTTCCCCACTGTATAGCAGAGGGACTCCAACACAGCTGGTGATAATCATAGCGCCAATATACCAGCAAAATATAGCTTTTAAAGAAAAGCTGTCATAAACCCTATTTTCCTGCCAGCCACTACTCATCTGCCAACTTGCAGTGAGAGAGAGTTTCATGTCTGTTGTAGGGCATGTCTTTCAGTTAAAATGTGCATTTTTATGTCCCAGAGTGAGAGACGCCATGTCACGGATTGTAGAGGCAAGAGCCGCAACCTGCGTGCAACTTGGATTACTTATCTTCCTGTTGTGTGCTGGAACGCTGCTTTGTGACAATCGGGGCATGTTTTCACGAAGCAAAAAGAAACATTGTGCTTGGTAGTATTCTTTGAGCTCTACCTTTAGAAACAAACCCTGTCGAAAACGAAGCAGTCTAACCTATTTAATTCTGGGCACTACTGCGCATGCCTGAACTCAGAGCTGCAAATTTCAGTAACAGAATTAAATAGGTTAGACTGTTCCGTTTTCAACGGGGTTTGTTTCTAAAGGTAGAGCTCAAAGAATACTACCAAGCACAGTGTTTGTTTTTGCTTCATGAAAATATGAAAACATGCCCCTATCGTCACGAAGCGGCATTCCGCATACAACAGGAAGATAACCAAGCTCACCAACTAGCCCACAAGGTCAAGCTCAGTCTTCCGGTGCAGCAGCACTGTCAGAATTGTGCTTCCAGGACAGCACTAGCAACCTCCATCAAGGCAAGAAAAGATTACAATTGCATACCATATGTTAGCTGCAAAATTAAAAAAAAAACATAAAGGTCGTACTAATCAGGCGTTTCTGCAGCCCTAGTGATTGGCACAAGAGTTTATGACAGTTTTCCTTTAAATATAAAATTCAGTTGAATGATTGTAGAGCTCTAGCAATGAGCTGCCATCTTGCTCGGGCTCCACAGCGCCCTCTGTAAACACTTTTTCACTGAAAGGGTTCTGAACAAGTGGAACAAGCTACTGGAAGAAGAAGCAATAAGGGTCAAACTGGTGAGCAGTTCCAAGGGGGGGGGAGACGTGCATATGGGCTTAGTCAGAGGACAAGGGGCAGTAACTAAGGGGCAGGATGGCCACAACTGCCTGAGCAGTCAGGCAAGGTAGGCAGATTGGATGGGCCAGCAGGCCTTTCTCTGTTAGTTTTATCTGTGTGTGTACATGTATGCAAAAGGGCTTCTGCCATAACATTCCTGCACCTACAAAACCAACGGAGATAAATAATTATTGGGTACAACTTGGACAATTGTTTATACTTCGGTTGTCTTCTTTCTTAAATTGGTATCTGCAAAAGTAAAACAGACAACCCTAACGTTCTTTCAGGATTGTTTGTTCCCATAGATTCAAAATGAATAAAAATGTTCACGCCAGCAACTCATGAAGGCAGCAGCAGGTGACCGAATATAAATTCAGGGGATGAAAGACTCCTGAAATGCCTAATGGATCTGGCTTTATGAATAAGTGTAATGGCAATTTAATTTTGGTCATTTTTTTATACTGGAGAGTAAGATGAGCTGGCTAGCCTGTTTTCACAAGTAACCAGTTGTGCAGAATAAATACAAAATACCAACAAAAAATCAATAGTACATGACAATTAAAACAATTAGAAACAATCACAATGCAAATTATTAGTCATAAGTAGTGGTGCTAGTACAATGCGACACCACTGAACCATGCATCTGCAATGGTTACGGGGCCGGGCTGCCATGTATATAGAATGCAGAGCCACTCACAAAGCTGTGGCAGCCTTTGCATTGTTGCCTGCACCCGCGGAGTCTTACTCCAGGGGAAACAGCACTGCAGATTGGACACCTTGAGCCTGGCAAACAAAGATATAGACCGCCGAGCCACCAATGATACAAATATGGAGGGTTACGGAAAGAGGACAACTGGATTTCCAGGGAGGCTACCAATGGACATTAGGGAGGAGGGGTGTCCATGGGACCAAAGGGAACAGGAAACTTTCGGGGGTTAGAGAGGTAGGATTCTTTCTTCTGGATGCTTATGTGCACAGTTTAGGCCATGGTGACATGCACTGGGTGCACATGGCAATGCCATGCTGTGATGCCATTGCAGGCACATGCTGGGCCTTTGCCTGGCACAGGTCCCATTTGCACCAGGTACAGTGATTTGCTCTGCACCACATTTACAAGGGGAGATCTTCCCCCTGCAACCTGTGACCACTTTTTTGTATGCAGGTTCAGGTGGTGATACAAGTTTGTGGGTGCAAATGAACTACTAATCTCCTCTCTGAACTCCATAGGCCTTGACTCACTCTCTCTTAAATGGTTCAGATGCTATCTCTCCAGAAGAACACAACTGGTAAAAAATGAAGGTGACCTATCTACCTCTAAACCACTCCTAAGAGGTGTACCGCAAGGTTCCATCCTGGGCCCCATCCTCTTTGCCATTTACATCAACAATATTGACTCCAATCTCTCACAATCTAATATTCACCTCTTTGCAGATGATACTGTACTATATGTCAGTAATCCCTCACCACCAAAAGCCTGTGAGCTTTTACAGTCTGAGTTCTCCCTCCTACAGCACAACTTACTAGAAAAGAAATTACTACTAAATGCTAAGAAAACAAAAGCTATGTTCTTTGCCACAAAGAGCTGCTCTTCCACTGTCCCATCATTCACCCTCCCACAATTATCTACCATCCTTGGTGAAAATCTGGAATATGTGGACAAATTCAAATATCTTGGAGTCTGGATTGACAATAAACTTGACTATACCAGCCACATTGAAGAGCTCCTGAAAAAGCTTAGACAAAGACTTGGCCTATTTTATAGGATCAAACACTACCTGACCAGAGATTCCAAAGAAAGGCTAATCCTGGCATCATTCCTATCCCTCATTGACTATGCTGACTTCCTTTATGGTCACTGTTCCCTCTTCCATTTAAATAAATTAGACACCCTGTATCATAGAGCTATTAGATTCATTACAGATCTTCCCTCCAGCACCCATCATTGCTCTCTCTACAATGCAGTCAATTGGACATCCCTACAACATAGAAGAAACAAAAATGCTGCTGTCTGGATCTACAAAGCTCTGACAAACAAACTCCCTTCCTACATCTCAGATTGTTTCAACCGGATCACATCCAGGCCTTACACCCTAAGGATCAATAAACTCATTATGCTGAAGATTCCTATCACCTGCACCCGGTATGGAAGGGCTGCAATCAGCTACTCCCTAGCACTTATCTGGAATTCTCTTCAAAAGACCTTGAAATTGGATACCCTCATTCCTTTAACATCCTTCAAAAAACTGTACACTAGTCTATTCCCAGAATCATGCAATTGCTTCCATAAGGCCTAGTCCTCTCACACCCCCTCCTTCCCCTACCCCTTTTTATACTACCCCTATTTCTTTATTGTTCTTCTAGCTTGTTCTCCAACCTACTTTGTACAAAAATGCCCCCCCAAGTCCCATTTCCCTAGCTTTATCCCTACAATACTGTTTGTTTCTTTCCTTTTAATATGATCTAGGTCCAATATCATTTTGCCTTGTATATATGTAAATATTTGTATATCTGTCTCATTCTTAAATTTTTGTATTTGTGTTCATTCAGTACCATGTTTTTGTGTAAAATTTGTAACCTTATATTGTTATGACCACTCAGGTCCATCTTGTAAATGAGCTATGCTCAATGATGTTCGCCTGAATAAATAAAGATTTTTGATTGATTGATTGATTGAAATTGCCCGTCTGTGCTCCCCTGAGACTGCATCTCATAATTGGGACCCAAACCTTTTAACCCTGAGCACAGAGAAGATAAAACAAGATCAGGTATAACAGCAAAAATTCATTAGGTATTGTCCTATGCACTCATTTTAATAATGTCATAAAATAAACTACTGTATTCTGCCCTAGTCGAGTCTGTGTTTAGCAGTCGAGCTTCTTATGTACTACAGTGAGCTGCAAATTATGACACAGGTTATTTTTAATAGGATATTGTATACGCGGACTCTGGTTTTTCAGTTTGGGCTTACTGGAGACTGAAGGCATTGCAAGGCTAAGGGGGGGGATGAGACAGTAGCCGGTTGTGCTACTAACATCATGCCCCTCCCATTGACTGTAGAACATTAGCAAACTTATTTCTGAAGGAGAAGGAGCTGTGAGCAGCATGTCATTCATAGGTCACTGTGGCCATGCAGGACCTGGGTGGGTAGTGGCCCAGTGAAACTCTTCATAGATTTGTGATATGTCAATTGGCACTTAGGCAATTGGAAGACAGGGCATAGGACTAGAAAGGGAGCTGGTGCCACTGTTCCGTCACATAGTAACGTTCTGTCCATCTCACCAATACTAGTGGTGCCATAGGGAAAGGTAAGAGTAGAGCCAAAGCCTGGCAAAAATCAAGGGATAAAAGTATGAATGAAGCAAAAAAGATTTGTTCTACTTGAGAGCTGGGGGGATCAGACACATCACAAGATGTCAGAGATGCTGAAAAAAAACAAAACAGACATGGCAGTACAGTGTCAAACTATGCCACTATGTACTCCTTCTTTCCCTGTAGGGATACCACCAGAACAGCTAGTTATTGAGAAATGCTTTTATAACTGGAATCACAATATCCTGCTTAGTATACCTGCATTCAGTTCACAATCGAAGTTGTTTTCAGGGCTCTACCAAGGCTCATTTTCCATCTGTCTTATTAAGGCTGTAACTGACTATTAAGGGCACATAAAGTACACGCTTGCTAACAGAGTCCTGATAGAACAGAAAATAATCTGTACTGGCAATTACTGTCACCCACATCAGAGCTGCTAGCAAATAAATGCCTATCACTAGCTACCCAGCCTGTCTGGCTCAGATTAGATTTGCAAAATCTACTGGGTAAAGCATCACGACAAAAATCATACGGTTGCCATAGTCAGTTGCCACAGGGGAAATACATACTTCAGCGCCCATTAGATGTAAAAAAAAACACAATGTTGCACAACACAAACGTCATGTGCTATGTAGGGGGATTGTTTGTCGGTGTACAATACAACTCAGGAATGAACTCTGAGCAGCAGGGGAAAAAATCCAGAATGACCAGTTCTTTGCACTGTCTGTAGACTGTGAGCGTTGATAGCTAAATAACCAATCAAATCCAATGAGTCCAGTCGGACTGGTTCTCTTAGTCACTCAAACTGCAGCTACAGTAGGTGTTTACATCACTATCAGAGTTTCTGTTTACTTTCTGAAAAGAAACTGCCTTTTGTACCAAGGGGCAGAGTTCCCACTGGCAGGAAAATGACTACTAATTTAAAGGGGCACTACACCAATTTGTCTACTTTAAGTTTTCAAATTAAAAGAGTACCAGCACATTTTTTGTGAGTTTATCTGGAATGAAAACTGCCAAATCAGAAAAGACTTCCCAAGGCAGTATTATTTTTTCACCTTCTCTGGTTAAGAGTTTTTAATGCTCATGACCAGGAGTGTGTGCAGGGTCTAAACACAGTTACCCGAATACCACAAACAGCAGGGCTCCTGAATATTCGGGAACCCTTCATGAACAGGAAAACTATTCCTCTCCTATTTATATTTGAGAAATACCACTTTCTTTTAAAGTAATAGTAAAACCAGCTGGTCAAGTGATCAAAACCCTTCTCAGAGCTCAGACTGATACCAATATGTCTGCATGCTTTACAACTGAACATTAAAAAAAAAAAAAGAAGGATGGAAGTGAGCCGGTGAAGAACTTTAAGAACACCAATAGCGCTCATTTAAAAAAAAATGTTCTCAAGCACCCACTAGTAGCTTACCTAAAATGGACTTCATCGTGCCACTTTTCAAAATGTTGTTATTCTAATTTTTTGAAGTGGAAGGAATTGGAAATCCTTGCCGGAGGAGCTGGCCGCCCGATCCCTTCCCCTTTCCCTTCCTGGTGCCAATTCAAAAAAGGTCTGTCGCCATGCTCAGAAGTCTGTGATGTATTAATTTGTAGAGCATGGGGGGGGTGCTCTATTGCCATCAATGGAAGCATGGTTTCTACATTTTAAAGGGTCACTGGTGTAAAATCAAAGCCACAGCTCAACCAACAAGAGCTTTTTGCCAGGCCCTTACAATTAAAAACCAAAAATATAGCAGGAAGCCCCCCTTTCACAGCATGTCACAGAGGTGAGGGACTCGGCCCATGGGAAGGGAGGGCATTCGCATACCCCTGCTGACCAATCAAGAAGAGGCATTCATGTCAGCTGTGAAGGTAGTTGCCTTCTTACCCACCCTTCCAGTGCCACTGTGGAGAAAAAAAAACTGCAGAAATACAGGTACAGTACTTTTTTACTTTATACATTTTTATTAAATGTCATATAGCGTAACAAATACTGATACAAAACAGAAAACTAGATTTCAATGTCAAATAAGATCATACAAGAATAAAACCTCACCTGTAAGCAAACTACAATTCAAGGATTTAGTCATAACTATAAGTTCATATGTACAAGTTAATTTCACTCAAAAGAAGTTCCAAATGCGTTAAGCAATGAACCTCATGAAACAGCTTGACTCATACTGTATGACAGATCTCAGTAACATAGCTACATTTGACAAGTCTTAATGGGTAGACATTACAAGTGACACTTACACTGTTTTACTCAAGTGCCTTCGGGAAAAGGTTCCAAATATCTTAGCAAAACCTAGCAAATTTGTCACTCACTATATAACTCAGACATTCATTATTAGCAAGCTTGACCATGTACTGCAACCATTCATTTAGGGAGGGGACTGTGACGTCTTTCCATCTGGAACAGTACTGATGGAGATGAAAAATCCCTGCAGAGTAGGATGCTGTTTACCAGCCCAGACAGGTTGTAAAAGACTGAGGGAGTCTGGGAAGGGGCGTGTCCTAAGACTTTTTTAAGGTTGTTATAACCTGTTCCAGTTAGCAGTAGAAGACAGCCCATACTATCAGACTGCCAATAGTAGTGAACACACAAATGGTTTGTAGCGAACACACAAATGGCTTGTCCAGAATTTCTAAGTATATATCTCCAAAGTTTATACCTTGCAAATTTTGTCACGGTTGCTAAGTTTGGGGTATTAGTTTTTTTGCTTGAATGTGTTATGACACTGTTGGAGGTTTTGAAAATCAAAACCTTAGTCTTTGAGCTTGAAATGAAAGGTGTGTGCGCAGGTGGTGCACCAGGGTAAGAGAATAGCACCTGAGTAAAAATGCAGTCCACAGCAGTTCCTTCTCTGATTTTTTTTTTTTTTTTATAAACTGCACACAACACAAGTGCTGGCTTAATACCCGATAATAGAAATAGGCATGTCAAAGAAGTCAGTCTGACCTCCATTGTGGGCAAGCTCATGGAGACCATACTAAAGGAAAGGTTGGTGGAATATCTAGAGGAGCATGGTCTCCCAGATGTGAGGCAGCATGGGTTCATGGGGGGATCGTATCAAACAAATCTGATTGACTTCTTTGACTCTGTCACCAAGACAGTAGACAAAGGCCAAGCGGTAGACATCCTCTATCTTGATTTCAGCAAGGCCTTTGACTCTGTGCCCCACAAAAGGTTGATCAGGAAGTTGGTGGATCTTGGGGTTGGGGAAAGGATGGCCAGATGGGTGGAAAACTGGCTGAGGGACAGAACACAGAGGGTGGTTATGGGGGGAGAGTTATCTACCACCAGAGAGGTAACCAGTGGGGTCCAGCAGGGCTTGGTGCTGGGGCCCATTTTATTCAATGTCTTCATCAATGACATTGGGGATGGCATTAATGGCAAAATGTGCCTGTTTGCAGATGACACCATGTTATGTGGGAGAGTGGACACAGCTGAAGGGATACAGGACCTACAGGAAGATCTTGAAAAGCTGGGGAAGTGGTCCAGGATCTGGGAGCTTGGCTTCAATGCCAAGAAATGCAGTTATGCATACTGAAGCCAAGAATCCCAGGACAGAGTACTACCTAGGTGGAGTCTGAGTATTTGCATCAGAGGAGGAGAAGAACCTGGGAGTTATGATCACTAGTGACCTGAAGCACTTCAAGCAGTGCAAGAAAGCAGCAGCAAAGGCAAACAAGATGCGGGGATGCATATCTGGGGGATCAGTAGTAGGAGGAGAGAAGAGGTTATACTGCCTTTGTACAGGTCATTGGTAAGGCCGGATCTAGAGTATGGAGTTCAGTACTGGTGCCCATACCTCAAAAAGGACATTAACCTGCTGGAGAAGGTCCAGAGGAGGGCTACAAAGATGATAGCCGGTCAGCAGGGTAAGGCTTACGAGGAGAGGTTGAGGGCACTGAACATGTACTCCCTGGAAGACAGAAGAGAGAGAGGGGACCTTCAAGTACTTGAAAGGGATACATAAGGTTGATAAGGAGAGTCTCTTTAAGCTGAGTGGCAACCATAACACGAGGGGGCACAGTCTTAAACTAGACGGTGGGAGGTTTAGGAGGGAGGTCAGGAAGCACTTCTTCACAGAGAGGGTGGTGGACACTTGGAATGCACTGCCAGAAGAGGTCATCTTGTTGAAGACAGTGGGCAGCTTTAAGAGAGGCTGGGACAGGCATGGGGAAAGGTAAGGATCATGGGTAGGGAGGATGGGAGGAGTGGGGATGGAGGGGACATTAGCTCAATCTGTGGACCCTGCAATATGAGCAGATGTGATAGATCAAATGGCATTCCTCTGCTGGCTTCTTCATATGTTCGTATGTATATATGTAAAACCTTTTGCTAGATAGCAGCTTGAGAACTCAGCACATATTTGTATCACTGTCTTATGTTTGGTTTATTTGCTGGAATACCTACTCTTCCCCCTTAACTTTTTTGATAAAACAATTTAAAAGGATGAGAGAATATTAGAAATATAATTGATTTATTGGAAAGCAAGCTGAGCGCAGGTCTAATTTACAATTGTATCCAGTACAGTTGAGAAAAACGATAGCAGGTAAACACAATAATAAGGAATAAACAGGTAACAATAAAACATGTGTTGCTGAGACATGGTATTTTTTAAAAAACATTCACAAAGATGAACAAAGTATTGTGAAGCAAAGACTTAAATGTGAACACTGTAACCTACATTTACACCTTCAGAAATCTTTGTAGTGAGGACCATCAATGGGCTTTTGAAAACTTGAAAAATGAGCAACCTCCTTCAGAGAGGAATTCAGGTTCGATAAGCTACACCACACTAGCAAAGCAAAGTTTGTGAGGGGGTTTAAATGTAACGAGTTGAGCTAAGAAGGAGTAGTGCATATGAATACAGCGCAAGGCTTCAAACAGGAATGGGATAGGCATAAGGGAGCAATACAGATGAGTATAAATAGATAGGCCACTGACAGAGCAAAGGCCGATGGCACATTTATAAGGTAGAAAAAGAAATGGGTAGAGTGGATGGGCCTTGCGGTCCTTATCTGCCGTCAACTTCTACGTTTCTAGTTTCTAAGGAGTGACGCTTTGCCTACAATGATCTTGCAGTTAAGGCTATACCACTAATGGAGTCTTCCATTTGCTAAAATTACCGGCCTACAAGGTTGCAAAGAGTGCAATGATGAGTGCAAAACGAGGAGTCGGTAATGAAGCGAAGGGCACTGTGATAGTGGGCTGAGTAGAGAGTAAGGTTTTAGAGGTGATGCATGACATCACCGTGGTCAACTCTGGAAAGAAAGAGTGTTAACACAAGTTTTATTTTTTTTTTATTTGGAGGTTAGACAAAGCCCTGTTCCTTAAAAACAAACAAAAAAAAAACAGACAAAGCTTCATCTTTAGGTTTCAGGAAAGAGTTAATATGATGCTAAAATGTAAGTGTACTATCTAGGCAGATACCTAGGTGTTTACAGCATGGGGCACGATCAAGCTGGACATTGTTAGATGTTGGAACAGAAACAAATATGCATCGTCAAAGAAACTCCAGCAATTTTCCAGATGGAGACTTCTGCCCCTCACACAATATGGGAGAACCCAGGTAATCAAAATAAATGTCCTCCCTCGCCTATTATTTTTATTTCAGACTTTACCTATATTGATCCCAACCTCCCAGTGGAATACCTTATTAAAAGAGACATCAAAATTTCTTTGGTTAGGGAAGAGAGCTAGAATATCTCAGCAAATAGGCAGTATAGCGCACTGGTTTAAGGCTCTGAGCTGCAAATCTGGAGACCTGGGTTTGAATCTCACAGCCCCCACGTGCATACTGTGTGACCCCGAGCAAGTCACTTAACTTCCTTGTGCTCCCAGGCCGCACCTGTAAATAAGCTTTCAGCTTAGGCTTTCCTGGTAAAAAAAACAAAACCTTAGGTTACTAAAGGACAAAGGTGGATTAGAGCCTCCATGCTTCCAAAAGTACTATTTGGCAGTACAGGTGGCCTCTTTGGGCACCTGGGCAAAACAGAGGGTCAACTCGGGGTGGTATTTAACAGCAGAGGCAGATTCCCCAGGCATTTCCTTGTGGACTGTCCCAACGAGGGCACTCCCGAGACATAAAGCCTGCTTGATTAAAAATCCTTGGTCGAAACATACGGTGCATATTCTTCACAAAATAAGGCAGGTAACAGATATCCCAAATCCCTTGGGACCATTAACATTAATTAGGCATCATGATGCCTTTCTGCCTCCACAGTTCGACCCTGGGTATAACTTTTGGGAAAATACAGGTCTGACAAGATTTGAGCCACGTATTACAGACCGGAAGTGCCTCTCCTTTCGGAGCTTGAAGATAAATTTCAGCTCCGTAGTGAAGAGCATTACAAATTCTTGCAAGTTCGGTGCTATATTTTGGATCAGGGGAACCCTGATCAAATAACGAGACAACAGTCTGACTTAGAACAGTTTTTTAATTGGCTGATAACACTAGAAGTATAAATAAGTTTAGTCTCAGAATTTTACAAGTTAGTAACCAAACCAAAGACACCTCTCCTAGATCAGATCCGTATCCATTGGGAGAAGGAAAGTGCAATCAAAATATCGGCACAGATATGGGGAAAATGCCTGTGCGGGGGGGGGGGCAATAATGGCCTCCCCAACATGGAGGGCTTATAACTGGCAGATTTTGATTAGATATTTTAGAACACCCACTGTCATGAAACATTATCAGATCACATATTCTGACCAGAGCTGATGACAGTGCGGAACCCCCTGGATCCCACTACCAGTGGTTCAGCCCTTCTGAGAGGAGATCCATGTTGCTATTCAACAGTCTTTAGGACAATCAGTTCCAGACACCTTCACAGATATGATACTTGAGTTTCCAGCTGTGTTGCAAGGCCCACTCTTCAAGAGAAAACTGGGACAGATGCTGCATTTAGCAGCCTTGAAATGTTCATCCTTGAATTGGCTCTCTCTCCCCTCCCCCCTACAATGACATTACGGTGCAAAAAGGTGTCTGAAATTGAAAGTACCTGTACGGCATGCATTACAGCCATCCTACAACTCAGAGAACAGAAATGTCTTGAAATATGGCAACCATGCGCCATTATATATCAGGAATGGCAGGGAGTAACGGAGCCTCGGAGGTACAGGGCAGTCATAAGATTTAAACATGCCAAGCAGAGGCTAAACTGCACAGATGAGGAGTGTCTGGTGGAAACCCAGACTGTAGTGGATGTTTTGAGGCCTCCTTCAGAAGGTGACTGCTTATATGTAAACAGATCCATATATACAATACACCAACTATTGAATATATGTACAAACATAAGACCTAGAAACTGCCTACAGTTTTTTTCTCATTATCTCTTTTTCCTTGGTATGTAATTATGTTTAAATGTAAACTCAAGCGTTTATGAGGGTTAAGCAATATGTATATCTAATTTGTCTTAGGATAAACTTGGTAACCATTTTTATTTTTCCTTTTGCTTTGGATATCTAGTCATGAAAAGTACCAGACGTGCATGAAAACCCTGTCTATGTACAGTATGACAAGTAAGATCGGCTTTTTAACTAGAAGCATTAGGTCTGTGAAACTGAATCAATAAAGTTTAAAAACAAAAAGAAACTCCATCACTGTGAGTGAATTTAACAAAACCAGTTCACACTGTTGATGCTTGAACTTCATTCATGATATGCAGTTGCTTCTGTTCTCACTACTGTTGTATTGGCCTGATGATCATTTCTGCAATGTGCACCAAACTGTGAGTGAGTGTGAACAAACCCTGCGTACAGTCAGCTATTGACAGGGGAGGAGTGGGAGAGCCAATGGTAGGACAGTTACTTCTGGATAATAGCACCTGACTCATTGTGTGCTTTTATTGGTTTGTTTTGCCAGGAAAAGCTCCACTGAGCAAGACTCATTTGCAAGGAGGTCCTGGGAAGGACAGAATAACAGTACAATGGGAGGGTTAACAATTCAAGGCACAGGATCATCAGCTGGTACATAGTACACAGAAAGGAAGTATACATATCGAATAATATAGCATGGAAATAAATGGTTAGCTTAAAGCAGCATTAAAGAACAAGCAGAAATCCAGCAGGGCAGTTTCCATCCGGTGACAGTTTGATTGAAGGTGGGGGACAGCGGTTGTGACAGATTTAGAAGAGGAGCAGAGAACAGCATCATCAGCGCAGAGCAGAACAGTGGAGAAGAGATCACAACTGGGGAGGTCACTGATGTAGAGTGAGAACAGAAGAGGCCCTCGTACCAAGCCCTGCGGGGAAAGTTTATTAATAGGTGTGAAATCTGATATGTGCTTAGAAATGCAAACACACTGGCACCTTATTGAGATACAGCGTCTGAATTTAAATTTTCTGTTGTGACAACACATCTTTTTACATTACCTATCTTCCACACAATCCCCAACTTCTCAGGCTCTATAAATGCTTAAGACCACACTCACGGCCCCTGGAATTCTGTAATTCCACTTCTGCTGAACTTTACACAGAATCCACATGCTGTGCTGAGTATATATACTGTGCTACAGAATTCATTGTTCCTGATGAATTTTCAGTCAGATGTACAGTTCTTCCACAGAACCTGGCTCCCTTCCCCACCATGTTTATCCTGAAGCACCTCTATGCTCATTATGGGATGCCATCCATGACATCGTATTTTAGCCAAAGGCAGGACTACATTCATAGAAGCATAGAAATTGCTGGCAGATAAGGACCGCTAGGCCCATCCAGTCTGCCCGTAGGCCCTATACATTGTCTGAGGCCACTGACCCTATGTGATCAATGGCTTTTCATCACTCCCTCCCCTCCCCACTCAAGCTTCCCTTGTGCCTGACCCAGACACAGAAATTAACAATTCATGACACAGAAGTCAATAAATACTGCTGCAGAACACTAGGAGCTCTGCCGCAGAAATCAGGCTGAAGTGCCACAAAGAAATAAGGGCCATTACTACCATAAACCATTGCTGTCCTCTGACAATTTTATTTCATAAATGTAAAAATCAAAAGGGATTTATAAGCTTTGTTCCCTGACAGACACAGCAGTCTCTCAGGAAGCAACTTAGGTCTTCTAGGACTCAAAGATTTGTTTTAATTACAATTTTTTTTCATAAAGCAGGCACTCATGAATGGGGAAATGGTAGCTAAGAATGCAACTGGATTGTCATCGGCATGAATATCAGATGTCGGGTGGGCCATCCTGCCGGCACTGCAGTTGGATTTCCTCCTGCATCGCCAATGCCCCAGGTACGAACGCAGACTTGGGGCATCAGACGGCCGGCCGGGGGAGGGACTGCACTCCTCCTCTGGCGGGAGGGGGGAAGTGACCGCATGCATGACTCCTGGCGTGGCTGGAGGAATACAGCTGCCAGCACTGGAGTCAATAACGAGGCATGCTGGATGTCGCATGTTGAACCTACACCATTGCACGTCATGCCTCCCAGAAAACCTTAATTTACAAAAAAATGTCACTGCCAGTTCCATTATTGATGCTCCTTCTCTCCAGTTCCGCACCACACCATGTGGCACTTGGCCAGTGACCAAGCGACATGTCTCCATCGGGGCGGTCCAGTCCTGTGGCCCCACCTTGAGGAGTAAACCAGGGGGTTCTCCCGGCGGTGCTCCCACTGGAACTCATGACTAAATGTCTGTGGGGGCTGCGCTGTCTGATGGCCCCACCCAGAGGGGGAAAGCCTGCGTAAACTGCCACTAAGGTAAGTCCCGGGGAGCGAGGAGTAGTGAGGTGGCAGGGGCTGAGCCTCCAGAGGTCTGGCATTGTGGCGCAAAAAAAAAAAAAAAACAAGACATCTAGGAAAGAAAATGTCAGACGTACAGGCGTTAGTAGCCAAAGAGCAGTTGTGATACAATAGCAGTCACAGAAACATAAGCTACATTGAATCACAGTTGGAATATGTTCTTACCAGGACGTACACTATTTAGGAGATACAGGGAGATGGGAAGAGGGAGGTGTAGTTTTATATATCAGGGAAGAAATAAACACCATAGAAATGAACAACTTAGGTGGGGCAAGTGGTTTAGAAATGCTGTGGGTACAGGTCATCATTGACAATGGGGAAAAAAATCAGAATTGGAGTGGCTTACACACCACCAACCATCATGGAGTTTGGAGACAGACAAGGAAATGTGAGAGGTTATTAAAAAAGCATCAGAAGTAGGACAGCTGCTGTTATTGGGTAAATTCAACATGCAAGATGTCAAATGGATTGTACCAGTAGCAGCAGGTACAAGGAATCGGCTCGACAGGTGCATTTCAGGATGCATTCTGACACAATTAGTTCAGACACACAGAAGGGAAGGCAAACACTGGACTTAGTTCTCACCAGTGGGGATCGGGTCCAAAATATTGAAGCCTGAGTACTGCATGGAACCAGCGATCATGAGACAGTGTGGATTCATATGCAAGAAGAGAACAAAACATTTCATAACTGAACAATTATATCGGACTTCAGAAGAGCGGAGTTTAAAGAGCTAGTGGAACCAAAACAGGCAGACAGGAAAATGATACAAATGTTAAGAAGCAGTCAGCTGTAACTTTTTATTTCTGAAGTATTTTTCTTTTTCCCTTGGCTCAATAGAAAGTTGTCTATGTGATAATACTGTGGTGGACGTGTGAAACGGCTCTCAGTCTTGCAGCTGTCATATCTGTCTCTATCCACCCCCCCCCCCCACTATATCATCAGCTTTGTGATCTCACTCACTATGACATCACAGGTGACTGACCCAGCAGCTACTGAGTGGCTGTTCCTAAGCAGCAGTGATGTCACAGCCAGTTGGGTCACAATGCTGATGATGTAGTGGGGCGGCTATAGAGATAGATATGTCAGCTGCCAGGCAGAGTGCTGTTCCACACAGCATACCTACTAACATCAGGTAAAGAATCTTCTAACTCACTAAAGAGGAAAGAAAAAGTACTCAGTTATAAAAGGTAGTGGTTGACTGCTTTTAAAAACTAATATTGGTTTTAGGCAGTACACTAGCTCTTTAATAGGATCAGGAAGAGTCTGAGAAGGAGCCAAAAGAATATTTCTCACGTTGAGGGTGTGGATGGTAAATTGGATTTCTTTACAAAGGTGATGGTATAACTAACAGTCCTTTGTGTGAGGGTCGTAAGTACGATCAAAAAGACAAGAAGAACAATGTTGTTTACGAAAGAAGAAGGTGGAGAGTGAGAAGGGGAAGGCACTCAGGAATTACAAGAAAAGCCAAAAGGATGAGGACAGAGAACTGTAACAGATGAGAGAAAAACATAAGGACATACGAATTTGCATTTGCTGGCAGAAGGAGACCATGTGGTCCATCTGGTCTGCCAGGGTCTTCTACCCCCCACTATCAACTTGTTTTGCTAAGGTGACTATACCGTCTATCCCATGCCTGTTTGAACTCACTGACCATCTTAACTGCCACTACCTCCGGTAGCAGGCTGTGTCAAGGGTCCACCACCCTCTCCACTACTATGCCACCCAGGGCGCTAGTAGGTTATTTAAAATAACGCGAACGCTGTGCCAGAACTGAGACTAGCCGGAGAGATGCAGCAAGGTATGAGCGCATTGTTTAGATCTGTAACATGGCAACAACTAGAACACTGAAATACAGCATCCCAATAGGTGGAAAGGCAACCCGGGACGCAAAATGAAGCAGGTATTAATCCCCTAGTAATGCCCGCTTCATTTTGTAGTACTGTAAATGTCCACAGCCGAATCACCAGCTGAGCAGCAGTTCTAATAGTTACGTCCCACCCACCAACCCAGCGGTCACCATTGTATCACAGCAGATCGTGACTCGGGCAACGGTCCAAGTCCTGGTGAGTCCGAGATGAAAAAGCTGTAAGAATCGCCTATGAATTCAAAGTCCTGCTCGGTGTGACATGACAAAGATTTAATAATGTCCTCGGCATTAAAAGTACCTGCTGGTCTTGTTTCTAGCTATAGTTGCCTGTGTTTGTTTGCAATCGGCAATGTTGGCTCACATTATGTTAATCAGCGATCCCAGAATTGTATGCACCACAAATAGCGATGAACCGTGCAAATTACGAGGACATTTCAGAATTTAAAAGTACTTTCTAGTAAAATGTAGTTATGCAGCATGTCTTAGCGTGTATTACTGCTGCACATTTTGTATGTTTTTATGATACAACAGTTATCGAGCAGGCCCAATATAAAATGATGTCGCCTTTGTGAAAAACCAACTGCAGGCATTAAAAAAGGTTGAAATCAGTAGAAACGTGCATCTCTGTGTTTCTTTCAAAATTCAGTTGTCTGATATTAATTTGTAGTGCTTGGCATGTTACAAGTGCAATAATGCACTCAGAGTTGGGCTCCACTAGGGAATTAATGCCCGGTTGGTGGTTGGAGGCACTCGGCCAACCCCCTCCCCCAACTGTCATGCATTAATACTTACATATATGATTCATATATTCCATTTTGAAAAACTAAAAAGGAAACAGGCTAAAACAGATTGGAGGAGGGGAAGAAGGGGATGGGGAAGGCAAATATACTGAACCAATACTTTTGCAAAGTATTTGCAAAAAAAAAAGGAAGCCCCTCTGCCAGACTGTACAACTGGTATGAAAGGGAATGGAGAAGGGGGATCCAATAACGTTATCATAATGAGGGCAAGGGCGCTAGAAGGACTAAAAGCACTAAGGCTAGATAAATCTGTGGGACCTAACAGAATGCACCCAGGAGTACCTGAAGGAGATGTCTGAAGTGCTAGCAGCACCAGTAGCTAATACCTTCAATTACTCTCTAAGCAAAGGGTGGTACCAGGGTCAGGAAGTCAGCTGATGTGGTTTCCCTGCAACAAAAGTTAGAGCAGAGATAATCCAGAAAACTATAGACCAGTCAGCCTGACTTCTATAGTGGGAAAATCACTTAAAGGTATCCTTAAGAAAATGATAGTAGATTTCCTAGAAAAAAACAGTCTCCAGGACAACAGGCAACATGGGTTTATGAGACGTACAGTAGGTCATGTCAGACTAACCAGACAGAATTTTTTGACTGGGTTACAAGGGCAGCTGACAGAGGACAGGCAGTGGATACACTGTGTTTTGACTTTAATAAGGCCTTTAACTGAGTCCCTCGCGGGAGGCTAGTTAAGAAACTAAGAGATCTTGGTGGTGGAAGAAAGGGAACAGCATGGGTAGAAAGCTGGCTGAAAGGACACACTCAGAGGGTGGTACAGAAAGGGAATTCTCATTTAGGAAGTGACTAGTGGGGTTCGGCCCTGGGTCCTGTCCTTGTTAACACATTTGTGGCATAGGGGTAGGAATTAAAATAAAGATCTGCCTATTTGCTTATGACACAAAAATCTGTGGAAGAGTGGATAGTGAAGGAGTCAGAACATTGAGAAAGGACTTCAGGAGGCTGGAAATATGGTCCAGGAAATCAAAGTTGAAATTCAAGGCCGAAAAATGAAAAGTAATACATATCAGAAGAAAAAAATACAAAAAGACACTATCAAATGGGTGGTGTAGTAGAGGACAGAACAGTTGAGGAATGGGACTGGAATGTGCTAATTCTGGAAAGTCTCAAATCATTTGCACAGTGTAACAGAGAGGTAGGTAAAACAAACAAGATACTACGGTGTACAGGGAGAGGAATCAGCAGCAGAAGAAGGGAGGTGATTATTCCCCTTTACAAATCTCTGGTTTGTCCACACCTGGAATACTGTACAAGATTCAGAATCCCATACCTTCAGAACAACTGTCAAAGAGTGGAGGCAGTGCAGAGGAGGGCAACCAAAATGATCCAGGGGTTATGAAAGGAATAATATGAGGAAAGGCTGAGATCTCAACATGCAGACTCTAGATACAAGGAGGGAGTGGGGGACATGACTGAAACATACAGTATGAGTATCTCCATGGGATTAATAGGGTACAAATGGTAATGAATTGTGTATTTTAAATGCAGACGTGAACAGAAGGGAAGATCCACTGAAGATGGCTGGAGGAATGTTCTGGAGGGATGTCTGAAAATACTCTGTCACTGAAATAGTGGTGAACAGATGGAACAAACTGGCAAAAGAGGCAGCATACGAGAAAACAGTGGTGGGATTCAGACTGGGGTGGGACAGGTACAGTGATCTGATAAGATCAGTAAATTATTAGGATGCAATTTAAAAAAGGGTAGCTGGTCAATAGTGCCATCACTCAAGTATTGGGTAGGGTTAGGCAGAATGGATAGGCTGAAGTGACTTTTTCTGCTATGATTCTATGACATGGCAGAATGTGTGCTACCTTCCATGACTCTGTGTGTCATTACAAAAGAACTATAAGCCGCAGAGGTTAGGGGGAACAGCCTGATTTTTTAGTGATGGTCCTGGTGGCAGCAGTATGAGCATTCTAGCCCCAACACCCAATACTGCCACCACTGAGGGATCCACTGAAGAAAAGCCTGCAGGAAAAGGGTACAGTGGAGGTAGTCCAAGCTCTAAGTAGCATTAGCACGCCGGCCCGTCGGCGCAGCGTTGGATTTCCGCTGCATCAGCCGGGGCGACCTGGTTCGGGAACTGGACCCGGTCGTTGAGGGTCAAGCCGGGGAGTAGATTGAACGCCTGGGCAGCTCTCCTACTCCGGGAGGGTGGGTTGCACCCAGTACGCTAGAGACGCCCATGAGGCCGAGTACTGGGCAGAGCCGAGGCCAGACGGGGGAAGGAGGCGGATGCTGACGCCATTGCACGCCCCCGCCTCCTCTGGGAGAAAAAAAGGAGGAAAAGATGGCGGGCAGGACCACCGAGCAGATGAAGCCCTCCCTGAGAGTCTGCAGATGCCACTGCCGCTGCAGGACCCCAACCAGTTACAGTCTGGGTCACGGGTGGCCCGCGCCCCCACCCTCCGGGGGGCAAGCCGGGGGTGACCGAGGGTCCTCAGCAGCAATTGGCGGTGGTGGAGGTCTCCGGGGGCCGTGACCAGGGCGGAAAAGTGTACCGGTGGTCCTGCCAGGGGGAAAAAGCATAATAAATAAAAAAAAAAAAAAGTAGCATTAGCACTGCTATACTGATGGCTCCACTCTGGCCCTTCCTCCAGGTGTGACATCATGTCCCCCCCCCCGAGAACTAAGAGCTGCAGCATTCTGTGGGAAGTAGCATGAAGTCATAGCACACTGTTCCCTATTGCTAAAATTGATCAACATGATATAAAAAGCAATTCCTCTGATCAATATAATTGTAATTTCAATACATTGAAAGAACTCTTTCCACTAAAGTCTGGGAGTAGAAATAATTACACTGGTGACTTAAATGACATAGTCAGACTGCTGTGGGCAAAGGCCTACGATAGGTCTGAACATTTTTTGTTTTTTGGATCACCTTCAAAGCCCACCCCAGATGGCCTACTGCTTGCAATGCCAGTGACCCAGTTTCAGGAACAAACTGTAGCCATCAGGGACCGGCCATGGGAAGAAGGATCGAGCATCCCAAAGGACACTCTGCTCCTTTAGGTGGGAGGGGTGAAATTCCCCACTGCAATATTGCCACCTGGGTGCTCCTTCTGGTGGGGGGGGGGGTGAAGTTCCCACTGCAACACTGCCACCTGCATGGCCACAGATGGCAGCGCAGGGGGAAGCATGGTGGGCAGGAGGACATGGGCCAGACTTTGCATGACCCGCTTGTGTGCGTGCGCTTGGAGCTCTGTGTGTGTGTTGGTGTCCTAAGGGACTGAGAGAAAAAAAGCAAAGGAAATACCCTGGTGCACACTGGATGACCCACACTGCACTTGGGTCACACCTCCTGCCACTAGCCACCACTCTACCATAGGTTTTGTCTGGCATCAAAGTTTGGACAGGGTCAGGGGATATTGCCTGGCTGTGGCCAGGCCCCATCTTGGGTAAGCTGGGGGGGTGAGGAGAGTATAAGCACTAGGGCATTAAGGACATAGGAGGACAGGACAAGGCCCAATCAGAGATGGGGGGGGTCACACCAGTGAGAAGGGGGCATAAATATATATTTTTTTAAAGCCCACACTAGGACTCCTTACTCACTCGTGTACCCAGTCCCGATTCACTGCTCCCATACTGCACACCTCAGATTACCCACACCCTCCTATTCCCCCAACACACACACACTTCATGAGGCAGCACCCATTCCAGCCAGATGTTATAACATACTTGGGAAAACCTAACAAATTTATCATGTAACATTTGATTTATTTATTTAAAAGTTTAACCAGGCAATACATACTGAGACGAAAACAGCTTGTTTCCAGATGAGTCCTGGGGAAGAGAGGAACAGGAGATCGCTAACAATAAAAAAAATTAAGAGAGTAAACTACATAAAATAGTAATTACATGCAGAATCATAAATAATTATAGGCAGAATAGTAAATGAAGGCAACTAGATAATAAAACACTCTCTAAAATGTACAGAAAAGGAAAATAAAATAGCGAAACAACAATAAGAGGGCAAGGCTAGTGAATGGAGAAAGAGAGGAAGGGTCATAGGCAGTTGCAAGTAGGATGACAAAAGTCAGAAAGAAGAGACTTTAAGGAGGAAGCAGAAGAGGCAGAACGAATAGAAAAGGGAAGGGAAGGGAAGACCAGTGTTTAGGAAAGCAGTAAGAAAAAGCAGACTGGCCAACAACAGATTTTCTAGACTAGGGAATAGTGAGAGAATGGACAGTACTGTTGTGGAGAGGGTAGGAGGAAAAAGAAGGGATTTGAAATAAGAGGGAAGGTTGCCAAACCTGAATTTAGATAGAAAAAAGACACAATGGAAAGGCGCCTAGCAACAAGAGAGGAGAGAAAGGAGTGAGTAAACAGAGCAGTGGTGAGTACGATGGGGGCAATCTAAAGCAAAGTGGCAGAAATAATGAAAAAGGGGGTTCAGTCTGGCAAGAGAAAATTTAGAGGCACTACTGCAGACTAAGTCACCATAGTCAAAGATTGGAAGGATCATTTTTAGTACAATTTCTCGGCAGGCAGGGAGCAGAATACTTGCTTTACTCCTGAACAAAGCACCAAGCTTAGGGTGAAGCTTATTGCATCAGTGTGCACAGAGAAATCAAGATGACAGTCAAGGCAAAACCTGAGGTACTTAAAGGAGATGACATCACCAATATTAGCACCATCAAGGGTATTAAATAGAAGGGGAGAAGTAAGTTTGGCAAGCCTCTGACGGGTACCAAAAGTCACTGAGACGGTTTTTTGGCATTAAGAGATGGTTATCTTTGAACCAGCACTGAATGTTGTCAAAATCCAACTGTAGGCGGGAGGTAAGGTCACGGGGGGAGGAGCCAGGTCCAAAAAAAACTGTGTCATCAGCATACTTATGAATGGACACAGAGGAACAGACAGAGGGCAGGTCATTTAGGAATAATGACAAGAGAAAGAGGCCCAGAACAGACCCTTGAGGGACACCTGACCTAATGGGAAGTGAAGGTGAGATGGACTTTCCTATCTAGACAGCTCGAGACTTTCCATTAAGGTAGGAACAAAACCAGCTGACTGAAAAGTCAGAAAGGCCCACAGCTTTAAGTTTATCCAGTGGAATGGGGTGCGCTACAGTATCAAAAGTTTTAGCACGATCAACAAAAATGGCAGAAGTAATTAGTCCTTTATCCATACCTGTAAGTACAACAAAGTTCAGAATTCTGAGGACCCAGTCTACTTCCAGTCAGCAGGTGTGTCTTATAACACAGCTGGTTGATTCTGGAAAATAATACTGACTAAAGGAATGTTTTTATAGGAATTTAGCAAAGCATTTTGGGGGTGTTTTGGTTCCTGTGAGGAAGCAGGCATTGAACTACGAAAAGCCACTTACATATAAATAATCACCCTTATAATATTACAAAGCCCATAAAAGAATACAACTTCCTGTTAAAATATGAAATGCAAAATCCAAACCTCTAGTTAACCCACTTCCTAAACAAATGCCAGATAATGTCATTTGCACACAACTATAAATGCGATTTTTATGTTGGATTTCTCAAGCTTATAATAAGCAAGACTCTACAGCACAAACACAACTTTTAAAGATCAAGTGTCTACAGGAAAATGTCAGCCAGTTTTACGTTTATTTACCAGATAAGAATGGCCTGAGGTAACACATTAAATCAGTCACAAAACAACAACATGTGGAGTAGGTACATTGCACTGAAGGGTCAACTGAGAAGGGAAACAGGAGACAGGAAACAGGAAAGGGAAGTGTGCTGGGAACACAGAAGACAGGAGGTTACAAACAGAAGGGGAAAGCTTGAAACAGAAGGTAAACTAAAAAGAAAAAAGCTCCGGCACTAATAGGAACTGACACCATATGTGTCATTTGCTAACGTTTCCTGCCTGCCACAGCGAGGTACCCCACACTGGAGAAATAACAAACTTTCTTGAGCAGTACTAACTGCTAACCACAGATGTAAGACACTCACCTATAGCATGTCTTCTTCAAGGGGCCCAGAGAAGGTGAATGGGGAGGCTGGAAAAAGGAAAGTGGGAGTGCACGTGAGACTCAGGAGAGAGAGATGAGAAGGACGAGAGAGGGAGATTGAGAGGCTGGAAATGGAAAAGGAGCAGGAGAGAAGCAGGGAGCAGGGAAGGAGAAAGGAAAGAGGCTACTTAGAAATTGTGCCATTAACATCCATCTGCCACTTTCTGACCAGCAAGCCACCATCTTCCAGTCACTATAATTAGCTGATGACTTTCTGGCTCAAAACTGCTTGCTGGTGACAACTGTCAGCCACCAGAAAGTTTTCAGCCAGCAAGGCAGCTATAGTCAAGAAGCTTGCTCATCTTCAGTTAGACAACCTGCTCCCAGCGTCCTGTTATTCAACCAAACTTATGCATTTTTAAATGTTTAAAATTAGTTTTTTTTCTCAAGAAAAAAGATGCCTGTTTTGTTTGGCTTAGAAATCATATTCTGGCCCTAACAATGCTTCAAAGGATGGAGAAAAAAGACGCACCTTGAAGCTGAGTGGCAAATAAACACCATCAAGCGCACACACCAGGCGCCAACCAACAAAACAATGCCTTGGGCAGGCCACGGCTAGGCTGAGCGCTGAAAGGAGGAGCAGGTGTGGAGAAGAGACTAAAAATGAAAACTAAAACTGCCTAAACCTTACAAGCAGACTAATCCCTGACCTAACGCCTGCAAGGCAGGAGACGGACTTGGGGACAACCAAATGTGACAGTGGCCTTAAGGGTGCACTACATGGGGAGTCATGCTTTTGACCATCTCCTGCTTGCAGTGAGGGTGCAACTACCCACTCACACAAGTGACAAATGCCCACTGTGCTGGAGAAAATAAAATAAAAAAAACATAGTCCTCAGCATGGGAAACGCCTGACAAAGCAGATTTAACAGGTATGTAGGTATTTTTAATTGTAGCTGGAAACTGGCTTTATGAAAACACAGTTCTCATTGCACTGCTGTTTCAAAGAGAAAGGGCCCCAGGACAGACCCCCTGTGGCAGCCCACTAATAACCTCCCTGACATCAGAGAACTTTCCATTGAAGACCACTTATTCCTACCATCACCCAATTCCCAACTGACCTACTTAGCCCTTTCTCTACTCCTAGGCCTCTACCTTCTTTATTAGCCTTTTATGTGACACCAAATCAAAGGCTTTGATGAAATCCAGGTAAAAGATGCCAACTGCCGGGCCTCTATAAACCATTTGTGTCACCAAACTGAAACAAGCGTTGGCCAGTGCCAAATGTTCAGTCGCTTGTATTTGCTGGTTGTTGTTAGACCTAGCTAGTGCAGCAGTTAAAATGAACAGATTATTCACACAAGCTACAATAATCAAATTGCCATGATAGGAAAATGAAGAAATTCACTCATAACACTGTAACTGAGCAAGGACTTCAAAGGGAAAAGGAGGAAAAGGTAGAGACCGGACAAAACTGGAAAGGAAGCCAGTGTTTTGATACTGTGATAGAAGGGGAAGGGACCCGACCCGACCCCTTCCCCCCCACCCAAGCCTCATCACAGTCACAGTAATACCAATTTATTCATATGTTTCCAAGTTAACAATCAGCTTGATTGCAAGTACAGGGTGTATGTCTTAAGCCTTGTTTGTCTATGCTGTAATGACGAAAATGCTTTAAGTTTAGTGTTCAAAACACGGGTAAGCAGAGGAACACAGCTCCTTACCTATCCTGATCAATGAGTGCAGGAACATATTAGAACATCTGCTTTACTTGCTTTTTAGCACAATACGAGATCACATTAAATTACACAAGTATGAGACCACACAAATTCCACAGGTTGCAAATACTGCATCATGGGTATGTAAATTATATGGGTTGCACAACATCTCTCTGCCAGTCCCTGAGAAACAAAGCATGGAACAGCAGTACATATGAAAAAAGTAAAATGAACAGTAGCACATATGTGGAACGAAAAGCAAGTGCAAGGTTTCAAGCAGGAATTAGGAGTTACACGAGAAATCCCTCTACCTTGAATCTTCCAGCCTTGTGATTGGGCAAGGATTTCAAAGGGAAAAGGAAAACAAAGGCTGAGAGTTGGCAGAATTAGGGAGGAGATTCAGTGTTCTGAAGGTGCAACAGGTGGAGGGGCACCCCCCCAAAAGCCCTCTCACAGTTCAGAGTGATACCACTATGTTCACATGTTTTGCAAATGAACATAAAAAATAAATTTAGTGGGCCTGACATGACCTGCCTCTTATGAACCCATAATGAGTCCTATCCATAAGCCTTGGTTCTTCCAGGAATTCAACTGTAAATTCTTTTAAGATGGTCTCCAGTAACTTGCCAGCTATTGGCATCAGGGTCACTGGCCTGTACTTTCTCCATATCCTCTCTATCCCCACACTTATGCCGGTGGATTACATTCGCCACTCTCCAGTCCCGTGTCACTTTACTTGTGTTGAGTGACTGTTGAATAGGTCTGTCAAGGGTGCTGCCTGGGCCTGTCCTGTCTCCTTCAGCACCCTGGGGTGCACTCTGTCTGGCCTCAGGGCTTTTTACATTTAGGTCTTGCAAACCCTTCAGTACTCTCTCCTTAGATAGGGATACCATCTGTAATTTGTGACTAATTGTACCCAATAATTTTATCTTGCTGCCTGGGACTGGTCATGTAGCCTCCAATGTAAACACAGAACTAAAGTACTCATTCAGTGTTTCCACTTTCCCCACATCCTTGTCAAAACTATCTCCATCCTTCTTCATCCTTTCTATGCTGTCTACCTGAAGAAACGATCCTTGGCCTGTGCTTGTGTTCACCCTCTTAGTGACTTGCTTGCCTTTCTCCCTAGTTTTTCCTTATGCTGTTCTCATTCTGCTGCCTCTGGGATACTCTAAAAGCTATCCTTCTATCCCAGACTACATCCCTCACTTGCCTGCCAAGTCAGAAAGATTTCTTTTGCCTGTCTGCATCACTAACACGTTTAATGTACTCTTGGGTGCTCTCCAATACTACCCCCTTTTATTGCTACCCACTTTTTTCTGTCCTCACTACTTTTGTACATTCTTTAGCTAATTCCCTCATTTTGCTAAAGTCAGCTTTCCTACAGTCACGGACCACATTACTGGAATTCAGCTGCCAAGAATCTAGGATAATGTTGAATTTAACTGTTTTCGCTGCTCTATCCAATTGGGTTCTCAACTGAGATATTCATGATAATGTCCCAGTTGGACATTACAAAGCCAAGATTGCTTCCCTCTGGCTGTCTCCAGCATCCATTTTACAACTAAGCAGTTCTGCGTAACCTCTACATACCTTTGGCTTTTAGGCCTCTTGCTGCTGATGTATCCTAGTCAATTTCTGGGAGTTTAAAGATCCCCATGACAATAATTCTATTCTAGCTTACTGCCTTTCTGATGTCCCTCTCTAGCTCCTATTATACAATGGCAAGAAAGAATCTTGGACTGTGACTGGTCAATCTGGGGCTGGACCCATGGCGTTATCCCAGCATAACACCACAGCTCTAGTGTTAGGCTCTTATTTCTTTTCTTTTTGGTTTTTTATTCCTGTTAAGAAACAAAAATATTTTTTCCACACTAATAAAAACATTCTTTAAAATAATTTTTTTATTCTATATATAACAACAAGCCATTGTATAATAGAAATAATGCACTCCAGGGTGTGTGTCGTGCTGGGATAACGCCACACCTGGGGCATTGGACGCACTCGGCCTGCAGCCTCGTGCCCAACCCAAACACCCTGTCATGCATTATTCCTTTAATCTACGTCAGCCACCTGGTGAGGTGGCCAATAGACTACTCCTGTAATTGTTCCCATGTTATCTGCTGCATGTAGGCTACAGCAATACTGATGCCAATTGTTATACCACGTTGTCCACTGCATGTAGCAATAGTGATGGCACACCCTCCACCCCCCCCAACCAAGACAAATCTGTCCTCCGAGACTCTTCTGGTCTCCTTAACATACACTGCCAATCCCCCTTCCCTTGGATTTCTTTCTGTCCTTTCTGGTCAGGGTATAGCCAGAGACAATTAGGACTCTGCTAATGCTCTTGTTATCCCACACTTCCATTATTGCTACTATATCAATCTGCTACTGATCAGATTAACACAATTGTCTTCCACTCAAGGCACAGATGTTGTTTGCATGGGGGGGTTTAAAATGAGACTTGGAACACAAATAGAAACAGTACTAGGCAGCAAAAACAGTAAGTGATACCATGTCCTGTTGCGGTTGCCTATCACTGTTTTGTTTGTGTTTCAGTCATCATTTTACAACCACCTGCAAATAACGTCTATTAACATTAGTGATCAATTAGGGTGACAGGAATGTTGGTAATCTTGCTGTGTCCACTGTTTTTGGAATGGATGGCTGAATACAGCATGGCAGGTTTCTGTATCTCAGCAGTAGTATATTGATTTGTTGGGAGAGGCTAGCTTTGCAACAGAAAGGGCTAGCAACGGAATTATTTGTTACATACAGTACCAGTTACTAATGCAAGACAGCTAAGGTTTCCAAGATACTACCAAATCATAACGGGACGTGCTCATGTCCTTCAGATGATATGTTAAAGGAAAACACTGGATATTAGAAAACGGGCAGCAGCTGCTGCAAAAACTCCCAATTAGGGCTTTTAGCATTAAAATAAAATGTTTAATTATCTTTTTACATATGTTATTTAGTCTCAAAGAACCATGCCAAATGTCATGTCGGCCAAGACCACTGCAGACATCTCCCACACACTAGCTGGCTTCTGGTGCACAGGGTATACTAATGAGGCCTACCAAATCTACCATTAGTTGGTAGCCCTCATTAGCATACTCTGTATGCCAGGAGTCGCCTGGTATGCACGAGATGACTGCAGGTGACTCAGTCAACATGACAATGAGTGCAGTTCTTTGATGCTAAATAACATATGCAAAAAAGGTAATTAAAAAAATTTCTTTTAATGCTAAAAGCCAAAATCAGGCATTATTGCAGCAGCTGCAGCCCCTTTTCTGTTATCCAGTGTTTTCTTTTAAACCGACATCCCTTCTTCCCATTTCTAGTCACTGTCCTGGTGAAAGTAAAAGAGCCCATGACACTTATCGAAAAAGAGAAGGGGAGTTTCCCAGTGTCATGGCCAACATCCCCCCCCCCATCAATAAAACAGGTCCATGTAACCCACTCCCCCAGGACGCACTTGGCAACAAGCTGCAATAGCTTAGAGTGCCTCTCCTGGTCGAAAATAAAATTGCAAGTATCTGTCAAAATCTACAGAAAACTACATTTTCCAGTCTAGCAAGTATCAAGTCTGCATTCTCATTACGACTTCCATTAATTTGGAAAAATCCTTCAACCTCCCTCTGTCTCTCCCTCTCTCATCTAGCTTTCAACTCCTCTCTTCAAACCTTTCTCTCCCCCTCCTGTTCTTGCCCTTAATTCTTAAGCGGCTCTTTACTAGTCTCTGACCTTCTACCTCTCTGTGCCCTTGACATACACTACATGGTATTTATTTTGGTGTTGTATTTCTTACCCTTTTTGTACATTCTACTATTTTGGCCAACTCTATCTCCTATAGTTTTTGATTTTTGCCCTAGTGCTGCATTCTTAAATAACATCTTGTACATTATATATAGAATAATGCACGGAGAAGTGTTGTTTATGGGGATTTTATCCACCTCTGAGGTGTGTGATGCCCCATAAACCCCGAGGGCAAAGCCCTCAGTGTTTATATGGACATCACATGCTGAAGGGGTGCATAAAATCCCCATAGAACCATACTTCTCCATGTTTTATTTTTTATATTTACTGGATTTTGGTGTTTTTTGGTTTAAATTGTCTTTTTTGCCACTTTGCGAGGGTAACTGTTGCCGCCGATGACAAACTTGTCTCACACTGAGTGACCGATTGTGTAGTGCTTGTGAACGTCCAGCGTGAGGACAGCTTGTTCGGCGTTTTTTTCTCGTGATGCGGCGGTACTGTTCTGCCCATGGTTTACTGTTCTGCCTATGGTTTACGGAGCTCTGTAAACCACATGTCATTTACGGAGCTGTTGGGCATTCGCTGACAGTGGTTTATGACCACTAACCAGTAAATATAAAAACTAAATGCCTGTACTTGATTTCATAATTTGCGTGATTTTATGCACTGTATTAATTTACTGTACCTTGTAACTTCCATGTTACTATGTACCCCTTGTTCCCTCTCTGTCAGGGCGCACCTGAAAACGAGTCTTGGCTCACTGTGCCCTTTCTGGTTATCAAGTTTCAAATAAATAAATAAATTCAAAAGGCATGATCTCTGCTGTCATATCTGTGTCTGCAGCCCTTTCACACAAATACATCAGATCAAACAAGAATCCAATTCTGGGTTACAATATGGGGTGGGAAAAGTTACTGCACTGACACATTATTATATTATACATGGAGGGTTCCTTGCACCGCAGAGTGGAGGAGTCCCCCCCACCCTTCCGTAAGTGTGGCGAAATGCAGATTGTCAGTATAAATGTTAAAAGACACTATCAAAAACAGCACCCACTGAGGGGGGGAATTGAAGCAGCACAATGCAGAGCTGGAACTGTCCCCAGTGCATGTCACAATGCAACACTGTAGTGTCACATTTGTGGTGCAATGCCCACCATCCCTGTTCCAAGTACTCCCTGGAGTCCAGTGCCACTCCCTTCTTTCCATGTCCCATTCTAAAGAACTCTGTAGCACCCAGTGGTACCTGATCCTCTCCCAGTTCTTTTCTAAGCACTCCTTGATGTCTAAAGGAAGCACCCACACCCATCCCAAATGTCCACAGTCCTCACACCCCAACCTCTCTGATCCCATAAATGTTCAGTTACCACCCCATTGCCCGATGCGGACCTCAGAAAACCCAGTGCAGTCCCCTTTCATCTGATCCACATACCCACAAACCAATGTAATCCTTTATCTCCCCTGATGCATGTTCCCCATCTACCAGTACAACATCCTGTCACTGTTGCAAGTTTCCGCAGGCTACCAACGCAAAATACCTTTGCAACAATGCAATCTCTGGTTACCATTGCAAGTCCCCCAAGTTAACAATGCAATCTCCCCAATTAACTGATGATACACATCCACCCCAACTCCCCTCATTTACCAATACAACACCTACAGCACCCAATCCACATCCCCCCACACACACACAATTACTAGTGCAGCCTCCTGTCAAAATAATGGTGCAATTCACCAGCACCCTGTGCAGGATTCCCAGCGACCAATATAAAATATTACCACATCAATGGAACCCTATGTTCCCCATCCCTCTCTCTGACCCCTCCCCCGGCTCACCTGCTTGCTAACATTCAAACAGAGTAAAGGCAGATGGTAATTCAGTGCAACTGCTCAAGCCTGCCACCAGGTTAATGAGAACCACAATGTTATCAGATTAACCTCGACCCTCTTCCCCCAGGCACTTAAAAAAGTATTTTATTTTTTTTTATAAAGTTTTTATCCTCCTGGGCTCACCGGGTGGCTGTTCAGCCCTGTCCCTGGGTACCATCGGCCAACTTAGCTGCCTCTCTCCTTCTAGGGGGCATTTCCCCTGTGGATCCTCCCCACCACAGCGGGGCTAGGGAGGTGGGTCATCCTCCTGCCAGTGACTCTCATCCAGAACCCCCCCCTTTACCACTAGAGTGGCAGAGATTCATGTAACCTGGCCCCCTCCATTTTCCTCCAGATTTTTCCCCCATTTGCCTGAAGTCACAGCACAGATGCACATGCGTGTGGAGGCACAAATGCGCTCTGGGACTGTGGCCTCCTTCCACCCACCCAGCCATCCATCTGTCACCCCCTCCACAGTGTTGGCACTACCACCAGGCCTCCACCTTGTACCGGCCAAGAGCCAGGAACATGAACCACCCCTACCCTTCCGTCTCCCAACCCTCCTCCCCTGTCAGCCCTCACCAGCACAAGCTTGTTCCCAAACTCGAGTTAACGGCATGACACACGGTAATGTGCCATACAGTGCAGCAGCCCTCGGCACCACCAGACCAGCCACTTAAAGGAAGTCTCCATAGGTTTCTGGGAATGGTTTGCATTCCAGCTGAGCACTGCTCAACATGCCTCAAACTCTGTGTCCATGTCTGTGATATCAGGCCTGAAATCTTTTCTATCAAACCACATAAGACTAATAAACTTCAACACAAAAACATTTTCATGATTTTAAGAAGAAGAGGAAGAAGAAGAAATATCAGCATTTATATTGTGCTTTTCATACACAATGTACCCCAGTGCCCTTTACAAGCAATGCTAGATTGGTAGTGAAGTGACTGAACGTGTAGCGGCAGCCATTTCACACATCAACAGCCACACACAGCCTTGGACAATTGCATGAACCAGTTGTATGGGAAAGGGAATGCTGACCAGGATACCTAGGAAAATCCCCTACTCTTGTGAAAACTGTCTTGAGTTCTTTTACTTCCACCTGGACACCCACCAGGACAGCACCAGAGATGGGTGGAAGGGATCTCGGTTTAATGTCTCATCCAAAAGACAGATGGCACACCGACAGTATAGCACCCCCCCCTCCAGTATTGCACTTGGGTGCCAGCATTAAGGAATGAGCCTAATTACAGTGTGGAACAGAACGCATGACCTTCTGGCACAGAAGCAGATGTGCTACCAACTGAGCCACACTGACACCACAGTTTAAAAAGTTATTGCATAACTGCAAAACCCAACTGGATTTTTTTCCATGGCAGAAGGACAAATGCCTGGGAAACAGAACTGAGGATAACAGAACACATTTCCACAGAATTCATTTTAAATGCAACAAATTGCAACTGCACACATCTCTGGTAGATTGACTGGAAGCATTTTGCTCTGCTAGAGTTAAACATCACTGGGCATTATACTCAAATGGTTAGCGTTACCAGCGCTTGAGCAGCACAAACTGTGCTATGTGCACTGGCTAGACAGCTTGCTCAGGACTTCCCATATCGAAAGCCAAAGTTGTCAGGGCACAAACATGTTAGCACATGGCAGCTAATCCAGTTCTGAAGCACATGCAAATGAGAGCACAGCAGTGCATACAGAGTGCACCGGCATATTGGCAGCACTGTAAACGTGCTAAAAACCTATGCTAATAGCACAACTTAATGCCTACAAAAGGCATGTTTTAACAGTGCACAGAAAGTAGTGAAACTTTACAATCCATACCAGTGACTGAAACCACCAATCTGTTCTGTGGCAGAGACCCTATAGAATAACCACATACAGTTCCCTACGTTTCACTGCGCCTGTCCAAGTGCAATTTTTATCTGCCTTAAGCACCTTGCTCTTTTACCCTGTACTGAATATTAGTTTGCACATCTATAGTGTATTGTACTTTTCTCCTATCCTGATGCAATGCATTGCTTGTCATTGTCTTAAAGATGTATATCTGTTAATGTCCTTATAATTCATTTACTGTATCATATTCCTCACTTCACCCCAGGACACATGTCAGCTCAGTGTTTCTTTCCTGGTTAAACTTTTTAGTTAACTAACTAACTAGTGAACCGGTAGGGCTCAGTATTTTTGTGGTGGGAACAAAGTGGTCCAGTTATGTCAATATGATGGCAGACAATTGCAAGTTGCCTTGAGTGTTCACAACAATAAATGTCTACTGGCATCTCTGTTAACAGTAGACTCTCGAGTAACTGTAGGCAAAGATGTGCAGAGTCCTCCCCTCTACCTCATTACATAAGTGTGTCAGGATTACTCATTGGCAATTTACAGACCCCTATCCCCTACACTGTGATGAACAAAGAGACTAGGTTATGACATGTTATGTACTGTTAGAGTTCTGCATGGCGAGCTGGGTTAATTAGCATGTTAGCTTACAAAACGGTAAGTTAGTGCTGCAGCACAAACAGCTTTGTGCCTCACTTACACAAACTGCTCAGTCTGACTGTGGTGCTATGTCTGGTCAGATGGTTTGCATAAGTGACTCTGAGGATGCCTTGCACACCACAACAGGTTACAGTTTTGGTCTGAACAGGGCACACAGAAGGCATATCAGAAACCCGTTAGCGTTGGGCTGCCTAGGGTTTTAGCACATTGTTTCCAATATACCTCATTTTTTGCTCCCGTGCAAAGTAGTGTGGGCACAGTCCCCTGTGTAAGCCGGTTTACATACAGTTCGAATAGGCTGCCCATAGAGTTTCATAACATTTGCACGTACAATGTTGATGCTCCAATAAACTTTAAAAGACCTGAGGGCCCCGTTCACAGTTGCTATTGTAATCAGTGCGAAACGGGTGGATCTCAGTTACACTGTTGCACCAGCACATAACAGCTCTATACTCAACTGATGATGCATGCTGCAATGGAAATGAGTCCACCCAACAGAAGAGCCGCAATACAAACAGAAAATGTAACAAATACAGTTTGCACCTGTAGCCTGTATACTGCATCCACTGAGTAGTGGGGGCAGTTATCATTGAGCTCTAGCCTTCTTCTGTGCTGAATCCACAGTATAATCCACAGTATAATCCACAGTATAAACCACAGTATAAACAATGAGGCACCTCACCTGTCCAGGTTGTACTGCAGAAGGCTGAGCACTTTTCAGTTCTGTAGCCACCAAGTGTGGCGCTCATTACATTAGGAACCACCTCCATCCTCTGCCTGGTCAGGGAATCGATAAATAAAGTGGCCAATGGGCCATCCTCCTCCATCTCTGTCTCCCCCAACACCAGGACTATATCACACGTACCTGTGATAGAGGAGGTCAATGTGCTCACTGCCCCTCCCTTCCCCTTCCCTTCAACTTTAGGTACCTCTGTTTTTAGTTCTGAGAATTGTGGGCCCGATTCCAAGACGAGCTATGCCAGCGTAAGGCATCCCCATGGCGTATCCCGCAACTTATGCCATGTGATACGCCCATTGCTATTCCAGGATGGTACCTACGCCATTGCATCTGCGGGCTGCGACAATCGTAAGATATGACCACAAATACACTGCAGCCTGCAACGCCTGGTGCAACTGCGGGTTGCAACAGCAACTTAGCCCAATTCCAGAAGGCCCGCTGTCACAGCCCGCAATTGCGATTCCAGGACACACAGTGGCATAACTGACTTCCAACAGCTCAGAGCTGTCATAACTGGCATCCGACAGCTGGCACAATCAAATGTAGCCTCACAGCACTGTGGCAATGGTGCCATGCTATCCCCCTGGCCTGACTAGCACACCCCAACCCCCCAAACCCCCGATCATGAGGGTACCCCGAAGTTCCATGTCAGTAGAGCCCCCCCAGATGCCTGCGCTATCTGTCCTTGCCCCCATGCCCCCTGATGGGTTCTGCCGTAGTCGGGGTGGGGGGCTCCAAAGGAACCACCCTGGCCTTCGCTGAATGCGACCTGCGGCATTGATACGTCATGCGTGGGCTACCACCACATGCATGGTGTATCTCGCAAGTCATGATTGCCGGGACCCTGCCGCTTCTGGAATGTGGCGTAGGGTCCATGGCATAGAGGCAAGCGACGTAGCTCGCAACTGTGTGTGTTATGCCAGCCATCTTGGAATCGGGCCCAGTATCTCTATGCTGATAGAAAATTAGGGATAATGAAAATGAACTAGCTTTCCTTGAGACCAAGATATTATGAGCATTTAAAGCTATATAGGTAAAAACTAACTCTCCTTTTTAATTTTCTTTGAGAGTACAGAAGAAGCAACTAGTAGGAAAAGTAAGCAGTGAGAGTGACAATAGAACAGATGGGCTTTTTTCACCACTAGCTATTATCTATTGCAAACAGTGAAAGAGGACTGAATTGGTGACATACAGCTCATTCATGCTGATGGCTTAGTTGGCCCAAACCGTGGCCACTTTTTGTGGATCAGTGCAGTTCTAGACCCAGCACAGAAATATGTAATATTATCTTTTTATTTTTTAAGTAAAGAACTCTGCTTCCAAATTGACTGTGTCCCTTTTAGAAATGATTACTCAGAGATAATGTTAACACATTTCAAAATGTCTAAAGCTGGCTGGCCCGTCGGCACAGCAGTTGGATTTCCACTTGCGACGTCAGCGAACCAGGTTGAAGTGGACTTGGGTCATTGGAGGGCCGGCAGGGGGAGAGTGGCTTGAGCATCCCATGACAACGCGCCCTCTTGGAGGGAAGGGGGGGCCAATGCCCTCAACTTGTTTGACCCTGAGTGGAGGCTCAGGGTAACACAAGCCCCATAGGGGAAGGGCGGCCATATCACACTGTGGACGTCATGGTCCACACAGCGTAGGGGAGAAAATGGAGGATAATGCCTGCCAGGACCGGGAAGATGGGCTACCTGCAGCGTGCCTCCGATGTGCCCCCGCTCATCCTGCCGCCTCCGGACCGATAAAACAGTGAGTAGCCCGGGGTGTTGGGGCTGCACCTCATCCCCGCCCGGGGGGTAATCCAAGGCTCCATGGGGGACACAGAGGTGGACGTGGGTAGAGCGGGAGGCAGGAGGATGACTCCTTGGTGGCCCCGAAGGGTTGGGGCTGGCAGGACGAGGGGGAGAATAAACTGCAATTTAAAAAAAAAAATGTCTGAAGTTGTCTCAGTGAAGAGTCTTAAACAGCAGATGCGTTTCTAATTTGGATTTCTACATCTTTGCAGATTTTAGCAGAAAGTAGACTGAAAGGTTTCTTCCCTGTTGTCTAAATGTTCACTTTTGGATCACTAACATCAAGTCAAATGTTGTCATGATACTTGAAAATTAAGGTTTTAAATGATTACATAGACCCCTGATTTAATATTACATTTCTGTTCACACACAGGTGTGAATGCGTCAACATGCCCAACACCAGGGTTAGGGTAGATAGTGTCAGTGTGGTTCAGGGTAGCCCTCAAGACTCTGGGCATGAGGTCATGGGAATGGTTAACTTGTTGAAGGTACAGTCCTTTAGATGACACATTAAATATATTTCTCTTCTGTCTAATCCTGGAAGATGCCCCTGCTGATCACATGATACTAATCAAAAGAAGCACAAGACAGCCTTAGAGTACTGGCCAAGATTCACCATCAGTAGCCAATTAGGAGGTAAATTATGTCACGCCACTTCTAGAACAACAATTTTCTAACTGAAAACAAAAAGTCATTTTTGTTTTATTTTGAACTTGATTGTTCAAATGTAATGCCTAGAAGAGGGGGTGGATGTTAACCATGATATGCAGTCATACATTTAAAATAAATCTGATAACTAGCAGTTAAAGTACTGCAGGTATTGTAGTGCTTTAAATCAACTGTCAGCTACCTTGAGCAGAAGACCCTTCCCTTGCAGCCAGCCACGGAGCCGCAATCACAGCCACAGGCTGCAGGAACAAACAGCTGCTCTCGGGACCACCCCGGCAGGCGAGCAGGAGCACTTTACTCGCTATGCTGGCAAGATGGGTTAGGGAGAAAACTACAGTCATCGGGGGCAGCGAGGCTTGAAAGTCCCATGGACTGCTCTCTTCCCTTGGGGTGGGAAAGAGTGTCTCTTTGTTTATTTAGTTATTTTCACTTTGGTAAATGGGTAAGAGGGCGCTGGCACCCAGTACCTTTTTCAGTCACGACCCGGGTGCAACTGCACAGACATTCGAGGACATACATACAAATGTTTGGGTGCTTGTTGCAGAAAATGAAACATACACACATTGACTTAAAATTACATACTTGCAGCACATAGCAAGTGCCGCTGATTAGTGCAGATACAGCACTACACTGAGTGCAGATGTGTAGGGGTATGAACAAGGGGTATTTACACAAAGCAGTCACAGACACCGAGTGACAGATAAAATTCTTTCAGATTGCTAGAGAAAGCAGACAGTTGGTGATTCTCTAATGGGGGTGGGGTGGGGACTGTATTCCATAGTGAGGAAGCATGGTGGCTAAAGGAGCATTGCCCAGTGTTTGTTTGAAAAAAAATGAAACGTAAGTTCGTTTTTGAGGCTGATCAAGAGGAATGCAAGTTGACAAACTCAAGTTGTTCGGCTAAAAAGATAGGGGAGTTTTTAACCATAGTCCTTTTAATAAATCTGGCGAGTGTTAGGTTGGATTTAAGCTCTAGTGAGAGTCAGTTTAAAGCGATCAGAGAAAGGCAGTGATGCGTCTTTCTATTGCTACCTATTGCAAATTTGGCAATCTTGTGATAGAGAGTGTGCTTCTTCTGTAGTATAGTTTTATTAACTGCATTGGTGACCAAAGAGCTATAGTCCAGTATAGTGAGCAGATTTGCCTGTGCTATTCTGTGTCTGGGTTTGGGCGTTAGGTGCTTGCAGATTCTGTACAGAGCCAAGCCTTTAGTGAAGCACACTGGTAGTCTTTGGAATGTGGGTATCGAAGGTCAGGGTAGAATCAAAGTGTGCCACCCAATTCATGGCTGAGACCCAGTGGCAGCCACGTGTCTTGGCGGCTGGGAGACTCTAGCTGGGGTGGGATGCCCTCAGACGCTGCATACGTTGCATTACATTGCATGTTGGGCATCCCAGGGAGTAGATGGGAGGAAAAGATGTTCCCCCTACAGGCTTAACATCACCACCTAGGCACACCACTGGGATGGACCTGGCCAGATCCTCTGGCTCCGCCACAAGGTTTAAGTAACTGGAATATGGTGGGGGTAAACTCCAGAAGTGGTAGGTGACTGGACGGTGGGGGGGGGGGGTACCGAATGCATCCAGTCAAGATAAACCAGAGAACTGAAAAACAGAATATCTGACCTCTTTCCTTCAGGAGGCAGTATAGCGTAGTGGTTAAGGGCACTAAGCGGCAAACCTGAAGACCTGAGTTTGAATCCCATCAGCCCCCACTTGTATACCATGGGACCCTGAGCAAGTCATTGAACTTCCTTGTACTCCCAGGTCGCACCTGGAAACAAGCTCCGGCTTAGTGTGCCTTTACTGATTAAACAATTTCCCCTTTCTTACCTAAATTGTTGGTGCAGATAGGACTAGGGAGAGGATGGAGCAAAGAGGCAGACACCCAGTAGGAGTAATTGGCTGGAGTTTCCATGTGCATGTTGTATACTGCCATAAATTACCCATTTTTAACATATTTCTAGTTGAGCACATATTCATTCCTTGCTACAGAGACCCAATACTTCCCACAAGAGCAACAGAAAGTTACACATTAACAATTTCACACATAAACTGTTAAATATTAACAGTTTCCCAGCCCCACCCCTCATACCTTAGATAGTTTAAAACACAAGTAGACTTAGTTATCAGTCTGTTCAATTTCATTTTCTAAATGGGGCTGTATAAACTTAATACTTTAGGAAAAGGAACAGCACTTTTTAAATGCACTTTGTATTAACTCTGGTTCACAAACCTGAAGGTTACAGGAAGGAGTTTACTGTACTTGTGACTACGAACAGTACTGTTATGCTGGGGTCACTACATTCCACGGGTGATGAATGCAGTGCTTTGTATGAAGTCTATTCACCTTTGAGTTTATACGGGATGCTATATGAAATACTCCCAGCACTAACATTCCACCACGACAGGGAACAATGAAAAGGTCACTGGGTGTGTTCCCTATGACTTGTTAATATGCTATTTACCCATTCACCCCACCCAAATGTTTTAACTAAACACACCCTCCTAATAAATGGAACAAGGCTGATGAAAACCTTCTCTGCTCAGTTATGGGTTTTACTCTAAGAAGCACAGCATACGACAGGTTACAGAGTCAACTCTTTAATAAGTCAATTAAAGCGGAAAAAACACAACATTTAAATAAGTTCTAAACCATGTACAAGCCGCGCTGCTCTCATTGCCAAAAGATATTGCTTACTCCTAAATTTCAGAATCCGTCTGAATACCATGACTTCCCCCAAAATGGCACTGAGTACGCAGTGCTGCAATGCAAGCAGATACTGCACACCAGTAATGAATAAAACACACGTTTGAAGACACATTTTAAACCCAGTGGTAGATTTTGGCTTTGTGGTCCAAACTACCAGAGTCCCTTCAGAGCTTCTCAAAACGCATCACAAATGTTTACACTTGGCTATAGCCAACATATTTTTTTTATCTTGTGGCTGCAAAGGAAATATAGCCTAAGCAGTGATATGCATAGAAAAGAGTTTTTTCTCACTTATCTTGAGTACCATGCTACAGCACTGGTATACTATTTATTCAGAAGTCTTGCCCGTTTTATCTTGTACATCATGCAAGAAAATCAGGCTGACACGGAATAAGGGTTTTCTGCACATACCACATATACCCAACCTCATATGGAACAGGAAGTGCCCAATGGGATCTGAAATCATGACTCCCTGATCTGCAGTTAGCTGCTCTATCGAGTGAGTTGAAGCAGCTGCCCCTTCTAACTTGTGTGGTAGGAGACACCATGATACTGAACTGGATCTATACATATTTCTCCATCTTAGATCAGAGCCATCCTTCCTGGTGTAGAATCAACAGAGTATCCGACTCCTGTGAGAAACACAACCGGCTCCCATTCCTAAGTTTTGTATGCGCACTCACTTATAAACAGCATCAAAAGCATACGCTCTGCCTGGTGGACTGAAGAAGCACCCCCCCATCCCCCACCTTAGATAGTAATGTGCTCTGCAATGCCAAACAGCAACCATTTCAAGTATTGCATACAATAGGAATTTGTACAAGTTATCAGACACTGTTATACAAATGGACATAAAAAATCTGTAAAATGATTGGTCCACTAAGGTCTCTACCCATGGGTAAATCCTACAATAACCCATGGTTCAGTGAGGGCATTTAAAAAAAAAAAAAAAAAAAACACAATTTTATTTTACACATGTGTTCACCGTACAGACACAATAAGGTACTCCAGCACATGGATAACAGGAGGATTACCCACTTTATGTGTGATAAAGCCACTCAACTGTGCCTCGGAACTGGGGCCCCACCTGGGGGGATGAAGGACCGTACCAGCTGGATGGTCTGCATCCATCCAGAGGGAGCATCAAGATCTTTGGTGAAAAGTTTAAATGTTTCTTCTGCAACCATATTTAAAGTAGCTGAAGTGGAGGCGAAAACAAGCAGTGAATATCATACTGCCCCCGGAAGAGACAGGCATAAAAGAGGATACTAGGGTCAAAGGATTACCAATAAAACAGAAATCCTACATATGTAAAATCGAGGAGAAAACAAAAAACAGGACAAAATGCAAAACGGGGACAGAAGGGAGACAGGGTTATGGGGGGGGGGGAGCAATATGTACAAATGCCCGCAGCCCAGGAAACAAATCCCAGACCTGGTGGCATTGATGGTGAAAGCAGACCTGGACATAGTGGCTATTACAGAAACTTGGTACACAGAAAACCATGAATGGGATATAGCCATACCAGGATATGCACTCTTCAGGAAAGACAGGGAAGGAAGAAAGGGTGGAGTGCTGGCCATGTACGTGAGGAAGGAAATCAACACAACTGAGGTTCAGGGGCTGCAGGAGGGAGATGAGGCACTGTGGGTCACCCTAGAGACAGGAAATGGTACCAGCATTAGAACAAGCATGATCTACAGACCTCCAGTGCAGGGGGAAGAGACAGACAAAACACTAGTGGAAACCATCCACTAAATTGCAACAAAAGGTGAACTACTACTACTAGGGGTCTTCAATCTGCCAGATGTAGATTGGAGTGCCCAGACTGTGAGTACAGCCAAAAGCAGAGACATCCTGATCGCACTGCAGGGGGCATGCCTGAGACAGCTTGTGGTTGAACCTACCCACAAGGGGGCTATGCTAGACCTTGTGCTCACCAATGGGGACAGGGTCAAGGATGTTAAGGTAGGCAGCCACATAGGAACCAGTGACCACAGGATAGTATGGTTCAATGTAACCACAGTAGAAGAGGCTAGCCACACAAAAGCAAAGGTCCTGGATTTCAGAAGGGTCAGTTTAGACAAAATCGTGGAATATCTCAGGGGAGCTTGGCAAAAGAGGACAAAGGGGGGAAGTGGAGAAGCAGTGGTGTATTCTCAAGGGGGCCATAGCAGAGGTAATGAACCTCTGTGTTAAAAAACAAAGAAAGAATAAGAGAAAGAAATGACCACTTTGGTTCTCGAGGGAAGTGGCCAGGAAAGTGATAGAAAAAGAAGGGCCTTCAGGAGATACAAAGAAACACAAGGGGAAGAGGACAGGGAGCAGTATCTAGAGAAGCAGAGGGAGGCAGGGAAGGCAGTCAGGAGTGCAAAGGTGAGAACGGAAGAACATATAGCATGGGCTATAACAAAAGGTGACAAGAGCGTCTTCAAATACATCAGTGAGAGGAAAAAGACCAGGGGTGGGATTGTCAGGATTAAGAAAGAGGGAGGAGGGTGTACAGAGGAGGACACAGAAAAGGCAGCAATACTGAACCAATACTTTTGTTCAGTTTTCACAAAGGAAGAGGAAGATAAAGGTCGACAGCTCAGCAAAAAAAAAAAAAAAAAAAAAAAAAAGCTATCAGGTAAGGGGGGTAGACACCACTCCATTCCCAGTAGAGAAAGTCCTAGAGGAACTTGGTAAACTGAAATTAGATGAGGCAGTGGGGCCAGATGGAATTCACCCTAGGATGGATATTAAAAGAGCTCAGAGAGGTGCTGGTGGCCCCGCTGACCACCCGATTCAATGGTATCCCGTGAGGTGGGCGCATGGGGAAGGGCGCCATCTGTAACGGCGCAGGCGTGGCCCCCCCAACAGAAAGCATTAAAATACATGTCCCAGCACCGTTGTCCTGTGCGTCGGGGTTGTCAGTGTGCCGAAAATGTTTTCGGCACTCTGACTGCGATAACGGTGATCGCCTTTAGGCGTTCGCTGTTATCACATAGAACCCAATTCAACAGATCACTGGAGACGGGGCAGTCCCAGAAGACTAGAGGAGGGCTAATGTGGTCCCTCTCCACAAAAGTGGAAGCCAAGAAGAGGCAGGCAACTACAGACTAGTCAGCCTGACCTCGGTGGTGGGGAAATTAATTGAGGCACTGCTAAAGGCGAGGATTGTGTCATTCCTTGAACCTGGCGGAGCACAGGATCCAAGGCAGCATAGATTCACAGCAGGAAGGTCATGTCAAACAAATCTAATAGATTTCTTTGTCTGGGTAACCAGAGAGGTAAATCAGGGAAAAGCGGTGAATGTGGCCTGCTTAGATTTCAGCAAAGCCTTCGATACCATCCCACACGCCAGCAATAAGACATGACAAGGTGTGGGTTATGGCCTGATAAGAGCACGCTTAGGTGCGTTGTAAGGCACGAGGCGCTTATGACCACACCTTGAAGTGTCTTATTGCGCTTATAAAATGGGCAAAAAAATTTGTGGGTTGTAGTTTAAAAAAATGAAGAAACAACTGTGTCTGGTTTTTGAAAGGATGTAATTTTTTTAACATTTTTTAGCATTAGACAAAAAAATTGTCCCTTAACTTACGGTAACTTGCAACATGTTCTGCAGTCATTTAGTAAAGTGATGAACATTTTGAAACAGGTTTTTCATTTTTGCAACTTTAACTGTGAACTGTAATTGAACTTTTACTTTAACAACGCATTTGTAAATAAACTTTTACGGTAGTACATTGATTGTCTTGTTAAGAACTATATGTTGTACACTTTGAGTTCCGTGGTTTTATTTCACAAAGTTTATAAATTGTACCTTTTCCATTGTGCAGTTCTGAATTATGGAAAGGGTATTCATTGTCTCCTTTGTAAAGGATTGAAAGATCGTGAGGTTTTCTGAGGTGGGATTCTCCTTGTCTTCATGATTCTCTGCGGTTTCTTCTCGTTTCTCGCAGTTTGTGAGGTGCTGTTAGGATGTGGGGCCACAAGTGTCTGGAGGAAGTGTGCACTCGTGGATGGATGGCTGGCATGGAGAAGGAGCTCTTTCGGAATTTGTTTTTGTTGTTTCTTTTTTTTTTTTCAGGGTGAGAATGTTGCTCCATTTTCGTCGGTCTTTGGTTGTTGCAGCCCAGTAGGATCGAAGACTGCATTCTCTTTTGCAGTCTGTGATGGATGTAATCTGGTGGGCTTCTAGTCCAGATTCTGGTAAGAGTTGGACCACTATTGCCTGTACACTATGGTTAGTGTAGCTGGCAGAAAGTTGTGCTTCTTTGCTAATGTTTGGCATAAGGTTGGCAAGATAATTGATCCCGAGGGGTTCTCGGGAATACCATATTTGGGCACTGTCATATTGGCAGGGTTGCAGGCATCATGGGTGGAGGCAGAAGGACAGGGGCAGGCGGTAGCTTTGATAAGTACTTTTTGAAGGAGTTCATGGGGCACAAAGCGTTGCTTGGCAATGTGTATATAAAGCCACGATGCTGGTGCATATCTGGTTCTGTTTTTTTTATGATTTTTAGTATACTCATGGAAAGTTAAAGTTATGAATTCTGTGCCATCATCGGAATTCTGAATTTGAAAGTGCAGTGGCTTTAATTGGCACAGGTCTTCCCTGCTGCAGTGCACCATACACAACTGTATGTCTAGCCACACTTTTAGTAGGAGTCCCCCTCAGTGTGTTGACTGAAAGTACAGGGGACGTCTTAGGATCTCGAGGTCTGCTTTACTTATGGGTGGATGGTGGTGAGAGGTATCTTTTCCTCCTCTGCGGTACCTTTTACACACTGCAGTGAAGATGTTATTAGCTGGTTTTAGCTCAGGGTCAGTGTGTACATTAAGGCTATGGTTTACTGGTGGGCTATTTAAATAACGATTGAGCCCAGCTCTTATTGATAGCAGACTCGATAGACAGTACTCAGTGCCATCGTTTTGATGAACTTCTGAAGAGAACTGTCGCAAGGTTTGGCATCTCTCTGTTATGCTTGCTGGTGCTAAATTTACTGTGACTTGTCTTGCTTGGCACCAGTTATTGTATACAGACAGTGCCCATATAGTGGTTTTCTTTGTATTTATTCCATCTTTTTGAGTTTCTAGCTGGTGTTAACTGTGCAAATTCACTCACCGGCTCTGTTTTGGCTTTTTTTTTAAGCTTCGGTTGTTTCTCTTCAGTTGGTTCCGACTGCTGCTAAAGATGGGTGAATATTTCTTGAAAGTGTAATTTAAATGACACGTCTGGTATGTCTGACATTTTCTTTTTTTGTCAGAATACGGTTTTGTCTTTTAACCGCCGCTTCATTGCTACAGCGAGACGTTTTCTGTGGCCTGGTTGTGTGGTGACGCTGCGTGAATGTGCAGCTGTTCTTGAAAGCCTGCTCAGCTGTTCTTTCTGTCAGAAAGTGACAGTGTGGGCTCAATGACTTGTCAGCTGTGCTGTGGCACCTGCCTTTGATATAGTGCAGGTTGCGCAAATATGGAGATATAAGACATGGCTCTGAGAGGCTCTCAGCCAATCAGAGCGGTTGAAATTTTTTGCCCATTTTATAAAGAAGGTTGGCAGACAAGTTAGACAGCATGGGGGTGGGCCCCAAGGTTGTAAACTGGGTCAGAAATTGGTTGGGGGCATGACACAGAGGATGCTGATGAATGGTGTTCAATCAGACGAGAGGGAGGTGATCAGCGGGGAGCCACAGGGATCAGTCCTCTTCAGTTTCTTCATAAGTGACTTTGCAGAGGGGCTGGAGGGGAAAGTATGTCTTTTTGCAGACGACACTAATATCTGCAACAGGGTTGACACTCTGGAGGGAATAGAAAAAATGCCACCAAGCAGGAATGGGACCTGGAGGTACTCATATCAGACAACCTAATGGCAACCAAACAATGTGAGAAGGCTGTGGGGGAAAGCCAGTGGGATGCTGGGGTGCATAGGAAGAGGTATCACCATCAGAAAGAAGGAGGTGTTTATGTCACTGTATAGATCACTGCTGAGACCTCAGCTGGAGCACTGTGTCCAGTTCTGGTAACCACATCTCCAGAAGGACATAGACAAACTGGAGGCGGTCCAGAGGGGGGCTACAAAGATGGTGCAGGGTCTGCATGAAAAGCCCTATGAGGAGAGGCTAGGGGAACTCAACATGTATTCCCTGAAGGAGAGGATTGGGGGGGACATGATAGAAATGTTCAAGTACCTTAGCGGTATAAACAAGGTACAGGAAGGCAGCATCTTTCAAGAAAGAAAATGTGTAAGAACAAGGGGGCATGAAATGAAGTTGGGGGGCAAGGTTCAAGGGTAACATGAGGAAGTACTTTTTCACTGAAGTAGTGATGGATGCTTGGAACAGCCTCCTAAAAGAGGTGGTAGGGGCAAAATGGTTAGGGAATTCAAGAATGCATGGGATAAACATAAAGGTACCCTAGAGACAGGAAAGAAAGGGTGAGCTGCAGATCAACTAGGATCTGTAGATTGTAATAGGTAGGCAAAACGGGCAGACTGGATGAGCCACATGGTCCTCATCTGCTGTCAACTTTTATCTTTCTGTGCTTCTATGTTCGTGACACATCACACGAGGTGTGGGTAAATCCTGCAATAACACACACCCTGTCATGCCTTATTGCTTAATTAATATACCTTTCAACAGTCAACAAGAGCAGAAGAAAGCTTTGTTCGATGTTGTTGAGTATTAATGCAATGGCCTTGCTATAGCTCTTGGTCATAGTTTTATATCCAAGTGTTACAATTATAAGTCAGTCTGAGAGAGGACTTTAGTGCAGGAGTGTAATTAAACTGCATCTCGCTTCTGTCACCAAAGGCGATAGTATTCCTCCTTGCTGTCAAAGTGAATGGTCACTCTGCAGAATGCAAAGAACAGCAGATCCAGTCATACAGTATCATTAAAATCAGGCAACCTGCCGAAGAGCAGCAGAAAGTGTTAATAAACAGCAGCATCTGTGGCGCTCCCAGCTTCTCCATTCACAGCAGGAGGTACTGTTAGGCAACTGTAACAGAGGTGATTCAGTGATACGCAACAATTAAACTGTAAGCAAGTTACAGAAACCCAGATAAGAACCCTTCGTCATATACTGCATTGTATTTTCTTAACATAACAGAATAATGAAAATGCTATACAACATTTTAAATTACTAGCAGAAAAATATCTGGGGTATCCATGCAAGCACATATAACTGTAAGATGCTCTGGAGGGGATTGTGAACTTTAAACATAAGGTAGCAAAGATACCTACAATGCATCTCTGCAAACAATAAATAGAGTTCCTTGACAACAACAACAAAGACAGTGCCATCTGTCTGCTTACAAACGTTCTCGTTTATTGAAGTTTAACAAATGATAGATATTTCAGATCCAACTTTAAAGGGGGACATTTATGGTGTGTCACTCATAGTTTGAACCTTTTTTTTAAATGATGTATTGGGCTTACTTGTAGAAGTCAGCAGTGCAGAGGTATCTATGACTAAATCTGCCCTACAGTGATACTACACTGCAGCCAGCTTTGGGAAACCTGTGATGTCATGCGGGGGAAACACTACCTAACTACACTGCAGTTATGCACGGCTTCACAATGCATGATGATGGTGAGTTCATTCAAACATGATTTAGTACAACATCGAAAAAACAAATCAGAATCACATAACTGTGTGACCACCATTCATCTGCTGCTATGCAAATCCTATTCTACGTGGCAGTTGGGTTGTTATATGCAGTCAAAGTGGCTGCAGGTCCAACAATGCATACTCCCTCAGTCAGGCATAAATACATCATATCGATATACTGGAAATGCACTTTTACAATATAAATGTACTATATTGATATAGTAGTAGTATAAATCACTAATGTTGATCAGCGAGCAGAGCCACTGTAGTACTTAGCCTGTGTACTGTGTGCTCCAGTGCAGGAGTGTTAGGAGACAGCGTGCCACTTCAGTGCTAAGGGAGAAGGTGGTATAATCAAATGAAAAGAAAGTCTCTAAATGTATTATGAATCACTGAAGCGAAACTCAAGTGATTTATAAGACAAAACGGCCTCAAAGGGGTTTTTCTTATGGTACAAGTGACTCCTCTCATGATGTTTAAGCAGACAGAACAGCTCAGGTTCACTTCACACTTCTCTTGCCCAAACCTCATGCTTGGAGTTTCTTATACAATAAGTGACACCTTTCAGAATCAGAGGCAATATTAACTTATAGTAAGATGTCAGCAAACTCAGTCGCACCAGGAAAAATGGGGGGTGGCCACTGGTAAAACCAGCCAGTAAGAGAGGCAATGAAACCAAGCAGTTAGCCCAGTGCAGCTTCTTCATGGCTGTGGCTATAAAAAAAAGAGTCCAATCTAGTAATGAGTGGACATTTAATTAAACAGCAGTACAAATCACAAATAAGAAGTAATATGATCTGACTTGCATGTGGAAGTCAGACGTCTTTCAGCAGCTTTCTGAACCAGCTGCAGACAACTGATCAGACTACCAGGTAAGCCCTTATAGACTGCATTAAAATAGTCCAGTCTCGAGGAAACAAGTCACCACAATCAAGAAAGGGGTGGAGTCTGACAACATTTTTAAGATGGCATACACAGTTTCTGACAACCAGTGACACCCAAGACTCAGATGACAAGCACTGATCAAGTACCACTCCCAGGCTCTGTATGAACCTCATAGTCTTCAGTCTAGCCCTCTAAGGAGGGTAGTCTGAGACTACCCTGTAGTGCTGACACTTGATGGTCCAAACTAGCCATCAGTAGCTCTGCCTTGCCTGGATTTAGAGCCAGCCAGTTACATGCTATCCAATTACTGATTGCCGACAGGCACCATTCCACACCACCACAGAGTTCAGACTGTCAGGAATTAAGAGCATATACAGTACAGCCGAGTATTATCTTCATAGCAATGGAAGCCTACTCTGTAGCATCTAATTAACTCACCCAAAGGCAGCAAGTACACCACTGACAACATGAGGAAGAGAACAGAGCCCTAAGGAACACCACATTCTAGAGCAACTGTCTGTGATCAGTGTGATCCGACCACCACTGACTGTATCCTGGCTGCTAGGAAGGACCTGAACCATTTAAGCACAGTCCTTGATAACATTGTGTGCTCCTCAAGCCTGATTCACATGGCCTGGTGATCAACAGTGTTGAATGCCTAGGAAAAGTTGAGGAAAACCATGACAGAAACTTCTCGATCCCTTGCTAAGCACACGTCATTACACACCCTGACTAACTGTGGCACCTACGGAAGCCAGCTGGAATGACTTAAGGACACTGTTTACTTCCAAGTGGTCCACCATCTACTCAGCCACCACTTTCCCATTGACCTGACCCAGAAAAGACAGTTTGGAAACTGGTCTAAACCTGGCAGGCTCGTTAGGATCTAAGGATGGCTTCCTAAGTAAAGGACTAACCACCACTCCCTTCAGGGGTGCTGGTAAAAGGCCGTCTCTCAAGGAAGCATTCATGATACCCACCAATACTGGAGCTAAAGTCAGTGCCACAGCTTTAAGAAGCCATGTCAGAACAGGTTCCAAGGCACAAGTAGTGTTGTGCAAGCCAGCAACAACTTGGCAGATGCTCCCCTCAGCCACTAAGTTAAACTCCCTCCACAGCTCAACAAACCCATGTCTCCCTGAGACTGTCACCCCATCACTAAAGTGACTATCAGCAGAAGAAATAAGGTTCCAGAAGTAGACAGTCTTGTCCTTAATGAACCAGCTGAAACGCTCACAACTCTCCACAGAGATAAGCTCCCATCCCCAGAGACAGGATGAAAAAGACTTTCAACCATTCAAAAACGTAGGCTGGCTTGTTCTTCTTTGCTACAATCAGCCTGAAGACAAAAATTGTTTCCTTTCCCTGGTCGATATCCAAATGAACCTCTAAGGCAAGTCTATCAGCATGCACCCATGACTTTTTCCACCTAAGCTATAATCTTTGGCCTTGGACCTTCAACTCCAGAGGTCAGATGAAAACCTGGTAACATCCCAGCATGAGGTCACAAGGCAAGAACCGACTGGTTCTTGGAGTCCAGTGCAGTGGATAGGGACAAATTACAGACCTTGAATATACACTTACACTGTATCGATGGAAATACTTTTTTAAAAAGTAGAAAAAAGGTTTTTAAACACATTTTTGGATGTTTGGTTCATATAGAAGCAAAATAATAAACCTATGATTTTGGTTTTGAAAACATGCTTTAAAAGTAAAAGTAATCTAATCACAGTATTTATTGATGATGACCTGTCTGAAGACTAAGTGGCAGAGGTCCAGGCCTAAAAAGGATAGACTGGCACAGAGGGCTCATTACAATGAGTATCAGTGGGCAACCAATCTGAACAGGTCAGTATTACCATCACAGATGACTGCTGCCAGAAAAAAAAAAATCAACCTGCTCAGCTCTTAGTAAACCTGATCTGTCTGCAGTCCTGCAGAGTCTTTTATACAGAAGACTATGATTAGTTTAATCCATTGATTCTGGACAAGGTATCCACTATTTGGGCTGGTATTTCCTCAAGCAGCCGGCTACTGGCTGGCAGTGCCCATCTGACGGTGGGCTGAGGTACTCTGTTTCTGTGGGAAGAGTCTGGGCCAGTACTGGTGGATGAGGTCTTCCAGGGGTCTCAGGATTGCATCCCACTTGCTGAACACTTGATCCAGTGCAATCCTGGCTTCTTATGCGGTGCTGGGGGGCCTTGGGTCCAATTTTGTGTGGCGGTCATTGGGTGTTCACTTAGGGGTGTGTGTGTGTGGGGGGGGGGTTCCTTCCACACTGCCATCACTGTACCCAAATGATCTATCAAATTACAGGCCTGTCTCGAACCTTTCTTTTCTGTGGGAAGTAAATGAGTGGGCGGTAGTGGTGTAGCAAGAGCAACACCTGGAACAATACAACCTCTGTGACCCTCTCCAGTCTGGTTTATGGCCTCACTACAGTACTGAGACTGCTCTGATCAAGCTGCACCATGATCTCCTCCTGGCAAGAGGCAGCAGGCTTCATTCAATCCTTGCCTCGCTTGACCTTTCTTTGGCGTTTGACACTGCAGACCGCAGGGTGATACTGATGTGACTGAGGCACTGTGTAGGACTCTCTAGAACTGTGTTGCAGTAGTTCAAGCCCTGTTTATCCAGCAGGTGGCAATGGGCTCTTACATCTCAGGCAGCATTGTGCTTTGCTGTGCCTCAATTGTTAGCCTTGGCCCCCATGTTGTTTGCCATGTACATGCTGCTGCTGGGGGAGATCAACAGATGCTACGGCTTGGGTTTTCGTTACTATGCCAATGATATCCAACTGTGTGTGTATCTTATGCCCCTGATGGGGGTATTGCAGTCGGGGGCTGAGTGAGTGCCTCAAGGAAATTCAAGACTGGATGGCTGCCAGCTGGTTTAGACTTAACCCATTTAAGAGTCGGAGGTGCTGCTGGTGGAACCAGGCCAGTATAAATCGGCAATGAATGACATGGATGCTGCCCTACCCTCCTTAGATGGCATCATGCTCAGAACTGTGGATAGGGTGAGGAATCTGGGGATCATTGTGTATTCCAAGCTGACCCTAGAACATCACGTATCAGCTGCTGTCCCTGGTGGCTTTTTCCATCTTCAAAACATTTCCTGAATTAAGCCCTTTCTTGTACCTGCCAACTTGGTGGACCTGGTGCATGCCCTTGTTAGATCTAGATTGGAAAACTGTAGCACCCTTTAGCTAGTGTTATCCATGAGGCTGGTGCATCACCTGCAGCTGGTCCAGAATGTGACAGCCTGGCTGGTTGCTGGGACTTCATGGTTTGAGCATATCATGCCTGTTCTCCATGCCCTGCACTGGTTGCCAATTTGGTGGTGCATTAACTTCAAGGTATGCTTGTTAACTTACAAGGCTCTACACATTTGGGTCCGGGTGACCTGAAAGACCTGCTGATCCTATATGCTCCTGGCTGCCCACTTCGGTTGGTGGAGGCGAGTCTTCTCTTAATAAACATATCCTGCCTCAAATCTTCAGGGGGCCAGGCATTCAGGGTTGCTGCCCCGGTGCTATGAAACACCCTTCCCCAGAAGTGAGAGAAGCCCCTTTGCTTGACACTTTTAAATCTTGTTTGAAAACTCACTTGGTTATATAGAGTTTTTGGGCCAGGTGCTGCCTTTTAAAGTCTTTTATTCATTCTATAGTCTGCTGGATTATTATATGTTTTATTACCTTTCTTGGGACTGTAAGGCACCCAGAGCCCATGGGACTGAGCACCATACAATAAAATTGTCTTGTCTTTAAAATCCTCATGTCTTCTTCGCTTCCCATGTGTTTTAGCAGGCAGATGTAAAGCAAATAATAACAAAGGTTTTAAAAATAGAAACATGAATTAGAAATTATTCCAGTCAAGAATCCAAGGATGTTAACAATACATTTTTGCCTCAAGTAGGAAGCAGAAATGCTTTCCTGGATGATACTGATCGAGCTTTACATAATACATTATGATACAAAGCTGCACTGCCACTTCTGTCTATGCTAGCTGCATCTGAATCCTCTCTGCAGTACACATGTATTGTGTTTAGTGCCCTCAAAGCTTCTACACTACATGTCAAAATGATTTGTTTTCCAGGTGGAGAGTCATCAAACAGATGCCAATCAGAACACCGCAGACAGACGGGATATACTAGGAAATATTCAGTGAAAACATTTCAAAACTGTAAGAGGAAGGCACAGGCAAAAATTTAACTCTGGGTCAAGAATAAAATTAAGATCAGTGGCAAAGGATAGAGACAAAAATAAAAGAAAATGGAAAGAAGAATTGAGAATGAAAGAATAAAGAAAAAGAACAAATGCTGCAAAGGAGACAAATACAAGAACAGTGACACGTATGAGTGAAGTGTTAAGCAATAATGGTAGTTTACTCACCTGGTAAAGGTGATTGTGGGGGTATACATCTCTGAGGCACTCAGCTGGACACAATACCCAGGTGTAAGGACGGTGGAGTGCCTCAGAAATTATCCCCCACAAGCTACATTATTCTGTTCATACACATTTGTTCTACCTTTTGAATACAGTAGTGTAGATGCAGTACCTGGGTCTAGTGCTTTAGCATGCTTGCCTCCCTAACCACAACTATCAGGCACAGCTGACCTTAGGCACCGGCAGTCCCAGCAACCTTTGGGGACCCCTATTCATAAGGAACCCTGGCCCGACCTAATGCAAGTTATCAGTCTTAAGAGATTTTCAATGTTTTTTTTTTTTAGACTTGCACTGTAAAAATGTTATCCTCTTCTTTTTCACCATTGTAACTATTATATTCCCATGTACCCCTTCCTCTAGGTTTCACCTGAAAACGAGCCTTGACTCAGTGTGTCTTTCCCAGTCACCAATCACGAATAAATACAATTACTTAAATGTCTTAATGTGCCCAGTTGAGACAACATACAAGACGCATCACTGGACTGGACAGAAGCTTCCAAAACAGTATCATAATGCCATAGGGTTACCTGCCAAGGTACACCCTACCCAATCAGAGGCAGATAGTCAGAACTGGGGAGGGGGGGGGAGTCTCCCCCATGATAAACTATGCTGGGGTCCTAAACACACAGGGTCACCACTACCTCCGGGTATTTGTACAGATAAGTCTCGAAAGTCTACGCATTTGTCCGCTTCCAGTGCTCACAACTGCATAGAAACAATGTTCACATGTGCCGCTCCCCGGCCTCTCCCAGTGACAGCCTTGCTGAATTTCTTGTTATGCTCAGTTGTTGCCCCACTACTGTTGTCATGAACTGCTCTGTGTTACTATGCTTGATTTGTATACACCACCTACTGCTTTGTAATCTCAAGTCCTAATATTTATGTTTACTGCTTTGTATTGCGACTGCTTATGTTATGAATTTTCTTTGCAACTTTCCACTGCTTTATCATGTATTTCCTTTGGTTCCCCTGCCCCGGGTCATGCCTGGAAACAACCTGTGGCTCACTGTGCTTTTCCCAGTCACCAATTTTCAAATAAATAAATAAAATAATAACTAATGTACACTGTCTGCATGTATAACCTCTCTCATAGCCCTATTACTCTTTGGTAAAACAAATGTTCATAGCTCCCTTTTAACTTAGAATGTCTCTAAATACTGAAGACTGTCTATGTCCTAATATGATACTCATTTAATTCTATCATGTATTGTGCACTGTATATTTCAACTTAGCATAACCCTGGACTTTCCTTCCTGTTACCTATTGTATATTACTGTCCTGGCCTCGTACTCAGTGGCCTTACTGAACCTGTTGTTAAGTTTGTAATATGTTCACCCTGTTTTTTATTCATGACCTACCTGCCATGTATTGGTTTTGCCTATTTTATTCCTGTCTGATTGTTGTATATTCCTGGGTCGTGCCAGAATATAGTCATATATATTATGGCTAGTGTACCTACCCAGTCAACAAAAACTAAATAAATAAACTGGCCCAGATATTCAAACTGCGCCAGTCTGAGGCGCAAGCCCCTGCGCTGCTCAAAATAGTTGCGCAGGGGTGTGGCCGGGGTGATATTCAAAGGAGTTGCACTGTTGAAACGCTCTTTGAATATCACCAAGCAGCCTGCGCGATAAGCGCAGTGGAACTGCGCTGCCGCAAGTTGCCAGAGTTGAGCATTAAACTGGCGGTGGCGTTAGTACCATTGCGCCACGCCATTCCGATATTCAAAGGTGACATGCAAATGGGGCCATAATTTATACAAAGGCACCGGAGGCCATTTGCATCTATTTAGCCCCCATTTGCTTCTCATACATGTGGCTGCCCGATCCCGGACTTGCTCCTGGCCACCCGCCAGGCAGCAGCCGTCGGACCGACGCCTGTGCAACAATCAGCGGAGCATCACAGTTACATGACACCCCCACACATCTCCCACAGCCCGATCGCGGGCAGAACACGTACATGTCGCCCCCCACACACAGCTCCCACAGCCCGATCGCGGGCAGAACCTGTATGAACCCCCAGTGCCCGATCGCAGGCAGAACCTGTAGAACCCCCAGTGCCCGATCGCGGGCAGATGTAACCCTCCCCCCAACCGAATAACTCCCTGGTGGTCAGTGGACCGTAAAGCCCGATCATGGGCGAATGTCACAGCACAACCCCCAAACATCTCCTGGTGTCTAGTGTCCTCCCCACCAGGGACGAGTTGGGGGCCAGCCGGGGTGGCAGCTGCGTATTCGCCCTGCAATGCAGCAGCTCACCTGGTGGCCCTCAACCAAGCCTTTTTTGGCTCAAGCTTGTGCGGCGCAGGTTGGGTTACGATGTAGATCCCTGCTAACCGACTGAATATCGGGTTGCGCAGGTTATGCATGGATCCTCCCCCTCCTGTTGAGCATGCATTCATTTGCATTGCTCTCTTGCGCAACCTGTTGCCAGTGGCGTAACTGCCTCCTGCTGAATATCGCAGAATGGCGCATTTTGGACTTGTGCATGGCGCAACCCTGTTGCGCATGGCGCAACCCTTTTGAATATCTGGGCCACTATGTACTATTCTGATTGTAACTTTGTAACCTACTGGGTCATGTCTGAAAATAGTCACTACTACACCTACCTGGTAAATAAAACTAAATAAATAAATAAAACTTGCTCTCATGCCCCCGCCAACTGGACTCTGTTAAACAGGCTAATCAAATCTGTTTCGTAAAACCTACATGATTTTAATTCTTTTTGAACACTTCAAGCACTTTCTGAAGCAAAGCGCCTCTCATTGTTCCTCCTTTATCACTAAATTCTGACTGGGCTCACTCCCTCTTACCTCACCTCGCTCCTCTCCCTCCCCCACTACAACCTTCGTAACTCTAGTTTCTGCTCCCTTGCACTCGCTACTAAGTCATCCTCAGCTGGCCAGGTTGCCTTCTTCTATTGCTTCCCCAAACTATGGAATTCTCTCCCCCCTCTCCATCCACTCTGCCTCTTCCCTATGCTCTCTCTTCTCCTCAAGTTCTCTTCTCACCCCTACAACTGCCCAATTCCCCTCTCCTCCTCTGTACCTCTCTTCCCCTCTTTCCACTCCCTTGTCTTGTCTTCTACCCTCTCTACTCTAACTCTTCGCCCTACATCTTGCTGCCATCCCCCCATTTCCCCACCTCTAAATAGACTCTTCTAAAAGCTACTGGTTAGCTTAGCTACTATCTGCCTGCATTTCTGCACTGTGCACTTAACTACATCCCCGTTTGTCTTCAAGATGCATACTGCTATATCTATCTACGCCAATATACATAATTTGTTTTAATACCACGATGTTGCTAATTATATGATGCAGAGGTGATGGTTAATATGTTTTTACCTGCTACATAATTCAGTTCTAATTGTTTTTCTACAATGTATGGGGAGCCCTTATTACCACTAAAAAGCAGCAAGATTTTCTTATGATCCTATCGCTAAGACGTCACGGGTTGTTAATCCCTCTTGAGTATATCATAGTGATGGGATTATAACCTGAGCCGATCTGTGCATGCACACATTTCAAGTAATGGCTCAGAACGGACAGCCGTGGTGGTAAGAGCTGGCCCTTAGGGAGAGTGGCGGCAAGGGGAAAATGGCAAAATAAGGGACTTAACAGAGCTCACTTGATTTTTTATTCCATACCCTATAATATATATAATGTGTGGTTTTCATCAGTAACCTTGCGAAATTGCTTTTCGGGTTACCATGACAATGTAAAACCTCTCGAGCTTCGCTCTCAAGATTTACATGTTGTCACGGTAACCTCTCAAAGCAATTACAACCTGGTTACCGATGAATCCCCATACATCATCCTCTTTGTCTCTCCTTTACCCCTTCCCCCCAGGATGCATCTGGAAACAAGTTGTTACCAGCTCAGTATATCTTTCCTGGTGAAACTTTTGAAATAAATAAATAAATAACTTCACGCCTAACAAACAAATAAATGAATAACTTTGATTCTACTGCCTTCTCAGGCTCTTTTCCAGAACAGCTCCAGGTGCTCTAGTTTTTCTTCATGTGTTTGGTTCTCCCAGCACCGCTATTATCTTATTTGCTCTGTTCTCTACATACTACAGTTCCTTTCTGCAGTCACTGGTGCCCAGAACAGCCAGGCACATGCAATACTCTATGTGAAGTCAAACCAGTGCTTTTTACAGCAGCATTATCACTTCATTTCCCCTACAGTTTACCAAGGAAGGGAGGAATATTTTATTTGGTGCATTTTTTGCAAGTGGGGGTTGTGGGGATCAAACACGGGTATTACTCATTGTTTTAAGGCAGAAGCAGGCACTAGGCCCATCAGGACTGCTTTTCCCCCACACGTGGGGGAGATGTTAGCCATCATTACCCATAAGGTACCCATCCACTTCACATTTAAACCTCTGGAAGTTGGTGATATTTACTAAATGTTGAGGGAGTGTGTTCCACAGTTTACATGATCTGATGGTAAAATAATGTTTTCTTTTATTGGTCGCTGCCATTTGGATAAGCAATTGTTTATCGTGGCATCTTAGATTGGTTGATTTTGGAGTTTTAATTATATTGCATTCTTTAACCATATTAGTAACCTGCAATATGTTAAAAAGCATTAATAGGTCACCCCTGTCCTTTTGTTGTTGTAAATCATAGAGATTGAGCAGTTTTGCCCTGTCTTGGTATGATAGCCTCCTTACCCCTGGTATTACTTTTGGTCGTCCTTCTTTGTATGCTCTCAAGTGTACTTTTGTCCTTAGATACATATGGGGCCCAGAAGGCAACTGCATAATCCAAGTGAGGTCTAATAAACGATTTATATAATGGGACTATACATGTTTCACTTCTTGTGACAAATGCTCTCCTGATTGCTGCCAGAAGCCTATTTGCCACAAGTGCCACCTTTCTGCATTGATACCCTGGTGATAGTATATTATTTACCACAGTACCCAGGTCTGTTTCAGAACTAACTGATTTTATTATGCTGCCATTTAAACTGTACTCAGTTTGTGGGTTTCTTAGTCCTAGGTGGATAACAGAACATTTCTCCATGTTGAAGACCATTTTATTACTACGTGCCCAGTTCTCAATTTGTTCCAGATTCTTAGCTAACAAGTTGATTTTTGTACAAGTATCCACCTCTGAACTTATTTTCGTATTGTCTGCAAATTTACTTAGCAAACATCTGACATCCTTATGCAAGTCACTAATGAAAATACCAAACAATGATGGACCCAACACGGAGCCCTGCAGAGCCTCACTCGTGACCCTTATCTCATTTGAAATTGTGTTGGCAATTCTGACTCTGGCTTGTGTCAAATAGCCATTCTTCCACCCATTTTATTGTGTAGCTATTAAATCCCATGTTGATCATTTTATCTACTAGTATTTAATGGGAGACTAGATCAAATGCTTTCTTGAAGTCCAGAAAGACAATATCCACTGTTGCTCCTTTGTTGATACTTTTACTGACACTTTCATAAAATGAGATAAGGTTCATCGTGCATGAGCGTCCTGCTATAAAACCATGTTGAGCTTGATCCTGCATACCCTTCTCTACTATTTTATTGCCCAATTTGATTCTATTTATTTTTTCCATGATTTTACACACCACAGACATCAGGCTAATGGGTAGAAAATTACCTGTAACCGTTTTGTTACCCTTTTTGTGTATCGGAATGACTGTTGCTTTTTCCAGTCAGCCAGAATCGTACCTTCCCTGTACGATTTATTAAAAATTATTTTTAGGGGGTGGGTTATCTGATCAACAGTTTCTTTAATAAAATATGTATTTATGCTGTCAGGCCCTGGTGAAGAATTAATTTTTACTGTTTTTATGGCTGTGATAACTTCTTCATCGGAGAGATCCAGGTAATTTGTCCCACTTGGAGTATTAGATTTAGTTTGATCTTTTGCTGTAAATACTGAGCCAAAAACTCTATTAAAGGAATCAGCTACCTCCATTTTATCCTGTATTTCAACCCCATTTTCGATGATAAATTTTATTGTGCTGTCTCTTTTTTTGTTATTTATATTAGCAAAAAAGGCTTTTTGGGTGTCTTTGGAGACTTTGGAGTGGTCTGCTGGATGTACCAAGCTTGATCATAGCTCACTGTTCTATCCAGTACGCTATACTGCCAGCCCATATCAATCACAGGAAGAGGATGAAGTACACGGAGGTAAAGTAAAGCTCAGGGATGTTAATCACAGAGAGAGTGAGAGAAACGGAGCAGATGAAGTACAGGGCAGAAAAAGATCAGGGAAGTTAATCAGAGAGAGAGAGAGACGGACAGACAGACAGGGAGAGGATGAAGCACAGGGAAGGAAAGTTCAAGAGAGGCAGACAGACGGGGAGGAGATAAAGGACAGGAAGGTAAAGGAATCTCAGGGGGACCAATCATGTGTACAGCTGGAGACAGAGAGAGGCTGACAGACAGAATGGGATAAAGTACAGGGAGGTTCGGGTAAAGCACAGTGGTAGTAGTAGTAGTTTTTATTTATATTGGCACTTTACAATAAAGCGCAGGAAGGCCAGTCAATCAACCAATAAATACACGTCAATATCATAAATGAAACAATTAAAACAATGAGGACCCAGAAAAGCTTGCAGGGGAAAAGACTAATGGGGAAGGCGGATCAATGCCCAAAGGCTTGACTGAACAGAAAATTCTTAAAACTCTCTTGAAGGCCACCACTGTGGGGACTTCTCTAAAGGCCCTTGGGAGTGAATTCCATATGACCGGACTAGTCAGCTCGAAGACCCTGTTGCCTTCTGTCTCAAGAACTGAGTATTAAACCAAGTAATAAAACATGAAGCAGAAGAAGGTAAAGTAATGCTCAGGCAAGTTAATCACACAAAGAGCTCAAGCTCTATCTATCCATCTATCTATCTGTATCATGTGTCTATATGTGTAATAACTAATTCGCATCTTCCTATTTGTCAGCTGAATTTGATATGTGCAGTTTTCAGCACAATACGTAAAGTTTAAATTTTATTTATTTATTTATTGATTGCGTTTTCAGATATACCTTTGAGTCAGAGACTCATTTACAAAGGTTCAACATCACACAGAATAACAACAGAACAGACATTAGAAAGTAGTACAACAAGCAATAGAGTCCAGCATATTTACAAAGAGCAGTGTAGGCTAACAAGAGGCTAATATGTTAATCGGTACAAGTCTTTAGCAGCACACTTATGTAACCCCCCTGCAAATGGGGGTTCCCAAAAGACTTCCAGGAGCTTGCTTGAATGCTCCAAGCCTGAATGGTGTTTGGCATTTAAGCCATTTATCAGTGAGTGTTTTTAGAACCTCTGGTACTGTCTCTTTAAGAGCTGTCTGCTTGCAGACATAATTATTTGTATGGGGACTGTGTGTTTCTTTGATTGAGTACCACTCAAGCTGCTGCCAATTCACTTCATTTTTGCAGTCACTAGAGTGCAAAGGGAACCTATCTGAAAGATGTAACTGTTTGCCAGAAATTATTTAGAGTAATAATGAAATTACAGTTTGTCTAACCTGCTTTCTTTGCAGTCAGAACTATGTCTGCTAGTTCCCATTCTAGTTTTGAACTGCTGAACTGGACCAATCAGTGTGGGGTAAGCTAGCTCTAAAATGGTGCCTTGGACGAATCAGAACTTGGACTCATAATCTGAGCCAGCCACAAGAGGATTGTATGGGCAGTGACTCTGGGAGATGTAGTTTAGACTTCAGTGCCTTTTGGACCAACAGCAGCAGTCTATTGTGAGTGACAGCCAATCCAGTCAAGAACTGGGAGGAACTCAAAGAAGTGCCCGGTTTGTCGGTTGGAGTTTCAGTTGAGCTTTGGCAGTGAAGAAGGAAGGAGCCCTGTGCTTTTTCATAGTGCAGTTTTAGTCAAAAAGTGTAAGGCCCAGAGTTCCGGTCTGCAGCTTGTTAGGACTGAACTCGTCCTGTGAAAAGAATCAAAGGATCTCTGAAGAGTAGAAACCAGGCTCACCCTGTAGAAGACTGGAAGAATTGCTGAAAATTGACTCGGTCTGTCAGGAACTGAATCTGCTGTGTGTTCTCCCGGGTATTGTGCAGTAGTGCGATCGGGATACAGATGCAGCCTGCTGGTATAGTGCTTTCTTTTATATAAATGTGTGAAGAGGTTTGTGTACTCAAGTGAGCCCTGCTGACATTGAAGGACCCTATCTTATTTGGAGGTCGTGAGTACTAATTCAGGGTCGCTCCTGTTGAATTGCCACATTAAATCCAAATGGAATTACTGTACTGCTGACTGTTTAATTCTCCTTTTCTCTGTGTGAAAGGGCCCCTACCAGCTACCACGGTTTGGACTAGCCACTAGGGCTTGGGTACCCAGGACAGTAACTGATAGGGATAGGCCTGTGCACAGAGCCATAGGTAGATTATTAGAGTGATAAGCTAATTAACCTGATTTCCCCTGTCCTGTTATATCCCTAAATAAATCAGAGCTGCTTGTTTCAGCAAAGTTATACTGCCTGAGGTATTTGTCTATGTTAAAGTACTGTACTGTGATTGTTGCACTGTATCTCATTTCACAGGAGGTCCCAGTGCGGAACCAGACCTGGGGTAAGTGTATACTGTGAAGGTAATTCTGATATATTGTGTGGGCCACTAGTGGGAAGAAAGGGGGGTTGCAGTGTCCCAGAGGGCTGTGACCAAGTTAGTTTAACTATTGCAAACCCTGACCTCTGGGTGGAGGCACCCGCCATTGGATCCAGGCTCCTCAACCTGTTAGTGGCAAATCAGGCAGGGGTAGTAGCCCCTGGGATAGCGCCATCTAGGGGTTACATCTTGGAGGCTCACCGCTGGGATTGTGTGTCCTCTAGTGGCCATATTTACTGAACCACTGTTAAGAAAAAATGGGTACCCGACAGAAGTGGCTGTGCACCGGCTGGTGGAGTGGTGTACTGGGAGGAGATCGACCCCAAAATGCTATGCTTATCCTGGACATCCCCTGGGTATCATCACGGACACTGTGCAGGGAGTACTTTCCAAGGTGGAAGGTTTACAAAACCCTGTGGTGGTGGGTCGACATGCTAATCTGCTCACACACACTTTCCTGGCCCTAGTAGAGTTTAAGGATCCATAGATAGCTCAAAGTGCCACAGACCATTACCCAGAGGAGCCCTCACTGCTTGGAGAGTGATAACTAAGGACAGTAAAGACCGGGGAATCAGCCCCCACCACTATCTGAAACTTTTGAGGAGAAATTTGCTGAATGGTTGCTGGGAGAGGAAAACTGTGGAGGACTTGAAGAAACTATTCTTGCCACCTGGGGTGTTCCTCCCCAACACCCTCTCCTGCTCCAGTGCCCGTAATGGTGGCTGAACCAATGCAGACTCCTATTTCTGCACCTGCCATTAGTCCGACTCTACCGAAGGTTGAGGATCTTCTCTGGCACCTCCCCACCCCCAAGGGAGGATGACTGGGAGACCTGGATAGACTATGTTGCCCCCAAGTGCTAGAATGGCAATGCTCGGAAGGTGAAAAGCAAAGAGGGTTAGTGAGAGCCTCGAGGTCCTGCCCTGGCTACCATCCATGCTAAACGGGCCAGTAACCCTGAAGCGACTGCACAGGCTCATCTTGAGGCCTTGGAGAATGTGTGGGAGCCCAGATTCTGATGAGGACCTATGGTGGAGAGTAAGAAATGCACAACAGTACCAAGGGAGTTGTTGTCTGTGTATGTCTCTCGGCTGGAAAAATTGTTGCAAGAATGCCTCAGAAAGGGTAGTTGCCAGCGATTGAACTGGACCGAACCAGACTGGACAGAATCCTTAAGTCTGCCCCTTCTCAGAACTGCTGTTGCTTCAGTTCGCCTAGGCAATCGACTGAATCCCCACCCTCCTATGATGAGTTAATGAGAGAAATTGAGGAGTTGAGAAAAGGCGACCTCGGAGGTACCTGCACCAACAGCTGTGGCTACGACCAGTGACTGAGGGTGACCCATCAAGTGAAGTTCAGGGCAGAGGTTGACAGTCAATGAGTGCTCTGACAAGGAAAAGATATGCCACAATGGGGCGAACTGTTGAGAGAGATCCGAATTCAAAACAGTCCTTTATGAAGGCACGCCTGCAAGTACAGGCCCTGACCTATATCCGACTGCATCTGCTATGGGGTGGGGTACCCACCCATGTATCTCCTGCTGATAACAGCTCCAAACTCAATTCCTTGACCATGGAAGTGGAGAAACTGACGAGATGTCTCCAAATGCTTATCACGCCGCAGACAGAGATGGCACCCAGGTTTCCAGTTAGTAATACCCCGCCCTGGCTCCCAGTGTGGCGCCTGCCAGCTCAAACTCCAGAAAGTATGTTTTGCTATAATTGTGGGAAAGATGGGCACATGAAAAGGGAATGCCAGTCCCAAAAGACACTGACAAAGTTGCATATAGGCTACAAGGAGAGCTTGGAGAAGAAATCAGTGGTTAAGAGGTGCGCGACATGATCCCAGTGAGGGCACCAAAAATGCTAATTCACGTCCTTTTGTGGCAAGGTCAGTTGCCCAGGCCTCACTCACGCCTCTCTCCAGACTGGTCCAGAATAGTGGGTCCCTCCATGGAGACCACTGTAAAGGTGAATGGAGTGTCTACAAGAGCTGTATTAGACAGTGGCTCCCAAGTGACAATTATGTTCCAGGATTGGTATCAGAAGCATTTGTCAGGCGTGCCCTTACAACCATTAGAAGGACTGCATGTATGGGGTTAAGTGAGAAGGCCTACCCTATTCCGGTATATCCGAATTTGGCTGTCTTTCCCACCTCCGTGGCTGGAGTGGCCGAACAAGTAGAGACCCCTAGCCTAGTGTGTCCCCACTGGACTGTAGTGATGGTGTCCCTTTGTTGATTGGAACAAATGCTCATATGTTGGAAGGCTGGCACAGTTGTGTTATGAAAACAGGGTCAAAGACTAGTAGAGCTTTAAGAGTTCGGCTTTAATTAAGAAGGCCTATGAGGCACAGAGAGATGCTGAAAAACAGAACCAGAGGAACGGTCGGAATTGTATGGAAGAAGGATCCTGAGTCTCTGATCCTGGTGCCAAATGCCCAGTGTACCTTACAGGAGAGGTCCGTATCAGAAAGGATGTTAAGAATAAAATATTAATGTTGGATGCACCAGGCGATGGAAAATTGCCAGAGGGACTGCTGGTCAAGCCTAGTATTTTGCCCGCTAGAGCCCATGCTTATGCCAGAAGGGTAATGGTCCAAGTTCATAATGTGTCTGAAAGAGACATTCGAGTAAACAGAGGTTGCATCCTGGCTAATGTGCATTGTGCAGACACTGCAGTGCTACCCAGCAGCAAGAGTTCAAGGAAGAATGACAGAGTAACGCCTGACTTGTTTGATTTCGCGACTCCGCTGCCAGCTGAATGGAAAGTGAGGATCAGTGAGAAGCTTGCCCAGAGAGACCAGGTGTTTTCTTTAAAGGAATGGGATGTAGGATGCGTGCAGGAGCTGAGCACAATATCCGGCTGCATGACGAAGACCATTTCGTGAGAGGTCTCGACGCCTGGCACCTGCTGACATAGATGATGTGAGACGGCATCTGCAAGAGATGTTAGCTGCTGGTGTAATACAAGAATCCAGAAGCCCTTATGCTTCCCCATTGTGGTAGTGAGGAAAAGAATGGAACAGTAAGGATGTGTGTGGATTATCGCACCTTAAACCGGCGGACTATCCCTGATCAGTACACAATGCCCCGATTCAGGATGCTTTGGACTGCCTAAACGGGAGCAAGTGGCTCTCTGTGCTGGATCTCCGCAGTGGGTACTACCAGATCCCGATGGCCCCAGAGGACCGTGAGAAGACTGCCTTTATCTGTCTGCTTGGCTTCTATGAATTCATGAGGATGCCTCAAGGGATTTCAGGTGCCCCAGCCACTTTTCAACGATTGATGGAGCGTGCAGTGGGGACATGAACTTACTAGAGTGCCTGGTATACCTAGATGATGTTATTGTGTTTGGCAGCTCACTGGAGGAACATGAAAGCAGATTATTTAAGGTATTGGACCGACTGGAGGACTTTGGCCTTAAACTGTCCATTGATAAGTGTCAATTCTTTCAAACATCAGTAAAGTATGTGGGACACATAGTATCCACCGAGGAATAGAGACCCACCCAAGTAAGTTGAGGCCTTGATCACCTGGCCACAGCCCAAAATCTAAAAGAACTGCAAAGATTCCTGGGATTCTGTGGTTATTATCGGCGCTCATCAAGGACTATTCAAGAGTGATCCGCCCTTTACTTAACCTTACTCAAGGGTATCCCCCAACCCACAAAAATACCAAAGTCAGCGTCCCTCAAGACTGAAAGAGTGTATTTTCATCCAAGTGAAGTATTTGGGGCCAGCTGGACTCCTGATTGTGAGACTGCTTTTCATGAGATCATTTATCAACTTACCCATGCTCCAGTGCTGGCCTATGCCGATCCAAGAAAACCTTACGTCCTGCACACTGATGCTAGCTTGCAAGGGTTGGGGCTGTGTTGTACCAAGAGCACGAGAATGGCCTGAGACCAGTGGCCTTTGCCAGTAGAAGCCTGACCCCATCCGAAAAAGAACTATCCTGTACATAAGTTAGAGTTCCTAGCTTTGAAGTGGGCTATTGTTGACCAATTCCATGAGTACTTGTATGGGGCTAAAATACTAGTAAAACTGCAATAATCCTTTGACCTATGTGCAGACCTCAGCTAAGTTGGATGCCACTGGCCATAGGTGGCTTTCTGCATTATCTACATATGACTATGCTCTCGAATACCGAGCAGGTCTGAACCACATAGATGCTGATGCTCTCTCCCGGAGGCCTGTTCCCCAGAATGATTGGGTCCGATTGGCAGAACCTGACATTCGGCACTCTGCGGAAGTTTGACAGGGAGGAACAAATGTCCACGGACGCAGTGGACTGCATGGTGGATTGCTTGGGAGCCTCTGAGAATTGCATACCTGCTGCTTATTGCCACTTTTCTGCAATAGACATTGGTGCACTGCCTCAGCTGGACAATGACAGTATTCGGCGCTCAATCTCGATCCCATGATCAAAGCAGCTTTAGAAGCCTCATGCAGGAAAAGATGTGTCCAAATACGCCCACTGATTTGAGAACTGCACTGTTATACAAAGAAGGTCCTAAGTTGAAACTGATCAATAAACTGTTATACAGAGAAACAGTAGACAGAGGGGACAAGTAGACAAACAACAACTAGTGCTGCCCACTGCCTTCGAGACTCAGTACTGAGGTCCTTGCACAACCACATAGGGCACCTTGGTATAGACAGAACACTTGACTTGGTGAGATCCAGATTCTATTGGCCTAAGATGGGGGCTGATGTGGAGCAACACATTCGAACTTGTAGTCGCTGCTTACAGAGGAACTTTTGCCCCAGAGGGCTGCCCCTTGTTAACATCACCACCAGTGCACCCATGGAGCTGGTCTGTATTGATTTTCTGAGTTTGGAGTCAGATCAAAGAAATATCAGTAATGTGCTGGTGGTCACTGACCATTTCACGAGATATGCCCAAGCTTTCCCCACCAAAGACCAGAAAGCATCCACTGTGGCCAAAGTACTTGTAGAAACTTTTTTGTTCACTATGGGGCTCCACAAGAATCCATTCTGATCAAGGAGAGACTTTGAGAGTGATCTGATCAAAGAGATGCTTTCTCTGTGGGGTGGAAAGTCAGAACCCTCCTTACCACCCAGGGGACCCACAGCCTGAGACGTTTCAACCGCACTTTGCTAGATATGCTAGGCACCCTGCACCCAAAGGACAAGCCTAGATGGAGCCAACAAATTAGCACCCTGGTACATGCTTATAACTGCACCAAAGTGATGCCACTGGATTCTCCCCTACCGCCTGATGTTTGGAAGAAGCTCGACTACCAGTAGATGTGTGTTTTGGGGCTCTCCTGATGGGGTTCAAGCTGACAACTATTTACAGTATGTGCAAAAGTTAAAGGCCCAGCTAACTCATATGTACCAACTGGCTCAAACCATGGCTGCCAAAAGAAATCTGGCCAACAAAGAAAGGTATGATAAAAGGTGGCTTTAGGAACTCCAGGAGGGAGATCGGGTATTGCTAAGAAATCTGGGACTGCATGGCAAGCACAAGATTGCTGACAGATGGCACCATCTCCCTCACATTGTAGTGGGCAAACTAGATGATCTGCCAGTGTACAAAGTAAGGCCTGAGAATAATTCAAAGATGTAAAAACAATGCATAGAAATCATTTACTGCCCATTGGACAAATCTTAATTGAGTCTGAGCCCTAGAAGATGCCCCTCTGGACCAGTGACTAGAGCTGCTGCTAAGAAAAGATCAAGAAAGTCTGCACCTACAGAAGCAAAGTTAAAGTGTTCCCCTCCACAAGTCCCAGTTGAGCATGACTGTCAGTCCATATCGGAAGAAAGTGAGAGTGACTTTGAATACTATCCTTCTTACGAACTGAGTCAATTGTTTGGGCAATCCCCTAGTCAATACTGGAGACAAAGCTGGGCCTTCTGGACTGTCTAAGCCCCCAGCTTCATCCCTGGAGCCATTGCTCCCAGAAAGTGAAGTGCAAAGCATCAGATCAGATGAAATGGAATCATTGTGCATGGTTGAACTGTTTGAGTTTTCAGGGAGGAAAATGATAGATTGGGGCAGACTGGTGATACACCAGAACAAGAAGAGTATTTTGAGTGCCCTGACAGTCCACTGCCAGTGTCCGAAGCTCTCCATGCGAGCCAAATGTTGTGGACTCAGAAACTGTAACTCCTGGAGCTGAAAGTGCCCCAAGTTCTAGCCTCTCTACCCCCATGGAGACTCCCTGACAAGTGAGGACAATGCTGAAAATGAGGCTCAGAGTGCAGAGACTATAACAGTTCCCCTAGAAAGACTGGTCGAGCTGTAAAGCCTGTGGTGCACCTCAGTTATGATTCACTTGGGAGGCCTGTGGACTTGCCTCTCAATGTTGTCCATAAAGGGTGTATGTGTCCCCCGAGCTCATTGCCCAAACTGAGCATCAGTGCTAACTCCAAGTTACTTGTGTTGCCCTCTAAGTATGGTGCCCTTGCCCCATCCAGCCCCAAGGTAACTGATAGGGAAGGGCCCCCTCTCTTCAGGTTTCATGTACAAGAGGTAATAGCTTGAGTTATGGTACAATGTGTATGTAATACTGTGTAAAGAGACGTGACTGCAATGTTTCAGAAATGTGTTCTTGGTAAAATGATATATTGACTGATGATTACATGTGCTGACCTAATGCAAATGTATATGGTTGCAGTTGAAACTATGGGTACTTGCTTGACGCGGACGCAGCTTTCCCAGGCCAGGAAGGGTGTAACCCCTGCAAATGGGGTTCCCAAAGACTTCCAGGAGCTTGCTTGAATGCTCCAAGCCTGAATGGTGTTTGGCATTTAGCCATTTATCAGTGAGTGTTTTAGAACCTCTGGTACTGTCTCTTTAAGAGCTGTCTGCTTGCAGACATAATTAGTTTGTATGGGGACTGTGTGTTTCTTTGATTGAGTACCACTCAAGCTGCTGCCAATTCACTTCATTTTGCAGTCACTAGAGTGCAAAGGAACCTATCTGAAAGATGTAACTGTTTGCCAGAAATTATTTAGAGTAATAATGAAATTACAGTTTGTCTAACCTGCTTTCTTTGCAGTCAGAACTATGTCTGCTAGTTCCCCATTCTAGTTTTGAACTGCTGAACTGGACCAATCAGTGTGGGGTAAGCTAGCTCTAAAATGGTGCCTTGGACGAATCAGAACTTGGACTCATAATCTGAGCCAGCCACAAGAGGATTGTATGGGCAGTGACTCTGGGAGATGTAGTTTAGACTTCAGTGCCTTTTTGGACCAACAGCAGCAGTCTATTGTGAGTGACAGCCAATCCAGTCAAGAACTGGGAGGAACTCAAAGAAGTGCCGGTTTTGTCGGTTGGAGTTTCAGTTGAGCTTTGGCAGTGAAGAAGGAAGGAGCCCTGTGCTTTTCAGTGTGCAGTTTTAGTCAAAAAGCGTGTGTAAGGCCCAGAGTTCCGGTCTGCAGCTTGTTGGGACTGAATCCGTCCTGTGAAAAGAATCAAAGGATCTCTGAAGAGTAGAAACCAGGCTCACCCTGTAGAAGACTGGAAGAATTGCTGAAAATTGCACTCGGTCTGTCAGGAACTGAATCTGCTGTGTGTTCTCCCGGTATTGCAGTAATTGCGATCGGGATACAGATGCAGCCTGCCTGGTATAGTGCTTTCTTTTATATAAATGTGTGAAGAGGTTTGTGTACCTCAAGTGAGCCCTGCTGACATTGAAGGACCCTATCTTATTTGGAGGTCGTGAGTACTAATTCAGGGTCGCTCCTGTTGAATTGCCACATTAAATCCAAATGGAATTACTGTACTGCTGACTGTTTAATTCTCCTTTCTCTGTGTGAAAGGGCCCCTACCAGCTGCCACGGTTTGGACTAGCCACTAGGGCTTGGGTACCCAGGGACAGTAACTGATGGGATAGGCCTGTGCACAGAGCCATAGGTAGATTATTAGAGTGATAAGCTAATTAACCTGATTTCCCCTGTCCTTGTTATATCCCCCTTAAATAAATCAGAGCTGCTTGTTTCAGCAAAGTTATACTGCCTGAGGTATTTGTCTATGTTAAAGTACTGTACTGTGATTGTTGCACTGTATCTCATTTCACAGGAGGTCCCAGTGCGGAACCAGACCTGGGGGTAAGTGTATACTGTGAAGGTAATTCTGATATATTGTGTGGGCCACTAGTGGGAAGAAAGGGGGGTTGCAGTGTCCCAGAGGGCTGTGACCAAGTTAGTTTAACTATTGCAAACCCTGACCTCTGGGTGGAGGCACCCGCCATTGGATCCAGGCCCCTCAACCTGTTAGTGGCAAATCAGGCAGGGGTAGTAGCCCCTGGGATAGCGCCATCTAGGGGTTACACTTATAAACAAGGTAGAGCAGAGTCATCAGCTTAAATAAGGGTCTAGGGGAAAGCAGGCTGGAGGCCGTAGTCATGGGAGAGAAGAGAAGAGAAAAACAGAATGGGGTAGAGCAGGATCAGTGACAGTCACAGGTATTGGAGGACTTAAGGTGGGTCCTAATTTGGGTTTTGAAGGGGCCAATTCTATTTTCATTCACAAGTGACTTGGGCAGGTTGTTCATCCAGGAAGGGGCCCTGTAGCTGAAAGACCTTTGGAACTGGGAGGTTCGACAGTGGGGGACCGAGAGGGGATGTTTATCAGAGCTACGGGTATGCTTAAGCACCAGGGCAGGGTGGACTATGGCAGTGAGCCCGGTGGGGGGGGAGGGTGAGACCAAGGTTAGTCTTTTTTGCCATGAGACAAGTGTGAAACCTGATTCTATTGTCAAGATTTAGCCAGTTGGTGTCATTATAGTTACGATACTGTATGCTAAAAATGATCTGAGTTACAGCTGGTTTCCATATTTAACAAATGTTGCTTCGTATGGCATTTTTGAAAATAATTTGTAAAATTACTTTAAACAGGCTGACCCACCAGCGCAGCAGTAGCGCTACCGCTTGTGACACCAGCGACCTGGGTTTGGTAGCGAGCCTGGGTTGCCGGATGGCCAATCGGGAGGAGAAGGATCAAGTGCCCGTCGGACTACTCTCCTTCTCCAGGAGGGGAGCGCTGCAGACCTCGCTGCTATACCACCAGCCACCTGGATGACCACAGAAGGTGGTGCAGACGAGGGAGCAGTACAGGCAGGGGCAGATGTCAGACAAGGACCTGAGCAAAGGTACATTTCTGCATGCCTTCATCTTATTGGCCATCCTAGTGTGCTGGCGTCTGCAGGGGCGGGACCAGAAAATGCAAAAACCCTGATTTGCGGTGCCTGTACCAGCCAGAGTGTTATAGGCAGCTCCTGGTGCACGCCTCCCATGAGGTATGGAGGAAGGGGACTCCTCCACCTGCTGGGGGCAAACCGGAGGCTCTAGAAAATATGCGAGTGGGGGCACTCATCAGGAGCTAGTGCCTCTCAGCCCCTCTGGTACTGGGTGCATTAGGGACCCCGAAGAAAGGGGTTGCTGTGGTATGCAGCGGCATAAAACAATAAGTAAAAAAAAAAAAAAAAAAATTACTTTAAACAGGTAAAACAATGTAATTATTTCAGATGATTTAACTAATGCTGAAATGTATATGAATTTTGTTATATATTCACCAATCTCATGCCCAATCTCCCAGGATGTACAGTTCTTGAGAACAGAGAGCGATGCCCATGTAACTTTCTGGATAACATTTTAAATAAATAACTATTTCAGAACTTTATCAGATAAGTGTGCTGCTGCACTGGTCCTCATACAAATGGACAAAATGAAAATGTAATCCCTTCTGTTCTGTTGTATAAGGTCTCTCCTCCTTAGTGCTTCCTTAATGATTTTACATTGCTGTCTAAAGGCAGCGGCAAATATGAACATTGTTTCCGTGAATCTGTGAGCTCCGGAAACAAATGCCCATCTAGCACTCTTTGCCTCACGGAGCTTTTCCTTTAGCTCAGCTACAGGATGCTGACTTTTGATGCAGTGTGCTCCACCCCTCTGGTATAATCCTTGATGCAGAAAACAGGAAGTTGTTATCCCTCTGTACAGACAGTTGATGAGACCCCATCTGGAGTACTGCGTGCAGTTCTGGGAGACCCCATCTGCAAGAACATAGACAGGATGGAGGCAGTCAGAGGCTGGCAACTAAAATGGTGCAGGGTCTGCAAGAGAAGCCATATGAAGAGAGACTAAAGGAGCTTAATATGTATACCCTTGCGGAAAGGAGGCAGCGGTTGGACATGATAGAAACTTTTAAGTACCTCAGTGGAATCAACAAAATCCAAGAGGGTAGCATCTTTCAGAAAAAGAGATGTGCAAGAACAAGGGGACACAATTTAAAGATAGAGGGGGAATGGCTCAGGGGCAATGTGAGGAAGTATTTTTTCACAGACAGGGTTGTGGACACATGGAACAGCCTTCCTGAGGAGGTTGTGGGGTCTATAACTGTGGGAGAATGCAAGAATGCATGGGACAGACACAAGGCAATTCTTGTTGGGGGTAGGAAGAAATAGGCTGTTGGTAAACTAGGATCTGCGGCCTATCCTATAGGTAGGGAAATGGACAGACTAAGTGGGCCAAGTGGTCCTTATCTGCCATCAAAGTCTATGTTTCTATGCCTCCACAAAAGGGGAATCTGCCATACAAGAAAGGGAAGGGGAAGGGTCCTGAGTAAAGAGGTCTTCTAAATCCTCATTACAAATCATACAGTCTATATACAGCTGGTACAGCTTGAAGGAAAACATATCTTTCAAACACCTATAACTACAAAAATATTACTCCTAAAAATACAAGAAAGGGAACAAAACCCCCCAAAACAATGGGCCCATCATTCAGTGCTAACCAACACAGTCTTCTGTTTTACATCTCCTACCCTCTCAGCAACTTGTGGCAGCACCAAAGAAACGGTATTGGGTTACTCAGGAGGATTTTAATGTGTGAATCATGTTAAAAGTGAAATCAGTATTGATCAGCAAGGCAGCTAAAAGAGTATGTACTTCAGAATACTCTGCAAAATAATTGGGAACATGTATCTGGCGTATTCCAGTCACAGACAAATGTTGACTCAGGATGTTCTGAAAGCTCTGTAGCTGTTTTACTCATCCTTGAATGAACTGGCTAAATACTACAGGTGTGAATACTGTACTTCAGACTACTCTGCATATAGGGATGGGATATTCAAAGGGGTTGTGCATGGCGCAACAGTGTTGCACCATGCGCAACCCACTGATGCGCCCTGGTGCGATATTCAAAATGAGAGGTTGCGCTGCGCAGATCTCAATGTGCTAGGCGCATCAGTAATGTATGTGATTGCAAGTAAGAGTGTACCATGCATATTCCACACATCCCGATATTCAGCCTGGGATGTGGCGCACATGCTGGTGCAACCCCTACTTGCGCTGCACACTGGTGCTCAAAGTTGAGCCAAAAAGTAATAGGAGCAAGGGCTGGCCATCCACAGGTGAGCTGCCATATTGCAGGGCGCAACACAGTAGCCGCCACCCAAACTCCGGAGCCAGGGTTTGTTGGAGTCACGCCCCCCCCACGCCCAATTGTGGGCATTGTAATAGACCGGTCACCCTGGTGGTCCAGTGGACCGCTTCCAGCCTGATCGCGGGCATAAGTACAGAATTAACATTTTAAATTATCCCTGGTGGTCCAGTGGACTGCTTCCAGCCCGATTGCGGGCATAGGTATGAAAATAACATTCTAAAATATCCCTGGTGGTCCAGCGGTACCCCCCTCCCCAAGTTCCCACTGAGCCCCGCCCCTCTCCCCGTCAGCGTCAGAATATGGGACATGTATTGATATATACTTATCCCTCGATCAGGCATTGGGGCACTCCGCAATGTGCAGGAGCATTGGTCCCCTACAGCTTCAGCCTAGCAGGCGCCAGGCACAAGTTGCTGGGGATTGGTGCATCTGCATGCAAATGGAGCCATAATGACATGCTAATTGCCTCAGTTGCACCTTGCATGCATTATGGCTCCATTTGCATATCCACCACTGAATATCGTGGTTCCTGCACTTAACGCAACTGCACTTGCGCTGGCGCATCCCCCTGCTCCTCTCTTGCCATTTGCACTGGCACAGTGCCACTGCGCCATGTGGGAGGCCACATTGCCATATTCAACGGTGCTAAGTCATGGCGCACCACCGTTGACCATCACCCAGCACACTCCCTGGCACATCCCAGTTGTGCTGCGCCCAGGCTTGCGCTCCTGCCTGGCACACTCTGAATATCCCACCCACTGTCTTCTAGATAGTTTGATATTAGGTTTTTTTAAATCAGAATGCAACATGGGTCTGCAATGACCTATGAGTTTGTTGGACAGATGCACTGCTCAGAGGAATAACAATACCACATATGTGCACCACTGGAGAGGTACTATATGTCAGGCAGGTAGCATTACAATTCCAAAAAGTCAGGATTAATTTCTTACTTCCTGAACTGCTGAAACTGAGAGATTAAGATGGATTTCAATGCACTCAATAAGAGCTGTTAATAGTATTTAGACAATCGAAGAAAACTACAGAAGCAGAAAATTCTGTTCTTCCTCTGCCAACCAGCCACTCTACCGTTATCATATGCAAAGTGCTGGTGAACATTCATTTGCATGCTAGGCAGCAGGCTAAAACCATTTTCGAAATTATTTTCTTCACATTATAAAACCTTTTTAATATTTATATGTTTCCAAACTTCATAAAGAGAACTACAACGCAAGAAGTTGAAAAACATGATAAATATTTAACAAATGTACAGTGGATTGGCAATGGGTTACAGAGACATGCCTCTCTGCAAATGAGTGGGGAGGAGGGACGACTTGAGACCAGAAGGGATGGTTAGGGAACAACCAAAAGAATAGTAATAATAAAACCTCTTGATAAGAAGAATTCCTACCATATCTCATGGAGCTTCTGAAGGCTCTACCTAGCTCGGTTTAAAATAAACCCAAGCCAGTACAGTTAAAGAAACACAATGGCAGGCCGAGCTGCTCTTCTATCAGATGATTAAGCAATATACCATGACAGAGAGTGGGTACATTGGTGGATTTACCACGCCTGGTGTGGTTTGGTCACGAGGTGCAGCTGAGTGACTTAACCACACCAGAAGTGGTAAATCCACCCATATAACCACTCTCTGTCATGGTGTATTGCTATTATACAATGTTCAACTTGTTTTTTGTTTTTATAGTGATTTAAAACTTTTACAGTGGGTATACTGGAGTATTTATCACAGTCATGTGATGTGTTTTGACCAATGAGGTTATAGGATTTTCATACCCCCATTGGATGATTAACATTTTGATCCTGTTGCTTACAACTCCCCTCACTCTACAGGAACTGATACTACAGGAAGCGTTACAATAACAGTCTAAAAAATGTCCTGATTGTTGGGATCTATTTCAGAGCAATCTAGAGTCCACAGATGGTGTTACTGTTTTAAAATGATGGACGCACCAGGGCGATTTTCAAATAAAACAGAAAAACATATCAATCACATACACCATGAATTAAACCAAAACACCAAAATGGATGTTTTTTTCTTAATTAGCACACCAAGGTCAAGAAAACAGAATTTGTTTTCATCCTCAGACACTTTATTTTTATTTACTTGACTCCTAGATGTTAGCAGTGGTTAGGAATGACTTTTCACCACCTGGGCCTCGCAGTACGTCAGATCCAGTACTCGCAGATGGTACGGAATGCAGTAGCTAGGGTTTTCTTTTTCTCGAAAGGTTCTTCTCCCTGGCCACTAATATCATTCCAGGAATATACCCTCATCCCAGTGATAGAGTATGTACTTCAGAATACTCTGAAAAATAAGTGGGAACATGTATCTGGCGTATTCTAGTTACAGACAAATGGTGACACTGGATGTTCCAAAAGCTCTGTAGCCATTTTATTCATCCTTGTATGAACTGGCTAAATACTACAGGTGTTCTGGCCTACGTCCTCCAACCCCCAGAACAGTAACCCACTGGTTACCCCACAGATTTCTCCAGTGGCAGGGCTGCCCCCCAAAACTCCCACAAGTTGTCCAATGATTTCTCCCAGTGGCAGGGCTGCCCCCTACTCCTGCAGGTTGTCCGATATGTGGACTATGACCAGCTGGTAGGCTCCAGGACCCAAAGGAGTCACAGAGGCCCAGAACATCACTCAGATGGATGTGGGTTTTCTGCCTTCTTGGTCCCTCTCACCTTCCCCAATGTGAGTGTCAATAGCCCTGTATGCATGAGCAGATACTGTGGCAGGAGTACGTTTCTAGCCCAGCCACTGGAGTTGCTGTGGTGCCACAGCCACTGCTGACCTCCCCGACTGAGGTACACTGCCACGCCGCTGCTGCTCCAGCCTGGTCAGCCTCCCAACACAGCGACTCCGGCTCATGCCTGAATGCAGCTCGCCTGCATGCAGCATGACGCCCTGCCACTAGGCCACTGGGGCAGCGTGACGTGCTGCTGCTAGGCCACTGGGGAAGCCTTCAGCAGATAGGTTCTGGCATCCACCAATACATCAGAGCACAGAAATCCACTGGCCTGGGAAATGCATTAGTTGTCTATATGGTACAGGATCAACTTTAAGGTACTGATTTTTAACCTAGAAAGCCCTAAACTGCTTAGCCTAGGCCTTCTTTTACCTCTGCAAACTTCTATGCCTAAATTTGCCTCCAAGACTCTTATGTATATATAAAGAAGTACTACTACACTGCCTCATGCCTCCTCAGATTCTCCGATTCATCCTGAAGAGGATGGATAAGGGCTTGCTGACCTCTGCGATCTTTGCTGAGCTTGCCAAGGCCTTGACATAAAGCAGTCTATGACCACTGAAGAAAGATAGGTTGCACCCAGGCAAGAAAGGAGCAAGAGCAACACTGAGGAGCTAAAGGCTATAATTAAGAAAACCAAGGATGGACTGGAAGTCAGAATAGCAGTAGCAGCTGCAGATAACACAAAGCCTTCTTCTAGTACATAAATGGATAGAAAAAGGTGAAGGAGGAGATTGGGCCTCAGAAAACAGAAGGAATGGGAAGGGACCAGTGGATAAACAGGTACAATGGCAGAGATGCTGAATGAATTGTTTGCTTTTGTGTTCACCATACTGCCCTCAGGGAAGGAGGGTACCCTCTGGGAAGGCTGATGGCATCAGGATAGTGATAATCATGATGCATCCTCTGAGCTACACATCCATCTTTGTAGCTGACTACCTGGTGAAACTCAAGGCAAGTAAGTTCAAAGGCGAAGACGGGACACATCCTAGGATCAGTGGAGCTACAGGAATTTTTTTTTTTTTTTTTTAATTTCGATTTTTAGTCCAGGAAAGTCACACAGAGCCAAAGTTCATTTACAGGTGCATCGTGGGAATACAGGGAGATTAAGTGACTTGCTCAGGGTCACAAAGCATGCAAGTGGCAGTTGAAGGTTTCTCCACCAGGTCTGCTGGTTCTCCAGGTTAATTTGATCCATGAAGCCTGTATGCTGTACTGCCTTCACCAACACTTCAATTGGTGGGTGCCATTTGCAGTGATCTTGCAGGAGTCTCACTCCAGACAGGAGTGGTGCTGGAAAGTGGCAAATGCAGTCCCCATCTTCAAGAAGGGGGCACAGTCAAGTTCAAATCCCAGCAGCTACAGGCTGCTCAGCTGGACATCAGTGCTAGGCAAGGTCCTGTACGCCTAGGATGGAATAATAGAGCACATGGTTGAGGCCCAGGGTGTTGCCCCCTCTCAGCATGGCTTTATGAGAGGCTAAATAAACAACCCAATCATTTTCTTCGAGGGAGTGACCGGGAATATAGACATGGGATGGGCCATAGACACAGTCTAGCGAGACTTCAGATTCGCTTTTGACACTGCAGTACATAACAAGTTCCTGGGCAAAGTGCACCAGTGTGATAAGCAGGAGGCATACACAACGTGAATTACTAAATGGCTTGATGGCAGGAATCAGAAATTAATGTTGGACAGACACTGCTATGAGTGGTGAGAGGGTACTCAGCAGCGTCCCCAAGGGAACTGTACTCAAGCCATTGCTGTTCAACATTTCAATCAATGATCTGGAAGCTGGGATCTCAAGCAAGCTGCTTAAGTTTGTGGATAACATGAAGCTGGCCTGGGGGTAAACTCCCTTGAGGATGGGAGAAAGCGTCAGGAGGACATCAACAAGGAGGGTGATTGGGAAGACTTCAGAGTGACCAGCAAGGCAAGAGAAGCCATCCTCCCTTTTTACAAGACGCTGGTCAGGTCCCGCCTGTAGCATTGTATGCAGTTCTGGGCTCCTCGATACAAAATGGACATTGAAGCAGTAGAGGGTGCAATGCTAGTGCTCCAACGTGATTAGAGATATGGAAGACAAGAGCTATCAGGAGACACTGGTGGCTCTTAACAGCAGGTTTAGTCAAAAGGATGCTGAGAAGGGGCAGGATCTCAGTTTTCCACATACTCAAGAGTATCAACAAAACCCAGCAGACAAGAAATGTTTGATCTGCTATCCTCCAGTAAAACATAAAGACAAACCCTGAAACTCTTAGGGTGTTAATTTTGGGACAAAGTCAGGATGCACTTGTACTCCCTGAGTTGGTGAACCTACTGAACAACCTACCAGTGGAGACAGTGGGCATGAAGATAGTAGAGGCCTTCAAGGTAAACCAGGCTAAATTTCTGCTTACCAAGGAACTCACTGGGCACTCTGGGAAGCAGAGTGGTTACTAGAACTCCTTTAAGGAGGCGCCCATCAAAACATACCATTAAGCTTTTATTCTAAAATTTAAGTTCTTGCCTTCTTGTGACATTTGGTAATATTGTTTTGTCTGGTTCATCATGTCATCCCTCCCACCTCACATTTTGTAAAGAGTGCTACTAGCATCATATTCCAGAATCCCCGCAGCTGACGTTAGAGCTGAGGATCAGCAGCATCAAGCAGTAGGCACGTGTTAATAGCAGCAGCTATTAATAGTTCTGGTTCATCCTTCCCAGTCACAGTGCCATACTGATACCAAGATTAGACTCTGTAGGGAAAATACCCTGATCAGGATGGGGGATCACCAACCATCATATAGACGACTACCAGGTTTTGCCTCCTGCGAGTTTTCTCCCTTCTCCTCCCCCAGTATGGGCAATGCTGCTGTCAGCTGTGCATACACGAACCTTCCTCCTTTGGAAAGAGCATGCTCCTTGGCCCAGCCACAGGGCTCACTGGTGGCAGAAACCGCCATCAATCCTCCCCGGCTGAGACACACTGCTGGGTGGCAGCTATCTTGGCCTGGCCTGCCTCCCGACTTGATGACTCTGGTTCAATCTTGAATCTGGGTCATCTGCATGGCAGCGCAACACATTGCCGCTGGTCACTGGGACAGATCCATATATACTTTGCCTGACAGTTAAAAAAAAAAAAAAAAAACATGTTTCTGTTTATCAGTTTACATTTAATGTTCAGTAATTCCATTACCAGTATCTTCATCTGCCAAATCAGGAGATTATAAATAAATGCTTCCAGAGGGTCCAGGCTCTGAACTGATACTGACAGAGACCAAGATTCTTGGTAGCAGCCAGACTGTTGCAATGCACACTATGCAGCCCCATACACTAGAAAGCCTTAAGGAAGAGCTAAAATGAATTCTTTCTGAACAAGCCTGCAATTATGTACCACAATCTGTTTTATATCACTTTTTATGTTTGTGTTGCAAGTAAACTGCAAGGGGCTTGGATTCTAGTAAGACACCACATGATTCACCATATTTTGTTTTCTGGGAAGCTCCTAAAGATTAAGTTATGTAAGTGAAATATATCACTTGCCTGATGCTGGAGTCCCCCTCAGAAAGCAGCAAACGCCAGAAATATGCTTTTTTTTTTCTTTAGTTGTACAATGTCCTGGTGGCCACCTCTGGGACTGCAGCTCCAGGATGTCGTGCATGTCAAGCCAGGGATGAGGGAGAATTAGGTACGGTAACACTGTAGCTACTACGGGCTCTGACTTGCTCTGTGCCCCCTCCCCACTCCAGCTGGTCCTTAACTGGTTGGTGGTGGAATTACATATTGGGATTACAATATCCCAGTCGCTGCCACCAGGACAGATGGTACCACTAGATGCCAGAAGATCTTCCCCCACCCCATAGATCACAGAACCCCTCTGATGACGCCAGTGTTTGAGGAGAATAAAACATATCCAGGCTGGTGTTTTCATGTTAAAATAGATACACTATGTTTAAAATATATATTTGGTGCGAGAAAACAACATTTAGACACCCCCCCCCCCGGATCTAAATCACTACCTAAGGGACCTCTGTCCCTCTCAGAAAGCAAAACATGTGAATTCACTTTAAGCAGCAGGATTTGCCGGTCGACAAACAAATTCATTATATAATTTTTAGTCATAATGAATTTTCAGTAAAACCATCAACATACGCCGGACCGGTGGTGCTAAGAGTTTGAGCGCTGGACGCCGCAGCAAGCTCCATGCCAGCAACCTGTCTTTGGAAATGAGCACGGATTGCCAGGGGTCACCCAGGGGGTTAGGATTGAGCATTTGAGGGACGCTGAGCTCTCCTCTCCCAGGGAGGAAGAACTACTGGCTCCACCGACCTGCCACCAGGTGGAGACCTAGTGGTATTCCGGGTCAGGAGTGACAGAAGTGGGTGGTGTTGCGGGACCCTACAGCATGCGTGTGCCTCCATTCACGCACGCTGATGTGTGCACCCCAACAAGGGGAATCAGGATAAAATGGTGGAAAATGGTGGCAGGGCAGGCATTCATGATGCCCTGCCCACCGATCCCCCACCCGCCTCACTGCCAGGACCTGTCCTGGGGAGGTGAAGGATGGTGGGGGCAGGGCAGGGCTGAGGGTGCCCGAGCCTGCTGTAGCTGAAGGAACATAAACTACATAAAAAAAAAAAAAAAAATAATCAATATATTGTACTTATTTTCCTTTTCATTTTTTATTTCTTGAACCAAGATGTGTTATGAATTTCTTTAAAGCTCTGACACTCTGGCCATGCCCCATAATTAAACTTATGTGTTGCCTGATGGCCTACTGGCAGCACATGGACGAGCTACTGGCAACTGGGTTTGGGAGTGAACATGGAACTAGGCTCAAGCAGCCAGGTGGGTCCAGCACCGCCAGTGGCAGCGCATCATCCAGCCAGTTTGCCGCTGCAGCAACCCCCTGATCAAGGATTCTGCTCCCCTGCCATGGGGACTGCTAAATGTGCACGTCACTGGACTGCACCAAGGGGTGGAAGGTCACAGGGCAGAGCTCCAACAGCAGCGATCCAAGGAAAAAAACTGCAGTTGAAAGAATGTAGCTATCAAGATGATGGTCGGCAGTTGTTTTGGGCTCCAGGCTATGGACCGCCCACTGAAATGATGGTGCAATCAGTGAAGAATGGACCTGGGGCTGCTGCCACAGGTGAGACACCTTCTAGGCCCAAAGACCAGGTCAACTGCTGCAGAGGACAAAAGTCTATATACATATAAGAAGAAATAAACTACAAAAGAACCCCAGAGCAAATGCACTGGGGCATGGGTTAGAATTATAGCAGCAGTATTTGTCAGCAGAAAAAAAAAAACATCGTATACTGTAGTTTTTTTAATACTAAGTGTGACAGGGAGATCCTGCCACTCTTGAGGACTGACCTTTTCTTAAATCTGTTGCAACAGTTCTTCTATTTCTTAGCCTAATCTATCCTTTACAATTTCTAGTCCATAAGGTTTGCCACCTAGGGGCACCCCTCCCCTTTCATGACTATGCTATAGTGTCCTTTTAATTCTCCTTTTCCCTCTCAGGTCCTCGTACAGGGAGGTTATTGTGGTGACCTCTGAACTGATGTAAAACAACAGGCTGTGTTCTTCGTCGTTGGATTTAGTATACAATAGCACTATGTCATAAAGTATCTTGATGTATATGCCTTATGTGTATGAAACCTGTAAATGTTGAAAAAAAATCACAGCATTAGGAATTTTTGATACAGGTAAAAAGTTACCAGGGGACTGTATTATAAAAATAAAGTTACCAGGGTAGAGATATCAGAAAACCCCATTGTGTTGTTTAAAATGCATGAAAAGTGCAGATTGTTTGAGAGGCCCTTTGGCACCATGCATTCCTGCTTTAATCTGAACCAGCCTAAAATGTCATGGTGATTTGCATATACTGTACATCCCATGATGTTTGAATTATGGGGGTATGTGTGATGTTGTATTTCTTTGAAACTTGGCTTTACTGCCAATGCCCTTTGGGGTAACCCTTGTTTCAGTGCTTCTGCACTGAGGTTCTTTGTCTTTAACTCGTTTTGGGGTTTTTGTTTAGCCTCCCATCACCCACACACACAAGATCAACATGTAGGGACTGAAATAATGTTTACTTAAGAGCTAGATCAGTGGGTCAGGAGATGCTGACTAAGTGCAGAGGAAGGACATGCATAGTCTGTTGTTGCAAACTGATGAATTGAAGAAGGGACATGCCATTGCTTATCCACTTTCCTGTGTTTTAAATAAACATCACACAGAGATTGTGTGGTGAACCTGAAGTTCTGTGTCTGGTCCATCTATTATCCCACAACCCCTCCACACTAATGTAGTTCCGGAAAAAACATTAATGTATCCATATTTTGTTTCATTAGATTTCATTCCTGAACTGAGATGGAGTTTTGAAGTTTTTAAAGGTTATTTGTTCTCTGACCACACCCACTATAAATACATTAAACATACAAAGATGTTGGTGTGTTGTGCTGATTACCATCAACAATGTGTGCTAGCATCCTCCTAATTTATCTGGAGGATGAATCCAGCATTTAACCAGAGTCAAGTCCTTTTATACAATTTGGCTGTTGGTTTGTTACTGGACTTCCACTTTGAACTCACCATTGTGCTCATTATGAGTGCATGGGTGTCTCTCTTTTAACGATCATAAAAATACTAAACTGACTACCTTTAGGCTGGCCTGGTGGCACAGAGAGCTGAGGCACCAAGCGTCACCTGCCACCCCACACCAGCGACCCGGGGTCAGGAGCAACCTTGGGGCATCGGGGGATGGCCAGGGAGAGGAGGATCAAGCGTCTGATGGACTGAACCTCCTCCTCTGAGGGGGGGGGTTGGGTAGAGCCTGCCGCTTGCCAGTCTCCTGGCAGAAGCTAGGGGAAAGGCAGCTCAGACAAGAAGATCAGGAGATGGTGAAGACATCGGCGCATGCTGGGCGGGAGCGCGTGGTGAGCGCCTTGATGTCTTTGCATGCCACACCTCCCTGGGACCAGAACACAGGAAAATTGCTTGCGGCTGGATAATGGTGGGCGCCTGAAGGTCACGCTCCCTGAATAGATGGGCTTGCCAGCCCGAGCTGGATCCAGTCCTCAGTGGGGGCCTGGGACCCTTCCCCACTGACCCTGGGGGGGGGGAGCCAAGGGGAGGACTGGTTTTGAGTCAGTGGATGTCAGGGGAGGATTGGGGCACCCTCCTGAATGAGGGCTGACCGGGGCAGAGAGAAAAAACTGGCTACCTTTATACATAAGATGGTTCTAGGTAAGTACCCACATAGAATAACCAGCCATTTCACTTTGTTCAAGAAGACTAGAGACACTCGTGCAACAGAGTATCAGCCATGTTCATGTGTTGTCCCCTTAGGAACACCAAACAGGGTCAGAGGCTTTGTCATATAATGCTATCAAGGTGTATGATAACATTCCGTCAGCTATTGTTCAGTGTAATACTGTGTCAACTTTCAGACAAAATGTCAGTGCTTGGTACAGTTCTGTGTCGATATACCACAGTAATGACCAAATGTAGTATGTGTTGTATTTATATTATTTTTTACTGTCTTTATAGAAATTATTTTACGCTTAACTTATTTATTAGATCATCGGTTTACAGACCTTTGAGTCATAGACTCATTTACAAAGGCACCTCGTCAAGAGAGCAATACATCACAGCAAACAAAACAGTACAGTACATAACGCTTAGATTAAAAAAGCAACCAGTGTTACAGGCATTTACTGGTAGTACACACGTGGTAATAGGTAGATCACAGTAGTCATAATATAGGTACACGAGTATCACGTCAGGTAGCGACCAGAGATATTTTATTACATTAGTCAGCAGATGTTGCCTGAGACCCCAGGTATACACTGTATAGCAAAAGTAGACAGGGCAGACCCTAGGGGTGAGGGTAAGGGGCAGGTGAGGGTTATGTACAGTTACAGCAGCGAGTGCTTGTCAGATGGCTTCTGAGGGAGACCCTGAAAGGACCAAGCTTAGTGGAGTCAGCTATGTTGGCTGGGAGGGAATTGAACCAGGAGGGAGCCTGACAGTAAAATTATCTCTGGGCCATAGAGGTCCTTACCCTGGGGACAATAAGGGGGGTTTTGACAGTGCTGCGGGTGGAGACAGAGGGGGAGGCATGCTGCAGGGAGGTGGCGACCCAGGCGGGGACAGCCCTAGCAGGGTCTCTTTACAAGAAAGCAGGTTTGGAAACGAGGTCTTTCTTCAAGGTTGAGCAAGTTGGTGGTGGAGTACAGCAGGCATGTATGGGTGTGTTCAGGGGCTCCCAGCATTGGCTGCAGGCATTGTTTATAGAGAGCTGGATTCTTGCAAGGCGCGATGTTGTCGGCTGCAGCATGAATGGGCAGCCCATAGTCGATTAGCGACAGGACACAGGAGGTGATTGTCAATCTAAGGGCCTCTTGTGGTAGGCCGTTCCTATGGCGTATAACAGTCCAATCCTGACATTGGTGGCAGCAGAAAGGGCATTGATATGGGAATGGAAGGAGAGTGCCGAATCAAAGGTACTTCAGATACTTGTAGGAGAAACCTGCTCAATGGGGTTTAGTGTGCTAGGCAGTATCACGAGAGGGCCACCACTGACTTTGCTTTGGTAGGCAGAAGAGCATAGCTTGGTCTTTTTAGGTTCAGGACTAGCCGTGATGTGAACCAATGCTCAGCTCTATCAAAAGCTTGTGGGAGGGTGGCCTGGAGTGTGTTGGGGTCTGCAGCAAAGAGCACAGCGTCATCCGCGTAGAGGAGGATCTTACTTGGGCAGGTCAAGGGGGAAGGAGTTGTGGTTAGTGTGGGTGCTTATTGTGGGTGCTAGTAAAAATGGGCATTACTAAGGAAGGCAGAAAGGGGAAGGAAGGAAGGCAGGAAGAAGGAAGGAAGGAAAGAAAAGACAAAAGGTATGCTTGTGGGAAGTTTTTTTTTTTTTTTTAATTGCCAGTGATGGCTATCTTTAGTGACATGACTCATTAATTATAAAATTAATAAGAAAATCCATTTTAAAACAACAGAGAGAAACAAAAATACATTGATACTAAATCTATTGTGTCAGAAATGATCGCTATAAAACGATGTGATGACATTTTTGGTTGACTAACAAATAAACATCTTGGTGTGGTACTGCGCTGTTTAGCATCAGAAACGTGCACTGACACTATCCTGATACAGCCACAGTATATGGAGTTAACAGGCAGCCTCAAAAGAAGAGATTTTTGTTAGCTGCTAGTCAGTTATAGCGGCTTCTCATTAGTTACTGAATTACAATAAAAAACGGTCTTAAAAATATCTGAGGGAAAGATATTCCGAGGATGAATCTAACAATGTCAGACATGCACTACTGCTATAAAAAACTGATAAACAAATACTGCTTCTTTTGACTTGATCTGCAGCCTGTTTAGGATTCCACAGCCTCCACATAAATCTTGTCTGGCGAGGGAGTTTGATTGTTTTATATGTTTTTATGATGCGAGGTGGTGCAGCTGATAATCAGAGACATCCAAGAATAACCCATTCAAAAGGTCTGTGCAAACTAATGTTGTAACCTTTAATGTCTCGGGTGAATAGTGGGTATGCAGGAGTGCAATGAGGGTATAGGAAGAGCCATGGCTGTATTACAGAAAAATCTTGGAGACTCCCTGCTGCTCAGAAATGTGTTCTTTATTGCACAACAGTACCAGCTATAGTTATGTTAGACAGCCCTGCAACACTGCGATTTCGTGGCTTCAGAAACCATTCTGAATATAGACCATAAAGGTATCCTTTCAATACACTGAAATGGTTTCCTGTACAATAACAGCTGAATAAAGGAATATAGTTATGTTTGTAAGGTATGCTTGACAGGCGCAGGGGCTGGGACATGGATCACTCGACAGTTTAGTTGCAAAGGCAAACAAGATGCTGGGATGCATATCTAGCGTAGATCAGTCATGGGAGAGAGGAGGTTATACTGCCCTTGTACAGGTCACTGGTAAGGCGCATCTAGAGTACGGAGTTCAGTATTGGTGCCCACACCTCAAAAAGGACATTAACCTGCTGGAGAAGGTCCAGAGGAGGGCTACAAAGATGACAGTCGGTCAACAGGGTAAGGCATATGAGGATAGGTTGAGGGCACTGAACATGTACTCCCTGGAAGACAGGAGAGAGAGGGACATGGCTGGGACCTTCAAGTACCTGAAAGGGATAAATAAGGTTGATAAGGAGAGTCCCTTTAAGCTGAGTGGCAGCCATAACACGAGGGGCAGAGTCTTAAGCTGGAGGGTGGGAGGTTTAGGAAGGAGGTCAGGAAGCACTTCTTCACAGAGAGGGTGGCAGACACTTGGAATGTGCTGCCAGAAGAGGTAACCTCGTTGAAGACAGTGGGCAGCTTTAAGATAGGCTGGGACAGGCATGGGGGAAGGTAAGGGTCTTGGGTAGGGAGAATTGGAGGAGTGGGGAGGGAGAGCAGGGACATTAGCTCAAGTTGTGGAACCTGCAACATGAGCAGACTAGATAGACCAACTGGCCTTCTTCTGCTGGCTTCTTCGTATGCATGTATGTTTGTATGAAACCTTGGGAAGCCTCCATTGCTGATTATGAAGGAGTACAGTTCTAAAGTCTGACAAGGAAGCAGCAGCCAAGGCAGCACTATGGCAACCTTTTAATTTTCAGAACATGCCACTAATTACCAGAACTCTGCCATGCAAGAATGAAGCAGAATGACGACTGACTGGATGATCCAGATGTATGCGTCTCCTTCATACTGCCATATCCACCCGAGTGGTATTAAAGGGTTCCACAAACCCTATCTAGACCTGTGGTGACAAAGCAAACAGTAAACTTAATATTGGGCTTAAACGAGTCTGGAAACAGTCCTCTTAAATGTCTTTATAGGTGATATTGCAGAAGAATTGGAAGGGAAGGTATGCTTCTTTGTAGATGACACCAAAATCTACAATAGGGTAGATACTTTGGAGGGGGTGGAGAGAATGGGTAGAGACTTGAGGACACGTGAGGGGTGGTCAAGGGTATTGCAGCTAGATTTCAATATGAAAAAGTACGAAATCATGCATCAAGAGCACAGAAACTCAGGGGCAGTGTATAAAATGGGTGAAGAGGTATTGCCAGTTAGGAAGCAGGAAAGGGACCTTGTGATTATCACTTTTAATTACCTCAAGGTGGCAAGGCAGTGTGACAAGGCAGGGCCAGAGGAAAACAGGGGTGCACAGGGAGGGGTATCACCGGCAGACGGAGAGAGGTGGTGTTACCACTGTATCGACCATTGGTGAGACCCCACCTGGAGTACAGTGTCCAGTTCTGGAGACCACATCTCAGGAAGGACATGCACAGGGTGAAGGCTGTCCAGAGGAGGGCAGCTAAAATGGTGCAGGGGCTGCATCATAACCCTACAAGAAGACACTGAGGACCTGAAAGAAGGGGGGATGGGGACATGACAGAGACCAATAAGTACCTCGTAGGGGTGAATAAGGTACAGGAGGGGAAGTATTTTGCAGAAAAGTAGGGAGTCTAGAACAAGGGGGCATGCTATGAAGCTGGAAGAGAAATTTAGGTGGGCTGTGAGGAAGTACTTCTTCACTGAAAGGGTGGTGACACCTGAAACAGTCTTCCAGCAGAAGTGCTGAGGGTAAAAACTGGTGGGCTGCAAGCATACTGCTCGTTCCTGTATGGATATTCTACTGGGCACAATTTGAGATAGCTATCACTGTTTTGGATTCCCTGGGGCATAGTGTGCAGGGTTAGTCTTTGGCTGATGTTAATTCATCCCCCATTAACATTATTATAACTTCTTTTTGTAAGTTTGTGTTTACATTTTGCCCATTAGATACCCTACAACAGTTAAGTAATTCAAGGGACCCCTTTCTATTTACAGAATGCAACTTTATTAACATGTTTTAATCACTTTTAATGTATTGATTTAGTACTTCATTGTAACTAGTATTTAAGCTCTTTGGGGGGGGGTTTAATCATGATAAGATATGTAAGGTTAGTAAGTTAACTGATAGATGATAGTACACTGGTTTTATCGCACATATAAATGTAGGGCCATGCCCATAGTTAAGTGGGGGCAGAGCTCCTCCCCCACATCCTATATCAGCCAACAGGCTGCACGCAGCCCTGCTTAGAGCGAGTCACATTCTCAGCGCTCGCTCCATGCTGCGTCCTGGAGCTGGCTCCTGCCTGTGTCCCCCCCCTCCCCGACTGCTTTTGCCCTTTTTCGTTTTGTCTTCTTTTTCTCCTTCCCCGCCTCTCTCCCGTTTGTTTGTTTCTTTCTTTGGGGTTGCCTTGCTTCCAGCTGCAGCACCGCAGTTCATCCCACTTTTCCGTCATTCCTTTCCGTTCTCTCCATAGGCCTTCCTCGGACCCACCATCCTGCTCTTCTGTGCCTCGTACTCCGCCCCGAGAGCTCTCTCGCTCCAAGACCACATCATTGCCTGCTATCGGACGCCGACATCTCTCGCTCCTGGGGCTCCTTCCAATTGGCTGGTTCAGTTCTGTTTGGGTTCAGGACCTGCGGTACCCAGATTCACCCACTTACCGGTGGTGCATCAGACTTCATTGGACAACCTGCAGAGACCATTTTTCTGCATGCTTCATCTCTTTTTTACCCGTTTACCACGATGCCCACCGTCAGGACCTACCTTGTAACACTGGGGCTCGCTCATGTTAGGGCGGCATGTAAACAACTCTGGCAGCCACGGGATATCTGCACTACAACCCGAGCTCCTGCTAGTGTGCGACTGCATCCAATTACTGGAGATTCTCAGCCAGTTTGGAGAAGTTGCATTACAGTTTATTGTTTGTCAACTACTACGGGGACTTGTTTAATGTCTTGAGGAGACAGTGCATATGGGACTCCTGTGGTTTAGCCAGCTAAAGCCTTTTCTGCAACTAAAGTCGGCCCAGTTACCTGTGCCCGTTCGATATGTCTTCAGACCTTATTCATTCAGGAGGAGCCTGGCTTTGGTATTCTTCATGCTCAGCTCACAGCTGCTACATTTTCCATATCTTTTCTGGCCATTCTAGCTGCTTCTACTACTATTAACCCATTTGGTACATTACTATGATACTGTATTCATTCCTGATGAGCATCATTTATGAGAGATACTCAGGCCACTAAGCAACTATTCGGATTACTCTTACTGCTATCAGATTCACAGCAATGGGCGGGCAGCATTGGAACTACGTTTAGCATTTCCATACACGCTTCTTGACCTGACATCAACACCATCTATTGAGGTGTTTATGCCGCTTGCACTCACTACATGGTACTAGACCAGATCCCCACCTCTGAGCGTGGTGCGTAACCTGGGTGTGAGCTTGACACTGGTTTGACCCTCCGTTATCAGGTGTCTGCAGTAGTCAAGACTTCATTTTTCCATCTTAGAAACATCTCCAGGATTAGGCACCTGGTTCCACCTGGCAATTTGCCGGTTTTGGTCCACGCCTTGGTGACATCACGTCTTGATTATTGCAACTCCCTGTACCTAGGGCTTGCTGGGGTTGAAATCCGCCGCTTGCAGCTAGTGCAGAATGCTGCAGCACGTTTGTTGACTGGGGTGTCTAGAAGATCTCACATCACCCCTATGCTGCGCACTCTGCACTGGCTGCCTATACAGTGGCGGATCACCTTTAAAGTGGGTCTTTTGACCTACAAAGCCCTACACGGTTTAGGTCCCAACTACCTGAAAGAGCTGCTGGTGCCTTATGCCCCTCTGAGACAGCTCCGCTCGGCTGACGAGGGGTTGCTGGAGAATCCGAGGGTGAACTTGAAGTCCTCTGGAGCCCGTGCGTTTGGCTTTGTGGCTCCCACCCTTTGGAATTCTCTGCCCCGCCAGCTCCGAGAAAGTTCAACTGTGGATGGGTTTAAGGAGGACTTAAAATCATTTTATGGATTCAGGCCTTCCTGTTGTATTTTAAATCGCTTTATTTATTTATCTGTTGTACTGTTATAGTTGTCTTTGACTATGATAAATGTATGAAGACTGTAAAGCACCTTGAAATATTTGAAGGCGCTTCATCAAATAAATTGTATTATTATTTTTTTATTATTATTATTATTACTTCAGCCAGTCTTTTCTACGGACACTTCTGACTGTATTCAGACACCCATTGCCTTCAGCATTCGGTTAGGCATTCAGCAGGCACTCACGATTCTTGATCACTATTTCCACGCACTTAACTTACATCATATCTCCCTTTCACGATTCCAAGGAAACATTGCACAGGTGATGCCTCCCTCCTTCTCTGCTAGTTCATGTCTGCATATCGAACATAATTTAACCAGTAGTTCTCATTACTACTTCTATGGGGCCTACTACCTGCTAACACACTGTTACAGAGTTTGTTGCTTGGTGGCACGGGAGGTTTTCTTTACTCGCTACTTACTCACTCTACTAACTACCAGCTGACCTATGTGAGGTTCAGCCGCCCATCCAAGCAGTACTGACAATACCTATATTCAGGCCTGTTTACTTCCTTGCCTTTGGCTTCTGGCCTCCGCCATGCACCCATCACTGCTTCAGAGCCTGCTCTCGATTCTTCCCTGCGGACCATCATCGAGCTTCTCCATCAAGATTGGACACACTCCAGGATGTCTTGTCTTCAGTCATGCTGATCGAGTTCTGGATGCTGCAGCTCTCCTTGCCTTCGCACCTTCCCATGTGTCCAAGACCATCTGTGCTCCATTGTGGATTTCCTGCCGGTCTATGTCTGAGGATTTTCCTCACTCTCCCTGGATGCTTACTATGTTGCTTTGCTTTGTTTGCTCCTACCTAACTTTCCGGCTGACCTACATGTGATCCAGCCATTCTGCTTAACCTTTATGGGGCTTAGCTGCCACTATTTACTTACCTTACCAGCTGTCCTTGCGTGGTCTAGCTGCATGCTAGCCTTCTTAGGTTTAGCTACTAATTCTATTTACTCACCCCGTGACATACTCATTCAATCGTACCATCTCGGTCATCGGCTGACCTACATGTGGTCTAGCCGCACTTCCTTAGTTCACTGGGATAGCTCCTCTTCGTTCCCATGTATGCATCCTACAGAGCTGCTTTTCATTCAGACCTACCCTTCCAGATATGCTCCTAAAGCTTCCGCTTTCCATTGGATTATTCTGGAGTACATCAAGATATTTCTTTTCAATTCTCTTGGATGCTCCTCGTCATGCCACTTCAACTTCCCAGAGTTACTACTATCATCTCTGCCAGGACTCTCTGCCAACCTTTATTTCATATTGTCTTCCTTGGTGAAACTAATGCCTAAAACATAGAAGTCTACAGTTTCAGGATGCTTATTACCTCTCGTCGAGTTCCCAGCTCTTCTGAGGTCTCTTCACTGCAATCCTTATCATCCTCGATCTTCAGGATACAACAGTCTACAGCACCGTTCTACTCTCATAAGTCTGCCTTGAAACTACAGTACTACTCTGCACTGAACTGACTCAGGATATGCCGCCAATACAATACCATTTACAATTTATTCCTCCCTACTTCACTGCTTTTCTGCATTGCATGCAGTTCAACATTTCCATTGCGTTATCTACCACAGCTTTGTAACCTGCCTCACCTCGCGGGGCCGGAGGTTCGCCATCGCAGTTCGCCAGACCTGTGCTCCTACGGGCCTGGAGGTCCTTTGCTCCTATATATTACTGCACCATGATCGCCTACTTCTATGACCCACTTTCGCCTTTGGGCTGAGGGCTTTACCTACTTCCACTCTACACCTGCCTCACCCAGCTCGGGGCCTGAAGATTCATATATTCTACTGTACACCTACCTGCCGTCGTGTCAGCCAGCCCTAGGAGCTCCTTTAATATGGCATCACATCTGGATCATTTAGACTTCCGTCATCTATTCTTTGGATGCTTCTGCCCTGCCTCACGACATTACTACTACTACGCTGACCTGGACACCTAGTTGAGCTTATCTGGAAGACCTTCACTATCCTGATCAATGCTCTAAGGCTTCTTAGGCTCTGTGACTACGCTACTTCATTTAACTCGGCTTCAGTTATCACCATCTAGGATTCCTATGCTCGACTATTCAGGACTCGTCAGAATATTCTTAACCAGTCACTTCTAGCTAATTGCCAGCATTATTATGCAACCATCTGGATCCACACGGATCTCTCCGATTCCCTTGCTAGTACCATTCTTCATACCCCTAGCTTACTGTACTTAATCTGCACTACTACTTCCCAGCTACTACGTCTGCATCATGCAACTTTACTTACTACTACAACTGACCTATGTACAGGTCCACTTATTTATATTACATGTTCATATCTGCCTGCTTCGCCCTCAAAGGGCCTAGAGGTCATCACAACTAACTCGCCATTATAATCTACTGCACTCCCCGAGAGCCTGAAATACGTCTGACCTATGTCTACCTATTCACTACGATCTCTACCTACTTCATATACTTGCTTTCCCCCTCTAAATTGGAGGTTCCTACTGCTCCGTCATCCTGATCATGCAGCATATGCCAGTTTTTGTGCTTCATCGCTATGGCCTTCGTTTGCTATCTTGCCATGCGGAACTTGACCTAACGGTCCTCCTTCTGGACATGGATGCTGAGCCTTGATTCCTGGATCTTCTCTGCGCAGTCATCCTCACCTGCCAGAGTGCTTCACCACCTGCAACTCATCGCTTCAAATTCATATCAACCGTGGATTCCACTCTACTTTATTCCGACTTGCTCATGGGTTCTTGAACCTGGAGTTTACTAGATAGATGCTTGCTCTATTTCACCTAACATGTCACGATTCAATACATCTTCAGTTCTCCGTTTCTGGATTGGGTTCTACAACTGTGGGGTTCGGATTAGCTGATTAAAAATAGGATTACTCTCCTTTAGTATGCCCAGAAGGACGGGCAGGTCGGTAGCCATGGGTCCTCAGAGGTTCCCCCCAAGGGGAGTTTTCCTCTCCTATGTGCTACTAATCACACTCTCTGGAGTTGGAGGAGGTGATCCTACTGCTACTCATGTTTCTTAGGGGTGTCATCCTGCTCGACTCTTTCAACAGTCGGTTACCAGAACAATCGTGGATATCTTTAATTTTGGGGGTCTCATAATACTGGACTAAGCATCCTCCTACAGGTGGGATACAGAGAAGGTCAAAGAACTATCAAATCATAACAAGTGACTCACCAGTTCAAGCATCTCGCACCTATATATCATCCAGTTCATATGTACTATAATCACTGACTCTCATGCCTATACTAAAGTACCTAAGCACCAATCATTACATACTACTAGTACCTTGCAAACACTGTCCTACTTACTGATCTGGCCTCTGTACCCAAGCCCAACCTACAGCATCCTGCTACTGTATGTAACATAAGCACTGAGCTCTGAACCACAGTTAACTTAAATAATAGAATTGTTGGTGCTATAAAACAATTGGGCATTCTGCATGAAGTTATGCCCTGACAAAAACCTACAGGTAAAAGCACCAGGGCTCTTATCTAGGCATTCTGCAGTCTATTTATTGTTTTGTAAGCTCAAAGTCTATGTGTTTTGAAATAAATTGCACTGCCATGCACTGCTGTCTCTGAATCCTTGAGTGCACTTATCTGGTTCCAGTGGGCTTCAAGCATGCATGGGATAGGCACAAAAGAATCTTGGTAGGAAAGCTAGGGAGAAATAGCCGGAGATTTGGTAGGACTGGCAGTGACAGTATAGACAGGGACAAAATAGGCAAACTGGGTGAGCCAAACAGCCCTTATCTGCTGACAAATTATGTTTATATGTTTATTTAAAAAGAACTCCTGACATAGATTACTGCTGGCAGATAGGGATCACTTGGCACACCTAGTCTGCCCATTTTCCTACTCTGCAATACCGTAGACCCTATTTGGTCCTCTGCATTGCCCCTCCCATCTCAAACTAATAAAATACCCTTATGTCTGTCCCATGCATTCTTGAATCCCATTACAGTTTTGCTTCACCACCTCTACTGGGAGGCTGTTCCAGACATCTACTACCCTTTCAGTGAAGAAATACTTTCTAACATTTCCGATGAATCTGCCACCCTCCAGTTTCATAGCATGTCCCCTTCTTCTTGAACATCTTTTTCTCTGCAAAATACTTTCTTCTTGTGTCCTATTATACCTGTGAGATACATGAAAATCTTTATCATATCTCCTCTCTCTCTTCTTACCTCACAGGTATACATATTAAAGTTTTTTAACTTCTCTTCATAGGGCTTTTGATGCAAGCCCTGCACCATTTTAGTTGCCCTTCTCTGGACCGCCTTAATTTTGTCTATGTCCTTTCTACGATGTGGTCTCCAGAACTGAACACAGTACTCCAGGTGAGGTCTCACCAATGTCTTATACAGTGGTATAACTAACTCCCTCTTTCTGCTCGTGATACCTCTCTCTATGCACCCCAGCAACCCAATAGCTCTCCCTACTGCCTTATCACACTGTTGTTTGGCTACCTTTAGGTCATCAGAGACGATTACCCCCAGATCCCTTTCATGCTTAGTAGATGACATTACCTCTCCTCCCCATCTTGTACTCCACCCCTGGGTTTCCATGTCCCAAGTGCATGACCTTACACTTCTTCACATTAAATCTCTGTTGCCACACATTTGACCGATCCTCAAGCTTCCTTAAAAAAACTATTCATTCATTCCATAACCTCTTGAGTGTCTACTCAATTGCAAATCTTAGTGTCAACTGCAAAAAGTATACCTTCCCTTCTCTTCCAGCCCCACCTGCAATGTCACTAATGAAGACACTGAAGAGGACCGGACCCAGTACCAATCCTTGTGGCACCCTGCTGGTCACTCTCCCTTCTTCAGAGTAAACTCTGTTTACCACCACCCTCTGTCTTCTGTACCCAACCTATTTCTTACCCAGTTTATCACCTTCTGCCCCACACCCAGGCTAACCAGCCAATTTATTAGTCTCCTATGTGGAACAGTGTCAAAAGCCTTATTGAAATCTAAGTAGGCAACATCCACAGCACCACCCTGATCTACTTCCCTGGTTACCCAGTCAATGAACTCTATTAAATTTGTTTGACATGACCTCCCTGTTATGAATTCATGTTGCCTTGGATCCTGTAAGCCCATGGTTTCAAGATATTCCACAATCCTCCTTTCCTTCAGTAGTGATTCCATTAACTTCCCTACCACCGAAGTCAGGCAAACTGATCACTAATTACGACCTCCTCCTTGTTGCCACTTTTTTGAAGTGGGACTACATTAGCCCTTCTCCAGTCCTCTGGGACCACACCCGTCTCTGAGAGCTTGCAGTATCAGGAGGCAGTATAGCGCAGAGGTTTAGGGCTCTGAGCTGCAAACCTGGAGCCCTAGGTTTGAATCCCAAAGCCCCCATTTGAATACTGTGTGATTGAGCTAGCCACATAACTTCCTTGTGCTCCCCAGAAACAAGCTTTGGCTTAGTGTGCCTTTCCTGGTTAAACAATTTCCCTTTTCCCTTTCAATATCCTGGGATGTATCCCATCTGGTCACATAGTCTGGTTCACTTTCAAATGTGCAAGTTCCTTTCTCTCTCTCCACTATGAATTGGACTTGTGTCAGCCTCCCTTTCCTTGATGCGTCTTTCTCTTAATCTGTAATCCCTCACATTCCCCTTCCACTGTGAAAACTGAACAAAATATTTTTCAGAACATCTGCTTTTTCTTTATCCCCTTCCACACAACCTCCCCCCCTTCCTCCTTTAATCTTATTATCTGACAAAAGGGGGGGGGCAACTGCAAACTAGGGGTGCTAGCTGCACACTGGAGCAGACTTAGATAGACCGGGTGGTCTGTTTCTGCTGGCACATTCGTATGTTCATATGTACTAACCCTCCCCTATTTTTTCTTCTTTCACTTACATACCTAAAAACTGTTTTGTCCCCTTTCTTTACTGCCTTGGCTATTTTCTTCTCTGTTTGTGCTTCTGCACACCTGATTGCTTTCCTTGCCTCTCTCTGCTTCTTTTGATACAGCTCCCTGTCGTCCTCCCTCTGTGGCTCTGTAAACCTTCTAAATGTTAACCTTTCTGCCCTAACCTTACTAGCCACCTCTTTTGAGAACCACAGTGGTCTCCTTCTCCTTTTACTTTTGTTAACTTGCCTGATACAGGCCCTGTCCCACACCGACATGCCATATGTAAAACAGTTTTGAAACCATGCTTGAGCATGGTTGCCAGAGCACCCACACTGCGCTCCCACCGTGCTCCCCCTGCTTGAGTTCCCAGGCATGATTGCGGCAGTACCCAAGTGCTGCAATGCATGTTGGGATACTCGCAACGGGTGCAGTAACCAAACCAGAGGAAAAAGGTACTGTTCTGCTCAGGAGCTCACTGTGAGCTTGTACATATGTGTAAGTTCTCTCCATTTTGTACCGGCAGCTCTGTGCGGCCCACAGAAGAGTAACAGAGGCTGCCTTAAACCCGTGTTACATCACAGTTTGAATCCACACTACTGCTGACATGGTTTAAGGCAACCGTTTTGGTCCAAAACCGTGCTCAAAACCTGCTCCCATCAGGTTTCGAGCATGATTTTCAAAAACGGTTCAGAGCACGGTTTTACCATGCTGTGGTGTGGACGCATACCGTGTTTGCTGTTCTTGTAACATTACAAGAACATGAATGTGGACAGGGCCACAGAGGTGCGTCTCTAGAGACGTTTTCAAAAACACAATTTTAGACACATTTCAGCTATTTCATATATTGTAGTTCTAACTCTAGCGTCTCCCTTTTTCTTTCTAACAATGCTTACAGATATAAAAACAGAATCACCATCCATCAGACGTCATAGGCTATGGCTCCTTAGCTACACCTGACATCACAGCCCTCTGCTTGTAACATCCCAGTCTCTTACTGTGAAAACTGTTACATCGTGAACAGGATTGTGTTGTCAGATGCAGACCAGCAGCTATAGCACATGGAATCTAATTAAAGAGCAACTGTCTTCTTTAATAACAGCATTTGCCAATGCTGAATGTTTGCTTGCTGGCATTGGCATTGGTAGTGTAGGATTAAAAGCTGCATAATAGGAATGGCAGTAAAGTATTGAACTGAAACCAACCCCACCACCACCACCCTGCAGAGACTGACAGGCATTGGAGTATGCCTTTGGGTGCGTCAGGCATAACAGCCACGCCATTTCACCACACCCTACCCTGCAGACACAGACAAGTGTCACGGTGTGCCTTGGGGTCTTTGGCCCTTATGCTCACCCCATTCCATCAGGAAATATGGTGAGATGGGTCCTGTATAGGAGAATGGGGTGAACTTTGGGGCCGAAGAGTCCACGGCACACCTCGATGCCTCTCACCGGCTGCAGGGTGTGGAATGGTATGAGCATTACAGGCGAGAATCTCAAGTCACACCCCTGATGCCTGTCAGTCTCTACAGGGTGGAGCGTTATGGTCGGAAACCCTAACGTCTCAGGCATTCATTGGCATTTCCACTCTAAATTTTCAACATGGGTTTTCTGTGACCCCCACCTTATGAACAGTGGCAATATCAGTTTGTTAGCCAAAAGCTGATTTTGCACAGCAACTACGCCATTTGGCACCACAGGTGCGAAAACACATTTCTAACAGGATGTGAAAAATGACAGCTGTACTGTTCATGGGGAGGAGGAAAAAATGGCAATGTTGAAAATCTGCAGTGAAAATATTTAAAAAACTGGTGAAGTCACGAGCATGTGTAGAAACTGCAAAACGCACACCCATAATGCAGTTAGTTTGGGGATTTTTTACAGCAGATTGTCAACACAGGCATTTTGGAACCTCCACTCACGAACAGTGTCACTGTGATTTTCTTAATCTGTCCCGAACAGTGATTTCCCACAGCGACCACACATTTCTGCGCTGGAAGTGCGAAAACACATTTTGGCCATGGTGTGAAAAATGACAGCTGTACTGTTCATAAGGAAGTGTGAAAAAATGCCAGTGGTGAAAATCTGGATTGAAAATATTAGAAATCCATGAACTTACGAGGGTGTGTGGAAACTGCGAAATGGTCGTCTCGTAATACAGTCATTTTATGGACTTTTTTCACCAAATTTTTAACATAGTCATTGTAACACCTCTGCTCATGAACAGTGTCACTGTGATTTTCTTAATCTGTCCTGAACATTGATTTCGTACACCAACTGTGCCATTGTGCGCTACATGCGGAAACACGTTTTGGGTGATATGTGAAAATAACAGCTATACTGCTCATAAGGAGGTGTGGTAAAATGGCAATGTTGAAAATCTGGGTGAAAATAGTGAACATTTGTGAACTTCTGACGCTGCGTAGGAACAGCGTAACGCATGCTCTCATAAAACAGTCATTTTGGGGAATTTTTCACCAAATTTTCAACATAGGTTTTGGGGCCTACCTCAAGAATTGCTTGACACTGTCATTTCATAAATCGGTCCCAAAGGTGGTTCGGCGCAGTGACATGAAATCACCTTTCGGGCCGATAAACAAATACAGTGACAGAATTCATGAGGTGGGGTCCCAATAACCCTATGTTGAAATTTTGGTGAAAAAATTCTAAAATGCCTGAGATATGCATCAAAGTTGAAAAACCCCTATTTATTACATTACACAGCTTACCGGCATTTCCTCAGTTCGCGGTCGGCTTTGAAGAGTGCAGATGTGTTCCGGTCCACCAAAGATCGTCACACTGGACTCCGGAGGTAAGTATGGGGTGAGGGGTGGGAAGGCAGGGTGCAGAGGGTGGGCGTGGGTGGGGGCGGGGATCAGGACAGTCAGCGAGGAAGGTTTTCTCTTTCAGGTTTCTTTTTTTCTTGGATGGCGGGACTTGTACCACGCTGGGGTGGGCTCCCAGGGTGGCAGCTGGAAGGCTGTTTGGGGCGAGGGGCAGTGGGTTGGCGGGGTTGGGCACCCCATCTACCATATGGACTGTTCCCACGCTGGGGTGGGCTCCCAGCGTGGCACCGGTTGTCTTTTGGGGGGCATTGGAGCCGACAGAGTTAGGCACCCCATCGGTCCTCTACAGTGTGTGGGGGGCGCATTGGCAATACAATATGCATGCGTGCGTGTGTGTGAGGGAAAGTGCATGCAGGCATAGCTTCTCGATGCTCTCTAAGGCAGAGCTCTGCCTTTCAACTGTATGGCACTGTATTTTCAACTGCTGTCTTAGACAGCTGCAGCATTCATTGGCAAACTGTGGCCGTGCCTGCAAACACACTGACTGCATTGGAAGAGGGTGCACACCTGAAAACTCGGATGATGGCACTTTGTTTCTTGCACATGCATGAAACAAACATAAAGCCGAACACCACTAGCTTTACACCAATTTTGTTATAACGTTAGTGTCTTCTAGTTTATTTTTTTATTTTTCCACTGTTGTTGGTTTACTAAATATTGCAGATAATACAGTATGTATTTGACGAGTCTTCCTGTGCACCTAACTCTCCTGCTGACCTCACAATGCTGCTAGTAATGTCAGAGTCTGTTGTCATGGTGAGAACTACAATGTCATAAACAAAAGCAGTGTAAGGTTAACTGGGGAGAAGCAAATGCTGTTTATACAGACTTTTTGGATAGACTACCAAGATGGGCTGTAAACCTTGGAAAGGAAGATTGAAAATGAAAAAAAAAATTTTGTGCTGTAGTAAATTGTAATAGTGAAACATATTTATGGAAATACATGCTGAAATGATGAGTTCTTTAACCAATAAGGCACGACTAATGACTATCTGTCGCAGGATTACATTCACTTTAGCATAGGTGTTGTAGAAGAAATTTGCTGCATGCATCTTTAACAACCCTGATATAAGGAATAGACTTGGAAATGTGGTATCACAACAGCATAAATAAATTACACCGTCCACTGTAAAGAGTTGTTATAACAACCTTTTTCTACTATAAAATGGGACAAATATTTCACAAACAGGATAGAAGGGCTGAGGAATGCTCCACCAGTACACTTAGTCAACTACCCCAATTTTCAGTCATTTAAATAAAATACTCTATACCATTCTTAACTATTCTATAATGCTACTATTACGTAATATTCTAAACTGTTCTAAGATGGTACTTGTGCTAGCTCTCTGTGTGCTCTCATCCCCTTTTTGTCACTGTGTAATTTGCTTTCAACTAATTGTATTAAAATCAGATGCTTCATGTTATCATGTTTTTTTAATTTGCTGTATCAGTTACTATTGACTCCTGTAATTTGTTATTGCTTTTGATCTATTGTGCTGTTTCCTTCCTAACCAGGACCTCCTTGTAAATGAGCATTACTCAATGCAGCTTTTTTTCCTGGTAAACAAAAATAAAAGTACAGAACAGGGTTATCCATCTAGATACAAATTTCACCCAGACATATGCTGTTGTAAGGATGATCTACTACTGGCGTACTGTATGCCCTACTTCAATCCTGAAATTTCAGTTTGGACTTTAGTCTGACCGTGCAAGGGTCATTGTGGGATTTACACACGCCTTGTGTGGTGGGGTATGAGATATAGCAGACTGCCTTAAAAAAAAAAAAAGAGAGGTGGGTAATTTCCACAATGACCTGCATCAATGTGCCTTATTGTGATTGTAACATGGACTCATTTGCAACAACAAAAAAAAAAAAAAAAAAACACACACAAAATAAATAAACATTTTAATTATTTTATTAAAAATGCAATAAATTATGCTGTGACGCGCCCACCAATAAAGGAGATCTAAATTCCACAGTTTTGTGCACAGTGACAGTAAAGCATGTGTGTCACAGAAAGTGATTTCTTCTGAACAGGTTCACCCATCCCTGTTTCCAATATATATGCATTTAAGAACTACAGGAATGTTTTTAAAAGCACTTAAGGTCTTGCCCCCTTTCCCGCCCCATTTCTTTTTTCTGTGCTTTTCCATATATTCAATAGATAAAATGATTGTTCGCCAAGGAATATGAGAATTCAGAATTGTACCAGCAGTCTGTTCCCTATCCCATCTCCACCCAATAAACACTCACCTGGAGATGGGACCATGGAACACAGGATTTTAAAAGTCTGCATAATTCTGCTGGTAGAATTTTCAACTCATCCAAACACACACACACACACACACACACACACACACACACACACACACACACTCTCTCACAACAAAAAGCATAATATGGAGCTACGGCCTGTATTTTATCCAAATTATCAGTGGCAAAGTAAGGAGCAGAGATGTCCCTGGTTAGCAGGTAAGGATAGGAGAGGGATTTTTCATGATGAGCAAAGAAAGACCAGAAAATGAAACTGAAAAGTACTTCATTTTTTTAAATCTGCATATGAGTGTAACGAGGGGATAAAAATGGAAAACAACATTTAGTTAATTTTCTTGTTTTTTACTGTTTTTTTTGTGTTTGAAGGCCCCGTTGAAGGTTTTTAGTGAGGGTACGAATGGCTGCCATTTGAAAGTTTTAATAAGTGAAAAGTTCTGAGAAGAAGGTGTAGGGATTTTAATGCAGGTAATGAGGCTGAGTGATCCCTTTGTCATGGGTCATTTAAGCAATATACCACAAGATGGTGTGGATGATGGCAGGATTTACCCATACCTGGTGTAGTGGTTTGCTTACAAGGCACAGCCGAGTGAAGAAACCACACCAGGCGTGAGTAAATCCTGCCATCACCCACATCCTCAAGTGGTGTATTGTGATTATACAATGACAAATAAAATAGAAAGGTAGTATTTGTGATTAAAATGTGTTTTTTTTTTTTTTTTTTTTATGTGATTTGTGTTTGAATAGAGAATTTATTCTTCCACCCCAAAAATAGTACATGCAACAATGTTTGTATATTTGAGCAGTGAAGGCACAGATGTCCGCGGCTGGTGGCACTGGAGCCGGCACTGGTTCGGGTTGTGGAAGCAGAGGTAACTTTATTGTTTCATTTTGTGCCCTATTTCTAACAGGAGTATCGTCCGATTTGTTCTTAATCCATTAACTTGAAAGAGGAATTCATTTTGCTGTAGTTTAAATTTCACGCTGTAGCGGTAGCAGGACAAAAAAATGGTGGCATGGTTCTTTGATGCTCGGGTTGCAAGGCTATGCACGTGGTGTTGGGGGGTTGGGGGATTTAGTGACTGGCATTTGTTCCTGTTGGTAGATGGCAGGATTTACATGTTGCAAATCCTGCCAGCTAGCCAATCAGAAATGAGGAGTTTTGGTACCCATTGTATAATTAAGCAATAAACTGCGACGGTGTGGGTTACGCTGGGATTTACCTATGGCTGGCATGGTTTGGCCACAGGGCCGCAGGCCAAGGGGTCAAACCAGGTCAGCCGTGGGTATATCCCAGCGTAACCCACAACCTGGAGTGGTTTATTGTGATTATGCAATGTCTCTCGCATTTTGTAAAAACAACAACAAAAAACATTTTTTTTTTCTAATAAACATTTTTTTGTTGAATTTATTGCTGCGCCAGAAAAAACAGTCCTGGGTTGATAGGGCCTTGAAGTATAGCAGGATTGGCATTTGTAACTGGTGTGAACAGTAGACTAATACTGCTGTTTTTATTTAGTTAACGGTAACAAAACAAAAGGCCATATGAGAGAGAGCGAGCAGTGGGTTTCGGTCAAAACAACGGAACAAATACAGCTGAGCCAGCAAAAGTGCCTAAGAAAAAGGGAGTTCCAGAATAGACTGGGAAGCCCAGCAAGGGGGTTTTGTTTCAGTCATGTCTCCCAGAAGAAAGAAATGAAGCGGGTTTTGTGTCACAGGAGTTAGTAAGGAGCAAGTCAGCTGAGCTGCAGAGCAGAGCAAGGGGAACATTGATCTTGCAGTAGGGCAGAAGCCGAGAGAAACAGCAGGATAGCTGCCAGCAAACCCCGAAAAGAGGCGCTGTCTGCCTGCCTCAGGAGTCCACTGTCCGTGCCGCCAGGTACTGAACGTCCCGTCCCCCTCGGTGAGTAAACTCAAGTGAAGGAGCCGCTCTCTCTCTCACCTTGTATGAACCTTCTTGCAGAAGAAGGAAACTGTATGAATGAAGCGGATGGCTAAAGTTATCAATCATGGCTGAAAAGCTGTGCCATGATACTTGGCATGCGCTGATACATATGCATAAGGCGCATGCCGGTTTCCTAGCTCCGCTTTTTGCCGTGATTTATACAGCTTTTAGCAATCATTTTTTTTATTAAGAAACACTTTGATATCACACTTTTTTTCCTTTTATACTTGTTTCGGGAGGCTATAAAATTGGTTTTGGAACTGTTGCCGGGAGTTCATTTGAAACTCGTGCTCCAGTATGTCGGAGTTGCGGCTAAGTCGGTGTGGCAGTTTTCCGTTCTTAATTTCAGGGGCTCAGAAGGATTTTCAGGGTGCTTGAGTGTGCAGCTGGTTGGTACCTCTTCTGTTGGCAATACTAGGATTTACCACGATCTGCAGGTACCAGCTAGCCAATCAGAGCTCTACTTTATATGATGCCATTGTATAATACAGGATTCCCCTAGGGTAAAGACCAAAACTGAAGAATGCTTCCTGTCCATTTTATAATGGGCAGTGAGCTGGTTTTGGTGAACAGTTATTACAAAAGGGGGGAACCTAAATACAGAAAATATGTGACATAAAATTGGAAACGTGTTTAACAATTAGGTTTTCCCAAAGTTTCCCAGTGGTGTATGAGGCTCTTTAAAGCAGCAGCATTTGCTAGTCAGCAAAAAAAGGTATTTCTGACATAGTTAGATTTATCCTCAGTGTATTTTTAGTTTTCTGAGATATTTTTAAAATAGTTTTTATGCCTAATTTAGTAATTAATGACTCAAGTCAACAAAGATGGCCAGCAGTCTCCTTCATTGAGACTCCCTGCTGAATGTACACACTAAACTAATACTATGGCTGCATCAGGATGATGCTACCACATGCGTCTGACAGTAAGCTGCACAACACTATATCAAGATAATTTTTTCATGGCGGACAGAGTACGAGTGGGAATGTTTTAAAGACTTCAGAATTCCATATCTTAGTTTAGGAATGAAAGAAAACAAAACAGTGTATATTGAAGTTCTGCCCCAGAAACAGTTTTTGAAATTCTCTGCTTTAAAGATGTGTGTGTGACAGCAGTTTCTTTCATTCACATCACCAGACTTAGTATGTCATGCAATCACATATATACCAGCCATCTGTCAGTTTACTGACAAATGCAGATATTTTAGTATTCAATGGCACCAACAGAAGGTGTCAGAAATGTTTTTGACATATGTGCCCTGCACTTACACTACTAATCCAACTCTTACACAGTAACACTGCACCTTGTTTATTAATGGGGTGTGATACACTACTATAATATTTTACAGTGGTAAAACAATTCCCTGGACTTTGATTGGTCAGTGTGTACTAACTGCAGAGAAATTATTGGAGCACAACCTTGCATCCAAACAACTACATACCAGACTTGATAACCAACCACTAAAGGTTTGCTGACTTGCAACTAAAGTATAAAAGCACAGGCTTAGTTTCATATAAAAACCTTATTTACTTATATTGTGTGTGGGGGGGGGTGGCAAACATTTTTGTCAGGGCTAAAACATTTCATAGTTAGGTAGAGAACAAGTGTCAGAACATCTCCTTTAGAGCATCAGTTTTACAGTTTTATTTAAATTTTTTTTATGAGGAAACACCACAAATGAATGCACTGCATCATGGGTATGCAAATACATAATTGCCTGGTATCGCATAACACACTACAGTGATACCAGACAATTGATTATTTATAAGCCCATGATGCAGTGCTTTCACATGAGGAGTGTTTTCTCAAAAAAAAAAAAATAAAAAAGAAACCTGTACAAGTACACATAAAAGAGATGCTCCAATACCTGTTCTCTGCCTAACTATGAAATGTTTTAGCCATCTAAAGGTGCTCATTTTTGTCCCCACAATATTAATAAATAACAGCCATTGTATTATAGTAATAAGGCACACTAGGATGTCAATTATTAAAGGAATAATTTCTAACAAGGTTGGTGTTATGCTGGATAACAGCCATCTTGGAGTGGTTGGGCCTAAGGCTACTAACAGAGACGTACAGCACCTGAGAAGGGATGTTATCCTGCATAACACCACCCTGGGCAGCATTATTCTTACTATACAATGGCTTGTTGTTTTATACAGAATAAAATGCTAATTTTAAAGAATGTTTTTGTTTCTTAAGAAGATGCTAACAAAGAAAAAGGAAAAGCAACAAAAAATCAGCGGGGATGTTATGCCGGATAGCATCCCTGCTGTGATAATCAACTGACCAATCAGAAGCCAGAATTCTTTCTTGCTATTGTCCAATGTGTAATAATGTCACTCCTTGGATGGCGGAGCATTGGTTTCACCTCGTGCTTCAACCCACCTGAGGAGTGATGTTATTACTCAAGAACACGCACCTTGACATGCCCTATTGCTTAAACACTGCTCCAGAGACTTCTCTTACAATTCCAAGAGTTGTTTCACTTATATTCTTAGGGTATCAAAATCATTCACCATTGGTTCACAGTTCTCATACTCCAAGAATGTGCATAAGACCACTCCTACAACTGCAAGAGTGGTCTCAGTGCCAGTATAAACATACAACAGGAGTTGGAGTAGCTGAACAGGAGGGGGACAGTATACATGGGCAGACTAGTTGGATCATATGGTCCTCATCTGCCATCACACTGTTTCTATGTAGCTTTCTGACATAAGTTTGCATGTGTGCCCATTCTCAAATTTTGTATTGCCATTCCATCATTACAATACATACTATCTGGAACCAAGTTGAATATAATGACCCAAACAAACGTACGTAAATAAATACTTTATCAAAATAGGGAAGATAAAACAAAAGAACTTCTATGCCACATTGTATACAGCTCAACTTTTTGTCACTCAGATGTAGGAAAGATAAAAACAATATGAGGGGCCTACCATACACATTACTGGAACAGAGTGAAGAAAACGTGAAGGAATTCTGAGATTTATTCAGTCTCCTGATGGCACAAACTCACAGGCCTCTCCATGCAACTCAATGAACTCTGGGTGGCAAAAAGAGTAACACCCCAGCTATTGAGGGATAACTGAGAGAATGAGCTTTTTTGAGGGGTAATTCTCTTTTTGCTACTTTGGTCACAATAAAGATGCTGCAAGGACTGTCCATTCCATTGCGAGAATATCACATTATATTGTAATCCACCAGTTTCTTCATGGGATGTTCCATTCACAAAGATACAAACCAGCCGGGGCAGTATAGCGTAGTGGCTTAAGGCTCTGAGCTGCAACTCTAGTGACATCCAGCAAACCAGACCTGGGTTTGAATCCCACAGCTTCCACTTGCATACTGTGTGACCCTGAGCAAGTTACTTAACCTCCCTGTGCTCCCAGGTCGCTCCTGTAAAAAAGCTTTCAGCTTAGTGTGCTACTCCTGGTTAAACAACTAAACTAAACTCCAGCAGAACTCAATCCTCCCCTCTCGATGAGACAGACCCCCCCCCCCCAATGAAACCAAGCAAAATGGAAAGACAACTGCTATACTACTTACCAGGTCGCACCGTTTTAGGCGTATGGGTTCCGAAGTGCCTGATGACAGCCAGCGTGTCACGGTTACGTCAGTCCACTAACAGGAGTGCCGTTCACCTCCAGCAGAACATCTCCAGGGCTTGGCACTTTACCGGACAGACAAGTTACCCCATCCTCTTTCACTTTACCAAGGTAGGGAAACTCTCCAAGCTCTGCTCCTCCTTGGATCTCCACAACTGTGCTAAAATCACAAGTGGCTCCCCATGAAACAGAACACTCCTGTACTTTACCATGCCAGTGCTTCTTCTTCTTGAGTGTCTTAGACATTATTCAGCCTAAGTTCAGGTCCGTGCTTACAAGAAAGATTCCTCCTTTATGTGCTTCAGTAATACTGAATTGTATTTATGATTACTCCAACAACAACACACAGTAATAAACTCAAGTCCATTTCTTGTCATGCTCAAATTCCTTTTATTATAGCTCTTAACAAAACCAGTTAGTACAATCCCACAGACTGCACATAATGAAATACATTTTGCTTCCTAAGCAGAGATTCCCCAGTTATTAAAAATGCTGCAGGCTTCTTTACGAGAATGTTTCTCTTGTTAAGTGACTTGAAGAATGCAAAGTCATACAGCTGGAGTCTGTGACTTGTGTAGTTTTTCTTTAATAATTTATTTTCTTATTTTGTAATCCAAGAGATGATTTCATAGTACTGCCATACAGCATGTTTAATAAGCATAACATTCATTACTGTAAAATGCAACTTATTTTCCTCCTCTTCTGAAAAAAAGCTAGTATTATTTTGCGTGTTTTCATGTAGGTCTCACATGCTTGGCATACTCGGCAGACACGATATTCTTCTTCTCTGAAAGTCAAATACCTTTAATAAAGCTTTACTGGAGGGATTCGATACCTGCAGGTCTTTAGTATTCCCACCAGCACCCTTTGAAGAGAGGTTACTGTGATCATGCAGTGCCCAGCTGCAAAAATGCTTCTTCACAAAGATTACGTTCACACAATTGGTTCTGACTTGGTATGGTTATCTGGCAATCCTAATTTTCAACGGAATGTGAAGTTTGTCTTGATTAGGAAACTAAACTCACTTTTCTGTTGCTATGCATCCTTAAATACAATTCTGTAACTAGGTAATTTTTATCTCAATAATCAAAGTACCCTGTATGGTCCCTAACCCACTGTGCACGTATCCAGTTTTGCTTCCAGCAGTCGAAAAAAAATTCCTAGATAAGAAACACAACAGCTCCAGTAATAACTGTCGATTTAAAAAATGTTTAAAAAATGCAACCCTTCATTTGTCATTCAATGTGCACATTCGAAATATATTCCAAATTCGATAGTTCAAGAAGTTTGCCACATGGCTAAAATCCTTTTGCGAGATGGGAACGTCCCTGAACTCGCGGTTCGGATCCAACTGGACGCTTCCGTTTCACCAGGCGGTTCTCCTGTGTTGCTGCCCAGCTCCGGTCAGTGCTGCCCCTCAGCGATCCCACACTAGAACGCTACCAACTGCGGCTGCGGCGGTGACACTAGCTGGGGGCTCGCAGCCTGATGTTTCCGCGTTCCTGTCGGTGCAATCCTGAAGCGGAAAATGCTTCCAGAACTTTTTTTTTTTTTTAGTCAATTTCGCCTGGGTACTGACGGAGCTGGGGAGAAATAGAGAGACTACAGCGGTAACGCCCCCTTCTCGGGCACGTCAACGTGGCGGCCATACTGCGTTATGCAGACACGTCTGTATAGTGCAGAACGGATGCAGGAGTTAGAACCGCTGCTGCTGCATTTTAGAGTTTTATTTCGTTTGCTATATTGAGCGGTGCAGAGGAGACAAGAACCGGACACGGAGCAGTTATTTTATTATGAGGGAGGAGAAGGGCGCGCTGTTATTCGGTTCTGTGGGTACTGCTTGAAGATGGGCGGATGGTTAACAGCTGGCTGAGCTGGGATACTGCATTCTAAAGCGTACATCTCAACTATCCCTGCCTTTCAGGGCCGTCCCTCATTCTGCTTTAAAAAAGTCCCTCTCTCCGTCCTAAAATTTTAATTTCTGTCACGGAAACGTAGTGACTTTAAAGCATAAGATACTATGTAAGCAATAAGACATGATGGGGTGTGCATTAGACAGTTCTTCTAATGCAGAGCTAGGGTGATGTAGTGAGGCAGGAGGCCCCTATCCCTGCATTAGAACTGTCTAATGCACATCCCGGGAGTGGCTTATTGCGCTTATAAAATGGGCCTGGCTATTCTAAATGGGGGGTTCTAGTTTTAGCTGTGCATTGGACACATCTAATGCACATCCTTTGCCCATTTTATAACAGACATTACTGTTGAACTCCAGCAGAGAATGCTTTTCATATTAAACCACACATTGTAGGAGCTTCTTGAATTGATAGTGCCAGTTTTTCAAATTTGTCCCTGATTTTGGTCATCTGTCCCTGATATATTTTAGCCCTGTGCCTGCTTTGCAAGGCAGCAGGTCGACAGGTATGTTCTAAACTTATTTTATATCATTGAACCATGCAGAGCGGACATGCGCCTGACTTGTGGCAGTCACTCACTTGGTGTTATGTACAGGGTCAGACTGGGTAGCAAAGGGTCCACCTGGAAATCAAGTTGTGGGGGCCCTGGTACTGTCATGCTGTCAGGGGTATGCTTTAGCATACAACCCCCCCCCATGGCCCCACCTTAGGGGCAAGCCCAGGTCAACTGCTATCTCCAGGAATTATAGAGGACTTGGGGTACTCCCTAACACAAAAGTCGTTCTGTTCTATGAAGGGAAATGGCCCACATTTAGTGCTTGTCCTAGCTATTACGGGGTCTTGTGCGAACCCCTCTTTGCTGGTGCCCCAGATCAGAAGTCATGAAGCCCCCAAGGAACATCCTCATCCCTACCATGGCCTCCCTGTAGCTTCATTTTAGCTAGTTTTGTGCCAGTTTTGCACTTTACTTAAATTAGTACATACAGGACCAGGAAGGAGGCCAACTGGACAGCTAAGTCTTTTGGGACCCCTCTGCTCTTGGGGCCCTGTGTGAATGCACAGTTTGCAACCCCCCTAAGGCCATCTCAGCCCATATTTTTTCAATAAAGTTTCTGTGTCTGACCAGGCCCCCTGGAATGCTACACATACTTACCAAGAAATGGGGGTTGCTCATCAAAATAATTCCGTACACACTTTGTTGATGTTTATTTATTTATTTTATTCATTTATTCATTCTCAGATTACAATACCTTTGAGCACATAACAGCTTTTTTACAAAGGTTCCACGTCAGTGGGAAGGGTGACAGACACGGATGGTATTACATAAAAGTGTGACAAGAAAGTGTAACCCCAGTCAGTGCTAAACTGAGAGGGCTACTCACCCCTGCCTGTGCAGCTAGTGAACAGGTTGAGGGTCCTGGTCCTATGATGTGGTGCCTCCATTTTATAAGTTGAAACTTGGGAGAAAGGTGTCACTCTGCCTGTTGGCTAGGTTTGGCTACTCTGCACAGGGTGCCCCAAACAACTCCGGACACAGGAAGCAATAACTGTATGTGCAATACCAGAAGTTGGGATTCTAAATCATTGGCTTTTTATTCACATCCAACCAGAATAACAAAGCGAGATGGACCCCAGGGTTACACTTCTGGTAATGCAGATTTATGGAGATCAGAACACATCCTCTTTTACTGAAACCCTCAGATTTGAAAACACTCTGGGCATTTGGCCCCTAACGACTCTTTTCGGTTTCGGCTCAGTTCCCTGCCAGCCCTCTGACTACTCTTCCTTCCATGAAGCCCGGCTCTCATACCAGCCCTTTGACACTTTCCATGTAGCATGGAACATTTCTCGGTGGCTCCCTAAACCACCTCTGAGCACTTCTGGCTCCATTATGGAATCTTCCTCATCAATCCCATGTCTGGGTACTTTCCTCAGGCTCTGGCCAAGTACCTGAGAGAAAGCAACAGGTGTCCCAAAGCAAACCTGTAGAGGTGAATTTGGTTACTACTGATGGGGGGTCTCCCACCTCTTGCTCCCATAATTCATACCCGGCCATTTCTCTGGACTTAAACACCTCATCCTCTGAAAATGTTTTACTGTGTAGATTCTCTTTAAATGTATGTCACATTTAATCTACTGTTCTTCCATCCCGCTTGTGCTGAACTTGAAACATACTCAAAGAGTGGCTGTGTCCATTCCTCTAGACACCCACAGAGTTAAGCAGTCCAATTCCCACAACATTCAAAACTGTACTTGGCTGTCTTTTCCTGACTCCACAGTAATAGTCACTTAACTTCATCTTGTCTCAGGTGAAAACACATTGGCCCTTTATCAGAGCAGATTCACCCTTGGTTGCAGGTGCCCCACAGGCTTTTTCTCTCTTCAAAGAAATCTCATCCAAAACTTCTGGTGCCTCAGCACAAACCTAAAATTAGGCAGCTTCTTCTTCCCCTAGCTGGACCAAGGGATTGCCCCTTGAAGTAGGCTGAATCCTTCCCACATCCCCACAGGGATGGGGCCCTGAACCACTGGAAGCGGTCTCTACCACTTCACTTGGCTCTTCTTGTGTTCCTCTACAGGTGAGAACACACACCTCTAACAAAAATATAGCTCTTTGTCAGAGCTGAGGGCTATGAGGGCCTGCAGCTGCAGCACACCTCTTTACTCTACTGAGCCCACTACTGAACTGGCTTCAAATTCCCCAACATTCTATCCTAATTTCCTAGCTGCAATATTCCAGTGTGGCTTATGCAGCTGCGACAGTTCTAAAATGATGTCATCCCTCAGTCTCAGTTGAGACTGAGAACAGAGTGAGACAGTGTGAAATCCATTTAACTGGAGTTTCACCAGCTGCCTTCCCTGCCTGCCACTGGGTCTAACTGGGATTCTTGTAACCCCGGATAACGGGGGTTACAAAAGTATTACATTACCAGACGTCTGCTATCCTAACGGCTCAGCTGAATATGCTGATAGTCACCACAAAAGTGAAGAAGAAAATAGCCAACTCCCACAGCATGTCCTGTCTAATGAAACATTTAAAGCTACAAGCTCTTAGAATTGCATGGCTACTCCTACTCTCGGGAAACATTCACCCAAACCCTGGACCTAGTACTAGTGCCTCAATACCACCAACAGTCCACAAGGCTGGTGCAATAACTATTGCATCTCTTAACATGTGCAGCCTGCTAGCAAAATTTGATGCTCTCCAGGTATGGATGGCCCAACATAAACCAGATGCCGTCTCAGTCATGGAGACCTGGCTCACTCCTAGAACCCCTAACTCTGCTATCCAGCTTGAGGGCTACACAACCTTCATGGCGGACAGGCGAGGGAAACGAGGGGGAGGATGTGTCATTTATGTTAATGACTCAGTTCAGTGCAGGGCACTCCCTATCCCACCCCAGGGTGGAAGATCACAAATTCTCTCCATCCAGGTTCAACTTGGATCCCAAGGAAAGTGTTTAACTATAATCTTGGTGTACATACTCCCTAAAGATCAAGAGGCTGTTTCAAACTAGCACTTGATTATTTATCTAGTAATCACCATCAATCTGAAATCATAATGTTAGGGGACTTTAACATAAATTGGTTATCCCCAGATGCTGCACCTTACCAGGATGCAATAGTGGCCATAGACATGGTCCAGCTCATTCAATCCCCCAGTCATGTAAACTATAGCACCAGTTCAAGTACTCTCATAGACCGGATACTAACCAACTGGCCACAAAGAATAACTAGAACCACAGTGCTAGCCGACTCTGTCAGTGACCACTCATCAATCTTATGCTCCTGGAAAAATGAGACCCTGAAACCCCCCCAAAAACAACCTACAGAATTATAAAATCTGGCTATCTTGCCTCACTAAAATCCTACCTGCACCAGCTAGACTGGAAGGGGGTCTACGCTGCTGCTGACGAGAATGCTGCTTTGAGTGCTTTACCGACAAGTTTTACTGAGCCTGCAACATCTTTGCCCCCCTAAAAATGAGGAAAATCAAGAGAACCAGCAAATCATGGATCACACCACAGCTCCTTGAGCTCGTGGGGGTTGGGGTAACCTCTGGCATAGGGCTAAGAGCACTGGGTCCCCCTCTGAAATACAGAAATACAAAGCAGTACGTAATAAGTGCACTCAAGCCACCCGTCTTGCAAAAACACACACTAATGTAAAAAAATATCTCTGGTTGCTACCTGACATGGTACTCGTGCCAATATTATGACTACTGTGATCTACCTATTACTAAGTGTGTACCACCAGTGAATGCCTGTAACACTGGTTGCTTTTTTAATCTAAGCATTATGTACTGTACTGTTTGTTTGCTGTGATGTATTGCTCTCTTGACGAGGTGCCTTTGTAAATGAGTCTATGACTCAAAGGTCTGTAAACCGATAATCTAATAAATAAATAAAATAAAATATCTCACTTTAAAAGTGAACTGGACAACTCTTGGAGACAGCCACAGATTCTGGAACAATATAAAAACCCTAACAGGCAGAGCAAGTAAATCACCACCATCACTAATAAACTTTGAGGGTGCGATACCCAGGATGCCAAAACTATCGCAGATGGCTTCAACAAGACCTTCACAGACCTTAGTGGGGTCCTTCCTCCAGACTATCTCCGACCTGTGCCTAGCTCCAGCCATTAGTTGTGCCAACATCCCTCCAACACACACACAGCACCTCCCTTCTACCTGAAGGTAATCTGTACAACTGAGGCAAAAAAATAGTTGGAAAAAATTATCGGGAGCACTAGATATAGTGGGGACTCACTTGACCTAAAGATTGTGGCTCTCACCCTGGATGTGTTACTCTCCCCTCTAACCTGGATCCTAAATCTCTCACTAACCACTGTCATTTTTCCTCAATGCTGGAAAGCTGCATTTCTAACCTCAGTCTTTAAAAGCGGGGACAGAACCTTCCTGGCCAACTACAGGCCAATCTCAATTCCTGCCCCCAGGCACTAGAGAGGTAGTATATGATCAGTTAGGTACGTACCTTGATAAGTACAACCTTCAATGCCAGGAACAGCATAGCTTTCGTAAGGCACATAGTACTTCAATGGCATTGGTTGAGTTTACCCGTCATATCCATGAAACACTTGACAGAGGGCTCTTGGTGGGGGCCACTTTCATTGACCTCACCAAGGCCTTCGACATGGTCAACCATGACTTGCTTCTCACACAGCTCTCTAACATTGGCATATCCTTTGTCTTTCTAGACTGGTTTCAGAGTTACCTGTCTAACAGGACCCAACAGGTCAAGATTCTTGATGTTCTATCCAACCATCGGCATGTCAACACAGGGATGCCCCAAGGTTCCATTTTGGGCTCCCTGCTGTTCAGCCTGTTTCTAAATGAACTCCACAAAGTCTGCCAGAATAAGATCCTTCTATATATAGATGATGTTGTTCTCTCACACGTGTCACTCAACTCCAGAAGAGCTGGAAAAAGGCATGCAAGACAACTTTACTGCTGTGGAAAAATGGTTCCTTCAGTCTAAGCTCTTGCTCAACTACACTAAGACTAAAACAATGTTGTTTGACTCCCATCAAAACCATCATAAGTCACATCACCTCAATATCTAAAATAACAAGTTTGATACACTTGAAATGGTCACCACCTTTAAGTACCTTGGTGTCTACCTTGACAGCTCCCTCTCCTACAGCCAGCACATAGACCATGTTGCCAAGGCAGCTAGTGCCAGACTAGGTCAGCTCTACACGGCATAGGCAGTGCCTCACGAAAGTGCCATCAAGCTTGCAGTTAACAGCTCTGTGCTCTCTATCATAGATTATGGATTGGTAGTCTACAGAGCAGTACCATTCACAACACTCAAGCGAATCAAGATTGTCTTAAACAAAGCCTGCAGACTAGTCCGGTGTGGACTGTTTAAATCACATTTGTGAACTATATTCAAGCACTGATTGGTTAAACCTGAATAGCAGAATTCAACACCAAGTCTGTCTATTAGCTAAATATCCCCCCTAGGTCTTGCTCCTCCTAAAGTGAGGCAACTGCTAAGAAACTCCACTTCCTCCAGACTAACTAGGGGTCAAGTAAAGCTGCCTTCATTATCCCATTCTGACAGACCTCACTAGGGCAATGGTCCTTCGAATACAGGGCCCTCTGCTGGCTAAATTCCCTTAACTCTGAACTGATTGAGGAAACGAAACTATGCCCATTTAAGGCCAAGCTGCTGCAGTACCTGGCCACTCTTATTAACTGCGACTGCATCACCTGTACATAATTCTATTGTTATTGATAGCTTATCTGTCCTGCATAGCACCCATCTCCCCCCCCCACTTCCTCCCCTGCCTGGTGTGACCCTACTAAGCACTTACTCCCATGTCCCCTCTTTATCCCCTCCACCTTCCAGCTTTCTCTTCACAAATGTTAATCCCCCCAATTTTCACCCCTCCCCAGTTTCCCCTCAACCCCACTTTAAAACCCTTTCCTTATCCCTCTCCCCCGCCCCAACATTACCCAGCCCTGCCATATCACCTATTTACGTAACCTTGGGTAGATTCCTATCCAATCCTACCCCTCTGACTACTCAAGCCCCTTAGTCTGTCGCCCCCGTTGTCTCTGTCCCCACCCTCCCCCTGCTCTCATCTATTCTGTCTTCCCCATCCTCTGGTCACCACCACTTCTGACCCTCCATAACTCTACCTGCCCGCTCTAAAGCTCAGCTACCAGTATAAATTGCTTCTCCACCTTAGGTATGCTCTTAGTACTGTTGCAATAAAGTTGACCTCTCCTACCTGATGTATTCTAACTGTACTTGCTTGAATCTGTATGTACCATAATGTACTTGCCTGCTGTATATACCCCTATCTGTTTTGTATTGTCTATGTACCTTACCTATTGCCTTACGACGTGGAACCTTTGTAAACAAGCTTTTAGCTCAAAGATGTTATCCAAGATTCAAAACAATTAACAAAAAACATTGCAACTAAAATTAAAACTATGAATCGGTAGGAAATCAAAAATAACCTAATAAAAGGAGGCAGCTCAAGGTGCTTTGTCAGGTAGGTATAGGTAGATTTGGGAGAACAAAAGTTCAAGCAAGTGAAGATAAACAGCGGAAAGAAGGTGGAGGGCAAGAGGGGTGAGGTGAAAGAAGGATCGGGGAAGGAGGTGGGAAATAGGGCAGAGCGGTTCGGGTGAAAGTGGTTATTCGCAGAGAAAGGGGGAGAAGTAGGTACACAAGGATGTGTCAATACTGCTGCCGTAGTGCCATGTCAGTTGAGACAGTCACAAGAACTATTATCTGTAAGATGCTGACAAAGATTGCCTTCAAATGGTCCCAATTTTGGTAAGGAAGAGATATCTCTGGGTAGCGCATTAAACCATAATGGTGCTCTATATGCAAACGATCATTGCCCTTGTGTAGTCTGTAGATGTGTAGTAGTATGCAGATGTGTCTTGTCTTACAGTGACTATGACATTTCGCTATGTAAGGCTTCTTAGGGGGGATTATTTTTAAGGTTTTGCTGTGACTGTCATTTTATTAGGTACATACTTACATGCTGTTGTTGTTGTTTTAGATTTAGAAAGGTCCTAGCTTGCGTTATTTATTTGCTGCAGCTCTCTAACAATGGCATCTGCAGACTGAACCCATAGAGGACATGTCTAAGTGGTCACCATACTCGGAGTTCACCTCTCCACCCCTCCTGAGGAGGCTGGCCTGGATTACCTGTGGATGTGCTACACTGGTCTAATGTGGTGCGGTGCCTACACCTGGAGCAGTAATGTAAGCAACGTCAATCTCCAAACTATGAAATACAATGCAAACAAATAATTTATTTAAAGGGAGGGTACAGAAAGAGCAAGGGGGCAGCGAGGGTGAAAATGGGATCAAAGGGGGTAGCAGTTACCGCTATACTGTAAGCAGTAAAATGGTAAATACTCTATGCAGTAAACAGTTCAGTACTTAGCCCCTTAAATTCTGCCCACCCCTGGCAGTCCTCAGACCTCAATGTGTGTGCACCCAGCTTAATTCCATTCAAAGGTCAAGGGTGATAGATCTCTCTTAAGTTGCAGTGGATACAATACTGGGGACACTAATGCTGCTAGCAGGGTGGAGCTCAGTGGTGTGCTTTAAACTACTGCAGATGAAATACTTTGTAAAATGTAACTGTTCTTAAACACAAACTTTAAACTGGTGAACAAGTAGCAAATGTGCCCCTATTTGTAATCCGACAGATTTGGTGGTCATCTGGTCTCCACAAGTCTTCTTCCTGGGCTTCTTTCACTGGCACAGTCCTGCTTCAGGCTTCTTCCTTAATTCCTGACACAGTACTTTCTCCCCAGTTGGAGGATTGAACCCTGGATTTTACTCATAGTCTCAATGCCTCAAGCATACCTGTGGCACTGGTCACTAGAACAGGTTGGATGTGGTGCTTCTGGGTGGGATGCATACTTTCCCAGGCTTGCTGGTGGCTTCTCTTCACTTCACATCTCACTCTATGGCTGTCTCACTGAGGCTCAGGACCTGGAACAAGGCGGCTGCACTCTTGGGTAGGAGGTGCTCCCCCAGAGGGGAAAGGTTTGTGATGGGTCAGGTAAGCACCAGTTCCAACTTGCCTTATAAGCTGTAGTTGTGTGGAAAACTACTTTTCTTCACACACACACACAGAGGCACACTGGCCAACACCTTAGCACACTGTGTCTCACTGGACTGCCTGACTGAATTGCCAAGAACTTTAAAAAAACAGCCCCTTTTATCTGGGCTAAAATTGAACACCTGATTAGCCAAGCTTGTTCCCAGGCAAACTGTCTTTGGTACGAGCTGACTTCCGATTGACCATGTTTCATGGGTAAAGTGGGTTTGACCTGTGACCCCTTGCAATGGTGCTCTGCAGCCTCTTCTTTTATGGGGGCCATCATCTTTGTTTACATTCAGTGTTCAGGCTTTGGTAGCTTGCCACCGCTTTATTAATCATCCCTCAGCATTGATTTATAACTGTCCTGGCCCCACTTACTGTTCTGGAGCTAGTAATGTGCTTAATAGATGGGTTACAAAGCCCATTTGTCTGTGTGGTGCTGGTATTTGGGAGGTGGCTGTCTGTGCCACTCTCCCGACTGGGTGCGCATGTGCAGTTGCTTGTTTCCTCCTCAGCCTTGCTGACTGTCCTGGGGGCTAAGAAAACTCCTAGAAGGCACCCGATGGCATGGTGGATTGTTATTCCTGGCTCTGCTGCCTATCTGGAGCCGGGACAGTGACTAGATGTGGGCACACTGACAGATTTCACTTCGGAGTTCTGGCTTCATTTGTGCATTTCTGTGCATGGAACCTGGCCATGGCTACCATGCTCCTCTCATTTGTTCCCTGGCCCTCTACAGCTCCTGGGTTTGAAGAACTCTCAGCCACTGGTGTCCTCTTTACTGCCCCTGCTGTGATCCCAGGGAACACTGGTAGAGCCCGGGGGCAGAGGAGATATGTGGCAGTGGCTGTGATACCATTGATGTGGATCCCTGGTTCAGATCCCACCAGGGCTTCCCGATGTGCAAGTTCTAGCCCTGCTGGTCCCCACCTTTACAGTCCTGATGGGATTAGAGGGTGAAGACAGTGTCCAGGTAACATAGGGGACAGTTCAGGTAAGCCCCCAAAATGGGTGGGCTACACACTTCCCCTGCCAGACTCTTGATGCCCTGCCAAGTCCATGTCCCTACTGTCCAAAGGCCAGCTGGCAGTGACATGAGCATTCATATCAACAGTATATACATTTCTGACTAACACCTGATGCTTATCTACTCAGGATAGCTATATTTATATTTTTTTTATTTTATTCCTTTTGGTAATCAGGTAAGGCCATTAGGCACAAGTGCCTGTTTCCAGGGGCGACCTGGGAGCACTGGTGGTTAAATGACTTGCTCAGAGTCACACAGTATGCAAGTGGAGGTGTGGGAATCAAACCCAGGTCTGCTGGATGTAGCAAGTTCATTCACAGCTTGTTACTCTAAGCTCTAGGCTATACTGCCAGCCCACATTGTACATTTCTGGCTAAACAAGTGGTGCCTGTCTATCCATAGGTAACAGTAAGTAACATCCCATGAAATTTCCTTACACACTAAACTACATTTCTGATCAACATATGGGAACAATAGTTAAAGCATACACTGTAGGTGCTATGAATTTATGAGTAACTTGAATTTGGAGGTCAGAGGAGGCACCAAGGGTGTCATAAGTGAACTTGATAATAGGCTTGACTCACTTTTAGACTTGCTAGGTAACTCTGCTCCTTCCTCAAGAATGGATTGTGTGCCACCCTCTTTTGGCTCTGTGTTCAGCACAAGGGCATTGTCAGGAATAACAGGAATGACTTCATTCTCTTGGATTTGTTCTTCAAAATCCATCTTCACATCATTGTCCATAACAGGCTCTTCAAGTTGTTCAGTTACCATTTCTTCTGGCACAAGGGGTGTAGCTTCTGGGTTCTGATTGTAAGATAGTTCATGAGTTGCAACATTCTCAATGGGGGCTGTATTAGTGGATGGTTTTGAACTTCTCCAGTCCATAGCCTGAAATGGCACACATTGCGGTACAGCACTTTAGGTACTCTGATGCAACATACAATATCATCATCATTGTCATCAGCATTATTGTACACTGTTTTTTGTACCAGGGCTGCATTAGGAACACTGGCATCAGTACTAGCACCTCAGTTCTTTGTGGATTTGTTTGACTGAGGTTTTGGTCTCCGTGCCACTGGGTGTTCAGTTGTAGGTTCAGGCACACTCTCTCCAATGGGTGAGACATGGTTTCCGTGGATAGTCTTATACATAGATACATAGACAGTGTCGGCAGATAAGGGCCTATGGCCCACCCAGTCTGCCCAGTTGAGCTTGTAAGTTCAGTTTGTTTTCCTAGAAGTCTGTTGCCCCTTACCCCTGACCTCCAGAATTCCTTTATGTCTATCCCATGCATTCTTAAATCCTGTGATTGTTTCAGCCCCCACCACTTCCTCTGGCAGGGTGTTCCACTTGTCCACCACCTGTTCTGTGAAGAAATTCTTTCTCATGTTTCTCTGAATCGTCCCCTCCTCCAACTTCATCCCATGCCCTCTAGTCCTGGAACATCTTTTTCGCTTAAAAATAGTGTTTTCCTGCACCCTGTTCCTCCCTGTAAGATACTTGTTCAAGTTCAAGTTCAAGTTTATTGCAGGAAAACTCCATTGAGCAAGCTCATTCACAAGGAGGTCCTGTGACATAAACACTTAAAGTACAAACACAGATAGGTAATAACAGTATATACATGAAATACACGTTACATGATGCAGGCTGGATATACATACAAGGGTACCACACAGGGTGACCGCAGGTGGTAAACAATGATATGAGACAGGGAAGTGACTTATAGGTCGCATACTGATAAATGAAACATGATGACTGGTGTGATTAGATTTAATCAAATCAAATCAAATCAAATATACAGTATTTTGGCAGCTAGAACAAACAACAGTCTACCACTGATATGGGAGGGAGGAGAGATTTGATAGAGTGTTTCTTACAGGGTATATCTTCTCTGAAATTACTGTATTACAGGTGGAGCTTACATTTTTGTGACTTTTTTATCATTGGGCTAAGCAAAATTACTGTTTGACACTGTGTTTTATTTTATTCTTGTTTGTTGAAAAGGTTTGTTGTCTCAGAGGTGTTTCAGTCTCCTTCTCACATTGAAGGAGCTAATTGCTTTTCCTCCACAGCTCTTCCAAAGGATTAGGTGTGTATGTGGGGTGGAGCTGGCAAACTGTCAGTAATTTCCAACAGAAAGAAGGTTAAAAAGTCAGGTTAGTTGATATCTTGGAGGTAGAAGACTTGGTTTGCTGGCCAAGGCACCTAAGCTTCACCTGAGCTCTTTCCTTCTAAGACTGCTTGAAAGGCAGAGTAGAGAAACTTACCAGAGCAAGGAGAAGGATTAAGACTTAGTTTGGCTAAGCAGATTTACTGTGTGGTGGTGTTTTTATTTTTTACTCACAGGATTGCTACTGTTTGTTGCTAACATTTCATTGCTTTATTTTTTCTCTGATTCAAATTGTTGTTGCTGGTATACCTTCTTCTGCATTATTACAAGGTGTGCCTACAGGTGTGCTAACAGATTACTGCTGTAATCTTCTGATTCAAATTGTCTTTTGCAAGGTATATCTTCTGTTACTGCTTTATTTTTCTCTGGAGCAAAGTGTTTCTTACAGGGTATATCTTCTCTGAAATTACTGTATTACAGGTGGAGCTTACATTTTTGTGACTTTTTTATCATTGGGCTAAGAAAATTACTGTTTGACACTGTGTTTTATTTTATTCTTGTTTGTTGAAAAGGTTTGTTGTCTCAGAGGTGTTTCAGTCTCCTTCTCACATTGAAGGAGCTAATTGCTTTTCCTCCCACAGCTCTTCCAAAGGATTAGGTGTGTATGTGGGGTGGAGCTGGCAAACTGTCAGTAATTTCCAACAGAAAGAAGGGTTAAAAGTCAGGTTAGTTGATATCTTGGAGGTAGAAGACTTGGTTTGCTGGCCAAGGCACCTAGCTTCACCTGAGCTCTTCCTTCTAAAACTGCTTGAAAGGCAGAGTAGAAACTTACCAGAGCAAGGGAGAAGGATTAAGACTTAGTTTGGCTAAGCAGATTTACTGTGTGGTGGTGTTTTTATTTTTACTCACAGGGATTGCTACTGTTTGTTGCTAACATTTCATTGCTTTATTTTTCTCTGATTCAAATTGTTGTTGCTGGTATACCTTCTTCTGCATTATTACAAGGTGTGCCTACAGGTGTGTGCTAACAGATTACTGCTGTAATCTTCTGATTCAAATTGTCTTTGCAAGGTATATCTTCTGTTACTGCTTTATTTTCTCTGGAGCAAAGTGTTTCTTACAGGGTATATCTTCTCTGAAATTACTGTATTACAGGTGGAGCTTACATTTTGTGTGTTTTTATCATTGGGCTAAGCAAAATTACTGTTTGACACTGTGTTTTATTTTATTCTTGTTTGTTGAAAAGGTTTGTTGTCTCAGAGGTGTTTCAGTCTCTTCTCACATTGAAGGAGCTAATTGCTTTTCCTCCCACAGCTCTTCCAAAAGATTAGGTGTGTATGTGGGGTTGGAGCTGGCAAACTGTCAGTAATTTCCAACAGAAAGAAGGGTTAAAAAGTCAGGTTAGTTGATATCTTGGAGGTAGAAGACTTGGTTTGCTGGCCAAGGCACCTAGCTTCACCTGAGCTCTTTCCTTCTAAGACTGCTTGAAAGGCAGAGTAGAGAAACTTACCAGAGCAAGGGAGAAGGATTAAGACTTAGTTTGGCTAAGCAGATTTACTGTGTGGTGGTGTTTTTATTTTTTACTCACAGGGATTGCTACTGTTTGTTGCTAACATTTCATTGCTTTATTTTTTCTCTGATTCAAATTGTTGTTGCTGGTATACCTTCTTCTGCATTATTACAAGGTGTGCCTACAGGTGTGCTAACAGATTACTGCTGTAATCTTCTGATTCAAATTGTCTTTTGCAAGGTATATCTTCTGTTACTGCTTTATTTTTTCTGGAGCAAAGTGTTTTTACAGGGTATATCTTCTCTGAAATTACTGTATTACAGGTGGAGCTTACATTTTGTGACTTTTTATCATTGGGCTAAGCAAAATTACTGTTTGACACTGTGTTTTATTTTATTCTTGTTTGTTGAAAAGGTTTGTTGTCTCAGAGGTGTTTCAGTCTCCTTCTCACATTGAAGGAGCTAATTGCTTTTCCTCCCACAGCTCTTCCAAAGGATTAGGTGTGTATGTGGGGTGGAGCTGGCAAACTGTCAGTAATTTCCAACAGAAAGAAGGGTTAAAAAGTCAGGTTAGTTGATATCTTGGAGGTAGAAGACTTGGTTTGCTGGCCAAGGCACCTAGCTTCACCTGAGCTCTTTCCTTCTAAGACTGCTTGAAAGGCAGAGTAGAGAAACTTACCAGAGCAAGGGAGAAGGATTAAGACTTAGTTTGGCTAAGCAGATTTACTGTGTGGTGGTGTTTTTATTTTTACCACAGGGATTGCTACTGTTTGTTGCCAACATTTCATTGCTTTATTTTTTCTCTGATTCAAATTGTTGTTGCTGGTATACCTTCTTCTGCATTATTACAAGGTGTGCCTACAGGTGTGTGCTAACAGATTACTCCTGTAATCTTCTGATTCAAATTGTCTTTTGCAAGGTATATCTTCTGTTACTGCTTTATTTTTCTCTGGAGCAAAGTGTTTCTTACAGCGTATATCTTCTCTGAAATTACTGTATTACAGGTGGAGCTTACATTTTTGTGACTTTTTTATCATTGGCTAAGCAAAATTATTGTTTGACACTGTGTTTTATTTTATTCTTGTTTGTTGAAAAGGTTTGTTGTCTCAGAGGTGTTTCAGTCTCCTTCTCACATTGAAGGAGCTAATTGCTTTTCCTCCCACAGCTCTTCCAAAGGATTAGGTGTGTATGTGGGGGGTGGAGCTGGCAAACTGTCAGTAATTTCCAACAGAAAGAAGGGTTAAAAGTCAGGTTAGTTGATATCTTGGAGGTAGAAGACTTGGTTTGCTGGCCAAGGCACCTAGCTTCACCTGAGCTCTTTCCTTCTAAGACTGCTTGAAAGGCAGAGTAGAGAAACTTACCAGAGCAAGGGAGAAGGATTAAGACTTAGTTTGGCTAAGCAGATTTACTGTGTGGTGGTGTTTTTATTTTTACTCACAGGGATTGCTACTGTTTGTTGCTAACATTTCATTGCTTTATTTTTTCTCTGATTCAAATTGTTGTTGCTGTATACCTTCTTCTGCATTATTACAAGGTGTGCCTACAGGTGTGTGCTAACAGATTACTGCTGTAATCTTCTGATTCAAATTGTCTTTTGCAAGGTATATCTTCTGTTACTGCTTTATTTTTCTCTGAGCAAAGTGTTTCTTACAGGGTATATCTTCTCTGAAATTACTGTATTACAGGTGGAGCTTACATTTTGTGACTTTTTATCATTGGGCTAAGCAAAATTACTGTTTGACACTGTGTTTTATTTTATTCTTGTTTGTTGAAAAGGTTTGTTGTCTCAGAGGTGTTTCAGTCTCCTTCTCACATTGAAGGAGCTAATTGCTTTTCCTCCCACAGCTCTTCCAAAGGATTAGTGTGTATGTGGGGTGGAGCTGGCAAACTGTCAGTAATTTCAACAGAAAGAAGGGTTAAAAGTCAGGTTAGTTGATATCTTGGAGGTAGAAGACTTGGTTTGCTGGCCAAGGCACCTAGCTTCACCTGAGCTCTTTCCTTCTAAGACTGCTTGAAAGGCAGAGTAGAGAAACTTACCAGAGCAAGGGAGAAGGATTAAGACTTAGTTTGGCTAAGCAGATTTACTGTGTGGTGGTGTTTTATTTTTTACTCACAGGGATTGCTACTGTTTGTTGCTAACATTTCATTGCTTTATTTTTCTCTGATTCAAATTGTTGTTGCTGGTATACCTTCTTCTGCATTATTACAAGGTGTGCCTACAGGTGTATTTAACAGATTACTGCTGTAATCTTCTGATTCAAATTGTCTTTGCAAGGTATATCTTCTGTTACTGCTTTATTTTTCTCGAGCAAAGTGTTTCTTAGGGTATATCTTCTCTGAAATTACTGTATTACAGGTGGAGCTTACATTTTGTGACTTTTTATCATTGGGCTAAGCAAAATTACTGTTTGACACTGTGTTTTATTTTATTCTTGTTTGTTGAAAAGGTTTGTTGTCTCAGAGGTGTTTCAGTCTCCTTCTCACATTGAAGGAGCTAATTGCTTTTTCCTCCCACAGCTCTTCCAAAGGATTAGGTGTGTATGTGGGGGTGGAGCTGGCAAACTGTCAGTAATTTCCAACAGAAAGAAGGGTTAAAAAGTCAGGTTAGTTGATATCTTGGAGGTAGAAGACTTGGTTTGCTGGCCAAGGCACCTAGCTTCACCTGAGCTCTTTCCTTCTAAGACTGCTTGAAAGGCAGAGTAGAAACTTACCAGAGCAAGGGAGAAGGATTAAGACTTAGTTTGGCTAAGCAGATTTACTGTGTGGTGGTGTTTTTTTTTTTACTCACAGGGATTGCTACTGTTTGTTGCTAACATTTCATTGCTTTATTTTTCTCTGATTCAAATTGTTGTTGCTGGTATACCTTCTTCTGCATTATTACAAGGTGTGCCTACAGGTGTGTGCTAACAGATTACTGCTGTAATCTTCTGATTCAAATTGTCTTTTGCAAGGTATATCTTCTGTTACTGCTTTATTTTTCTCTGGAGCAAAGTGTTCTTACAGGGTATATCTTCTCTGAAATTACTGTATTACAGGTGGAGCTTACATTTTGTGACTTTTTATCATTGGGCTAAGCAAAATTACTGTTTGACACTGTGTTTTATTTTATTCTTGTTTGTTGAAAAGGTTTGTTGTCTCAGAGGTGTTTCAGTCTCCTTCTCACATTGAAGGAGCTAATTGCTTTTCCTCCCACAGCTCTTCCAAAGGATTAGGTGTGTGTGGGGTGGAGCTGGCAAACTGTCAGTAATTTCCAACAGAAAGAAGGGTTAAAAAGTCAGGTTAGTTGATATCTTGGAGGTAGAAGACTTGGTTTGCTGGCCAAGGCACCTAGCTTCACCTGAGCTCTTTCCTTCTAAGACTGCTTGAAAGGCAGAGTAGAGAAACTTACCAGAGCAAGGGAGAAGGATTAAGACTTAGTTTGGCTAAGCAGATTTACTGTGTGGTGGTGTTTTTATTTTTTACTCACAGGGATTGCTACTGTTTGTTGCTAACATTTCATTGCTTTATTTTTTCTCTGATTCAAATTGTTGTTGCTGGTATACCTTCTTCTGCATTATTACAAGGTGTGCCTACAGGTTGCTAACAGATTACTGCTGTAATCTTCTGATTCAAATTGTCTTTTGCAAGGTATATCTTCTGTTACTGCTTTATTTTTCTCTGGAGCAAAGTGTTTCTTACAGGGTATATCTTCTCTGAAATTACTGTATTACAGGTGGAGCTTACATTTTTGTGACTTTTTTATCATTGGGCTAAGCAAAATTACTGTTTGACACTGTGTTTTATTTTATTCTTGTTTGTTGAAAAGGTTTGTTGTCTCAGAGGTGTTTCAGTCTCCTTCTCACATTGAAGGAGCTAATTGCTTTTCCTCCCACAGCTCTTCCAAAGGATTAGGTGTGTATGTGGGGTGGAGCTGGCAAACTGTCGTAATTTCCAACAGAAAGAAGGGTTAAAAAGTCAGGTTAGTTGATATCTTGGAGGTAGAAGACTTGGTTTGCTGGCCAAGGCACTCAGCTCACCTGAGCTCTTTCCTTCTAAGACTGCTTGAAAGGCAGAGTAGAGAAACTTACCAGAGCAAGGGAGAAGGATTAAGACTTAGTTTGGCAAGCAGATTTATTATGTGTGGTGGTGTTTTTATTTTTACTCACAGGATTGCTACTGTTTGTTGCTAACATTTCATTGCTTTATTTTTTCTCTGATTCAAATTGTTGTTGCTGGTATACCTTCTTCTGCATTATTACAAGGTGTGCCTACAGGTGTGTGCTAACAGATTACTGCTGTAATCTTCTGATTCAAATTGTCTTTTGCAAGGTATATCTTCTGTTACTGCTTTATTTTTCTCTGGAGCAAAGTGTTTCTTACAGGGTATATCTTCTCTGAAATTACTGTATTACAGGTGGAGCTTACATTTTGTGACTTTTTTATCATTGGGCTAAGCAAAATTACTGTTTGACACTGTGTTTTATTTATTCTTGTTTGTTGAAAAGGTTTGTTGTCTCAGAGGTGTTTCAGTCTCCTCTCACATTGAAGGAGCTAATTGCTTTTCTCCACAGCTCTTCCAAAGGATTAGTGTGTATGTGGGGTGGAGCTGGCAAACTGTCAGTATTTCCAACAGAAAGAAGGGTTAAAAAGTCAGGTTAGTTGATATCTTGGAGGTAGAAGACTTGGTTTGCTGGCCAAGGCACCTAGCTTCACCTGAGCTCTTTCCTTCTAAGACTGCTTGAAAGGCAGAGTAGAGAAACTTACCAGAGCAAGGGAGAAGGATTAAGACTTAGTTTGGCTAAGCAGATTTACTGTGTGGTGGTGTTTTATTTTTACTCACAGGATTGCTACTGTTTGTTGCTAACATTTCATTGCTTTATTTTTCTCTGATTCAAATTGTTGTTGCTGGTATACCTTCTTCTGCATTATTACAAGGTGTGCCTACACAGGTGCTAACAGATTACTGCTGTAATCTTCTGATTCAAATTGTCTTTTGCAAGGTATATCTTCTGTTACTGCTTTATTTTCTCTGGAGCAAAGTGTTTCTTACAGGGTATATCTTCTCTGAAATTACTGTATTACAGGTGGAGCTTATATTTTGTGACTTTTTATCATTGGGCTAAGCAAAATTACTGTTTGACACTGTGTTTTATTTTATTCTGTTTGTTGAAAAGGTTTGTTGTCTCAGAGGTGTTTCAGTCTCCTTCTCACATTGAAGGAGCTAATTGCTTTTCCTCCACAGCTCTTCCAAAGGATTAGTGTGTATGTGGGGTGGAGCTGGCAAACTGTCAGTAATTTCCAACAGAAAGAAGGGTTAAAAAGTCAGGTTAGTTGATATCTTGAGGTAGAAGACTTGGTTTGCTGGCCATGGCACCTAGATTCACCTGAGCTCTTTCCTTCTAAGACTGCTTGAAAGGCAGAGTAGAGAAACTTACCAGAGCAAGGGAGAAGGATTAAGACTTAGTTTGCTAAGCAGATTTACTGTGTGGTGGTGTTTTTATTTTTTACTCACAGGATTGCTACTGTTTGTTGCTAACATTTCATTGCTTTTATTTTTCTCTGATTCAAATTGTTGTTGCTGGTATACCTTCTTCTGCATTATTACAAGGTGTGCCTACAGGTGTGTGCTAACAGATTACTGCTGTAATCTTCTGATTCAAATTGTCTTTGCAAGGTATATCTTCTGTTACTGCTTTATTTTCTCTGGAGCAAAGTGTTTCTTACAGGGTATATCTCTCTGAAATTACTGTATTACAGGTGGAGCTTACATTTTGTGACTTTTTATCATTGGGCTAGCAAAATTACTGTTTGACACTGTGTTTTATTTTATTCTTGTTTGTTGAAAAGGTTTGTTGTCTCAGGTGTTTCAGTCTCCTTCTCACATTGAAGGAGCTAATTGTTTTCCTCCCACAGCTCTTCCAAAGGATTAGGTGTGTATGTGGGGTGGAGCTGGCAAACTGTCGGTAATTTCAACAGAAAGAAGGGTTAAAAAGTCAGGTTAGTTGATATCTTGAGGTAGAAGACTTGGTTTGCTGGCTAAGGCACCTAGTTCACCTGAGCTCTTTCCTTCTAAGACTGCTTGAAAGGCAGAGTAGAGAAACTTACCAGAGCAAGGGAGAAGGATTAAGACTTAGTTTGGCTAAGCAGATTTACTGTGTGGTGGTGTTTTTTTTTTTACTCACAGGGATTGTTACTGTTTGTTGCTAACATTTCATTGCTTTATTTTTCTCTGATTCAAATTGTTGTTGCTGGTATACCTTCTTCTGCATTATTACAAGGTGTGCTTACAGGTGTGTGCTAACAGATTACTGCTGTAATCTTCTGATTCAAATTGTCTTTGCAAGGTATATCTTCTGTTACTGCTTTATTTTTCTCTGGAGCAAAGTGTTTCACAGGGTATATCTTCTGAAATTACTGTATTACAGGTGGAGCTACATTTTGTGACTTTTTATCATTGGGCTAAGCAAAATTACTGTTTGACACTGTGTTTTATTTTATTCTTGTTTGTTGAAAAGGTTTGTTGTCTCAGAGGTGTTTCAGTCTCCTTCTCACATTGAAGGAGCTAATTGCTTTTCCTCCACAGCTCTTCCAAAGGATTAGGTGTGTATGTGGGGGTGGAGCTGGCAAACTGTCAGTAATTTCCAACAGAAAGAAGGGTTAAAAGTCAGGTTAGTTGATATCTTGGAGGTAGAAGACTTGGTTTGCTGGCCAAGGCACCTAGCTTCACCTGAGCTCTTTCCTTCTAAGACTGCTTGAAAGGCAGAGTAGAGAAACTTACCAGAGCAAGGAGAAGGATTAAGACTTAGTTTGGCTAAGCAGATTTACTGTGGTGGTGTTTTTATTTTTACCACAGGGATTGCTACTGTTTGTTGCTAACATTTCATTGCTTTATTTTTCTCTGATTCAAATTGTTGTTGCTGGTATACCTTCTTCTGCATTATTACAAGGTGTGCCTACAGGTGTGTGCTAACAGATTACTGCTGTAATCTTCTGATTCAAATTGTCTTTGCAAGGTATATCTTCTGTTACTGCTTTATTTTTCTCTGGAGCAAAGTGTTTCTTACAGGGTATATCTTCTCTGAAATTATTACAGGTGGTGCTTTACAGGTTTTACAGTTTTATCTAACATTAGGATAAGCTTTCAGGTTACTGCATTTGTTGTTGACTGATTGTTTCTGCTCTTACCTCCTTGTTCTTTCGTCTGTGGTTCTTCTTTTTAGGCAGGGGAAGGGCCCAGCCACCCACCCCATCCCAACCACCCCACGCTACACTCCTTTTATAGGGTACCACAGTTGTGACATTTCCTGTGGCAGAGCAGGAAGGGGCGGATCAGTGGGGCCTCCACAAGGTGATCTCATTTACAGGGCACTAGTAATTTAACTTGTTATAACAAGTTAAACAAAGCACAATTAAACCATTACTTGCATTTTTTTTTTCCTTCTAATTACTCTGACTAGGTTACAAACCCAGCAACTTATTTGGAATGGATTTCATTAACTGCAGGTACTGTGGAACAATTTTCAGAAGGACAGTCTTACAGGATTTAGGACACTGTCCTACATGCTGGGCCTTTGGAGATCTTAGGTCTCAGCTCCAGGCAGCATGGGCAGAGATTGCACGCCTCAAATTTCATATTGAAGAGGAAATACATTATAAGAACCACCCGCCATTTCCCCAGCATCCAACAGAAAAACCCTCACCGCAGAGAGGTAGTTGGTCCAGGAGGTTGGCAGGTGGTTAGGAGGAGCAAATCAGGTGCCCCATCACTCTCTGCTCTCCAACACATTACCTCCAAAACCATATAAACACTACAACAGGTATCTGCCTCTATCTCTGAAATCAAATAAAGAGGCAGAAGACACTGCAGAGCAGGACACTGCGCACAGGAGCTAGCACAACAATACTCACCCAAATCAGGAACCAAAACTAAACAAGCACAAAGGAAATCCAAAACTTCTGATCATAGGAGACTCCATGATTCGGGAGTTGATACCCATCTCCAGCCAGGGTGATGGTCAGATGTCTCCCAGGTACATCAGCATGGAGAGACACTGACCCATTGCTAAAATTGTTCACAAAGCAGGAGAAACATTGATGTCCTAGTACACATAGGGACTATCGATCTCGCCAGCCGATCAGTTGTGGAGACCAAGAACACCTGACTAGGCTGGGTGACAAACTATCATCTATTTCGTCTCGCATCTCCTTTCTGAGATCCTGCCAGTCTGGGAGAAGGGAGCAGATGGACGGAAGGTCAGAGAAGGGAGATAGGGGAGCTAAACACGTGGCTCAAGGACTGGTGCCAGGAAAAAGGACACAGATTTGTAGGAACTGGCAACAGTTCTGGGAGCGAAAGTTCTTTAAATTTGATGGACTGCATCTGACTAAAGAGAGTCAGTGCATTAGGGCAGAAGTTTGACGTCTTTGAATATTTAAACTAGCAAATGGGAGAGGTGCAGCACCCATACATCGAATGGGAAGAACACCCTCCCCTCAGCTAGTGGTCAAACAGGAATTCAGCGTGTTTGCCGCTCATTTGCATCACCAGGTAAGAAAAAGGTTTGTCTCCCCATACGATGCACAGGGTAATGCCAAACTTCACCCAACAACTAACAGACCAAAATCTGGCCAATGGAAAATCATGTACACAATGCTCACAGCCTGGGAAATAAGATCCCAGACCTGCAGGCAATAATGTCAGAGGCTAAACTGGACATAGTAGCAATTAGTGAGACGTGGTTTACCAGTAACCACACTTGGGAGACTTCAGTACCTGGCTATGTATTGTTCAGAAGAGACCGAGGTGCAAAAAGGGGAGGGTGGCCCTGTATGTTAATGAAAATATCAAAACTACAGAAATTCAGAATACACATAAGGAGCCAGAAGAACTGTGGGTCACCCTGAAACAGGAAATGGGACAGCCATAAGAACTGGGGTTGTCTACAGGCCCCCAGACCAGAGGGAGGACATAGACACATTACTGTTAGAAGATATACAAAACATGACAGCTAAAGGGAGGTTCTGATAATGGAGACTTCAACATGCCAGATACAGATTGATCAATACCAGCAGAACATCTGCCAGAACTAGACTCATAGTGGATTCCCTGCAGGGGAGGGCCTCAAACAACTGGTACAACAACCCACAAGAGACAGAGCTATCCTAGATCTAGTACTGACTAACAAAGAAGGGATCACAGATCTCCAGGTAGAAGGTCACCTGGGGCCAGTGACCATCACATGGTATGGTTCAATTTGGCTACTACATCTAAATCATCCCATTCCAAAGCAAAATATGGGACTTCAGAGGAGCTGACTTTGATAAGATGGCCAACAGAGTTAAGCTAGCCCTGGCAAAAAGAAACACAGGTGAGGAGGTACAGGCAAAGTGGGTGTCATTAAGGATACAATACTTGAAGCAACATCCCATTGTGTTAGACAGAAAAGGAAGTGCAAAAGAAGAAGGAAACCACTTTGGTTCTCAAATACAGTAGCAGAAAAGGTCAGAGCCAAAAGGCTGGCCTTCAGAAAATATAAGGGAACACAGCGGGATGAAGATAGGGAGGCATACCAAACTGCCCTAAGGGAAGCAGGTAAGGCAGTAAGGCAGGCAAAGTCCCAAACTGAGGAAACACTAGCACGAACAGTAAAAGAAGGTGACAAGACTTTCTATAGATACATTAGTGAAAGGAGAAAGTCCAGAGGGGGTATTGCTAGCTTAATGGAGAAAAGGGAGCATGTGAGGAGGAGGACCCTGTAAAGGCATCTATCCTAAATAGATACTTTTGCTCAGTATTTACTGAAGAGAAGGTAGGCAGGGCCCACAGCTCAGCATCATGGACACAGGGGAGGGAGGAGCACTACTCCTTCACAAAAGAAAAGGGTCCTACAAGAGCTTGCTAAGCCAGGTGGATAAGGCAATGGGACCTGATGGCATACATCCCAGGGTACTTAAGGAGCTAAAGGAGGAACTAGCAGAGCCATTAGCAGAATTGTTTAGTGAGTCTCTGAGCACAGGAGAGGTCCCAGAAGACTGGAGAAGGGCTCATGTGATCCCACTCCACAAGAGTGGTAGCAGGGAGGAGGCGGGAACTACAGACCCGGTCAGTCTTACCTCAGTAGTGGGCAAGATTATGGAGCACTCCTTAAGGAAAGGATAGTGCAACACCTGGAATCCATAGGGCACAGGATCCAAGACAGCATGGGTTTAAAAGGAAGGTCCTGTCAAACTAATCTCATAGATTTCTTTGACTGGGTAACCAGAGTGGTGGACCAAGGGGAGCAGTTGATGTCGCCTACCTTGACTTCAGCAAAGCTTTTGACACTGTTCCACATAGAAGATTGATAAATAAGCTAGGTAGGCTCTGGGTGGGTCAGAAGTTGGTCAACTGGGTGGCAAACTGGTTGACTGGCAGAAAACAGAGAGTGGTGGTAAATGGTATACAGTCAGAAGAGATGCAAGTCACAAGTGGGGTACCTCTAGGGATCAGTCCTGGGCCAGTCCTATTCAACATCTTCATTAGTGACCTCAGATGGACTAGAGGGTAAGGCTTGTCTGTTTGCAGATGACACCAAGATCTGCAACAGAGTAGATGATCCAGATGGGGTGGGCAGAATGAGAAGAAATCTGATAAACTAGCAGAATGGTCAGAAGAGTGGCAACTGGGATTTAATGCAAATAAGTGCAAAATCATGCACATAGGGAAGAGAAACCCTGAAGCCACTTATAGGCTGGGAGGAGTTGCTAGCAGTCACAAAGGAAGAAAGAGACTTGGGCATCATCATCACTGATGACCTAAAATCATCCAAGCAGACCTCTAAAGCAGTAGGTAAGGCTAGGGGTGTTAGGGTGTATTAGTAGGGGTATCACAAGTCGTAAGAGGGAGGTAATAATCCTCTGTACAAGACATTAGTTAGGCCCCATCTGGAGTACTGCGCAGTATTGGAGGCCACACCTTCACAAGGACATTAACCAAATTGGAGGCAGTCCAGAGAAGGGCAACCAAAATGGTGCAGGGACTGCATCAGAAGACATATGAGGACAGATTAACGGAGCTCAATATGTATACCCTTGAGCAAAGGAGGGAGAGAGGTGATATGATCGAGACATTTAAACACCTTAAGGGCATAAACAAGGTGAAAGAGTCTAACATGTTTAAATATAAGAAAAATAGCAGGACAAGAGGACACAGCATGAGATTAGAGGGAGGCCGATTAAGGGGGAATGTGAGGAAATTCTTTTTCACAGAAAGGGTGGTAGATACATGGAATGGCTTACCACAAGAAGTGGTGGCTATGAATACAGTGCAGGGCTTCAAACAGGCATGGGATAGGCATAAGGGAGCAATACAAATGACTATGAATAGATAGGTCACTGACAGAGCAAGGCCGATGGCACATTTATAAGGTAGAAAAGAAATGGGCAGACTGGATGGGCCTTCACAGTCCTTATCTGCAAATCCTTCTATGTTTCTATGTTTCTATGAGTAGCAGTGGGCGTAAGCAAAGATAAAGCCAGGAGTAGAAGGGGAAGGAAAGCAGTTAATATGACAAATCAATTATACCTTACCAGTGGATAAATATGGCACACATGGGAAGGAAGAGACTTAATGACAGTTACAGGTGTCTTTTATTTTGGCTGAACTTAGCGATTTGTAGAAGTTTATTGAAACTGTGCTAGTTAGTTTCAGTACGGTTTGTAATTGGTTCCAAATGGAGGGAAGGGCATATGCAATATCAGTGCTTACCAAAGGAAGTCCGCGTCCTTGGTATGTCAAGCATAATAAAGTCAGATTTTCTTAACGAGTATGCACTATGTGAGATACTAATAAGGGAAGAGAGATAGCTTGGCAATTTCTGCAGGAGCAGTTTAAGAGTCCATAGCCCAGCATGGAGCAGGCGTCTTGTATGTCTCTATCATATCCCCTCTCTCCCTCCTTTCCTCCAGGGAGTACATGTTCAGTTCCTTCAACCTGTCTTCATAGGACTTGTGATGCAATCCATGCACCATCTTTGTTGCCCTCCTCTGAACCTTCTCTACCCTGTCTATGTCCTTACGTAGGTATGGTCTCCAGAACTGTACACTGTAGTCCAGTTGGGGCCTCACTAGTGTCTTGTATAGCGGAATTATGACCTCCCTTTTCCTGCTGGTGATGCCCCTGCCTATACATCCCAGCATCCTATTTGCTTTACCTGCTGCCTTGTCACACTGTTTCCTCTACCTTGAGGTCATCAGAGATGATAACCCCAAGATCCCTTCCTGCTTGGTGCATGCTATATCCTCATCCCCAACTGGTATATTGTGCCAGGGTTTTGTGCCCCATATGCATTATCTTGCACTTCTTTGCATTGAATTTCAACTGCCAAACCCTGACCATTCTTCAAGTTTCTGCAGGTCCGTCTCATTCTGTCTACACCCTCTGGTGTGTCTACTCTGTTACAGAGCTTTGTGTCATCAGCTAACAGTGAAATTCTGCCTTCTAGGTCCTGCGCAATGTCACTGATGAAGATGTTGAATAGGACCTGTCCCAGCACTGATCCCTGTGGTACCCCACTGGTCACTCTTCCCTCTGTGGAGTGACAGCCATTTACCACCACCCTCTGTGTCCTGCCACCCAGCCAGTTACCTACCCACCACACTACTGTCCTGCCCACACCCATATTCCCCAGTTTGTGTAATAGTCTTCTATGTGGCACAGTGTCAAAGGCCTTGCTGAAGTCCAGATAGGCCATGTCCACTGCCCTCCCCTGATCCACCTCCCTAGTCACCCAGTCAAAAAATTCAACGAGGTTGGTCTGACATGACCTCCCCTGTGAAACCATGCTGCCTGGGTCCTGTAGTCCATTGACAACCAGATGTTCCACCAATCTCTCCTTCAGTAGTGCTTCCATGATCTTCCCCACTACCGAGGTGAGGCTGACTGGTCTGTAGTTCCCTGCTTCCTCTTTGTTCCCACTTTTGTATAAGGGACTACATCTGCTGTCCTCCAGTCTTTGGGTACCTCCCTGTTTCCAGTGATCGCTAAACAGGATAGCCAGAGGTTCAGCCACCACCTCTTAGTTCTTTAAGGACCCTGGGTGCAACTCATCTGGCCCCATTGTTTTATCAACTCTTATTACTTCCAGTTCCTTCAGGACCCTTTCTCGTGTAAAGGGACTTGTGTCCATTTCTGCACCATTCTCACCCCTTGTACTCCCTTCAGACCCATTACCCTCCTCTTCCTCAGTAAAGACTGAGCAGAAATACCTGTTCAATATGTCAGCTTTACTGTTGTCATCCTCCATGCGGCCCCCATCCTCCCCCTTCAGTCTCACTATCCCTCCCTTTGTCTTTCTTTTTTCACTTATGTACCTGTAAAAGGTTTTGTCCCCTCTACCCACTAATTTTGCAATGTGCTCTTCTGTCTGAGCTTTGGCTTCCCTTACTGACCTCCCTGCCTCCCTTTGCTTCTCCTGATACTTCTCCCTATCCCCTTCTGCCTGTGTCTTTTGTATTGCCTGAATGCAATCTTTTGGCTTTCACTTTCTTTGCTACCTCTTTGGAAACCATAATGGTCTCTCTTCCTTTTCCTCTTGCTAACCTGCTTATTGCATAATTCTGTTGTTCTTGTAATCCCCATTTTAAATACTGCCCACTGTTCCTCAACCCCTGATTCCTGTCCCATTCCCTTAATGCCTCTTTCAAGTATCTCCCCATTTTCCCAAAGTCTGCCCCCCTAAAATCCAGGATACGTGTTTTTGTGTGGTTTGGTTCTGCTCTTTCTGTGATTTCAAACCACAATGACTGGTGGTCGCTGTTTCCCAGGTGCTCCCCCACTGTTACCCCCATCACACTGTCCCTGTTTGTGAGCACAAGGTCCAGTACTGCCTTCTGCCGAGTAGGTTCCATGACCAGTTGTTTGAGGAAGGCACCCTGAAGGGAGTCCAGGATAAATTTGCTCCTAGTTGATGCTGCTGCTGGGATGCTCCAGTCCACGTCTGGAATATTGAAGTCTCCAACCAGTACTACCTCACTCTTGTCTGCCATCCTTTGATGGCTAGCATCAGCTCCCTATCTGTTTTTTCTCCTGGGCTGGTGGTCTATAGACCACACCAAAGCGGATGGCTGTCCCCATTTTCCTTTCCAGCTTAACCCACAGTATTCTCTCCCCATTTTGTTCCTCCTGGATCTCTGTGGCCCTTATGTCATTTTTCACATACAGTGCCACTCCTCCTCCCTTCCTGCCTGCTCTGTCTCTTCTGAATATGTTGTAGCCAGGTATGGCCATCTCCCAGTCGTGGTTATCATTACACCAGGTTTCAGTGATGGCCACAATGTCCAGGTCTGACTGCACCATGACAGCCTCCAGATCTTCCATCTTGTACATCCAGGTCTGTACCTTGTTGCTAGCAAATTTTGTACACTGGCAGGCCTGGCATTTGCTCCACTATGATGAAAGGTTCTGGCACCTAATGGTCTTGGATTCTTGTGTTTTCCTTGAAAGCCCAAATTTCACAAAAGTACAAGCCCTCAACCTGTAATACTTGGTGACAAACTTGCTTGTCATACCTGGTTTATTTGCAAGGTCATTCCTGGCTGCTGCTTCAGAGGTGAGTCGATATGCTTTCTGTAGTTGCTGATTCAGTCGCCTGGTGTATTCTAGATAGGTCTCCTCAGATGCACCATCTATTGACATTCCAAAACATAGATCCACTGGTCCCCCTCTGGATGGTAAAATGTGGTGCTCAACTTTCTGATACCATAAGTTGCCAACTAAACTTTCAAAGTCCATCCCTTAGTCAGAGTGCATCTTTTGAGGAATGCCAGAATCATTTACGTATTGCTGCAGCACTTATCAGCAGTGGTTGCATTTGGATCTTTTGTAGGGTATGATTCAGCATATCAAGTGTAATGGTCATTCATCACCAGAATGTTGCCAATGTATTTGTTATCAGGCTCCAATGAAAGAAAGTCCATACATACTAGCTCCAGTGGCCCACTGGTTTTGATATTCAGCAAAGGTGTAGCTCTTTTTGGTAAAGTCTTTATTTTGATACATCTCAGGCAGGTTTTACATTGTTTCTCAAATTCTTTTGCCATTTTGGGGCAGTAGAGATGTATTTGCATTATCTCCAGAGTGCGGTCAAACCCCAGGTGACCCATGTCATCATGTAGAGATCTGATAACACCTTTTCAGTACTTCCATGGTAACACCAGTTGTCGAGGGAATTCAGGGTGTGTACCATCTTGAATGGCTTGTATTAGCAGTTCACCTGTTAGAGAGAATCTGTTCCACGCTCAGTAACAGTGGGGTGTCTGGGTGAGTTACTGGTTCTTGATTGGCATCGTGTTCTTTCTCCAGGGTACATATCACTGTCATCGAGGCTTAGGTTAGGAAATATGTAGACCAGGAGAAGTTGTAAAATTCACAAATAGTGTTTTATTACTATCAATAAAAATAGAGGAAAAATAAAAAAAAATATTTACAGAATGGTTTCAAATGTAGGCAGTCCAAACATAAGTCCACTTTCTGAGCTCAAAACAAAAATCCCAAATAAAAAAACAAAACTATCCAGCTCTCTTCTTTTATAAGGTCTCTTTTTTAACAGCTTAAAGAGATTCACCAAGTTATAGAGATTCTCATTTGCACCCAATATATGGATGCCTTACCTCAGGGGAATTCTTTCTATCTCCAGATGTCCATAAATGGTGAAATATTTTAAGTGTAAAAAACTAATAATTTAGTTACACTGGGTCCTGGAGGACTTCCCGGTCTGGAGAGCTATCCAAGCTCATCCCCCACGCTCAACAAAGTTATGACGTGATGCTAGGGAGCGCGTGGGGGCAGCTCCATTATAGTGAATGGGCGGCAGCTTTCCAAACAGTTTATTATATTATAATGGTAACGTGGTGATGAAACGTGGGCACCAGTCAACTAACGGGCCTTGTTAGTCGACCAGTGCCCATGTTTCATCACAAACTGACCATTACAATTTAAAAAAGCACTTGGAAAGCTGCCACCCATTCATTATAATGGAGCGCACTCGCGCCTCCGTGAGCATCATGTCACAACTTTAAGCAAGCACGGGGTGGAGCGTGGGTGGTTCTTCAGACCAGGAAGTCCTCCAGGACCCAGTGTAACTAAATTACGGGCATTTTACACTTACAATATTTCACCATTTATGGACATCTGAGATAGAAAGAATTCTTTAGAAAGGCACCCATATATCGGGTGCAATGGCTGAGGCTGGTGAATCTCTTTAATTGGTACCTCCTGTTTGGGACAAAGTGCCTCTTGCTTGTACAGAATTCATTAGTTTTCCGCAGGAGGCTTGCTAAAAAACACTGTGACCTAGTTGCATGGTGGCCTCTTGCTGACAGCTAAGAAGGTCAAAAGGTCAAACTCTTATAACTTGGCTATATTTTCCAAGAAACCCCCAATCATTCTACATTCATTTCAGAAATTATAACTATATATATTTTTACAAACCAGGAAATTCAGTTTCGTGTAAAGATCTACACATACTTCCATAACCATATGTAAGCAAGATAGAGACAGCAAGAAGCAAAGGTAGGGAGATAGCAGGGTGGGAATGTGAAACTGTTGGAGTGATCGAGTCCTAGTTTTCACATGAAAATGTGATTGTGCAATCAGAAAGACAAAAGACAGAAAAGAGAGGACAGAAAAGATCCTTGCTTTCTGCATAACCATTGGGACAGGATCTTATTCAGCCCTGTCACATACCCGCTTTAAGAGGGAACCTGTTTTAAAACCTGGGCTTACAATATACCCTAGATATGAGGGTAATAAGCTGTGAATGAGCCTGGTACATTTATTTATTTATTTAGTTTTTGTTGACAGGGTAAGTGCACTAGACAAATCCTGCCTATTTTCAGGCACGACCCAGGGGAGGGATACAGATGAATGCCAACTGACCTTGAACCAGATTAAGCTGTTGGTGGTATTTTTAGTGAATGAGGGAAATTTGGCCAGGACACTGGGGAAATTTCCTACTCTTTTCGATAAGTCCCATGGGATCTTTAACAGCCACCTGAACTACCAACAATCCAGACAGATAGGACCTTGGTTTAACGTTTCATCTGAAAGACGGCACCTCAGAAGTGCAGCACCCCTATCATGCTGCACTGCAGTGCCAGTACTGGGATATTAACCCAAGTGCCAGATGTGGGAACTGAACCCACAGCCCTCTGATCTCCCAGCCTCAGAGGTGAGTGTGCTACCTACTGAGCCACTGACACTGTCATCCTGCTAGCAGACCTGGGTTTGATTCCCACACCCTCTACTTGCATACTATGTGACTCTGAGCAAGTCACTTAACCTCACCAGTACTCCCAGATCGCCCCTGAAAACAGGCACCCGTGTCTAGTGGGCCTTACCCGGTTAACAAAGAATTAAATAAAAAAATCAGGTTACCAACATATTCTTTTAATTCTCATCTAACATTACATTATAACCATTACAGTTCTGTGCATATGCAGTATTCCTTTTTCCATAACAACCAGGACAGCAAACAGTTAAGTTTAAACCCACATATTTTTTTTTCAGTCTTCAGAATTCTCAATTCCTGAGCTGTATCTTGACAGAAAATCATCACTGCCATTCTCTTTTCCAGATTTGTGCATTACTTTGAATTTACATGGCTGTAGTGCCAGGTACCACCTTGTGATTCTGGAATTTTTATCTTTGATTTGGTTAAGCAAACAGAGAGGATTGTGATTGGTTATAAGTACAAAGTCATCTCCTAGCAAATAAAACTTAAGGGATTCCCATGGCCCACTTTGCTGCAAGGCATTCCTTTTCCTTTTTTAACTTGTATTTTATTGGTTATTTACTGGTGACACCATTGCTTCATCACAGTTCTTTCAGTCTTTTACATTCATAATGTAATCACATATCTCTTAGTGCTTACATAGCTGGTACAACTTTATTTTACATTTTTCTTATATTTATATATTTCACTTATCATTTCATGGGGAGCTAAGATTTTTGTATTTCTGGCATGCTTCCCTGTCCTCTGCTATTGTCTCATTTTCTTATATAGTCTACTGGATTCCCAGGTCTGTGAACTTGTTTACATCTCCCCTGCCCCCCATCTCTATCTAGGGTATCATTTCTGTTCTGTGTTCCATTATGTACATTAACCAGATTGTCCACCTGTTATTCAACATTGGCAGAGTATTCTGTAGATGAGTGGTCATCCGCTCCAGCCTGAGAGCTAGGGGTATTACTAGTAGGGAGTGTAATGTAATCCTCCCACTGTAAAGATCCCTGGTGAGACCTCACTTGGAGTACTGTGTGCAGTTCTGGAGACCTCACCTAAAAAAGGACATAGACCATCTGGAAACTGTGCAGAGACATACCAATAAAATTGTGAAGGGTCTGCACTGCAAAATGTATGAAGCTAGGCTCAGCCAGCTAAATTTATGCTCCCTCAAGCAGAGGAGGAACAGAGGAAACATGATTGAGACATTTAAATATGTTAAAAGGATCAACACGGTACAAATCAGGAACCTCTTCCGGGAAAACAGGGCTGCACGTACTGGAAGTCACAACATGCGCCTGGTGGGAGGTAAATTCAAAACAAATGTTAGCAAGTACTTTTTCATTGGAGAGGGTGATGGACCCTTGGGACAGCCTGCCACCAGAAGTAGTGGCAGCCAAGAAGGTCAGTAAATTCAAACAGGCATGGGATAGACAATATAGTCACCTAAGCAAGAGAAATTGATAGTGGGGAGTAGAAAACACAGGAAGACTAGATGGACAACACGGTCTCCTTCTGCCGGCAAATTCTTATTTTATTTATCTAGTTTTTGTTGACCGGGTAAGTGCACTAGACAAAGTCTGCCTATTTTCAGGCATGACCCGGGGGAAGGGGATGCAGATGAATGCCAACTGACCTTGAACCAGATTAAACAGTTGGTGGTATTTTTAGTGAATGGGAGGAAATTTGGCCAGGACACCTGGGAAATTCCTCATCTCTCCTGGAGGGGGAACCGCTGTCTGTTGCGATGGCCAGTCTGGTGCGGGAACTGGAGGAGATGGACGTCTCTGTGGCTGGGAAGCAGGTCTCCTCCCCAGCTGCTGTGCAGCTAGAGACTGATTAGTTCTTTGATGCTGAGGGGCATCTGGATGGCAATAATTTACAGCAGAATATTTCACCAAAGGATATTAATGCCATCACTATTGTGTCTGAGACGCAAGTGCATTCATCTGCGTCAGACATGCAGAGGGATGATACTCAGTTGAAAGCTACACTGCGGGAGTTGTCATTGGAGGAGGAAAGACAATGCCTAGCTAAAAAGGTGATGTTGATGGCAATGCTTTCAGCCCATACTGCTCAAGCTTCTTCAAGCAACATAGAAGTGGCTCAGTCAACCACGAACATGGTGGGGGACCCACTGGAGGAATGACCAAACATTTCAGAGATTGTGACGACGGAGGAAGGAGTTCACCCAGAGTGCTCAGAAGAGCAAGGAGAACAGTTACCAGCTACATCTTCCAGGTTGCATGGTTCGTCGATGAGGCAGTATGATTTTTTGGCTGCAGCTTGGAATCTAGCAGCTTTTGTCTTTGGCAGCATGACGTTGGAGGGGTCCCGTCCAGAATGGCTGAAATGCCTCTGAAAGGAGCCAGCCAATGTTGGGACCCTGTCAAAAGCTTACCTGAAACTGGTACTCAGACCGGTGATTTCTGGATCTGCCCCACTAGAAGAACGCCTCAAAGAGGCAGGATGGGCCATGGATTCAACTACCGGAAGTGGATTTCTGAATGATCCCTATTCAGGTACCTTTTTCAGTTTCCTCCGCTAATCTGAAATGAAATGTACCTGTTCAGGACTTTGGGGCAAACTTTCAGAATCATTCTGACATGGAGATGGAGACTCAGTTCTGGGCAGAAGTCTGCTTTCAGCTTGCCACCTGAACTGTTGTTAACTCAGAACCCTACCTTAACCAATATTATTGGGAAATGAAGCTGACACTTCCAGTACCTCAAAGAGAGTTCCAGCATCTGTTGCTGACCCTATTGGGAGCCTTCAGCATCTGTAAATACACTTCCTTTGCATGGAGGAAACCAGTCTCTAGAATCTGCTACTGAGATAAGTCGCTGGCCCTAACAGGCCTTATGCTTCCCTTTTTTACACACCTACTATACCTGCCAAGAGACATAATGCAGTTTGTCTCCGTTATAAAGGGGTCTCAAGACATTTTCAGACCAATTATATGTAGCACACACCATGTTAAAAGGTTCTATGGGGTTTCATGCGACAGATATATGCACTGGGTCTGGGTAATTTTGAATACTACTGACACTAGTTTGTAGCACCTCCCCAATAGTTTTTATTTGGGGAGGGACAGAGGGGTGCTTTTTTTTGCTGGACAGCTGATGGCCTGCTACCGCTGTGGCTCCTCCACACACTTGAGCAGCATGTGTGACAGGTTGAGGTGTACTTTCTGTAATGTTGTCAGGCATACCAGTGGGCATTGTACCAATCTGTTGGTGTGCAGTCTTTGCTCGGAAGTAGGGCATTCACATGTGTCGTGCCCTCAGGCAGCCCATAATCAAGATGACCAGGCTGATAGTCTGGAACAGCATTTATTGATCACTGTGGCTCAGAGGGATCTGGCTCACAAACAATCTAGGGTACCTGGACTAGGGCTACCTGTGCACTATCAATCCTCAGAGGTTCCTTTCAGAGCAATGGTAATCCCTGTGGCAGAGACAATGGCACAGGTGCCTGTACAGCCTATTTCTCTACCATTGCTCCCTGGTATCAGATGAGGGCAGTGCTTCATTATCTGTACCAAACACTGAGATGGCAGTCGACTCTGCAGAATGTTCCATTGAGCAGTTAGAAAAGAAGCCATGCCCCTTCTTCTCAAACAACCTCTGCAGGTGGTGCAAGGATGGTTTTACATATATGTGATGGGCGGAAGCCACCTCCTCCTAAACAACCAAAGACCTCAGACTTGCCCTTGATGAATAGGTTTGAGGTGTTCCACCCACATTCAGAGTTATCAGATGCAGACTCGGATGAATCTTCCCTGAGCTCCTCACTCCCTGATTTTGGGACAGATGTGTGTGACCAACAGTCAGACAAAATGAGGTCTTCCCAGCCAGATGAGGAATCTTCCTCTCTGAAGAAGAAAAAGAAATCAAGAAATGTGAAGGGCAAACAGAAAAAAAACAATATGATATTTCTAAACCTTGTGAGAAAATCTTCATCACACCCCCCTTTTTTTCTTCTCCTCCTCCTCCTCCTGGCATCCCATTGTCAACACTGTCAGTGGCTCAGCAGGTTGCACACTCGTCTCTGAGGCCAGAAGATCAGAAGGCTGTGGGTTCTACTCCACTTTAGGCACTTGGGTTAAAAAATCCTAATACCAACACTAGAGCAGCATGAGGGGGGTGCTGCACTCTGGAGGTGCCATCTTTTGGATGAGATGTTAAAACGTGGTCCCCTCTGCCTGTTCTGGTGGTAGTTCAGGTGGATGTTAAAGATCCCATGGCACTTCTCGAGAAGAGTTGGGGAATTTTTTTATTGAAGTCACATCAAAAAGAATACATACATGTCTGTAAATATCTTTCTCAAAAGTATTGTTCTAATACAATCAACAAGGACTTTTATGATACCATCTCACCCCACATAATTCTATTACCTTGCTGCCTCACAAGGATGAAAATATAGAATAAATTAATAATTGGTAGATTTACATAGAAGACATTGTTCTTATTGAGTAAATAATGGGCAGTATATCAGCTTTAAACCTTTTGTTTACTTAAATTTTATAAATTTGTATAGACCCTTCCACCATTTTTGAACCTTAGAAGGGGGGGTAGCTAGCCACATAATTTTTATAGACAGTAAACATAGCTTTTTCGACCATTACACTATAGGTGGCATATGGCATCATTCTGTGATATATGACCCATTGCCATCTTGCTTGCCATAGGTAAAATTTCAAGCAACACAGAAATGCCATTAAGGTCCCTTTTCTGTATCTGTGTAGAAGTTGGGTGAAATGGCCAAGTACCAGCATGTTATAATTAAGGGATATTAACCAATCTAATTCCCATTTCCACCCAACATAGTCCCATAATTATTATTATTATTATAATAGCTTTACATTAGAGCAGGAAAAAAGAAAGTGTTCCATGGATCCTTCAATGGCGAGGCGTGAGCTATATGGGCACACTCGCCCCTCTTGGGGTTTGTGTTTCAGGTTCCTCCTGACATTAAGTCTCCCGTAAACAGAAAGCCAGAGTATCTCCCACATGTGGACCAGGATCCTTTCATTTTTTAACTGCTGCAATACTCCTGGAATCAGGGACTGTGGACAGGTTTTTAAATTCAGGTTCGGGTGGGTAAATTTGGGCCATGATATGACTGTACAGATTCAGTCCTGAGAGCCGATATATTTGATCTTTGTCAGTCTCCATTTGTACATTATTTGTAACGCTTGTTTAATAAAGCCTGGTACCTTCTGGGAACTTGGGGCCTTCATTTCAGGCCATTTATGTAAATACTCGCTTGTTACAGCCCCAACAACTAAATATAGAATTGTCAGGTATGAGAACTATCTTCATCGATTGGGGAAATAAAGAGACTATAGTTGAGAGTGATGGGGTTGATCATCCCTAACCCACCTTGTGCTTTAGGGAGAGAAGTATAGCATCTCTTAACAGGGTTCAGCCTGCTTCCCCACAGCATTTGGAAGAAATAGGCATAAATCCTAGTCACTATCTTCAGAGGGGGTGGGAAAATCATAGCTACGTATAGCATACACGGGAGTAGGAATTGTTTTATAATGTGAACTCTTTTTATTTTTGAGAGCTTCCAGTTCTTCCATCTTAACACTTGTCTTTCTGCCTTTTGTATTACAATTTCCCAGTTTTCCTCTGGGAGGTTTTGGGGTCCAAACAGTAACCCTAGAATTTTTAGGGGATCTGGTGATATTTGTATACTATGGCTGGGATATTCAGAAATGCACCAGGCAGGGCACAAGTTGTGCAGCACAACTGGGATGCGCCAGAGTGTGTTGGTGATATTCAATGGTGTTGCACCATGGCTCAGCACCATTGAATATGGCACGTGGCTCTGCATTGCGTATGGCGCAGTGGCAAGAGAGGAGCAGGGGGATACGCCAGCGCTAGTGCAGTTGTGCTAGGCACAGGAACTGCGATATTCAGCGGTGGATATGCAAATGGGACCATAATACATGCAAGGTGCAACTGGGGCCATTAGCATGTGATTATGGCCCCATTTGCATGCAGGTGCACTGATCCCCAGCAACTTGAGCCTGGCGACCTGACAGGCCGCAGCCGTCGGGGAACGGTGCCCCTGCCCAGCGCGGCCGAGTGCCCCACGTGTCGATCGCGGACACAAGTAATAAATAGAACAAGTCCATATCCTGGTGGTTCAGTGGACGCTTCAGCCTGACGCGCACGGGTACAAGTAAGGTAGTGTCTGGTGGTCCAGTGACGCTCCAGCCCGATCGGCGCGCATAAGACACAATGATAAGGTTCAGTATCTGGTGGTCCAGTGGACCGCTTCAGCCTGATCGCGGGCATGAGTATATTAAAACACTGAAAGTAATCTGGTCGTCCAGTGGTCCCTCTCCTCACCCACTCCACTGAGCCCCTGCCACCCTGCTTCTCCCGACAGTGGCGGCAGCAGCACTCTCACCCACAAGCCGCTTGTAGCCCACCGATCGACTGTGTGTATATGGGTGAGCGCTTATTAGTCCACAGCGCACATAATGGGCATGCAGATTGTACTGTAATTGTATAGTCCAGATATGTGAATGGATCCATTCACATATCTGACCGTGTAGTATGGTACGGTCTGCATAGCCAGTGGCTCACGCTGGGATTCAATGGGCGACAGCCGTACTGTACGCAGTAAGTCGGTGGGTGGCCAGGCGGCTTGCAGGTGGGTGCTGCCACCCACCGCTGACCGGGGAGTGGGGTATGGACCCAGTGGGCGGGTGGGGAAGGGGGTACCGCTGGACCACCAGGGTTAATTTTCAGTGTTTTAAGTATACCTATGCCCGCGATCGTACTGGAAGTGGTCCACTGGACCACCAGGGATATTGGATCTGTTTTATTTATTACTTATGCCTGTGATCGGGCTGAAAGCGGTCCACTGGACCACCAGGGATATTGGACCTGTTTTGTTTATTACTTATGCCCGCGATCGGGCTGAAAGCGGTCCACTGGACCACCAGGGATATTGGACCTGTTTTGTTTATTACTTATGCCCACGATCGGGCTGGAAGCGGTCCACTGGACCATCAGGGAGTTTGTTTCTAGTACAATGCCCGCAATTGGGCATGGGGGGGTGTGACACCAACAGACCCTGGCTCCGGAGCTCGGGTGGCCACCCACAGCTGGTGGCTGCCGTGTTGCACCCTGCAATATGGCAGCTCACCTGTAGGTGGCCAGCCCTTGCTCCTATTTCTTTGTGGCTCAACTTTGAGCATCATCAGTGTGTTGCGCATAGGTTGCACCAGCATATGCACTGCACATCCCATGCTGAATATCAGGATGTGTGGAATATGCATGGGCACGCCTTACACTTGGCGCCCAGATACATACTGGTGCACCCAGCACATCAGGATCTGCGCGCAACATCCCCTTTGAATATCGCCTGGTATCAGTGGTTACGATGGTGCAACACTGTTCCGCCCATGCAACCCTTTGAATATCCCACCGTATGTGTTTCCTCCTTCCTATGGCTGAGGGTCCAATAGTCAGACCTCTACATTTATCTATATTTAGGAGTGAATTTGAGACCTTGGACTAGTCCTGTATTTGTCTGAGCAGGCATGGAATATGGGTTTTATCTGTCATAAAGATAGAGACATCGCCAGCATATGCTTGGACTTTTAATTTACCCCTCCCAGAGGGTATAGGATCCCCATTCCAATGTTCTGAGGTGTCCAGTGTCCATAGGAGTAGATCAAGGGGAATACACACAGAGAAGGGAGGCTTAGGGGACAGCCGTGTCGTACCCCTGCCTGAATTTTTATATCATCTGAAATTACTCCATTTCTAATTGGGTGCACTAAAGCTGAAGAATACAGTTTCCTTAACCAGTTAATAAAGACCTCAGTAATACTATAGTATTGTAAAGTGAGGAAGAGAAAGAGGTGGCGAACCCTGTCGAATGCTTTGCTTTGGTTGAGTGAAATAATGATTCCTGCCTGACTTCTAGCTGAGTGTTGTTCAGTTACATCTCCGATCACCATTAGGGAATGCTGTATTTTCCTGTTAGGTAAGCCACAGAGTTGAGAAGGTGGATGACATGATTGGCTGTTTCTCTAAGTCTATTATTCAAGATTTGTAATAGGATTTTGAAATCTGAATTTAATATGGTTATTGGTCTCCAGTTGGATAAATTTTCATATCTCCTGCTTTAAATAAAAATATGAGTAGGCCAGAAGTAAAGGATGGAGGAATATGTTGAGCATGTAAAAATGTGAATGAACAACCTGTAAAGATTCTGCTAGCTCTACTAAAAATGTTTTATAAAATTCATAAGGGAGCCCGTCTGGGCCCAGGGAAGTTCCCAGTTTTAGTTTTTTTATAACCGCTTCAATTTCAGATTCTTCAGTGAGGGATGTTAGGTTACTTTGGTTTATTGTTGGGACCTGGGTTCTAATATTTTCCAAATATTCCTTTATCCTGTCTAGCTGTGGAGGGTCCACCATGGTATGGGATTGGATTAGTTTATGAATTTCTGTATGTAAATCCTCTCTAGAAGTCACTATTTTGTTTCTTCCATTTTTTAAGCTGTGCAAGGCCATCACCTCTTTCCTTGCTTTAAAAGCCTTGCATGGATCCCTAATGGGTTTTTCTGTGTCCTGTATTGCAGTTCTGCTCTCATCCTATAGGCTCTAACATACTGTACTTCCTTCATTTCTAGTTTCACTTTATTTGTATGTCATAGTTTTGCCTAGTGGTGGCATCTCACGGTATAGAGATACTGTAGGTGGTTCCTAGTTTTAAATATTTAAAAATTGGTTCCTGGATTTCAGTTTTCCATAATTCTGGAAGCAAGATGCGATCTCTAATTTTGAATCTATCCACCATTCGCCAATGTCATCATATAGCTTGCATACCGATGCTCTGGCCCACAAGATGGTTCTAATCTTTTCCTGTAGCTGGGGATCCTGCAGGAACAAATATTAGCGCCATCTGGTATTTTTTTATTAGTAAGTGGTGTATTTTAAACTGGACTTCTAATAATAAATGGCCTGACAGTTCTGAAGGGATAGTGATCAAAACTGGGTCTGATAGATTTTCAGAAATGAAAAATGATCACTTTGAAATGAATCTACCTCTTTTGTAGGAATAGCTTGGACATTTTTAAGAAATTTCCAACAGGGGTTAAATCTGCTTTGTCCATGCATTTCTGGAGGCATTAGCATCATAATACGCTTTCTTCCCTTCCTGGGATTTATCTTTCTCTTGGGAGGTCACAATTAAAATGCCCCTACTAGAATATGTGAGGTAGAAAATAGATAAGGTTGCACTTGAGCAAACAGATCTACTTTTTCAGCCTTGGACTGGGCCCATAGATGTTTATAAGTCTTACAGAACTAGTTTCCCATTTACCGTCTGTTATGAAGAGTCTCCCCGGGATTAGGTCTATAAGTCTGGTTAAAGTAAAAGAAAAGGAATTAAAGACTATCCCCACCCCATCTGCTTTATCTGGGCCAAAGGACCAATATGAAGGGCCATTTGTCCATTCTGCCTGGAATGCTCTCACCTGGTCGATCAAATACATCCAGGTTTCTTGTAGGTAGCAAATGTCGAGTGGAGTGTCAGAAATACATTGAAAAATGGCTAGTCTTTTTACTGGGTTGCAAAGGCTGCAACAGTTCAAAGAACCAATGTTAACATTGGCCAGGAGTTCTTAGGTTTTAGAAGGTCTCTTCTTTTTTTTTTTCTCTTTTTCTTTTTCCCTTTGTACCCTAAGGTCTCGGACGGAATTTTCAGAATTCAGAACTGGATTGTCTGTTACCCCAGTTTCCATATCAGATTCCCCCCAAGCAGTGGCTAAAGGGCAAAGGGATTTTCTGAAGTTATGTCTAATGGTTCAGTCAGGGGGCGGGGGGAGTTGTTCCAGGTTACCCGTCTCCTAGGGGCAGGGGCTGGAGTAGGTTTGGGAAGGGTGTTTGTTTTATCAACCTGAGGCTTATCCTGTGGATCCCGATAGCAGACAGGGGTCAGTTCATCATGGCTCACACTCCCTTGTGGGTCCTTAACCTCTTCCTCCTTCTTACTGTAGTCTGAGTAGGCCTGCCTTTTGTGGTCCCCCCGGGTGGGTGAAGGTGAGGGTGGAGGTGGGAGTGGAGGTGGAGGAACTGGTTCCCCATCCTTGGAAGGTGGGGGTAGTGGCTTCATCCTGTGCTTTTTGTATAAACAAGTCCGGGTTGATAACTGAAGCTTTATTTTTGGCTGCCCAAAGACATTCAGGGAATATGTGTCCCATTTCCTTACATAGGTCACATTTCGTGAGATTAGCACATTGGATACATATGTGGCCCACCTCTCCGCAGTTGTCACACCTGGGTTTATCACAGATATTAGAGAGGTGGGTACGTGACCCACATTTATAACAAGCCTTTCGCTGTCCACCATAAAAACATAGACCCTTATCCCTGCCCAGAAGGAATGAGTTGGGGATGTGTTCTATCACATTTTCGTTTTGTCAGAGTTTGCCTTTATATTTCCATCCCCCCATTCAGAAGAGCTCGGAGTCTAATATGGCTTCAGGTGGACTCAAAATGTCACATCTCTGTGATAACCAATAAGAAATGTCATCAACACAAACACCCTCATTTCAAAACATAACTGTAACAAATTTTGTCAAAGGTATAACCAGAAAGGGGGCCATAAGGGGAAATTTTAATCAAGTTATATCTCTGCCAGAATAATTCCAATGTGTGTGCTGATCTGAAACTAACATCAAAATTCTCCTCGCCAGAGATATTTATAAAAGCAAAAACCTCTTTGGGTGAGAAATGGAGTGAGTCTTTTAGAAGTAGTTTCCCAACATGATGCCTGTCAGGCCTTGTATCTAAACCCTGTTTGTACCTTATCCTAGCTGCATTCCTTCGTGGGGCAGCTTCCTTTTTTGACCTGGAAAATAATTCAGAAAGCAAGGGTTTCTGGGAGGGAGTTTCCTCAGACCTCCCAAAGTTCCTGTCATTTACTGTGTTTGAAATTGTTTGAGGCCTTTCCATTTCAGCCTGGGTCTCCATCCTGCGGGGAGGGGGGCCCAGAATCTGGTAAAATCCCCTAAGCATGAACAACATTGTTAACGTCAATACAGTCATTCTTATTGTTTTTCTTGGGTTTAAACCAGAGACAAGTTCAGTGTTATCCGGGGGAAGGGGGCCCTGAAGGGATTTCCATTGCAGGTACCTGATGTTGTTCTGGTGGGCGCCATTCTGGAGAGTTTAAAGGGAAATCAGGGTTTTAAATAATTGATTAGCAGTTTTTTTCCTGGGGCAATGCTAACTGTACAGAAAGTATTTATATAGGTTTTCTAGAAGTGTTATGTTTGTTAAACACAGTGAGGCAAGTGCTATGCATTTTCACAATGTTTTAGCACTTTTATGAGCAAAACGCTAATCAATTTTTGGAGTTAAATAAATCCCTGAAATTATCTTTGTCCCAGTCAGGGTCTGGGAGCCACTGGTCGCTCAGTAGTTTTTTCCATCCAGATTCCAACAATGTTTTTCAGGTGACCACTGTAAGAAGGGGCCGTATTTAAAGGCTGCAGGGTGAATATTTGGAGAGGTGTACTTTTAGATCACCAACTTGTATTTTTGTCGACAATTTAGAGGTTCTTCACCCAAGTCATCACAGGGTGCTTTAGTGCTTAAAGAAATGTTCCTTTTGCTGAAGTAAAGATGCAGGTTTTTGCTTTGGCTCTACAACAGGCTAAAATTTAGTAGGCTGAGGGCGGGCAGTAAAAGAGAAGGTTGTAATACCAGCTTGTTGGTTTGGGTCCGTTTGGAAAGTCGTACCTCGGTTCAAAGTACATTTGTTCTGTAACATCGTGCACCCTTCTGATAGCACATTTTTGTTTATTTCAGAGTCTGTGTTTAATTCTATGCCATATGGTTCATTAAACAATACATTTTCCTTGGACTTTGTGTTAGTTTCATGATGCTTGCCCTGCTTGTCACTTTCAGTAATTGCTGCTGGCATACGATTTCCTACTTCGCTCGGCTTTCGGTACACATCAGTACTGATGTTGTTATTGCCAGCCTCATCTTTAGGGAAAGTAGTCGAAAGAGAAGTGTTTACCTGCACATGTTGAAAGTCCTGGGCTGGCTCCATGATGCGCATCGTCGAGCTGTTTGATGCTCCTGCATCATCGGGATAGCTGTCAGGCGGGTCCTTCTCTGATTCTAGGTAGGTGAGGGCTGACTGTAATTTCTCTTTGTATCGTGTGTGTCGACGTTCTTCTTTCGCAAGTTTAGCTACCATCTCTTTTCGGGACATCCTAGTGTTACCAGGATTTTTTTCACAGGTCATTTTCGCAAATTCATCCGATGGATCAGTTTGCAGGCTCAAGTCCTCTGTGGACACAAATATATCGTCTCCTAGTTTTCTTCCATTCCCTCAGTACCAATTTTAGCTAGCTTGCCTCTTGCGATAAGAGGACAGAGGAGGAGGCAAGCTCCTCTGCCTCTGACACTACCATGTCCTCCAGCTTCACACTCTGAGAGGCCATCTTGGAAGACAGCCAGCAATTCCTCTACAGGCGAGTAGAAGAATTTCCCAGGTGTCCTGGTCAAATTTCCCCCATTCACTAAAAATACCACCAACAACTTAAAAATCTAGTTCAATTTCAGTTGGCATCCATCTGTATCCCCCCCCCCGGACGAGGCTAAAAATAGGCAAAAAATTGTCTAGTCCTCCTTCTCGGTCAACAAAAACGAAATAAATAAATTCATATGGTAAATGTTAATAGTATTAAATCTCCCCGCAAAAGAGGTCCAATTTTTTCAAATTTGATTTCCAGGGACCCAGGTATTTACTTTCTCCAAGATACGAGACTAAACACTTTAGCAGATGTTGCTAGGGGAGTGAGGGAGTGGTATGTGGGGCCTCTAATTGGTCCTTAGGTCAATCTACATGTTCAGGTGTGGAGGTTTGCTTTAATACTGTTGATTTTAAGTTAATGAAATTGATAGATTTATCTCCAGGAAGGGTTCTTATTCTAGATATCAAACTATCCGTCAACTGTATAGGTTCATAAATCGTTATGCACCACAGACAAAGCTGAACGCATAGAACTCTTTCAATTAATACAACCTTTTTGTGTATACCTCACAACTTAATATTAGGGGTGATTTTAATTGTGGTTTAGGTGTGAAGATAGAGGAAAACATCCAGAACTAAGAAAATATTCTGTGATATGGCTTTCTTAAAAAATATGCCACATCTGCCAGGCTTAAAGGATACCTTTTTTTCCATACATACCAGGTCTAAACCTACTTTTCATAAATGGCCTCTAACTACTAGAATCGATTTTTTTCTTTCTATCACAACAAACAGTAATTCATTCCATTACAGCAGAGCCAGTGGAGTTCTCAGATCATAAACGTCTTTCCTTAACTATAGGTTCCACTTGTCAAAGGGCTCATGGCCTGGGGTTATGGAGATTTTTTCCTGCCCAGTTGGAAAATGGTTTATTAATGCAACTGATTATAAATTTCATAGTCGCCAGAAAATCGGTCTTAATTTTTATAACTCTTCTGTCAGTTGGTGGGAAGATACCAAACAGGATTTGGTGTCCTTTTGAAAAGAAGGTAAATCTATAACAAATTCACAATATTGGCAATATCTGTTGCATAGGAAACAGCTTCGGAAACTAATATCATTCTGTACTACCACAGGCTTAGATTACATAGCTCAGATAAAGAAGATTAAGGATGAAATAATGATGTATCACTCATACAAAGCAGATCATCTTAAAAAAACAGCAAGAATATGGCACACAGGGCAAAGCCTCAGTGGTGTGTCCCTTTTCTAGTTGTAAATCTCAGTCCCTCTAAAAAACAATTGAGGGGTTGGTGGATTCACATGGCCAACTGCAGACTTCCACACGTGGTATTATGAAGGTTCTTACTAGTCAAGCTACTGCTCTTTTTTCGAATAAACAGGTGAGTAAAGAAGGTCAGAATAGATTTTTTGATGCCATGGTCCTTCCATGTTGTCCAGGGCATATTTTACAGTCTATAGATCAAGACATCTCATCGTCTGAAGTTACAGCTGCTATTAAAACCTTAACTAAGAGTAAGGCTCCAGGACCTGATGGTCTTCTTAATGATATTTATATACTACTTGACAGTAGTTTAGCAGAAGAATTAACCTTGATGTGTTCAGAAATGTTATCTTGCCATAGGTGAAACCGGTTGAAGTTAGTGGGGCTCCATCTGTGTGTTTTCCCCCCGGTCTGTGCTTGAGCACATGTGAGGTTAGCACTTTTTTCAGCTTTCTTTTATTGCCAATTATGTAATAAAACTGCAATGTGAGTCACTGCTTAGAGTGCTTTTGTTGCCATATTTGTATGAGTGAGTGGTGCTGGACTGTTTTTGAGTTTGGATTCACTTTTTGTCCGTTAGCACACCCTGCTGTATGGGGCAGCTGATTGTTGAGTTCTCGATATTCCACTAACCATGTCTCAAGGTTGCTTGATTTTTTTATTTAAGAAGGAGAATAAACAACACATTTCAAATTGGCACCCTATTCGTTTTCTCAACAGTGATTTCAAAATTTTAACCAAGATTTTACATACTCGGCTGTCTAAGGCAGCGGAATATCTTATTTTTCAGGCATAATTCTGCTCTGTCAAAGACAGATCCATTATTGATAACTTAATCCTTGTTAAAGAACTATTTGAAAGAAGTAGACGGAATCAAGTTGAAGGATTGGTCCTGGCACTGGACCAAAAAATGGCCTTTGATATGGTCAATCAAGATTATCTGTGGTTTGTGCTTGAAACATACGGTATTCCACAGTGTTTTGTGGGATGGCTCTATAGTCGCTACAGGACTGCTACAGTGCTTCCTATGGCAAATGGTTGGGTGGGTGCCATGGTCCCAATTAAGACAGGAGTACGACAGGGGTGCCCCTTAAGCCCCCTGTTGTATGTTTTTAGCATTGATCCATTATTACGTTACCTGCATACCATTCCAAACATCCAACATCTACAATGCCTTGAGTGGAATTTCCCCTTCCTTGCCACTGCTTATGCGGATGATATATGCTTATTCCTCCCAGATGATACCATGGCAGAACAAGCTGTACAGAGTTGTGCTGCCTTTGGGGCCTTTTCAGGAGTCTTCCTGAACTTAGCCAAATGTCAGGGTAAAAGGTTTGGGTGTACAGGTAATGCCCAGGATGCAGTAGCAGGCATTCGGATTGTGTCGACCCCTATAAAAATATTAGGGGTATTATTTCAGGAAGACCAAATTAATCTAATCAATTAGTCACCCAAATTAAAACAAGGAAGGTCTTTAGTTACTAGTTGGAATCAGCATAAAATTAACAAAAAGAAAAGAATTAATCTTGTTAAGACCTTCTTAATACCTATTTTCTTACATATTGTTGTGTTTTCCACCTCCTAAGCCACTGGAACCTACCCTATACAACATTTTTATTCAAGCTGTGTGGGCAGTTGTTTAAATCCTATTAAGTGAAATATTTTATATCTTTCAATATCTGAGGGAGGTCTTAATATGACTAATCCTTCGGTTTTCTTTTTTCTATTTTTCTTTGCAAACCTGAAACCTTTACTGTTCCATACAGGAAAGTGCTGGAGTCCTCTTTTGCTACCTGCTGCCCGTGGATTTGGCAGGGTGGGATAGAGGCCACACGGGTATTGGAGCTATGGGACAGCAGCTCCATATGTGTGGGGTATCTTTTCCTTAAACTGAAGGCCTGGAATGTAACTAGTCAAATGATTCTTATAGGACATAGGAAACTTTTATATAACTAGATTATTTCTTCTCATTTCACAGACCTCTGTTCTTTCCCTGAATGTCCCCTGGCCCTTTTGTCATCTCTACAATCTTTTTTGAACAATAAATGCATCCCTCCTCATGTATGGGATGTCCACTGGCTCTGCTATCATGAGAAGATAAATGTTAAGGACAATCAAAAACATAAACAGCGGAAGAGAGAGATTCTGTAGTAGACCACAGTGTATTCAAGCTATGGAATCTGTTGAGCATTTATTTTTTTACATGTTCCTATATTGCAGATTTCTGGATTTATCTAGCATCAGAATGGCAGATGCCGTGTTTTTGCTAATATAAATTATGAGACTTTGATTTATAGTTCATTTGCCCCAGCCTGGAGGTGTTGGGATGTAAGCACTTTTCAGGTGATTCTTGCAGTTATACATTGGCATGTATGGAATTCCAGATGTTTATTTATGCTACAGCAGAAGCAGTTTGACTATATAGAACTGTTAGCCAAAATAATTTCAGACTTAAAAAGGATTTATGTGACTGAACTTAATGATCAGCAGTCAGTACTTTTAAGGGTATGCTGGAGGAATCTCCCCTGGATTGCGGACTCGGATGTCCCTATTACCTAAAATGTTTGAATATTAAACATCTTTTGTTATACAGATGGAAGTGTATGATAGTTTTCTATGTTTTTCTGACAGGTATTCTCACATTTTTTTGTTTAGTTTTTTTTTTCCTTTTAACTTTGTAAAACAGGAAAACTAGTATGGCTATTGCTTTTGTTGTTTTTTATTTTAGGTGGAGGTATTTTGGATCTTTACTGTGTTGTTTGGGGATATAGTGTGTGATTCCACTGTTTTTGCTTATGCACTAGTTATGTGTTGTTGGTGATGTATTTATCTGTATGATTTTGTCCCCTAATAAACTCCCCTACTCTTTTCGAGAAATGCCATGGGATCTTTAACGTCCAGGAGAAAAACAAGGTGAAGACCGCCTCAAACTGCATGAGCTGGTGCTCACTGCGGAGGTGCAAGTTCTCAAAGTTAAATAAATGCCTCTAAAGGCATGAGCCAAAGTGCAGGGTCTTGGATTTGTCTTTTGGAATAAAAGAGCATACTACGTCCCGCCCAAGTGCTCATTTCATTTGCATTGATCTTTAATGTCCACCTGAACTACCACCAGAACAGGCAGATTGGACCTCAGTTTAACATTTCATCCAAAAGACAGCACCTCAGGAGTGCAGCACCCCCATCATGCTGCACTACAGTGTCAGTATTGGAAAATAACCCAAGTGCCTGGTGTGGAGATAGAACCCACAAGCATCCAATCTCTCGGCCTCAGAGGCGAGTGAGCTACCAGCTGAGCCACTGACACTGACTTATGTTCTTAGCCCATGTATATGCTACACTATATCTTCCCCACAGGAAATCTGAGGTACAGTTTTTTGCATCCACATCTTTGAGACGTCTTTTTAACTGCTATTAAAAGTATACTAGCCAGATATGTCTTGTGTTTTTGCTTAAATTGCGGTGGAACATGTAGTAGATATAAATGTTTTATTGTTCAACATAAGTCTTTACAATTCATAAAATTCCAATAAGTATAAGTCACTTTACATAAAAATATAAATATTACATATCAGATATTGCACCACTATACAAAGAATCATTTGATTTACATTTGTGCAAGGTAAAACAATGTGATACAAATATCATGTTATTAAATGATGTTCTATAACCGAGTAGCTTTCAGAAATTTACATAATTTCAGTAGTATTTCTCTTTCAGTATTACCCATTAAAAACATAACCAGGTCTTCAGAGGGGAGACGAAGGGTTGGCAAAATTGAACTTAACCATTTTTTCCATGATATTTCATAAATTGGACAATGAAGGAGGACATGTTTGAGATCATCTTCTATTCCTTTGTTACATTTACATAGATGATCCATAAAACCAGGACATTTTGATGAAAATTAATGTAGTTCACTCACATTCAGTTCCATATGAAATCTGGTCATTATTCTATGCTCCTCAGGATATGACAAAATTACTAGATATGGTTCTAGGCCATGAGTTATCTTAATCTATTTATACCATCTAAAATGTTTCAATTTTGAAATTTTATCTGTATCTTGTTCTATTGATATATCTCTAATTCGCGCCTTTACTTGAGCCACTACATCTTCTATACGGATGCAATACATTTCATAAAGCAAATGCCCTAATCCAGAAGGGAATAGGGCATCCCTTATTACTTTGATTGTATCAGAAGTAAATCCGTTTTGATGGTAAATTAATTCTTCTTCTAAACATTTTCTTGGCAGTCTCTCATCTGAAAATTTAAATAATTTTAAAATAAATATTATTATTTTTACTGTAATCAGTGTATTAATAGAATATTGGCTGAGTTCTCACCTTAGAATTTCAGCTGGAACCGAGTTTTGAATGCTGAGTATGTATCTATTTATTTTATTTAATTCAATTTCAAGAGGTTTAATATCAGTAGGAGTCTAGATTTTCACTGCATACATTATACTGGTTTTTATTTTTGCATTTACCACGTTAAGTAGGCCTTTAAATGAGCCCTGCCCTAACTTAATACTAAACCATCTAAAAGCATTGAAGGCTGTTTTCAATTTTTGTTTCATAATTTTAACATGTAAAGACCATTAACAGTTCTGCAAGAATCTTGATCCCAGATAATTGCAATAAGTGGCAGGAATTATCTTATTATTATCTAAAAATACAGCAGGCATTTGTTTGCTTCTATTTCCGAAAATTACTAAATTAGTTTTGTTTCTATTAATAGTTAAACCATAGTCTTTACATAATTCTGAGAAAAATGTTAGTTTACATTGTAGCCCTAATACTGAACTATATATAAATACTATGTTGTCTGCATACGTCAGACATGACACCTTTGTTGAGAGAAGAGAAGGCAAATGAAAATCTGGGTCACTTAATTGTTGTAATATTTTGTTTATATATAAGTTGAAAAGCAACGGGGCCAGAAGACATCATTGGCGGACATCTAAGTTAGTTTTTATTCGTTCTGTTAAATTACCTTTTTGATCATATTTCAACTTGTAACCAAGTTTCATTATACAATCTTATCAGACTATCCAATAGCTCAGGATCCATCCCATAATTTGCTAATATAGACCAAAGCAGTTTCCTGCTGATAGAATCGAAAGCAGCCTTTAAATCAATAAAGCAGCAGAATAGTTTTGCTTTTTTAACTTTTGTATATTTCCATATTAGATGTCACAGTATGTAACAATGCTGAATAGTTGCACGATCTTGCCTGAAACCATTCTGGAATTCTAATAATATACGTCTGTCCTCAACCTAGTCTTGTATTATAGACAGAAGTATCCTAGTAAATATTTTCTGCAATGTGTCCAATAAATTAATGGGACAATGCATAGTAGGATCGTTAACATTACCCTTTTAAAAATTGGGCAGACAAAGCTGCCTTTCCAACTCTTAGGGAAAGATCCCATCTGAATGCAATAATTAAATAGAGCATGCAAAATGGGAATCCACCAGTCTTTAAATGTTTTAAAAATATCGGCCAGTATGTCATCTGGTCCAGGGCTTTATTTGACCTAATTCTATCTAAAGCTTGTTCTAGTTCTTGTTTGTTAATATATAGAGTTGTTGGTAAAATTCTCATCTGGTTCTCTTGTGTAGAAAAAGTTATATTTAAATGTTCTTCTTCTTGAGAATACTACACATTCAAAACATGTTGCTGCCATATTGATGGTGTGATTGTTGCATCAATAGTGTTAATATATGAATTATACCCTTGGCTTACCAAAATCCAAAATGTCAATGTGTTTTTGTATTACTGCTTGTCTCAGTCTGTTCCACATCTTATTTTGATATTTCCTTTTTTTCTGTCATTAATATTTCCATATATTGTTTCCTTGCTTGATTAATTATGCTATTGTTACTTTTATTGCTGATTTTTTTATATTTCCTTATCAATCTATTTAAATAGATTTTGGCTAATTTACATTTGCCATTAAACCATGTATGTATCTTAGGCCTTTTTGATTTTGTCTGAAAAGGAGTTTTATATAATGGCAACTATTTTCCCAATACTGTATTATCTTCTTGATCTATCAAGTTTAATTTTAATTTTTCTATATAATCTGAACTGAGAATTTCTGTAAATTGATGTATTGATGTTGTTTACCAGCAGATTCCCTTAGCATTTATTATTTCTATGTTCTGTGTCAAAAAGCTTTTGTTAGTACAGTCTAATGCATTTTCAAGTTCCCAGAGTGAAACCACTGGGAAATGTGATGGCTCTGGACATGATACTGTATATACATCCTTAATTATTTTAATAGCTTCCAAATTACCCCATACAAGGTCAATAACAGAAGAACCAGATGGGCCAATATATGTAAATTCACTCTCCGGGTCATTTTTTGATCTTCCATTAAATAAACAGAAGTCCAAACCACACATATTGTCTTTTAATTTCTGACCACTATGATTAGTTTTTTTTATCTTGTGAAATATGTGTGTAATTTAACTTATTGTTAATTACATTTATTCCTTCCAATGGGTCATTAATAGAAAAAGATGAACTCAAAGGTGCTCCACAATGGGTGTTATAATTGCCTAATATTATTATTAGACTTTCTTTTCAAAATTTTCTATCACCCAGTCTGTAGTTTGTTTAAATTTAGACCATAGGTCATCCATTTTCCCTTTTATTTTGTTCCCTGGTGGGATATACACATTTGTCAGCATCAAATCAGTGGTATTTTTGGTTAATCTGAGCACTTGGAAGTTATGAGAATTTATGTTTAATTGGCATACTGTAAAATTCAGAACTGTACTAACAAATATGGTTAATCTCATTTTTGGTCTACCATGACATTTCTCTTTTATTGCTGGTATGACATATCCTGTATATCCTGGGAGTAGGGGAACTGTTACCCTGTCTCCAGGTTTTTGTAAGCATATTAAGTCATACTCAGCAAGAAGTTTTTAAATTCTGGATCCACCAATCTCAGTGTTAAACCTTCAACATTCCAACAAATCATAGATGATATTATTTATAACTTGATTAGCACAAGAATTATGGGCAGTCCAGAGGTCAACTATTCTCCTCCAATTGAAGGACCTGAAATGTATTTGAAATTTCAAGCTATGTAAACTGGCTAGCTTCTTCTGTAGCTTTGGTAGATAATGATTCTATATTTGTTAAATAGATCATATGTTAATCCAAATTTGTAGCTGAATAAAGAATTTGTTTTGCCAATTTACTTGATCAAAAGAAATATCTATTTTTAGAAAATTAGAGATTCCTGAGTGAATCTTGGTATAATGTATTGCAGGAAGATGTAGTAGAGGACTTTTCTGGGGTCAGTGGCCTAGTTCAGGAATCAATTCCGTAGTGTCTTTTCACTGATTTCCAGTAATCTGTCAGGACTGGGCAGTCCCACAGTATATGAGTGTATGTGACTAGCACATTTCCACATTGCCTCCAGCAGTTAGCTGTGTGGGTAGTCAAATATTTGGCTGTAATTTGGGGGTACGGAAGAATGTACTACCTTCCAGCAGTATTCTCACCACTTGGCAGTCTCTCATCTGAAAATTTAAATAATTTTAACATAAATATTATTCTTTTACTGTAATCAGTGTATTAATAGAATTTTGCTGAGTTCTCTCCTTAGAATTTCAGCTGGAACCAGTTTTGAATGCTGAGTATGTGTCTATTTATTTTGTTTAATTCAATTTCAAGAGGTTTAATATTAACAGGAGTCCAGATTTCCACTGCATACATTATACTGTTTTTATATTTTGCATTTACCATATTAAGTAGGCCTTTAATTGAGCCCTGCCCTAATGTAATACTAAACCTTCTAAAAACATTGAAGGCTGTTTTCAATTTTTGTTTCATAATTTTAACATGTAAAGACCATTTACAATTCTGCAAGAATCTTAATCCCAGATAATCGCAATAAGTGGCAGGAATTATCTTATTATTATTTAAAAATAGAGCAGGCATTTGTTTGCTTCTATTTCCGAAAATTACTAAATTAGTTTTGTTTCTATTAATAGTTAAACCATAGTATTTACATAATTCTGAGAAAAATGTTACTTTACGTTGTTGCCCTAATACTGAAGTATATATAAATACTATGTTGTCTGCATATGCCGGACATGACACCTTTGTTGAGAGAAGAGAAGGCGAATGAAAATCTGGGTCACTTAATTGTTGTAATATTTTGTTTATATAGAAGTTGAAAAGCAGCAGGGCCAGAAGACATCATTGGCGGACATCTAAGTTAGTTTTTATTCTTTCTGTTAAATTACCTTTTGATCATATTTCAACTTGTAACCAAGTTTCATTTTACAATCTTATCAGACTATCCAATAGCTCAGGATCCATCCCAAAATTTGCTAATATAGACCAAAGCAGTTTCCTGCTGATAGAATTGAAAGCAGCTTTTAAATCAATAAAGCAGCAGAATAGTTTTGCTTTTTTAACTTTTGCATATTTCCATATTAGATGCCGCAATACGTAACAATGCTGAATAGTTGCTGAATAGTTGCATGATCTTGTCTGAAACCATTCTGGAATTCTAATACTATACATCTGTCCTCAACCCAGTCTTGTATTTTAGACAGAAGTATCCTAGTAAATTTTTTCTGCGATGTGTCCAATAAATTAATGGGATGATACATAGTAGGATCGTTAACATTACCCTTTTAAAAATTGGGCAGACAATGCTGCCTTTCCAACTCCAGCAGTATTCTCACCAAATATGTGAGCTTGACCTAGCTGGGAATGGGATCAGAGCTGTGCAGGAGGAGTTTGTGGAGTTGGGGAAGGGCCTTAGACAAGTACCATGCACGGTAACCTTTTCAGAGGTGCTGTCTGTCTATGGCATGAGTGAGGCTAGGGTACTCTGCACCCTGGGATTCAATGAATGGTTGAAAAACTGGTGTGGAGCGCAGGGTTTTGGCTTCATTGGGGACTGGGGATTCACCTGGAGGGATACAGGCCTATACTGGCACAATGGTCTGTATCTGTCCAGGAGGGGAACCAGGATCCTAGGTGATAGGTTTAAATGCTTCATTGGCAAGCTTTTAAACTAGCCAAGGCGGGAGGCACTGAAAAGGAGCAGGTTCCCAGTCTCCCCCACAAAACAAGGCAGTTAGCAAGGTTAACACCAAGGTACAGAGGTCAGTGGGGGCAGGGGTAAATGGAGAAAAAGGCAAAGGCAGTAAGTACAGAGATAGGCCTAAAAGGAGTAAGGCCATCAAAAAACGAAGGGCGATGAGTACCAATGCCCATAGTCTGGGTAACAAGCTTCCTGAACTAGTGGCCTTAATGGAAGAGGGATGCCTGGATATTGTGGCAATCACATAAACCTGGTTCACAGAGAGCAATGACTGGGATGTCAATATTCCGGGGTACACAATCTACAGGAGGGACAGGGAGAGTAAAAGAGGAGGAGGAGTAGCTCTCTACATAAGGGAAGGGATCAAAGCAATGGAACTAAAGGGTAAACAGGGAGGAGCAGAGGCACAGTGGGTCATCTTGGAGACAGGAAATGGCACCACAATCTGCACAGGGTTGTATACAGATCACCTGTCTCAGGGGAAGGAAATGAAAGGCATCCTTAGAATGGCAGAAAAAGGTGAGATATTGTTGATGGGGGAACCGAATATGTCAGATGTTAACTGGAGCACATTTGCTGCAGCCACATCCAAGAGCAGAGTCATTCTCAATGCCCTACAGGAGGCATGCCTCCAGGCAGCTAGTGTTGGAACCCCACTCGGGAGGGAGCAGTCTTAGACCTGGTACTCTCAAATGGGAATGGTGAGAAGATCTCAGATTTGGAAGTGGGTAGCCATCTAGGAACAAGTGACCACCAGACAGTGTGGTTCACAATAAACACAGCCATAGAGTCATGCCATACAAAAGCAAGGTCTGGACTTTTGGAGGGTTGACTTTACAGAATGGGAGAGTGCCAAGGAATGCACTATCAAAAGGGCAGGAAGGAGGGGTGGAGGAACAATGGGGAAAAATTAAAACTGCCATCACAGAGGCAACAAGCCGTTGTGACTCAGATGAAACAAAACAGAAAAACACTATGATTCTCAAAAGAGATTATGGGGAAGGTTAGGGAAAAGATAGCATTCAGAAAGTATAAGGCATCACAGAAGGAGCAGGACAGAGAACTGTACCAGTTAAAGCAGAAGGAAGCAGTGAAGGCAGTCAGAATAGCAAATGCCCAAAACCGAGGAAAAGATAGCTAGCTCAGTTAAGAAGGGGGATAAAACCTTTTATAGGTACATTAGTGAGCAAAGAAAGACCAATGGAGGGATAGTGAGGCTTAATAAAGGGGAGAGGGGTGTGTGCAGAGGGTGACAGTGAAAAAGCAGAAATACTGACTGAATACTTTTGTTCATTATTCACAAAAGAAGAGGAGGGAGATGTACCTAAACCAAACAGTACAGGCACTCTGGATAGAGGGGTTGATACCAGTCCATTCACAGAAGAAAGGGTCCTGAAAGAACTCCTAAAACTTAAGGTGGACAAGGCAATGGGGCCTGATGGGTTTCATCCCAGAATTCTAAAAGAACTAAGGGGAGAACTAGCGATACCACTGACTACCCTTTTTAACATATCATGGGAGGAGGGTATGGTACCTGAGGACTGGAGGAGGTTGGATGTGATTCCCCTTCACAAATGTGGGAGCAAGGCAGAGGCAAGAAACTATAGACCTGTTAGTTTGACCTCAGTGGTAGGGGAAATGATGGAATCACTTGAAAGAAAGAATAGTTGAGTACCTAGAGGCCAGCGGGGCACAGGACCCAAGGCAGCATGGATTCACAGTGGAAGGTCATGTCAGATGAATCTAACAGATTTCTTTGACTGAGTGATGAACGAGTAGACCAGGGAGGGGCTGTGACATGGCCTACACTAGACTTTATGCAAAGTATTTGACACAGTCCCATATAAAGAATAAACAAGTTAGCCAGCCTGGAGTGGGTCCCAGGGTGGTAGCCTGGTAAAAATTGTCTGGACAACAGGATGCAGAGAGTAATAGTAAACAGAGTCCACTCTGAAGAAAGGAGGGTTACTAGTGGGCACCCGAGGGTTCAGTACTGAGGGCCAGTCTTCTTTAATGTCTTTATAAGTGACATTGCAGAGGGACCAGAAGGAAAAGTATGCATCTTTGCAGAGACACAAGATCTGCAACAGGGTTGATACACAAGGGAGGGGTGGAAAGGATGAGAATGGATTTGGCAAGGTTGGAGGAATAGCCAAAAGTATGGCAGCTTAGATTTAATGCAAAGTGCAAAGTAATGCACCTGGGAAACAAAAATCCAGGGGAAGAGTACACAGTGGGGTAGGGGAGGAGGTACTAACAACAATAAAAATGGAAGAGACCTGGAGGTAGTCATATCAGATGACCTAAAGGTAGGCAGGCAATGTGAGAAGGCAGTACGGAGGGCTGGGAGGATACTAGGATGCACAGGGAGAGGCATCAGTCCTCTAGACTATTTATGAGCTTTTATTGACCAGGTGAGTACACTAGTCACAGTTGTACCTATTTTCAGGTATTACCCAGGAGTTTACAAGACAATTAGTACAATAACGAGCAAGATATAATACAATAAGAACCAATGCAGCAAATTAACAAATACAACAAAACCTACTGTGGAAATACAACAAAGCCTGAGCCCCTCCTGGGTGTTCACCCTTTTATAGATTTTTGTGTCATATGAACATACGAAATGCCGGCAGAAGCAGGCATCACTGTCTGTCGAGTCTGCTCAATTGTGCACCTAGCCCCTCAACTGGCAGCTGCACCACCCTCCCTTCCCCACTTCATAATTAACCCCCGTCACTCTGTCCCAACCCCTCTTAAAACCACCCACCATCCTACTGGATATCACCTCCTCGGGCAGAGTATTCCACTTGTCTACCACCCGTTCTGTGAAAAAATGCCTCCTGATTTCCCTCCTGAATCTTCCCCCCTCCAATCTCAGTTGATGCTCTCTCGTGTCCCTCCTACTTCTAATCTGGAAAATCACTTCTGAATTGGTCATCTGCAAAGAGATGCACTTTCCCCTCCAGTTCCTCCACAATGTCACTTATGAAGACATTGAAGAGGACAGGACCCAGTACTGATATCGGTGGTACTCCACTGGACACTGTCTCATCCTTTGAGTTATTGCCATTTACTACCCCCGTCTGCCTCCTATCCTTTAACCAATTAGATACCCAATTCACCACCTTCTCTTTCATGCTCAGGTTGCTAGATTTCTTTATTAGCCTCCTGTGTGGAGCAGTGTCAGAGGTGTAACTGAAGTCCAGATAGGCCACATGTGAACTTTAGTAATTACATTATCATCCTTTGTGGATAGTATGATTAAATTCAAGTTATACAGGTTTCAGTTTGTGAATTATGTCCAAGAAAGGAAGGCTTTAACTGACACTATTTTGGATAGTAATTTTACTTTACCAGGAAATAATGAATTAAAACAAATAACCAAACAAGCTTTAATGTAAAGGGGGACTAGTATGGTATACAGTTCGCTAACCAGTGTTGACAACATTTCTAATATCGATCATTCTAAAAAGCAATGGGAAAAGGAACTGGGAGATGGTTAGAAGCACAGTCAGATGAATACTGTGATTGCACAGAAGTCTAGGGCAGGACTATTTGATTTAAAATTCTATATTACTACTATTTTTCTCCTGTGAAATTTGAACACATGAACTACCTGCCCTATGGAAAATGTTGGCGATAGGGGGGAGCCATATTTTTTTCATTTCATTTATTCTTTGGTAACTGGGTAAAGGCACGGGACCAAAGGTCCCTTTTCAGGCCTGACCCGGACAAAAAAACATACAAAAATACACAAATACAATCAACAGCAATACAAAACCAAAAAATACAAATTACAAATTGCAGTTACAAACAGATTTATGTAATAAATAACTTTTTAACTTTTGTTTAAAAGTTAAAACTGAGGGATCAATCCTAACATCAAGTGGGAGTGAATTCCAATACAAGGGTGCTGCTATTGAAAAAGCTCTAGAACTTATTCTAAGCCAAGACCTGGGGACAAAATATAGGGGGCCATCAGCCGACCTCAGGCTGGGAAGCAATTCTCTCATTACAACAAGATCAGAAAGAGGAAAAGGAGCCAAAGTAAAAACATTTATACATCAGACAGCTAACAAAATATTCTATTCTGTAACTAGGGGAAACCACCCAACTGAGAATAAAGATTACACTGATGTCCTATTGGGGGTTCTAAAATAAATCTATAAATATTATTATAGGCCACAGTTAGTGCTTTGCATTTTATTGTACCTTATGTTATAATATACAGTGGCGTGAAGTATTTGCCCCTTCCTGATTTTCTATTATTGTATATTTGTAACACTGGATGTTTTCAGGTCTTTAGACAAAATATAATATTAGATAAAGGGAACCTGAGGACAAATAACACTTTTTTTTTACTTATTTCATTTATTTAATGAAAAAGTTAACCAACACCAACTGATACTGTGTGAAAAGTAATTGCCCCTAGTTAAATCAACCCAATTAAAGGGATAATTAGAGTCAGCTAATTGAACACAGCCAGGCTTGATTACAGCCAGCCCTGCTCAATATAAACCTCACTTATTTTGGCCTTACCATCAGAGTCACATTGCCAGCTCAAAGATTCAACAAGCACATTATGCCTTGATCAAAGGAAGTTCTGAAAAGATCAGAAAACATTTTGTTGCCCTCTATCAGTCTGGAAAGGGTTACAAAGCTATTTCTAAGGCTCTGGGACTCCATCGAACCACAGTGAGAGCCATAATTCCAAATGGAGAACACTTGAACAGTAGTGACCCTTCCCAGGAGTGGGCGGCCCGCCAAAATTACTCCAAGGTTCGAGTGTAAAATCATCCAAGAAGTCTCAAAGGATCCTAAACAACATCCAAAGAACTGCAGGCTTCTCTTGCCTCAGCTACGGTCAGTGTTCATGACTCCACAATCAGAAAGAGACTGGGCAAAATGGGCTTCATGTGAGAGTAGCAAGGCGGAAACCACTGCTAACCAAGAAGAACATAAATGCTCATCTCTCACTTGCCAAGAAGCACCTGGATGATCCACAAGCCTTTTGGGAAAATTTCTATGGACAGATGAGTCCAAAGTGAACTTTTGGACAACATGGATCCCATGATGTCTCGCTGAAGCAAACACAGCATTCCACAGTAAGAACACCATACCAACAGTCAAACATGGTGGTGGTAGTGTGATGGTGTGGATGCTTTTGCCTAAGGACCTGGATGACTTGCCGTAATTAAAGGAACCATGAATTTTGCTCTGTACCAGAAAATTCTTAAGGAGAATGTCCAGTCATCCTTCCGTCAGCTGAAGCTGAAGCGGTTGGGTCATGCAGCAAGACAATGATCCAAAACACAAAAAGCAAGTCCACATCAGAATGGCTAAAAAGAAGTAAAATTAATGTTTTAGAGTGGCCTAGTCAAAGTCCAGACTTAAACCCATTAGAGAGATGCTGTGGAGGACCTGAAACGAGCAGTTCATGCTCGAAAGCCTACCAAATGTTACTGAATTAAAGCAGTTCTGAGAGGAAGAGTGGTTAAAATTCCTCCACAGCGATGTGAAAGACTGATATTGAATTATAGAAGTGTTTGGTTGCAGTCATTGCAGCTAAATGTATGCGAACCAGTTTAAGTGTGCAAGGTACCATTTTTCACACAGTGCCAATTGGTGTTGGTTAACTTTTTTCATTAAATAAGTGAAATAAAAAAAACAAGTGTTATTTGTTCACTCAGGTTCCCTTTATCTAATATTACATTTTGTCTAAAGACCTGAAAACATCCAGTGTGACAAATATGCAATAATAGAGAAAATCAGGAAGGGGGCAAATACTTTTTCACGCCACTGTAAACAAGAACTGTAATCAAAATATGGAAGAAGAGAACCAATAGCAATTGCTAATCCAGTTGCTTGTGAGAAGAATGACTTGAATTTGTATAACACCCCTATTCTTTGATTTCCTTTCTTAACCATTGACTGAATCTGAGGTGAAAAGGTCAAACTGGGATCCAATAGTGTGCCCAAATACTTAAATTGAGACACTTGTTCAAGCAGACCACCCAGAAAATCAGATATCCTCGGTTCCGGGGTGTCCACCAACATAAATTGCATGCCAAATAACGTAACTTTTGTTTTAGCTGAGTTCAAAACCACAGCATTTAAAGTAAGCCAAGAACAGACGGCACCAAAATCCTTTTCTAGGGAACAAAAGTTCTGACACAGAATTTGAGGACAAATTACAAGATCAGCTGCATAAAGCAGTGATTCACTAAACTTACAAACACCAGGAAGCTGATTAATAAAATAGAAAATAACACATGCCAATAAAATATGCCCATTTGTTGCATAGGTTCTGGAGTTGCTCAAGGCTTCAGAGTTCCTGGCAAGAAATTCACAAGACCTGTGGAAAAAAGAGTAAAAGTTCTCTTCTCTGCAACCTTGTTTGTGTTAGGAGTTACCTCTAGAATCCAATATCTTACAAAATCCCAATTCGAGTGGATTTTGGCAGCGTCCGTAACATTCAGAACATTAATTCTTACTAAATGGAGAACTCCTAACTTACCACATTATTCTGATTGACACAATAATTTGAGTATGGTAGTGGACATAGAAACCTAGAATTTGATAGCAGATTAGGACCGCTTAGCCCACTCAGTCTGCCCATTTTCCCTACCTACTCTTACCTGGTTTCCAGCTTTACCCTTCCTTCCTTAACCATTAAGGTTTCCTTGTGCCTCTCCCATGTGCTCTTGAATCCCATTACAGTTTTTGTCCTGACCACCTCTGCTGGGAGGTTATGCCAGGCATCCACCACTCATTCTGTAAAGAAGTACTTCCTCACGTTTTCCCTGAATCTACCCCCTCCAGCTTCATAGGCCTTCTTCTTGAGCACCTTTTTTTCTGAAAAATCCTTCCCACTTGTACCCTATTTATACCCATTCAGTATTTGAATGTCTCTGTCACATACCCCCTTTCTCTCCTTTTCTCCAGGATGTACATTTTGAGGTCCTTTAGTCTCTCCTCATAGGGCTTTTGATGCAAGAACTGCATCATTTTAGTTGCCCTCTTCTGGATCACCTCTACTCTGACTATGTCCTTCTAGGGATGTGATCTCCAGAACCAGATACAGTACTCTAGGTGAGGTCTCACCAATGATTTATACAGCTGTATGACCACCTCCATCTTTCTACTGGTGATACCTCTCCCTGTGCACCCTAGCATTCCAATAACTATCCCCACTGCCTTGTCACACTGTTTGGCCACCATTAGGTTGTCAGATATGATTACCTCCAGGTCTCTTTCCTGCTAAGTGGTCATCTGTACTGCTCCACCTATCTTGCACTCCACTTCTATGTTTCTGTGCCCCAAGTGCATTGCTTTGCATTTCCTCACATTGAAACTTAGTTGTCACACTTCTGACCACTCCTCAAGCTTTCTGAGAGCTCTGTTCATTTTTACCAACCCCCCCCCTGAATGTCTACCATACTGCAGATCTTTGTGTAATTTGCAAAAAAGCATACCTTCCCTTCTAGATCTTCTGCAATGTCGCTAATACAGATATTAAAGAGGACTGGTACCAGTACTGATCCTTGTGGCACCTGGCTTGTCACTCTCCTTTCCTTGGAGTGAACTTCATTTACCACCACCCTCTGTCACCTGTCCCTCAACCAGTTCCTTACCCAGAACAATGAAAGAATCTCACCTTCATTCTGAATATGAAACTTAATATTTATCTGCACTTTCATATACTTTCTTTGCAATTATTTATTCTGTAAGTGCTATATTGTTATTGATGTTACTATATTCATGTTTATTTTCTAAAACAAATAAAAATTTTCTAATAAAAGATATACAGTATAGGACATTCATACACTTTATATCCCTGGGATGGTGTCATATGGGTCCACATACATCAGCTGTGAACCTTTTCAGCCTTGAGGGCCAGGTGCTATGACAGTGTATGTAACAGGGTCAGGAGGCGTCTGCCCCCGGTTTGGTGCCAGGATCAGTAGTTTAGCTGACTGAGCACTATGATTAAGGAAAGTGCTTGATGACCAGGCATGGGAAAGTAATTTCCCTGCCCAGGGTGGCAGGCTACCTTGCTTCATGAGGTCATCAGGTAATGTGAGGTTCCTCCTTGACAGATAGAGCTATATTTAGTGCAGTATAACAAGCCTCCGTGCCTTGCAAGGTTTGGTGACTTTGTCAGATGCACATGCTAAAAAGCAGACTCATCCTGCAGGCGAGCCTTTGCATCTTTTTGTGACAGTAAGAGCTTTGTGCTCATGGATGATTGGCTTGGCAGGAGCCAATCGCGATGGAGCTTCATGGGACAGATTTTCTGTGGTCGCATTTTAGTGGCCTTTCCTTCTCATTTTGGAGATGTGGCAGTGATTAGTTCATGTATGCTGGCCTGTATGCTGTAGCTCTGTCTCTTTAAATCTGCAGTGAGGCTAGTATAAGTAGTGTACATACTGACACATAATTACAGCAATTTTGCTATACATGTAGCTATATTTAGCTGTATAGTGCTGTATAAACATATAAACATTGAGTGTAAATGCAAAGCTGGCATGGAGTTTAAAGTCCCGTGGCAGGTTATAATGGCTGTACAGTAATGGCTCCCACCTGCTCCAGATTTATTCACTTTCTTCACTTTTTTCGCTGGTTCCAGGCAAACTCGCCCCTCTTATGATCGAAACAGGTTTTAAATGGCATCTGAGATGAGCCTGTTTGCAGATGATGTAAAGATCTGCAATAGAGTGGACGGCAGGATAGAGCTGAGAGGATGCAGAGGGACCTAAGTAAATTAGAAGAATGGGCCAGGAAGTGGAAGTTATCGCTTAACACGGCAAAATGTGAAATCATGCACCTGGGAAAAAAAATGGGAGCGCAGAATACAGGTTGGCGATAAGCCGCTGGCAGTGACCAAGGAGGAGAGGGACCTGGGTATCATCATCTCACAGGACTTGAAGGTGGCTGGGCAGTGCAGGAGAGGAGAGCAGTGGCAAAGCCAGCAGTTTGTTGGGCTGTATTGGGAGGGGGATCACCAGCAGGAGGAAAGAGGTCCTGATACCCTTTTACACCCAGCTGGTCAGGCCTCATCTGGAATATGGGGTCCAGTTCTGGAGGCCTTACCTAAAAAAGGATGTGGAGAGGGTGGAGCAGGTACAAAGGAGGGCAACCAAGATGGTGAAGGGGCTTGACCACTTGCCGTATGAGGAGAGACTGGGAGCCCTTGACATGTACTCCCTGGAACAGAGGAGGGAGTGAGGAGACATGATAGAGACTTTAAAGTACCTATAAGGGATCAACAAAGTGCCTTCAGAGAACCTATTCCAATTGAAGGGGTGCCCCAGGAAAAGGGGTCATGAACTCCAATTAGAAGGGGGTAAGTTTAGAGGTAACATCAGGCAATACTTCTTTACCGATAGGATGGTGGACACGTGGAATGGGCTGCCTAAAGAAGTGGTGGGTGAGAATACAGTGGGGGGTTCAAGAGGGCTTGGGACAGGCATAAAGGGCTGTTGAAGGGAAGGGGAGGGAAATCACAGCAAGCCTAGAGGATGCTAGGCAAATGGACAGACTGGGTGGGCCTGGCGGTCCTTTTCTGCCATCACTTTCCTGTGTTCCTATGTTTCTATCTGTCTCCTATCTGTTTCTTTTGTGTCTGGTGGCAGAAAGCTGCATTTTGCTGGCATGTTTGTTGTGGTGGGAGGAGTGAATAACATCAGGCTTGTGGATATTCGGGTGGTAGGCAGCATACATACCAAAAGGTGAGTGGGATTAAGAGAAGACAACATTTCAGACAGACATGGAGCAGAGGAGGGAGGGGAGATCAGCTGAAAAACAGCAGGTGAGAGTGAGTTTACTATGCTGCACAGCAGTGACTGAGCAGAGCAGGAGGGAGGAAGAGAGTCACACCTGCTTAAGTATGAAAAAACAATTAGCGAGGGATTAGAGAGGGACAAGCCTGGGCAAGGTCACACCCAGTTGTCCCAATTAAGTGTCATTGAACAACAGGTACATCCTGTTTATGCAGAGAAAGCATCCATAGATTAACATGGCCACTTACTCAGTTCCCAGCAAGTTGTTCCAATAAAGTGGGCTTCCCAATTAACCGGGTTCTGATTTAGTGGCTTGTACTGTAATAGTTCAGACAACTTTGGACACACACAGTGGTCTCCACCCAATTCTGAACTGTATACTTTTGAACAGGTTTGGCAGGCACAAGACATACAAGATGGAGTTTCTGCAGTCCCTCTCCAAATGGTCTAGCTGGGGAAATCCCTAGCATTCATGGATTTGAAGGATGTTTACTTTTGCATTCTGATGTGCAGATCGCATCTGAAATTTCTGAAACTTGCAATCCAGGATCAACAGTACTAGTACCAAGCTCTTCCATTTGATCTAGACAGTGTGGAGAGTGTTCTCAAAGGACCTGATAGGTCTGATGGCATTACTGAGTCAGGAGGACATCCTGTATACTCTTACCAGGACAACCTGCTCATCACGGCACCAACTGTAGTGATGGCAGAGAAGTCAGTGATAAGGAATCTGGACATCCTAGTGAGGCACAACTAGATAGTAACTATGGATTAGAGTCCCCTGACACCATTGCAGAGCTGGAAACATCTGGGGGGTGGTTTATCACTTGAACAGGTGGAGCACTCCCTAACCACAGTCAGGAAGGAGACCTTAATCTAGGAGATCCGTGGCTGAGGACCTAGACAGCGATATCTGCTCACAGGACCTTCAAGTAATGGGCCTTATGATGGCAGCTGTAGAACAGGTGCCATGAACAAGTCTCCACAGAAGACCTCTCCTAAAACAAGTTACTTCCTGTGTGACATTCAGATTCAGAGGACTACCAGGATTGATCTGTATGTCCAAACATGTCCTGTAATCTCTAATGTGGTGGAAGACCCTTAGATTCTCCCTGGAGGAGTAATCTGAGGTGCTCCTCTGAAGTCTTTTCTTACTACTGGTGCCAGTCTGGTGGACTGAAGAGCAGTATGGGACCAGTTTTCCATATAGGAAGTTTGGAGCCCATAGGGAGGGTGTTTCCAGAAGGCAAAACAGAAGAAAAGGAAAAACTGTATTAATTATACAATTGAGGGCAGTGTATCTAGCATTGATACACTTCCGGAACAGAGTTCAGTCCCAAACAGTGAAGGTGTGCTTGAAAAATGCCATCACCATTGCACACATAGGTAGTCAAGGAGACACAGTGAGTGGCACATGTGGTGATAGCACTGTCACCCACTATCCCAGCTACCTGGGATTGGGAACGATCTCATGATGCTAAGGAGTGGCCAGGGAGGAGAGGATTAAGCATCTGCTGAACTGTTCTTCTCTCCTGGGGTGGGAGGGTTGCTGCGTGATTGCCACCAAGTGGTGGTCTGATGGCAGGACAGATCTAGGAGCAGTAAAAGGAAGGAAGGGAGTCGCAGGACTTCTATGGTGCGTGCATACCTCCATGTTCATGCTTCAACATGTGCACCCCAGCAACAGGGGACCTAAAATGGGAAAAGGGGGCTGAGGTAGGCTATTGAAGCTGTGCTTACTCCCCTGTAGCCCACACCACCACCTGGCTATCAAACTCTAGATTTGATTCTACTGGGAGGGGAAGATGGATTCCTCCTGACCCCACCATGGGGGGAGGAGGCAATCTGCAGGAATTTCCAGTGGTTGGGTGAGGTAGGTGACAGTTGGGAGGAGGAACGGGGACATAACTGATAGGCATTCACCTAGCTCATGGTAGAAAGGCCTTGATGGCAAAAAAGGCAGACACAAAGAGTGCAAGTCTACCCACAGAAGCCACAAAGGGCCATCAGTGGATGAGGAAAAAAAAATCTCCTGTTGTTGACAGCTGTTCATTTAGCAGGGGGCCTGAATATTCTGGTGGACTGGTTTAGCTGTATGAGATTCCCCACTGGAGAGTGGTATCTAACCTGGGAGTTGTTGAATCACTGTAAAGAAGGTTTGGATGGCCTTCAAGGAAGATACCCAGACTATGAAATTTGTCAGTCACTTTGGGGCCTGTGGGCAGAAGCAATGGATTCTCTGCTACCAGTAGTGTGACCTCAATGGAGTGTATCTATTTCCACCACTCCCACTGCTGCCCAGGGTGCCACAAATGTTCAGCGGTCAAAAGAAAACTTTGTTCTGATAGTTCTATAGGTCCTCCGATGGCTGTTGTTCTTGGACCTGATCAACCTGACAACCCTATCCTGGGTTAGGTAACTGGATCATGATGCTTTCACACTTCAGTTTTCAGCTAGACTGTTTTATTCTTTTCAACAGTAAGAAGTTTTGTGGAACAAAAATTAATCTAGAGATGACAGAGCCAAATAAGTCAGTCTGTGGACCTAGGGCAGTTCTTGCTCTTAGAAACAATTTCTTTATGTCCTTCAGGATCAGGGATCAGGGGATATTTTTTACCCTATTTAGTTGGTCAGGAATAGGTAACAGTAGGGGGCAAAAATCAGTTCTTGCCTGTATTCAGACTGTTGAAGCCGTACTGAAACTTTCAAGCATTATCGAGTTCAGGTATATGTATACAGAAGCTATGTGGTTATCTCATTCCTTCAAAGCAATACCTCTGTTTTTCAGAGTTCAGCAATACAATTCTCAGACACTCATTAGGATAAGATGTGGTTGCAGTAAATCCACGGTACTCTATAAGGATTGTATGGGACATATTCTCTTCCTGCCTAATTAGATGGGTACTGCTTCATAGAACCCATACTGTATGCAATTACTTCCCCAATGACAATGTGAAGTGACACAGAAATGAGAAATTCCTTCATACTTACCATACTATGCAGAGAGACTTAGGGAGCTAAACATGTACTCCTTGGAAGACAGAAGGGACAGAGGGGACATACTAACATACTAACATACTATTTGCCAGCAGATTAGGCCTTACGGTCTATCGAGTCTGCTCGAACCTAGATCCTTAGTTGGATGCCGAGACCCTCCCATCCGTTGATCTCCAGAAACCCCTATCATCCATCCCCACCCCGGGACAGGCTATCATCTGATACATCCACTTTCTGTGTCTGTCCCACCTCTCTTGAAGCCTCCACTGTGGATCTCTGAACCAGCTCACCAGGCAGTGCATTCCAAGGTTCCACCACCTCTCGGTGAAAACCTCCTCCTCTTTTCCCCTCACCCTTCCACCTTCCAACTTCAAACCATGCCCTCTGGTGATACCTCCCTGCTTTAGTCTAAAGATCCTCCATGTTTACCCTATTTATTCCTTGAGGTACTTGAAGACCTCAATCATGTCCCCTGCCTCTCTCTCTCTCCAATGAAAACAGGCAGAGCTCCTCAAGTCTGTCCTCATAAGTCAAATCCTAGCCCTCGTGTCATCTTTGTTGCCCTCCTCTGTACCCTCTCCAGGAGCTGTATGTCCCTCTTCAAGTGTGGTCTCCAGTACTGTACACAGTACTCAAGGTGTGGTCTAACCAGTCCATTGTACAGCGGCAGAATCACTTCCTTGCTCCTAGAGGTGATCCCCCACGATGCATCCCAACATCCTGTTTGCCTTGCTAGCTGCTCTCCTGCACTGCTCAGAGTTATTCATACATGTATCCACCATGACCCTAGGTCTTTTTCCCTGTTGAGGCCTCCAGCGCTTCCCTCCCAGGGTGTACCTGTGTTTAGGAGTTTCCACCAAGATGCAACACCTTGCACTTGGTGATATTGAAATTTATTTCCATGTGTGAGCCCAGCTTTCCAGGGTGTCCAGGTCCTCTTGCAGGGCCACCCTCCCTCTTTCTCCCTCAACTACTGCTCCCATCTTGGAGTCATCCATGAAGAGACTCATTTCACACCCTATACCCTCCCTGATGTCCGATATGTATGCATTAAACAGGATCGGACCCAGGACCGAGCCCCGTGGTACCCCACTACCAACCTCTCTAGGGTTCGAGAGCTCCCCACAGACCACTACTCTCTGAGTGCATCCAGCTAGCCAGTTTTCAATCCATCTGACCATCAAAAGGGCCTACTCCTAACCCCATCAGTTTCTCCACCAGACCGTTGAGGGGGACAGAGTCAAACGCCTTGCTGAAGTCCAAGAATAATACATCCACAGGCTTACCCCTGTCCAGTTCTGATGTTACCCATTCATAGAACTCCACAAGGTTGGTTTGACATGATCTACCTGGCACAAACCCATGTTGCCGACTGTCTAGACTTCCCACCTCCTCCAAGTACACCCCCAACCGTTCCTTTAGTATACTCTCCATTAATTTTCCCACCACCGAGGTCAAACTGATGGGTCTATAGTTACCTGGTACTTCCCTCGACCCCTTTATGGATTGGTACCATGTGCCTCTCGCCAATCCCTAGGTACCTCCCTGTCTCAAGTGACTGCTGAAAAGCTCCGCCAGGGTGCAGCCAGTATGTCCGCCAATTCCCATAGTACTCTCGGATGAATGCCATCCGGCCCAGGAGATTTGTTTTTCTTTAGGGCCTTGAGGGCTAACCACACCCTTTTGGTGGAGACAGCATCATCTGTCCGCCCTTACTGGTCTTTTTATCCTTATCCAGATGTGACACCCTGGGGTACCTTTCCCTCCTCTTGCTCCATTTCTGTTGCTCCCTGATCCCACTCCTTCCGCTCTATCCCCTTCATGCCTTGCTTTGTAGATATCCCATCCCTCCCTAGTGAACACAGAGGCAAAGTACTCAAAATACCTCTGCCTGGTCCTCGCCTTCCACCCACCTCCTTCTGATCTCAATCTGCTGAGATGGCCTTAGTTTTCTCCGCCTCCCAACGTACTGAAGAACCCTTTTCCCTCCATGTACCTCCTGTGCCAGCCGCTGCTCTTTACTGGACTTTGCTCCCCACCATACGGGTGACTTTTCTAGATGCAAGCTGGTACATTTCCTATCCCTATCCCTCTTGTTGTTTTATATTTTTGTAGGCTGCCTTCTTTTCTCTGACTGCTATCTGTACCTCACTGACCACCAGCATGGTTTACGTGACCTTGCTCCCTTACGCTTCAACTTAGCGCAGATCCTGACTGCCTCATGAAGTCCCCTGCTCTGACCTCCCATCTCCTTTCACACTTTGTCGTTGAGGTAATCCCTCAGTGATCCTTGAGAATATTTCCCATGCCCATAAAGTCTGCTCCCCTGAAGTCCACTGCCAGTGTCCTAGATCTCACCCCACCCCCCATGCTTATTTGAAACCAGACAGTATTGTGGTCACTCCCAGTCAGGGGTCCTGTACAACTATGTCCCTTACCAGATCCCCATCTGCCAGAACCACATCCAGGACATGCCCTCCCTTGTGGGCTCCATCACATGCTGTATTAAGAACACATCCTGGAAGCCATCCAGCAGCCTCTGCTCCTTGGCCACCTTAGAGGACATGGTTCCCCAGTTTGTACCTGGCATATTAAGGTCCCCCATCAACACCACTCCTTCCCTTTTGGACCACACTGGGCAATGATGTTGTCCAGCAAACCATCCTCTAGAACATCACTCATCCCGGGGCCTATATGCTACTCCCAGCTTGACCTTATCTCCTGCTGGGGATCGTAAGGTGACCCATAAGGCCTCCACATTTCCCTCTGCCTCTTCTACCATAGCAATTTCTATATCATCTCTAATGAACATAGCCACTCCACCCCCTCTGACCTCCTTTCTATCCTTCCTAAGCATAGTGTACCCCTGTACATTTAGGTCCCAGTCATGGTTTTTGTTGGCCCATGTCTCCATGACTGCCGCCACATCCACCCCCCCCCTCGAACAGCATGGCCTGGAACTCTGGCAACTTGTTTCCCAAGCTCCTGGCATTTACTAACACCAACCCCCACCCCTTATCCCTGATCCTCTTTGTCGAACCCCACCCAGATTCCTTATACTTCCATCCTCCCCCTGCTCCTCCTGAAACCTCCACCTCCAGTCTGTTTCCTCCCTCTTGGGCTTGACGGCTACTCCCTCATCTGGAGGAGAGGGCTTCTGGTCAGCCCTCCTCATCCCTTCCCCTTACAAGTTTAAACCCCACCTTTCTTATATGTAGTCAGCCATCCCTGTTTAAGGACTTCCTTCCTAATGGGGCAAGATGAAACCTGTCCTTGGCATATAGTCCCTTATCCTCCCAAACTCCATTCCAGTTCCTAACACCCCAATCCATTCTCTTCACCCCACTTCCTGAGCCAGTCATTAACCTCTGTAAGCTTCTTTTTGCTCCACTGAGGCCTTTGGTACTGGCAATATCTCCAAAAGGAAATGTTGCATCCATTATCCCGACAGACTCTGGCAAGTTCTTGGAACCTTGCTTGATTTCCAAAATGCTATTTCCCTCTAGATCATTAGTTCCCAAATGCACCAGAAATCTGGTTTACCTCACAATCCCTAACCATTTCATACACCATGAACTTTACTCTGTGCACTGTCAGCCCAGAGATACTCACTACCTTCACCTGGCTATGGCATCCACCCCCCTGTCCCTCCCAATGGATACCCCTAATCATCGAGTCTCCCAGTAAAAGAACCTTAACACCGCCATCATCCTTATGGTTACCTCCACTATGCCCCCTCAGCCCCCCTTCCCCCCCTTTATTCATGATCTCAATTTCATGGGAGTCTTCCTGCCTTATTAGAGACCCCCTTGTCACCCTCCCCTTTCTGCCTCCTTGCTATTTTGCCCACTTAACTCAAACCCTCTGAATAGGTGTCCCTTTAACCTCTCTTATCTGAACCATTTATCCTGGCCCTGATGGTTTCCCTTCCCCACACCACCATCCTCCCCTTGTAATAGTACCCTGCCTCCAGAGGCTCTCTGTGGTCCCTTAGCTAGGGCCCCATCCTTGGTACTGACCTCCCTGCTGAAGGGGCTCCTCCCCACCTCCTTGTCTCCCAGTTTCTCTCCAATCATGCTCTCCTCCTCATGTCTGGAATATGTTGCATCTCCCCATTTGCTTAACATATATGTTTCCCTTCTCCTCTGAGACTATGTCTGTCCTTTCCATAGCTGGTTTGTGATGCCCTATGGTATCCGACTCCTCCCCGCCTCTGTATAAGTTTCTCATTTCCACCAACCCCTTCCTCCCTCTAGGTTGCTTAGTAGCTCAAATTTATTGTGACACTCTATGTCAGCCTCCATCAAGTAACCCAAGTTTCCTGACTGCATCTCTAAACTGGCCCTCTTCTTCTCTCTTGCACTGTTCACCTTAGGAGCCCCTTCCCACAGTCTGCTGTTTTAGGCTTCCACAACAGCCCCTCCTGACTCTTCCCCTCCAGTCTCTTTGTATTCAGAATGTTCACCCTGCACGCTTTCCCCTTAGCATCAACTTCCTATCTAGGGTCCTCTGTCCCCTAACATCTCCCCTTCTGCTTGCTGTAACATAACGTCCTGTAATTTCAGGCGTTGCCTCAGCCTCCCCAGCCCCACCCTTCTGCTGCCCATATCCACACCTCTTATCCTTGGACACCCCCCAGCTCCCACAGCTTACTCCTTAACCAATATACCTCACTCCTGATACAAGATAGCTGTCTACAGTGGGCAGCCTCTCTCTCAGGCCCAATTTAGAATTATTGCCATCCCACAGCCTGTGCAGCCTACAACCCTTCCGAAGATGCCTGCCATGGTGGAATATGGCCACCCTGATTATCCCCCTCTGTTTATAATAGCACACCCCCTTTTCTCAGTCCCTTTCCCCTGGAGTACAGTTTCTCTCTATACTGACTGTAGTTATTTACAAACCCAATTTCAACTCCACCAATAACGTTCCCAAGTCTCACAAACACATACAGTCCAGTGTGTGTTCGGTCCCACTAACAGTGTGTGTAAAGCAGACATCAGGTACCATATGATGTCACAGGCCCACTCAGCTCCTGTTGCTTCAATTTCAGTCCCAAACAGAAATACTCAGCCCTTCAATCCCAACCCCAGTGGCTTTTCAGTATTTAAGAAGGCATACAAACAGGGTGGGAGGGCTCTACCAAACACCAGGCAAACAACACATTTAAATTTCCCTCTAAGTATCCCTGCCAAACAACTATCCCTAAGCCACCAAAGTTACAATGTAACAGTTCTAATTCAAGGTAATAATTTTAACACATAAACTAATTTCACTTACAAACTATTCAAATATTTCAGTTAAAACAGAATATAACTCAGCCCTCTTCCTACCTGCCTGCTGCTTAAGCTCCCAAGTGAACAATGAAAGCCAAGGTAATTCCTATTTAAAGACAAGGTAATTGCAGCTAATGTCCCTCCCCAACCACCAGGCAAACAACACATTTAAATTTCCTCTAAGTATCCCTGCCAAACAACTATCCCCAAGCCACCAAAGTTACAATGTAACAGTTCTAATTCAAGGTAATAATTTTAACACATAAAACTAATTTCACTTACAAACTATTCAAATATTTCAGTTAAAACAGAATATAACTCCAGCCCTCTTTCCTACCTGCCTGCCTTAGCTCCCAAGTGAACATGACTTGAACATGAACAAGTGACATGATTAAGACCTTTAAATACTTGAAAGGTATTAGTAGAGTAAACACAGAGGGGTGTTCAGACTGAAGGGAATAGACCACAAGGAGTCATAGCCTGAAACTGGTTGGTGGGAAGTAGAAGAGACCTGATAAAGCATTACTCACAGAAAGGGTGGTAGTGCCTTGGAATGTGCTACTTGAGGAGTTGGCATCAAGGGAATCAGTGGGGGGTTTTAAGAAGGGATGGGACAGATACATGGGCAAGCTACAGGTAGGGTGGGTAGAAACCCAGAGGACTTTGAATGGAAATCAGGGGAGAGATGGAAGGGGGTGTGCAGAAGCAGTTATCAAACTGTGAGCTGCATCTCGAGCAGACTCGATAGACCTCAAGGCCTAATCTGCTGGCATTTTAATATGCTGTATAATCACATAATTACATTTGTAACCCCCAGGTGGCACTACCCCAAGGGATACTACCCCTGCCTGCGTGACTAAGCACAGGTTGAGGGGCCTGAGTTCTGTGAACGGGTGTTGCCACCCGGAGTGTTGGTTTAAGAGTAGTGTAGCTGCTTTGGGTACAGCCCTCCAGGACAATGATGATACCCTGCTCTATCCCCTCTAGTGGCCTATACTGGTCAGTAATTAGACAGTCACAATGAACACCAGAATGCAATGGTATACCCACATTTGGCACACTTATCACCAGGGCTGGATCAGCTGCACTGGTCCTGAGACCCCTACAAAACAAGACCTGCAGTGGAGAAAGACAATAACAACACAGTATCCCCACCACAAAGGTACACAAGCCAGTGTAAATGCAAAAGATTTAGATCTGATTTATTGGGGATGTGAACAAGGAGAGGCAGTAATCTGGTGTTTGATTCTGGATCTGATTTGATCGGGCTAAGCATGCACGCCTCTAAAAGTCCCTCTAACACAGTCACACACACTCTGGGTACCTAGTTGGTCTGCAGGCTAGTCAGAAGTGTTGCCGGGGTAGGCTAGGCGTTGCAGCTGTTGTTGGGGCCCTTAGGAAGGAAAAATCACAACATGCCTTTAACCACAATTTGTATTCTGGAGCCAGATGGCTCAGTTCAGTAATGACTAACCAAACAATTGAATCAGATGACACACTTTGATTTGAGCACTGTTGCAGGGAGCTACCCTGATGTTTATTCACGCTACCCAGACCAGGAGGCAGGATGGCCGAAATGAAGACCTCAGGATGATTGACTGCTGTGGCCCACACGACTCACCATGGTGGTCGATCCTGTTCGATGGTGTTAAGCAGGGAGCAGAATCGGATGTAACTCTGTGGCATGAGCAGCAATCTAGGCCAAAATGGTAAGGCCCAGACCAGGTGAACAGTTCGGATACAGTCCGGTAAAGTGCTGGATACAGCTTCCAGCTAGTGTGACACATCCAAGCAATGTGGGGAACCAAATCAAGACCCACACTGCACATTCAGCACAATTATAATAAAGGATAGGCAAATGCCACAGTTCGGATGACAGGCCCGGTTGCAATCAATAGTGTCTCTGCGCAAACCGTACGCTCTGCGGTTGTCTCATGTCCTGACAGGCCGATCGCACTGAGGCAAATCTTCAGTCCACAGCAGGCGAGTTTCTCTTTATCACAATTCAGGATTCCAGTCACAATCACAGTGAATTCGGATAAAGTCTGAGATATTAATGCAGACTTCTTCACTTAAGAAGATGGTAGCAGGCAGGCCAGACACAGCCTTCCTGCTGATTCCTCCGCACTACTACGCAGGAGCAGTTACTCAAATTACTCGAGCTGTTCACTCTCTCAACTCCAACTATACACTGACCCACTGCTGCAGGCAGCTATGTGACTTCCCAGTGGTCCAAAAGTTTCAGTTGGTTGATCCATCTGTCTGTCACAACAAGGGCTCGCCTCCAGGTCCATTTAGGCACCAAATAGTAAAACTACACCCTACAGAAATTCTCCCACAAGACCCTGGGGCAGGCTCCATTTTAGGGTCCCCAAAGGTATTGAGGGCCAGACTGGCAGTCCAGAACCAGGATGGTGGTGCAAACAGAAAGTCCATGCTGCAAAGGAAGGCAGGTTAGACAAACTACGATATTATTACTATCAAAGCAGATAATTGGCAAACAATCACAGATTCTAGGAGTGCTTTCTCTGCTCAATTAGCAGCGGCAGAATGAAGCGGCGATATTGCAGCCCGGGCGGGACTCGAGCCTAAAACCACTTGGCCCCCACCCAGAATAATTATAACCCACGAAAATGATGCCTCTTAAAGAGACAGGCATGGAGGTTAATACAGCACTCACATGCAAGCACTTTAAAAACTGTTAGAACACAGAACACCAGCCTCACAGTGGGTATTTAGGCAAGCCCAGGAAGACAATTTAGGAACCTCCATTTGTAGGGGGGTTACACATTTATTTACCATTATCTATAAAAGTGGTCTCCTGGGGTGACAAGACCAGGGAGGAGAATGGGGATAGGACAGGGAGGGTTAGTACCCTGGAGAAGCAATATGTTTCAGGGAAGGTTCCAAGGATTATATGGAATATGGGCAGACTGGATGGACCTCTGGTCTTTTTCTGCCATCATAGTCTAGTTTTCTATAATTTCATTTTCTGTTAGTTTCAGTGTTGTCAGTGGAGGCACTCCCTGAACCTGCAGACTCTAGGGGAATAGTATCAGGTATATGTATAAAGGTATGTTTGAGAACAGGGTACATGACTGTTGTGCAGGAATAGGATTCGTTAACTATGTCTGGGAGTAGGCCTCTGAATATCAACATGGAAAACATCTTGTTCAGTTGGTACAACCAGTTACTAGTTTTCTTGGGTGTACAGGAGTTCTGTCAACCACCCGAGACTGACACTTCCAGCAGTGTCACTCCCTCAAGCCCCCTAAGGATTGAAATGTTGGAGTGGGGACCGGAGGAGAAGTGGGAGAAGGACAGGAGTGCAGCTCTTTTTGGTGCTCAGCACCACTGAAGTGTGCAGCATTGGCCGTATTCTGTTGTCTTGGCCACACTGCTGCCAACGGAGGAGCTATCACACTTTAGATGGGACGTCCCCCAATGACCAGCCCGACTGGAACAATAGCACAAATCTGCACAACCACAAAAGAGGGCACAGTTATTATTTAAGGACAGGAGGAGCACTTTGAGAAAGACTGTTCGCCAGTGCCCCTAACCACTACAAATGTGGCAGTCATTTTCTTCCAATCTGACCCTATCAAGATGACCACTGGGGTCAGAGGACACCATTAGCTGATGGGGCTGCAGAAGCCTGATCCAGGAGCCACAAGGGCTGCAGGGATACAAGAAGACTCCGTCAATGTGACTGGGAGTAGGATGAACTATCTGTCGTTGAGGGACAGCCAGATAGATCCTCCCAAGAGACTGATTAAAGTGCCTTACAAATCAGGAGGCTGTCTGCTGGCTTCTTCAGTGAGGAACCTTGTAGCTCATCATCAGTCTGCAGAAGACAGAAAAGGAGAGTAGATCTACCATCTGCAAAACTATGATCTGGTTGTAATTGTAATTTGTGAATTGTCTTTGTCTGTTTTGTACTGTTTTTTTTTGCTCGTTTTATGTCTGGGTCGGGCCTGAAAAGGGACCATTAGCCCAGTGCCTTAACCCGGTTACCAAAGAATAAATGAAATGAAATGCACTACACAGATACTTAGACAGATACTCAGAGGGGGAGAAGTAGGCTTTCACAGCTACTAAGGAGAGAGACACACTGAATTTGGCAGCTGAAGGCATTAGTTTGCATGAGTAAATCGCCCTGCAGCTAAGCATCAGTGTGAAACTGGAGAGACTCTTTCCAGATCACACTTGAGGGGTTTGCAACTCTGATGCAGGAAGAAAGTCTTGGAAGTCACCATCTCAGTCACCACAGCCAGGTGACTGACCACAGCAGGGTTGCCTTGGGGAGACTGTGGAAGATGAGCTTGTCACTAGACCCGGATTTGCCTGTACACTGAGAGACCATTTCAACGAGAGCCTAGCTGATCTGCAGGAGATGCCAGTGAGAGTGAATGGCAGAGGAGAGCTGAGGGAGCAGTTGGTACATTGCCAAGAAACTGCAGGATGACAGCCGGTACATCCATCCAGAATTACAGAGCTTGACTGAAGGCTGCTGAGCCAGTGATGAGTTGTGAGTACTAAACCAGGGCCTACACATTCTGCAACTTCTGTCAGTTTAGTTAGAGACAAAGGTTTGGAGTTGCTGTTTATTGACTAGGCCATCCAGCCAGTATCACAATTTTGGGGTTCCTTTAATTGTTGTTTATCACAGGCCAGTGCTGACCAACTGCAAGCAACGATCAGCAAGCCCTCACCCAGGTAACCCAGATTTCCCCAGGAGCTCCCTAAAATAATTAAGGGGTAATTGGCTGTGCCACAGGGAGCTGAGTTAGTGGTCCAACAGTACAGATGGGCCAGGTACCGAGTAGGCTGGGAGAGAGCTGTGCCAAGGCCAGATAACCACTGCAGGGAGAGTAATATTGATTGCTTGTCTAACTCTTTACTGGACCTAATCCATGATTCATTAATAAACTTTTGTTTTTTGTTTGAAATTCCTGACACGTTAGCCTATTATTTGCATAAGCATATTTTATTTGTAATTCATTAAAGTGTTCATTTTTTAACAAACTGTAGACTGCGTTATGTGGAAAGTAGATGGTTGTACTACTTGGGACTGCAGTGGGTTGGGTGTTGTTTCTTAGGGGGCAGTACTAGCATATTTCCTAGTCCACTTAATATTCCCTAGGCGGACACGCTGCCTAATTAACATTTGAACTTCAATTATATTTTGGGTAATGAATGCCCACAGCAGCCCATAAGGCAGGGGCACTGTACTGATATCTACAGCAACCCGGTACACGTGTAAAAACTTGAAGGTCTTTGCCATATCTGCCTTTCCCTTCTTGTTTTCAGAGAGTGCATATTAAGGCTCTCTAATCTTTCTTCATATGATGTACAAATATTGGAGTATGCAGCTAATTGGCGGCAGAGCTATTTCTCCCTGCAGCACATACTGCAAACAAATGAGGACATGCACTGTCTGTTCCACACTGAAACACCCTCTTAAAATGTTTCCTAATGTAATATTGATTGCTGCCTTCAGCCTTTTAAAACACAGTGGAAGTGGTTCCTTTACCAGCTGCTGTAGCAGCAAGCACAGTTTGTCTTCCTTCTCAATATGCCATCAGGCCTGATGCCTGAGCATTATTTTAATTCCTGCTCCAGCCCATAAAAAGCAGAACTAGGAGAACCGGAGGTGCTGGATATTGTCCAAATGCAGTACATGAGAGCAAAAATAAATACTTACCCTCTTAGCCTCTCACACAGTCTGCAAAGGTTGAGAACAGAAGACACAGACATGTGTTTTGTCCTTCTATTGGCACCTGAACTATAGAGTGACAGGGGCAGCCACCTCACTTTTTCCTCCTTACCTAATTGCCTTTTCCTTCCCTTTGAAGCCTGCCAATGAAACAGAACTGCCTCAAACAATAGCCCAGGTCTCTCAGTCATTTAGGGTCACAAGGGCTGCATGGTTACTGCCCTCCCCTCACCACTCACCACCACCAGAATGCCAGTGTGAGCCCAGGTCCCCTCAGTCACTTAGGGTAATGAGGGCTGCGTGGTTCCCACCGTTCCCTAGCCACTCACCACCACTAGAATGCCAGCATTAGCCCAGGTCCCCTCAGTCATTTAGGGTTGTGAGGGTTGCTTGGTTCCTGCCCTCCCCTCGCTACTCACCACCACCAGAACGCGAGCGTGAGCCCTAGGAGGGTGAGCCCAGGTCCCCTCAGTCATTTAGAGTCATGAGGGCTGCGTGGTTCCTACCCTCCCCTCGCTACTCACCACCACCAGAACACCAGTATGAGCTCTAGGAACATAAGCCCAAGTCCCCTCAGTCATTTAGGGTTGTAAGGGCTGCGTCATTTCTGCCCTCCCCCTCGCCACTCACAGAACGCCAGCGTGAGCCCTAGGAAGGTGAGCCCAGGTCCCCTCAGTCATTTAGGGTCATGAGGGCTGCATGGTTCCTGCCCTCCCCTTGCTACTCACCACCACCAGAACGCCAGCGTGAGCCCTAGGAGGGTGAGCCCAGGTCCCCTCAGTCATTTAGGGTCATGAGGGCTGCATGGTTCCTGCCCTCTCCTTGCTACTCACCACCACCAGAATGCCAGTGTGAGCCCTAGGAGGGTGAGCCCAGGTCCCCTCAGTCATTTAGGATTGTGAGGGCTGAGTGGTTCCTGCCCTCCCCTCGCCACTCACCACTACCAGAATGCCAGCATGAGCCCCAGGAGTGTGAACCCAGGTACAGCAACAGTGCGTCAGAGGAGTTCCGTCAGCCAACGACTACTGATTGATTTGTGCAGTTGACTGTTTTTTGCTCTACTTCTACCCTGTTGTGATCGACACCTTAAGGCATTGCAATAGTTTAGGTCAGCTGTTTATTGTATTTTTCTGCTGTTTCATGTTTTATGTAGCCTAGTGTTTTAGCAGTTGTAGCCCAGCTGTTGTAACTTGCTCTGCTGTTTGTAGTCTTTGTGGACTTGAAGTCTGCTTGATTTCTCTTGTTTCTTGCCCCCCCTTCCCCACTCTTCCGTTCCCCCTGGACCTCCCTCCAAGCAGCCTACCTTACCTCTTTTTGTTCTTTCCCCAGGTCCCCTCAGTCATTTAGGGTTGTGAGGGCTGCATGGTTCCTGCCCTTCCCTTGCCACTCACCACCACCAGAATGCCAGCATGAGCCCAGGTATGGTGACAGCAAGTCAGAGGAGCTGTCCTGAACTCAGCATGCGACGTCTCTGTGCGGCATCGCAGAGCAATTACCTACCCATCTGCCCTCCATCCTCCCTCCCTTCTGAGGTCTACTATGGTCTTAAATACTGTTCTGATTCCTCCTTCTGCCTCCACCCACATGCACTAGCACCTGCTTCTAATTAACTGACACTCCTGAACCTGTCCGAGCACAACTCTGGCAACATGGCTTGTTAACCCTGGTAATTCTCTCTCAATTTTCTCTCTGCTTTCAAATGAGCCTGAGGTCATTGCACAAAGCCTCCCAGCCCCCCCCCAACATAATTTAATAACCGCTCTCAGTTTAGACACTACTCAACTGCCGCAAGCTGTTGCTGCAGGTCGGCATGTACTAATTACCTGCCCACATTCATTTAGGTGATACTGAGAATGGTCATTGCTTAATATATCTCAACCTCGGAAACACAGAGCTGCCTGGAGCCTGCCCTCCAGACTGAATTTCCACTGCTCAGCTCACCACCAGCACTGACTTCCTCTGCACCAGACTGAACTAACCAAGCCACCCATATCACCAGTGCTAATTCTTGGGCACAATAGCCACATGGTAAATAACAACATAAATTGCCCCAGGATTATGCTAGGTATGGTGGTCTGCCCTACCAGACCTTCCACCTTGCCAGTTATGATCCTATTGTACCTTGTGTACTGCCTATCGATATCATTACACACCTCACATGGGAATGACGCCAGGCAGCCTTTGACATCCTCGGCTGTCATATGCCAGAATCAAAGTGCTTGGGAAATCAGGGGATTTGAGCCCCCTGTGAACAAACAAGGACCTTCCCCCAGCATGAGTTGTATACTATGGTGGCAAATGTCACTCTAATCAGTCTACCCCTATGGGCATAACCTAGATCCCCCCACCCTTGGAACCGGCACACTCTCAATTGACAACAATGATTCACCACCCTTCACCTACCCCTCTGACTGCCCTAGTAGATCCTGGCCCTTGCTGCAAAATCTCCTACTCCTGCCCGTGTACCCAGGGCACTTGTGTAAGTGCAAAAGAGTGCCCCCCCACCCAAAGGATTCCTAAATAGCACCTTGTAGGCGTGGCAGGTCATACTGCTTCTCTTAATCCTTGGATGTAATATCCACCCCTAACCCTGGCCCTGTCCCCCAGCAGAGCCCTACAGGGGATACCTGGAAGTGGCTCATGTTAACCTTGGGGGTCTTATGCCCAAGGTAGATGAGTTCAGGATTGGTTATCCAGTTCCAGTTTCATGTTGTGGCAGTTACAGAATCCTGGCTCACTACCAAAATCATAGATAATGAAGTAAGTCTAGACTCCTACACCATGTTTAGGAGAGACAGAAACCACAGAAAAGGTGAAGGTTGCCTACTGTTTACCAAATCTCACTTAAAAAATACTAGAATCACTACAATTCCAGAATCCATAGACCTGGAAAGCATAGCCATTAACCTCACTCTAGGTGCTAGGAGTGAGAAAAACATAAACCTAGTTTATTAGTAGTTAGCTATGTCCTATATTCCCCTAATAATGTTAGCCAGAGCTTTGACAGCTTCATCGATCGCATAACTGGATTAAATCCTCACCAAGAAAAAAATCATACTTGGGGACTTCAACTGTTACTGACTTGCAGGTAACAACAAATGTTACTGAGACAAAATAGCCAACCTCTACCTAATACAGGCTATTTCCTCTCCCACCAGGGTCAGTTACAAACCTGGATCTGCCATGCTTCTAGACTGAGTGCTGGTCAGCCACCCTGATGGTATCCTCTCCTCTGAAGTACTTCCAGGCTTCCTGAATGACCACTCTCCTGTCATGAGTAGATGATCTGTAAAAACACCCCCAGCTGAACCGTCCCGCACTAGGGCCATAATGTTTCATACGCGTAGGCTCCCCCAAGTTCGCGCACTGCTGCAGCAGATGGAATGGTCCTTTTTAATGCAGACTTGTGATGTGAATGCTGCCCTTGATTACTTCACCAGGCAATTCAATAAAGTGTGTGACCGTGTTGCCCCATTTAAGACTCTGGTCAAAAAAGGCACTTACCAGCCATTGTTCACCCCAAATCTTACGACACTTATGAGAGAATGAAACAGAATCTGGGTGCAGTACCGAGTATCTGGTCACCCCCCCCCAAAAAGAATATAAAGAACTTAGAAATCACATAAAAACTCAAGTTAAAGAAGCCAAAGCTATCTATCATAAAAACAAGCGATTTGCCCTTCTCAACCAGCCAAAACACCTATGGGGTGATATTAATGACACTCTTGGCAATACTACAAAACCTCTTCCTCGCTCCATCCAAATGGATAGGTCTACGTTTGAGGGAGATGTGAACATTGCTATTACATTTAACATAGCATTTAGTGTCATATCTGCTTACATTCTCCCATCCACCGCACACCTTTCTGAAGTAGGTAGCATTCCAACTTGTGCTTCACAGCCAAAATTCTACCTTAGAAGACTAACTTGGGCTGAAACCTACAAATACCTAGCCCAGACTAAAATATCAACATAAATTGAACCTGACAATGTTGATATGAAGTTCCTCAAATCCGACTTAAAGGAGGTCATGCACCCCCGCTAATTAATTTTTTTTTTTCCATATTTATTTTTATCCTCCTCTACAGGCAGCCACCAGTCCCCTTCTCAGCCTCCAATCACCTTCCCCCAGGTACTCCCATGCCCTAGTTCCCACAAATATTAACCCCTCCCAGTGGTGGGGTGGGTGGGAGGGACTTATCCCCCCATGACCATATCCAGAGTGGGCAATTATGGGCGGTTCCAAGGTGGTGGTGATGGCTTGCTGGAGGGACTTCATGGAGCCTGCAACCATTTTTTTCCTTTTTCTGGTCCCTCCCCCATGGCCATGAATGCATGCCTGTGAAGGCACACGTGGGTCATGAAGCTACGTTTTTGTATCACTTGGAGTCTGGCGCTGCCCCCCATCCTCCACTAGGAGGCAGTCTTGGAGTGGTACAACGTCCCCACCCATCTCCAAGAGAGGAGAGCTGTCATGGGATGCTAAGTCCTCCCCCCCCGCCAACTCCCAGTGGCCTGAGGCTGGCTTGCTCCGATACATTTTTAACCTGTCTCTATGTATTGGCCAAGTGCCCAAGATCTGGAAAATAGCTCATGTTACCCCTGTCTTCAAGGTGGGTGACCAAACTACTACTCCTCCCTCAAAAACACTGGAGAAGATCGTAAACGACCAGCTTACTCAATACCTGAGCCAGTATGACCTACTATCCCATGAGCGGCATGGTTTCCAAAAGAACCAAAGAACCTTAACCGCCCTTTTTGGAATACACTGTCTTCACTGTGCCTTGGACAGAGGGGAGCTTACAGGTACCATCTTCATTGACCTCACCAAGGCGCTCAACCTTGTCAATCGGGCAGGATGCATCTGGAATTGAGCAGTAGTCTGCTCAGTATGCCTTCCTGGTAAAACTCTCAAATAAATAAATAAATAAATAAATCATGCCTTGCTCTGCCAAAAATTAACCACCCTAGGCCTCTCTGATGAGGCCACCCAATGACTAATGAACTACCTGACAGGCAGAACGCAAGTGGTAAAATGCTGTACATCCCTTTCAGACTATCAGTCGGTAACTGCAGGAGTCTCCTAAAGATCAATCCTTGGCCCCCTACTGTTCAATCTCTTCATCAACGACCTCCCTGAAGGTTGCAGCTCAACTAAACTCCTCCTTTATGTGGATGACACTGTTATAACTTTGTCAGATAGCAACCTAGCCAAGCTCCAGCTTAACTTCCAAACTGATTGCTCAGCAATCCAAGACTGGTTCATCAATCTCCTTGTCCTAAATACAAACAGAAAAAAAATCCATGCTTTTCTCCTCTCAAAGTAAATCCCCTACTCCTTTCCCTGGACATTAACTCCACCATGGGAGCCCCTGTTGAGCAGATGTGTTCCTTTAAATATCTGGGGCTTACCTTGATCCTGGACTAACAGACATGGCCACACTAACTAAGGTGGCCCGCTTCCAGGTTTGGCCTGCTTTACAGGCACAGGAATGACCCCCAAGTAAAGCAACTACTAGTTAGATGCTGTATCCTCAGACGTATTGATTATGGCCTTGTGATCTATGGGGCCACCTATGACATAGTGCTGACTGGGGTCTGAGGGAACAGGGCCTGCCGACTTGTACTCAACTTGGGGCAGGATTTCACACAGTATATAGTAAACTAGGTTGGCTGAATCTTGACTTCTGATTACAATATTGTATTCTAGTGACAGGCAAATGCCTTGTGGGGATGGTTATCCCCGCAGTCCTGGCCAAGCTGAACTCAGCGGACACAAGTTACTATTCTACGAGAGGTGTAAAGCATAACTCTGGTGCTCCCCATGAAAACCTCACTGTGACAGGCTGGTTTCTCCTTCAGATTTCCTAAATTATGGAATTCCCCACACATCCCTAAAATCACTGGCCTTAACTCTTACCCCATTCCATGTGTAGGAAGCTGAGATGGTACGGTATAGGAGAATGGGGTAAGAGTTAAGCCCGATGATTTCAAAGCACACCCTGACACCTGTTGGTATGTGGAGGGTGGTGGGGTGGGGTAGTAAGGGTGGGGGTGTTAAGGTTCAAACTCTAACACACAATTTCCCCTCTTTTGTTGCTTCAACCCTAACTGATGCATTAACAAAGTGTTTTTTCAATGAATATCCTTACTTTTTTAGAAAGTCTAATCTTACTCCTAAGTAACCATATGTGTATAGACATTGTAATCAACGCTCATCTCCCTGTGGGAGCTCAGGGCCCTCTGGGCCGTGTGCTCTGATCAAGCTCCCATTACTCCATAATGGTATCCATTTGGGGCCCTCCCATCTGTCCATAAGTGTAGGGACATTGTCATGAATGGTCATCTCCCTGTGGGAATGCAGGGCCCTCTGGGCCTTGTGCTCCCACTACTGCATAATGGAGGGCCCTGCATGCCCAGTACTGCACAATGGTATCCATATGTGGGGATTCAGGGCCTCTGGGCCCTGTACTCCCATCTACCTATAACTGTAGAGATGCAGCGCAAGCCTAAAGACATTCCAAGTAACCCCTGTGCTGCAAATGGCACAATATCTCAATAACCGTAAGAACACTGGAAAACATTCCACTGCAGTTGTAATCATGGACTTGTAACCTGCACCATTGCCTAGTACACCTCAAGGTTTAATTTCCTAAAGGTGTACTTAGCTGCGCTTAGTGAAAAAATCCATATCTCAAACCATTTTCGAGATATAGGTGCCAACAGGTACTGTGTCCACCACAATGTTATCCTATGGGAAATTTCTAAACTTCAAAATGTTATAAGTATGGAAGCAATGTAAATTTTATCACCAAACCAGCAAAAGTCACATCTCTGGGCAAGCCCTTTGTACCCTAAAAATTTCAGCCTGGATGTCCTTACTGTTCCTTTGCAGTGAAGTGTCAAAGAAACAGTAAACTTTAAAAATACTTTTTCGTGAGGTGTCAAAATCCCTTTTTGCAATGGAATGGCTTGTGAAAAGGGATTTTGACAGCTCATGAAAAGGGATTTATTTTTAAATCCCTTTTCGTGATGTGTCAAAATCCCATTTTGTATTGGCGAAAGGGATTTGACTTTGGGACTAGATTTTAATCCCTTTCATGACTTAAAAACCTTTTCATGATGCAAAAGGGATTTTGACAACTCACTAAAAGGGAATTTGGCCCATGAAAGGATTGCTGACAGGACCATGTGGTCCTACAAATCCAAATCATTTTGACACCTCACGAAAAAGGGATTGAAGTTGTCAGACCAGATGGCCCTGAGGATAATCCCTATTCATGAGATGAAATTCCTTTCACGAGGTGTCACAATTTCTTTTGCATCGCGAAAAGGTGTCAGAAACAAGTTACGAAAATAATTTTTTTAATTAAAATAAGCGTTTGAGGCAACAGTAAAGTAAACCAAAGGCAGAGAACTGTACAGGATGTCCCCATGAACAAAATTCATACTTGGATGTCTGCAGAAGACATCCCTGGATAAAGTTATAATGTTTTGTTTGGGCAGGAAAATGAAAACAAGATGGCGGTCATGAAAAGGAATAGCTTCACAAAAGGGATTTAATGAATCCTTTTGTGAGCTGTCAAAATTCCTTTTATGAGCCCTAAACCCTGTTTCACACCGTGCAGCTATTCGAAAGACTGAACTGAGCATGCTCAGAACCCGAAATTTCAAAATGTAATAAACTTTGGAATGGATTCATATTTTTTCACCAAACCAATGCTGGCTTCTTCTTTCATGAAAGCTCCTTCTGCCCTGAAAATGTCATACCAAAATTGTAAATGGTGGGGCTGCTGCTCGATGAGGAAAAAAACGCCAAAACGGGCAGGAAAGGGTGACTTTTACAGTTTGTACACTATTCACAGCACAAAATCTGCAAATCTAATCAAAACAAAACTTAGTACATCAAGAGACCTACCCCACGAGACAGCGCAAGATATCACTTTCAGTAACTATTAGCCTAAGGTAAAGTTATTAATTGTAGAATCTGAGGTTTAACATTAAACCGCCTACTCAACCTTAACTATACTGGCACTACTGTGCCATTATAATATATACCGTGCCAGTATCATTAGGGTTCAGTGGTCACTTTATGTTAAACCCCAAATTTTGCACTTTAATAACTTTGCAACTGTTCAGCCGATTCATCTGAAATTTGGATGTCATCTAGCACCATAGAGCACTGGATTTGGCAAGTTTCGCTCCTGCTGGATGTTGTGGAGGTGTAGAGTGTCAAAAATGTGAAATTACAATTTAGGTGCAAATTTTTGCTATCCTGCATCTCCAAAATGGCTTGGTGATGTGGTCTGAAATTGTTAGGGTATATGGGGTCTGGGTCGCATATGTGCCTTTTGAAGGTTTGGTAAAAAAAAAATAGTAATTTATTTAAAAGTTATTAAAGTTTTAAGTTTCCCATTATAGCCTATGGGGAAAAATAGATGTTCTGTGTGAAAGTAGTTTCTGCTTTTGTGAAAGCACTTTTTTGCTTTTGTAAATGGGAAAGTAGTATCATGCTTCCGCCATCTTGTTTTCAGTTAGCGACGTGGAAAAAAACAATATCATTTAAAAATACTGCCCCTTGGTAAACACCAACAGTTGTGTTTACCTAATTGGGGCCCAAGGAATACAATTCTGTCATTAGTTTTTAAAAATACTGGCCAGAACTAGATGTTTATAAATTGGCTGTTGGTCATGTTGCAAATTTGCAACACTATTTTTGCCTCTGCCTTTTTCTTTAACGTAAGTGTTAAGTCCCCTTTAATATCGTTTGTATTCCAGCAGGGCTTCTCACCCATGGCAATGATTGTACCATTTTTTCTTGCTGAAATTGTGCAGGTATTTCTTCTCCATGTTGTACATCCAGTCCATATGTTGTCTCAGTTATTTTCTGGTTAGTTGTGTCTGTATTTTCTCATCCATTACTTGTAAATCCATTTCTCCTTCAATACTTAGTTGGTTACTCTCTGATTCTGCTGACAGAAAGTCACCTTCTTGCTGGGTAGGCAAGATTTTTTTGGGGTTTATTTACTTCTTTATCCGTTTCTTCATTTAAATTCTTGTGCTCTCTAGAGTTAATGCATTTTTCCTCTAAATCAGAGTCTTTGTGTAGTTCTTCACTCACTTTATTTGCTGAGGGTTCAGGTACACAATTCTGATAATTTTCTCCAACTTTCTTTTTTCCGTCTTTCCCTTCAATTGTGAGTCCATTGGTACTGTGATAGGGCTAAGTGGATTCGTGATGTTCAAAGCTGGAATTTTACCAAACAAGCTAAACCAGTCTTTTTCAGTTTCATTTTTTGTTGTGTTTTTATTTTCATTTTAGTAGTATCTTTAACTTTTCCTGTTTTCGTTCTACTGCTTCTGCTGCCAAAGCTTTTTCTCTCCTTTCCCTTCTGGATGACATACTACTCACTGTCACTGTTAAAGTCTTTTGGCAGTTGTTCTAATAAAAATACAGATTAAGCTTTTGGGCTTTTAATTGTGATCTGGCAGCACTTCAAATGGTAACTTGGTAACCCATTCTGGTCAATAATTTTCTGGTGTGGTGTTAAGAGATTCAGTTAAACTTTATGTGTTACCCATAAAATTCGGGTTCCACTTACTTTTGTTAGTGTTTGACTCTAATGTTGCAGCTCATGCATTTACTAGTATTCTGGGCACTATTTGATGAAATTCGCACCACTTCGCTAAGTAATAACAGAGAAGTAGCAGTTTCAACTGCCCACATTTTTGGTATCTTTCCACACCTCTAATTATTCCTTAATTGTTTTCTTTGGTTATATCTCTAACCTTTATGCAAAACAATACAGAGCAACTTTTATTAATTGTGTATACTTTGTTCTTCTTTTTACTAGACAAATTACCAGCATGGCATCCTCAGAAGAAAGCTTCTCCTGTTCGGACTGACCGCACACTGTTTTCCTTCTTCAGTTTATTCCCAACAGGACCAATACATTATTTTATCTCACCATCTCTTTTTATCTCAAAGCACACCTTACATTTCCTTTCTTGTTTCTTTTCTTTCTTTTTAAATCGGAATACACGTTTTCACACAGCTGCAACTTTTTTCTTTAGTGCAGCTTATTTTACACATTTGGCTTTTTTTTGTACCACTGCCACAATAGCTATCCAAAAACGTTTTCCAAGTGTGCATATTCAATCTTTTTATTTTTGGTTTGGTTTCATTATACCATGCTGCAAGGGTTTCAGCACCACTAACAATTTAAATTTAAAAAATATCTTGAAACCTTTTTACAGGTCGGCGTTCTTGGCATCCTTGGAACTTTCCCTATTCGGACCAACCGGTTACAGTACCTTGATGTCACTCAAAGTTTTCTTAATGCTTTGTGCTGTAGATATTTTTCTTCATTGCAGTTGTAAGAGTTTTAGATTTCTATGTTCAAGGTATCTTTTATTCTCAAATAGGTATCCTCAGAACCATTCCCATTCAGACAAAGCATTTCTCTTGCAGTGTAGGTTAGCATTTTAATTTCTCTTCTTCTCCAAACTCAAGGACCAGCTGTGGCAAAACTGAAGCAGTACTGTGTTAGCAATTATGTTTAAATTGACTACAGATCTCTGTTCTTTTCAACACTGTGTCCATGGGACCATTCCCATTCTGGCCAACTGTTTCTCTTAGCGTGGCTCAGCATTTCAATCTCTCTCTGTCCCAGAACACAAGGACCAATTGCAGCCATGCAAAGATAGAAATGACATTTATACCAACTGTAGGTACTTCTGTTACTTTTACTTCATTTATCCTCATGTCCCGGTTTTTATACCATGTCAGATTAACTCATTTTTAAGCTTGGAAGTTGTTTTGAGGGAGCACAAGCCTCACACACCAACTCCTACACATGACACCGCACTGTGTATGTCCACCATAGCCTTTTCTCTTTTGCATAATTTAGCAACAGACATCATCTTCCTATAGGATATATGAATTCATATGCTGCAAGGGGTAAAAATAGCGAAAGGATCCTGGATGATGGGCCCATCCTTCTGGTCAGTGGGGGAGGAGTGATGCTCTGGCGTTTGTACTCTCTTTTTATTTTATGATGTACAAGTATGTACAATCATGGATGTTCATTCTTGGTAGAGTGTTAATATTAGATATCATATTTAAAAGATTGAACTATGGGTAATACATGCTTACTGCTCTCAAAATAAAAGAGTGAGAATTGAGGTCTTTAAGGCCATAAAACCATTTTTATATATCAAGAAAGGGGTGATACTTCATGGGGACTTCAATTATGGATTTTTCTGGAATAGGAAAAAAATGTGGTGACAGGAAAACATATTGTGATTCAATATTTTCAACAGATATGATCAACTCTTTATTTCCTGCTAGATGCTACAGCTGCATCTGGTCCCCCAATAAAAAATAAATTTTTAAAGGGCCACTGTCTACATGAATAGATTTTCTCTTTTTGTCTCCATGTTTGGCAGTTACATTTATGGCTACAACACCAGCTGAATCATCAGATCATAAAGCAGTTCAGATTAAGATTAACTTTGCTTCATACCCCAAATTAAACCCTCCATATGAAGACTGAATTTCTATGTTTTCAGAGGAAAGGATGAAAGAACAAGTGAGAGAATTTTTTTATCAGGAGACTTACACAGTAGTGGACACGTGTAACAACATTGATTGGTGGGAGACTGTATAAACTGAATTTAAGAATCTCAGCATTAGTTTAACTAAAAAGACAAGGAAATATGGTTATTTTAATATATATCATGGATTTATCAACTTCAGAAATTATCATTAGATATACAGTGAAACCAAACAAAATTATGCTGAACAAATTAGACAGTTAAAAACAGTATAGGGAAATTGCAGTATAATAAAATGACATCACTAATAATGGAAAAATTGGGACATGAGGGAAAATGCAGACAAATCCATGTAATGACTGTGCAGACAGAGTAATAAAAAGAACAATGATACAGCTGAGGGACAGTACAAGGGAATTAAAATCTAAACAGGAAGACATCAGAGAAATAATGGAGCATTATGTTATAAACACTTTTGGGTCAGTTAAGGGTCTGGTGTAGACAAATGGGAATGGTAAACATTTGCAGATACCTGCATTGTCAGAAGATATGAAAAGACATTAGAAGCAGAAATACAAGTATGGAAAGTGCTATTCAGTCATTAAATAATAATACTGCTCCTAGAAGTGATGGTATTCCAGCAGAAACATACAGAATGTTTAGGTAGAATTAGGTGGCTGTTTACACAAATTCATAATACAGAAGGTAGGGAAAAATGGGCAAACTAGGTGGACCAAGTGTTCCTTATCTGCCATCAAATTCTATGTTTCTATATTTCTATAATATGATATTAATGAAAACGGCAACCTGGAGACACTATGCTACAAGTAATATTAATAATGCTACATAAAATGGGAGACAATGCAGATATTAATAATTGTAGGCCTCTAAGGCTGTTAAATGTAGGCGTAAAAATGTTGTTGAAAATTTGGGAAAAAGACTTGCTGCTGCAGCATCCACCCTTATACTTTCAGCACAGACCTCTGCTCTTGCAGATAGGAAAATACACAATCATTTAGTATTGCTAAGAGAATTAATAGAATTGGGAAAAAGGAGTAATGTGCAAGGCCTTCTCATGGCTCTCGACCAGGAGAAGGCATTTGACAGAGTGAATCATAAATATCTTTGGAATGTGCTAGAACACTATGGCATTCCTTTACAATTCATACTTTAGGTTACATTTTTGTACAAAAAGATATTGTGTTTCTAGTAGTAAATGGGGTTTGAGGTTAAGAAATAGCTTTGCATTTAGGGTTGAGCAGGGTTGTCCGATGAGCCTGATTTTGTATTTATTAGTATTAGACCTGGTTTTAAGGGAAATAGATGATACAGGGGATAGTTACCTCTTGAGGAAGGTTTCAGTGTAAATCTGTAGCATATGCTGATGTGTGCTTATTAGTACAGAATGTACATTCAGGTGGTCGCAGTACTACAACACATTGAAAGATCTGCAGGTTTTCAGGATCTAAAGTAAACATTCAAAAAGTGCTGTGTGTGATAGGTAAGCAAGATGGTACTGAAGTAAATTCAGTAGGAGGTATACAGCTTACAACTGACCCTATAAAACATTGGAATTTGATACGATAATTTAGACATAGCTGGTTATAATTGTCTTCAAAAATAAAATTAGCTGAGATAAATGAATAGTGTCAGAGGTCAATGTCAAAAAGAAAAGAATATACATGATTAAGACTTTTGTAATCCCTATTTTATTTACATGCGAGCTTTGTACTTCCTCTACCTCAAGAACTGGAAACAGTACTATATAATGTTTTTCTAGGGTGTTATAAGCAGTCAGCTTAAAGAGGACAGAAAATTATTTCTAACTGGCAGCTGTTTATAAATTTATTTTCAGAAATTAGAATTCAGTAATGCTACATAATCCGCCTTCTTAACCATGATCCATTCCTGCAAGGAGCTGGCTCCAAAGCTACATTAAATTTCTATACTATGTTCCTCAGATATGCCACTTGTAATTAAATGCATGTTCCACAGGTATGGTATATTTAACTGTATGTTATGTCACAAATGTGATTGTATGATAATTTTGATATTTTTTAACTGTATGTCTTGTTACAAATGTAATTGAATGTTTAATTTCTCAGATGTGTTAAATGTTAAACTGTATGTCTAATTCTTCATCCAATTGTACTACGCCTCTCCCCCCAGGTCGCACCGGGAGATGAGGCAACTTGTTGTTCCGTGTGCCTTCCTGGTGAAACATTTTAATAAATAAAATAAATAAATATAAAATTATATTCACTTCCCTGAAGTATCCATATTAAACTGTACCTGAATAAAAAGTGACATGGAAAATTGCATTTTGCATTGTTTTGTTTTTATGGGCAACATTCTGTCACATTCCTCTTCATGGAACCAGTTATCTAGAGTTTTAACTATATCACAGTTTGTGCACAGAACTCTGAGCAAGGTTTTGTCAGCAGCTCAGAATTAGCATTCTGTAAGCAAGCCATGACATAGTAAAAATTTCAAGCAAGCAATTTCATACAAGGAACTATGCAGCATGTTGTCCGTAAAAAGAAAACCATTGAAAACACAGTTTTTTTTATATCAATGTTTATTCAGGTACAGTTAAATATGGATCATTTGGCATATGACTTCCATTGCTGGAAACAGGAACATTATGTTAATATGTCCCCTGGGAGCCACTCTTTGCTGAAAACGAGTAGTTTCTACGCGCCTTCAACTGGCGAGAACAGTGAAGCGAAGTTGAGCTTTTCTGGCTCAAGCTGAAGGTAAATAAAACTACTGCTTTTCAGCAACGTATGGCGACGGGAGATATTATCATATCATTGCTCGAGTTTATCAACAAATATATTTAAAATAAACAACTTCCCAGAATGTGCCTGTTTCAGAGTCTGCGTGTGAGACGCCTTCACAGAATAAGAGTGCCTCCACCGCAGGGGAAAGGAGTGCACCATTGGCGGGAGTGCTCCTCGAGCTATAATATGTGAAATAGGTGTCTGAAAGGAAGGAAAGCATTCACTAGGGGGTGGTGTGGGTCAGAGTTGTAGTTGATTGGCTTGGGGGACAGGAAGCAATCTTCAGGATCGTGTGAGCAGCTGCAGGGGAGGGAGCTAGATGTCATTGTCCACCTAGGGACAAATGACCTGGCTGGGAATGGGATCAGAGCAGTGCAGTAGGAGTTTGTGGAGTTGAGGGGCTCTTAGACAAATGATAGAAGGAATCATTTGAATGCCAGGAAAAGGAGAGATATTGTTGATGAGGGACCTGAATATGCCAGATGTTAACTGGAGCACCTTTACGCAGCCACATCCAAGAGCAGGGTCATTCTCATTGCCCTAGAGGGGGCATGCCTCAGACAGCTAGTGTTGGAACCCACTCGGGAGGGAGCAGTCTTAGACCTGGTACTCTCAAACAGGGATGGAGAGAGGATCTCAGATTTAGAAGTGGGTAGCCATCTGGGAACAAGTGATCACCAAACAGTGTGGTTCACAATAAACACAGCTGTAGAGTCAAGCCATACAAAAGCAAAGGTGTCGGACTTTAGGAGGGCTGACTTTGGCAAAATGGGAGAGTGCCTCAGAAAAGCACTAGCAAACAGGCAAGAAGGAGGGGTGGAAGAACAATAGGGAAGAATCAAAACTACCATCACAGAGGCAATAAGCCTTTGTGTAAAGCAAATCAACAAAACAAAATGAAGGAAAAAGCCACTATGGTTCTCAAAAGAGGTGGTAGGGAAGGTTAAGGAGAAAAGGATAACATTCAGGAAATATAAGGAAACACAGAAGGAGCAGGATAGATAACTATATCAGTTAAAGCAGAAAGAGGTAGGGAATGCAGTCAGAGTAGCAAATGCCCAAACTGAGGAAAAGATAGCCAACTCTGTTAAGAAGGGGCTCTGTGGTGCCGAGTGAAGCATGCTGGTGACCTGGGTTCATGCCCCGAGCCTGGGTGCCAGGAGCGGAGACCAGCAGGTAGGGGATTCCATTAGCATCCATTGGACGCTTCCCTCCTGGGGGGGTTGGATCTGCCTGGGGACCTGCGGGATGACTGGCAGCATGCTTGGGAGACATGCTGCCTCAACACCCCCGTATGCCCCCTCCCCAGGATGCCCCCACACTCGTGCAAGGCTGCAGTGGGTGGGGCAACAAAAAGCTGGAAAATGCTCCTGACTGACTGGATGATGAGCCCCCTGGCCCCTGCCACCTGAAGCCCCAAAGCCAGCCTGGATCCAGCCCCACAGCACCAGAGATGCATACAGTAGTCGGCCTTTGAGACCATTTCCTCCTAGAAGAGAGGACCTCCTGGCAGAGGGATATGCCAGGTTACTTGAGGTAGGCTGCAATGGGGAGCTGGTGGAGGTGGCAGGAGGTCGGAGGGTGGTAGGGACTGGCACTCTGAAAGAGTGGCCAGTCGGGGGTGTCAGAGGTACATAAAAAAGGGGATAAAACCTTTTATAGGTATATGAGGGAGCAAAGAAAGACCAAGGGGGGGATACTGTGGCTTAATAAAGGGGAAGGAATGTGGGCAGAGGGTGACAGTGAAAAAGCAGGGATACTGAACGAATACTTCTGCTCAGTATGCACAAAAGAAGAGGAGGGGGAGGTACCTAAACCAAACAATAGAAACACTCTGGATAGGGAAGTCAGTACCAGTCCATTCACAGAAGAAAGGGTTCTGAAAGAACTCTTAAAACTGAAGGTGGAGAGAGCAATGGGGCCTGATGGGATTCACCCCAGAATTCTAGAAGAACTAAGGGGAGAAGTAGTGACACCACTTACTACCCTCTTTAACAAATCATAGGAGGATGGGGTGGTACCTGAGGACTGGAGGAGGGTAGATGTGATTCCACTTCACAAAAGTGGGAGCAAGGCAGAGGCAGGAAACTACAGAGCTGTTAGTTTGACCTCAGTGGTAGGGAAAATAATGGAATCACTTCTGGAGAAAAGAATTGTTGAGTACCTAGAGGCCAGTGAGGCACAGGACACAAGGCAGCATGGATTCACAGTGGGAAGGTTGTATCAGATAAATCTAATAGATTTCTTTGACTGGGTGACCAAAGTAGTAGACCAGGGCGGGGCTGTGGACATGTCCTACCTAGACTTTAGCAAGGCATTTGACACAGTCCCCTACAAAAGATTAATATACAAGTTAGCCAGCCTTGAAGTGGGTCCCAAGGTGGTAGCCGGGGTTAAAAATTGGCTGGACAACAGGACGCAGAAGGTAATAGTAAACGTAGTCCACACTGAAGAAAGGGGGGTTACTAGTGGGGTACCACAGGGTTCAGTACTGCTACCGGTCCTCTTTAATGTCTTTATAAGTGACATTGTGGAGGGACTGGAAGGAAAGGAATGTCTCTTTGCAGATGACACAAAGACCTGCAACAGGGTTGATACACAAGGTGGGGTGGAAAGGATGAGAAGGGACTTGGCAAAGTTGGAGGAATGGTAAAATGTATGGCAGCTTAGATTCAATGCAAAGAAGTGCAAAGTAATGCACCTGGGAAACAAAAACCCAGGGGAAGAGTACACAATTGGGGGTGAGATACTAACAACAAAAATGGAAACAAACCTGGGAGTAGTCTTATCAGACAACCTACAGGTGGATAAGCAATGTGAGAAGGCAGTAAGGAGGGCTGAGGGGATACTGGAATGTATAGGGAGAGGCATCACCAGTAGAAAACAGGAAATTTTTATCACTCTTTACAGACACTTGGTGAGACCCCATCTGGAGTACTGTGTGCAGTTCTGGAGACCCCATCTCCGCAAGGACATAGACAGGATGGAGGCTGTCTAGAGGAAGACAACTTAAATGGTGCAGGGTCTGAACCAGAAGCCATATGAAGAGAGACTAAAGGAGCTTAATATGTATACCCTTGAGGAAAGGAAGGAGAGGGCGGACACGATAGAAACTTTCAAGTACCTCAAGAGAATCAACAAAGTCCAAGAGGGTAGCATCTTTCAGAAAAAGAGATATGCAAGAACAAGGGGGCACAATTTGAAGATAGAGGGGGGCTGGCTCAGAGGTAATGTGAGGAAGCATTTTTTCATGGAGAGGGTTGTGGACACGTGGGATGGCCTTCCTGAGGAGGTCGTGGAATCAAAAATAGTGGGAGGAATTCAAGAATGCATGGGACAGACATAAGGCAATTCTAGTGGGGGTAGGAGGAAGTAGGCTGTTGGTTAACTAGGATCTACGATTTATCCATTAGGTAGGGAAATGGGCAGACTAGGTGGGCCAAGTGGTCCCTATCTGCTGTCAAATTCTGTTTCTATGTTATTAACTGCTGCCAATTAACACAAATTTCCTGTCCCCTTTAATCCTATTAAAAGGAACTATATGTATAGGAATATTCAGTAGGGAGGAGTAGGGATGGTGAACCCAATTGCGTTTTTTTTTCTTGCATAGTCTTTAGTTTTAATAATAGACCTTTGTTTATCACACCCTTGAAAGCAGGTCTTGGGTTATTTAAAGAAACATGTGAGGGGTATGTACAAGTATGGGAACTTAAAGGAATTCTGGAGGTCAGGGGTAAGGGGCAACAGACTTCTTGGAAAACATAAACTGAACTTAGAAACTTAAATGGGCAGACTGGGTGGGCCATAGGCCCTTATCTGCCGACACTGTCTATGTATCTACGTATGTATGTATGTAGGAAAAACTTAAGCAAATGAAGGGTAAAACATTTCTAAACATAACTTACATACAGAATTGTTTTAGGAAAATAAAAATGTGGAATTTAACTGTAGATAATATTAAAATAATAGTGGGAAGGTGTTATATAAAAAAAAAAAAAAAAAACATAAAAGATTTTTTTTTTCAGTGTCCCGGTTTTTGAATCAACTTATAGAACAACAGAAGCTATTAAGTAAAACAATTGCCAGAGGAAAGGATTAAAAATAAATGTAGGACACTGTATGGCTATGTGCACATGGGAGATTGAATGTAAAAGGCAATGCTACGTATAAAAGTATTGAGGAAAGCAAGTGTCTGAGACCTGCATGTAAACAAGAAATAGAAACAATAGAACATTTATTCTTTACGTGTACATACATTGCCCCCCTGTGGTCTTTATTGGCTATTACATGGAAGAGGAAGGAATTCCACTACTTGACATGAACAATTGATTTTAGGAGATCTGGGAAATCACTGAAAAAATGGACTGACAGTATGATACTGGTAATTTTGCCTGCAAAATGGCATATTTGGCAGGTGACTAAGATGCTAGTTTGTGCTTCAGACAAAAAAGACATCTCTTTACTTCACCTTTGCTTGCGGTCACTAGACCTTCAAGCAGTTCTTCCACTGTTGGACTTGATTGTAGTCTTATGTTATGCACAATGTTTGTTTTATTATTTCTGAGTGACATCACATTTGTTTGACCACAGATATTATATCCAGTATATTTTTAAAGTCATGTAGGATGTATACATGAATTGTAAAAGGTAATTTTATTTCCACTTTATTCAGAATGCCTTTGAATGTGTAGGTTTTTCTTCAGGGGTAACCTATTATTTCTCACTAGATATGCTGGGTAAAGGGGAGCAAGTCTTACAGTTAAAATAAGGGAAAGCAATGTTTTATGTTACTTGTTTGAGTCAGCCCCTGATCATGGCAGACTAGGCTATCTAGTATCTATTTTTGGATGGAAGTACTCAGGAGGACCCCTAAGTGAAGTAACAGAGTTTGGAGCAAAGCATTTTTCTTACTGTTAAAATGTAGTATGCTCTTTTGTAATGTCACAGAGTCTGTCAAATGTGGGATATGCTTACCTACAGTTTTTATGCTGTATTGTATTGCAGTACAATTTAAAAATAAAGTTAAAAAAAAGGAAAAAGACATCTCTCTTGATGCACTGTCTGAGGTAATTAGAAGTGAAATAAGGGACATTAGAGATAATGAATATAATGGCTTACAAAGGGGGATGTTTAACAAACTGTGGAAAGGGGTCGCTTTGTTTGGATTAGACCAGTGGTTCTCAAATAGTGAGGCCAGCCTCCCAAGGGAGGCCCCAAACTGTTCCAGTGGAGGCCTAGTCAAGTCTAAGAATGCACAGTATTTAAGTGTTGGATGTTTTGTGAGACGGAATGAAGCAAACTAAATCTGGTTAATGGCAGGTGAATTTCTTTACTTATGCTCACATTTGTGACCAGGAAAGGCACTGAGCTACAGCTTGTTTATAGGTGTGTGTTTATATGTAAATTGGTGACTAAGAAGGCACACTGAGTCAAGGCCTGTTTCTGCAGTAGGTGTTTATATGCAAATTAGTGACTGGGAAAGGTACACTGAGTCCAGTCAAGATGAGGAGAGAGACAAAGAACTGCTCTCACAAATATTGGAAGCTGCGGGAAAGGACAGGTTAATTGTGGGGACTTAATCTGCCCAAGGTGGACTGGAGGATACCATCCACAACATGTGCTAAGAGTCAGGTGATCCTGGAAGGACTGCAGAGTGGGTTCCTGACTCAGGGCGCACTGGAACCAACAAGAGCCGAGGATACTTGATATGGTGCTCACAAATGGGAGCATGTACAGGAAATAATGGTCAGGAGCCACTGGACTGAAGTGACCATTGCACAATGTGGTTCCATTTGGATATGGGCAGGAAAGCATCCCAACAAAGGCCAAAATCTTGGATTTCTGGAGGGCTGACTTCAGGAAAATGGGTGAGGTTCTAAGGAGCCATCTGGTGGGCATCAGAGCAGATATGGGAGTGGACCAAAAGTGGTCCATCATTAAGGAAGGAATACTGTTTGCCATAGATGAGTGTGTTAGGCTCAGGGGGAAGAACGAAAGGGCCAAAGTGCCCAGCTGGTTCGGTTCTGAGGTTGCCAAGGCAGTTAGGAAAAAGAGGTTGGCCTATAGAAAATTCAGGAAGACCAAGAGAGAAGTGGATAGGGAAAATTACCTAAGGTTGGCTAGTGAGGCAAGTAAGGAAGTCTGGCGAGCAAAGGAACAGAAGGAGCTGCAAACTGCTGAAGGAATTAAGAAAGAGGAGAAGGTTTTTTTTCACTATATAAGTGAGAAAAGGGACAAGAAGGAAGGGATCGTTAGGCTTAAGAAAGGGGTGGAATGGGTGGAGGATAATGGAGGAAAAGCAGAGATACTAAATGAATACTTCTGTTCTGTCTTCACCATGGAGAAGGATGGACCAGTGCCTTCAGGAGGGAAAAGAGGAGCAGGGGGAGGGAAACACAGACATAATGATAGAGGAGGACAGAGTGAGGGAGGGTCTGCTGGCATTGAAAGTGGACAAATCACCAGGCCCGGACAGAGTACATCCAAGGGTACTAAAGGAACTGGCTGAGGAGCTGGCAGGGCCACTAGCAGACCTATTTAACAGTTCACTAGAGTCAGGCATGGTACTACAGGACTGGAGAACAGCATATGTAGTACCCCTCCACAAAAGTGGTCCCAAGGATGATCCAGGGAATTACAGACCAGTCAGTCTGACCTCCATTGTGGGAAAGCTCATGGAGACCATACTAAAGGAAAGGTTGGTGGCATATCTAGAGAAGCAGGGTCTCCAGGATGAGAGGCAGCATGGGTTCATGGGGGGAACATTGTGTCAAACAAATCTGATTGACTTCTTTGACTGTGTCACTAAGACAGTAGACGGGACAAGCAGTAGACATCCTCATCTTGATTTCAGTAAGGCCTTTGACTGTGCCCCACAAAAGGTTAACCAGGAAGTGGTGGATCTTGGAGTTGGGGAGAAGTTGGCCAGATGGGTGAAAAACTGGCTGAGGGACAGAACCTAGAGGGTGGTGGTGGGGGGGGGAGTTATCTGGCACCAGAGATGTAGCCAGTGGGGTCCCACAGGGCTCCATGCTGGGGCCAGTGTTGTTCAATGTCTTCATCAATGTTATTGGGGATGGCGTTAAAGGCAAAATGTACCTATTTGCAGATGACACCAAGCTCTGTGGGAGAGTGGACACAGCTGAAGGGATACGGGACCTACAGGAAGATCTGGAAAAGCTGGGGAGGTGGTCCAGGATCTGGCAGCTTGGCTTTAATGCCAAGAAATGCAAAGTTATGCATATTGGAGCCAAGAATCCTGGGGCAGAGTATTACCTGGGTGGAGTCTGAGTAGCTGCATCAGAGGAGGAGAAGGACCTGGGAATGATGAGCACTAGATCTGAAGCACTCCACGCAGTGCAAGAAAGCAGCAGCAAAGGCAAACAAGATGCTGGGATGCATAGATAGGGGGATCAGTATTAGGAGAGAGGAGGTTATACTACCCTTGTACAGGTCACTGGTAAGGCCGCATCTAGAGTATGGCGTCCACACCTCAAAAAGGACATTAACCTGCTGGAGAAGGTACAGAGGAGGGCTACAAAGATGATAGCCGGTCAGCAGGGCAAGGCATATGAGGAGAGGTTGAGGGCAATGAACATGTACTCCCTGGAAGACAGGAGAGAGATAAGGGACATGATTGTGACATTCAAGTACTTGAAAGGGATAAATAATGTTGATAAGGAAAGTCTCTTTAAGCTGAGTGGCAACCATATCATGAGGGGGCACAGTCTTAAGCTGAAGGGTGAGAGGTTTAGGAGGGATGTCAGGAAGCACTTCTTCACAGAAAGGGTGGTGGAAACTTGGAATGTACTGCTGGAAGAGGTTATCTCATTAAAGACAGTAAGCAGCTTTAAGAGAGGCTGGGATAGGCATAGGGGGAAGATAAGACTCATGGGTAGGGAGGATGGGAGGAGTGGGGAGGGAGGGCAGGGACATTAGCTCAAGCTGTGGACCCTGCAATATGAGCAGATTTGATAGACCAAATGGCCTTCTTCTGCTGGCTTGTTCATATGTTCTATAGTAGGTGTTTATATGCAAACTAGTGACTGGGAAAGGCACACTGAGTCCAGGCTTGCTTCTATAGTAGGTGTTTATTTATATGTAAACTGATGTCTGGGGAAGGCGCACTGAACCAGTGCTTATTTCAGGTATGACCTTGGGTAAGGGTACAGGAAGTTGCTTAACAACAAGGTAAGAGGGGGAGAGATGAACTGACTATGTTAGTTGTTCCAGATAGAGAGGAAACAGAGTAACAAGAGTCCACGAGTCAGAAAAGTGGAGTGACAAGGATAACCTTTGGTGTGGGGTTGTGGATGGAGAACAATAAGTTGAATCAAAAGAAAATATACTCAGTCAACTTTTTAGTCTCAGTTGATTCCTGGTGTACCGTGCAAGGTATGATATTTTTCTATGGAGAGGCCCAATATGTTTTCCAAATTTAAGGGAAGCTCAAAATCTTTTCCATGGCTTGGGGTGGCTCACTATCACAAAGTGTGAGAACTAATGGATTACTTAATAGGAGATAGAGGTATATGGGAGATCATTGGTGGTGGGAATTACTAGGCGAGATAGAATGTTATATAATGCCTGGGCATTATATGGTATAGTATATGTTGTATAAATATGGTTTTGATTTCAAGTATTGTATTGTGACCGATACTGTTTTAACAAAAATGTCCCTGATCTTTGAGAAGTGCCATGGGATCTTTAACATCCATCCTGGTGACCAGATTAAACTTGTGACAGACCTCACAGGCCTGATTGTTGTGTTCTGGACCCAGTCAGAAGAGGCAAGCAGAGGGGCCATCCTTGTCAGGGATTTGTTTGCTGCAGGAACACTTAGTGGAGTGGTCAAAAGAAGAGGAAGGTTGTGAAGACATAAACTTAATGAAAAAAACCAAAAATGTTGATGTTTAACTAAAAAAAGGAGAAAATAAAGTGCGGGAAATGACGGTCCACTGTAGTTTCGGCAGAGTCTGTGGGACGATATGCTCTGGTCGATGGTGGTAAAGAACTAAGGAGGGCATGGTGGCTGCCCTCTTCGTAGGACAGACTGACATCAGCCACTGACATCGGCGATGGGCGGCTCCCTCTGATACACTGCTAGCTAGAAAGATTTCTGTGTGGTTCTAGCGCCTGACAGCTTAACCCTACTGGTGATGGCCTGCTGCAAGGGATACCCTTGAAGTAAGATCTTTTAGAATGGGCTTGTAATTTAATCTGCCCATGTATGTGAAGGGCACTGAGCCTCTCTTAAAGGGAGAGTTTGGCACAGTTGCTTGCCCCTCCTGCACCCCCCTGCATGATCTCAGACTTGTCCAGATTTATTTTATAGCCTAAGACTCTGGAAAAGGTAGCGAGGACTCAAATGATCATTGGGAAATACTGAGTAAGGTTAACCAAGAATAAAAGTATGTCATCTGCATATAGTGAAATCTTATGCAGTTGCAAGGTCTGTCGTGTCTCATCCCCTTTATTCCTGGCATTTATCACCAGCCAGTGAAAGTAATGGCTAGAGGGGCACCCCTGCCTAATACCTCTTGAGAGTGCAAATTCCTCTGACAACCCACTGTTCACCAATATTCTAGCCTTTGGTGCTCACAAAACATCTGAACATAAAGAACTCCTCTCCTAGCCATCTCGCTGGTGCAGCTATAGGGCGTCCGCCAGGATGACGCACGCACTGGTTTGGGAAATGGACCTGGGAGTCAGAGGGATGGCTAGGGCAGAGAAGGACTGAGTGCTGTCTGGCAACTCTCCTTCTCCGGGGGGGGGAGCACTCAGCACATTAGTGGTCCCTGGCAGAGGCTGGGAAGTTGCAAGGTACCGAGGCCACATGTCATGGGAGGCGAACATACATCGAGTGCGCCCGTTAATGTCATTGCACTTCCTGCCTCCGGAAAAAGTCAAGCATCCACAAAAAAGTCCGGCTCCATAGGTGATGCTCCCGCCTCTGCCGTCACTCCTATGTGACAAAGGTCTGCTGGGGGGTCCCACTCCTGTGGCCCCATCCTGGGGGGGTAAGCCAGGACTAGCGACTAAATGTCCTGGGGAGAGGGAGGCAAACGGGGTTGAAGGCTGAGGTGGTGGGGTACCGAGCAAAAAAAAAGAACCCCTCACCTAACTTGAACTTCTCTAAGATTTTGTACAGGTAGGCCCACTGTACCCTGTCAAAGACCTTCTCAGCATCCATAAAAAGCAAAAAGGCTTCCCCCGGACAATGGGTGCCCCAGTGGACCACATTTAGCAGCCTCCTAATGTTATTGTAGGAGTACCTCCCCTGCACAGATCCGGTCTCATCAGGCCTCACAAGGTCTGCGAATATACCCTCTAATCTTCTTGCCAACACTTTCACAATTATCTTAGTGTTGCAGTTATGCAAGGATATGGGCATACAGGCCATGCACATTGTGGAATCCTTCCCAGACTTCAGGATAATAGTAACAGTGCCCCAGTAACAGATGTCTGGCAAGGATGCCTGTTCTGTGGTTTTATCCACATCATTTTAATGCCCTACAGTAGTGGGCCCCCAGCAGTTTGTAATATTTGACCCCTCTCATCAGGGCTCGAACTTTACTCTTCAGTAACACATGTTAAGTTTCCTTAACTACACTGTAGTTACAGTGTAACTACATGCAATTACATACAACAAAAAGTGTAACTAGAGTGTAATTACCCCTGCTGCATGTAATTAATTACTACCTCCCTGCAGTTACACTGAAACTTACACTTAAAGTGTGACCTACTCTACTTAAGTATTGCAGTGGCAGATGCAAGTTCCGTCACAGTGACTGGAGCCCCAGCTGTGCCACTCATTCCTCTGCTGGTTCAGGAAGTTGAAAGTCCCCCAGAAAGGCATCAGCTTTTGACTTGTCTGAAAGCACTCCCCTGTGTACAAGGCCTTGTAATATGTTACAAATTGTGCTCTGACACCTGAGACCTCGTTGCATAGCACCCACTGGCTATCCTTCAGTGCTGTGATAACATTAGAACTCACACCCTTGCTAGCCTAGCCAGTAGTGTGCTTGGCTTCTTGCTGCATTCATATATTTGTTGCTTGGCAATGAAAAGTGCTGTGCTGGTGCCATTTGCAACAGCCAGATTAATTGCTTCAATGGCAGTTCATAATTGCATCAAGGTGGCCTCAAACTGGTCCTCATGACTTCTCCAGCCCAACCTCTGCTCCTAATTCCTGTAGTTTCTCCTTTTTGAGCTTGACCGTGGATGTCATGCATGAAATAATCACCTCATGTATGCCTTCCTCTCCTCCCATAGCACCGTTTTGACAGGGTTGTGTCCTTATTTGCTCCCTATATAGATACACTACTGTTCCTGCAAGAACTGGGTGAATTTCTTAGAGGCCAGCATGTAAGCAGGGAATTTCCATGTGCTCGGAGTGTTTTCTGTGTCTTTGGTGTGCACTGTTAGCACCTTAGCATGATCAGACACCAAAAAGGCTGTGATTTCCATGTCTGCTGTCCTGGGGTAAAGGTGCCCGAGAGCAAACACGTAGTCTATTCTCAACCAGGTTTTATGTGGGTTGGAGAAAAATGTACATTCCTGTGAGCCTAGGTGTGCCTCCCTTCAGGCATCCACTAAGTCAAGCCCTGCTAAGCTCAGGCCCCATCTCAGTGGCACCCTGCCCTCTGATCATCTGCTGCTATATTAGGAAAGCATTCCTTGGTGTCAGTGACACCCCACCCTCCGATCACTTGCCACTGTAATAACAAAAGTATTCCCTGGTGTCTTATGGCACCTCCCACCTTTGATCACTTATCACAGTATAACAAAAGCAGTCTTTGGTGTATAGCGGCATCCCCCACCCTCCGCTCCCTCGCCACTGTATAATAACAGAATTCCATGGTGTCTATTGGCACCCCCCACACTCCGATCACTTGCCACTGTATAATAACATAATTACCTGGTGTCCAGTGGCACCTCCCACTCACTGATCATCTGAGGTCATACATAGAATAGGTCCCTGGTGTCCAGTAGAACCCCCACCTTCCGCTTGCCAGATGATGCATTCCCAGGACTTCCCTGGTGTCCAGTGGAACTCCCTGCCCCAAGCTCTTGTCCCAGAGGAGACGTGGTATTCCATGGCATCCAATGGCTCCCTGCACCGGGCACACCATCCTGCCACCCTCCTTACTCTAGTCGTTGGTACCATGGGGAGCCAATAAAGTGAATGGCACAGCCCTCCTCTCACCACCTCAGCCTGCCGTCATATGCAGTGACAGTGCGCATGCATACTTTCTACAGTATAGGGAGCACAGTCCCTATAGAGAGTACTCGCGCTCCCAGTCACTGCACATGGCAGCTAGTCAAAGTGGTGAGTGAAGGGCTGTGAAGGTCGCTATATTGGCTCCCCGTGTCGAGATGTTGCAAAATAAACTTCTGTGAGCGAAACTGCAGCAAAATCTGCAATTTGCAGCACTAAATATTTCACAAAATTCTCAAATTATTTTGCAGGTTCTGAATGCAAAATTTTCATCTGAAAATTTTGAAATTTCGCCTGAAAATTGCAAAAATTCACCCAAAGACTAAAAATTTTTTCTGAAATTGCAACTTTCATATTTTGTGGCGTAGATTTCTACCATTTTCGGGTGAAAGTTTGCAATGTTTGGGTGATATTTTACATTTTGCACCTCACAAAATATTTCACGAATGCGAAATTTCACAAAATATTCATCAGAATGAAATTTCTCTTCTGCACAACACTATCCTGTGGCACCAGTGACTATGGCAAAGGGGTAGCAGGGTGTGCCTGGTCTAGGGGAGGGCCAATGAATGTCAGGAATATTGGCTTTCTCTGGGACAGGCTTGGTGAGTGGAGGGTGGGGGTTCCGCTGGACTCCAGGAACCTCATCTTACATACAGCAGCAGACGATCGGTGAACAGGGGATGCTACTAGACACCAAAGAATTCCATTATTATACAGCGCTGAGTGATTGGAGGGGGGTGCCACTAGACACCAGAGAATTCTATGTTATACACTGGCAAGGGATAGGAGAGCAGGGGGTGCCACTAGACACCAGGGAATGTTTTCATACTACAGTGGCAGGTGGTTAGAGAGTGGGGGGATGCCACTAGACACCAAGGTATGTGACAAGACACTGTCAGGATGGGTGCTACCAGGTTGCTGTGCACCATGCATGTGGGCCCATAATGGCATGCAAATGGCTCCTTAGCACCTTGCATGCTCAATGGGCTCATTTGCACAGTGCCAGCTGAATATCACACCAGGGCTCCTGATGCTATCAGATCTGGGGGCGCTGCTCCTGCACTTCCCTCTGGGCTGCACAGCACAGATGCACGTGGGGCAGTGCTACTCGATTTAGCGCTGTGCTGACATGCCCCATTTTCAGTCAGTGGTGCCAGGTGCTATCGGACGAATATGGCACCCTCAGGCTTGTGAGCATGGGCAGGCACAGCACAAACCTTGTGCCCTGCTTCTGCCCATATTCCAGTATCAGGGTGCACCACTTCTGCCCATATTCCAGTATTGGGGGCTCTGCTTCTGTCCATATTCCAGCATCAGGGCACTTCGTTTCTGCCCACATTCCAGCATCGGGGGCTCCGCTTCTGCCCATATTCCAGTATCAGGATCGCTGCTTCTGCCCATATTCCAGTATCAGGGGGCTCCGCTTCAGTCCATATTCTAGTATAGGTGCTCTCCTTCTGCCCATATTCCAGTATCTGGGGGCTCCGCTTCTGCCCATATTCCAGTATCTGAGGGTCCACTTCTGCTCATATTTCAGTATCAGGGGGCTCTGCTTCTGCCCATATTCCAGTATCGGGGGCTCTGCTTCTGCCCATGTTCCAGTATCGGGGGCTCTGCTTCTGCCCATATACCAGTATCAGGGGACTCTGCTTCTGCCCATATTCCAGTATCAGGGGGCTCCGCTTCAGTCCATATTCTAGTATAGGTGCTCTCCTTCTGCCTATATTCCAGTATCTGGGGGCTCCGCTTCTGCCCATATTCCAGTATCTGGGGCTCCGCTTCTGTCCATATTCCAGTATCGGGGCTTCTTCTGTCCATATTCCAGTATCAGAGGCTCCGCTTCTGTCCATATTCCAGTATCAGGCTCACAGACTTGTAGAACGTTTATTAAATGGTATTGCCAGTTTCACTTCTGAAAAAAAATTTGCACATAATCTTTTAAGATTCTGATAAAGAAATTAGTCAGGCACCTTGAAGTTATGGTTCATAAAAACCATTAACATGGAAGCAAAACCGTAACCAGGTCATGTTGTCCCCAGAGAAGGCAGAGTGGTTTCATACCCCGAGATGACCTTTCCTGAAATGTAGTGGTCCAGTGATGATACCATTTTTATTCATCCCTACTAGGAGTGCGCTAGTTCGTTTTTAAATTACTCAGAGGGTATTCATATTTGATACCCCAGCTAACAAGGCTAGTCATTATTAGGTACTTGGTACCTAGCTAAAATGAAAGAAAACAGAAATATTATAAAAAACTCTAACCCTCCCCCAGGTGGCCAGGGCTACTTCTCTTACTCACCCAAGTCATCTCACAACACCACCCCAACCCCATTTCCCCATACAAGCTTTTTTTTTTTTTATCCAGATTGCGCCAGGAGCAGAAGGCATCTTTGTATTTCACCCCTATAGGGGGGAGAATTTTTTTGTTTTGGGGAGGGGGAAGATGACTGGGTAGAGTAGCCAAAGGACTTGTGCTGCCCAGTTTGAAAGCCTAGAGGTTTCTTTTACTCTTATAATTATTTATCCTCAAATAGCAGTGAATAAAAAAACATAATTACTATTCAGTCCTGAGAACCGAGTCCCCCACTATGCAGGGTATTTGGGAATTAATATTCTGGGCCTGCACACCTATTCCTGCCATTGTTAACTTTAACAAGTAAAATATCGAACCTCTGATACTTAGTTCAGTCATCATTTGTACCTGATGTTATTACAGATTATCTGTAACCTAAACTTTACCTGGATGAACAAATGTCGAGTACTGATGATTGCTGTTACTGGCTTGTGAACAGTTACTGTAGTGAATGTTGTAGAGTGAGAAACTCACTGAATGTGTCTCTGCATACATTTCTACTATCTGTATTGCACCTCTACTGTATGTAATTAAATTCGGGTCACCCTGAAAATGGGACCATCGTGGTCCCAGTGGGCTTACCGGATATCAAAATTAAATAAGTTCTGTGCTGTCCATAACTGGCAGCATTTTTGTGCAGAATTTGTGTGTCTGAGTGAAAAGTGGGCTCATGTGCAGATGAAATATTTACGTGTTTTCCATCATCAGAAACTAGAACCTGCCCTGTGCAGCTGAGCGTTAAACATGTTTACGTTTCCTATTTAAGATCAGGCATTAATAAGTATTTTTCATTTTTTGCAGATTGGATGTGAGTGCTACACCAATGGTTGTAGTAACATTAATTCAGGGACACTATGGGAATGTTGAATGGCAAGTGAAATTAGTTTGGTGTTTTATGTATTTATTGAAATTCATGTATGCCAGGCAAGCAGAGATTTGATACTCAATGTTTTTGCAAACTGGATTTTTAAATGGTGCACCAACGGCTGTACTAACATACTCATTTGGAGCCACTGGTGCAAGTGCTAAATGGCAGCTGAAACTAGTTTAGTGACAGGTGCAGGAATGAGAAAAATACAGACACTTGAAAGCTAAGTACAAAAATGCAAAAGTGTTGTTTATCAGAGTTCTTGGACAACAGCACAGTGTACATAATTGCTACACAAAATTCAACACAAATGGTGGCCTTTGTTGATTAGATGTTAATGTATATGAAATAATATATCATTCTAGTAATCGGAATGTTTTCTATAATAATTCATATCATAAAATGCCAACATATGTTTGTAGTAATTATTTTCACTGCATGCGCAGCATGTAAGTCAGTGTGCCTTTTTCTACTTTTCTATTACACGAGGTGGTGGTTAGGAGAATTTCCCCAAATCCACATTCATTCTTAATACTGAAATTCTAAATATCTTTTTTTTTAAATCTATTTTTATACTCCCCTCTCCTCCGAGATCGCCTCTTCTGTGAGACAATGAAGCTCTGCCCTTACCCCCGCCCTTTACCTGCCCGAACGGGGTCTCAGTCAGGCTGTGGTTTACCCCTGCCCGGCTCAGGGTGGACCACCCTCAAACCTTGAAATCTCATCAGGTCCCCAAGTTCAGCCAGGCAGGTGGTGGTAAATCAGGACCCTGGCTCGGCACTCCATCTACCTGACTCTGGAGGGCATTTTATGTTTTCTGTGAGGACGTTGCTAGCCCATGACGCCAAGGCACAAGCGCTTGACGTCCGCAATGTCCTCCCCTGATGATGCAGCTCCTAGAGGTGACTGGGTCCAAAGGCCTCCGCCCATGACCAATCAAACCCTGAGGTGCCGACGAACTGTCATGACTCCAGCCTCCACTAGAGGTCACCGCTCACCCGGTTAGATCCCCATCCTCGGAGAAGGCGTAGCTGCCGCCGGACGCCAGCCTTTCTCCCCAGCCAATCCTGGCAACCCAGTCTGCTCCCGAACTGGAGTCGCCAGCATGAAAGCAGGTGTGGCATCCAGTGCCTCAACCCTCGGTGCCACCAGGCTGGCTAAATGTTTTTTTTGTTTGTTTGTTTGTTCTTTAACTGGAGTGATCACAAATCATGACATAAACCAAATAGTTGAGTCTTTTAGTTTTATGCAGTTCTTCGTTTCTCCCATTGGCTGATGGATGACTCATTTTCCTCTAAACTCAGGGTTTATCTGGCTTGCAAAACTAGAATTATTAAAAGTAGCTGTCCTTTGCAGGGGCTCGCCTACAAACCTCCCTCTGGTTTAGCTTTATTGAAAATTGCAATTTGCTTGCACTGACAGGTAGTTTATTTTAATTCTGAAAAGTCCGCTACCTGGAAGTATGGCAGATGCTTGAGTGGCTCCATTAACTGTAAAGCTGCAGCGCTGCATCATGCGCTTCAATGCACTTCTATTGAAGTGCATTCTGTGGTGCCACACCTTTACAGTTAACGGAGCTGCCCAAGCATCCACCATACTTCTGAGTAGCAGACGTTTCAGAATTAAAATAAACTACTTGGCACAAGGAAAATTGCAATTTTATCAGTAAAGCTAAACCGGAGGGTAAGGTTTGCAGGGGTGGGAGTCCCTGCAAAGGACAGCTTTCCTTTAAAAGAATCTTCAAGAACCCCTTATGCATCACTCTCCACAAGCAGGGGTTAGCATGCTTTGCCAGACCAATAAAGTTCCCCCACAACCCCAGCAGTAATTTCCGCTAAACTCTTCATTGCTAAATTGGAGCTTTAAAATCAGCTCTTGGATTCCTGGCAGTTTAAATATAATCAAAGGAGTAAAATGTTTCACCTGGTTTTATGTTCCCGTCTTGTGCAGCAGGGCCATCCTTCAGCACGTTCTTCACCTGTAGGAACTCATCAGGCCTGTCCCTCCAATGACAGTAAACCCAAATCCCACATTGCTCTTCTAAAGAGGTCCTAATGAGGGTTCCTTGAGCTGCGAAGGGTCTCGAGTAAACACAGACTTTTCTAGATCTATACAAAATGAAGTAAGAATATGAGATTAATATAATCATTCTTCACAAATAAGGTAAAATTCAAGAATACTGTGCGTTAAACTTGTTGGTACTTTTAGCAATTAAGGTACATTTGAGAACAACACTATACTGTAGTTGAATCTACAGCTAATGTAACCCCTGCAAATGGGGGTTCCCAAAGACTTCAGGAGCTTGCTTGAATGCTCCAAGCCTGAATGGTGTTTGGCGTTTAAGCCATTTATCAGTGAGTGTTTTAGAACCTCTGGTACTGTCTCTTAAGAGCTGTCTGCTTGCAGACATAATTAGTTTGTATGTGGGGACTGTGTGTTTCTTTGATTGAGTACCACTCAAGCTGCTGCAATTCACTCCATTTTGCAGTCACTAGGAGTGCAAAGGAACCTATCTGAAAGATGTAACTGTTTGCCAGAAATCATTTACAGTAATAATGAAATTACAGTTTGTCTAACCTGCTTTCTTTGCAGTCAGAACTGTGTCTGCCTAGTTCCCATTCTGGTTTTGAACTGCTGAACTGGACCAATCAGTGTGGGTAAGCTAGCTCTAAAATGGTGCCTTGACGAATCAGAACTTGGACTCATAATCTGAGCCAGCCACAAGAGGATTGTATGAGCAGTGACTCTGGGAGATGTAGTTTAGACTTCAGCGCCTTTTGGACCAACAGCAGCAGTCTATTGTGAGTGACAGCCAATCCAGTCAAGAACTGGGAGGAACTCAAAGGAAGTGCCCGGTTTTGTCGGTTGGAGTTTCAGTTGAGCTTTGGCAGTGAAGAAGGAAGGAGCCCTGTGCTTTTTCAGTGTGCAGTTTTAGTCAAAAAACGTGTGTAAGGCCCAGAGTTCTGGTCTGCAGCTTGTGTAACTGCTTGTTAGGACTGAATCCGTCCTGTGAAAAGAATCAAAGGATCTCTGAAGAGTAGAAACCAGGCTCACCCTGTAGAAGACTGGAGAAATTGTTGAATTACACTCGGTCTGTCAGGAACTGAATCTGCTGTGTGTTCTCCCGGGTATTGTGCAGTAATTGCGATCGGGATATAGAAGCAGCCTGCCTGGTATAGTACTTTCTTTTTACCATATAAATGTGTGAAGAGTCTCTTGGAGCTCAAGAGTAGCCCTGCTGATATTGAAGGACCCTATCTTATTTGGAGGTCGTGAGTACTAATTCAGGGTCAGCTCCCTGTTGAATTGCCACATTAAATCCAAATGGAATTACTGTACTGCTGACTGTTTAATTTTCCTTTTCTCTGTGTGAAAGGGCCCCTACCAGCTGCCACGGTTTGGACTAGCCACTAGGGCTTGGGTACCCAGGGACAGTAACTGATAGGGATAGGCCTGTGCACAGAGCCATAGGTAGATGATTAGAGTGATAAGCTAATTAACCTGATTTCCCCCTGTCCTTGTTATATCCCCCTAAATAAATCAGAGCTGCTTGTTCCAGCAAAGTTATACTGCCTGAGGTATTTGTCTATGTTAAAGTACTGTACTGTGATTGTTGCACTGTATCTCATTTCACAGGAGGTCCCAGTGCGGAACCAGTCCTGGGGTAAGTGTATACTGTGAAGGTAATTCTGATATATTGTGTGGGCCACTAGTGGGAAGAAAGGGGTTGCAGTGTCCCAGAGGGCTGTGACCAAGATTAGTTTAACTATTGCAAACCTGACCTCTGGGTAGGCACCGCCATTGGATCCAGGCCCCTCAACCTGTTAGTGGCAAATCAGGCAGGGGTAGTAGCCCCTGGGATAGCGCCATCTAGGGGTTACACTAAGAACAGCAAAACCATATTTAATTTAACAAATAATCTCTTATCTTTCCACCACTGGCTCATTCCGATGTTATTCCTCTATACAACATCCATGCCAGGCACAATGTTCTATGACATTCTTAGAATTAAATCCATATTTGATGTACAGTGGCTTAGTTGGTTGATCATGTTAAACTAAGCAGCCTAGCCTGGGCCGTAAGACAGCAAAGTGGGTTGAAAACTGGCTAACTGGCAGAAGCCAAAGGGTGCTGGTGAACTGGGTACATTTGGGCATGGGAGGTGTAAAGAGTGGCATGCCACAGGGCTTGGTGCTGGAATCAGTCCTATTTAAGTTTTCATCAGTGACATTAGAGAGGGGCTGGATGGGAAGGCAAGCTTATTCACAGATGATTCCAAGATGTGTAATAGAATGGATGAGCCAGGTGGATGGATAGGATGAGGAGGGACATTAAAGGTTAGAGGAATGGTCTAAAGCTTTGCAACTTGGGTTCAGTGTGAGAAAGTGTAGATTATGCACATAGGAAGCAGAGCCGGGGCAACATATGAGCTTGGAGGAGTACAATTGGCAGTCACGCAGCAAAGAAGGGACATGGGAGCTGTTATTATGGATGACCTAAATGTAAAGCTACCAACAGTCCCTTTCCCAGGACAGTCCTTATTTTAGGCAGCATGTTCCAGTGTCCTCACAAGTTTTGCAAAATGTCACTTTTGTCCTGGTTTTGCTTACTTGTCCCAGTTTTGTCCTTTTTTGCTGACTGCTAATCTGTGAATGACAATTATTTCAGCACTACTGTGGCACTGCTTGGACTGGACAGCAGTTTGCAACTTCAACCCCTGTGCCTGTGTTGCACTGTAGCATGTCAGTGGCAGCACAGTAAAGCATGCCCCTTCCTATTAGATTAGACTGGGTAGTAGTGCCAAGTACATGTGGACATCTGCCTGCCAGCAGCTGAGAGGGCCTCAGACAGAGAGAGACCAGCAGCAGGGAACTAAGGTACCCAAATCTGTTCAGTTGTAGGGAAGTGTGTGAAAACAATCTGGTGTGGTGGTGGAAGTCACTAAAGTGAAGTTTGCGCAGCAAATGAGGCGAGTGTAAGCAGGTTGGATGGGACTTTCAGGAGGAGCAATACATGCAGCTCGAATGTCCGATCACAATTTAATGCAGGTTTGCTTTTAATGAACTTTCAGTACATCATGATTTGCAGATTGCTGCAGCAGAATGATGTAATGTTTTAATCTGAAAGTTTGCTACTGGTGTTACCGTGGAGCAGCATGGCCAGGGTAAGCAGCAACATTTAATTGATTGTGCGCAGCGTTGTGTGCGGCGGTGCCTGTGGGAGTAACACGGTGGGGTGGGGGGTAGGGATCATGGTCAGGATGGACCGTCCCAGTTTTAGCCCTTGAAAAGTTGATAGCTTCACCTAAAGGTGGCTAGACAATGCAAGGCAGCAATGGGGAAGGCTAGCTGTTTGCTTGGATGCATAGGAAGGGGTATTGCCAGTAGAAAGAGGAAAGTCCTATTACCCCTTTACAAGACACTGGTGAGGCCTCATCTCAAGTATGGTATTCAGTTTTGGAGGCCTCACCTAAAGAGGAACATAAACAGACTGAAGGTGGTGCAAAGGCGGGCTACAAAAAGGATGGGGGTCTGGAGGGGATGCCCTTTGAGGAGAGACCAGGGGAACTAAATATGAATTCTCTAGAGACAAGAAGGAGAGGTGACATGATAGAGACCTTCAATATCTCAAGGGCATAAACAAGGTACAAAGGGGAAGTGTTTTTCAAAGGAAGAGTGGCCAAAGGACAAGGGGTCACTAGAAGCTAGAGGGGGGCTGTTTCAAAGGAAACATAAGGAAGTACTTCTTCATGGAGAGGGTGGGGGACACTTGAAATAGTTTACTAGAAGAGGCAGTAGGAGTAAACACAATTACTAGCTTTAAGAACACATGGAACAGACACAAGGGGATCCTGGTACTTAGGGGAGGGGTGTCAAGAGTACGAGTTAGACTGTGGGTCTCTTATTAGGCGGGATGTGATCGGGCAGACTAGGAGGATCTTGTGGTCCTTCTCTGTGGACATCTTGTTTGTATGTATGTGTGTGTGTATAGTGTATATATATATATATATATATATATATATATATGTATGTTTATTTCACAGTGCAATCACTTAGAGAAGAAACAAATTACACAAGTAATTTAATTTTTAATCGTAAAGAATCACTCCTACTATTTGAAAATACAAGCCATAGAACTGTATTATTCTTTTTTAATATTACACTGAAATTGCTTATGATGTGTGTTGCATGGAGGGAATTTATATACTATAAAATAAAGGTAAATAAAAATAAGATTTCTCTTCTTTTTGCTTTAATAGTTTTATAATTGTTGCTTGAGTTTCCCATTTAAATTACACCATAGAGTTTCCATTGGATCCTTGAAAATTGGATGGATTTTTTTTCTCATTACAACCTTTTGTGTTTTAATTTTAATAGATATGTTGACATGATGTGTGCTGGGGAACATGATTAAATGAGTCATTTTATTTATTTTAAAATGCCACTATGATGAATGGCCTGCAAAGTTGAGAACAGCTCATTTACAGAGGGAAAGGGTACAGGGAGAAACAAACCACAATGCAGGTAAATTCAATCGTGCTTAACAACCAAGTGTGTAAAACAATGAAGAAGTGCAAATAATGTGTGCACAGTACAATAAACATCTAACACAGCAACAAATTTACCGTACACAGTACAATAAATCCCTAACGCAGCAGCATGTTTACCATACACAGTACCATAAATACCTAACACGGCAGCACGTTTACCGGACACAGTATCATAAATACCTAACACGACAGCATGTTTACCGTACACAGTACCATGAATACCTAACACAGCAGCACGTTTACCGTACACAGTACCATGAATACCTAACATGGCAGCACGTTTACCGTACACAGTACCATAAATACCGAACACGGCAGCACGTTTACTGTACACAGTACCATAAATACCTAACAAGGCAGCACGCTTACCGCATAGGTACCATAAATGCCTAGCACGGCAGCACGTTTACCGTACACAGTACCATAAATACCTAACACGGCAGCACGTTTACCGTACACAGTACCATGAATGCCTAACACGGCAGCACGTTTACCGTACACAGTACCATAAATGCCTAACATGGCAGCATCGTTTACCGTACACAGTACCATAAATACCTAACACGGCAGCATGTTGTACCGACACAGTACCATGAATACCTAACATGGCAGCACGTTTACCGTACACAGTACCATAAATGCCTAACATGGCAGCATGTTTACCGTACACAGTACCATAAATACCTAACACGGCAGCATGTTTACCGTACACAGTACCATGAATACCTAACACGGCAGCACGTCTACCGTACACAGTAAGATGAATACCTAACACGGCAGCACGATTACCGTACACAGTACCATAAATACCTAGCACAGCAGCACATTTACCATACACAGTACAATAAATCAGGCACTAGGTGCAAAATATGCACTAATGCCCAAATGAACCAATAAAACACCATTTAACCAATAACAAGCTACAGTATGGCCCAATTGTAGTTAAGCAATAAGGCATGACAGGGAGTATTATAGTGGGGTAACAGCCTGCCTCATGGGTTGAAGTGCGAGGCAAAGCTGAGTGCCTCCATCACCTGAGAAAGGCCATCAGCCCCCCCAATGCACCCCCTGGAGTGCCTTACTGCAATTGCGAAATGGATTCTTTCTAGTAAATTGATTTTTTTTTTTTTTACATATTTCTGTTGAGCCAATTTCGTCGGGCTGTTGTGTTAGGATAGGTCGCTGATAGTACCTCTTGGCTCATCAGGAGCCAGCATTTTTCTACCCATTTCATAATATACAGTATTATTTTGTACTTGTAAGAACAGAACCGTTACACATACTGTATAACCTTTTGCCAAGAAAATGTATCCATTTAATAAATTCCCTAGCACTATGGATGCCATGGTAAGAAGATATATGTACATGTCTGTGCTCAATGTTCCTCTAATTTTAGTCTCTGTGGGTGGGTGACTGATATGTGTGTGTGACACTTTGTCCAAAAAAATTGATTCATGTGCTAAATTGGAGGCCCAAACAAGTGATACATTTTATTGCCAGTAAACAGTAGAAAATATAACCAAACACTCAAATACTCAATGCAAAGTATAAATATACATTCTGACACAGTCCGAAGCTTGATGTGCATTGTGCACCATAACACTATGAACTGGAAACATGTGTAAACTATGTACATTTTAAAGAGTATTGCATGCATTTAAAAGGGTGCTGCTGATGATGCATTGCTAAGAAATCAACATTTACTGTTTTTCTTGTCTTTCCATTCTTCCAGTGGACTTATATTTTCTTAAGATCCATTTTTCCACCAGATGTTAAAATAATTTTGTTCTCATCAGCATATCTAAATGGCTTTCTTTCAAGCAGTTTCTTTGTTTGCTCTTAATGCAGTTCATGAAGCTGAAGCCTCTTTCACGGTCAGCACTAGAAGCTTGGAATGTAGTATTAGTAGCACAATTTATTGTTCCGCATAAAGCAGTTATGGTATACTAAAATCAGGACAAAATACATGGTAAATATAAATAGACAATAAATAAATCAACAAGGAACTTAAATATCTTTACAGTGCAATTCAATTTAACAGAGTATCTTTTCACATAAAACCTCCACAGAACTTCAAGTCCCCAATAAACTTTAAAAATTAGTTGAGATGAAGAATCTTGCAAAGATCTCTTCAATGTTCTTCTCTTCATAGTAAACAAATATTCCAAAAGATCCTCCAGGGGGAGGCCAAGTGCCCCCAGCAGTTTTTTCCTAGTTGATTCTTACCTAGGACACAAGAGTACCACATGTTTGAGATCATCTATAGTCCCCACTCCACATTTACAATATGGAAAATGTACTCCCTCTCTTTTGTCTGAAATAAATGCATTGAGCATTATAGTTTTCAGTTCCAAATCTTTATATAGATTCTTCTTTGTTTAGGACAGGTTAAAAAAAGAGAGATATGGCTCATATCCCCATGAAATCTTTACTTTTTTATAAAATCCATATAGCTTAAGCTTGGAGAGTTGAACACAGAAAGAATTTCTGTCTTAAGTCAATAAGCCTCAATTTGACATCCTGCCTAATCTCCTCAAATAGTCTCGTGTAAATTTTATACAAGAGGTGACCCAATCTGGCCGGCATTATTGTTTCTAAATAAGTTGAATAAAGGGATGTACATAACACATTCTGGGATATCTTTTAGGGCAAAGAAAAGTTTCAACAGAAGAGAATCTGTCATTCACAGATGAGAGAAGTCAAGGAACGTTGTCCTACCTCCAAGGCAAGAATACAGCTTGAGTTCCATTTAAAAATATTAAGATGTATCTATAGAGTTTATTCAGAATTATTTCTAATTTTCTAACCTTAGCATAACCCCAGATTTCAGAGGCATATAACATAATATTCTTATTTTGGCATTGACAACTCTTAATACCCCGCCACCGATGACTTCCCATCTTGCTGTTAAATATTTTTAGGGCATTTATAGATCATCACATTTTAAATTGAATAGCCTCCAAATGTTTGGTCCAAGATAGGTTATAGTCAAAATGGGCACCTAAATAGTCATAACACTTAACAGTGTCTATATGGTTATCGTTTAGCCTAAAGCCTACCGTATTCTTGGTTTGAGAGCCAAAAATTACAATGTTGGTCTTGCCAAGATTAACTTTTAGCTTCCTTAGAGAACAGACAGATTCAAAGTGAGCCAGTATTCATTTAAGACCTAGGACTGAAGTAGAGAGCAAGACTAAATCATCTGCATATGCTAAACATTCAATCCTTTGATCATTAATTTTTGCAGTATGGAAATCTGGGTTACGTAGCTGATCCAAGACTGTATTAATGTAGATGTTAAATAGAGTGGGGTCCAAAATACACCCTTGTCTGTCCCCCACATTTGTCTCAAATCTATCAGTTAGATGACCATATTGATTATACTGGACCCTTGCCCACATATTTTCATAGAGTCTATTAATGACATCAAGAAGTGAGGCCTCCAAGTTCAGATCCCTTAATGTAGCCCAAAGGATTTTTCTACTAATGCTGTCAGGCTGAGAGAAGTCCACAAAACAGCAATATAATCTGTTTTTCTCACTTTAATATACTTTCAGATCAGGTGCTGAAGCATAATAGTGTTATACTGTAGAACAGTCCTTCCAGAAACCGTTCTGTGCCTCACTAGATACTGAGTTCTCCTTGACCCATGACAGCAATCTGCCCAAAATTATCCTAGACAAAATCTTCTGTGAAACATCTATTAAACTAATAGGCCTATACATCCTTGGGTCATTCAGATTCTCTTTTTAAAATTGGAAGATAACACACCTGCCCAACTGGCAGGGTAAGAGTACCCTGAACCAGGCCATTAAACAGTAAAAGAAGAAAAGGAATCCATCAGTTGGTAAAACCTTATAGAGATCACCTAGGACCCTATCTAGCCCTGGTGCTTTTATTGGTCTTAAGGCCAATCAGTGCCATCCGGATTTTGTCCTCTGTGATCAAGATAGGTCTTGGAAAAATTTCATCCTCCTGTATTTTGAAAGCATCAGGTGTCTCCTGCTCTTCATGAGAGTAACAGAGCTTGGAGAAATGACATGCCCAGAGTTCAGGTGTAATATAGGCTTCAATCTTATTGGCATATCTATTATATCCCTGGGCAACAATATTCCAAAATTGCCTTCCATCCCTATCCAAAACAGCCTGCCTCAGTTTTTCCCAAAGTCCCTGAGTATGTTTATGTCTCTCCCATTCAAGAATTTTCCTATATTTTTCTCTTTCAGTCTTTAGCAATTTAAAATTTGCTACAGACTTATTTCTTTTCTTTTTATGCTGTCTTAGTTTTCCTCCAAACTCTTTCTTTGCCTGTAGGCTGCATCAATTAAACTAAGACTTTTTATAAAGGGCCCTAGGATGGTACATTATTTTACATCTAGGTCCAAGTAAAGAATGAATAGTTTCCTAATTCTCCAAAATATTAAAGGACTTACTTTTGTCCAGGACCAACTCATGAATATTACCTAAGACTCTTGTACTAACAATTTCTTTGAAACTAGCTTGATGAATCGGATCCCATCCAATCCTTCTCTTGTTTATGACTTCCAGATTATCTTCCTGTTGTGCCTCACTCCCTAAAGTTCCAAAAGGGCATTTGATGTTAATTACAATAGCACAGTGTGCTGATTCCAGTCTATCCATGACCTCTAACTTTTGGATCAGCTTTACTGCTTCCAAATTGGTACAAACCTAATCAGGGGTTGAAGAGCCAGTAGGTCCTCTACATGGTAAGGATCTGACTAGATCGACCTCAGTTCTACCATTTAAAATACAGAAATTTCTACTGGCTAAGCCCGCTAGCAATTTCTTACCTCTGAGGTTAGATTTTAGATCCTTAGCAGTCCTAGTTTATGAGATATTTGGATTAATTATAGATATTGTATGGATCATATCTGAATATGCATCCCTTCAAGAAACGAGAAGGAATTCTGGCATTAAAGTCTCCCAAAATAATTATAGGACAAGGTATACTCTTATCCTGACAATTAGGTCAGAGTGCCATTTCAGATCCTATATGACAAGGTCAGCGGGATCAGTAGCTCTATTGCAAGCAGGCAAGTATATATTGCAGAGAATGATCTTCTCTTGTCCCTTGCTAATCATTAGAGCCAAAATACCCTCTGACTCAGTAGAAATGTTAGTGATCTGAAAATTTAGCAAAGTTCTGATAAAAAAGGAAATACCCCCTTTAAACCTTCCAAACTTTTTATCTTTAGTTGCTGGCAGAGTAAAGACAGAATATCCAGCCAATTTGGGAGTTACATTTTCTGTACACCATCTTTCTTGCAGTTCAATAATATCAAAATTATCCAGAAATCTCATTACTTCATGGTCAATTATTTTAAGATGGATGCCCTAAATATTCCATGAAAGTATAGAAAGGGCATCCACATCTCAATCCCCAGCTCCCTTATCCAAATCCAGCTGGCATTCAGAGTTTATTTGTTTGATATTATCTACAGGCTGCATCTGTCAGGCTGAATCAATAACTGCCAGTGGCGGTAGGTATTAGGGTAAATTAGGTTTCCAAGTCAATCAGAGGGTTATCTGTCTCTAAGATTGAGTCTGGACTATCTTAGTCTGTGTCAACCTGGAAAAGACTTTGCCCAAGTCTAACGTGTTAACTAAATCTATTCCTCAAACAATCCAGCTTGCTGGCCAGAGAAAGCAAGCTGTATGAGGATTTTTAAATGTAATATCAATCTGTGTTGTGGGCTTAGGATCTCCATATAACTTTATGGACTCCACCATGTTTCTGGAGATATAAAATCCTAATGCTCTTTTCAAGAGCAGCAACAAATCTTCCCTAACTTTCCTATGAGAATCCTTGATTGAAACCTTCCACCCAAAGATAGTTATGGTCTTATTCAGCCATACTTCTCTCTGCTTCAGTATTTGATCCTCTATCATTCCCAAGATTTTTCTCTGTGCTATCGTAGCCTTCTCACTCTGCACCTCCCTATGGAGAATCTCTTCTGGGGAAGGATAAGGCTGTGTAGGAACCTTTATACACGATAGCTTCATGTTTAGCTGGGATGTAGCACATACATCAATAAGTTTAGCCACCATGCTGTACTGCACGTTAGTCAAAGCAAAGTGGATCACATCCACATCAGTAAAGGATTTTAATGATCCTCCCTTTATTTTTTTCAGCAACTATAAATCTGAAGTCATTGTACTGGCTAACAATTTCTGCCTGGTCCACTTATGAAAATAAATAGTCCTGATATTTGCTCTACAGTCTCTCAATATTTGATAAGCCAAACTCAAAGCTGCAATATGGCACTGCTGAACAATCAAAGGCAGATCAGTCAGAAAGTTCACCTGCAGGAAATCAGCTGTCCAGATGGTCACATAACAGGCCAATGAATTGCAAAATTGCTGTTGTGCTTACTTCAGCTGTGCAATTAGCCAAAATCAGTTTTACTGGTGGGCTCCAGTAGACAGTTTCACCCAGGTACTGGCTTCTGAACTTTTTTTTATTTTTGCCCTAGCAATTTGTACAGCTTCAACTTGTTAGACCACTTTCTGAAACATCTTAGACAACTCTGCCAACTCCAAAAGTACATCATTTAATACTGTTATGGCAATGTGGTATTCAGGGTTGGATAGCTTCTTAAAGCAGTACTTATCAATGGGATCTTTGATAGATGCATGCAAAATTGCATGTGATGTCATTTACCCTAGGTATGGTTCACGATAACTATGCTGGGTATTTTCAAGCTCAGTGGGGGTTTTAAAATGTATTTTTGCAATGTAGTGAGTGAGTCTGTGTGACATGAGAGAGGAGATGCACTTAGGAGACTGTAATTCTCTTCCATTCTGGATCCATACTAAGAGCAGCCTGAATTTATGAAGTTAAATGAAAAGGACATTTGTTGCACTATTTCTTGTTGTCCATTCTAGAATTACTATCCCCATGTAGCCAACATGGGCAACCTTTTTACAAGCATTGATTCATTGAATCTCAAATGTGTGTATAATGTGAGACCCTGTTTTAAAGAGAAGCGCAATCTCATCTCTCTAAACATATGTACAGTCTTGTACTGAAAAAAAAATGAAATTGCTTTCAGTGGTGAGGCTTTAACTCCATTATAAACACATTTTGTATGTGAGACGCTGCTTGGGGAAGAGACAGATTACACTGAAGTTGTGCAACTTTAAAACTGAAATATTATAGTATACACCCTATGTCAGAGAATCTCTCGCACCGCTTTGTTGGAGGGAATCTACCAAACAAATAAAACATGCAATTTCTGTGAACAGCAGGGGAGTACTGTTCATTATCAAGTACTTGTACTGTCTTACTGAAAAGAGGTGTCAAGCCAAAAACATTGCTGTAACTGCAAAGTCGATTGGTTGGAATTTTGCAGAGAGGTTCCATTGTTCAATAAGTGGAACAAGAGCGAGATGTCTGGCTTGTTAACTGCTGGCTTGTTAAAGTTAATGGGTTGTGGCCTCAGAGGTGGGCATACAATGTTTCTTTCCCATTCACTTTCATGTCCTGCTGTCTGAGTCTTAAATCTGAGTGATGACTGTAGTCACTACTTCATGAACATAAGGATCCTGTCTGCTGCTTTGTGTGCTACTACTAAAGCTGTGTGGGATATTTCTGACTGCTGTGCTGGCGCACATGCGCACAGCTTAGGGGGAACATAGTCTGTGCTATATAGTATGTTGGTGTACACAAATGGTCTGTAAATTTCAAGAAAAAAATATAAAAACAGGGAAGAGAATGAAGCATCTGTTTTATACCAGAGAGAATCTTATCTTTTGCTTTTTTCCCCTCTGGGAGACTCTTGCTTCGCACGTGACATCTACTTAGTTACAGCAGAGAAGCTATACTGTGCAAATCCATTAATCTAAGCCTTAACCCAACTGTTTTCATTTAAGATATGTTTAACCAGCCGGCCCGGTGGCTCTGAGGGTTGAGGCGCTGGATGCCACACCTCGCACCATACTGGTGACCCAGGTTTGGGAACAAGCCTGGGTTGTCAGGGGTCAGTGGGGGGGGTGAGGAGCAGGACTGACCTGCCATGAGGTGGCTCTCCTCTCCCAGGAAGGGATGTGGAGTGTCCCTGGCCCTTGGCTGCCACCTGGTGGAGGAGAGATAGCAGTTCAGGCCACGGGAAGCTCGCCAATTGCCAGGGGAAGGGTGTAAGGGGCTGCGCGGCTTCATGGGGTGCATGCGTGAGCCTCTATGTGCACACATGGCTGTGTGCTGGGGCTCCAGGCACAATGGAAGAAAACGGGGTAAAACCAACAAAATATAAATTTCTAAAAAATTGTTTACCACAGTTTATTAGACTTTGTGCACACACACACACACACACACACACACACACACACACACACACACACACACACTGGTGTACAAGGAACCTGACAATTAATACTCTGAGAAGTAGATTCCTCTCCCCACAGAACAGACAAAGATACAAGAAATTAATAATAAAAAAAACCAAAAAGAACACTGAATCCAGCACAGGTAAACAGGTGTACTCCCACTTCACCTGGCCACCAGTGTGCACAAATAGGCAAAATAATAATGCAGTTTCTCCACTGCTGTTATATCCAAAAGTATTAACAGTTGAAGTTCCTCTCGCTCTCACAAACCCACTGATACAGCTTACTAAAGCAAGAGTATAAATATGCTTTTTTTGATGTGCAACAAATGATACATATCCTTCAATCCCATTTTCTTACTGTTTTACAAAACCACAGCACGCTTTTTATCTGGATTCCTTCTTAAATGTTAATTTAAATGACAGGATTTTAAAGAGGATCCATCCAGGTTCCATTGCCTGAAATTCATTTGACAGACATGTGCCTGTGTGTCAATCTAATTTGCACCTGAATTTGCATACAAATTGCTGCAGATTCAATCTGCACATTTACTGGTGCAAATAACTGTAAAGTGTGTATTTCTTAAAGAACAGAGAGCAGGAAGAAACAGACACAGCAAACAAACGTGTCTGCATCTGCCCTTTTGAAAACCAAGCCATATGTTTTTAAAAGTTAATTTTTCTAGTCGCTGCTCCACAACAACTAGTACATTGTAAAACCAGTGCACTCTCCCTTTTACTAGTGCCATTGGAAAATGTTCACTATTGCAGTGATGATAGCCTGACAAACAGGACCACTGGTGGTAAGTACACTAGAGATTTTTTTCTAATGTGTATTCTTAGAAATGAATTGTTGAACTACAAAGGCAAGACTCACAAAACTGTTCAATCCATCTTTATTGAACTTACCAAATTTTCAAGGGATAGCTTTTCTCACATTAGTTCTCACTACTGTTTGTAAAATCACTGACTAAATCTTGTATCAGAGGAAACCTAATGTCAACATTCATTTTACAAAAAGTTAAAGCAGAGAGAAAGAACTTCCGGAACCATTACACACTGTCCATATCAGGAAGAGGGGGTGCTCTGTCATAATAACACCACCATAACAGCACTGACAAAAATCAGCGACTGCACATCGCTACAAAGCAAAACAGCACCCCTCGCACACAGCTACCAGGGCTTGCATTTGCTATAATGCATGATCCAAATCTATGCAGGGCACTATGCCCCCCCCCGTGGCCCCCACACTAAAGATAATCAACTCTGGGGGGGAGGGCATGACACTGGGGGAGAGGGGAAAATGCGGGAAGGGTACTACATTGGGGACAGATGTCAGAAGGGTAGAACGTTGGGGGGCAACAGGTGGGGGAACAAAGTCTGGAGGCTGGGGAATGGGAGGTCACAACTGGGAGAAAAACACATGTAGTCAAAATGCAAAAAATAGTATCCCCACTGCCAGTCCCCAACCTGAGTCGCCTAAATCCAAGGGTGACTGTAACCTGTACACCAAATGGCCAGCTCACAACTGGCCTGACCAACAAACCTCAATATATACAATAATGATGGGGGTCAGTGTATAACGAGAATTTAATGACCATTCAAGGTGTGGGATACTACATAAACCAAAGGGTGAAGCCCGAGGGGTTTATTAAAGCATCCCACATCAAAGGTGGGCATTCAATTTTTGTTGATACACTGATCCCCATACATTGTTTTGTGTAATTTCTGGGGAGTGTTTTCTTGCCAGCATCACTTTGTTAAAATTAGTACCTGTGTGTTTTGTGTGCAGGTGCTATTTAAAAAGAACCAATCAGTTTGCTGTTTAAGCCCCAGGAGTTTGATAGATTTTGTTTTTTACATTCTGGCTTCATAAATGAAAAATGCAAATAAAAATCAAAAATCAGCTTTCATGGTTTGATACTTGATGTGACGGAGTAGGGATCAGAGGGCGTGTTCTTCCTGTGGCAGGACTGCCTCGCTACTTGAATAAGACTGGGGTAGGCGGCTGTTTCTGAAACTGAATCCTGATGAGAAAGGTTGGAGTGGGACTGGGCAATTCATTTATTTTGTGTGTATAATCCCAATTTTGGTGTGAAGTGTGCCACAGTCGTACTTGCCAAAGCAGCAGTTCTGGGAACGGTGAGCGAGGAGAGAGAGTGTGGGCATGCACACACTGACAGAAACCCGGCACGCTTGTCGTTATGACCAAGGTTATAACAGCGAATTATGACCAGGTTCTGTCTATGGATAAAAACACCTCAGCTATTACATAACCTTACAATACGTACAGAAAGTCAGTGCTGAAGCTACAAAGTGCTATTAATAGCATATAGTTATTGACAGCACATTGCCCATTTCTTCTTCACTATTTTAATGTTGCACATATTTCCTCACTCAAAAGGAGTCGCTATATTCACGGGTTACCATAAGAGGGAGTTATAAACGCCTTGATATTCATATGAACATACACAGATGCCAACAGACAAAACCTTATGGCCTACCTTGTCTGCTCGACTATGCAGGTGCCCCATGTCAACACTGGGACCTGCCCCCTCAAATGTCTCCTGATCCCCCTCAGCTCCCACATCCCCCTTCCACCACAAGCAACTGTCCCTTCATTCTGTCCCATACTTTCTTAACGCTGTCCACTGTTTTCAGGAGAAACCTCTTCTGACAGCTCGCTCCACTTGGCCACCACTTTCTCAATGAGAAGCTGCCTCACTCCCCCCAAAATCTTCCCCACCAGCTTTGTTCTATGCCCCCTAGTTGACTTGTTTCCACTAAGACTGAAGTGCTCTGTATTCACCCTATTAATACCTTTAAGGTATTTGAAGGTCTCAATCATATGCCCTCTCCCCCTTCTGTACTCAAGGGAGTACATGTTGAGTCCGTTGAGCCTCTCCTCGTAGGTGTTACCCTGCTGATTCTGGATTATTTTGCTTGCCCTTCTCTGGATCGTCTCCAGCAAGCTGACATCCTTCTTAAGATAAAGGCAACAATACTGCACACTGCACTTTGGGTGTGGTCTTACCAGTGACCTGTACAAAGGTAGTATGACTTTTACCTTGCTACTGGTAATTCCCCTGGCTATGCAGCCCGGCATCTGACTGGCTTTTGCCACAGCTCTCCAGCAGTGTGCTGAGTGCTTCCAGTCACTCTTGATAACTCCCATCAGACTTGGTGACCTGCACATCACCCAGCCAGTAGTTGGCCTCTGGGTCCCTTGCCCTTAAGTACAAAGCTTGCACTTTTTACTGTTGAACCCCAGTTGCCAAATGACAAGACCACTTCTGTAACCTAGCCAGGTCTTCCCTTAGTTCCTGTCTCCACTCCTCCGTGCCCACCCTGCCACAGAGCTTCGTATCATCCACGAACAGGCTGATTTTACCCTTGATCCCATCCAATATGTCACTGATGAAGATGTTAAATGATATCGACTGAGCACTGAGCTCTGTGGGACCTTACTGGTCACCAGCCTAGCTTCCAAGAATTCCCCACAACCACCACATTTTGACTTCTGCCCTTTATCCAGTTTTAATCCATCCAGTGAGCTTGGCTCCCACTCGAGATCCTCCAACTCTTGACCAATCTCCTATGAAGTACAGAGTCAAGGCTGTGTCCAAGTCCAGATACAGGACATCAGCTTCTTGGCCCCTGTCCACTGTCTTGGTCACCCAGTTGAAAATGTCTATCAGACAGTCTGGCAGGACCTTCCTGACACAAACCCATGGTACCTCTACATCTTGCAGCCTGTTTTTTGAGAAAGCTCACCAGTGTCTTCTTCAGGATAGTATCCATCAGATTCCCACTACTGAGGTGAGACGGATAGCCTATAATTCCTGGTTCATCACTTGGACCACTTTTATGGCAAGGCACCACAAGTGCAGTTCTCCAGTCCCAGGGCATGCTCTCTGACTCCAGAAAGGTGTTAAAACAGGTCTGCCAGCACCTCCACCAGTTTCCTTATGACCCTTGGTGTACTCCTTCTGGTCCACAGGTCCAATTTCATGGTCTTTAGGCCCTTTAGCACCCTGTCCACCTCTATTAAGCCATTGGTGACCCCATTCCCCCCCACTCCCTGCTTCCTTGTGGTACTGGCCCCGTCTCTAGAAAAAACGGAGCAGAAAAACTTGTTGAGCACCTCTGCTTTCTCTTCACTCCTTCTGCCCAACCCCTCCTCCTCCTTTATTAACCTGACAATTCCATCTTTAATATCCCTTTTCTCCCTTATATATTTGAAGGCAATCTCACCCGATTTTTGCTCCCTGTGCCAGCTGTATTTTCATTGCTGCTTTCTAACTGCTCTGCATGCCACCCTTAATTCACTCTTAATTTACCATTATAAACCTATCTATCCTACTCATGCTGACTATGTTTGTACTTCCAGAAGGCTGCCTTCTTTTCCCTTGTTGCATTTGCCACTTCCTTCGTGAACCAGCCGGGCTTTTTTGCCTTGGATTTCTTGCCTTTGATCAGTCTGTCCTTTATTACAGCCCATTTCTGTCCCACCTCCATCTCTTAACTGATCCCAGCAAGGTGACCTACTAAATTTCTCGTATCTTATCGAAGTCAGCCTCCTGAAACCAGTACTCGCCTTGGTCCTGACCACCCCCGCCCATGTCCAGGTGGAACCACACCACATGATGCTTGCTTCCTGCAAGTGGTGATTCCACCTTTACATCCTGGACATGACCACAGTTGGACAGAACCAGGTACAGTATGGCCCTCTCCCTAGTGGGCTCCATGACACCCTGTGTCAGGGAATCCCTCTGGAATAAGACCAGCAGTTCCTGCTCCCTGGTGACGGAGGTAGCCTATTTTCCAATCCACCCCAGGTTGATTGAAGTCTCCCACATTAATACCTCCCTTGCCTCCCATTTCCATGATTTAGGACCCAGTACCTTGTCTAAGACCTCATTCTGTGAAAGTGGTCTGTAAACTACCCCATCCTTTGTTTTGTTTTTTCCCCTTATTGGCTTTTACCTGCACCCATAATGCTTCCATCTTTCCATTCATGCCTTCCTCTCTGGTATAGGTTATCTCCACTTTGATACACAGAGCCACCCCCCCCCCTTTCCACTTCCCTATCTTTTCTTTACATTTTGTACCCAGGGACCGCAAGGTCCCAGTCATGGTTTTGTGTGGCCCATGCTTCTGTGATGGCTGCTATACCCACCTCCCCTTCCAGCATTGGCTCCTGCAACTCAGCCACTTTATTTCCTAGGCTTCTGGCATTCAGAGACACTACCAACCACCTCAGCTCTGCCCCCCCCCAGTCCTCCTTCCCTCTTCCCCCTCATTAGTCTCTCTGTCCCTCCTTCCCTCTTCTCTCCCTCTCCATTACTTCCTCCCTATTCTGTCCTAATTGGGGGGGGCCTATCTGCCTCCTTCACCAGGTGTCTGAGGGCATTTTGCACCTGCTGGCCCCCCGTGTCAGTTTAAATTGAGGTCTTTCCCCCTGAATTCCTTCAGCTTGCCCTTCAGGACCCTTGTGAACTTTTTACTTAGATGTAGCCTGTCAGGTACATACAGGCCTTTTTCTCTCAGGTCCCTTCCAGTCACCAACTAGCCTGAACCCTCTGCCTCACACCACTGTCTGAGCTGAATTCCTCAATTCCAACTTTCCTCACAGTGCTGGCACTTGGGACTGGTAGCACCTTGAAGAATGCTCCTGTACTCCCTACCTCACTGCAGATTTTCCCCACCTCCCTAAACCTTTCTTGCACCCCCCCCACCTCACACCTGGCAAGGTCATTCATGCCTGGATGTACTATTATGTAAGGGTTCTCTCCCACCTAACCTACGAGCTTGGCTATTAGAGATCCCACTCTCCATGCCATCATCCATGGCATACATTCTACCCTCCTATAGTTTGGTCTTATCTCCTTCCTAGTCCACCTCACCTCCTTTACATTTGAATCCCTAAGATCAGCATCATTTCCAGATCTTCCTGGGCCCCTCACCCTTCGCCCATACCTCTGCCCAATCCTGCCATCCTCCTCCCTCCCTCTGCACATTTAGTACTCCCCCTTGATCTCTCATTCCAGCTACCCTGTCCCAGCCCCCTTCACCTGACCCTCAGTTCTCCCTCTCACTCTCCCAATCTTTCTCTGTCCTTTCATGTTGACCTTAATTAAAATGCAGAATAAAGGCACCATGGCTGAGATGCACCATGTAATTTATGGCAGTGGCCTGATGGTGGCAGCAACACTTTACATAGTTGCATTAGAAATACATAGCACATGTACTGCATGCTTTACACAGCCCATTAAGTAGTCACAATTCTGCTTAAGAAAATATAGGAAAAGTCTCCAAAAACTGATGTCATTCATGAAGAAATAAATTTAGCTAGACTTGACCTTCAGACTTTATTTAATTTTATATTTTTGCCCCGCTCAGCACAGTGGGTGTACCAGCCTTCTTTAGTTGTCCCCCCCTTTTATTCAGTGTACTGCCTGTCCCCGTGGGAATGCCACTGTTTGGGACTGAGATTCCCAGCACACTGCCACAGCTGGCAACATGCATGAAGCAGTGTTCCTTCCTCCTCCCATACCCTGAGTGCTTGGCAATTGTATATCTACAGGTAGCAGTAGCACTGCAGGACGAGACTCCCTCCCTCCCTGTACCCTGAGCACTCAGCTGCATCCTGTATATCTACAGGTAGCAGTAGCATTGCAGGACGAGACTCCCTTCCTCCCTGTACCCTGAGCACTCAGCTGCATCCTGTATATCTACAGGTAGCAGTAGCATTGCAGGACAGACTCCCTCCTCCTGTACCCTGAGCACTCAGCTGCATCCTGTATATCTACAGGTAGCAGTAGCATTGCAGGACTCCCTCCTCCCTCCCTCCCTCCTGTACCCAGAGTGCTCAGCTGCATCCTGTATATCTACATGTAGCAGTACCACTGCAGGATTAAACTCCTCCTGTACTCCTGAGTGCTCTATGCACTGTATATCTACAGGTAGCAGTAGCACTGCCCTTCTGGCCATCTGTGCACCGGTTCATTGCGTCATCAATAGGGGCCAAATTGATAAATTCGCCACCCCTTCCTTGAGGTCTGCCCCCCAAGATAGAATAATATGGGCATGGGGGGCAAATTAAAACCTGGTGTGCCCTAACAAAGGGTGCACTCAGATGGGCATTCCAATGGTGGAACCAGTAGCAGTGCAGGATGAGACTCTCCTCTTTCCCTGTACCCTGTGTGCTCTGTGACCTGTATATCTACAGGTAACATTAGCACAACAGGACGAGACTTCCTCCCTGTACCCTGAGTGCTCTGCAACCTGTACATGTACAGGTAGTAGAAGCAGTAGCACTGCAGGACGAGACTCCCTCCCTGTACCCTGAGTGCTCTGTGACCTGTATACCTATAGGTAGCAGTAGCACTGCAGGACGAGACTCCCTCCTCCCAGAAAAGGATATCTTACTCTGAGACACCTGATCTTCCTTGACACAGGCTTGTTACCGAACCCGAGTCATTGGTGTTGCGAGCAGCAGTCCTGGCACTGTGCCGATGGTCTGGTTTTGACATTCAGTCTTAACACGTAAGTAAGAAAATGTTCCTTTTAAGGATACATATTAGACACATTAAACAGACCTTTGTACTTTAAGTTGTAGTACACCAAATATATCTCTGGTTAAGGACATACCTTTAGCTCTAGCATGTGTAAATGCACCATAACTGTAGCTAAACATTCCCTTTTTACATATATTTTTTCTAGTTTTCTAAGCAGCATTGTATTGCATGAATTGCAAAATTTACAATCGGCAAAAGGACAGGCTTGCAGCAATTCATTAGTCCGTTATGTAACTGTTTACTACTTGTATCAAGGAATAATCTAATTTTGTGTCTCCTTGTGAAAGTTTGATACTTATATTGTTGTAGTTTTGATGATGCAGGGATATACCATGCTTAGCAATGTCATTCAGAACAGCATCATGCTGCTATGTGATCTGAGATAATAGCATTTAGCTATGCTATCTTTATTTTTTATTACAAAGATGATCTATTCTGTACCTTCAGGTAATGAAGCTGTATACTACAGTATAAAAATTGTTGTTACCTGTTTGAATATATTGTATGCAAAAATGCTTAAAAAAACAGACCAGAGGAAAGTATTAACTATATTTCCTCAACAGTGCTGAACAAGGACCACTCTTAGCAGTCTTCTTCTGAGAAAAGCGTGCTACATACTTTGTTGGTTGTCCAGTTGGAAGAAACCCTTCCTGCACCAAGAGTATTCTGTAAAATATGAATCTGGATCACAGTGTGTTGAGCACTGAATAGATGTTTGAAGACCATTACAAGTATTAATATCTGGTTTACTCCTATACAGAAGCCAATTCTGTTATTAAAGACTTTCACTGAGACATATTTGCTCAACTAACAAAGTGCAAAGCAGCTACTATAGACTGGTGTTTTATCCTTAATGATGTACCATATCACATATATCATGTATCATATATATAGTACTGAAAGTCACAGTACTTAATGAAGCCAAGACAGAACAACGATGCTGGAGACTCTACCACAATGACTACCTAGATAGGTCCAGATTTCTTGGAAACTTAAGCCACTGCCAAAGCAAAGAACAGGTACTTACAATAACATTAGATCTTCGAAAGAATCTCCTCCACGGAGCCACATCATGGAATTGTAAACAGCTGCCATCAGGACAACTCGGAAACTTTTGCTAGATGGGGTCACCCATGTTGACATTCATTGTCGCCATATACTGTATATAATGTGGGCAGCCCCATCATGTCTTAGTACCCCGCCAGAGACAAGCTTGAAGGATCATCAGACCAGCAGGGACCAAAGCAACCAAGGCCACACCAGGTACACAGTAGAGGACATGAAATCCTGAGTAAATATGTTGAATTCTGGCATAAGAAAATAACTAGCTTATGAGAACACACAGGATAACTATCCATCATCTGAAAAGAGGAGGGAGGAGGGAGAGAGAGCTGTGGGTCAACAGAAGAGATTCTCTTGAAGCTCTACTGTCTTGACAAGTAAGTATCCTATCTTCTTTGAGGCCATCTCCCTACACTGAACCACATCATTGAATGATTCCCAAGCAGTATCAAAACACTGAGGGAGGAAAGGAGGAACTAATTACCCAGAGTAAGGAGGCCTTGTAGGACAGTAAGGCCACATCCAACATGTCTACAAGTGACAATATCCAAACTGCAATGTTTGGTGAATGTATGAACAATACTCCAAGCGGCGGCAGAACATGTCCGCAGCAGACACACTGTGAAAGCAAACAATGGAAGTAGCCACACCATGGATGCAGTGAGCACAAAGACAACTAGGAAGCTGCTTAAAATAACAAAAGGAAAACAGTAGGCCAATTATTTGAAAGGCCCCGATTCGAATAGAAGAGCCCACCATCCTGGGGGTGAAAGCCACAAAGAAATGACAGATTTTCTGCAGTTCTAGTATGATGCAGGTACTAATGCAACAAGCAACGGACCTCAAGCATATGAAAACAGGAAATTAAAAATAAATTAGAAGGTCAACAGTCTGATTTACTGTTAGCCCAGAAATTACCTTCAGCAAAACTAAGGACTGGTATGCAAGGTATACCAATCCTTGTGGTAAACAAAAGGAGGCTCCACAACCAGAGCCTGCATTTGTCTATCAGACATCATAGCCACAAGGCACAATACCTTCCAGAGAGAAGTGCAGCTACAAGTAGCAGCAAGTTTGAAGGGAGGCACAGTAAGGGTCTCCAGAACCAAATCAAAGTCTCACAACAGAACCAGATCACAGACCAGGGGGTGCAAAAGTATAATACCTCTGAGGAACTTGTGAGAAACCACAAACTGGGCCACCATTTTGCCATCAATCAGGGCATGGAAAGCTGGCACTGCAGCCAAATGGATTTTTTTTTTTAATATATCACAACAATTTTTTCCTCCTCCGGTCGGCCGCCCCATTCCACCGACCCCCCCAGCCCCATCCCCCGGAATAGCTGGCACTTACCTTGTACCCAGTCTAGAAGCAGAGCCTGTGGGGAGTCGGTCATCATCCTGCTGCCGCAGGAGTTTTCTGCCTCCAGTTATCTCCCAGGAGCATCAGGAGCAGGAGTGCATGCGCATGGAGGCGGCGCATGCACAGCCCAGAGATAGTTCCTTTCCCACGCCATGGCCTAACGCCCAGCCCCTCTATGTCCATTGCCACTCCTGCCTCCACTAGGGGTCACCATTCACCGAGGTGCCGCCTCCCTCCCTAGAGAGGAGCCTGCCTGTCGGTAGCTCAATCCAGCTCCGCCTCCCCCACTGCTGACCTCCCACGCCGAGCTCGCTCCAGAACCCGGCTCGCCAGCATGCCGCGAGATAAGGTGTCCAGCACCTCAGCCCTCAGTGCCACTGGGCCGGCTGAGCCAAGAGGACCTTAACGGAGGAATACCCGAGCCCTGAGTCCATTAGGGACAGGAGATGGTCCATCACCAGACTGACTGGACAGGTAAAGGGATCCAGCTGATGGGTAGCACACCAAATCAAAAAAAGTTTTCATTTTGCAAGTATGTATACTGGGGAGGGATGGGAAAATACTTTAGTAGCACATATTGTATAGTTTTATGATACACTACTGGAGGAAAAATTTCGCTCAACATGTCAAACACATCTTCCTGGTATTGTCACCTGTTGGATAATAGAAAACCAGTGTTTATCTTTCTTGGAAATTCTAATAAAATAAAATATGAAAAAAGTATGTATATCAAGCAGATGGCTTTTGGGGCACCAACATAACAGCTGCAATCACCGGGGACACACCAAAGTAGGAGAGTTCTACGTCCTCAGGAACAAGGCATGGAGGTGCAGGGATCAAAGTTTCAGATGCACTAGAGACGATGTGTAAACAATAGCCTTCTTTAATGGGGTTTTCAGAAGCCAATCAACGTATGAGAAGACACAGATGCTCTTCCTTCTGGGAGTGGCTGCAACAGTTACGCTTTGCGAATGGAACTATTACCATAAACCATTGTGAGAAATGGGGACATTTTAGGAGCCTCTTGTGACCAACAGTCTCAAAAAGTGTCACTTTATGAGGATGACACATTATTCGTGAGTCTTCCGATTATGTCAGTGTCCCTCTGTTACGTATACTAAATGAATATGGTTCCCGTCAGTTCAAAATTAACTCTAACAATACTGAAGTCTTGAATTAATGCAGAATTTATCAGATCACAAGAACACCTCAGTGCCATTTCCATGGCCCTGAGGGTTTAAGTATGTGGAATGCATAGAAAGGAGAAACATTTGCTATGTAGACAAACTATGATCTCCTGATATCCAAAACACACTAATCGCTTCATACAGTGGGTGGCCAGGTAGAAACCATACCTATGACTATATTGCCTTGTTTATATTACTGGTGATCATTTTTAATATCTGGACAACCAGATCTTAAAATCATGTTACAAGCACCAGGCTGTTATTCTGTATTACAACCAGGTGGTTGTAATCATCAGCTGTCAATCACTCCTGCACTAGCACAGACACGAGCACTACCAAAACAACTGCTGTTTTCACTTTCTCAAAGATGTGAATCCACACTGATTAAAAAGGATCCCTGGTAATTATAAAAACATAAACCACAGGTGGGGGTTTGTGTGTAGAACCAGAATTTTACACACACCCTCGGTGTGGGATGCGTATATAAAATGTAGCATCCCATACCTCGGGTGTGTGTAAAGCTCTGGTTATATACACACACCCATGTATTATTCTACATATTTTTAGAATGCCACCAATTGACATGCCAGGTCAGGTCTGGAAACAACTTGACAAAGCTATAATTAATGTTATGCAGACAGATAAAAGACTTAAGCTAGCATTGTTACACCAGAAGATAAGCAGGGGTAGGATTACCTATTCTGAAATATTATTATTGGGTATCGCAGACTGCAGTGGTCATACAGCGAGTTATACAATCCCATGAAATGAGTTGGATGTAGTTGGAAGCAGAAGGTCTCTGTACTGATGGTTACAAAACCTTCCTCTATGTAGAATTATTCTTACAACCATAAGGAATGTTTCTAACCCTTTGATGACATACCAGTCATGCAGGATCCCATACCTATAATTTGTTTTGTGCAGAACTCTGTGAGCCCTATGCTAAGCAGCACATTGATGGTGCATGACTTAGACCTACAATTAAGGAGGTAGTATAGCGCAGTGGTTTAAGGCTCTGAGCTGCAAACCTGGAGACCTGGGTTTGAATCCCACAGCCCCCACTTGCATACTATGTGACCCTGAGCAAGTCACTTCACTTCCTTGTGCTCCCAGGTCACACCAGTAAACAAGCTTCAGCTTAGTGTGTCTCTCCTGATTAAAAAAAAAAACTGCTTGAGCATTTATTTGGCAAAAGGTACCCAGATAACAACCTACAACCCCAGCCCTTCAACCCAACACCGAGTCTTCCTCAGGGGCAGGTCCTCATTTGCCAATGAAGTCAGATCTGTAGCTTGCTTAGTGTAAGGCCCTGTGGGCCCTGTATGAAGCCACAGACCAATGGTGCAAGGGGATGAACCTGTGTCTTGTTTCACGCAAGATCCTGCAGGCCCTATGCAAAGCAGCAGACCCATTCAGTGTTGGGCACACCTGTAGTTTGCTTCACATAGAGCCCCTGTTGAGCTTGGTGCCAGAAGTATGGGTTGCTTAGTGCAGGGTCCTGTGGGTCCTAGGCAAAGAAGCAGACCCATATGAAACTGAACCAGGTGCAGGATACTGTGGGAAGCAAAAGACTAGGTCAGTCCAAAAATTACCACTCGGGTGGTAGTGATGCAGGTGGTAAGCAGCCCAATCCCGAAATGTGGGCTTAAAATGTTACAAAATGTTCAAATTATGGGTGATGGAAAACAAAACAAATGCACAGATTCACGTTTTTTTTGGGGGGGAGGCAGGGGAGTTCAATCATCCATAACATTTTGTTTCTAAATTTGAGGGTCAAGGTGCTTATCTCCCTCCCCATGACCATATAATTTAGGGGTTAAATTTGCCATTAAATGGATTCCTGGGGACAAAAATTCAACCTTTTCAGCACAAAACCTAAGTCCTTGCGATATGCAGAAGGGCCCTTTAGGAGCTTAGTTGTTTGTTTTTTTTCACATTTTTAAGCATGTGATAGCAGTGGACAGGGAGTGGCGGCAGCAGATGGGGAGCAGAAGATGCCAACTGGCCAAGATGGAGAGAGGGCTGTGCCAGTTGCCCATCATGGGACCAATTATTCATGTATGTACTGTGGTGGCCATGGGGGAGGAGGGTGATATGGGTGCCAGATGGTGGTGGTGGGGGGAGATTGAGGTACCTGAACTGGCTGCAGGGGAATGAGTTCTGCACAGTGTTGGGGAAGGAGGACTGCAAGCTGGTATAGAGCGAGTGATGTGCTCAAAGTTTTGGGTACAGGATTACTGTAAGTGGGCCACCAGAGTTGGGCAGCAGGTGGCCACATATCTACAAATTAGTCACAAAGGGAAAAAACATAAGTCATTCTGTTTCATGATGGTCTACCAGCAGCAGGCCAGTGGGGAAACACAACTTTTTTTTTTAAATCCATGATTAACTTGAAAGTCAATCACGAATGAAAACAAAACCGCTGTGTTTTTCATCATTTTTTTTCAGTGTTTTTTTTTGAGAATGCATCGGCTCATATGGTTTTATTCACTAATAACTTGTTACTTTGGACTTTTTTGTCATGAAACAAACAAAAGGGCCCTATTCTGAACCAATAGCTAACAGACCTGAAAGTTTCAGGTTTTCAATGTGTGTCTTCAGATTTTCAATCAGCTTTTTTTGTTATCCATGCACAAAAGAGTGTGTTATAATGAGGATATTTTATGTAACTTATACAATCTAACTGACTAAAAAACTACCACCTTGAAAGTGAGAGGAGCTCAGACTCCAGACTCAGTCAATCTTTGGCCTGTCATATGAGACAAGAGATGTTCAGATATTGTCATCTACCCATGGTACAGCATGCGTCGGTGTAGATGCATCCAGATTAAAGGTACATTTTCGTTAATAATTTTGATAATTTATCAGGATAATGACCAGTTACTGTACCTCAGGATATGCTTCAGACAAATAAAAATCTAGGACACAAATTGCCATTGTTCTGGGTATCTGAAGGATGTCACAGAATATCTGAAAATTTATGAGAACTGGTAAAAAATGAAGCCAATTATTGCCAACTGTGTTTGTGGTTCTAAGATGTGGATACTGGTCCACTAAGAAACTGATAGAAGCTGGTTCTGTGGTGCCCTGTGATGGGGGTTCACTCTGGCATACTAGCAACCCAGTTTTGTTCTCTGAGCCAGGAATGTTAGGAGTGGAGGCAAGCAGAGAGGGTTCAGAGTTTCTGATGGACACCCTCCTCACAGAGGGGAAAGCGATCTTCACACCACTAGCATTGAGGCTCCTAGCAGTGGTGCTGTGGGGATGTCTGGATGGCAATGGTGACCACACATAGAAACACAGAAACATAAAATTTGACAGTTGATAAGGACTGCTGGGCTCACATAATCTGCCCATTTTCCCTACCTTCTGTAACACTGCAGACCCCAACTGATTTCCAGCTTTACTCCCCCCTTTCCCTACCACTAATGTTTCCTTATGCCTATCCCATGTATTCTTGAATCCCATTACTGATTCTGCCCCCACCACCTCCGCAAGGAGGCTGTTCCAGGCATCCACTACTCTTTCTATAAAGAATTTGATGCAGACTCTGCACCATTTTAGTTGCCCTCCTCTGGACCGCCTCTACTCTGTCTATGTCCTTCCAGAGATGTGGCCTCCAGGACTGGAAACAGTACTCTAGGTGAGGTCTCACCAGTGATCTATACAACGGTAACACCACCTCTCTTTCTGCAGGTGATACCCATCCCCATACACCCTAGCATCCCACTGGCTCTCCCCTTGCTTTGTCACACTGTCTGGTCACCTTTAGGTGATCAGATATGATTACCCCCGGTCTCTTTCCTGTTTGGTGGTTGTTAATACTACACTGCCCTTTCATACTCTCCCTGGTTTCTGTGCCCATGCATGATTTTGCGCTTTTGGATTGAAACACACCATCTAGCATCCCCAGGATAAATGTACAAGTGCACAAGTAAAGGGAGGCAGAGACAAAACTGGTAGCAATGACATCAGTACACTAGATGATGACCTGCTTGGTCTCCCCATGTCAATGAACCCTCATAGCACACCACCAGAGGATCCCTCCTGCCAATATCGTCAAGTCAGATAAACAGTTCCTCCTTATAGGCCAGGGGAGTCTCCCAGCAGGGACATGCCAGTCATGAAGGACAGCAGAACATCAATCCTCCTCGGTCAGAGGAAGCTCCCGGCAGGAACATGCCGGCCCCAGCGCAGTTAAGGGGAGTATCTAGAGGTGAGGATGGATTCTATGGTGGTAGCAAGGGGTGAGTCTAGTGGGTAGTAGGGGCCACTGCAGGACCTGAAGCCATGGGTGCCAGTGGGTAAGGGAAGGTGATTTAAAAAAAAAAAAAAGATGAAATGAACAGAAACTGGCACAGCACATATTAAACAGACCACCAAACAGCTGTCAGATACCTGGGCCACACTCAAACCACTTGCCTAGAGATGGAAGGTTCCTTAACCCACAGATGCAAAACCTGAGTCAACAGACTTCCCATTTCAAAACTGATTTTTTATTTTAAAATTGATTTTGCAGTCCTTGTCCCCTGAGAATACTCGACAAGATTATTATGTAACAATAAGAGTCGGTACCTGGTTGTGATGCTCCTTTTCCTTTCTTCTGGCTTTGAACTTTCTTTCTCTTAGCTTCAAGTACTGGATTTTCAAACTGAGTTTTCTGGTTGATGTGACTAAAAAAGTAAAGTAGACATATTAGTTAAATGAGATCCAGAGGGTCTATGAGACGTCATATCAAGTATCTCAATTTTGTGTAATGAATACTGCAGCTAACACATGTGACGTAACAATGCCAGGCCATTACAAAAATATATATTTATCTTTGTGATACACTGCTTCCAACAGTAGTTTAGTTGTTTAAACTTTTTTTACTTTAACGAGCTGCTGACGCCTCAAAGAAAACTTTGAAAAATATAATAACTAGGTACAGCTCAGCTTGCATTCTGTTTATATTATATAAATTTCTCCTCCTGATTATATATTACTGAGGAAATTTGCATGATCTTTACTCCCTTAGTGTTCATCTGCCCCATAGCTTGCTCCCTACTTCAAGTCATAATCCTGTGTTGTGACATCACAATCTGTTGCCATGGGAGTAACTGATGTCACAAGCAGTGCATTATGACCTCAGGCAGGAGGAATGCAGCAGGAACAGAGAAACTCTTCAAAAGCAAATATCCTGTTTTCATGCAGTTGACCTCAGTAACAAATAATGGGCAGGAGAAATATAGAACTAATGTGAAATACAAGCTGAACAGTGTCTAAATATTATGTTTTGTTTAAGTTCTCCGGAAGGCGTCAGCTGCTCTTTAAGCATTAGATCCCTTGTCACATATATTTTATTTCCTAAATGCTAAATGTAAGGGACACTAAAAAAAGTCACTAAATTTCCCAGACTGTGGCAGTGGAACTTGTTAAAGCCTAACCAAATAGCCAACAGTGGCAATTAACAGGGAAAACCACACATTTTCTGTGGGCAAAAGCATCAGACTTCCTGACTGAGAATCCCACAATATGGAAGCAATTTAGTCCAACAAGAGCATATGTTTAGAAAAGGTCAAGCAACAAAAGAGCTTCTCATCTTTCTTTTTTTTTTTTTTTTTTTTTTTTGACTGAGTGGAGTGATGGGACCAGCTTTTTCTTTATAAGTACCCCCTTTATTATGCTGAGGAACCACCCCTACACTACTACAGAGCGGCCTCTCTGCTTTTTCTTTTTATATCTGTCAACAAGCCTGGCCTGGCATCTCTAAGGGAAGCAGAAGAAAAGCATACAACACCCCACAAGCTTCACAGGATGAGGTGGCATGGGCACTCTTTGGCCCTGACATGCCAACTGCTGCCCACTTCCCAGAACAGTGTCATCTGGGGGAAGCCCGGCCCACTCCTCAACAACTTACCTCAAGAGGGGGAGTCTGAGGTAAGAGGAGATGGAGTTAGAGACATCAGGAAAGATGGAAAACAAGGTGGCCTACCTAAAGTCATCTTCTAGTTCGACTCGGAAAGCCTCCCTCTTCCAAAGCAACTCAATTCTGGATCATTGGCATTTGGACTGGCAGCAAAAATCTTCCTTGCAGGGGACTCTTCTGCTGCTTCCTCACTGTCGGGTGGGGAAGGTGACTTTCCAAAATGGGATTAAATACTTAGGTGGCTAAATAAAATTCATTGTGCTCAGATTCATGTGGCAAATGATCAGTCACACAACATCTTCTCAAATGAATAAAAATGTATTCTTGGGGCGGCAGAGAGCCGATCTCCAGGCAGGAAGCATTTCCAGAGTGCTCTACACTTCAGCTTGCTTAAATTGATTAAGATATCAGTTTTTGTTATCACAACCTTGGAAATTTTGTGGGAAATAGCTTCCTCAACTTACCAGCTTCTGATAGATACCTTAAATAATATGGTGAGACAAGAAAACTCCGTTTCTGCAGCTGTTAAACTCAAATCTGAGAAAGCAGACAAGGTCCCTGATCCCTCGTGGTCTGAAACCACTACTACAGTGGAAACAACAATGTGTTCACCGTGGCAGCTGATATCACCGCAATACAATCAATGGATTCTAAATTGAAGAAATCTTGACGAGGCTGGAGAAACACAATGCAGTACCTATGGCTCCATTTACAGCAATACAGGATCCTATTGCTTGCAGCAGCTACCTAGATGATCGCCAAGAAGAAGACACAGGAAATTAGGCAACACCGGGGATTTGTAGAGGCCTGGAGGAACGTGACTCATATCAGAAGCCTGCAGCGACTGGACTTACTAGAAGGCGCAGAGAGACGGGACTTGCTTGTTTTTGCTATAGCTTAAACTGGACCTACATGGTTATACTGTTTGGAAGCTCACACTAAAGGACTCAGGTGGAGTATCTGTCTTGTATATCGGAGGCTGTAGGTTTCTGCAACTAGAAAACTGAACAGGGCAGACGACATCAGATTACAGATAAATCCGGAGAATTTAAACCTTTATCTTGGTGGCAATGTTTCTGGTAATCACTTCACATAGGATTAAGTAATGGACTTAGGGGACTTTGCATTACTTCTTTTCTGGAATATATTATCGATTAAAGTAACGCGCGGCTGGCATGATGGATGGGAACATTACTGGATGCTATTAGGAAAGGATCATGGAGCTGGCCATGTGGTCCATACAGTGGGTTAACCCACCTTTTTTGTATATTGTTCTTTCAATCTGCTTAAGCTGGAGATACTAATTCCCCCCTAATTCTTTACTATAATGATGTTTATGTAATTAGGAATGCCTGCTAGCCTACCTGTTTAAATATCAAGTTTTACAACGAATCTGCTATGTTACTGGTACATGAGTCTGAATGTACCTTCTTAGTTTCTTGCTGTATGTAGTTCTTGCTCTGGAAATGGTAACTTTACCTATGTCTTTTTGCTATATAGATAATTAGCAGTCGGTGATGACTGTATTGTACTACCCAAGTAAATTATACCTTTAAAGGACTCTCCATGGCTGAGATGGCTGGCATTTTCGGACTTTACATCAGAAAAGTTGAATGCCCCCACTGTTAAAGATTATGGAGGTTTCAAATGTGCATATCAACAATCTGTATGGAAATTATTCCTTGCTATACCTATTACCCTGTATAAGGAAATGTGTATGTTTGTGTATATAAAATAATAAATACAAATTAAAAAAAATACATATATCTATATATTCTCGGACACAGAAATGGTTGCATCCAAGAAAATTATTAATTTAGAACTAGGAGCAGCTCCATGGTGCTGAGAGACAAGCTTACAAACTTTCAGCAGCTTCCCAGTCACGCACCAGTACAGCAGCACGATTTTATTCCTAGGCCTAGCTCTTAGACTGCTCTGGCTCAATGTAACCCCCCCTTGGGCAGAGATCTCAAAAAAGCGAAATACAGCCTTGTCCTTTATGAACCTTCACATTGTTTTTCTCACTTCGACCTCTAACGGGGGAGTGCCTTACTCCTCCCAGTGCCAGCCAAGCCAAAAACAGGCCTTGGGGGGGGATTGCAGCCTTTTCCTCCTGCAGCTGCTCCCAACCAACCACAGGAAGGGCATGCTGAGCCATAAACAGGATGCCCACCGATTCCCTTGCTCTCGGATTTCCTAGGCAGCCCAAGCATGGTGGCAGCTCCTATCCTTACCAACACCTGTTTCACAAGCAGAGCCACAGCCCTTAATTGGTTTGATGGACCTCACCTAGACACGGGCATGGCAGGCCCTATGGCAAATCCCAGGCGCACTCACCTTGGCCTTCTGACTTTTCCCTGACAGTGTGCCAGATGGGAATGGTACCTGGGCGGTCACCTCCGAGACCCTGCTGCAGTCCGGCCACCACTACAGCAGCCCCATTGCCAGGCTACCCTTTACCTTAAACAGGGTACCAGGACCCCTGTGCCACAGAGGATTCCGGCACCAATCAGTCATCTTTTCTTTCTGACAGTTGCCCTCACAATCCTCCTGCAGTGGTTACAAAACCTCCGGACCCACACAACCACAAAACTCCTACAGCCCTCCTCAGAGACCAACCAACCCTGTGTCGCACCAATGTTGCCCTTGTCAACTCCTGCCCAGGGAGGGGCCCCTCAGAACACTGTGCCTACTTCTGCTGCCAACCTCTCATCTCCCTCCCACCCCGTGAGACCAGGGCTTAAATACTGGGCAAGCACACTGCTCCCTGGTGGCACTGGCCTAAAACTTTTATCGAAACTATGGGCACTACAGAAAGGAGGTGGGTCTATGGCAGGAAATGATAAGCCCTCCGTGAAGGAGGGCTTACTTTTATCACTACTATTTTTACCACCCGCTGCCTGCGGGTGGGGTACCGGCCAGGGCATCCAGCCGCTGGCTCCTGCCCACCCGGGAGAGCTGAGTGGCTTGAACTGCACTGAGGAGGATCTGGGACGGCCGTCTTGCCATCCTGCTGGAGGGTCCCCTATGCCTCCTAGTCAGGACAACCTCAACCTCCCCGACGGGATCCTTGTCAGTCCTCTGGGATCGCAGAGCGCTGACATCATGCCTGCATGGTTGCGCCCAGCCTTTTTCCTCCATAGCTCCTACTGGAGCACGGACATGCAATGATGTCATGAGGGCCAGATGTGCCCTCTGTCTATGTAGGATAACTTGAGTTAGCTCTCCTTTTCCACCTCCTGTTTTTTTTCTGTGGACAGAACAGCATATAAATACACCACAGATGTAGGCCTTTAGAATGTTCCATCTCAATGAAAAGTCAGTGAAATCAGCTGGGTTTGTAGCAAGGAAATCTAAAACAGCTTCCTCAAAATACTGGCAAAACTGGGAATTTTGCAATAACTTGGGTCAAGCCACCATGTTCTAGCTGGCACGACTCTACTGAAAGTTTAAATGGGGTATGAGCCAAAATGACCAATGACCCATATTCTGCATGAGTAGACAGGGTAATAGGCACAGGGGAGCAACAACAAGTCACTGTGGGTGTATAACTAATGCCATGAGCATAGAATCCCTGGATGTAATGGCAGCCAGGTGTCTAAAACACCCAAACCCCTAGCCATCTGTTAAAGGGCCTGTGCCCCTGGGGCACTGGCCTCCTCTGCTTCAAGGATCAACCCAGGATAGGAGTCCCATACACAGTCATATCTCCACCCACAAGATAGGTATTTAGGGTGGTAGGTCAGGTACAGTGGCAACCTACTGAAACAAACTCTTGGAAGTATATATAATTGCGCTGTTAAATGTGTCTATGCTTCCCTTGACGAAGCTTAAGACGGTTTTTTTTTTACTCCTGGTATTGAAGAGTTCCTAGGATTACTAGGTTTATGCCTTGGAGGGCAGGGGTTGGACTGTGTAGTGCTACCATGGGGAAACAGTCATGTCTTTGCAATTGGGTAATGAGCTTCCACCACAGGTTGCCCAGTATGGGTCTCTTGTTAATAAACTTCCCACAGTAGTTAGGTGGGGCTCGGGGTATGCATATTCTTATTTCTTCTTGGGGTGGTGGGGTATTGGGGGGAAGGGGATTCAATTCAACAATTTTTGGGAGGGAAGGTACTGCCACAGGTTATTAGGGTTAACAGCTATCTTCTTTTTTTGGAATTCAACATTTTTCTTCTACAAAGGTTTACTATATCCTGTTCTACAGCTAAAATGACTGGTTACAATTTTTGTTCATGGAACATCAAAGGGGCACAAACCCTGACTAAATGGATGAAGGCCCTATTGCATCTACGTAATATTCAAGCTGATGTAGTCTTCCTACAGGAGACACATCTTCTACCCACCCAAATACATTACTTCCGTAGGTCTTGGGTGGGGCAAGTGTTTGGCTCAGGCATTAACTCCCATAAGAGGGGAACTGCCATCTTAATTGCATGTAAGATACCATTCCGTTTAATTCAAGAAACATCGGACTCAAGAGGGTCATTATATCATTTTACGGGCATTCTAGGCCAATCAGAGGTTATTTTTGGTTCCATTTACGGACCCAATGGCGATGACCCAGAATTCTTTATAAATCTAATGTCTACATTAGCCACATGGTCCAACACCCCAATAATTCTTGGGGGGTGATTGGAACCAAGTCCTGTCCAACAACCTTGATAGATCGTGCCAACCTAGATTATCCTTATCTTCAGGTCAAAAGCTTTACATGAGCTAATGCACTCATTAGGTCTTGCAGACCCCTGGAGAATAGCTTTTCCAGATAGAAAAGAATATTCATTTCATTCCCTCCCACCAATCATTTAGCATACAGACTACTTTTTAATGAGTATAGATCCTCTACCCAGGGTTACATTGTTTTTTTATTCCTCTAAAGCATTCTCTCACCATCACATAGCCCAGTTACTCTTAGACCTTACACCCAACATCCAAAAAGATAAAATTTGGAAAATTAACAATCAAATCCTAAAATCTAAAGACCACATACAACACCTACAATCCTTCATCTCTAACTTCATGACCTGTAACTCCTCATCCATGCATAAAACTGACATATTATGGTGCTCACTAAAATGTACTTTAAGGAGTGAATTAATACGCCTAGCATCGAAACATAAAAAGCAAACAAAATCAAGCTCTCTCTTCCCTTTTCGACCAGATCACAGAAGTTGAAGCAAACCTATCGGCTTCATCTTCTGAGGAGGAACAGGAAAAAGCTGACTCTCTTCGGGCACAGTACAACCAATTGCTGGCTGAAAAAACTGAATTTCTCCTGCTCAAATCTAAAATATCCTATTTTGATCAAGGAGAAAGAACAGGGAAACTCCTAGCCATCCGACTTCGGACCCAAACCTCCGACAGGATTGTCACCTCCCGTCAATCACCATCAGGCAATCTCGTAACCTCCCCCAGGGACATTTGTGAAGTCCTTAAAGACTTCTATAGTCACCTATACACCCCGATTTCTTTTTCTCAGCAAATGATGGACTCCTTTCTTAGTGATATTAACCTCCCAATACTTTCTGAACTTCAAACTCTTAGTCTACAAGCCCCTACTGAACTAGCAGAAGTAATTGATGCTATCGACTCCCTCTCACCAGACAAAGCACCTGGCCCTGATGGGTTTTCTTCCAATTTCTACAAAGCCCTCAAGGATATAATAGCACCTATCCTTTTAGACACGTTTCACTATTTATACAAAAATGGCATCTCCGATATCTCCCTAATGCATGCCACCATAGTAGTCCTCCCCAAGTCTGGTAAGGATCCTCGATTTCCCTCCAACTACAGACCCATGTTCCTTATTAACATGGACCTAAAAACTTTAGCCAAGATCCTGGAGTCAAGACTAAGCCATGTTTGGGACCTACTAATTAGTGCAGAGCAAGTGGGGTTTGTTAGGAGCCGTCTTTCATCTGATCATCTTAGGAAATTAGTTTATCTCTTTTCTGTGTCCAAGGACTCTTCCACTTCAGCTGCCTTAGTTTCCTTGGATGCAGAAAAAGCTTTCGACAGAGTATCATGGGATTACTTATTTTCCTCACTTCCTAAATATCGTATCCCCCAAGAGTTTATAAATTGGATTAAAATACTATATTCTTCCCCTACAGCACGGGTACAGTGTAGTAGAGTGCTTTCCACACCCTTTACCTTAAGACAAGGGACACGCCAGGGATGCCCCTCTCACCTTACCTATTTAATCTGTTCTTAGAACCTCTCATACTAAAATTTCATTCTTCTCCATTAATCGCAGGCATTACAATAGGGAGCATAGATTACAAACTCTCCGCATAAGCAGATGATATTCTTCTACATGTTTCATCCCCTCTCAATCTTTCCTGCTGCCTTAACAATAATTTCTCAGTTTGCCTCCATCTTTAACTATAAGCTGAATCTCGATAAAACAGAAATCTTTCCTCGTCATAAATATTCCCATAGGGCAGAGATAGAAAATTTGGACCTACAATGGTGGTCGGATAAACTTAAATATCTGGGTATTTATCTCCACTCTTCCCTCAAAGTAATGAAAAATCTTAATCTTGATGCCATTATTACAACATTAAAAGAGGACACTACGCGCTGGTCTCGGTTACCTCTTTCTTTGTGGAGTTGTACGAGCATAGTAAAAATGAATATATTGCCCCACATACTATAACCCTTGCAAATGTATAACTAGGCCCTGCCGTGTTCCTGGTTTTCCCAAGCTCATAAAATCATAAATTCCTTCCTGTGGGCTGGGAAAAATCAAGAAGAAGCTATCTTAAACTTACTCGTCAAAAAATGGATGGTAGCCTACAAGCTCCCAACTTATACTATATAGCAACACAACTAACCAGGATGAGATACTGGTTACTCCCCTCAAGATATTTCTCTGACTCTTCCTACAATCCTCTCTGGCTACAAATTGAAAAATCTCTGTTTGGCGCAGGATGTAAATCCGAAGTCCCTTCCCTTCTTACTCAAAAAGAACTTTCCTAATAAGCTAAAAGACTCCCTGTTAGGTTCTATACTCCAAACTCAACACCAACTTAATACCCTCAAGACTGCAGGCTATAGGGATGCAGCACAACCTCTCTTCAACAACCCCAATTTCTTTATCTAGGGTAAGCTCCTCAAATCTACCTCCTTCTGGCCTACTATGGGCATTGAGAAGATTGCTGACTTAGTAAGTAATCATAAATTGATGTGATTCCTGGATGCACATGCTCTTTACGAATGGTCTCCTAGATATGTATTCAAATACCTACAAATTTCCCACATGCTTCTGAAACATTTTGGTACTGGGCCATGGTCTCAGACTTTATCACTCACACTAGCCCCATATGTTAGTTAACTCTCTCCCATCTTCTCACTTAGTAACGATGCCTACAAGTTTTGGCAGACCACAATTTCTGGTTAGAAGGCCAAAGATATTACTGGTGGGACCAGTCATTACCAAATTCTACCTCCCCAGATCTTGGCCAAGAATATGGAAACACCTATATAGGTACATCAAATGGGATAGGTATACTTTTATGCAGTTTCAGATTAATCATAATCTGTATTACACTCCGGTTAAACTGTATCAGATGGGTTCCGTCATCTACTCTCTGTACTAAATGTCTGAAGTACCCTGGGGACTTGTTGCATGCGTTATGGTCATGTGAAAAGATCTCCTCATTCTGGAATTGCATCAAGTCCCATCTAGATCCATTGCTATCCCTCTCTGACAAGTTTACTCCTGAGATCTGTATTCTAGGAGATTTTATGAATCTTCAGGGCCGATCTCAAAGAGCCCACATGGCATTAATCTCAGCATGTGCCAAAAAGGTATTACTTAGACTCTGGGTGGATGCAATTATGCCTTCTCATGCTGGATGGTATAAGGAAATTATGCTCACCATACAGGCAGAACGTGTCATAGCTGGGGGGACCAACAGACTGAAGAAATATAAACAAATCTGGGGGCCTCTTTTTGGCCTGTTGCTGATTCAGGCCAATCACGACCCTACCAATATTGGTGTCCCTCTTTAACCTGATTCTTACGAAAGACTCATGAGAGTAGTATCCAGAATTCCTTTAGTGTTATAACCTGGTGGCAGTAGGGGTGGGTTGGGGAAGGGAGTGGGAGGGTGGGGTACAGGCAACAGATTACTATATATTTTTAATTTCGCTGTACCTTGATGAACACAAACGTTCTCTTTTATATGTACGATACCAACGATTTAAGTGCACCATGCTTATATGATGCCTGTACATATTGTTAAGAAAACTCAATTAAGCAATAATGCCCGACAGGGTGTGTGTCGTGCTGGGATAACGTCACGCCTCAGGTGGTTGGGCACGGGGCCGCAGGCCGAGTGCATCCAACAACTGAGGCGTGACATTATCCCAAATGACACACACCCTGGAGGGCATTATTGCTATTATACAATGGCTCGTTGTTATACAGAATCAAAAAAAATCATTTTAAAGATGTTTTTGTGTGGAAAAATACTTTTGTTTTTTAAGAGCAGATGAAACAATCAAGCTCAACAGTGAAGATGATCAGGCTCATCTGCAGGTTCACAGTAAGGCAGAGACTAGAGCCGTGATGTTGTGCTGGGATAACATCACGGGTCCAACCCAAGACTGACCAATCAGAGTCCAGGATTTTTTCTTGCCATTGTATAATTAAGCAATAAGGCATGACAGGGTGTGGTATATCATGGGATATCATCACGCCTCGGGTAGTTGGGCCGCGAGGCCACTGAGGAGTCGCGTCCCAGCATCAGATGGCGATATCCATGATACTCCACACCCTGAAATGACTTATTACTATTATGAACTGGATTGAATTAATTTTTTTCAAGGGAAAAAAAACACTTAAAACCTTGTGAAATTGTGTTGGAGGAGTATGTTTTGACAAAATAGTCCTGAAGGGCTCAGCCAGCAGGTGGCGCTGTTATAACTAACACTGTGTCACTTTGGTAATACTGGTCCTCTCAAGTATGCTCTCCATGGGTTTCACATGGTCGTGCTGCCTAGTCTGGGACAGACTAAATGTGTGTTTAATTTGCAGTTTCTTTTGGTAGTTAGAGTAGAGCTTACGGATTGCCACGATTGTGATTTTCTTTTTTTCATTTTGTTAACATGAAAGTCAAGCACTAGTAGCGCTGTGGAAATGATGCTACTCACTCTGTCAACATCATATTTCCCAGGAGTTTGGCTGAGGTAAGAAAATGTATGGCAGGCTTTGTACTGGCAGTAGCAGCGGTTGTAGGAGGGATGGCGTTTATTTCGATTTTTGGAGCATGTCTCTGTCAGTGGTTGTGCCTTTCTACAATTTGGTGTGAGGTGGATATACTGGCAGAGCGATGTGTGGTGCTGCAGGTGAGGAGGCTGGTGGCCAGAGGTTTTCTGAAGCCGTGATGATGTAGCTCAATATCATCATGGCTTCAAAAACATCTCGGCCAATCAGCGACGTCCATTTACAATCCCCAGTTCATAATAAAGCAAACTCAAAAAAAAACTCTGGCCAGAGCCTGTACAGCTGCAGCCGAGCTCACAGAGAAATACGGCAGCCACTGGAGTTTTCTGTGCATGTGCTCATGTATGCACAATGAAGTCTGGTGGCCATCTTGGACATGGTGGACTGTGCTGCCGGAGTTCAGTGTACGTGCACAAGTCATCGCGCATGGGCAGAAAATTCTGGTGGCCATCTTGAACACAGCAGACAGTGCTGTATTCTACCAGAGACGTTCCTACTGGGAACATGGAGATGTCACATGGGTGGGGAAGACTTCCGGTGAACGTGCAGTGATTGCTGTTCACCTCCACTATTTAAAAGTCTGTTCAGTATCCATTGAGCACTTTTTTTCTCCACTGTGCTCACAAGATGGCTGCTAGCCCTGCAGCCGTAAAAGGCATTGGTCAACTCCAATTATGTTTGCTTATATAAGTGTGTCAGCAGTCTGGTGGGGAAGTGTACAGCTGGATCCTATGGAGGTGGGTAGGGGATGGTGGAGAGTGTGGTGGTAGGTGTTCCAAGGGGTGGGTGGGAGCTGTGGGATATATTCAGTTTTAATTTTTGCAGCATTTGTGTTGTTGGGAGGAGACACAGGAGGTTGGGCAACCTAGTGTAGGACTGAGGTGGGGGTGGTAGCACCTTTAATGGAGTACCCACATCAGGGTTGGTTTGGGGAGGTTATCATGGCTATGGGGTTGGGCACTCAAAGTCAGAGTTAGCTGGAGATTGCCACTGGGCAGCCTGGATGTATAGGCCAGCAGTTGGGGGGGCCAGGGGCCATGGTTGCCACTGGATTGTGGCTTTGATGTGTGGACTACCAGCAACAGTGTTGGGTGGGTGAGGAGTGGGGCTGTGGCTAAATGGCTTGGGGTGGATTGGCGGTGCTAGTCAGGTGGGAGGGAGGTACCACACAGTGGCTTGGGTGCATCCTGTCTGGAGTCCCACTTGGCAAGGAGAAGCTACTCAACAACAGTTGATTGGTAGTACAGGAGATGTTCCTAGTGGGAACATAGAGGGATCACATGGAAGGGGCAGGCTTCCACCCTACATTTTCCAGCCCTGTGGTTTGTCAACTTCTTCTGAATGGTGATGGTGGTTGGTGGAGTTAGGGTGCAGATTTTTGGCCTGGGGCTACAGCTGGTGGTGGAGGACCAGGCCCCTGGGGTCCCTCTTCTGGTGATGGTGTGTTCACTATGCCTTTGGCAGGCAGGCACAGAGGGAAGCCTTCTTCTGATTTGCAGTTGGTCTATTTGTTGGAAACCACTACTGTAGTTTTGTGAAAGTCAGATGGGAGGCCTGGGGCTGGTGGGGGGACCATGTCACTTGTGTGCATGTGGGTGCTGTGCATGGTAAAACAATGGAAAGGAGCAATTTGTGAGTGCGGTGAATAGAAAAGCCTGGTGCAGGGACCCTGTCAGGCACCATGGTGAGGGAAGCAAACTGGAAGATAGGTCACTGATCTAAATTGGTTGGACTTCTTCAAACAGGTGGGACCTGAGCCAGTGTGGTGGATCCTAGATGCAGGAGCCCTTATACTTGCAGTTAGTGCGGCATAGTGAGGAATGCTGAGGGCTTTGGCTGGGTCTATGGGGATAGCAGCAATGGTGAGGCCCTGGCTGGTGCTGGTTAGGGTGTCAGCATGGCTCAGTTGGTAACACATCCTCCTCTGGGGAAGAAGGTCATGAGTTCTAGTCCCACACTGGGATTGGGCTCATACCTGAACATTGGCACCCTGGTGCAGTATTGAGTATTTGGAGGGTGCTGTACTGTCAGGGTGTGCCATCCTTTGGATGAGACATTAAACGGAGGTCCCTTCCACCATCCTGGTGCTTCCACGGTAGGTGTTCAGGTGGAAGTAAAAGAACCCAAGGCACTGTTCGCAAAGAGTAGAGGACTTTCCTCAGAGTCCTGGCCAATGTTCTCCTTCCCATAAAACTGGTTCATGCAACTGTCCAAGGCTGTGTGTGGGTGTTAATGTGCAAAATGGCTGTCACTACACACTCAGTCACTTTACTACATCTAACATTGTGTGTAAAGCACTTTGAGATACAATGCTATGAAAAGCACTATATTAATGCTGATTCTTCTTGATTCTTATGTAATGTGAGGATCAGGGCTGGATGGTGCTGTTGGTGGAGTTCCCAAGTCGAAGCCTCAGCTGTCAGGGACAGAGGTTTGGTTCTAGAAAGGATATTGATTAGTTGCCATTCTGGTGCTCTGGAGAGAGTAAAGGGTGATGGATTTGTGCAGTGGTTGTCCCTGTTAGATGGGCTGCCATTTGGGGAAGACAGTTGCAGCTGCCTTCTTCCTGGCAGTTAGGACTGCTTCTGTTCATTGGGAGCACTTGAGATGTGTGTTATTTGTCTGGCAAGGGAGGGGGACAACCATGTGGAGGGGATGTTCTGATAAACTGGGTATTTGGTGTTACACCAGTTGTGTTCGGGCATCAAAAGGTTAAAACATAAGAAAAAAAAATATTGGAGGTTTTCACCGTGCTACCAGGGATTTACATTAGGATTTTTCATTGTGCAACAATTGAAACTCCTCGTATTATGGTGATGATTTCTAAGTATATGACATTTCTTGTGTGCTATCTTTTGATATTTAGTTACATGTATTGTAGCATTACACAACTACCAGGTTTGTTGACAGGCTTTTTGACATCAAGGGAGTAGATATTGTGTCCCATGGTATTGTGCAACATCCCTGCTGGAGGCAGAATTCTATGCTGAATGCGCTGTTGCAGTGGCACCCTGTTTCCAGGGGAAGAATTATATGTGGGATGTACAATGGCATGGACCAGTGGTGTCCTGGGATCAGGCTTGATTGACCTGTTAAGCAGACTAATTGGTTGGGGGTCTCATGGCGATGGTAGAGCTAAGCATTCAGTGTTTGACACTGCATGTTGTGTTTGTATCATGGAAGGTCACAAACTGGAACAGGAACCACCATGTCTGCATTCAGTACATGCCTGACAGCAAGTTTGTTGTGGAGTGGTTCTGTGGTGTTCCTTGATAGCTTGATATTTTGTTGCACAGTGATGGGACCTGCCCACAGAACTTCAGGTCTGCAGACGTACTTTCTTTCCATTCTATTTTGATATGGATCGACATAGAGAAATAGCACATTTGAGTTTGTGCACCACAGCATTATACAAATGTGAGGATGCTGGCATTTTGAGTCCAGTGGGCAGGTTCTGGACACTTTTGCTTAGGTTGTATTGCATTTCTGGACCATCTCTGAACTTAAAAGTGGATGGGTTTGGTTCTGAGTAATCACTTCTTCACCAGTTGGTTGAACCCTTGAAGCCCTGAGGCTTAGCTGATTATGGCCAGGTTGAGAGGAGTGCTGGGAGCACCAAGTGAGCAGCTGTCTGGCAGGGTGTGACAGCAGATGTGGTTCAGCTGAAAGGACCAGAAGGGTGATGGAAGTGTGGGCTGCCTTCCTTGGCAAGTGGTGACTGGCTGTCTTTCCATGGCTTCCAGGACCACTAGCTGCTTGGCCCCAATCTGTGGTTATGCACTCTAGGGGGCGTATGTGATGCCCAGAGCTCCTGGTGCCCTCAAAGTGAGCATCTGAGTGCTCTTGGTGTGCTGGTGGGGCAGCCAGGTGGTTGGAATAGGATGGATGCCCCAGTGTAGTGCTCAGGCTCCCTTCTCTAGATGGGACCACAAGGTGGGATGGGGACACTTGTGTGGTGGGGCCTCTTCAGAGTTTAGTGGCTGAAAGTATTCCCTTCTGGGCCCCAGAAGGGCTGTTCCTTTATGTTTATGTAACCCCCCTACAAATGGGGGTTCCCAAAAAGTCTTCCTTGAGCTTGCCTACATGCTCACTGCCAGGCTGGTGTCCTGCGTTTTAGCAGTTTAAATGTGATTGCCAGAGCCTGTGTGGCCTCTGTGTGCTGTCTCTTTAAGAGCTGCCTGATTGCAGCATAAGTAATCTGAGATGGAGCTCTGTTGAAAGATGTAACTATCTGCTGAAAATCATTCAGAGTGATAATGATAATGTAGTTTGTCTAACCTGCTTTCTTTGTAGCAAGGACTGTTTTGTTTGTCTCCACTATCTGGTCCAGTTTGCAGTCCAGGACCAAATCAGTTCTGGTGGGACCTAAAATGTAGCCGGACTACAGGAGCTGTCTGAATTCAAGATCTGTAGGATCTGTAGTTTGGGGGTGTGCCTTTTTTGCAACTGAAGGGGGAGCTCTTGCTTTGACTGACAGCCAAATCAGTCAACCGAATCTTTTGGATCTTGGGGAAGCCCAGGGCCGCTTGCAGTTTTCAGTTAGTTCTGAGCTGGGAAGTGAAATGAGAGGAGCTGAAGTGATTCTGAGCAGCAATCCTGAGTGGATTCGCATGGGAGAACTGTGAAAAGGTTGAGTTTTTGGCTTACATGTCTGCCTGCTGCTCCTGAGAGGGGGAGAAGAGAATTATTGTGGACTAAATCCAAGTTTGTGTGACTAAAGTAAGCTACTGAAGTGGGCCAGGCTCAACCTGAAGAAGTCCAAAGCTTTTACTGAATCGCGATCTGCCTGTCAGGAGTTAGCTATCCCTAAGCTCCTGGTGTGTGCAGAGACTTCGCGATTGGACTGGAGCGTCACTTCTGGTACAGAATTTCTTACATGTAAATGTGTTATGAACTGCTAGTGTGTCATGAGTTAGTTCTCCACTGTGTGAACTGTGTTCTGCTTATGGAAGCTGTATCCAGCCCAAAATGGACTGCATCCAAATTTTTTCTCCATGCGGTCTGGGCCTTGCCAGACTGGCCCAGCCAGAGTACCCGCTGCACAGAGAAGCCATTGACAAAGAGACCTGCCTGGGATCAGCCCCTGCTCCACACTTGAACAGGAGCAGCGACTCTGCAACTCGTGTAGGGCCCTGCTTCTCCTGGCATTCCAGATCAACCAACTGCAGTTTCGATTTCTTCGTCCAGCCTGTGTCCTGTCTTGGTATCGTGAGTACATACCAGGGTAGCTCCTGCAACAACAGTTTAATCTGGGTGTGTCATGTGATTGTCTTGTTATTTTGTTTCCTTTATGAACTGAGCCTTTCGGCTCGGATTACAAATATTGTGTACTGCATTTTTGTGTTTCTCCACACAGGGCCCCAACCAGCTGTAACCTCTGGCACGAACCAGCTAGCCCATCTTCTCCACCTGGGTACTCAGAGATGGACTATGTGGGGGGATTCAAAGTGCATGCATAACTGCTGATTGACAACCTTTAAGCTAATTAACCTGATTTCACCCCTCCCTTGTACAAGACCCCTGAATAAATCAGATCTAACTTTTTTCTGCATGTAATCTGACTGTGGTTCCAGTTTGTGCTCAAAGTACTGTACTGTTGCTATTTGCTGTGAATAACCTTGTTTTACAGGGGGTCCCCAGGGTCGAGCCAGAGGAACCAGCCCTAGTGGTAAGTGCAAACAGTGTGGGTACTTGTGTGGTGTGCCAGGAGTATTGTGAAAGTGATTATTGTACAGAGTTCAGGCCACTAGAGGGGAAAGAAGGGGGTTACAGTGTCCCGGAGGGCTGTGCCCAGGTTAGCTTGACCACTACCGACCCTGACATCCGGGTGGAGACACCCATTTCAGAACTCAGGCCCCTTAACCTGCTACTAGCCAAGCAGGCATGGGTAGTAGCCCTTGGGACAGCGCCACCTAGGGGTTACATTTATGCCCCTCTACTCTCTACTACCAGTCTCCCTGCAGAGCCCAATGATGCCCCGTTGCCACACCTGCTGGGGCCTTGCCACCCTCCATGCTACCTTGGATTCCCTCCCCAGGCAGTGTGCAGTTTTGGTATCTAGATGACACGAGATTGTGGAGGTTGAAGCGGGAGCTAGCTATCAAACACGCACCATGCTGGCTGGCTCAGCAGCGCCCCCCCCCCCCCGAAAATTTAAATTACTGATTACACTGAGTGTTAAGTTATACAATAAGGTAAGAAGCAAAATGGGTAAACTGTGGAGGAATGACTAGAGGATGGGTTATTCTAATGTGAAGAGGAGAGAAAGATGGCTAGCTGCAGGTGTGTGGTTCTGAGAAGTGTGCCTGCAGGAGTTGCTTGAGGCATGGCTCCACAGGGCTCTGTAGTTGCTGCAAATCAGCCCACTGCTCCAGATGGCTGGGTCCTACCTTAGGAGGAACAGACTTACTTACTGTACCTCAGCAGTCCACAACATTCAAATTTATCAAGACTGTAGTTATTGTCTTAAACTAAGATTGTGTCGACAAACAGCTACATTGGTCCACAAAATTCTACTATTTTGTTTTAAAGGAATTTAACATGTAGGAGCTCCAATATAAACCTGTCACATACTAGGCTGCTAACTCTGTCCACCAGACTTTCTTTATTTTTTTTAACAAAGAGTAAGTTGCTTTTTATGAGTGTTGCTGTATTGTACTTGCATGCAGTAGATGCACAGAAGGTGATAGCAGAAGGGGACCACAAGGGCCATCTAGTCTGGCCATGATTTGTAGGTTGCTACTCCCTCCCTGATTATTCAGTCTGGATGATGAAGCCCCTTTGTCTGCCCATGCTTGCTTAAAGCCCCTGACAGTTTTGGCCCCGACAGCCTCCGGGGGCAGGCTATTCCAGGCATCAACCACCCTCTCTGTAAAGAAACACTTCCTGATGTTTGTCCCACACCTGCCATCTCATAGCCTCAGATCATCCCTTTGTGTTCTACTGCCTTCTTTGAAGTGAAAAAGTGCATGCACCTGAACCTTGTTTACACCCTTAATGTATTTGAATGTCTCAAGCATGTCACCCCTCACCCTCCTCTGTTCCAGGGAGTACATGTTTAGATTATTTTACCTCTCCTCATCTGGTGCAATCCCTGGACCATTTTTGTTGCCCTCCTTTGTACTGTCTCCAGTATATGTCCTTGCTGAGATGCGGCCTCCAAAAACTGTACACCGTACTCCAGGCGGGGCCTGACCAATGCCCTGTACAGTGGCAAACCACCTCCTTCTTCCTACTTGTGACCTCCCGATGCACCCCAGCATGCCACCAGCTCTTGGTGCCACCTTTCACACTGCTTTTCCACCTTCAGGTTGTCTGTTATTATGATTCCCAGATCACGTCCTCACTAGTTGCTGCTAGTTTTTCTCCCTAGATAGTAGTCTGTTTTTGCGTTCCTTCACAGGTTGCACTTTATGCTTGTATTTCAGCTGCCATGCTGCAGACCATTTTTCCAATTTCTCTAGATCCGACTTCATTTTCGTCACTCCCTCTGTAGAGTCTATTCTGTTGAATATTTTGGTGTCGTCCACGAACAAACACCTTTCCTTTGAGCCCCTCTGCAATTCAGCTATGAATATGTTGAAAAGTATAGGTCACAAAATGGAGCCCTGGGGCACCCTGCTGGTTACTCTACATTCTGCAGATAACCACCATTTACCTGTACCCTCTGTGTGTTATCATGTAGCCAGTTAGTTAAAAAAGTTAGTTACCCATCCTACTACCTCTTGTCCTACAACTATGATATCTAACTTTTACCCAGCCTCTGTGTGGGACTAAGTTAAGGCCTTGCCAAAGTCAAGGTAGACTACATCGATGGCCCTCACTTATCCACAGCCCTAGCTCTAGTCACCCAGTCAAATAACTCAATCAGGTTTGTTAGGCATAATCTTCCTGATGTGAACCAGTGTAGTCTATGGTCCTGTTGTCCGCTGGACTCCAGGAATGTTATTATCCTCTGCTTTAGTAAAGATTCCATCACTTTCCCCACCACCAATGTTAGACTCACTAGGTGGTAGTATCCTGCCTCCTCCAGGCTTCCAGATTTGCAGTGGAACCACCATCACCCTTCTCCAGTTTTTGGGAACTTCCTGTTCACCAGTGATTAGTGAAAAGTTCTGCTAGGGGTACTGCCAGTTCCTTTCCCAGTTCCTTCAGGATTCTTGGGTGTATGTTATCTGGTCCCATGACCTTGTCCACCTTTAGATTCTCCAGTGTCTTCAGGACTTCCTCCACTGTGAAGGGGCACATATCGACCCCTGTACCTGGGGGTTTGTTCCCTTGTATCACTGGCCCATTTCCCTCTGTCTCCTCATAAATACTGAAGAGAAGTACCTGTTTAGGACCTCTGCCTTTTCACAATCCACCTCCAGTTTAGTCCCCTTTTCTGTTGCTAGTCCTAATATACCTCCCTTAGTTTTCCTTCTTTAATGTAGTTATAATTATGTACTGAGAGCAGGCTTCTCCTGGTGTTTTTTTATAGGTCTTTTGGCTTTAATGAGAGTGACAGCAACTCCCATGCAAGACTCCCAGGTGCTCAGCTCAGCAGAAGCCAACCCACACACCTTCACTCCTGGCAACCCAATGGCCAGAGGGATGGAGAGTGGTGCTAAGCACGGGGTTATCCATAAGGAGGTTGTCCAACCCAGTACCTTCCAGACAGTGAATCAAGTCATAACCCTGAAGAGGTTCAGGCACCTGACTTTGCCGGGGACTCCAGGTCAGTTGAAGGGAAAGGGCAGGACAACCTGATGGCACCTAAGGGGGCAAGGTTGCTAGGGAGGTTCTAGTGATCAGGAACTCAATGATTAGGGAGTAGAAGGGTGACAGAGGAGGAGAGGTTGGATAGGAGGGATGGTTTGATGCCTGCCTGGAGTGTCAGTCATCTGGGATTTAGACAGAATAGGGTGGATGGTGGAGACGGAGGGGGAGCTGAGGACACTGGTACACCTGGGCACCAAAGATCTGGCAAACCAGTCAGTGGAGATGGTGAAGCAGAACTTCTGTACACTGGAGCCAGAGTGGTAGCACACTCAGCCTCCCAGGCCTTTTCCGAAGTCCTCCCTGTGTGGGGCAGGGAAGGGAGGCAGGGCAGGCTAAGGACTGCTGAAATAGAGGAATTTAATAGTTGGCTTAAGGGTTGGTGCCATGACATGTGGTACCATTCTGTAGGAGACTGGGGGGACTTCTGGGACAGAAGACTATTCAAGGGCGATGGTCTTCACTTGATGAGAGAGGGGATCAGTGAGTTGGGGCAGAAGTTTGACGTCTGTATCAGACAGTTAAGCTGACTGCACGGGAGTATTGGTCTAGGACAGCCATGGTGGATGGTGAGCAGAGGGGGATCCTAGTTTGTACTTTCCTACATCCAGAGGACTGTAGCAGCAAAGAGGGTACAGAGACAGCAGTAGTGTTTGCAGTAGTGATGGATAAAGCAAAAGCCCCAACAAGTGGGAAGAAAACATGGAAAACAGAAGCACAGTAGCAAAGTAAGAGCAGGGGTCAGATGGAAGGGGGTATGCCTTAATGCCAGGAGCCAAGGTAACAAACTATGAGTTCCAGGCTCTGACAGCAGACACTGAGGTGGACCTTGTGGCCATCCTGAAATGGGCCAAATTAATAATGACTGGGAGATGATGGTCCCTGGGTATTCACTATTGAGGAGGGCTAGAGGAACTGGTAGAGGGGGAAGAGTTGCCCTTTGTCAAGGAAGGCATCAAGGTGTGAGAAGATGGGTGCATTAGGGCAGCGATGAGGTTGAGTCAGTATGGGTGCAACTCACGGCTGCCTAAGGCAGAAAAGTACAATTGGGGGTGATATATAGGCCTCCAGAGCAATGGGAGGAAAGGGACAGAGAATTTGAAAGGGGTATCAAAGGGTGAAGTAGTAGTGTTAGGAGACTTGAACCTGCCAGATATCAATTGGGGGTCCCAGTGGCCAAGAGCGCCAGGAGTTAGGCCTTGCTGGATGCCTTCCAAGACTGTCTACTGGTGTAGCTAGTTAAGGACCTCACCAGACAAACCTCGCAGTCCTTGATATGATGCTCACCAACTCAAAGATGGTGGGAGTGGTGGGAGTAAGGAAGCTGCTGGGGAACAGCGACCATAACTCCGTTTGGTTTGAATTGGCCCTCGGGGCTGGCAAGCTACAATCATGAACTGAAGTCTTTGACTTTAGAAGAGCCGACTTTGATTGGATGAGGGAACTGGTCAGGAATAAGTTAGATGGGGTGAAGGACATAGGTAGAGTGCAGGAAGGATGGGATAATTAAGGGGACCATCCTTGAGGCATCTAAAGTATGCATGAGAACAGTAACAAAGAAAAGCAGGTTTAAGAGACCACTATGGTTCTCAGAAAGGGTCAGGGAAGTGGTAAGGGTCAAAAAGAAAGCCTTCTATAAATATAGGAAAAAGCTAGGGAAGGTAGAATAGGAGGTTTGTCTACAGAAAAACAGGGAGGCAAAGAGGGCCATTAGGAAGGCCAAAGCAGACAGAGAGCTGCATATCACAGAGGGATCAGGAACAGAGAAAAACAGTTTTCAGATATATTAGTGAAAAGGAAAAAAAGACTGGGGGATTCATAAGGCTAGTTTTGGGGGGTAGGGTGATAGAGGAGGATAGGCAAAAGGCCACCCTCCTAAATGACTACTTTTGCTCAGTTTTCACTAAGGAGGACAGCGGTCCATGCCAGAGATTGGCATCAAAGCAGCCACTAAGGAATTCTGGAAATGAGACAGCCATTTTTTCTAGTGAAAGGGTTCTGAAAGGGCTGCTGCCCGTCAGATAGACAAGGCCCCATAATCAGATGGGTTGCATCTGAAGATACATTGGGAATTAAGCAGAATCACTGGTATGTCTGTTCAACAGCTCACTTAGGTCTGGGGAAGTTCCAAGGGATTGGAAGGCGGCAGACATTGTGCTGTTTCATAAGGGGGGGGAGGATAAGGAACAACCAGGGAACTACAAGTCTGTCAGCCTAACCTCTATAGTAGGGAAGCTAACGGAGTCACTGATCAAAGAGGACCTCAGACTGCCTGGAGAGCAACAGGCTCCAGTATAGTAAACAGCACGATTTTGTGGCAGGAAGATCCTGTCAGACTAACCTGATAGTTTTCTTTGACTGGGTGACAAAGGAATTAGACAAGGACCATGCTGTGGATCTGCTCTACTTTGACTTCAGCGAGGCTTTGGACTCAGTACCTCACAAATGATTGCTCAAGAAGATGGAAAACAAAGTCAGCCCGGTGTTGCTGAGGGTTGAAGCTCTGGACACCACACCTCACGCCACGCTGGAGACCCGTGTTCAGGAGGGAAGGGATGGAGCATCCCCAGGATGGCTCTCCTTTCCCGGGGGGAGGTTGTGGGGGATGTCCAGTATCCCAGTGACCCCAGGTGGAGACCAGGGGTACTGCAGGATCCCGATCTAGCAATGAGGGAAGCATGGCAGACGCCAGCGGGGTTGCCGGGCACCATGACGTTACCACATGTCACATTCAGGGGGATGGGGAAAAAAACATCAAAAAAATACCCCTGTGGGCCGGATGGGTGATGGCATCCCAGTGCCTTGACCACCACACGCCAATTACTGTGCCTCCACCTCCACCCCTTGATCTCCTCGCAGGTTTGGTCCCGGTGGCCCGCGGAAGCGCTAATGACTTTGAAGGGGTGGATGGTGAGATGGTGGGTGGACTGCCCGAGAAAGTTACGGTCCACCGGAGATATAAACAGATTCAAAAAAAAAAAAGAAGATGGAAGACCTCGGTGCAGCTAAACCCATAGTGAACTGGGTGGGTAACTGGCTAGAAGGGAGGCAGCAGAGGGTGGTTGTCAATGGGGTTAAATCAGAGGAGAGGGAGGTTATGAGTGGGGCTCCATATAGGGATCAGTCCTGGGTCTGGTCCTCTTTAAAATGTTCATTAGTGGCACTGGAGAGGAATCCAGGGCAGGCTGTCTCTCTTCTTAGATGACATAAAACTATGTGGGAGGATGGATAGTGATGGGGGAATAAGGGAAGTGCAGAGAGACTTACAAAAGCTGGAGGGGTGGTCAAAGGACTGGCAGTTAAAATTCAGTGCTAGAAAGTATAAGGTAATGTACCTAGGGGGAGAAAAAGAACCCAGAGTACTGGATGGGAGGAGAGAGAGAGACTTAGCACTACAGCTGAGGAATGGGATCTAAGAGTTATCATTAGCAACTCACTTAAGCAATCAAGTCAGTGCAGCAAGGCTTATAGCAAGGCTAACAGGATGCTCGGATGTATCGGGAGGGGTACTGATAGCAGAAGAAAGAAGGTAATACTTTCCCTCTACAGATCCCTGGTGAGGCATCACCTAGAGTACTGCACTCAGTTCTGGAGTCCTCTGTCTGAGACTGACAGCTTTTGGAAGACAGGAATCTTGCTTTCAGAGCAAGGAGCAGCTGACTAAAAAGCAAGAACTTACTAACAGAGCATTTCTATCTCAGCAGGAGTCAGTTCCTGTTGGGATTAAGCAAACATATACTTTATTAGAAGTGGGGGGATCTCATTTAGGGTAAAAAAAAAGTCAGGGTGTTTTTCTGTGTTGGGGAAAGGGGACTGTATCAGGGAGGAGAGAAGTTAATTAGGGGTGTGGCTTAGGCAGTAGAAAACCAGGTGTCTCCAATTATAGTTCCCTACTGCTAGCTTTTGGCAGACAGGACTCTTGCTTTCAGAGCAAGGAGCAGCTGACTAAAAAGTTAGAACTTTTCTTACTAATTGCCCTTCTGCCCTCCCCTTTACCCTTAGCTAGTTCAACTTTAATAGGCACGGGATTTGACTGACAACAGGAACTTTCTGTTTGGCAGTAGGATGGGACGGATCACTGAGACACATAGGTTTCGTCATCCTAGAAGGAAAAGAGTAGCTCTCCCTCTCCCCTAACTGCGGAGGTCTGACTGAGCAAGGAAGAAGGAGACTACAGAAGAAAACAGGAAGTTCCTGTCCCAGAACAGGAAGAGCGAGAGCTGTAAGGGCACATAGGCAGTAGGAAAGTAGGTGGAAAAAAAAAAAACAGAGGGAGAAGAGAGTAAGCATACGAAGCAACAGGAGAGGGGCCACAAAATAAGAAATGATGGGAGTGGTGCAGTGCAATGACTGTGGGATGGCAGTCTTTCAGGAGACATTCCTGAGGCTATAATGTTGCCCTATTTGTAGTCACCTCTCTGGTCTGAGGGAGGAGGTTGCCTGTCTCCAGGCTGACCTGGCCGGGATTTGAGAAACCTCCTCCCCCACCCAGGGATCACCAGGGCCACCACCGCTACCTCAGATGTTACCAAGAAAGAGGAGCAGTAGGACCAAGGTGGGCTCAGGGAGGGAGAGGGTGGTGAAACAGTGGTGCATCCCCCCAGTTGTACCTCTCCACAATTCATATACTCTTCTGGCAGAGAATGGTTCCTCTATGGTGGCACCTGCAGTGGAGACCAAGGAGGATGCTGGGAACCTCCAGAAGGGAGACCCACAGAAGGGTAGCACAGGACCCCACAGGGGAAGAAAACAACTCCTGGTTGGGGACTCAATCATTAGGGGTAGAACTGGGGAGAAGGAAGAGGAGATAAGGTTCCTGCCTGGCGCCATGGCTTGAGGGACAGGAGCAAATCTGGATTGCAGGAGCAGCTGCACAAGGAGGGAGCTGAATGTCATTGTCCACCTAGGGACTAATGACCTGGCTGGGAATGGGATCACAGCAGTGCAAGAGGAGTTTGTAGAGTTGGGACGGGTCTTAGACAAGGAGCATGTACAGTAACCTTCTCAGAGGTGCTGCCTGTGTATGGCAAGGGTGATGCTAGGGTGCTCACACCATGGGTTTCAAGGAATGGTTGAAATACTGGTGTGTGGGCAGTATATAATTGGAGAACGGGTAATAGAAAAATCATACAGGGTTAAAAATAGATAAATCTATGGGACCTAGGATGCTCAAGAAGTTGCGGAAGTAACAGCAGATCCACTTGCAGACACATTCCACTGCTCACTGGCCACAGGAGTGACCACAAAGGACTAGAGGACAGCAGATGTCCCTCTGCACAACAGCAGAATAAAGGATGAGCCAGGAAACAAAAGGCCAGTCAGCCTGATGCCTATAGTGGGAAAGCTAATGGAGTCCACACTGAAGGAGGAACTGGTGGATTTCCTAGAAGGAAATGAACTACAGGACCTGGGTTCACAAGAGAGAGGTCTTGTCAGATTAATCGTAGTGGCTTTACCAACTGGGTGACCAGGGCAGCTGACAAGGGACAGGCAGATGATAGAGTATACTTAGATTTTACTAAGGTCTTTGACTCAGTCCCCAACAGGAGAGGTGTCTGAAAGCTAAGGGACTTAGGAGGTGGAGGAAAAGTTGGGAACATGAGCAGAAAGCTGGCTGAGGGGAAGGCAGCAAAGAGTTGTATACACAGAAACATAGAAATTGATGGCAGATAAGGACTGCTAGGCCCATCTATTCTGCCCTTTAACCCTACCTTATTAATGACTGCTGACCTTACTTGGTAGTCGGCTTAAGGCTCTTCTTCACACCTCTAGTGTTCCCTTGGGCCTATCTGATACATGTTTAAATCCTCCTGCTGTGCTTGCTCCCACCACCTCCTTGAGCGGGCTACTGTACGCATCCACCACCCTTTCCATGAAAAATAACATCCACACATCCCCCCTTATCCTACCCCTTCCAATCTCATTTCATGCCCCCTCGTTCTTCTACTTCCCCCTATACTGAAAGATGTCACCTACTTGCACCTTGTTTATGCCTATAAGATACTTGAAAGTTTCTATCACGTCTCCCCGTTCCCTCCTCTCTTCCAGTATATACATATTGAGGTCTTTTCATCTCTCCTTCCTATACAGGGAGTTCTCAGAAGTAAGGCTATGAGCAGAGTGCAGCAGGGATCAGTGCTGGGCCCCATACTTTCCACTGTGTTTATTTTTATCATGATTAGCAATTAATTTTCTCTAGCTTTCTCTCTAAAACTACGTCCCTGTATTTATTACCAACTGTTTGCAAACACTACTCTGTACATTGTTCTCTGTAACTTGTTGTCCGTTGTATGCATACTTTCAATCCTACTGGAATTGTATTACCCCGGGTCGCCCCTGAGAAAGGGATCATCTATCTCAAACGCCTACCCGCCATCAAAATTCAAATAAAATAAAAATCATAGGAAAGGCATAAGGGCAAGGTCTGCCTCTCGGCAGGCAGTACAAAGATCTGTGCAAGGGCCGACATGGAGAAAGGGATAGGGGATCCTATGGGGTCTGGGCAGGTGATCTGGCAGCGGTCCTTCAATGCAAAAAAAACTTCAAGGTGAAGCGCATTGGGAAAAGGAACCCAAGAGCACTGTACAAAACGGGGGAGGGGTGCTCAAATGCACCAAGGAGGAAAAGGACCTGCAGGTCATGATACCAAAAAGCCTAAAATCCACAGTACACTAACACACAGCTGTTAAAAAGGCAGACAAGATGTTTGAATGCAGAGAGAGGGGAAATCAACAGCAGTGGTCAGGAGGTAATCCTCCCACAGCACAGGTAGTTGGTGAGACTGTATCTGGAGTACTGTAGCAAGCAACAGGAGCCTACACCTGAGGAGACACTGCAATAAAGTGGAAACAGTACAGCACAGGGTAACCATGATGGTCCAGGAAATAGGGGACATGTCACACAAAGAGAGACTGCCAGACCTGGGCATGTACACCTTCAAGAAGGGAAAGGGGTGACATGCTAGAAACATGCAAGCATCTGCGAGAATAAACAGAGTGGACTTAGTTACTTAGTTGGAAAAGACAGATAAGGCCAGAGGCCCATCAAGTCTGGTCGAGTGGGCAAATTAGTGTTAAAATGACTGGAGCCTTTAACAAGTCATCTAGCCCACGCTTTGTATTTCTCAGATGATTAATCTCTACTAAATTCTCATGAAGGGCAAAGGACGAAAAATATTTTTTTCTTTGAGCTAAAATATAGGGACAAGGTGGAATTCACTCAAACCGCAAGAGGGAGATCCCAAGAGATGTCCAGAAACACTTTTTCATGGAGAAAAAATTGTAAAAAGTGGAACAAGCGACCAGAGAAGTGATACGGACCAATCCGGTAAGCAGTATCAAGGAGGCTAGGCTAGGAGTAGTGGCGTAGTAAGAAGGGGCAGAAACTAAGGGTTGGGATGGCTACTAGGGCCAAGCAGGGTAGTTGAGTTGCAGGGGCAGACTGAATGGGCCGGTAGACTTTTATCTGCTAACAGTGCCTATGTATTTCTATACAGTAGGATTGCCACGACTAACTCAGTTTGCGATTAAGGAACCTGGTCTATGTATTGTGAACTTAAGTCCCTATGGGTTTTGGATCCATTTATCTTACCTTATTGTCCGAACTCTCAACTGTCTTGACTGTATAAACTAATTGTACTGACTATTCTTTGTAGTTATCTGAGCTATTTTTCCTTTTCTCATATCCTGTAAAATGTATATGTAACTCTACCCGTAATTAATCCCAGGTCGCCCCTGAAAAAGGGACTGTGATGGTTCCAGTGGGCCTACCCGGTCACCAAAATCAAAAATAAATAATAATAAAATGTATCTATGTAACCCCCCTACAAATGGGGGTTCCCAAAAAGTCTTCCTTGAGCTTGCCTACATGCTCACTGCCAGGCTGGTGTCCTGCGTTTTAGCAGTTTAAATGAGATTAGCAGAGCCTGCATAGCCTCTGTGTGCTCTCTCTTTAGGAGCTGCCTGATTGCAGCTTAAGTAATCTGAGAGGGAGCTCTGTTGAAAGATGTAACTATTTACTGAAAATCATTTAGAGTGATAATGATAATGTAGTTTGTCTAACCTGCTTTCTTTGTAGCAAGGACTGTTTTGTTTGTCTCCACTATCTTAGTCCTGGACTGCAAACTGGACCAAACAGTACTGGTGGGACCTAAAATGTAGCCGGACTACAGGAGCTGTCTGAATTCAAAATCTGTAGGAACTTTAGTTTGGAGTTTTTTTTGCACCTTTTTTGCAACTGAAGGGGGAGCTCTTGCTTTGACTGACAGCCAAATCAGCCAAACAAATCTTTTGGATCTTGGGGAAGTCCCGGGCTGCTTGCAGTTTTCAGTTAGTTCTGAGCTGGGAAGCGAAATGAATAGAGCTCAAGTGTATTTTGGGCAACAATCCTGAGTGGATTCGCATGGGAAAACTGTGAAAGGGCTAAGTTTCGGCCTGCATGTCTGTCTGCTGCTCCTGAGAGGGAGAGAAGAGAATTATTTTGTACTAAATCCAAGTTTGTGTGACTAAAGTAAGCTACTGAAGTGGGCCAAGCTAAACCTGAAAAAGAATGAAGATTTTGCTGAATGCGATCAGCCTGTCAGGAGTTCCAGCTACCCCTAAGCTCCTGGCATGTGCAGAGACTTTGCGATTGTGACTGGGGAACGCTTTGCCTGGTACGGTAGAATTCCTGTACATGTAAATGTGCTATGAGCCGCTAGTGGGTTGTGAGTTAGTTCCCCACTGTGTAAACTGTGTTCTGCTTGCTGGAAGCTGTATCCAGCACAAAACGGACTACATCCGAATTTGTTTCCATGTGGTCTGGGCCTTGCCAGACTGGTGCAGCCAGACTACCCGCTGCACAGAGAAGCCATAGACGAGAGACCTGCCTGGGGATCAGCCCCTGCTCCAAGCTTGAACAGGAACGATGCCTTTGCAACTCGCGTGGGCCCTGCTACTCCTGGCATTCCAGATCAACCTTCTGCAGTTTCGATTTTCATCCAGCCTGTGTCCAGTCTTGGGTATCGTGAGAAAATACTAGAGTAGCTCCCTGCAACAACAGTTTAATCTGAATGTGGCATCTGATTGTCTTGTTGTTTTGTTTCCTTTATGGACTAAGCCCTCTGGCTCTGGATTACAAATACTGTGTACTGTGCATGTTGTGTTTTCCATCACAGGGCCCCAACGAGCTGCGACGCTGGCCAACCCCGGGCAACAGTCCTAGCTGGCCCATCTCTTCTCCACCTGGGTACCCAGAGGTGGACTGAGTGGGGGGACTCAAAGCGCATGCATAACTGCTTGATTGATATAACCTTTAAGCTAATTAACCTGATTTTGCCCCTCCCTTGTTCAAGTCCCCCGAATAAATCAGATCTAACTTTTTCAGCATGTAATCTGACTGTGGTTCTAGTTTGTGCTGAAAGTACTGTACTGTTGCTATTTGCTGTGCATAACCTTGTTTTACAGGGGGTCCCCAGGGTCGAGCCAGAGGAACCAACCCTAGTGGCAAGTGCAAACAGTGTGGGTACTTCAGTGGTGTACCAGGGGTATTGTGAAAGTGATTATTGTACAGTGTTCAGGCCACTAGAGGGGAAAGAGGGGGTTACAGTGTTCCAGAGGGCTGTGCTCAGGCTAGCTTTACCACTACCAACCCTGACCTCCGGGTGGAGGCACCCGTTTCAGAACTGAGGCTCCTTAACCTGCTACTAGACAAGCAGGTAGGGGTAGTAGCCCTTGGGATAGTGCCACCTAGGGGTTACATCTATTTATAAGCAGGTTAGAGGGTAAGGGTATGTTAAAGCAGTAACATACTCACTGTATACACTGTAGTGAGAAAATAAACAGTGCTAGTATCATCTGTATTTCAAATTAAAATGCACAGCAAAATGTTTAATACTGAACCCCCATCCTTACCATCCACACTGTTCCAAGTTGCAAGATTGGCAGTTCAAGAAACAAAGAGGTTATAGGAGGTTCAGACTAGCCAAATGAACAGAGAGCGCAGATCTTGGAACACAAGGACAATATATTGGGCCTTGACTCAATTCCGTTACTTTAAGTCACATTATTTATTCCTAACTGCTAATGTGCTACTGTATCGAAGAAAGTACAGTGGAAAGTGATCTATTTTTAATAATTCATATAGTAACTTACTCCACATAATAGGCACCATACTGAGGATCCTCTATCTTCTCCCAGCCATATGGAAGTTCTGTAATTAGAAACAATAAAATGTTCACACCAATGCATTAGTATATCACTATTAAAATTATTCTAAAACCATCATTTGTATTAACATTAATCAGGAACCAAATTATAGCTGAAGATAACGATTTATATTTTCTGACCTTCTGCAGTACAGATGGTTGTTCAGGGTTTTGTTAAAACAAACACTGACTAACATATTCTGACTGGCTCTTCCAAACACATTTCAACAGATAGAGCCATGGGAGTTAATTAAGTTCTGCGAATGTATATGTAAATGAGACTCCTGCAGAGGTGCTCATTGCTCCAAAGAGATACAGTAAAAATATTAATTTTGTGCCTTCATTTAAATGCCAAAATCTAAAATGTATTAGAAAAGCAGACAGAATAGTCTTAATGAGACAAGACTCATGGGGTTTAAACATTGATAACTGTACTTTATATAAAAGCTTACTTTGTCTGGGATTCCAGCTTTTCAAGATAGTAAATGCAGAATTTTAGACATGTTTTCCAAAACAGGATACAAAATAGAGCACAACTGAGTGGAAACAAAGTATATCTTCTAGACCTGATGTCAGTAATGGTTCCAAAGCAAGCCATCAAGAGTCTGCTGTCTGCACTGAAATGAGAAGCAGCACAAGCAACAAAATTTCCAGTTTTCTCCTCGACAGTTCCACCCCACCTCTCGTCTTGTCGAACACAAGTACTATGCAGTTACTCCAGGCAAACAGGAAGCTGTTCTGACACTGCCCAATGGGATCAATGGTTCTAATACCCTTGTATCTATATCTTCAAATGTATGGATATTAGAGAGAGACACACACACACCCCCCTGGAAAATGCGTTTCGGGGCAGTTGGTACTTGGTACCTGAATGCTGCCATACTTGGGTACCAATCTATAGAAACATAGAATTTGACGGCAGATAAGGACCACTTGGCCCACCTTGTCTGCCCATTTTCCTACCTAACAGATAAGCTGCAGATCCTAGTTAACCAACAGCTTACTTCCTACTCCTATTTGTGAGCATCACCCTATTCCTAAAATGACAGTAAAGTACTCCTAGCCACTCCCACCTGTCTGCTACAAGGGCCAAGTACCAACTGTTCTGCCCACTCCCCTAGCCCAAAAATTAAATATACAAGTAAGAAGGTATATTTGTATTTATTTGAATTTTTTTGACTGGGTAGGCTCACTGAGACAAAATATCCCTTTTTTCTGAGGCGACCCAGAATTAGTACAATCAGTAACAAAAGTACACCACGATCAAATGCACCGCAAGCTCAGATAAGGTATTTATTTATTTATTTATTGAAATTTTCACAGAATACTGCAAAAATAATGCTACCATTGTAAACATTTATAAATTAACTGTAACCCTTTTCTTACTTGCAATGTGTGTAAAGAAAACTTTTAATAAAAAGAAATTAAAAAAAGAAAATTTCACAGAATACCTTTGAGATATTACAATACTGCACAAACAAGGACAACACTACTGTGCAAATCACAGTACACAATTTCCTGGGTTAATTACACTTTGAATTACACTGCATGACACAAACACATGGACAAGGTTCAAGATTACTGAATACGTGTCTGCAAGGCTTGCCACCCGAACACATGCAACTCACAGAATTATATGACCAATTATAAAGTGCAGTAGGCAGTGCCAATGTTTACATTTACTGCCCACAAGCAAGTCAGCCTTGTGGGTATCCCTGAATGCAGCTGCAGAGGCGCAGTTTAGCACATCCAATGGTTGACTATTCCAGAGTGATGGCACTGAAATTGCAAAAGATCCATCTCCTGCACATGCCCTGGCCCTCGGGACCTCCAGCAGCAGGCAGGCAGGCAGGTTGGGAATGTTGGTACCCCTTGTTTGGGTTTTAGTCTTGAGGATGCCATGAAGACTGGGAGGGCAGCAATTCTGGTTAGCTTGAAGGCAAGGCAGAGGACTGGATAGGATAATCTTACCTCAAGGGAGGACCCGTTTAGAGCTGAGCGAGCATCACACTGATGGTCTCTAGGCTGGGCTCCTGCTGCAGAATGTGCCACTTTGTAACACAGTACCTTTAGTCTGCTTATGTCAGTACCATGGAGGGACTGAAGTAGTGGGGCACCATAAAGTAAGATGGACAGTAGCATGCTGGCAGCATAAGCCAGTCAAGTTTCACTACTGAGATATGCATTCAAGTTTGCACAAAGGGCCAAACTTCTGGTGAAGTGACCTGGTTACACACTAAACATGAGGTTTTAGTATAAGCTTCTGGTCTAGTCGCACTCCAAGGTACTTCACAGAGTCAGTCACTTCCAATAGAGCACCACTAGTGAGGACAGATGGAGTAGGCCTTATCTCTCTTTTTCCGGGTACCTGGCCTAAGAGCCATCACTCCAGTTTCTTGAAATCAGTATTAAGAGCCAAGTTTACCTAGTTTACGTCTGATGAACTTCTATACAGCACAGCATTATCCGCGTACAACTGCAGTTTGCTCCCCCCTCCCCAACTATCAGGTGTATCATTTACAAACAATGAAAACAACAATGGGCCCAGAACAGAGCCTTGAAGTACTCTGGTAGTTAACAGCTTTAGATCAGACACACATTCCCTTCATTTCACCACTTGCTTTTGATCTATTCGTAGGTGCCTGAACCAGGTGCATGTAAGGTTACCGAGCTCAAGATGTCCGAGTTTGGACAGCAGGAGCTCATTACTTACAATGCCAACATCTTAGTTAGGTCAATGAGTGTAGCTCCTGGTACTAGCCCACCATCCATTGCCCCAAGTATATTTGATTGAGCTGGACAAAAGCAGTATTCATGCCATGTTTTATTTTTTCCCTAAAACCATCAGACAGAGAGTGGTGGAGTGCCAAGTAGTCCAGGAGGTTGTTGGCAAAGGTCACATTTATAAGTGAGTTTAGAGAACGTGAATATAGTAATAGATAACCCACTCTTGGGTGTTGCGGTGGCGCTCTGAAAATACATACGCCTTGGTGTGCGTTATGCGCACAGGGCCATGGGCGATCATCAACCACCCAAAGCGTCGCGCTCGAAAGCGACCACAATCGTGAATGGTTATCTATCTTATAAAATGGCAAAATTGTTTTTTAGGGGGTTAAAAGTGCAGGTGTGCAGTTGCGCTCTGATATACACACGGTCATGTGATGTGAATCAACAAATCAGCAAACATTTTTCCTACACATTTTATAAAGAAATACAACATATGAGAAACATATTTTGCAAACAGTCAAATAAACAAGGAGTATCTTACTAAGAAAATTATATATTTCTTGTTATAAATCCCTATGACAAGAAGGATATGAGACCAAATTATGCCCAGAGTAATGTCAAGATTTCCTTTTCTTACAAACTGTAATTACAGGTTGGTGAGATTTAGTTTCCTGTAAGATTTTTTATCCTCCATCTGCCAGTACAGCCTCCTCCACACAGCCTATATAGCCCTATCACCCACCTTCCCCAGGACTTATTTTCTCCATTAAACCCCATGGACCCCTCTCACCATGGCATGGCCAGGGAACGAAGGGCCATCCCCACCCCCCCCGGTCCACATCCAGATAAGAAGCAGAACCTATGGTGGTGGAAAGCTTGCGGTGGCTTGGTGGCTCATCCTGCCATTGGGTTCTTTCCACCATTTTCTCCCCTAAACTCAGCCCACCTCCCCCACATCGGCACAGACCATACTCAACTGTGCAAGGCACAGGCACTGCAGAGGAGGAAAGCTCCCCAGCCCACTGCAGGGGTCTAGTAAAACCAACACGGGATATAGCTAGTCCCCATGCAAGTGGCACTGACCAAGCAGTAAACTGCTCACAAACATTGCATGTTAGCCAGTAAAGCACAGGGCCAGATTAAAGCATAGGCAACATAGGCACAGGCCTAGGGCCCCTGTATGCCCCCAACAATTCCCAACATATATTTTCAGTATATCTTTTTCTTCCTGCCTCAGCTGCATCTTTTTTTAAAGGACCAAGCCACTAAGTGATCTGAACAAGGTAGGGGCTAAACTGCGACATGACTTTCACCTCCCAGATTAGGTGTTAAGTGCAGTTGATGACTCAGGAGGCCCTGGCCAGGCTGACCATTACAGTGTGAACAGGCTCATTTCCTTTGCTTTGTCTACCACTCCCACTTAGAATCCCTATTTAGAATCAAGTCTTACTCTTAAATATAAAAAATTAACAGTGCAATTTAATGCGTATGCTTTATATTTAATCGCGCTCCTAAAATTAAGAAAACTACAATGTGTTTCAATGGTACAATAAAAGATCACCCTCTTTTTAAAAATTTTTATTCCCTTATAGAAACATAGACTTTGACGACAGATAAGGACCGCTTGGCCCACCCAGTCTGCCCATTTCCCTACCTATTGAATAAGCAGACGATTCTTTATCTCAGTCATACTGAAGTTCTGATTTTGATATAGCTCCATTTTCATGGTGAACAAATGAATGTATTTCCACATTCCCATCAGTAAATCTTGTCATTTATTGATCCTGGCTTTATTTATTTATTTCATTTTTGTTGTCCAGGTAAGTGCACTGGACAAAACACTGCCTATTTTTAAGCATGACCCGTGAGGTTACAGAACTGTAGTACAACAGTAGAACAACAATCAGTAGAAAACAAGACAGTTTCAGGAAGGATGAGTTAGTTACAAAGCACAACATTTTGAACAATACACTTTCAGGAGGATGAAATATAAAACGTAATATTTTGAGCATTGTCTGAGTCAATGAGTATAGATAACTCTGGTACAGAAGACTAGTGAATATATTCACACAGCCAGGAGAACTTAGAAGCAGGGGACACTTCTTACTTATCAATAACAGAAATGTTTGATCCTGGGAATGACTTCTTCCAACAATCACTTGCATTGTGATATAATCTCTAAAGTTCACAGCTTCTCTAGTAGTCCACAGACTTAACTCTTACACCTTGCAGGGCCTACCTCTTTGAAAGCTGGGTACCTACACTACCCAACAAAACTCCCACATCCTGGTTTATACCACCTGACAGGACAAACTGGTAACACCCACACTGCAAGCACACACGTGTGTGCTGGGGGGGGAGGCTTTGGAGAAGTGCAAATCATGACAATTCACACCCCCAAAATTATTTTTTACCAGGCCAGTTAGTAATTATTTTCTCTAAATGATCAAAACTCAGACTACTGTTATTTTTCCATACTGATATTATTAGTTTCATTAATTTTGAAGCATTTTAGTTAGGTTATACTGGCCCTGGTAAAGCAAATGTTTACCTTATGCACTAAAAAAAATAAAAAAAACTGAAAGTTTATTCCGTGACACAATGTGAGTAATTATTTACACACAGCCATAAAGTACACAGTGCTGTATAAGGTGACAGGACTGCAGCCAAAACCTAAACATTAAATCACTGCCAGCACCAACATTGGTGCTCCTGTATGGGTACAATAAGCAGGCAGCCAAAAGAACAAGCATGCGGCACAGTGGTGCGTGTACTCCTGCTGACATTTCAGTGTAAAGCCATCCTCTGTGTCACTGCAGGGGTCGCCAGTGTTGCAAAACCAGCCACCATTCCTCCCCGGCTGGGACTGCTGCCTGTGGTAGCACCTCCCAAACCCTCGGCGCTGCCCAGCTGGCTTTCCTGGCCCTCTTCCAAACCCAGGTTGCCAGCATGGGAGTGTGAACAACCACAGGTCCATGAGATTTAACCACACCACTGAGTAAACAAAGTCTGATATAAATATGAAAGTAAGACACAGGATAAAACAAACAGACCATCATTTGCTCAACTTAAAGAGCAACTCTGCACTTCAGCATGTACGTTCATAAATACGATGTTTCAGCTGTTACAGTTTACTAGAGAGTACATTTTTTTTTCATTTTCAATGTTTCCTTCCAAGAGTTACAGCACATCTTGGGATTCCATCTAAAAGGTCTGTGTAGAAAACTTTTGAAAACATATGCCTCTCCCCTGTTAACCGCACTGTGCAGTCTTTATGACGTCATAGTGCCCACCATGACAACAGACTGTTATGTCACAAACAGCAATTGTGTGGTTAGTAGGGGAGAGTCAGACACGTTCTGAAAGACTCTGCGAAATAATTGCTGCATTATCTACAATTTTATTGTAGACCAACAACAGCAGAAAGTAAAAAACAAATAAATAACTAGAAAACAATAAAGTTAAAACATAACTAGTGTAAATCTAGTATTTATAAAGAGCCTCTGACAACATTAGGAAAACATTTAAAAAAGTAAGATTTATGTTCAGCTCCATCCCATTTTCCTTACTGCTTCATATACTTTAAGTAATGAATTCCCTATTGTCTTTACTACTAAAAACAGTTACACAAAAACAAGATCCCGGTCCCCTAGATCATATCTGCTGAGGCTGCTTCCTATACATGGCATCACAATCCCATTTATGACATCATAATTATCTCCACAGCAACATATTTTGATGTTATAAACAGAAGTATGATGTCAGGTGTAGGCAGGCAGCCAGAGCTAAAAAGGCAAAGACCATGTATTTATGTAAATACCCTTAGTAATAAGGAAATAAAGGTGAGAACTACAGAATAAAATATGAAATATAAACTACATTTATACTCGGATGTCAATTTTTTTAAAGTTGTCTCAACTGTGTCAGGCGCTATTTAGGTGTTTTAGTATAATAGAGAGTTGCTCTTTAAGTACTGCATCTCCAAAACTATTTTTCTTATCAAGGTGTTAAAATTCAGTCTAGGAAATATTTACTTAAAGAAAAGGAATTTGTGTCACCTATCACTTCTTCAGAAACTATAAGGCATTGTTGTAAAAACATACAGTGTGCATATAATCTGCACCAAAATGTTAAAGTGATGTTGTGGGCCGGCCCGGTGGCACAGGGGGTTGAGGCACTGGACGCCACACCGGTGACCCGGGTTCAGGAACGGACTCAGGGCGCTGGGGTTCGGCAGGGGAGAGGGTGGATTGAGCATCCCAGAACTGCTCTCCTCTATGGGGAGAGCAGGGGAATGCACGTCATGTTGTAGCGACGCCTGGTGACGACTGGGTGCAGCACAGTGCAGTGCATAGAAGGGGAGGAGCACGGCAAGATATCGGCTTACGTGCGGACGTCATTGCACTGTTGGCTCCTGGGGAAAAACTGGAGTAAAATGGCCAGGCATGACTGAGGCAGCTTGATGGCCATGCTCCCGCTGACCCAGAGGACTGTCATGGAATTGCGCTGGGAGTCCCGTCCGCTCGGGCATGGGAGGCCGCCTGGTGGGCTGGGGTGGCCGCACCAGACCCCCATCATGCACGTGAACCTGCTGCTCTCTGGTAGTGTGATATGATAAAAAAAAAGCGATGTTGTACTAATCAATAAAAGCTTGTTAGTAACTACATGTGCAATTGTTCAAGGCATATATAACTTTTGTTTTGTAATTTCTAATACATTTCACCCAATACGGAAAGGAACAAGCAGAACCCCCCCCCCCCGAAAGTCAAATGTTCTTTGCAAAACATCAAGACTTTCCTCCTGCAATCTTGAGTTATTAGGGAAGACGTGGAAATGCTGGGATTTAAAAAAATTGTTGCTATATTGGTCCTTGTACAACAAGATACACAAAATAGGTGATTTGATACTTTTTATTGGACCTATGCAGAGTTACAGAAAAACTGTAAGCTTTTGAACCTACAAGATCCTTCATCAGAAAGAAAATGGCAGGTTTCTTAAGATTTCACTTTAAAATACCCACAGCTTAAACACTGTACACACGAATGTGACAGATTAATGAAGTAATTAGATAAGAATACAACCAGAGATGAGAAAACATCCATTAAAACTCTTTTTTTTTTTTAAATTTTTTACCAGGAAGTGGACTGGACACAGCCCTTTTTTGCCAGGCTTGATGTCAGGTGTAGGCAGGCAGCCAGAGCTAATAGTTCTGTGCAGCTCAAGTGTCACAGAAGGAATGTTATGTAGAAGGAGGTCCATAAATTATCTGGGTAAGGATTCACCAAAAATCACGAAAAGCCGAGCAAATGTTTGCACTGCACTTTGTGGCAGCGCTGCTGGCAATGGAGTTATTAATAGTCAGATAGCATGGTGTGCTATCCAACTGTGAATAGGGGCCAGCTGGGGCAGCGCTAACCCAAGAAAAGCGGTGGGATACCCAGTAGAGCTGCCACCACAGCCAGCCAGGAAAATGGCCCCGCAGCCAATAGCGCTCACGCGCTAACATGCTATTCATGAAAGTAGCCATGCAAATGAGCCCACTGGGCATGCGAAATGCTAGTGGCCAATAGCATGCCCATTATGGTCTCATTTGCATGGCATTGTGTGGCCCCCCCCATCAGCTCATGTCCCATGCAGCCACAGTCCCCAAATGTAGTGCCCCCTATTCTCCAATCCCTGACCTCATCATAAAAAAAAACAACTATCTGTAGTGTAGTGGTCCCACACCTTTCCCGAACTCCCACCTGAAATGTTCAAAAATATTTACCATAGTGTAGGGTCCCTCCCCATTCCCTGATCTCACACCCGAAATGAAAAAAAAACTTTTTTCATGGTGTAGTGTCCCACTCCCCTTCCCAATCACCCACCCAACAGTAAAATATCCCTTTTCCATAATGTAGTGTCCCAACCCCCCTGATCGCCCACCTGACTGTCAAAAATTCCTATTCCATAGTGTAGTGTCCCACCCCCTCCCCAATCACCCACTCGACTGTAAACAAATCCCTTTTCCATAGCGTAGGGTCCCTCCCCAGTCCCCGATCTACCACCATATAAAATTAAGGATATGGAGAAACTCGATAGAGTGCAAAGAAAAACCACAAAAAAAAAATCAGCAATCTAGTTTGGAATATGGAGAAAGATTAAAGGAACTGAACCTATACCACTTGAATACAGACGCTGTAGGGAGCTCTGTATGGTATTCAGGACCTTCAAGAACCAAGATTTATGGGAGTGCCTAGGATTACAGGCAAAAGCCACCTATAAAAATCTAAGAGGATATAAAAAAAAGCTTGGTGGTGAGATGTATTATATTACCAAAAGAGGGAAGTGGTTAAATAACGGGTGGTCAGTATATGGAATGCACTACCGCAGGATATTGTTACTTGCCCATCTATGGAATCATTTAACTTGGCTTTAGATAACCATTTAGGTTATTCCAACTAAACAGTTGGTGAGTCTGTTATGGCATAATGCTTTTTGACTCATAGTAATCCTATGAAACATATATGTAATAATGATGCCCAACCTGCACCACAACTGCAATACTTTCCATCTGAAGATTCCCCCATCGGCTCTAACCTCCTTGGAGAGTAGTGAAAGCAGTATGAGATTCTGAACTGAATTAGGCATCCATGGATGTCCTTGCTAAATCTATAGGTATTAAATAACTAATTATTCCATAACTGTTATCCCCATATCATCTCCCCATTTCTGTCTGTTCTTACCTGTTAGCTCTATGTCCTCTTCCTTTAGTAAAAACTTCCCCTTTCCCAGTTGCTAAATTCATAAAGGTTATCCATTCAGAGGTCATATTAAATGTGAAGTTTGGGATGAGCATACCAGAAAATACCGCTCTCATCTGCAGATATTTGTAAAAATGAGTTACTGGACGCTCATATTTGTCTCTGGCCTCTGTGAATGAGCAAAGAACACCCGTCATAGGATTTAGCAAGTCCTTAACCACACAAATTCCTTTCTTTAAGCACTTCTTATCTAGTAGCATTCCATTCTCACAAATTTTGGTTTTAGAGTTATGCCCCAGCAGTTGTCAGTCATCAGGGATATCTGTATGTTGGAGAACAGAGGACAGGTTTCATATGATACTTTAATCCCAGCTATTACCAAATGTGTAGAAACTGATTCTGGTAGTGTGTTGCACATGATGCTGTAGAATCCATTTGGTTTAATTTATTCTTGTTCGTACTGTAGCCGTACTGGTGAGTTTGAATAATCCTTAATCCAATATGCTATCTGCTTGGCCATATAGGAAATGCAATATTTCCCAAAATCTTGGTAAACATAATCCACCCTTTTTCCAGTCTGCCTGTACCCTCTAAACTCAGCATAGCTGGTTTGCTCCCCAAAGATATTTTTAAAGCTTATCTATTTTGTCAAAATTCCCTTTATCTAATTTTTTTTAATCTTTCTTCACCCCCTACCTCTGGCCTCTCTCCAGCATGATCGCTCGGTCTCCAGTTCTGCCCGTCCTGCCTGAAGCATGGTCCACTCATTACTCTGGTGGGACCCACCCCTTGTCCCTGTGTAGCTAGCCCAAACCCCTTGGGTCTGAGTCCTCCAAGGAAGGACCGCCATCTCCTACTGATGCCCTTTCTAAAGTACTAGATGGGCTGCTGACACAGGGGGAAGGATCCGGAATTGAGCGTCCTGACGCCCAGTGGTGGATGTGGGGCCGTTGCCCCGGGGCCCGCCTTCACCTACCAGAGGAGAGAGGGGTTTTGTCCTTACTTTCCCCCAGATGTGGGATGTGCAGTGCTGCCCAGCCTGCTACATGTGCATTCCTGCATACATGCAGAGGGTGACCGCCCAATGTCTTCCCCAGCAAGGTCCCTGCATCTTGTAGTGCACCAGTCTTCACTGGGTGCCACTACTTATGTGGGACAATCCCCGTACTCTCCCCAGGAGAGAAGAGTAGTCCTATGGATGCTCAATCCTCTCCTCTCCTCCCCCGCCGACCCCCGACGGCCCGAGCTTGCTCCCGAATCCGGGTCACCTGTGTGGCGTGAGGTGTGGCGTCCAGCGCCTCAACCCTCAGCACCACTGGACAGGCCCCGTTATCTAATTTGGTAGGTAAATGTTCCAAGAGAAAAAAAAATCTTGGGTAATAGCATTAACTTGAAGGCATTAATTTCCCTCACAGAGTAAGGTTTAACATCTCCCATTTCACTAAATACAATTCAATCTTTCCTATAAGAGGTTCCAAGTTTCCCTTATCCAACTATAGAAGATTCCTGGCAATTTTAATTCTCAAGTATGTAATTAATTTAACAGCCCATTTTATTTGAAGTTTAGCATCTAAAACATTTATGTAAACACATTGTTAATAAACATTAATTCAGACTTCCCCCAGTTTATACTTAAACCTGAAAGTAACTGAATTTTTTGTAACAGTTACATAAGCAAGTTAACTGACAAATTTGTCAGCATTAGTAACATATCTGCATAAGCAAGTGTTTTACTTTCTTAAAATTTAACATTACTTCCCAGATATATTTGCATTACTTCTAATATGGCTAATATAGCTCCAAATCAAGTACAAATAATAAAGGTGATAAAAGGCAACCCTGATGAGTGCCTCTACATAACTCAAGCACTGGCGATAACACTCCATCTTTTAACAGCTTTGCATGAGTTTTAATGTACAGGGTTAATACCCAACTAATGAAGCAATTACCAGTTCCAAAATTTGTAAGGGACAATTGCATACAAGGCCATTCTACAGAATCAAATGCTTTCTCAACATCTAAAAAAAGATCACATAGGGTACCTTTGATCTGTTGGCAGCCCAAATGACCAAAAGCAGTCTTCTGATGTTGTCCTGACTGAACCTAGATTTGGTGAAGCCAACTTGGTCTTTATGGGCTCAGTTAGTCATCACCGTTTGTAATCTAGAAGCTAACATTTTGGCCAATACTCTATAATCAATGTTTGATAAGGAAACAGGGAGGTAATTTGTGAAAAATTGAGGGTCTTTATATTTCTTTGGAAGAACTGTGAAAATTGCTTCTATCATGCTGGGGGATGTTAGTTGACTGTTTCTTCACAGTGGGAAACAAAGCAGACAGTTTAGGAGAAGCATGGTAATTAAAGAAGCTGAATCAACATCAGGGAAGGCTCTTGCTTCAGTGGCCACCTCCCTTAAAGAGCAAAGTGTGCTAAAAGCAAGACTAGAACTGCTGGAAAATACTATGGCCCAGATATTCAAAGGGTTTCTCCATGCTCAACAGGGTTGCAGAGATGTCAAGTCCCACATTGCGCCATTCTGATATTCAGCAGGAGGCAGTTGCACCACTGAAACAGGCTGAGCAACAGCGCAATGCAAATGAATGCATGCTCAACAGGAGGGGAGGAACCATGCGAAACTGCACAGCCCGATATTCAATCGGGCTGTGCAGGGGGATTGCAAGCGCAACCCCAACCTGCGCCTGCACAACTTTGAGCAAAAAAGGCTATTGAGCGCCACCCACAGGTGAGCTGCTGTATTGCAGGGCGCAACACAGCAGCTGCCACCGTGGCTGGCCCCAACTCAGTCCCTGTGCCCCCACCAGCCCGATTGCGGGCATCAATGTATGCACTCCCGTTCACATCCCTGGTGGTCCAGTGGACCGTAATGCCAGATCACCGGGCAGAAAGTATACAGACCCCCACATCCCATCTGCCCGATCGCGGGCAGAGATGTAATAGGACCCCCAGCCGAATATCTCCTGGTGGTCCAGTGGACCGTAATGCCGATCGCGGGCAGAATGTATATTGACAACCCCCATCCAAACATCTCCCTGGTGTCTAGTGTCCCCAACCCCACCCCACGACCCCACCACCGCCCGGCAGGCGGCGGGTAGCAGCATCCACCCGCCTGCTGCCCGCCCCACCGACTGACTGTCCGGTAGGGCTGCAGCCCATTGGTGCAGGCTAGAGCCAATGGGCAGCCCATACTGTACATGACAGTCCAGATTTAATGAATGACATTCATCAGACGTCTGGACTGTCGTAACCTGATAACTCTGCGCCGGTGTCTAACTCGGCGTACCGCAGCACAGACAATCGGCGGCGGCGAGAGGCAGCGACGGGTCACCGCCCGCCGGCTGCTGAAGGCGAATGGTGGGGCTGGTAATGAACTCAACAAGATAAGGTGGGGGTTCCTATACATTCTGCCAGCGATCAATGAAGTTCTGCACATTCTGCCCTTGATGGCACTGCAAGGTTCCTATGCATTCTGCCCACGATCGGAGCACTGGGGGGTTCCTGTTACATTCTGCCAGGATCCGGACTCTGGGGTTCTATTACATTCTGCCCGTGATGGGCACTGAAAGTTCCTGTACATTCTGCCAGCGATCGGGCATTACAGTCCACTGGACCACCAGGGAGATATTCGGGTTGGGGGTTCCTAGTACATTCTGCCCGTGATCGGGCACTAGAGGTTCTATTACATTCTGCCCGTATTCGGGCACTGGGAAGTTCCTATTGCATTCTGCCCACGATCGGGCACTGGGGGGTTCCTGTTACATTCTGCCCGTGATGGGCACTGAGGGTGAGTTCCTATTACATTCTGCCCACGATCGGGCATTAGAGATGTTGGGGTTCTTTTCCGTTCTGCCTTGATCGGGCTGCAGGAGTCTTGTCGGTCCCCGACGGCTGCTGCCTAACGGTGACCAAGCGCAAGTCTTAGGATCAGGCGCACCTACATGCTAATGGCATGCAAATGGGGCCATAATCAGATGCAAATGGCCCCTGTGCCTTGCATGAATTATGGCCCCATTTGCATGTCACCTTTTGAATATCGTGATTTTGCACATGGCGCAATGGTACTACGCCACGCAAGTTGAATGCTCACTCTGACAACTTGCGGTGGCGCCAAGTTCCACTGCGCCATGCACAGTGGCTGTGGCTGGGTGGTGATATTCGAGGGAGTTGCTCAATAGCAACTCAACACAGATATCGCCCGGCTCCTTACACCCACCTAACTATTTTGCGCAGTGCAAGAAACTAGCCTCAGAATGGCGCAGTTTGAATATCCGGGCCCATGTGTGCTGAAAACATGAGAATCCTTGGGCTGCCAGAGGGAGCTGAGGGCAAGCCCAATGTACAGTTTGTAGTAGCATGGCTGTTGGGAGTCTCTGGTACTGTATGTATCGAACAACTTTGTTAAAGCATACAGGATTATAACTAGGAGAGCTACAACATTGGAGGAAGGGCCCTGGACTTTACTGGTGGTGTTGGCTTCTGTAGTAATAACAGACTTAATATTTAAGGCTGTGAGAGATAAAATAAATTGCTGCTGTACAATGACTCTAAAATATTAATGTTCCCAGAATTGTCATATGCAATGTGGCAAAAATGCAAAAAGCCTGACATGGTCAAGAGGCAGCTGGGAGAGCTGGAGTGTACAGCTTATTGTATCCAGAGTGGACCCAGGTGACAGTGGACTGCAAAACCTTTTGGTACTTAGACCCTGTACAACTGAGTCCAGCTCCTGGCTGCCAAACACAGTATAAGCTGAGCTGAGTACATCAAGGTGAGAATAGCTGAAAAAAGTGTTGACAGAGGACCATACAGTGGACTTAGAAATGTGCTCCAGAGATGTCAAAGCGTGCTCGGCATAAGAAGCAGCCAGTGCCCTTGTGGCATAAGCTCTTATCCCGGAAGAGCAGACAGACCCCAGGAAAGTGACAGACTGATAGCACCACGTAGCCATTTAGCCAACCATATTTTAACCAAATGGTGAAGTGCCGCTATGCTGACAGAAGCACAGTCATTTGGCTAAAGTATGGTTGGCTGGAGCAGACCGTTTCCTCTTAGGATCGTGAAGAATAGGAGTTTGTCAAAATTGTGGAATGGCTTAACATGCTTGAGGCCGACTCTAAGGGTACTCTGAGCTGAAGAGAATGCATGTATTATGGGACTGGGCAAATATAGAGGCCACTCTGTATTCTGTTACCTGTAGATTCAGAGATCACCCTAGGGAGAGAGGCAGGGCACCATTATGAGGACCACCTCTGCCTGATGAAACACCATTACATCGTGTGACAGGGCTGAATAAGGCCCTGTCCCAACTGTTATACAAAAAGTGTTAAAATCGAGGATCTTCTCTGTTTTCTCTTTTTCTGTTTTTTGTCTGTATGCTTGCACAATTAAATTTTCATGTGAACTCTAGGACTTAATCACACTGACAATTTCACATTCCCACCCTCTACCTCCCTACCTTTGCTTCTTGCAGTATTTACCTCACTTATATATGGTTATAAAAATGTGTGAATCTTTATGTGAAAATGGGTTCCCTGCTTTCAAATGTATATAATACATAGCAAACTGTAGCAGAGAGTTTCTCCTTTTTGACCTCAGACTTTTGCAAACTGTTAGCAGGGGGTCAGCTTGGTTCACAATGTGTATTTTTGCAGGAAGGAAACAAATGAATTCTGTACAAGCAAGAGACACTTTGTCTACAACAGGAGGTAGCAATTAACCTACTTGAAAAAACACTTATAAAAAAGGAGAGACAGCAGGATAGTTTCATCTGTATTACTTTGAGCTTAGAAAGTGGACTCTGTTTGGACTGCCTACGTTTGAAACCATTTCGTATATCTTTTTTATTTTTCTTCTATTGTTGTTGATAGTAATAAAACGCTACTTGAGAAGTGCTACTACTTTTCCTGGTCTGCATGTTTCCTAACCTAGCCTCAATTACACATCTCCTAGTGCAATGCTTGAAACTCAAAAGTCCTCCTAGCCGAGCAGATGACCACGAGGAAAACATCCCAGGTACCACAGAGACATCTCACTGCTTTGAGTCATACATGAAGCATCTAGTGTGTGAAACCCTGCATGATTCTGGGATGGAGCTTATGACACTGATGAAAAGCAATCATCATCTGGATGGGCCCAGGAAGTGTGAACCCACATAACCCCCACCAGCTAAGAAGAAAGGCACCTGCACCCTGAGATAGCTAACTAACACCCCTTTGCATAAGCCCTCTGCAGAAATTTAAAGACTTTGGCCAGGAGGCAGCTGAGGCAGAGCCATAATAAATGGTGCACCTTGTACAAAACATATACCTGACTCCACTACAGCTCTGAATGGTAGAGACCTGTGCAGACAGGAAAAAGGTATGGCTAACTCTTGCTGAGTATCCTGTCATCACAAATCTTCTGTACTTGGAGACTAGGCTGAAAACACCTCTGGTTCTGTGAATGAAGAAGTAGCTCCTAATGAAGAACGCCTGATCTGATCTGGGTGGGAGTGGTTCACCCAGTGTCAGCTGTATCAGTTCTGATTATCATGTCCTTAGAGGTCATTAAGTGCAATGAGTGCCTGTGGAGATGGTTCCTTTGTACCTACCAAGAACCATTGATATATGCACGCCATGGAGGGAAAGTAGATAGGTGGATGTCTGACCATGACAGGGAGTAAGGTGATTCCCAGTGACTGGCATTCCTGGTATCTGCCGAAGCACCTGGGGACTTTACAGTGAATCCAGCAGCCATGAAATCTGAAATTTGCATTTCCCAACATCAGCAGATCAAGGAAAGCCCTTTTTTTTGTCGTTTCTGCTCCCTTGTGTAGTGTTGCTCTATGGTTTCTGCATCATTGTCATCTGAGAGTACATTAGTGCGTGTTGGTGTGTACATCTACCTTTGACTGTAAGAAGTACCCTGAATACCAACCCTCTTGACAAACAGTGAGGGGAGCATTTTGCCATCAGACTTCACATCCCTAGGATCAATGCCATGCCTAGCATCACTTCTTATCTTCACAAGCTGGCAGCCATTGTGAGGGTGAGGTACTGCCCATTCTGAATAGAAACTTCAAGTTGGGTTTTATGTACTGGTCACCATGTGAGGTATGAGCTAACCAAGAATGTCAGAGAGACACTAGTCAATGGGCTTCCACAGAGGATCCCATAGATGCAGTCTGGGAGGTTGAAGGAGGCTAGAGTGAAGTCAGACCCATTGCCCCAAGCACAGTTAGTGTAGGAATGGGAATTCTGGAAGTGGTGCAGTGTAGTAGCTGTGGAGCAGCAGTCTTCAGGGAGACCTTTTGGAGACGGAGGTGCTACCCTATCTGTGTTCATCTCTCTGGGCTAAGGGTGGAGGTCACTAGACTGCGGGCCGAGCCACTGAGTCCACCACCACCACCACTGTCCCAAAGGGAGCAAAGGAGAAGAGATGGCTGGACTCTGGTGGGGGATCAAGAACACATTCCCCCCCAGTGCCACTACATAACACTTTTGCTGCTCTGGCAGGACAGAACTACCATGAAGAGGCACCCCAGGTAGAAGCCAGGGAGGATGTGGGCACTCCTTGTGGTGAACAAGGAGGTTGTGGAGGCACTCAGACAGTAGGCCCTAATGTGGGAAGCAGAGGACACCAGTTGGAGGAAGCAACTCCTGGGTGGGGACTCAATCATTAGAGAGTAATGTTAGCCGGCCCGCCCGGGCGGGTGGATGGATTCCCGTGCGGCGCCCAGCGACCTGGGTTTGGGAACTAACCTCAGGCTGGTCGGAGGGCCGGTCGGGGGAGAAGGACTGAGTGTCCCACTCTACTGCCTCTCTCTGAGAGGGAGGGCGAGGATGTCGCCGATGGCATGGGGACACCTGGTGAGGCCAGAGTACCTCAGCATATGGGACAGAAAGGTTTCCAGGGGGTGGGACGGATGCTGGCGTCATTGCACGTCCCTGCCCCTCTAAGGGGAGAAAATCTCAGCCCGCCTCTCACCGCCTAAATGATGCCCGCCCCTCGGGCTACTATCAGCTCCCCAGGCCAACTCCCGTCCTATCCCGTTGTTCGTGACACCCAAAAGGGGGATAGGTGCCACGTCTCCACCCTGGGGAGTAATCCAGGGGGTCCCAGGAGTACGGCTCATGTGGGGATGCCGCAGCAGAGGGGTCCGTGACCGGGTGGATGACCGACGGAGAGAGGAGGGGGGGCGCCAAAAAGCATAAATTAAAATAGAGGGGTAGTTTTGGGAAAAGGAGGACAGAGAAAGAAGAAGATGAGGTGCCTATCTGGCATCTCAGCATGGAGGGATAGCGAGCAGATCCTCAGGATCACTAAGGAGGCAATGCAGGAGGGAGAACTGGATGTCACTGTCCATCTGGGAACTAGTGACCTCGTAAGGGAAGCATCAGGGGTGCTGCAAGATAGGTTTAGGGAGCTGGGGAAGGTCCTGAAGCAAGTATCTCACACCGTGGCCTCTATAGAGTTGGGAGAAGATTAGGGAATACTACGCCATTGTCTTCAACAACTGGTTGAAGGCATAATGCAGGAAAGAGGGGTTTGGCTACATCAGGGACTGGGGTCCTACCTGGATGGCTAGAGGTCTATATAAAGGAGATGGCCTCCATTCTTTCAGAGGAGCTTTGATGGGTATATAAATGAGCCAAGGGGGGAGGCTGAAAGAACAAGGGAGGCAGTCAATGCCTCCCCCCAGAAAATGAACCATCCGAGAGGAAAAGCCCAGTGGACATATATTCTCCAGGGGTAGAGTGGCATGGGGAAAAGAGGGAGGAGGGGACAGAAAGGTCAGGAGGTGGTTCTAAAGGTAAGAGAAAAGTTAAGGAGGGTGGCAGAGTAAAAATGAAAAAGGGATGACAGTAAGAAGGAGAAGGGAAGGGTGAATGATGGAATAAGGGAATGGAGGAAAGCTTTTGGGCAGGGAAGACAAAGGAATGGAGTGTCACATACGCCACCATAAGGAGCTTGGAAATAAAATTCCTGACCCAGAGGCAGCTACCATGGAGGCAGAGCTAGATCTGGTGGCCATAACAGTAATGATGAAAACTGACAGCCACAGCCAGATGGGGCCATTCTGGGTGCAAATATGTTTCAGAAGGTTATGACAAGTAAAAAAGGATGGGGGTGCATTTTATAGTTGAGGAAAAGCATCAAGGTCACAGAGACATAACATAATGGGGCATGGAAGGGCTGAAAGGTTGGTTTAGGGATTGGGTCTGTGGTCTTCATCCGTGTGGAGGTGGTGTATAGACTACCAACACAAGGGAAGGAGTTAAACAGGGCTCTAGGGGGAGACCACAAGCAAAATGGCAAGCAAAAGGGAGGTACTGACTATGGGGGACTTTAATCTGATGGATATAGACTGGAGCATTTTGCCACAGCTACATCAAGAGGCAGGGTCACCTTTATCTCCCAGCACAGGGCATTTCAGGCAGCTGATTACAGAATGCACTAGGGATGGGGCAGTACTGGACCTTGTTCTTACTAATATCAGAGGGCTGTGGGTTCAGTTCCCACATCTGGCACTTGCCAATATCCAGTACTGACACCGTAGTGCAGCATGAGGGTGCTGCACTTGAGGTGCCGCTCGATGAGACGTTAAACCAGGTCCCATCTGCCTGGATTGGTGGTAGTTCAGGTGGATGTTAAAGATCCCATGGCACTTATCGAAGAGTAGGGAACTTCCGTGTCCTGGCCAAATTTCCCTCATTCACTAAAAATACCACCAACAGCTTAATCTGGTTCAAGGTCAGTTGGCATTCATCTGTATCCCCCTCCCCCGGGTCGTGCCTGAAAATAGGCAGGATTTGTCTAGTGTACTTACCCGGTCAACAAAAGCTAAATAAAATAAATAAATAAATAATAGGGACAGCATTGTAGATGTCACACTGGCAGCTTCCCGCACAAGTGATCCTTATACAGTGTTGTTTAGCATACAGATTGGGAAGAAGAAAAACTGGGATCTAGGATGAGAGTCCTGCATTTCAGGAGGGCAGATTTTAAAGAAATGAGAGAATGTCTTAGTAAATACCTTGAAGGGCAGGCTGGGTAGGAGGAGTGGAGAAACAATGGAAAAGAATAGAGGAGGGAATAACTAAGGTAACGACAAGTTGTTTGAAAGAAATAAACAAGGGTAGGAGGAGGAAGAGGCCACTATGGTTCTCCAGGGATGTGGTTAAGGTAGTAAGGAATTAAAAAACAGCTTTTATGAAGTACAAGAAGCCCCGGGAGGGGGCAGAGAGATATATTTGGATAAACAAGGGAAAGCAGGAAGGAGGTGAGGGTTGTTAAGACACAAAGAGAAGAGAAGAGAGAGGAGCCAAGCAGGTCAAAAGTGTGGCTAAGACTTTCTTCAGGTACATGAGTGAAATGAGGAAAGCAAGGGGGTTGAACAATGAAGATCAAGAGAACAGGAGGGTGGGACTGTGCAGAAGACAGTCAAGAAAAGCTCAAATTTTAAATGAGTACTTCTGCTAAAGGGATACAGCTGATGAGCAGTACACCAAATCATAAACGATTCATTTGGGGAAACAGGTGTCTCAGTAGACTGATTATGAGCTACCAGTATAACAGCTGAAACTGCTGGGGACACTCAAAAGTGGGAAACTTCTACATCCTCAGGAGCCAAGTGTGGAGTGCAGGGACCACAGATATGGATGTACCAAGAACCCTGCTTCTGTGACAGAAGTCCCACTCACAGAGGAGTGGGATAGGGAGTTTCACTGCTAACTGCTGCAGTTGAAGGAACCAAATCTGTCTAGGCCAGCAGGGTACCACCAGAGGATTAGGTGGCCTATTTGGCCCGCAACTTGATCAGAACCTCTGCTATCAGAGGGAATGGAGGAAATGCATATAGAACCTCTCTTTCCAAGACAAGGATAACGTGTCTTGCTATAAAATTCAGGCCTTGGAGCAAGTAAGCAGAAAATCAACAGTTTGGGTTTGCATGGAGACACAAAAGGTCAATGTCTGAACAACTTCACTTTACTAAGAGGTCTGACAACTCCCATTCATGGCAGAGCCCCTGGAACCTGCTCAGATGATCCTCAAGGGTACTGAGGGTACCAGCCCAAAAGACGTCTGACAGAAACATGTCATGTTCCCCATTCCAGTGCCAGACTCCCATCACCTCTCTGCAGAGAGGATATAAAGGGACACTACCTTGGCGGATGATGTAGCATGTCACCGATATGTTGTCCATACAGATCAACAGCTGGTATCCCTGAAGGAGAACAGCAAAGGCCTTAAGGCCAAGCAGAACAGCCAGGAGTGCTGTTCAGTAGAACTGTGTCTAAGGTGGACCATTGCTTCTGAGTCTGGAAGGGGCCCATATGGGAACCCCACATAGAACTTGAGGCATCTGTCATCATTACTAGAAGAGGAGATGGATGAAGAAAGAGAAACCCCATCACCAGGCTGGAGCAGCCAAACCACCAGAGCAGGCAGCAAAGTGGAGGAGTCACCTGTATAAGACACTTCAGTTCTTCTGAATGCTGAGTTCACTGTGCACGGAGGAACCATTGTGGAATCCTCATATGCAGATGCCAGCAGAACAGTAAAATAGCAGCACATTAGATCCATCAATAGCAGGAGACCAGCTGAGCCTGGCAACCCATGCCAGAAGCACTGTCCGAGGAAAAAGTCCAGCCCACATGTGTCCAGAACCACTTCTATGTATGGAGACTAACACAAAGTGAGCACTAACTCTGGCTCATTCACCAGAATGCCCATAGCCGAAGAGCTTGTTGAGGAGAATAGTGTGTAACGATGGGCCCTATGACACTTCGTAGCCAATCGCCAAGGTATGGAAAATGTAAAGGTCCTTGTTGCATGGTGCAGCTGCAACCGCCTACAAAGCATTTGGTAAAGACATGCAATGCAGAGGATAAGCCAATAAGGGCAACACACAAAACTGACAGTGGCAACCCTAGAGCATAAACCACAAGTACTTTTTGTGGGACTTGTGGATCTTGATATAGAGATAAGCGTCCTTCATATCCAGGGGACACAGCCTATCCCCTTGTAGCATAGCAGCAGGGGGAACAGAAACTGTTGTGAGACCATGCAAAACTTTTTGTACTGTATAAACAGGTTAAGACATCAAAGGTCCAGGACGAGACATAAATCTCCTGTTCACTTTGGTATGAGGAAGTACCAGCAATAGATGTCCTACTTAATTTCTGCAATTGAGATGGGCTCTATGACCTTTCTGCGAAGGCAGGACTGAACCTCCTCCATCAGGAGGATGACATGTCCTGGAAGGTAATGGTTTGGCAAGGGAAGATGTACAGGAGAGACAAAGAGGTGTTCTAAGAAGTATGCAGACGCTGCAGCAACAACTTTACAGCAATGCTCGTTGACAGTGACAACATCGACAGATCACTGTAAAGTCCATTTGGGACCCCAGTATGGCCTCCCGGATCTTCACCCTCCCAAATCCAACATGACTCAGAGTTGGTTATAATAAAATATGGTGGATGTGGGGCAGTTACGGTTGACATGTAGTCATTGCTGTAGCGTCGGTTTGACCATTGTTTTGTCAAAGCAGCATTCTAAATCCCATTCTAGGTGTGTCCTCATGAACCACTCCAGCGCACAAGCTGTCATGATTTTCCCATTCTGGAAGGAAGAAAGAGATGTGGCCTCCCACAAAGATTCTTTGCTCTGCAGGGGTTGGGGGAGGTGGCAGGGAGTCAGAATGCATGAGAGTGTCTCACTGTTGCAGGATGGTGGGCACTGAAAATTGCTTTTTCTTGGTGGGGAATTTCCAGATACTCAGTGAGCACCACTGCCCTGATGAGCTTCCCAATCATGGGATGCATCTTAGGAGTCTCCTAACAAAGAAGACATGTATTTGCAGCGTGAATCTCTGGGTGCTGCCCCAGAGAAAAAGAGGAAGTTCCATGGCTGAGAAAGACTATGATTCTGACTTTGCTGGGTGTCTGTGTTCGGTCAAGCATGAGATGGACCCAGATAAGTATGTGGCCTCTTTTGTCTTAGAGAAGGATAGAAAGCTGACACATAGAATCTAGCATTAATTGGTTTGACACTGAATGTAAGCTGTTGAAAGTACAGATAAATTATATAACATCTATAAACATACCGCATTAGGCTAAGCAGGATTTGAACAACTTAAATTTTCACAAGAGGAACTATAAAACTTAATAAAAAAAATTCCACAAAAACAATGGCAATTAATGTTAAATGACATCAGACAAAATAATTCAAAACATTCTAGGCGTTAGTGGCAAGGGCAGCAACAACTATAAGACAGTGTTAGATACACATATCACAGAGGTAAATGGAGTGCATATTTTTCCACCATATTTTATGATCTGGTAGAAGATATACACATAGTGAAACACTAGTTGTGAATACAGCCTTCATGCCAATAACCCTAGATGAAATATATCTTGCTTTGCTACCCTTAAAAACACAAGGCACCCGGCCTGATGGAATTCCTAAGGAGGTATTTCTATGCGCACCTTCAATCTGAGCAAATTTCTGGCCATTTATTTTAATAATAATATTATTTATTTATTTATTTAAGAGATTTACCAGGAAAGCATGCTGGGCAGAGTACGCTCGATTCCAGATCGCCCTGGGGGTAGGAGATTACACTAGTACAGTAAAACTGAACAAGCCCAAAACAACAATACACAAGATCAGCAAGTAATTATTACATTTTACGATTGGTGCAACAATGGATGAGGTAATCATAATATTGATAGAGAAGTGCAAATACTTTACCAGATTCTTGGAAAGGCACCAACATAATACCCACACACAAAAAAGGTAGTCTCACTGACCCCGCCATGTACAGACCCATAAGTCTATTAGATATAACCCTAAAGATTCTATCTAGAACTATTTTGGAGAGATTAAAAAAGGAGGTAGAGAGAACTGGAGGATTAACAGATTTCCAGGCAGGATTCAGATCCAGTTATTCAACGGTGGACACCATATTTGTCCTACAACACTTACTAGAAAAATATGTAAAATTAAGACAACAAAACTTTATAAAGTTTTCATTGATTATTCCTCAGCTTTTGACTACTTATCTATCCACCAGAATATTCCACAGTGTATTTCTTGATAAAAATTGAGTAGCTCTCATCTCTCAACTATATTCTAAGAATTGGGCCAAGATTAGACTTGGTAGATTAAGAGATCTCTCCGCCTCATTTAAAATCAACAGAAGTGTGAGACAAGGATGCATGATAATCTCTCTCTCTCTCTCTCTCTCTCTTTCTCTATTGTTAGCTGAGGTGAAATATAAATATAGATTCCTTAAAATCTTTTCCCTTTTGCCCTTTATTGCCCTATGGATGACTTATTCCTCTTTTCTCTCACCAAAATAGGACTACAAAGGAAACTGGATTATGTCCATAGGAGATCAACTGAATAAATCAGAGGTAGTAATCTTCAGTCAGGGAAAAAGAGAGACTCAACCTTCTGGACTGGGTAAAGAAAAATTAGAAGTAGTAAAGAGTTATATATATCTTGGGATTACATTCCAAGAAAATTGTAATTGTACTTACAAATGGAACTGTTAACAGAGAAACTCAAAGAGACAGTGGCAGGACTAGTACGCTTTAATACAAAATATGGAGGTCTAACTATAAAACCGCTAATACAAGTAATCAGGGTGGAATTTGATGCCCAACTTCTTATAGCTCAGATGTTTGGGACTATCAAAATCTGAATAAAATAGTGTCCCCACTATGTAAATTTCTAGGTCCATACTGAAGCTAGGACATTATTGCCCTGCAGCCTACCTTAGATCCGAATTAGGCATTGTTAATATAGGTGCTTTAATTGAAAGTAGGAAAGTCAACTACTAGATCAAGCTTACAAGACAGGCGCACACCACTTTGGCACACTTAGCTTTAGAAGAAAAGAAACCTGGTATAACCTGGGCTACAAAGAAGGGTATTGGTTTTCTACCCCAATGACAATATTAAAAAAACAAATTGTGATATTTAAAATAGATGGTCAAAAAGGGTATAACCATAAGCTTAAAGAATAAAAAATATGTTATAAAAAGGATAACAAACCAATGGAATACTCTGGATTTGAAATGAATTAAAGAATCTCACCGTTCCAAATGGTTCTCACAAAACGATTACTATTTCAGTTTAAGCTGTATCTGGAACTAATAACTGACCCAAAATTGAGAACCACTTTTTCTAAATATAAATTTGAACAATGTACGAATAATATGCTGTTATTTCGTACAAGAAAAATGGTCTATTGTCTGGGGACTGTGACTGCAGTTATGGATGTGAGAACACTTAGTACATATATTATGGTTTTGTACCTGTATGATAAAAAAATAAGAGACTGAATTACTGTTACTCGATAGGCTTAGAAATGAGTAATCACCAACCTTTTCTATTGTTTGCACTTCAGCACTTTACTCCAGACTGTGTTTTACATCCTTATTTAACATTACCCTGATATTTATGTAAATGTTGTATCGTATTTTTATTAAGACTGAATGCTATACTATGTTTTAGTATTTGTAATGGCTTTTCTAAGCTACACAATAAACTTGTTTGATTGATTGACATAGAATCTGACAGCATAAGGGACCAATAGTTCATTAAGTCTGCCTTATTATACTACCCCACCCCACCAACCTACTGTACTGGTGGGTTATCACCTGCATTCTCCAACCACCTCACTCAACCCTATGGTGCCCTCTAGGGACTATGAGACCACTACCCTGTCCCAACCATGCTTACACCCTTTTACAGTACCTGTTCCCACCACTTCCTCTGGCAGTCCTTTCCAGGGCTCCACCAATCTCTCTCCATGTAGTAAAACATCCCAGTCGACCTTCAATCTTGCCACTTGTGACTGTGTTCCTATTTCTAACAAATACTGTAGGTCCACTATTCACCTTGTTTATACACCTCAGAAACACATGCTTCTATCATGTCCCCCTCGCATCTGGCCTAGAGAGACTACATATTTAAGGTCACCAGATGTTCCTCATAAGATCTACCTTGCTGGCCCCGAATCATCTTCGTGACCTTCTCTGCACTGACTCAAGTCTGCTTATGTATTTTCTCAGGGGAGGACTCCAGAAATGAGCACAGTACTCTACATGGGGCCTCACCATGGTTCTGTACACAGGCAGTATCACCTTTCTTCTCCTACTATCAAATCCCCTCCTACATTGTACAACCCAGCATCACAAACACCTTGCTGCATTCTCTGTTACAGTGGCTGCTTTGCTTGGGAGAGTCACTGGTGATGACCCCCAGATCCATCTCCTCTAATGTAGGGGCCAACCTAACCCCTCCCATCCAGTATTCAGTGTGCAAGTTCCATCTCCCTAAGTGCATTAGTTTGCACTTGATGTTAAAGCGCAACTCCCAGATCACAGACCATCTCTTCAGCTTTTCTAGGTCAGCTTGAGTTCCTGTACCCTTCCTCATGGTCAACTATGCCACACAGCTTTACGTTGTCAGTTGAGATACAACTTGTCCCGAGTACCTTCCCCTATGCCAGAGATGAACATAATGAATAGTCAACTCCTAGATCCTACCCTGTCATCTGTTGGAAAGGCAACATTTTGGCCCTCCTAGGCACTGCAAGGAGAGTATAGACTTTAGCTGACCTACCAGGCACTGCAGTCCAGGATTCCCAAACCTGCAGACTAAGTCCTGCAAAAGTTAGGTAGATGTCTGAAAAACTCCTTCTATGCTGCTGCTTGTAGAAAAGTCCTTTCAGCAGTTCCAGAACTGGAGAGTTTGTAGAAATCGTGAAGTATTAACTCGCGGTCGCTGAGAAGAAAAGTATGCCTGTAGAGCAGGGAGCTGCCTGTCAGCTAGGACAGGATAAAAGAGACAAGAGAGACTCTGGGAAGGACAGTGTGCAAAGACTTCTCTCAGACTGTTTCCTCCTCTCCCAGTTAGTAGGGGAGGACAGCATACACCAGCTGACTGCCTACTGGAATCGACACGCAACTGTAGTTAGTATACAGAACGAGCTGCTCAGCAGGGCCCTCCTCCCAAACCCACAGCGTGAACAGTACACTACTCTAAGTCAGAACTCTCAACTGACAGTTTGCAATGTGCTGCAGGAGAGTCAGTCTTGCATACTTGATGATGCAAGACACACTAACCAATCACTGACAAGAGACAGACTGATAAGTCTGCCAAGCGCTGTCAACTGCCCTCCCAGGCTCGCTGCAGGCAACAATCGTTACTAAAAAGAAGAAGTTTACTGCCATTTAAGGAGGAGGACCCACTGCACAGTCTGTATAGTTACTATGGCCCCACCAATCAGTGGTCATGGGAGGACTACTTATAGAAGTGGCCCCTTGGGGCTAGGGATGGGGACTATGTAAAAAGATGTGTGGTGTTCTGATATTGTGCTGGTGTATGGAAGGAGCTGACTGGGAGTGAGGTGGTCATGGGACCACCTTGGGAGGTTTACAGGTTGATTTTTAAATCTTGTTTACTTGGGGCTGGTCCGCCGGTGCAGCGGTAGTGCTACCATTCATATGCCAACAATCCAAGTTCAGGAACAAGCCTAGAAGTTGGAGGGTCGGTGGGGGGGGGATTGACCATCCTATGGACTGACCTCCTCCGTGGGGAAGGGAAGTCACCGGTGTCTGTGTAACCCCCTGTTACAGCCAGGGGTTTGACAGCCAGGGCTGTCTGTGTTAGGATCGTCACAGATGTTCAGCATTTCTGCCCCAGCATCACTGCACAGCATACCTCCAGGGAGTAAAAGCAAGAAAATGGAGGAGGTTCCAACGGCTGGATTATGACATCCACCCCATGCAGCAGAACCCACGCCAGCAACTGAATTCTGACTCCCATTCTACCTTTCAGTCTGCAGGGGGGATGAGGCCCCCTAGTAGTCAGGGGTGTTTAGGAACAGTGTAAGTCTAAAGATTGCATGAGTAGGGCTGGGCATGCAATTCATAATGGCTGCCAATAGGTTTGCCAAATTAGGTAGAGAGTCAGAGGACCTCTGAAAGTCTGGACCAGACTATTCCTAGGGTCCATAATAACTTTGCTTGAAAGTTTTCAGCTATAGTACCTCAGACTCACACTCTGGAACATCCCTCATCTAGGTGCTACAGTGCCGGCAAGAATAACTAGCTGTTTTCTGGACAGAGGAAAAAGTCCAAGCCCAATTACACTAGGTGAAATCTGCCAAACATGAAATCAGGACTAACTGGACTAAACGTATTGCCCGAATATGTAATTTATTGGATGCTTCTGTACATTTGACTGTAAAATGTACATTCTGCAAACTCTACAATAACTAAATGATCTATACCATACTGCATGCTATTTTTGCCATGAACTTGTGATATAACCACTGGCATTGTACACCAGGGCTTCACTGTACATGAGCCTTGGATCGTTAAGACTGTCCCTGGATTAAAACCAAAATAAAAAAAACACTTAAATGATGTTTTATTATTATTACTGTGTTTTCATCCCTGCTGTCTAGCTGGCCCACCAGTCCAGTCGCACACCATCCCCACGACTTATGCTCCGATACTCCCATGACTTACCCCTTCTTGTGGGTCAGGGGGACTTGCCTGTGCCCCTCTAAGGCAGAATTCAGTCAGGGTGCCTAGTTTGTGGTGCCAGTCACACAAGGGGCCAACCAGTGAGGGAGTTTTCCAACAGTTTCCTCCCCTCAGATATCGGGCATATAATTGTAACCCCCCTGCAAATGGGGGTTCCCAAAAGACTTCCAGGAGCTTGCTTGAATGCTCCAAGCCTGAATGGTGTTTGCATTTAAGCCATTTATCAGTGAGTGTTTTAGAGCCTCTGGTACTGTCTCTTTAAGAGCTGTCTGCTTGCAGACATAATTAGTTGTATGGGGGACTGTGTGCTTCTCTGAGTACCACTCGAGCTGCTGCCAATTCACTTCATTTTGCAGTCACTAGGGTGCAAAGGGAACCTATCTGAAAGATGTAACTGTTTGCCAGAAATTATTTAGAGTAATAATGAAATTACAGTTTGTCTAACTACTTTCTTTGCAGTCAGAACTGTGTCTGCTAGTTCCCCATTCTAGTTTTGAACTGCTGAACTGGACCAATCAGTGTGGGGTAAGCTAGCTCTAAAATGGTGCCTTGGACGAATCAGAACTTGGACTCATAATCTGAGCCAGCCACAAGAAGATTGTATGGGCAATGACTCTGGGAGATGTAGTTTAGACTTCAGTGCCTTTTTGGACCAACAGCAGCAGTCTATTGTGAGTGACAGCCAATCCAGTCAAGAACTGGGAGGAACTCAAAGGAAGTGCCGGTTTTGTCGGTTGGAGTTTCAGTTGAGCTTTGGCAGTGAAGAAGGAAGGAGCCCTGTGCTTTTCAGTGTGCAGTTTTAGTCAAAACGTGTGTAAGGCCCAGAGTTCCGGTCTGCAGCTTGTGTAACAGCTTGTTAGGACTGAATCCGTCCTGTGAAAAGAATCAAGGATCTCTGAAGAGTAGGAACCAGGCTCACCCTGTAGAAGACTGGAGGAATTGCTGAAAATTGCACTCGGTCTGTCAGGAACTGAATCTGCTGTGTGTTCTCCCGGGTACTGTGCAGTAATTGCGATCGGGATACAGATGCAGCCTGCCTGGTATAGTGCTTTCTTTTATATGGATGTGTGAAGAGGTTTGTGTACCTCAAGTGAGCCCTGCTGACATTGAAGGACCCGATCTTATTTGGAGGTCGTGAGTACTAATTCAGGGTCGCTCCCTGTTGAATTGCCACATTAAATCCAAATGGAATTACTGTACTGCTGACTGTTTAATTCTCCTTTTCTCTGTGTGAAAGGGCCCCTACCAGCTGCCACGGTTTGGACTAGCCACTAGGGCTTGGGTACCCAGGGACAGTAACTGATAGGGATAGGCCTGTGCACAGAGCCATAGGTAGATTATTAGAGTGATAAGCTAATTAACCTGATTCCCCTGTCCTTGTTATATCCCCTAAATAAATCAGAGGCTGCTTGTTTCAGCAAAGTTATACTGCCTGAGGTATTTGTCTGTTAAAGTACTGTACTGTGATTGTTGCACTGTATCTCATTTCACAGGAGGTCCCAGTGCGGAACCAGACCTGGGGGTAAGTGTATACTGTGAGGTAATTCTGATATATTGTGTGGGCCACTAGTGGGAAGAAAGGGGGTTGCAGTGTCCCCAGAGGGCTGTGACCAAGTTAGTTTAACTATTGCAAACCCTGACCTCTGGGTGGATGCACCCGCCATTGGATCCAGGCCCCTCAACCTGTTAGTGGCAAATCAGGCATGGGTAGTAGCCCCTGGGATAGCGCCATCTAGGGGTTACATAATCAAGCAATAAGTCTGTTGTCCCATGTGCTTCCGGATCTCCTGACTGCCGTGTCACTGAGCTTATTCTAAATGTCAGGTGCATTGTGGGAAACATGGCCCACTCACCCTGACAGAGGAGACTAGTCAGTCACTCCTACAGTCTTACCACCCAAAGTTACCTCCGGCAACTCAAGTCCAGTCCCAAACTCAGTCACCGGCGTAATGAGTAGCACCCCTACCACCGCACTACTGGGCACACATGAAATCATTTTTTTTTTTTTTAACTGTTTTTAATTTTTATTTCCCAAACATGGATATGATCAGCAGTGTAAAATTGCATTTCTGCCCACTACTGCATGCCATTATCCATGGTACACAGAATCAAGTTCATGCGCACCACCCCACTAGCCTGCCCCATTAGAAGAAACTCTCAGGACAGGGGCTTCAGCTATCTCCATTTGGTACTCACGAAACAGGTATACTTTTTACAGGTATGAAAAGCACGTGACTCAAAAAGAACAAAATAAAATTAGATCAGTTCCAGTTCTGTGAGCATGGAAGTAAAAACAATTGATTTTTCTGAATGAAAGGTGTTTCACCCAAAGTATTTTCTCTTAACTTCCAAAATGGGTCTCCCTTACAATACTGCCATAATAAATCATTTGGAATCATGGAAGTATTCTGACTCTCCCAAAACCTGGAGACTTCCAAATTTAGACCAGCTTAAGTTTTTTCTTTGCTTTTCATCAGTGCAAGAAAACTGAGCTTTCTATGTCTCACACCAGTCAGGTAGCGAGTTTTCTGATGCAGTTGCCCACATCATATTTGGAAGCAGGGAGATCAGCCTCACTTCAGCAGAAAGTGTACTGTAGCTGAATTTCCATACTCTAACATCACACCCTTTAAAGCAGTGACTACCATAAGCATTAATTACTGTGTGCCCACCAGGACATAAATGGAACAAAACAAAGCAAGTTTCAGCTCACCCAGAAACTCAACAAGCACGGATCTCCAAGGATGACAGACATTAAATTACACTGTCGCTCCACTTAAGTGTCTGATTTTTTAGTATGTTACCCTTCTTACATGTTATGCTTCACTTTATTGATACTTTTGACCAGGATACATATTTCCTTATGTCAGTCAAGGTGCACTGAGCTGACAACTCATTTCCAGGTGCTTCCTGGGTGTGTGTGTGTGTGTGTGTGTGTGTGTGTGTGTGGATTAGATGAACCTGTTTTACTGGTTGAGGAATTGCTGGCTAGGACACCTGGGGAAGTTGCCATCTCTTATTATAAGTCCCATGGTATCTTTATCTTCCAACTTTAATCAACAGGACTGTCTTGTAAACTGGGTTATACAACCTAAATGACACATTTTCCTGTATAAAAATAAAATGTTTTTGCTTGCTTACATACCTAGATAGCCACCGGAGGGCAGAAGGTACCTTGGTTTAATGCGTCATGGAAAGGATGGCACCTCAAGTGCGGCACCCCCCAGATGCTGCACTGCAATGTCAGTACTGAGTATCACATAGAAACATAGACTTTGACGGCACATAAGGACCGCTTGGCCCATCTAGTCTGCCCATTTCCCTACCTACAGGATAGGCCACAGATCCTAGTTAACCAACAGCCTATTTCTTCCTAACCCCCACAAGAATTGCCTTATGTCTGTCCCATGCATTCTTGAATTTTCCCACAGTTTTAGACCCCACAACCTCCTCAGGAAGGCTGTTCCATGCATCCACTACCCTCTCTGTGAAATAATACTTCCTCACATTGCCCCTAAACCACCCCCCATCTTTAATTGTGTCCCCTTGTTCTTACGTCTCTTTTTCTGAAAGATGCTACCCTCTTGGACTTTGTTGATTCCACTGAGGGTACTTAAAAGTTTCTATCATGTCCCCCTCTCCTTCTTTCCTCAAGGGTATACATATTAAAGCTCCTTTAGTCTTTCCTCATACGGCTTCTCTTGCAGACCCTGCACCATTTTAGTTGCCCTACTCTGGACTGCCTCTATCCTGTCTATGTCCTTCGGAGATGGGGTCTCCAGAACTGGACACAGTATTCCAGATGGGGTCTCACCAACTGTCTGTACAGAGGGATAACAACTTCCTGTTTTCTGCTGCTGATGCCTCTCCCTATGCATCCCAGTATACCCCCCAGCCCTCCCTACTGCCTTCTCACATTGATTGTTAACTTTAAGGTCATCTGATATTATTACCCCCAGGTCCCTTTCCTGATTTTCCTGATATCAGCTCAGTTTCCTGTTGTGGGACTAGAACCCACAACCTTTTGATTTTCCGTACTTAGCGACCCTTTGCTAGAAAAAGCAGTTATGTCATAACCTTCTCTAGAGAAGATGTACAAAGCAATGATTTCATTTAAAAAACTGACCTAGTATGAGTCAAGCATCAGAAAGATTCAACCAAGAAAAACCCTAAAGCTACTTACAAAATTCTCGTACCCACCAGTTAGAAAGCGGATCTGTAGTGGTGCAGGGTCCATTACTAGATACTTAGATAGATGACTATGTGTCTCTTGTTGAAGGCATGCATAAATATGTAGTATTTTTAACAAATCATAATTTGTGTCACCATGTCACCATACAGCCTCTCTCTTTAGTAACCCTTTTCACTTTTGCAGAAGGGCAGAGTGTCATTATTATACACAGTAAGATACTATAGTACAGTAAGTTAGGGTCCGAAGGGACTATAGATCCATTTAGCTACTGTAGTCCCTCCCAAGCCACCAGCTTCACAAGCAGAGAGTAATATGTATGATGTGCAAACAAGTACTAGTTTATGTATCCACCCCCTCCTATTACTTAGGTACTCAATAATTCCCTTTGTAATCAGAAATTTGTTCAGGCTAAACTTGAAGACCTCCTAATATCCTCCTGTTTCACTGGTAGAACTGTGTGATAGGTTTACCACCCTCTGGGAGAAGTGCCTCCTATCATTACCCTTGAATTTTCCACCTGTGAGCATCAAGGCGTGTCTCAGCATCTTGCTAGAACACACCAGACAGAACATCTGTGTTGGTTAGGTCTTGTAGGAACCCTTGAGTATGTATACTGCTCATGCACATCAGGTAAAATGACAGCATCACCTATGGTATTCTGATACTGTCACGGTGTACTATACTTGGAAATATATTTATTAGTGTACGTTGACTACGTAAAAACATTATGTAATTTTTCCATATTGGTGTTTATCCTCCTAGCAGGTGGGTGGGTTGTGTCGAGTGACCCAGGCCAGCTTCCAGTGTACCTGCACCCCCACTTCCCAGTGGGAGACCACAGAAGCCGGCCTGGGGATGTCATCCAGCTACGCCCCATTTTTTCCATTTTTCTCCTTACTTCCCAGAGCCCCAATCAAGCTGGAAGCATGCACGAAAGCACTTGCACATGCCTTGGCTCGGCCAACTCTGCTCCTCCCACCCTGGCTTAGCTGACTCCTCAAGGCCTGCACCACCATCACACCTCCATGTGGTGGTGGTCTTGGGCCAAGAGATGACCTCCCTGATCCAGGAGAGAGGCCGTCAGGCAGCCATTCTATCCACACCTGGCCCTACACACACACCCCCACCCCCCGGCATCCCATGCTCATTCTCAAACACGGGTCGCTGGTGTGGCAAGAGGTAAGGCGCCCAGTGTCTTATCCCTCAGCGCCACTGGGCCAGCTCAAACATTATGTAATTTAATTCTTGAATGGACAGTAACATATCAATGATTTGTAAGTGCAAATGTGTACTACTGTGGCTTTAGAAAATGGACTAACATAAATTTTCTTCATGATTGGCTGAAATAAGGAATTGCCTGGTCCGGTATGAGACAACAGAGACCGGCAAATAACTAGTCCGGTCTCTGTAGCCTCATACCATTCTGAGTATTACAGGGCCACTGGAACATTCAAGTGGCTAGCAACGTCATCTTTATTAATGTACGCGAAAGTGACTCTCGAACAACAGTATTACGACAACATGTTCAGCCACTTGCAGGCACCTCAGTAATTGTAAACAAAGTAACTGCAAATGAAAAGAGCACCTTGAAACATCTTGTCGTCTACGTGCTGTAACAACTGCCGATGCTCTTCCTGTGTGACTATCATTTCCCGGTCCAAGATGCAAGACTTCACCTGTACGCACACAATTCACCAGTTGAACACCTCCACAGACAGTAAAAAGAATGAAAAATTAGCAAAACTGAAGCCCAGGATAACGTCTTATTCCCAGCCACAGCACACCGAAAGCACGCAGCAAAGCTGATTGAAATGCGTTTGTATGCGTGTCAAGTGGCGCGACGATTTGTTCTCCCCCCTCACAATACAGGTACCTGCCGAGAAGTGAACACAAGTAAATCAGGCAAATAAAATTAGAGTCCCCGCACCAAGCATTAAATAAGCAAGCTTACAGAAAGAAATACTATGAGTAATGTCTCACAGTCTGCTTGCGCCCCACCTCACGACTGTTCCTTCAGCCATCTGCCCGTTCATGCTCATGGGCCCAAAACACTTTTTTTAAATGAAAACAGTTTCTGTAGTGGGATCGCAACTGTAATTTCATCTGCTCAATGGACGCCTTCTCCCTATATTTCCAGCACCAGCCAAAGCTTCTTTTAAATAAAAATAAACTCTTTCCTCACGCCAACATTTCCCAGTCTCACCCCATGCTCCGAGCCCACAGTTCTGCTCAATTTGCCGGCAGGCGCGTTTGACATTCTCGATCTTCATGCCAATCGTAAGCTCCTAGTCCCTGTTTGAGAGTAAAGTGTACTGCCACTTGGGGGGGGACGCACACAAAGGAAACAAAGTGCCTACACATGGGCAGCAACAGCTCCTGATCTCCATTACTTGCCCATTTTTAAACTAAATAAATCAGACAAGCCACTTCTCACAAGTGCCTCTGGGAGTATACTGCACACATGACTGACAGAAAATGTTTTCTCAAGGTACAGTTTTACCTACGATCACTGATGAGGCACTCCAGAGACAGCAAGAAGCATACGTCTGCTCTCACACACCTGAGCTATCGGAGGTATCACACTCTGTGCAACAGAAATCGGAATCATCTTTCTATTTTGCAGCTGAGCTATCATGGCAACAAATGAGCAGCTCCTGTGTGTGAGTGTGGGAGGGGGGCATGATGACCAGCAAAAAAAAACAACAAAACAGCATTCAAATCCATGTGGAGGAACTATTTTATTACAAACATTCATATTAGACTAATTTTATACTTAATTTGTTATTAAACTTACAATTTTACAGTGCTCATTTTCTAGAGCAATAATACCCTCCAGGGTGCGATGATATTATGCTATACTGGACCTTTCAGGGGCTATAAGGCCCTCCGCCTGTGGCAATGGGCCTCATTATGCCCCTGGGCAGTCCGGTATAGCACAATAGCGCCCACCCCGTCGGGTATTATTGCTTACGTATTCCTTGCCCAACTGGGCCCTGTTAAAACTAGGTGATGCATCTAAACGAGGCTATCTGGTGCTGTGAATTCCAGATCAATATATCAATAAATCATTGAATGATCATTTTTTTGTAACAGTACTAAATGAGGCTCTTTCTCCTCCATGGCCAGGCATCCTGTTGATTATTCCATAGAGTATGCTGAAATAAATGTAAGACTTACTACTTATAATGGGCGTGGAACCCTGGTAAGATTATTGTTCACCTATTGAAAAACACACCTTAACTGAATGAAATGTGCAAGTCTCTACTATCCATAAACAAATGAATGGAATGCCATTCCAAGTGAGTCAAAAGCTAATATAGTCACACGTTTCTCTGGCTTGCCAGTGTGATCATAAATTTCAAGTTAATTGTCAAAATAACTTGATTCTTTTGCTACAATTCACTGACTAGTACACCTATTATTAAGCATTTGAGATTTCTGCCAGATTTTGTTATAATACTGTGAATAATCTAATCTACTAAAGCTTACTATGCATACATGCTGACTAGACACTAATAATCCCCAGGAAATCAGCTGTTACCAACAGACAATGAAGTCTGTTAATTAGAGGCCTGAGGCCAGGCTGCTGTAAGGGGCAAGTAATATAAAAATTTGAGCTCATTCAATGTCACTCATATGAATGAGTAATTAATACTACACAGACATTAACTGCAAAAGCAACTGTTTTGAGGAGATTAGCACAGTTATAAATTATTACCAAATGGCCTAATTCCTTTTTGTTTACATATTTTTTTTTTTTAATTGAGTACCAAGGATGATAGACTGCACTGTTTTCTACCAATAAACTTCACTGCACTTTCTGTAAGATTTACTGTGTAACATCATTAACAATGTTTTACAATGCTAAAGAAAGCATGTCATTCAATGGACCAGATTTTCAAAACATGGCATACGGCTTGTACCAAACCCTGTACCACAACATTTAGGTTCTTGTGGTGCACATAACCCCTTTGCCACAACTTGGCCTGCTTTTACAATCTCGAGTGCAGTTGTGACAGTTTCCACATTTTACAGCAGCATTGCGCCAAACATCTGGTGCAAGCTCAAAAAAAGTCCCCTGGGATTGCTGCAAGCTAGACCACAAAAAGTTGGTCCAACTCCTGGAAACTGGCGCACGGTACAGAAAATCCCAATCTCCAGCCAGGAGAATGCCACAAGTCTGGTGCACCATATCCTCGGCACACCTGGGGCTTGCTTCATTCTTGCCCATTTGAAAATCAGGCCTAATACATCAACAACCTTACTTACTGTAAGATAAGGGTCAAAAAAGGATACTAGAAAAGTGAAAACCAAGACAGTTAAAGTGTGGCCTAACCAGAGCTAACACCTGAAACTTCCAGTGTCAGACCTACTTTAAAATCACTAACAACTCCTTTAAACCACAGAATAAATCCCGTACATATGGGCAATCACAGTAAGAATTGCCTTATGTCTGTCCCATGTATTCTTGAATTCTCCCACAGTTTTAGACCCCACAACCTCCTCAGGAAGGCTGTTCCATGCATCCACTACCCTCTCAGTGAAAACATACTTCCTCACATTGCCCCTGAACCCCCCCATCTTTAAATTGTGTCCCCTTGTTCTTACATGTCTCTTTTTCTCAAAGATGCTACCCTCTTGGACTTTGTTTATTGCACTGAGGTACTTAAACGTTTCTATCATGTTCCCCCCTCTCCCTCCTTTCCTCAAGGGTATACATATTAAGCTCTTTTAGTCTCTCCTCGTATGGCTTCTCTTGCAGACCCTGTACCATTCTAGTTGCCCTCCTCTGGACTGCCTCTATCCTGTATATGTCCTTGCGGAGATGGGGTCTTCAGAACTGGATGCAGTACCCCAGATGGGGTCTCACCAACTGTCTGTACAGAGGGATAACAACTTCCTGTTTTCTGCTGGTGATGCCTTTCCCTATGCATCCCAGTATACGCCCAGCTCTCCCTACTGCCTTCTCACATTGGTCTCTTTCCTTTTTGTCTTTGTTACTACCTCCCCCCCAAATAATACTGCGGTTATTACAGTACTGTGCATGTGTGATACTTGCACATGTGCAGTTTGTCCTGGAGTCAGCTTTGCGCAACATCACAGTGCTGACATAACTACAGTGGTGTGAAAAAGTATTTGCCTCTTCCTGATTTTCTCTATTATTGCATATTTGTCACACTGGATGTTTTCAGGTCTTTAGACAAATGTAATATTAGATAAAAGGAACCTGAGTGAACAAATAACACTTGTTTTTATTTTATTTCACTTATTTAATGAAAAAAGTTAACCAACACCAATTGGCACTGTGTGAAAAGTAATTGCCCCCTTACACTAATAACTGGTTAGCACATTTAGCTGCAATGACTGCAACCAAACACTTCCTATAATTCAATATCAGTCTTTCACATTGCTGTGGAGAATTTTAACCACTCTTCCTTGCAGAACTGCTTTAATTCAGTAACATTTGGTAGGTTTTCGACATGAACTGCTGCTTCAGGTCCTGCCACAGCATCTCTGTTGGGTTTAAGTTTGGACTTTGACTAGGCCACCCAAAACTTTAATTTTACTTCTTTTCACCATTCTGATGTGGACTTGCTTTTTGTGTTTTGGATCATTGTCTTGCTGCATGGCCCAACTCTGTACTTCACTCGCTGACGGAAGGATGACTGGACATTCTCCTTAAGAATTTTCTGGTACAGAGCAGAATTCATGGTTCCTTTAATTATGGCAAGTCATCCAGGTCCTTAGGCAGCAAAGCATCCCACACCATCACACTACCACCACCATGTTTGACTGTTGGTATGGTGTTCTTACTGTGGAATGCTGTGTTTGCTTTAGCGAGACATTATGGGATCCATGTTGTCCAAAAGTTCCACTTTGGACTCATCTGTCCATAGAACATTTTCCCAAAGGGCTTGTGGATCATCCAGGTGCTTCTTGGCAAATGAGAGACGAGCATTTATGTTTTCTTGGTTAGCAGTGGTTTCCACTTGCTACTCTCACGCAAGCCCATTTTGCCCAGTCTCTTTCTGACTGTGGCGTCATGAACACTGACCTTAGCTGAGGCAGAGAAGCCTGCAGTTCTTTGGATGTTGTTTTAGGATCCTTTGAGACTTCTTGGATGATTTTACACTCATGGAGTAATTTTGGCAGGCCACCCACTCCTGGGAAGGTTCACTACTGTTCCAAGTGTTCTCCATTTGAGATTATGGCTCTCACTGTGGTTCGATGGAGTCCCAGAGCCTTAGAAATAGCTTTGTAACCCTTTCCAGACTGATAGAGGGCAACAAAATGTTTTTCTGATCTTTTCAGGAACTTCCTTTGATCATGGCATAATGTGCTTGTTGAATCTTTGTGCTGGCAATGTGACTCTGATGGTAAGGGCCAAAATAAGTGAGGTTTATATTGAGCAGGGCTGGCTGTAATCAAGCCTAGCTGTGTTCAATCAGCTGACTCTAATTATCCCTTTAATTGGGTTGATTTAACTAGGGGGCAATTACTTTTTTCACACAGTGCCAGTTGGTGTTGGTTAACTTTTTTCATTAAATAAATGAAATAAGTAAAAAAAAAAAAGTGTTATTTGTCCACTCAGGTTCCCTTTATCTAATATTATATTTTGTCTAAAGACCTGAAAACATCCAGTGTGACAAATATGCAATAATAGAGAAAATCAGGAAGGGGGCAAATACTTTTTCACGCCACTGTACGTGTAACAATTCAGTCCCCTCGGGTTACTAGAATGCCATTAGTACTAGTCTTAGGCAGGTAGGAAAAGGCAGCCGGGTGGGGAGCTCATTAGGGGCTTTTGACATAATGACATAATTGTTTACTCAGCTAGCCTGAGAGAAGGATGATTATGTCATTTAGAACTCTTTCAGCAGCATAACCATTTTAGAGTCAGCAGCTCTCGGGGAGCTTAGAATGTTCATCCAGAAGTTCAAATGTGGCAGTCAGAGTGGCAGAAGGTCTGCCATTGGGGCTCTGTCAAAGGGAGCCCTGTTATTTCCTCACTCTAGTTTGGTAAAATCTTCAGTTTGCCTGCAGAACTCTTTAGTTTCACTCCAGGGGGAGTGAGAGGGAATGCAGTTCTTGTGGATCCAAGGGGCAGTCCCCTGAAGTTCACAGTTGCCTTAAGGAAGAACAATAAGTAGAATCTGACAGCTACCAGAGAAAGAAAGGTGACTTTTGTTCATTCCATGACTGAGAGGAAGGAACAACTAATCTGTGAGTACAGAATTGAGACTGTTCTCTGAGGGAGCTACCTGAGGTGTGTGTGCCCTAGATAAGGCTAGATCACACCAGTCAGGACCCCTTTCACCACAACTGTGCTGAATTTAAAGTTAAAGTTGGGAGTCTTTAGCAATTCATTGGGGATTGGAGACTCAATCTGGTGTAACCCTGAAGGAATGGCAGAGGCTGTTTGAGGCAAAGGGTGGGAGGAATGCCATCTGGAGTTTCAGGCAGGGCTAAGTGGTTCATGGATGGGCACCAGTGTTCCTCAGCAAAGACCATGCACCAGGAGGATTTTAAAGTGTGGCATATCCCACAGATATACACTTTGAAGAGAGATAGAGAAGTTTTTGTGGAAAACAGTACTTACTCCCTACTTCAAGTCATAATGCTCTGTTGTGACATCACAATACGTTGCCATGAGAGTAACTGTTGTCACAAGCAGTGCATTATGACCTAAGGTAGGGAGACAGCAACAGAAATAGATGAACTGTTCAGGAGCAAAAATCCTGTTTTCATGCAAATGACCTCAGCAATAAATAATGGGGAGGAAGAATAAAGAACTGATATGAAATACAAGCTGAACTTTATCTAAATATTATGTTTTGTTAAAGTCCTCCTGAAGGTGTCAGCTGTTCCTTAAGCTTAATTTTCCTTGTGTTTTTAATCATTGTCATTTACTAATGCTAGTACAGACACACATAGAGAGTTTTAAAATGAAGCTTCAGTTGATTTATAGCTTTTCTCAGGGAGTGAACTTTCAAGCCAGTGAAATTTGACCTTGGGATAGCTTTCTTTTGATGGAACTTATGCTGTCTTGTTTAGAATTTCACTTGACTAGCTTGGTAATTTGCAAAGTTGAGGTTGTTTAGGAGTGCAATAGGGGATTATGCCAAACAAATGTAAATATCTCTAAAAGTATACAGGTTACAGATAAACCTATATGAAAGTTGTTCAGGACAAATATAACTTTCCAATGAGCCTATTCATTAAACTGCACTAATTATATATTTTTTTTTAACTATGGCCCTCTGATTACCTGAATTTTCTTTTTTTTTTTCACAATTTTCACCTTTCAGGTGGCTATATTTAAAAAAATCTAATGAATTCAGATTAGAGACTATCCTCATTTGAAAGGTTGGTTTGTCCTGAACAACTTTCATGTTGGTTGTTTATTGGTAACTTCTATACTTTCCAAGATATTTACATTTGTTTGGCATGACTCATACTGTGTTCACTCAGAGAGAAAACAATGAGGTTGTTTGGAAGACCATATTTTACAAAATATAAAGAATTCAAATTAGTGAGTATCCTCATGTGAAAGGTCTTTTTGTCCTGAACAACTTTCACGCTGTTTGTTTTTGTGCACCTTGAATAGTTTTAAAGATATTTAGATTTGTTTGGAAGGTGAGCACATTTTCTCTCAGAGAAAAGCAGCTAAGAAAGAAGGGAGTATTTTTAAACTGTCATATGGATTTGCAGTTATGGAAGAATACACTGAAAAGTACTAAAAAATGTGTTCCACGGAAAGCCCTTTTTTCAAGCTAAAGCAGGATGGCTGTAGGCTCCATCCACAGCCATGAAAATGATTTATCTGCACTCAAGCACCTCACTCTGGTTACCTGAGGTCAAACTACTCTTAGGCCCTGTCCACACTCATGCCTCTGTAACGCTACAGAGTGCCCAAACCACAGTTTGGCGCTTACACCCGTAACGCTACAGAAGGCGCCAGAATCGTTGTTGAAACCAATGATGAGGTGGTTTCAACAATGGTTATGAAACCAGTCCCACCCTCTAACGCTACCGCGCATAGTGTGGACGGGCAGTAATGGTCCTCGCAGGTCTGGGACGCAGCGCGAGCTGCATTGTGGGATTGGGCGCCGTGGTAATGGTCTCCCGGTTCCCGAGGTGTGGACTGGTGGTGCCGGTCTTGTACCGGTCACTGCTACAGTGTGGACACACTGTACCACTCCCCGGCTGTAATGGTTTCTGTCCGCTACAGGGTCTGAGCGGTGTAGTGTGGATGGGGCCTTATGCAGATAAATCACTTATATAACTTGTCCCCATTCCATATCCCTTATATTCAATCAAAAGCCTCAAACAGCACAAAAAATTATGGGATGCACAAACGCTGTGTTTGAGGGCACACCAAGTAGAAAATAATTCAGTGCTTCATCCAGTTTAAAATGTCATTTCTAAGATCTCACCACAACTGGCTCACACATGATCATTAAAACTGCACAGAAGAATAAGCATGATGGCAATAGGCACATATGTGCACATCTGTGCTTGGTGCCTAAAAACTCTCTCCCCTTATTAAGTCATCCCATGCTCTTTTGCCCCTTGATATAAAACATTAATTATTATTTGTTTACAATTTAGTTACCTACGATAGCCCAGTTGAGGTGCAGCATCTCATTTTTAGTGGAGTTTCATTTTAACCCAGTCTTACAGCTGGATGAACTGATGCACTGAGGGGTTAACTGACATAATCACTATGTTTGCCAGTTATCTTTTGGGACACAGAAATGTGTGCTCTCGCCTCTGCCCCTGTTGTGTTAGGAAGGAAGCTGGCCATCTATTTTGTAATATAAAGAATAATAAGGGGAGAGGCATGTTTCTGCAGCTGACCAGCATACCAACATGAGCTTTTGTTCCCCACATGCATAGGCTGCTCTAAAACCTCAAACTTTGTTGAAACCGAGAAGACCTCCAGTAGCTGGAACCAAAAAGTGGTTTGGAAACTGTCTAAACAGACTTTAACAAAAAATGAAAAGAAAAAAAAGACTAAAAAAACTCTTGAGAAAAATCTACTTATTGAAGAATTACAGGAGTGTACTGTTTGAGGCACGGAGACATCTGGAGCAGGCGGGGCATCTAATGATGAGAATCTGGATATGGACTATGACAGTAGCTCCCCTATGCCAGTGTAAGTCAGAACAGCCACTCAAAAGTGATGTGCAGATACCAAGGCACTGGATGCTATTTTGCAGCTCTCAGAGGCATTGCATGATGCATCAGATCAGAGTTGAAGGCTGAACTTAAACTTGATACTACTGAAGAGACTATGCAGGCAGAACCAATGGTAACTGAAAGAAATACTGTCCATTTTTCTGATGAGACAAAAGCAAGCTGAGGATACAAATAATGTTATTATTTAGTTTAAATGCCACCAGAGAGGCACTGACAAAAGAGAGCGTGGTACTGTGCAGAAAATGGAATACTGGTAGACTGGATACCATGGCATAATGGAAAATGTGGGTGTCCTTGGTCTACCTTTCTACTTTTCACAGCACAGATTTACTGGTTACAATGGCATCACTATTTGCAGAGCTCCTACAACTACAGAGAACTTGCTGCGGATAAATCTTCACCATCCTCGGGTGTTCTCAACCTAGTGGTAGAGGCCTGAGTCCAACTTTACAGAATTCAAATGGTAAAAAGATGTTATCACATACTGAGCTTCCAAATTGGTCCCTGGTAATCTTAGAGCCTTAATCTCTAAATACACATGCAGTACCTGTAGAACCAGATTATGGGCCATAGATATTCACAAATAAGGCACCCTTCTCAAAATTCTTGCTGCCCCCACTTCAAAATGGTTATCATTACTGCTAGTGTGACCACAATCTCTTTGGAGGGCAGAAATGCTGTCATCCTCTGATTCAGTAAACAATACACAAATGTCACACAAAAAAGCAAAGAAATGGCACAAGTGTAGATTTGCACAACTGGGGTCAATACAGCAACAGCCCACTGACCCCAGAGGAAAGTCCTCATGAACATGCTGCAAAATGTTAGCACATATGAGCTTGTTATTACTCTGCAAGGGGATAGAGAGACCATGGTGTACATCCCAGACAGAGTAGATCTGCTAACAATTAATGAAGCAATGTCTAGGATGGGGTGCCCAAGCCCCAAGGTCCAGGATAGCAAACACAACGTTGCTGCAGCATAACACTGGTCACGGCTGGAATGCCAACTGACTCACAAGACTTGAACAATTCTGAATGGTACATTTGAAATGCAAAATTAAATAATGAACAGAAAGGAACAAAGAATATTTTTTGTAGGTTTGTGGGTTCTGGAAGTGGAACCTGTTAAAACTACAAAAAAAAAAAAGACAATCTGGGAACCAAGATTTGGGCTGAGATATGAAACAAAGAATCTGACTAAGAAAGAATCTAGATATTAAAATAACAGCCCTATAACTTATAGAGCCCTGATGTTGGCATACGAGTTCACTGGCAACTGTTCCTTCTGTGTTCATCCACATGTACGTGGATGACACTGTTCTGTTTGCCTCTGGGTCCTCCCCCTCTGATCTCACAGCCAAGCTTCAGCTGGACTTCAACAGTGTTCAGCACTGGTTCCGTTTGGATCAGTTATCCCTAAGCACCAAGAAAATGGTTTCAATGACCTTCGGTGCTAGGCAGAAGCTTGCTAGGCTTACTGTCCTCCCTTCCTTCCACACCCTAGAAGGGGCCATCGTGGATGATGTTACTTCATGTAAGTACCTGTAAACTGGAGGAGTGTTCGAAAGGTGGCAACTGAGCTGGGTAATGCTAAGAAGAGCAAGGTTATGCACTTCAGTAAAAACCTAGGGAGGAGCTACCAGCTGGGAGGGGATCAGATAGAGGTCACAGAGTAAGAGAAGGACCTAGGGGTACTCATAATGGTAACATAAACAACTCAGCTAAATGCAGGAAGGTGGCAGCTAAGGCCAACAAGCTGCTGGGGGTATTGCAGAGGAATCTCATCCAGAAATAGGGATGTGATCCTGCCACTGTACAGGTTACTAGTCATGCCACATTTGGAGTAGTGCGAGCAGTTCTGGCATCCCTTTCTGAAGGAGGATATCAGACTGCTGGAGGGGGTGTATAGTAGGGCAACTAAGATGATCCAGGGGCTGGAAGGCAAAACCTATGAGGACAGGCTGACTAAGTTCAACATGTACACCCTGGAGGAGAGGTGGGATTGGGGGATATGATTGAGACATTTAAATATTTGAAGGGGATTAACAAAACCGGCACAGAATGGATATTTAAGCTAAGGAGAAGAAGGGACACCAGAGGGCATGGTCTCAGGTTGGAGGGTGGAAGATATCGGAGAGAGATGAGGCATTTTTCAGAGAGAGAGGGGTGGTGGAGAAATGGAACACTCTACCTGAGGAGGTGGGCCCTGTAGTACAGTGGGCAGTTTTAAAAGGGCATGGGACAGGGTGCAGGGGTAAAGGTGACGGGGAGAAGGGGGCAGCTGCAAAATAAGGGTGCTAGCTGCGATTCAAGCAGACTGACTTGATGGACCGTAAGGCCTGTTTCTGCTGGCAGATTCATATGTTCGTATGTATACTTCGGGTCTGGCTGAACTGGCACCTTGACTGTTCTGGGCACGTGAGGCCACACACAACAAACTTCACTCCAAACTAGGAGCATTATACAGGAATAGAGGTTGCATTCATCTTCTGCTCGCCATGCAACTGTCCAGAAGATAATCCTTCCCATCCTTGACTTTGGCAACATTGTCTACAGTGCTGCTCCTAAGACTACTCTAGCCAGACTGGATTCCTTATTTCACTCCTTCTGTCAGTTTGCCCCGGACTGTCTGCCCCAAACACACCACTGCTCCATTTATTCTTCCTGCTCCTTCCCCTCCCTTGAAGCCAGATGCCTCACTCATTGTGCCTTCCTCATCTCCAAATACTGGCTTGGCTCACTCCCCCCATACCTTACCTCTCTATTTCTCCTGTCCACCCTCCTTTACTCCCTTCATAACTCTGGCTATCACTTACTCGCTCTCCCTTCCAGGAAATCTTCAGCTGACCAGGTTGGTTCCGCCTGCCATTTCCCCAAACTATGGAATTCCCTTCCCCTTTCTATCCACTCTGCCACTTCTCAACACTTACAAACAGAGGTGAGCAATTGTAACAATCACACAGGAGTGTGGTGTTCATATTTATGGAACACAAACAAACAGAGGTGAGAAAGTAGGAAGTGCCTCAGCTGGTACTTGAACCCAGGCCGCTCACTTATACCATTCCTGACTGCGCTAACCAGCTGCGCCATTGAGACAACTTGAACCTGAATCTACTTTTGTGCACATTACTTTTTTCAAATGCACAACCCAGTGGCAAAACACGCCTGTATGTGTTCCATAAATATGCATACCACACTCCTGCATGATTGTCACACTTCTCAACACTCTAGCCTCTTTCTCCACAACTTCACCCTGCACTCCTACAATTGTACCTGATACCATACCTATTCTGCTCCTCCGCCATACTTTCTACCACCCACTACTCTCTTTTCCAATACCTTGCCTCCTGCCCTAGCTTACACCTTCACTCCTCCGCTACCCCCTCCCCTGTAATCCATATTCCTTTGATTCTGACTCAGTTAGCACTCCCTAACTTACTGTATAATTGCACTTTGTATCACGTAAAATGCCTCTTGATAATCCGCTGGAGTACATGTTTTGGCCTTATTTTATATAAATTTTTTTTTTTTGTTTTTATATGCTGCTCATACACATTTCTTGTTTGACCATGGAACTGTTGCCTTTTATGCTCTTGTTCCCCCTCCACCCTCTCCCCTAGGACGCATCTGGAAATGAGCTGTTGTCAACTTTATGTCTTTCCTGGTGAAACTTTTGAAATAAATCAATAGTGATAACAATTCTCACAGCCTAACATTTAAAAGTCTTAGTTGTGAGTGACTGTCATGTGTCCAGTCGAGATAGTTGGTATTGTGGAGTTATTGGAACAGACTCCTCCCTCCTGTGTTTATTTTTATAGAAAAAAAGGAGGACCATAATGGATTATGTTCTTTCCAATTACAATAAAAAAGACCAAAGAGTAAACAATGTTCATTTCTGCTCATCTAAGTGCATAACTGAATCAATGAAGCCACAAACATCCATTATAAAACTGGCTTCACAGCCCCTGCTTGGAGAAGAAAGAAAACACAGCAATTCACTAAATTATAACACTGGGAAATATCCAAATGTTTAGACTAAACATTATATGGTACAGTAGCTGTCTCTAACAGGCAACAGAAGTTTGCAACAAAATTAAGGAACTCAGTAAGGTCACTCATGGTAACAGCTGCTCCAGTACGCATAAAAACATCAACAGACAGATGGAACCTCCAGAACTGCAGAATAAGTAGAAGAATGCTGACACGCAATGGAACCGAGCTATTTTCATGACATAGAATACTGACCGACATCTCAGCACCACGGCAAATACCTCCCACAAAACAAAAACAAACATTCAGATGCACGCTAAAGTCTACCACTTAAACACAGCTCTGCAACCCTGTGTGTGTGCAGAAAAAACCTTAATGTCATGTGCCATGAGTTTTCTTTCTAAAGGAATGGCGCAATGTAAAATAAAACAGTGCCCCACCTCCATCTTATTGTACTTCCTACTAGTTCCCCTGAAAGAATGTTCAAATATTTTATATATTTTTCAGCCTATTGCCCAGTGCATCAATTGCAACTAAATACTTCAAATCCCCAGTCCTTTGGTACAGTTCACATTTAACCTCAACAGTGGGAGCTCACCCTAATGCCAGATATCATTAACAGTAAAATACAGACAGTAAATTCAGACTGATTCAAGATCTGAATCTTGCTCTTTCGTCAAGACTGAGTTTTTTCTTCTGGAGGCAGTATAGTGTAGTGGTTTAAGGCACTGAGCTGCAAATCTGGAGACCTGGGTTTGAATCTCACAGCCACCACCTGCATACTGTGTGACGCTGAGCAACTCACTTAACTTGCTTATGCTCCCAGGTCACACTTGGAAACAATCTCTGGCTTAGTGTGCCTCTCCTGGTTAAACAATTTCCCCTTTCCCTTTCCTTTCTTCAGGTTTGCAACAGTTTTAGGATAATTTTAAGTATATTATTTTTTGCCCAGAGCTATATGTCGTTTGGCTGAAGGCAAGAATATGAAAGAGATCCCTGCCTCCTGGAGGTTCCGCTTTAGACCATCAAATAAGTTCTAACACTTCCTTATAGAACAGGAAACATCTGGACAGAAAAGAGTTTACCTAGCATGGATTTTGTATGTTTTTCCCCTGGTCACTCTGAAGGTCAAATCCCAGTCACAAAGTGCTAAAAATGAGATCAGTAGGAGACTGGCATACTCATTAGACTCTCCAGCTCTGCATAATATAATTCTGTAGGCTCGCTCAAGCTGGAAATCCCTTCCCTGCAATAGTTCATTTTTGAGCCACGTCTTCATGAAGCAAAGTACATCTTTCCCTTCTAGCCCCTCAGGAAGGCCCAAGATCTGAATGCCTCTGCCGGAAGTAGATTCTACGACATTTCCAGCCGGAGCTTCGAATGGGCATTCTCCCTGATGACTGCAGGGCTCTATCTGCTTGCTTGTTAGTGTCTTCAAATTATCTAGCTAACGGAGCTCTATATTAGTGATCCTACCAGAAATCTCATCCAGCTTCTTAAGATCATAGGATTTACCGACATGAGAAGGCTGCTGGCCACCTGAGGATGTCCTCCACTTACATAGCCTGTAATTCCAGTATTTCAGCGGTTTTAGCCTGTACTTCCTGTATTTCAGCGGTTATAGCCTGTAATTCTACATTTCCCAAAAGTACATCTAGATTTTGCTTTTAAATGTTGCTAGCATCACACACTATCGCTTAGCAGGCAGCTGGTTCCACATTATGACAACTTTTGACTAAATCAATATCATCTTTTTCCATTTTGAATAATCTCATCATTTAATTGATCAGTATGAGCCCTGGATGATAAACTGTTTTCTTTGAACTCAGCCATAAACAGTCCCTAAAGTAATTTCTCCTATCGCCCTATGCACATTAATGAGATCCCCTCATTCTTCTGTACTGAAGTACTAGCAGGGCCAGGCTAGAGGGCACGGAGCTGTGAGGAGAGGGCACCAGAGAAGACTTCCCGTGGCTGAAACAGTCAGTAGGCCAGGGCTTGAGAGGAGCAGCTGAACTTGAAGGACCAATTGGAGTGAGGGCACCACTTGATTTGTGGCTGGGCTAGATAAGGGCCCAGCCACTTCATCACTCATTAAGGAGCTGTAATTGTGTCCCACACCACCCACCCCAGCCACGACACTTATTAAGTGGTTTGAGGGGCTGATCATTGGGGAGGTCATGGTGTGACTGGCTGGGACTGAGATTTAGGAATCTGGATTTGTTGCTGGCTGGGGGGTAAGGTTGTTGCTCATATCATATACTGTGCTGCCTTGGCATAGTGGTTACTGTGGGATTGCAGATTAATTCTTGGGATCTTGCTGGGCTTTGATGGTGTAAAACTGTGGGCACATTGAGGGGTTTGTGTTGGGCTTGTGATTAATAAGGGGCACATTGATGAGAATTGTTTATTGCTGGGTATCTCGTGGTGTGTGTGTAGTAATCGCTGGTGGGGGCTGTAAGTTTGACAGTATATTATTGCTGGTAGGGGGACATATTGCTCATAACTAAAATGAGGGTGGGCTTGGGAGCAGTCAGAGTGGGCATCTTTGGCAGGGCGATAGGTTGTACGGGGTGTGGGGCAGCCATAATATTAAATTGGGCCTGGAGGTTTGAGGGTGCCCAGTGTGTTTTCAACTGGAGGGTCTAAGAGAGGAGATCAGGGGATCAGAAGGCAGCTGGAATGGGGAGGGAGGGAGAGGGATGGGGAGGTAAGGTGGGGGTATGAATCTCATAGGGACTAGACGTTGATCAAAATAGCATGTCTCAAAGGGCAAGTGAATAGAAAAATGCACTATCTCAGGGGATAATGGACCATATGGTCACTCTGGTGTGTGGGGCAGAACAAAGAATGTACAGGAAGCACTTATTAGGAGGAAGCTGCTCGAGGCAGCAAAAGAGGGAAGAAGGGGTAGAAGAGGCAAAATGGGGGTAAGCATCACACTTACAAACCATTTCACCCTATTATATCCGGGAGATGATGTGGAGGCGGCTGAAGGTGGGAGAGAGCAAGAGGACAGGAAGGGTTTGGTCAGTAAGCTGAGGCGGGTGTGAGAGAGGAGGGTGCCAGAACTATAGGAAAGGATGGATAGGGGGAAGGACAGGAGCCTAGGTTGGGGGAAAATATGACAGATGGAGGCACTGAGTGAGGACAGGGTGGAAGGTGGCAGGAATGTGGTCAGGCCGGTGTCCAGGTTGGGGAAGTCAATCAAGGAAGAGGGGCAGTAGAGAGGTCAGCTTCAAAACAAGAATCATCAGAAGAGGTGGAGAGTAGGGTAGGGAGAATTTCAGCTGATGGGGTGGGAAGTGCAAGTCCAGAAAGGGGGATGAAGAAAATCAGTGGAAGGTTGCTCGGGTTGGGGATTGGAGGATTATAGCTCAAGAAGGGTGATGTGGGTGGAATTGGGGGGGGGCATTCTCTGGCCTTCTGGGAAATTGAGGGAGACAGGAGTAAATTGGCAGTCGCAGGTAGGAGTATGGTAGGGCTAGCATATGAGGGTGGCCTCCAGGCTTATGGAGTTGGGAGGAGTAAGCAAGGGGTTGTCGACAGAAGGAGGAGCTTGGAAGGAACTAAATGGGCTAATAAAGATTCCCAGGCTGACGGGAGAGGTAGGAGTAAGCAGGGGTTTGATGATAGGAGGAGTCTGGAAGGATTAAAACAGGCTAAGAAAGTGGGGGGTGGGGTGAAGGTGATACTGCTGGGAGATTCCATAACTAGGGGTATCCAGTGGGAGGGGGTGGGGGACAATAAAAGCAGCCCAGTCAAGGCTAAATGTATGCCAGGATTGTCTGTACACAAGGCCAAACTCCACCTATACTCGACAGCACTGGAACGTGGGGGATCCCCGGACTTCCTAGTACATCTGGGGACAAATGACTTGGAAGGGAACAGTGAGCAAGAAATACAGGCTAGTTTCCGGGAACTGGCAAGGGCTTGTCACTCTATAGGAAGCAAAATTTCCTTCTCTGAGATTCTGCTGGTACCAAGGGCAACCGGGGAGAGCAATCTAAAACTTAGAGGGGTGAACCAGTGGCTTAGGAGTGGTACAAGGCAGAGGGTATGGGCTGGTGGGAGATTGGGGAGATACTTGGGAGGATAAGGGGCTATATGCCAGGGATAGATTACATCTCAATCTGGAGGAGGGAGATCTTGAAACTAAAACTTGCTGGTTTTATAGGAGAGAGGTGGGGTTTAAAACTTGTAAGGGGGTAGGGTCAAATAAGATTGGCCCCAGGGAAGCTGTTTGTGGGTCCAGGTCTAGGGCAACTGAAGAGTGAGGGGGGAATGCAATGCAAAGCTAAGGAAAATTGGGCAGAATAAGGACTGCGTAGAGCTAGGGAGATTGGATAGGGAGGAGAGGTCGGGGTGGAGGACAGTACTGTAATGTCAGGAGCATGAGTAATAAAATGCCCGAGTTACAGGCTATGCTGGCTGAAGGATCAGCAGACATGGCAGCAATTACAGAGAGATGGGCCACCCAGAGAAATGATTGGGACCTAAATTTGGAGGGCTATAAGATATTCAGGAAAGACGGGAGTAGGAAGAGGGGGAGGGGTTGCGCTGATGGTCAGAAATGAAGTTGTGGTTAGGGGAGTGGAGGAAGCTGAAGGAGGAGTGGAGGCGATTTGGGTAACCTTGCAAATGAGAGAAGGAAAAATTGAAAATAGGGTGGTATACAGGCCCCCAGCATTGAGGAGGCTCTGGAGAATAAACTGATTGAAAACATCAAGGGTCATTGTGACTTTGGTATGGGTAGGGTGGTGGTCATGGGTGACCTTAATATGCTGGGGGTAGACTGCGACACCATGACATCCTCTGTAGCCAGGGAACAGCGATTGATGGACGTTTTTCAAGATGCTTTCCTGGTCCAACAGGTGGGGGAACCTACTAGAGAGGGGCGGATATTGGATGTTGTCCTAGCAGACAGTGATTAGATAAGGGGCCTAAAGGTGTGCAGTCCACTGGCAGGTGGAGACCATGCCATGGTCTGGTTTCTGCTGTATATGGGGGTGAGGAAAATCACACTAACAAAGTAGTGGTAGACTTCAAGGGATCGGATTTCGGGGGCATGGGTAGGATTCTAAGAGAGAGGTTAGACAAGATTAGGCCAGACATGGATGCTGGAAGATTGTGGGAGACCATTAAAAAGAGGTACAGGAGGCTACTAAGTACTGTACAAAATTAAGGCAAAAGCATGGTAGAACCAGTAAGCCATGTTGGTGGACTAGGGAGGTGCAGGAGGCAGTGAGGGATAAAAAGGCTGCTTATGCACAAGGGGGGACAAGGAGCAAGGAGAGTATGAAATATCGGTCAGGAGGGTCACCACAGTGGTGAGGGGAGCCAAGGCAGGGATGGAGCAAAACCTGGCTAGGGATATCTGGGGGCAGGGGGGAGAAGGGATTCTATAGATATAAGAGAGAAGCGAAAAGAGAGGACGCAGATCAATAGGATTAAAATTATGGGGGGATGGGCTCAGGAAGCAGGGGAACAGGCAGAGGTGCTAAATGAGTACTTTGTCTCAGTCTTTGCAGATGGGGACTGGGGATCCCTACAGACTGATGGGAAGGAAGAGCATTCAGCTAAGGTGAGAAGTCGGTCTGAGACTAGAGGATGGAATGAGACTAGGGTACAGATAGGACCAGACCCAGAAGGGGTGGGAGGTTGAGTGAGTGGGAGGAATGGGGAAGAAATCACAGTGGATAGGGTGAGGGAGGCCCTTCGGAAGCTAAAGACTGATAAGGCGCCGGGGCCAGATGGGCTACACCCGAGAGTTGCGGAGGAGCTGGCAGTTCCACTGGCTGCACTCTTTAATACCTCTTTGCAGACAGGATGGGTGCCCCAAGACTGGAGGGTGGCTTATGTAGTGCCTATTCATAAAGGGGGGTCTAGAGAAGAGATGGGGAATTGTAGGCCTGTCAGCCTAACGTCTGTGGTAGGCAAAGTAATGGAGGGCTTTATCAAGGAGTGGATTGGGAGGCAGCTGGAATGGTTAGGACACCAGGATGATAAACAGTATGGCTTAGTTCTGGGGAGATCGTGTCAGTCCAACCTTGTAGAGTTTTATGATGGTGACGGGGGCCTTGGACAGACAGACTGGTGGACGTCCTATGCCTAGATTTCAGCAAGGCATTTGATTCAGTGCCACATTATGGGCTGATAAAAAGCTGGGGGAGATGGGGTGGGAGGACAGGAGCTCAACTGGGTTGAAAATTGGCCTCAGGGCATTTTCAGAGGGTAATGGTGGGTGGGATACTCTCTCTCCCAGGAAGGTAATCAGTGGATCCCCTCAGGTTCTGCATTGGGGCCACTTTGTTCACACACGCCTCTCTATGTCTCAGATATAGGGAGGAGGGGTTAGGAATAGGTTGAGTCTCTTTATGGACGATTCAAAACTGGGAGCACTGGTGGATTGTGAAGAAGCCGAGGAGGCGGTCCAGGGGATCTGGATACCCTGGAGGGGTGGTCAAGGATGTGGGTACTGAAATTTAATGCCGGGAAATGTAAGGTACTACATTTGGGTCAAAAACCCGGGCCATGAATACATCCTGGGGGTCACGCTGCAAGCTACATTGGGAGAAAAGGATTTAGGGGTTGTGATAGATGTCAAAATGAATAACTCTGAAAATTGTAGAAGAACTGCAGCCAAAGCAAACAGGATACTGGGCTGTATAGCCAGGGGAAATACGTCCAGAAGGAGAGAGGTGATCCTCCCTCTGTATAATGCCTTGGTCAGGCCGCAGCTTGAGTACCATGTACAGTTCTGGAGACCTCATCTGAAGGACATAGTGCTGCTGGAGAGGGTCCAGAGGAGAGCGACCAGGATGATTCAGGGCATGATGGGGAAGCCTTATGAGGAGAGACTGGAAGAGCTTGGGCTTTACTCACTGGAGGAGAGGAGGGACAGGGGAGATATGATAGAGGTTTTCAAGTATGTAAAAGGAATAACCAGGAGTGGAACCAAGGAGCTTTTTAGGCTAAAGAAGGGGGGACAACCAGGGCCAGTGAGGGAAGCTGGAAGGGGAACTACAAGGGGAGCGAGGAAGCATTTTTTCACTGAGAGGGTGGTGGAGCCGTGGAATGCGCTGCCTGGGAGGCTGGTGGAGGAGGGCATAGTGGAGGGATTCAAGAAGGGGTGGGACAGGCACAAGGGGAAACAAACTAAAGAAGACCCTCTTGGGGGCTGGGGAGGTGGTAAGGCGAGCAGCCACTAGGTTGCTGGCTTTCGAGCAGACAAGACAGACCATTTGGCCTATTCTGCTGGCTTTTTATTATCTTAGTATGTTAAGTTTGTAGAGTCTGAGTTCCGACAGTATCTGCTCAATAGTCAAACTCTGCATCCCTTTGTTTACCGAATCTTATTTGGATAGATTACAATCAATTTATTTCAGTGATCAAGGTGGGGGAGGGAGGCAAACCTGACTGCAGTAGTCCAAATGGAGCCTAAGTAAGGATTTGCAGAGTTTGTACAGAAGTGCACAGCTGGATGAGTGTCTGCTGTAATGCTTCTCAGGAAGATCTCATTTCAGCCCCAGTAGCTTCACTGTTCAACATGTTGCTTGTGTATCATGCTGGATGCCTTGTGGATGGAAAACCCCCAACAATGATGAAGCTGAGGATGTACCTTTTTTCAGATTTCCCATCTGCATATCTAGGCTCAAAATGATCCCAGGGCTGAGTTTTTGTGCGACAGTTTAAACCAGAGGTAAACGTTCTACCATTTAAAGGGCAAAAGTACTAAAAATAAGAAAAAGTATCAAGAGACATGAAATCAGCATCTATTCAAATAGCTGGCCAGCTTTGCCCAAGTATATTTTGAGGCCAGCCAGTCTTTACAAATCCTCCCATGCTGGCCATGAATCATTTTATTGCCCTACTTTGGACCGACTGTAGGTGGTCCTTGCCCTTTTTTAGGTAAGGGTTACACAATTACAAATAATGCTTACGGTTTGGCCTCACCATGGGCCTGCACAGGGGGTAGCATCACTTCCTTCAATCTCAATGAGAAGATTCTCCCAATGTATCCCAACATTCTAGCTCTTTCACAGGCCGTCGTTAATTAGAACTCCTAGATCCTTCTCCATTGTGATCTTCTCCAGTCATACCTCCCCCACCCCCCACCCCCATCACATATACAGCAATTCCCATGTGCATAACCTTGCACTTTTGGTGTTAAATTTCACTTGTCACATCTTGGACTACCTTTCCAAGTTTCTCAAGTCTCCTCCTTACTATCCACCCTGACACCTTTGGTGTCAGACAAATAGACATATCTAACCCTGGATCCCTTCTCCAATGTCACAAATGAACACGCTGAAGAGAAACGGGCCAAGGACTGACCGCTGTTTCACACTGCCATATTACTCCCTTTACCTCACAGAATGTACCATTTAGTACTACCCTAGAGGTCCTCCCGCCTAGTCAGTTCCTCATCCATCTAGAGACTTTCTCCCCAACATCTAAGGCCAACAATTCATTTACTAGACTTTTGTGGGGCACAGAATCAACAGCCTTGCTGAAGTCCAGGTACAGGGCAAACAGCACTTCGCCCTTGTCCAATGCTTGCAAAGCAGCATGGAAGAAATCAACAAGGTTCACCTGACAGTGCCTCTCCTACACAAAGTCTTTCTCCTTCTTGTCAGTTTGTAGTTTCAAGGCGCTTATCAACAATAGAAGTCAAGCTAACCAGTCTATAATATTCATGCATCTCCCCTTTCGCTACATTTGTGCAGGGTGACAATGTTTGCTAACCTCCAGTCTTTGATTTTTCTTCACTTGCAAGAAGAGTATATATGGTTATAGTTGACACTAGGCATAAGCTGAATAGTGATACCAAACTGGAAAGAGAAGCGTTTTAAATCTGAGGTCTTTATTAAAGTGTCCAAGGGTTCATTTCTGTAGACCTGGATAGGTGCCCGTAGGCAAAGATATCTGGCCCCCCGAAGACAGAAATATCTGAGCCTGTGTATTGGGTATGCTAGCAAGAGGTTCACAGTTTGAATCCCTCCAAGACTGGAAACCAAAGGTTGATCTGAACTCACAAAACAGACAAGAGGGTTACCTTGTTCTGTTAAACTGTTCATGAGACTGCGCTTGGAGGTTGGCACTTTGGGAGTAGAGGGCTGACCTGCTGCGTGGGTTTGTGACAGATTGTGACATAAGGCCTGCATGTGCCCTCTTTTATTGAGCAGTTAAATAGGTCTGCAGTGAGAGCTGCCACAGGCTGCTCAAACTCCGAAAGCAGCAATAGGTGCAGACAATTCAGCCCAGGGACTTACCCACATTTAAAAGGGAACAGTCAGCACAAAGATTGCCACACCCAAGTGTGGGGCTAGTTCCAATTTAAACTTTGTGCACATTTTTTTTATTTATTGTTTAATGCAGTATAGTAGATTATATCAAGTTAATTTTGCAGACTTCCAAGTTGACATTTGCTGTAACCAAAAATCTCAGAATCCCCTGCAGCTTACATCAGAGCAGGGCTGCAGCAGTGGGAGATTCATACGAACATACGAAATTTGCCAGCAGATAAAGACCTAGAGGTCTATCAAGTCTGCTGGAATGTGCAGCTAGCATCCCTTATTCTGCAGCTGCCCCTTCCTTCCACCCTTCCCCTTCATTAACCCTCTTCCTTGTCCTGTCCCATCCCCTTTTAAAGCAGTCCACTGTTCTACTGGATACCACTTTTGCAGGTAACGCATTCCACCGAGCCACCACCCTCTCTGTAAAAAAGGTGTCTCCTCATCTCCCCCCTGAACCTTCCTCCCTCCCTCCAGTCTCATTTCATGGCCCCTGGTGTCCCTCTCCTCCCTTACTTTGAACAGCCCCTCTGCACCTGTCTTGTTTATTCCTTTCATGTATTTAAAGGTTCCAATCATGTCACCCTGTCCCTCCTCTCCTCCAGTGAGTACATGTTCAACTCCCTCAACCTCCTCTCGTATGGTAAGTCCCCCAGCCCCTTGATCATCTTTGTTGCCCTGCGCTGCACCCCCTCCAGTAACTAATGTCCCTCTCAGATACGGGCGCCAGTACTGCACGTAGTACCAGGAGCGGTCTAACTAATGACCTATACAGTGGCAGAATCACCTCCCTCCTCGAGGATATACCTTGCAATACAACCCAGCATTTTGTTGGCCTTTGCAGCTGCCTTCCCACATTGTGCCGAGTTGTTCATTGACCCTGTAATGAGCACCCCAGATCCTTCTCCTCCTCTGTCTGGGCTAGCTGCACCCCCAGCTGGTAACTCCTCCTGGGTTCTTCATCCCAAAATGCAGCACCTTGCACTTTGGTATTAAACCCCAGCTGCCAGGTGTCTTACCAGGTACAAGCTTTGCCAGATCATCCTGCAACCCCTGCCATCCCCCTAGGTCATCCACCACTGTTCCTACCTTGGTATCATCAGCAAACAGACTGATCTTGCTCTAGATGTCCCATGATATGTCTGCAATGAATATCCCAAACAACACTGGTCCCAACACTGAGCCCTGTGGAACACCGTTCATCACTACCCTTGGGTGTGACAGCTCCCCACCCACCACCACCCTCTGTTGCCTTCCCACAAGCCAGTCTCCCACCCATCTCACCAGCTTTGCACCCACCCTGTGCCTACTAACTTACTACCAGCCTTCCATGCGGCACCAAGTCGAATGCCCATGAGTCCAGATACAGGACAACCACTGCATGGCTCTGTTCTAGTTGCCTAGTTACCCAGTCATAGAACTCCACCAGGTTGGTTTGGCAGGATCTGCCACATATAGCCATGCTGTCTGCTGTCCTGTAGTCCTTGGCCTCTAGAAGGACCACCAGCCTCTCCTTCAGGATAGTCTCCATTAGCTTACCCACGATGGATGTGAGGCTCACTGGTCTGTAGTTTCCTGGTTCATCCTTGGGGCCACTCTTGTGGAGGGGCACCACATGAGCCATCCTCCAATCCTGAGGTACATACCCCGAATGTAGTGAGGCATTAAATAGGTCTCTACCAAACTTCCTGCAAGGACCTCTGCCAAACTTCCTGCAAGGACCTCTGCCAGCTCCTTCAGTACCCTGGGGTGGATGCCATCTGGGCCTGGCGCCTTGTCCACCCTCAGTGCCTTCAAACCCTCCCAAATCTGCCTCCATGATTTCCCCATCTGTCTTCCCTTCTCCTGTTTCTGTCATTTCTCCCCTTGGGTGTCACTCCCCTTCTCTTTAGTAAATACTGAGCAGAAGTACTCATTTAGTGCTTCTGCCTTATCGCATCTCTGCTTCCACCCAACCCCTCCTTCCTAATCCTTACTATGTGGTCCCTACAGCTCCTTTTCTCCCGATGTACCTAAAGTCCTTTTCCCCTTCTTAATGCCTTGTGTCAGCCTGAGTTACGTAGATGCCCTTGGCTCCCCTTACTGCCTTTGTCACCTCCTTGATTCTCTGCTAGGCACTGTCCCTGTCCTCCCCTCCTGTTTTCTTGTACTTCCTAAAGGCAGCTCTTTCCTCCTTACCTTTTCCATGACCTCCTTGCTTAACCAGCTTGGTTTCTTAGCCCAGCCTTCTTGCTCTGGGCCTTGCAGCAGGTTTTGGTTGCCTCCACTATCCTCAGCTTTATGGAGCTCCACCTCTGGTTAGTGTCCATACTAGATTGAATTCTGGCCAGGTACCCTTTACCACTTCCCCATCCTCCCAAAGTTGTCCCTCCCTGAAGTCCAGCACTCTTGTGCCAGATTCACTTCTTCCTTGCCCATATCCAATGTGAGCCATACTGAGTGGTGGTCACTCCTGACAGCGGTTCCTCCACTGTAAGTTCTCTCCCACAAAGTCCCCATTTGCCAGCACAAGGTCAAGATTATTCCCTAACCTGGTTGCTTCACTGACCATTTGCAGCAGGAAGCTGTCCTGGAAGGCATCCAGCAGTACCTGCTCCTTCTGTTCCTGGTGGTTGTTGGGGTACTCCAGTTCACTCCTGGCATGTTGAAGTCCCCCACAATCACCACACTACCCTTCTTGCAGGTCCTCTGATCTGTCCTGCTATTTCCTGTCTAACTCCTCCGTCTGAGATGGTGGCCTGTACACCACTCCCATTCTAAGAATCCTATTCTTGGAGTCCTGGATTTGCATCCAAAGTAACTCATATTACCTCCTCCCTTTCCTCCCTTACACACTTCAGTCCTTTCTTCACATATAGTGCCACACCCCCTCCTTTTCCAATCACCCTGTCCCTAAGAAATAACCTGTACCCTGGTACAGACAGGTCCCAGTCATTGTATTGGGTGGCCCATGCTTCTGTGATGGCTGCAATGTCCACCTCTCCCTCTGCCATGAGCACCTGTAACTCTGCATTTTTACTCCCAAGGCTCCTAGCATTAAGGGTAACCACCTTCCACCCTCCCCAATCCTGCCCCTCTTTCTAGCATCACCAATAATACTTGCCATTTGTCCTTTCTCACTGTTAGTGGAGGTAAGCTCATATGGCTTCCCAGCCTGTGGTCTCTGCATATTTCTTGCCCAATTGCCACCCCCACTCCTAGTTTAAATTCCCAACTTCCTCCATGTACCCTCCATCCTCTGTTTCAACACTTTCTTTCCTCCTCACTCAAGTGTAGTTTGTCCTTGGCATAGAGACACTGTCCTCCCAGGTCCCTCCCACCCCCAACGGCCCATACCCTTAGCACAACACCAGGTTCTTAGCCATCCGTTAAATTCCTCTATTCTCAGCTTTCTTTGTTACGCTTTTGGGCACTGGAGTATCTCTGAAAAAGTTACTGATCTTCCTGCCCCTCACATAATTGTGCTAGTTCCTCAAACCTCCTCTGGACTGTATCTACTGTCTTGTAAGCCAGGACATTTGTCCCAAGATGTATAATTAAATGAGGTCTGTCCCTGCCCTTCTAGCATATTTCAGAACAGACTGTCCCACCCTTTCCGCTGTCATTCCTGGCATCCACCCAAATCCGACTATGCCTCTCCCCTTGCTATCCCACCTGACTCCTCTTAGTATTGAGTCCCCCAGCACTAAGATTCCACCCTCTTACTCCCTGCTTGTTTCCACTCATTCAAAAGCCTGCAGTGTATGTTAGAGCCTTTATAAGCTTATCTCAGAGGTTTGCTGGTCCCGCTGTTCTCCATGGGCTTAGTACAGTTCTCTGTGACTGTACCTAGGCCTAGGACGACAGCGGAACCAGCAAACAAAAGATCAGAAATTATAAAAACTCTAGGTTGTGACGTTTAACTTATACCTCTTTATATCTTGTATTTTTGTTTTGTTTGCTAAGCTGGTTCTGTAATGTATTATATATGTTAAACCTAATAAAAATTATTATGGTGAAAAAAGAAATGATAAAAACTCTAACATATACTTCAGGCTATTCAAGCTGCCACTGCTACATCCCTGCTCTGATAAATTTCATGCAGAACCAAGGTAATGAACACTCAAGGACATGGAAAAATGTATTGCAAGTGTTTTAATCCATGTGGCAAATCCAGACCCCTGTGCTTCGGCTCTACACCTTCAAAGGGGTATAACCAAACTTACAAACAACATATACATACATATCTATATCTATATCTATATATATATATATATATATATATATATATATATCTATATCTATATCTATATACATACACATATACATATACATATACACATATATATATACACACACATATATATAATATATATACACACACTTACACACACACACACACACACACCCTTGGTGATGACATCATAATTGAGGGACAATTGGTTCATTCAATACCCGATTCTATCTAATCAATTTGTTATATAGTCCCTTGCTTTAACAAATTAGAATATATAGATTCTAAGAAAGCATATTTTTTTACAAAATGTATACAAAAGATTTTTACAAAAAGATTTTTTGTTGTTTATAAATACAGACAAGAGAAAAATAAGAATATGTACAAATACCCAAATTACTATACAAGGCTACTACCAGTCTTTACACTTTTTTTTCACTTATTTATTTTATAGCATTTTTGGCATTTTCTATGTGTGTTCACAAATATTTCTATATTAAATTAAGCTGTCATGTCTAAAAGTGTTAGGACTGGATAAGTTTGTATATCATCATGTCCTAGTTCAATCCAAAAGTACAAATAGTACAGTATAAGTTACACTGTAGAAAAAAGGGGGAACCTATGAATGAATACAAATTCAAAATTAGAAGAATGAAATGGAGCATACAGTACCAGATGATGTCACTCGATGACACACAAATAGCTCATGAAAAGTAATGGCAAGACACAGAATGAAATGGAGAAAATGTTCCCCCTTTTTTCATCACCAAGGGTGATGTTGTTGTTTTTAAGTTTGGTTATACCTCCTTTGAAGGCGTAGAGCCGAAGCGCAGGGGTCTGGATTTGCCACATGGATTAAAACACTTGCAATACATTTTTCTGTGTCCTTGAGTGCTCATTGCCTTGGTTCTGCATACATTTTTTGAGGTTTGCACCTCACGCTGTGAGCACTTGCTTGATGTGTTGCGCTGTTCACCTGTTGGATCTGTCTGATAAATTTCACAATGCTCTCTTTGTAAAAGAGAACAATCATTCCAGAGCAACAATTACTTGCTGAGCACTTCGAACTGAAATGCGTCTTTGTCTGACACACAAAAAAGGAAGGGTTAAAAAAATGAAGCATACCTGAATGCACATCAGTACAGTAAGTTCATAGAGCAGTCTCCATGCCTGTGTTGAACTTTGTAATCTGTTCTGATGATTCATTCACATTAAGTGTGTGCCCACAAAACTACTCCATTTCCTAATTTAACTTTCTGAAATTAACATCCCTTGATGATGCTTGTAATTCACTGTCATGAACAAGCATCAGACCAACTGGTTTGCCTCTTTGTAGCACCTGCTTACCTCCATCATCACACTCCTCAGGGGCTTTTGCTTTCTTGGTCAGTCGTGGATCAAGCCAAGTTGTTGTCTTAGTGTTATGGCTAAATGGGAATATAAAATACAAATCAGGACCATGTACTCAAAACTTCATTCTCCCAAACTAAATTAGGGATTCTGTTTATTCTGATTAATGAATTCCAGCTAATGTAGACTTTAAATATGTTAGCCTCTGTAGCCTAAGACTCACTGTACTTTGTAAATAAATAACTAAATAAATAATTTTTGACCAGGAAAGGCACACCAAGCTCTGAGAGCTTGATTCAAGATGCATATGGTGGTGGGAGGGGGGTGTTACATGTAAGCAATAAGACACAACAGGGTGTGCATGGAACATATTTTACCACACAGCCAGGGGCATAATAAGGCACGAGGCAGCGGGCCAAGTGACTTTAGCAACTGGCCATATGGTAAGATATGTTCCATGCACACCCTGGAGTGTCTTATTAGCGCTTATAAATGGGCTTTATTTTTTTTTTTTACTTTGTACAGTTGGGAAAATTATGCTTATATGGAGAAAAGGATTTTATTCTGCTAATCTATGATAAAATAGTCCTTCTGCCTACATTGTTTAATATTCATGAGCTCATTGCATGTATAGCATTTTAGTTAAATAGTATGGAGCTCCGGGACATTACAGAAAAGAACAAATGTTTTTCTCCCAATGCGGCAGGCATTGCACACTCACACATGGAACAGTGCTAGCAGAGGTCCCGTCTTCAAGACTGAAGGAAGCATATCATCACAGTAGGAGTGGCGGATTTGACAAACGGCAGTGCAAGCCAGAAACAGGTTTTCTTAGTTTCCCAGGCACAGCTGGACTGTGGCGGGCGGGATCTGCAGGTATGTGAAGTGTGCGTTGCTAGGGGTATTTCCTCGAGGAGGGGGAGGTGATTCTGCCACTGTATAGGTCATTAGTTAGACCACATCTGGAGTACTACGTGCAGTACTGGTGCCGGTATCTGAAGAAGGACATTAAGTTACTGGATGGGAAGCAGCGCAGGGTGACAAGGATGATCAAGGGGCTGGAGGACTTGCCATAAGAGAGGAGGCTCAGGGAGCGGAACATGTACTCGCTAGAGGAGAGGAGGGATGGGGGGGACATGATTGAAACCTTTAAGTATATGAAAGGAATAAACAAGACAGGGACAGAGGGGCTATTCAAAGTAAGGAAGGGGAGGGACACTCAGGGCCTTGATAGGAGACTGGAGGGAGGAAGGTTCAGGAGGGAGATGAGGAGACACTTTTTTTTACAGAGATGGTGGTAGCTGGGTGGAATGCGTTACCGGCAGAAGTGGTATCCAGTAGAACAGTGGACTGCTTCAAAAGGGGCTGGGACAAGGCAAGGGGGAGGGTCAATGGAGGGGAAGGGTGGGAGAGAGGGGAAGCTGCAAAATGAGGGGTGCTAGTTGCACATTCGAGCAGACTTGGTAGACCTCTAGGCCTTCATCTGCTGGCACATTTCATATGTTCGTGTGTGTGGCCTCCCAAAACACCAAAGTGCCTGTCAGAAAGGATGAGTTGAGAGAACTAAAATTAAGCAATGTGGCATCAGCCTTTTTTTTTATGGGCAGCACAATAGCAATGAAGGGAGCAGACCTGACAGTGGAAGGCAGACAGAAAATGTAAGGAAAATGCAAACATCGAGAAGGAATGAATGGGAGAACTGAGTGTACTTATTTCACTCTATTGGAGCAGTTTAAGTTTGAGTCGATACAGTAGGAAAAGATGGCTACATTTAAAAGCTCAATGTTCTAACGGCTCCTGATTTCTCTTTACAAAACGGTTCTGCTTCTCTGAACTTTTTATTACCTGTGCATGGAACACATTTCATGCACAGGTAATAACCAATCAGGAAGTAGGATGTTCTCTAGCCATTTTATAAGGACCTGTTTGTAATGATGGGGGAATGTTGGCCATGGCACTGGGGAAACTCCCCTACTCCTCTTTATTATGAGTAGGGGAAACAGTTGTGAGGAAAACATATGTATTAATTTAGGTTTTTGTTATTCCTTTGTGTGCATTTTCATTTTTTTAAGATACGATGTATGTGATGTTTCTATTGTTTAAGCTTGTTCCAGCAGTTTTTCATTTTAATAAAAAATTCCCCAACTCTTCATTGATAAATGCCATGGGGTCATTTACGTCCACCTGGACAGTGACCAGAGATAGGAAGAAGGAACCTCAGTTTAACATCTCATCCGAAGAATGGCACCTCAGATGTGCAGCACCCCTTCCCTTATACTGTACTACAGTGTCAGTTATGGGTATTACTCCAAGTACCAGCTGTGGGTCTGGAAGCCACAACCATCTGATCTTCTAACCTCAGAGGCAAATGTGGTACCTACTGAGCCATTGTCACTGCTACTGGTACTGTAGGTAGGTAAGCATTTTAGTTTAGTTTAGGATAGTGCCTTTCAAAATCAAAAAGAATTTTACATAAAAACATCTAAGCTGTTCAGGGGTTAGGCTTAAAGGCCCCAGCATCTGGTCATCAGGTTGAGTTAGCTCAGGCATCCAGGGTAGGCAAGTCAGAGGAGCTGGGAGTCGGACCCTGAGGTACAGTACTGTCTGGCGTCCAGATGAACTGGACCTGGCTTCCAATCATCGGGCGTTGGGTCCTCGGGCATCGGCTGAGAAGGGCTTCAGACCCCACTGGTGACTTCAGGTATCTGGTGACTGGATCACCCGAGGAGGCATTGAGGAAGCTGGCATTGAGGGGACCAGCATAGGCTGAGGAAGAGCCAAAGATGACAAGCAAGAAATCATTGAAGAAACACTGGACAAAATAACAAAAACGTGGTTTAGTGCGGAGAAAATGGTGGTCAACAAGCTGAAGGAGTCCATGGAGGTCCAACTTGTGTGGTCCCCAGCAGGAAAAGAACTGAGGATGGGCTGGAGGACTGCCCCTTTTATACCATACATAACGTCGGGGACGGGCCAACATCAGGGGTGGTCCCCCACTGGATACTGCTAGCTAGAAGTTTTGCATGGTGCCCTAGTGCCTGCTGGCTTCAATCCTAAAGGTGTTACCTGCTGCAAGAGCCCCTCAAAGTAAGATCTAGGTTTTCTGCATAGACTTGGAGTAGAGGCAGTTCAAGAGAGAAGAACTAAAATGGTGCTGGGACTGCATCAGAAGCCCTACGAGGGGAGACTAAAGGGCATCAACATGTACATCCTGTAAGAGAGGAGGGAGATGGAGGATATGATAAAGACCTTTTAATACCTCACAGGGGTAAATAAGGTACAGGAAGGAAGTATTTTTTAGAAGAAAAGTTCTCAAGAACAAGGGGACATGATATGAAGCTGGTAGATTCAGCAGAGATGTGCTGAAGTAGTTTTTCACAGAAATAGTAGTAGATTCCTGGAACAGCCTTCCAGTGGAGGTGGTGGGTTTCAAGAATCAAGAATGCATGGGATGGGCACAAGGGACTCACAGTGGAAAGGAAAGGAAGATGGGAGAAAGAGCTGTTGATCATTTAGGGTCTGTGGTGAGAATGTAGGTAGGCAAAGATGGGCAGGCTAGGTGGACCAAGTGCCCTCATCTGTCAGATTCTGTGTTTCTGAATGTACCATAATTGGATACTCAGGCTCGGCTTAATCTAACAATAAATACTGGCTTCACCTTGTTAGGGATTTTCTTTTTGTGCTATATTATTAATTGATGTCAGCTAAACTATGAGTAATAATTACATTTCAAATGGGTACTCTGGACTATAGTGTGAAAATAATCATTACATTTTACAATTTTTTTTTATGACAGTACAACTTTAGTAAACCAAGATTATGAAATTATGGAAAAGTTTGGAATGCAATTTAAATAGAAATACATGTATAAAATAATTTTAGTCTCTGTATTCAGAATATGAATGTTTTACTGCCAATATTATGTTTTACAGATAATGGGCTGTATGCATGTATGCACACTGGGCACAAGTGATATGCACATACCCAGCCTGCATAGCAGTGCACCCATGGACAGGCATGCATTGGTCTACATTCACGAATGCTGGGTGTCTGTCCACTACCCTGCCCTCTGGCATGCATGATTGCGGGGGCAGTCTGGAGAACACAGGCAAGCATCCAATCAGAAGTCCATCCTGGGTCCTGTAGTGGATCCCCCACTTTACGTGAGCAGGGGATTCTGAGTAGGTGTGAATCCCAGGAGGTGATCTGTATGGGCGAGTGCCCAAATGGTTGCCCCAGCCCTTCCATGCAGCTCAGTAGGGTGAGGCATCACAGTAGGGGTATTCCCTGGCATGCTGCGGCTGGGAGGTGCCATTGGTGGGGCCATACAGCATGATCCTCACTGCTGTATCCTGCGCTCCCCCCCTGACTGGCACTATGCACATTTGTGAATGGTTTTGAGTGCAGGGCACACCCCCGACACTCCCCTAGATCATCCACATGTGTAGCCATGCGCCTGGGACCGGGGGTCTAGTGCACATGGGGCTTGCAGCCCTGCTGTGACTGCCATTGGGTGGGGTCTGTTGGACCCCCTCTGTGCGACATTCTGACTTAAGATTGCCTATGCACCTTAGGCATGTGGCACATAGGCAATATGTCAATTTGTGCATAGAGCCCAATGTTTGTATATATGCGAGTGCATATATGTAGCTTATACTGTAGTCAATATGTTTAAAGTGTTATAATAGCATGATGCTGACGGGCTAAATAAAGAACTTGCACTTGTATTTAAATTCCCCCTTTTCACAATTACTACACACATTATTATGGCAACAGTGTCACTGGCCCCTACACCTGACCTGCTCGTTCTGCTTATCTAACCCTGTCATCATAATTCTCTCTTTATGACATCACAATAGCTTCCGCAGCAACAGATTGTACAGCAATGTCACAAGCAGAGGTTTGTGATGTCAGGTGTAGACAAGCAGTAAGAGCAAATGAACTCTGGAAGGTGATACTATCTTCCTGTTAATAGGAACAAACATTGTTAAAATTAACAACATTTCACTGTAATACAATTTCCTTACTCAATAAAGTAGACCATCCCTGTGTCAGTATAAGCCATCTCCCAGTTTTTAGGCAAAGGCTCCAGGTTCTCTTCTCTTGTCAAAAAAATTTTGCGATCCAGAGAGCTCCTTGTTTGGCTGTAACTGGGCACCAGACTTATCCAATTTGAAGAGTCTCGATATCGGTCTTGATACTCTGCAAATAATTTCAGAAGTAATTTTCAGTCAAATGACAATATGACTGGCCTTGCTCTTTTCAATAAGAAATGTATCTTTCACTAGTTACATTTGACAGCAAAAAAATGTTATTTTGTTGTGGTGCTACGTTTATTGTTAAGGTCCAAGATTACTGACACATTGTAGCACACTTCTAATGAAAGTATATCACACTCTAAAACAATCTTTAGATTAATATAAATAGACTCTGTCAGTAGAAAAGGCCATCCTGCCCCCCTCCACCAGCTTCCACTCATACCCCTGTGTTTCTGAATCCTTAGTCCTGCTGAATGATGCCTTACAGTTTACCCCACTCATTCCTTTTAGGATTGTGAAAGTCCATCATATCACCCCTCTCCCTCCTTGCCTCCAGTAAGTACATGTTCAGTTCCCTCATCTGATCCTCGTAGGAGCTGCTCTGTTGCCCCTGAATCTTTTTGACTACCCAGTGTTGCACCTTCTCCACCCTGTCTTTGTCTTTTCTTTTCTGCAGATTACAGAACTGGAACAGAATATATGAAAAAAAGGGATGGCAGTGTTTTGCGGTGGTTGCAGCACAGACCTGAGAATAGAACATTTACATACTTGCTGTAACAGTAGATCTTTAAGAGAATCTCTTTCGTCAGGTCACACCTTTGGAACTATAGCCACCAGGACCACACAGAAATGTTTTTACAAGCAGTCCACTAGGCGCCACCCACGATGACATCCTATGTTGATGTCTTCTCTAAATAAGCGCATGCACCCCTCCCTCCCTCAGTTCCCCGCCGAGATCCTACTCTGGAGACCTCCCTCTAGGGAACCAGGAGACAGTTGACGCCCAGCTACCAGGTACAGCTGAAAATAGCAGGTAGCAGAGAGGTAAAGGAGCTCTGAGTCTAAGGGGATGGAGGGGCGGGACGCATGGCCTAATGAAAGATTCTCTCAAGGTCTACTGTTATGGTAACTACATAACTGTTCTATCTTCTTCTTCGAGGAGACCTCTTCATCAGGCCACACCTGTGGAACAAGTCCCAAGCAGTACTGACAGAGGGACAGTCTGGGTGGCTGAAGACTGCAAAGAGAGGAGGCCTTGAAGCACAGCCAGGCCAAGCCTTCCTTCTTCTAGAGGCAATGTCCAGACTATAGTGTTTAGTGAAACTGTGGAAGTACTCTAGTTGCAGCAGCACAAAATTTCTGCAGCTAGAAACATACCTGAAACTAGCAACTGAAGTGGCCATGCCTCTGGCTGAATGGCTAGAAACAACTCAAGAATTTCTCACGTACTTCCTGTAACATAAAGTAATACAGATGGCCAACCATCTGGACAGGCACTGTTTTAGAAACTGCTATGCCTTCTTTCCCAAGGGCCAGGGAAACAAAAAGCTGCGAGGACTTCCTGACAAACACACTGACAAACAGATGCAGTGTCTTCCCTACCCATTTTATAATACCTTTTAAACAGCTGTTGTATAAACAGAGTGCACAATGACATGACTCAAAATGTACATTTCATCTCATCCTTGGGGGACAAGACTTTAACTCACTCTTAGCTTGGTCACTTATGAGGTAATAGGTAAACATAATAGTTGACAGTATTTCTGTATATATGCATAGTTTACTAGGTTAATGAAGACTAAGAAGTGTGCAGTCTATCAAGAATGTCTCCACCACCTGGTGGTGAATATATTTGTTGTTGGTAGTCCTTAAGATAGTGGTCTAGCTTTGTTTTAAATGTCCCGAAATTATTGGCATCAATGAACTCCTGTGGTAGTTTATTCCAGGCTCTAGCTGCTCTAACAGTAAAGTGGTAATCCCTCTTTTTAATATTTGTCCTGGGTATAAATCAGCTGTTTATTGTGGCATCTGAGGTTGGTTTTCCCGATAGCCAACTGAAAACTACATTCAGATGAAAGTTGGCTATTTTGTAACATTTTATAGAGCAATAATAGCTCTCCCCTATATCGTCCATCTTCCAAGCTCATCAGCCAAGTTCTAGATAGTCTATCCATATAGTACGGATTTGTTAGTTTGGGGATCAATTTAATAGTTCTACACGGCACTCTCTCAAGCAGATTTATATCATGTTGGTGTAGGGTTCCAAAAGTGATCCAAAATCCAAGTGTAGACAGATATATGATCTGTAAAGGGCATAATAAAATACTCATTTTTATTTATAAAAGTTTGTTTTATACTATTTAACAATCTATTAGTTACTTGAGGTTACCTTTTACAGCGGTCAAAGGTAGTCATTTTATTGTTTGTAATTATCCTCATGTCCCTTTCTTTATCAGACGTCTATAAAGTTTTGTTGTGTAATAGATATCAAAATGGGGGCGGTGGTTGATGACATTGAGGGATGGAAGGGGCTGCAGGATGACCTGACTAAACTGCAGGAATGGTCAGAAACATGGCAACTGGGGTTCAATGCCAAGAAGTGCAAGGTAATGCACTTAGGAGCAAAGAACCAGGGGAGGGAATATCAGCTGGGAGGGGTACAGTTGGGAAACACTGTGGAGGAAAAGGACCTAGGGGTACTTATAACAGGGAGCTTGAACAACTCTGCTCAGTGTAGGAAGGCGACAGTGAAGGCCAGCAAGATGTTGGGGGGCATAGCGAGGGGAATCTCCTCCAAAAGTAGGGAGGTAATCCTCCCCCTGTACAGGTCACTGGTCAGGCCGTACCTGGAGTACTGCATGCAGTTCTGGCACCTGTACCTGAAGAAGAACATCAGATTGTTGGAGGAGGTGCAGCGTAGAGCAACAAAGATGATCCAGGGATTGGAGGGGAAGCCCTATGAGAAAAGGCTGAGCGAGCTAGGTATATACTCCTTGGAGGAGAGGAGGGAGAGGGGGGGACATGATTGAGACCTTTAAGTACTTGGAAGGGATAAACAAAACTCGAACAGAGGGGATCTTCCAATTAAGAAGAGGAAGGGACACAAGAGGGCACAATCTCAGACTGGGGGGGGGGATTAAGGAGGGAGGTAAGGAGACAGTTCTTCACGGAAAGGGTGGTGGACAAGTGGAATGCTCTACCACAGGAGGTGGTGGCCAGCAAGATGGTGGGCAGTTTCAAGAGGGGATGGGACAGGGTGAGGGAAAGGGTAAATCTAAGGAAGGGAAGAGTGGGAGGGGCAGCTGCGAGATGAGGAGCTAGCTGCACAATTGAGCAGACTGGACAGACCATGAGGCCTATGTCTGCTGGCATTTTCATATGTTCGTAGATATTTGTAACAAGGATTCCTTTTACCCATATGAAGTACCACACATTTATCAGGGTTGAGACTCATTTTATTACTGACCAACCATTGTTCGATGGTTTTTAGAGCCTGGGCCAGACTCAAATGTTTGTTTAGTGTGTTGACCTCCTCTCCTAATTTTGTTTCATCAGCAAACTTAGCCAATGAATTGGTAATGTTAATTAAGTCAATTACCATATGAACAAATTGAAAAGTGTTGGTCCAAGTACCAAACCCTGAGGAATCCCGCTAGTGACTCTGCTCGTGTCTGAGAGATGACCCCTGAGCCTCATCCCTCTGTTTATGGTCAGCAAACCAACTACTTATCCACCTAACTAAATCTTGACTTATGCCCAAATTTGTAAGTTTTATAACCAGCTCAGCGTGGGGAACAGTATCGAATGCCTTCTCAAAGTCCAACAGAATGACATCCACTGCGATGTTGTTGACTAAACTAGTACTAGCAGAGTTAAAAGATTACGAGATTTGTGGTGCACGAGTGTCCCGGGATAAACCTATGTTGGCATATGTCCGTGATTCCTTGCTCGTGTAATTCTATCTCAATTCTGTACTTGACTAGTCTTTCCATTATCTTACTACATATAGGGGTAAGATTAATGGGAGGGTAATTGTTAATTTGTCCCCTATTGCCTTTCTTAATTATGGGACCCACGACTGATGATCTCCAGTGGGCTGAAACTTCCCCACTACACATTGATTTATTAGAGTATGGCAAAGGATATGCCAAAGCTAATGATGTTTCAATTATAAACTTGGAGTTAATGGTATCTGGCCCCGGGGATGTATTAACCTTCAGTTGTTTTATAGTTGAAGCAACATCCTACACTGAATTTGATATTAGACGTCCCCAAAACAAAAGTATTTATTAAATATATCTGCTGCTAACTTTTCATCCATAATTTTTGGTTATTCACATTGATGGGCCCAACCTCCCTAGGGGTGTTTTTGTAATTATGTATGAACAGTGTCTATTAACCCCTGTTTTCAGTCAGTTTATAACCTGATAATCCCATGATTATGACATCGGTATGCTGTAAACCTTGCTTAACTATGTCATAATGATGGGATTACAGGATAGAATGTCACCACCTGTCAAAATTCTTGTAAAGGAAATGTGATCTGCTGTTTGGACATTCATTCAAAACACACACATTCCATTCAGACAGTTACAGACCCACTGCAGTATAGATCACAATGGCTAATTTCAGCACTTCAGTTGCTCAACATACAAACCAGGAGGCATTCATAGCTGAGCAGGAGAACAAACACACATTGAAAAAAAACTATTTTTTATTTTTTTTTTCCCCACAGTGGCTAGTTTTTCCATACTCTATAAAATACAATGCCTGAGTAACAGTGGTCAACCACGGATGTAATTACTGTTGCTTATGACACCGTAAATCTCTCGCTGTGCCTCGAGGTTTACTTGGTTGTCCTGGCAACTGCTTGAGGTGATTACATCATAGTTAACCACTGTTGGGTATTATCCTCTGTGTAGACATGAGAAGAATGCCTTATTGTTTTTGGTATACGCGGTTCTAAACTGTGTTTTGCTCTTTTCAGTTTTTATTAAACTTTAATTTATGCACTGCAGATTTGTATCTAGTATAAGATTGTTCAGTTCCTTCCTTCTTAAGCCTAGTGTATGTACTTCTCCTTACTTTTTGTCTCTTAGCGGAGCCTGTAAGCCAGTGTAGGATATTCCCCTTATTATTATATTTCTTCCTTCTTGGTACACTTTTTGATTCAAGATCTATAATCTTAATTTTTATAAAGGACCAGCTTCCCTTTTCAGACAGCTGTAACATCTTTTGTTCTGCATCTGAACTCTTTAGTGCACTTATACTGGGAAAATCAGCCCTATTGTAGTCACTAATACAAGATGTTAGTGATGAGGCAGTAGTACAGTGGGTTAAGGTTCTGAGCTGCAGATCTGGAGACTGCTGTTTGAATCCCACAGACGCCTAGGTGCATACTGTGTGATCCTGAGTAAGCTATTTAGGACAGTAAACATTGTAGGGTCACCCAACCAGAAACCCATGAAAAGATATTTCAAGCAAGGCACTGGTCTTCCTTATAAGTATCAGGAGTCCTGAGAAATGACTGTCTAATTAATATGTAAATCAAAACAAGGCAGCAGCCATTTTGAAACAGGAAGTGATGTCACTAAGAGGCAAGCTGCATGTTAATTATAGCTTGCCCCTCAGTGACATCACTGTTGGTCTCTTGATTCAGTGAAATGGCTGCTACCTTGTTTTGTTTACAGATGTAGGTATTTATAACTCAGGACACCTGACACCTACAGGTAAGCCTAATACCTCATTTGAAAGATCTTTTTATGGGCTTTCACAACTTGAGTGATGCCTGCAATGTTTACTGTCCCTTTAACTTTCTTGTGCTCCCAGGTCACATCTGGAAACAAGCTTTGTCTTAGTGTGCTACTCCTGGTTAAACAATGTTCCTTTCCCGATGTCTATTGCACATGACATGATATTATATGTTACCATACTATGGTCACCTTCCAATGGGTATTTGATTGAAACTTCAGATAAATTATTTTCCATATTGATGATAATGAGATCAAGTATATTATTTCCTCGTGTGGGTTTTTTTAACTAGTTGACATAAACCCTGACACACCAAGGTATTTGAAAATGATCACACACACACACACACACACACACATATATATATATAAATAGGCAGCATGCACCCAACATCAGTATGATGGCCAACGGCCCAGAAGGTGAGAAGAGAGCTGTACCACCAGCCATCTGGGGCCGCAGCAATGATTGCTGGGTACAAAGGATGAGGCATGGTGCAGTCGTTGCCATGGGGGGGGGAGTGGAGCACTGATGAATGAGGGGGCAGGAGTACCGGGTTCGGTGAATGGGTCAGTGTGGACCGGGGCACCTGCACACATAGGTGGGTGTGTGTGTGTGTGTGTGTTCTTATTCAACACTGGGACCTGGGCACCTGTGTGTGCCGGGGTCTGTATTGTACATCACTAGGCACCAAGGCACCCATGTGTTGGGGTGGGGGAAGTGCATCTGTGCTAATGGGACCGGGGTAAACTTTGAGGGGTCTGCTGTATTATGGGACACAGATGTGTGTGTGGGGGGGGGTTATTGCACCCTGTCGAGGTTAGGCATCACTGTGTGGCAAATGAGGGGGGTCCTTCTGCAGGACCGCTGGCCACAAGGGCATGGTTGCATGGGTCTGGGTGCTATTCATGCAGTCGGACCCACACATGCTCACATAAGTGATCCACTATGGGACCCAGGAAGGGCATCCGACTAGATACCCACCTGGATTTGCCACTCCATCCTGGCTGCCCTATATGGTCCTGCGTGCTGGGGACAGGGCCACACACAAGTTCCTCCTGGGTGCATGCGGCACTGAATACTGAACACCCTGCACCTGTCCGGGGCTGTAGAGCAAAGTGAGAGGGATATGTGCCTCTGCATAATTCCCGCCAGTTCGCGTATTAGGCCCATTATTTGCACCAGCATGGATGATAACAAGTGGGTTAGTGACAGTTAAGAATATTGTCCAACATGCTAGTAATGTCAGCAATTTGAGCTCCATGGAAGCTGCTGCATGTTCTATTAGCTTTGTCAGGTCCACACACGACTCTGTCTATATATTTCATGATTGAGTCCACTAAGACACATATCTGTCTTGGACACAAGGAACCTGACTTACTCAGATTCGACGAGTGTGATGTGGGCTCGTTTTCCTTACTTAAGATGGCAGAATCAGTGGTCCCACAGGGGGTTGCAACAGTTACCACTAAAGGTTCTAAGGGATTAATTTCATGATTAATGATTACATTTTTGATTATTTGCTTGGAAGGGCTGAATGTATGGTTACATCCATGTTGCCAGAGTCATTTATTGAGCATTCATTTAGAAAACCTGCATTGGAGATATCTGCAGATTGTTCATTATTAATCTGGGTGGTTGATCCCCCAGTAGACAAGGGGTCATTATTATCCAAGTATTTATTACCAAGGGGTAGGAAGTGATTACCTAATGGAAATACAAAATCCATTGCTCTCTGCCCTTATTTTTTGTCTCTGCTTGGATTCTATTGTGACCAGATTTTCTTCCTCAGATTACTCTTTGATAACGTCTTCTTCAAGATCTCTTTTTTTGTTATTGCAGGATATATTAGTTACTGTTGTGTTTTTAGAGGAGATCTGGGGTATGCCAGGGTTGTCTAGTGGGGCTTTTTTGTTAATAGTGCTTGAGGATGTACATTTTTCATTGTGATCCACACTACCCTTCTGTGGCATACTAGGGTTATTTATAGCCACGATCTTTAATGCCATTTCCTGCTGGCTTTTTTCAATTAATTCTAATTTCTTTTTGAAAGTGCTAATTTCAGATTGTAGCACAAGATTGTAGTGACATTTATCACATATAAATTCTCCTTTATGAGTGAAAATTTCAATCATCTTGTACACAGAACTCTTACATTTAAGACCAAACTCTCCTTTAGAGTCATAATGGTTTCAGCCATCATGTAACTATAACTGTGACAAACAAACAAATGTATTATATATTAATTTTTAAAATTTTGTTTAGTCTGTATTATTTATTTATTTATTTTAAGGCACCTTATATGGGCATGACTGAAACTGACAGAGGAAGGTTCAGGATGGGATGAGAAAGTATTACTTTATGAAAAGGGTGGTGGAACCATGGAACAGCCTGCCAGTCAAGGTGGTGGCAGCAGAAACTGTGGGTGGTTTCAAGCATGTCTACCTATCTGTGTCAAAGGACCTCCTTGTGAATGAGCTTGCTCAGAGTTTTCTTACAATAAACTTGAAACTTGAACTTGAAGCATGCATGGATAGAATGAAGGGATAGTCATCACTGGTAGAGACATGGATAGGGAAGGAGTAGGATAATCACTAGGGAGAGGTACAATCACTGATCAACGCCAGCTCACAAGTTCTATAGAGATCCATGGGCAGACTGGATGGACCATTGTTCTTTTCTGTCATACCATCTATGTTTCTATGTAGAACAACACCACATATGCAACTACAAGCAGCCATCATCGGGTAAGACAAAACATACAGCTGTTTCCAAATGACAACTGCAGAAGCACCGATATGGATTTGTATCTGCGACTTGCACACAGCAAGACATAGACACTCACTTGTCGCTGCAGACAGAAATCCATGATACTCAAATCACAACACTGCTTCTGTGTGCAGAAGCACAGGCCTCTGCAGCCACAAAGAGAAATCCATGATACCCAAATTACAAGTATTCTTTTGCCTGCAGAAGTGCAAGTCACTATGGGGACAGCACTTCTGTAGCCTCAGGTATTCAGGTACTCATGCACACTGTAAGACATACACACACACACACTTGATAGGCATACGCATCTGCAGCCACAGGTGTAAGATATATACATTGACCTCTGGCTGCAGAAGCACAGGTGCCACATAATCCATGATACCAAAACTGCAACAGTACTTCTGTCTGCAGAAGTGCAGGCCACTGAGGGGCCTCTGCCTCTTCAGCCACAGATGTGGGACATACACATCAACTTCTGGCTACAGAACGGCAGGCCTCCTGGAGCCTGCAGTTACATAGCCAGAAGTAATACTGTAGTGTGGTATCATGTTTTCAGCATCGGATCTAGAAATTGTTTAAGAAGGTAGCAGTTTTTCAGTTACGTAGCTGCATATAGAAAACCATGCACCAGCGGAGCATGCTATCTAGTAAGGTACCTCATACAGCGTACTTGAGTACTTCTGGCTGCAGTGCCACAGGCCCCATGGGGCCTTCTGTTTGCTGAAACACTGGCTTGCATGAGACCTGTGCTTCTGCAGCCTCATATTCATGCACACTGCACAAGATACACACACAGATGTAGATGCATAAGCACAGGCCCCTGTGTTTTTGCAGCCACAGATAGCAAATCCACAAAGGTGTAGTAACACAGTTTTTTGCAAAGAATTTGCTTTCTGAGATAGTGTAATCATATCCTCATTCATGTAGGTTTCGGGACCTGCGTGAACAGATCTGACTCACAGGGCTCTCTGGGCCCTGCACTAAGGGAGACTCCGTCTGCCTACAGAAGAGTAGAACTCTACAGGCCTTGCACTTCCATGCAGCAGGGGATATCAAGAATTCATGGGGCTATCTGGTGGGCTGCAGAAGCACAGGGTCCTCTGACCCATGAGCTTCTATGTGGTCGCAGATACAGATGCACAGGGCAAATGAGTCCATCTCTCAGCCAAAGCACAAGGCCCTCTGGCACCTGCAGGTATATAGTACTTAGGTCTGTGTGGGCATCTCTGTACCTTCACTTCCCAGGCTGAGGGGTGGTGTCACATGACATCATCATCCCCTCAGCCTCGCCCATCCAGATGCTCCCTGAGCTCACCCACAAACTCAGCTCACCAGTATGGGATCACAAAGTACTGCCAGCTGGGGTGCATCACAGAGGGATTCTATTTTTTTTACACAATGGGACCTAGCCGACACTGTGTACTGGGCACCTCACTGTCGAAATACCCTTGGGTGGCACAAGGAGTGGGCACCCTGGTGCCACCACCTTTCTTATGGGAAGGGGAGGCAGGCTATACGCAGGGGAGTGGGGTAGACAGAAGCGATACCAGCGGTGGGCATCCTGGCCTGCTTTAAGATTGTGAAGGGTCATGGGTGACCTGGAAGGGGGGGCAGAAGCATGTGGTACTGGGGGTGGGCACCTCAGTCTGTTTTATAAATTTATAAATCTAGGCTAGACAGACAGACAGATAAGGTAAGATAAGAGAGAGACAGAGACAGACACACAGACCACCAGCTCATTGCTCCCACTCTAGCCGTAGCATGACTTCAGCTGCACAATTCAAGAATGTCTCGCTGTTCTTATACAGAGAATGCAGGTGAACAACTCCACCAGGATTTTTGGTGCTCAGAAACCTTATTTCAGGCATATACTAAAGTTAAACGGGTCCCATTTACCTAGATTTGGGTGTTTGATTTTTCAGAATACTTAATGTTTTAAGTCCTTTCTAGGTTCTTTTTAGTATAGGAAAAAGCAATGTTTTGGGGTTTGTGACACCTAAGTGATGTGAACCAAAATGCTCTCACCAACCAAATATTCCGGTTTGTATCAAAGGGTTATCAAAACCCTTCTGAGCATGCTCAGAAAAGAAAACTTAAAACTTACATCTTTGGAACGGTTTAATACTTTTCATGACACCTTCGAAGGCACTACCTCGGCACAGGCCGTTTCTACCCTGAATGTTTTGTGAAGAAATTCTGTATCATCTAGGCTGTAGGTGCAAGCAAAAGAACATGTGTTAGGTATAGGGAAAAAAACTGCACTTTCCCAAAAATTCAATGTTCCGTATCTCGGAAAATCGCACAAAATGCTGTCACAGAACTTTTCACAACCTGACCATCCACCAGCCAGACTATGCATGCCAAATTTTGGGCTATTCCATTGAACGACACCAAAGTTATTAAGATCAGAAATTGGGTTTACCATTAAACACCTTATTCAACCCTAACTATATTGGTACTACTGCACCAGTACAATATATAGTCATGACAACTGCATGAATTTAAAGATGTAGGCCAAAAACTGTAACAAACTGTGATGGCCAAACAGATACCATAAAACAAACAATACAAGCTTTCAATTTCCCTTGTTGCATATCTATATAGCACAGTTTGGGCAATGTGCTTTTCGAGTTTGATCGTAACTGGGCAACCAGGCATCAATATAAATACATGTAATAAGACACTTACAATATGTATCATATGCACTCATGGGATGACAAATATACATGTGACACCAAAAAAGCAATATATCTCATTCCGGCATCATAATCTCTACCATTCAACAAGATACAGCGCATGACAAAGATTTAACATACAGTACACTAAGAAAGTTGTAAGCCAACAGTGAAATGTGCATTATTGTGACAGGAGCCACAGTGAGTTGGTCAGTCACACCCACAACATTATCTTATGCAATGATATCCTCTCCTGGCCCAATAACTTTTAAAACCCACCACCGACCCAAAACATAGTCCCATAATAAACATGGGGCAATGCCAAGATGGTTACAAGTTTCAAGAGGAGGTGAAATACACACATGGGGTAGCTGAAAGTGACAGGGGAGAGGAAAATGGGGGCTAATGAGGCAAATCAAATGGAACTACTATACGAGATGAGAGCTCTGCATAGGACCAGCATGTATCAGACTGGTGGGGACTTACTGTAGGCAGGAACTGGACAGACTAGAAAGACTGTGAGCCTTTTTCTGTCTGTAAATTTCTGTTTCAATGTGCAAAAATGCCCCTGTAATGTCCCTTCCCACTCAACAAACTTCAATCCATGATGGCGGTGTCAAAGGTGATCTCACCATTAAAGCCCAGAAGGCGTATCACTATACTCTGGCTGTCTTGACAACATCCCTGCTGGCTCTGTACCCTATGGGTCAAAGTCCTTGATGATGTAGTTTTTGCTCCCCTAACCCACAATCGTTGATGGGGAGGGGCAATAGATAAACAGATTCCTAGTTGGTCTCTACTCCCTCCAGCACTCTCTCCCAGTGGTTCTGAGGTGAGGGGACAGGTGTGTGGAGGGGCCCTGAGTGATGGTAAGTGACTATACTAGAGAACTGAATTAGAGCTTACAAATGTAGGAAGAGGAGACTGCTGGGAATCTGTTTAGCTACTGCCCCTGATTGATCAGGGGTTAAAGTGAAGACTACATTATCTGAGCCTTTGGCCAATAAGGATTAAGACATTGGGGGGCAGTAAGAGAAGGGGGCTTTAGTTAAGATGGTGTTGGGAGGAGGGACAGGCTGGCAGGACAATCATATTGCAATAAAATGTTCATGCGCTTAAACATTAAGACTACTCCCTGCCATTCAATGAGCCAGCTTCATGCCCCGGGTCTGGGACAGCTGGTGCTGACCAGAGAGGCAGCGTTCCAATGTCCACCTTTAACATCTCCTGCCTCGGGAAGGCAATGCACAGCCACCCCTGTTGGCTCAGCTAGAGTGTGTCATGCAGGAGGTGCATGGTGCTCCTTATGGAACGGCCTTAAGCTAGCGTATACCCACTCAACTTGGGGGGGTGACACAAAGGTTTCACAGGCTTTGTGCAAGGCTGGTAGAGGAGATCAGAAGGAGGGGAGGGGCTCGAGCATCCCTCTGATGGCCCTGGTAGATGCAAAGCCAGGTTGCTTCACAGGAGCATGTCCTGTGGGTGGGGTAAGAGTGGAGGATACAGGGTGACAAATAAATGGGAACTTGGGACAAATTAATTCTCCTCATCAACCATGCTTAACTGGGCTGCCTGGCCCGCCTCCTCCCCAGTGGCTCCTCCTTCTGGAATCCCAGGCCTGTTGAGTGAGGCATCTCCTCGGAGGCCTGTTTCCCCTCTGTAGTCTTGCCTGTGGGGGCAAGTTACAGGTTACCGTCCGAGTCCAATAAAGAGGAGGACTGAAGGTAGAATAGAGTGTTGGACCCCGGGGTTCACGGGCAGGACAGAGACACTGATGGAGATGGCAGGAGGTTCCTAGTCAGGTCCAGCGTGCAAAAAATGTATTAACAAAAACAAAACAGTAAGACTACCTTTGCTGCACCCACATCATGGATCAGAAATTTGGGGGGTAAAATATTAAAGGAGCCTTAATGCTCAGTTGTTATAAAGGGAAGTTTAACAAACATTTCTCAATGCCCAACATTTGCTTGCAGGCATGTGCTGTGCAGGTGTTTGATACTGACAGGCAGTACATATGAAGGTTGTTAATTTTTTTTTTTTTTTTTTATTTTGACCCTAACATTTGAAGATACTTGTTTTAGGATTCACCTTATAAACATGACATGTACCATTTATAGTATATTGGCCAAAATGTCATTTTGCACTAGAGGTGGGAAACACATCTCATCCAGGATTAAAAAATGACACATCACATTTATGAGATGGTATGGAAAATGGCTATGTCTAAAGTTTGAAGTCAAAATATTGAAAACTAGTGAAGTTATGAGTGAATGCTGAAATAGTGTAACATTCATTCATAACCCGAGCATTTTACCATATTTGTATACCAATTTTCAGCATAGCCTTATTATTACCCCACCTAATGAAGCCGGTAGGAGAAAATTTTCAAATCCCTGCCAAAACATCATTCCACACCACTGGAATGTCACTCTGTGCCACAGGTGTGAAAACACATTTTGGCCAGGATTTGAAAAATGACAGCTATCACATTCGTGAGGTGGTGTGAAAAAATGGCTATGTTGATAATTTGGGGTCAGAATATTAAAAATTACCAAAGTTAAGAGCGAGTGTAGAAACATTTTCACATAAGTGCATAACTTTGCCATTTTTACATATTTTGAAACCATGAACAAGGGTGGTGAAAATTTTAAAATCCCGCTCGGAAGGTGATTTTGCAATGCGACCGCAAAATCACCTTTTGGGCCTGATCTGCATAATTGCACTGCCACTGGTCATGAGATGAGGTCCCAAAAAGGCAATGTTGAAAATTTGGGGCCAAAATATGCAAAAATTACAAAGTCATATATCAAAGTTCAAAACCCCACTGAAAAACATTGAACCACACTTACCTTAATTTCTATATTGCAGTCGGCAGTTCCAGCAAGACTTCTCCTCAATCAGAGAGTGATCTTCGCCTGGGACCTGTTCAGGTGAGGAAGGGCATGTGGGGGTGTGGGGTGGTCACTGCTGAATGGGAGGTTGGGGTGGGGTGGAGGGGAGTGTGTGGGGGCAGATCAGCAAGGGATGTTTTTCTGTTTACAGGTTAGAAAAAAAAGCATTGAGGACAGTTTCTTTATTTCAGGATAGTCCGACACTGGGATTGGACACCCCAGTGTTGGACCCATTAGGAACTGGGGCAGAAACCTGAGGGAGGGGAATCAAGATAAGTGGCACTGGGGTGAGCACCCTGAACTGCTTACATTTAAAAAAATATATTTATAAGGATGGGAAGGGAGGGCAGGTGGGTGGAGTGACCTGGAGGGGTCAGGGAGAAGGAAGAGTGGTGGGGTGGGCACCCAATCCACTTAATACACACAGAGACAGAGACAGACAGATAGCTAGATATCTCTAGTTTCCTGATGTTGAAAAGCCTGTCACCCGCTTGCTGACCAGCTTCAAGTAAATAAAAGGCCCGAAGTCCCCTCTGATTGGAGCAGCTTTGGTCCTTTCAACAGCACAAAGTTTCCACCCAGCGAGCAGTGAGTGGCCTACAACCAGGGTGCATGGTCATTGGTCCAGACTGCCGAGTCCTTCCACTATGAGCTGGCTGCAATGGGCCTAGCTGTGACACACCTCTCAAATGCCGTTAGGTGTAACTAAACGTTTCTTGCACATGTGCAAACAAATGTAAAAAGATGCTGTTGGGTGGGGGAGGTGCTGGCAGTATGTCAAATATTGTTTATATGATCAAGGAGGTGTAGTGAGCAGGAAATGACCTGGGATGGAGAGATGCTTTTAACTGCCTCTTATTAACCTAAATAATGAGTATGACGTATTCTTGGGTCCCATTTCCTCAGCTGTCTTTACAAGAAGGTACTCACACACTCTTTGCACATATAGACATTAATGGTGTTAATATATAGACATTTTTCTGGTACTAACCTATCCCTCCAGTCCCATTGACTGTTTCCTTCTCCTTCTCCTCCTCTTCCTCTTCTTCAGGGACTGAGCTGTCCTTTCTCTCCATCTTGCTGACAGATGTAGTCCTTTTTCTTTGTGCCTCAGAATTAAAATCCTCATCAAACAGAACCTGATCAACAGCATCAGGTTGAAAGGGACTTGGCTCTGCTGGAGGCTTAGGGGTACCATACAAATTACCTGTTTTTTAAAAATGGAAGAAACAAAAGAGGATATTGCATGTTCAAGGACTGCAGTCATATTTTCTTATCATAACTCATCATAAGTCTATTATGTTTGTTCAGTTGGTTCATCCTTTCAAAAGTTTTGTCTTTCCATCTATATAACCTCTTTCATACCAGAAACATATCAGTGTTTAACAGAACAAAGTCAGATACAGGTAGTTACTATATGCAGGCAGATGGAGCAGCTGTTATGCATGCAGAGACCTAATTACTGGCACTAGGTGCTTGCAACGAATATTTAGAAACAATCTTTTAGGGGCCACCGTCATCTTGATGGAGTTGACTTTCCCCAATAGGGATAGGGATAGATTAGCCCATTTCTCCAGCTCATCCTTTATTTCCTTTAACAAGGGATCTAGGTTAATATCCACCATAGTGTGATTATTACTTGGAATTCTTAACCCAAGGTAAATAAGAGTTCTTCTTCCAACATTCTTTTTCCAAAAGGATATCTCTCCCATCCCCATCAAATACCTGTAACACCTGTGTTTTTTTCCAGTTAACTGTAAGGCCTGAGAGGCCAGCAATTGATGTAGCAACATTTTAAGTTCCTTAAAGGAATTACCCAAATGCGATAAAAGTAAATAGTAGGTCGTCTGCGTATGCTAAGGTTTCATTAGTTATCAGACCTGTTTTGAGACCTTGAGTGGTTGGGTTTGATTGGATAAGCTTAACTTTTTTACCTATTCTGGAATATACCATTAACATTTGGCGACTCTAAATTCAAAAAGATTACATCGATGGTTAGAAGCTTCCTTTGGGGATCAACAGCACCTAGACTATCCCTCTTAAAACTCAGATCCAAATGGTCCCAAGGGGGATTTGGCCTTCCTAGGTGGGAGACGTATCAACTAGCCTTCCTTTTTAAGCAAACAGCATATTACCTCTTGCCCTCATCTGTTGTTTCACCCCTTTGGTTTGAGGTGGAATGCCATCTCTGCAAACCAGGGAAACCTGATCTTTTATTTAAAAAAAAACACAAGCTTAGGCACATCTCATCCAGGTATACTTTACTCCTTAAAGGTAATCACGTTACTTCAATCCTAATTATCAGTGGACAAATGACTTCCACATCTGGAAGGATTGTGGTCTAACCCTAATATTCAGATGGGGCAAAATATTACAAAATGCAGAATGGTACAGAAGGGGCATTTCCAATGTTGGTGACTTAATTGATCACAGGTCTGGGATACTGTAGTCTTTCTAGGAGATCAGTCAAGGATTTAATCTCCCGAAGTTTCATTTTGTGATTTATCTGCAGATTAGGAAAACCGTAGCAGATATAGTCTTAGGTCCTAATCTTGAGCTTCCTAGCAGGGGGCAAGATTGGACCCTGATTAGTGGTGTTGCCAGTTCCAAGGGCGGGGTCTCTAAACTATACAAGTTAGTGTGCAGTAGCACTGATAGCTCAGCTCCTAATGAGAATGTAAAACCTAAATGAGAGACCGCCCTTGGCTTAAGTATCTCCTCAGAAGATTGGGATTCAGCCTGGAAGAATGCTCATCAGACTTGTAAAGAAGTTCGGGGAGAACATCAGTACTATTATTCTCCAAGTAGACTAGAGAAAATGGATTTCTACCCTGGGGGCAATTGTTGGAACTGCAAGGAGCCTCATGCCAACTTCCTACACATGTTGTGGAACTGTCCTCAGGTGTACCAGCGCTGGGAAAAGATTCATAAGATCTGTGAGACAGTTACAGGAGTTAAGATCTTGCTGTCTACCCTGACCTTTATATTGGGTCTCTCCTCACAATCATTTCCACTTAAAAAACAGATTAACTGGATTCTGTCAGCAGCACTGGCCCTTAAGAGGCTCTTACTTTCTAACTGGAAAGAACAGATTATTCATACAATGTCTGTATAATAATATGTCAACCCTAGCTCAAAATGAGAGAATTTCTCATGTCCTGCTCGATCAGACTTCTGAGTTTCTTGATACATGGGCCCCCTTTCTGGAATTGATAGAATGACATCAGGTATGTTTCTGTACCTGCATTACTAGGTTCTATATTAGAATCATACTACATGAAATAGCTTGTTCAGTCTCATTCCTTGAACTGCTCTTTATTAGTCTGATTAAGACTGGCATAAGAAACCTTTATGAAATCTGTAAATGTTCCTTTACTTGCATAGATGACTTTGTACCTGACAATCTAATGATTATTACATTGTATTTCTTTGTTCATCATAATAAAATATTGATTCAAAAAAAAAAAAAAAGAAATAATCTCTTGTTTTGTGCCCCATGTGGTACTTTGCAAAGCTGGACTGCAAACCATTTCCTACATGATCACTAACTGAACTGCGAAAGCATGGGGAAAGAAACAGTATGAGAATGTGGAGGTGAGCATGGCAGTCCCAGCCTCTGCATAACCCCCCCCCCAGTCACAAGCACAGCACCATCTTGCCGTGTAGAACAATTACAGTCAATTCTACAAGAAAGCCCAGGCTAGTGAACCAAAAAGTTAGTTCAGTGTGAGAAAGGGTTAGGTGGCTCACAGCACCGCCGATCTTTGCACTGAAAGGACAGGGAGAGGGAAAGGGAAATCATGGGACACAAGGGAATAGAAAATACTGCTGGAATGCTCTGGGGATTTCTGGACTACTTGGAAAGACTACAGAGGACCCACAAACACCCGCCCACAAGCAAGCAATAAGGTGAGGGTTGAGTGGTGGTAGCACCCTCTTCGCAGGGTGCTGATCATGGTACAGGTCTATGTAACTAGCACTGTTCCATGCACAGACTCACTGTCAGCCAAAGACCAGCACGTTTGTGGGCCCAAATGAGTGGACTGACCAACTAACATCTGACTTTGCACAGTTATATACAGTGCAGAGCAATACTGTCACAGAGGCACTTCACCCCCATGTGAATGGTACAAAAGTGAGGTGGTTATACTGGTATCTGTGACAGGGTAGCTAACCGGCAGATTCTCGGGAATGCATTCAAAACACTCCGGACAACAGTTTAAATTAAACTAAAACTGTGTTGCTTTCAGTAACACATATACAACAAAATAATAGTTTGTATTCAGCTTTACAACAAAGGTTCTTGCAGTCAGTTTCCAGCCTCCTCCACATAACAAAAACAGAAACATCCTTTCTTCCTCTTCACCCTCCCCCCTTTATTACTGTAGGCTAAGGTGAAGACAGCTAACAAATGGAACATGCAGTGCAGTGAGGTCATAAAGGGCCTACTTTAAAACAAAACAGGTTTGGTACAAATTCCACCACAGCCCCTGTCAAAACCTGCGTTGCCTGTGTAGCAAGGTGGTGAAGTGGTTTCCGGGTGAAAAGAGCGTGACAGACATACACTCCGTCACAGCATCTAATTGCCGGGATTCACGCATGCGCGCCAACGAGGATGCCAGTTTAATCTAGATGCTCTGATGCCAGTCCATAATCCAACTAAATTAAGTTTAAAAATCTTTTATTTTGTCAGCGCAGTGGTTCTATTCCAACGGAGCTTACATTTGTGGTACCAAACATCTAAAAGTGGTTCCCATGAGTTTGGTATTTTAAAAAAAGATAAGATGGGAAAGTGAAGCGGGCCTATTCTGAATAGGATGCCTGTCAATGGTAAAACAGAGTTCAGTGCACAGTAACAGTCACAGCGGGGCACATGCCAGTCTCTCCACAGCACCCCCTTCAGAAAAGCAATTTGGCACAGGTAGAAATGGCAATATGAACAAAAATTATATGAAATTTATTGAGGACATGCTGATGTCTTTTAAAGAAGACATCGCAGATTTAAAACTGAATGACACTATTACATCTTGTATGGATGCTTCTGAAGAAAAACTTTAATTTCTAGAGGAATCTCTTGCCAAATTGGAAGATTTTGTGGAGGGGGGGAAGCAAGACAGATAAGTGGAGTTACTGAGAAACTGGATGATTTAGAAAATAGAAGGCGCCAGAATAATTTAAGTCTTGTGGGGATTCTGGAGGGGTTAGAAGGTCTAGACATGATTAGATTTGTACATGATTTTGTCCTAGCCTTGCTAAACTATCAGTGGAATAGGCAGATTGAAACTGAGAGAGTCCACAGAGCTCTATTAGCCAGACCAAAGCCAGGTCAAAGACCTAGATCCATCACTGCAAACTTTTAAAGGTTTAATGTTAAAGGGGAAATTCTTAGAATAGCGAGGGAAAGGAAATCCTTGAGTTGGAATGGGGAACGAATCTACATTTTCCAAGATTTTTTGGCTGAAGTAGTAGAACAAAGAAAAGTGTTTGCCCCAGTCAGAGAAGTGCTTCAGAAGCTTAACATTAGATACTTTGAGAGGTACCCAGCAGTATTGGTAATACAGAAAGGGGGGTGACTTGCATTCTTTTAATAATGTGGAAGATGCAGGGAATTCTGTTAAAAAACATTGGCCTAAACATTGGCCTGAGTTCCAGACAGAAGGAATCCCCAGGGCCCAGACTGAGAGAAAACCAACGGCTATCGGCTCGCGCTTCAGGCTTGAAACACCCTCGCCGGCCCTCAAACTTGATCAGCAGTGCGCATGAACAAGTAAAGCAAGATCTTAGCAGCAACTCCACTCCCGATACACAAAAAAGCCCTTTCAAAGCAACAGCATCGCTACCGATTAACACCAAGCCCCTTCCTAAATCTATGATCTGGTTAGCCAAGTCCTATCATAAAACAATACCAATTTCCAAAAATAGATACAGATCCCTAGAAGCGACAACCAAAGCTACAGATCAACAAAAAAGACCCAATGTGACACAGCATAGAACTGAAGAGAGGCAGCGCTTTTTCACCCCGACCAATTCCCAAGATATGATTCATGATTTTGAGGACTCCACAACCCTGCAAAACTCCTCTTACCTACAAGAAGTCTGAAAATGAACTCATGTTTGTTGTTTCAGTAGATTTTGGGAACCATGTGGTGTTTCTGATTGTATGCTGCCGAATCTACTAGGTTAAGGATGGAGGATGTCACACAACCTTACATCAGCCTGATTAGTCCACTATGGTCACATGACAACAGAGAACATGATAGCAGAATGCTTGCATGACAAACACAAAGAAACACTTCAAGGATTATTAGGAACTGGATATGAAATGCAGTATGTCTAATTATACAATGGGGGCCGATAATTCTACTGATTGGCTAACTGGCACCTTTTACCCGTGGTAAATGCTACAATATACCAACAGAAAAAGGTGCCAGCCGCCAGTCAGCCGCAGCATGAACTCCCACCAAAATCACTCAGACAATTGGCAAAGCCACCACTCGCAAAGATGGAGACTGTCTAACAGGCAAGATAGTCATGGAACAAAATCACCAGCTCTGAACATCGAATTAACAGGAAACAGACATACTGTGACAGGCACAGAGCGAACGGCGATTTCTTTTTAACCTGACAGCAACAGAGAGAGAGCGTGTTGAAGGACAATAACATTTTGTCAAAGACTCTTTCAACATCACTGTTACATTCTGTTTTACATCTGACAAAATAAGTCTCTTCCTCGGCATGCTCTCTCACTTCTGGGTGTGAGACACACACACACACACACACACACACACACGCACACAGGCACACAAAAAAAGATGCCGCTTGTGCTCCCAAGACTACATATTACAGCCGCCCCGTTTCATTCCAAGCACCATTTCCACTGTCTTCCCTCACAGTTCAGACACCCTAACATTAGAAAAAAAAAATGTACCGGCAATCCCAGAGTGTCATGCCTCCATGAAGGTCATTGGTGCAGCTTTCATTGCTGTAAATGAGAAGAGACAACCTGAGCGAGTCGGTGCAGTCAGATCGGTAGCTGACCCACATGTCCATGGAAGAAGATTTTTTTCCCTTGATGAATACTGAGCTAAGGAAAAGAACCTCCTTAACAAGAAATGACAGCTAAAAGTTGTACAAATCATGGCTGGATAGATGAGCCATGATACTGAGCATACGGCTATGAATATGCATATCCCAATATGCATATGCATATGCATAGGCACATACCCTATATCATGGCTCTGGTTTTCAGCCATGATTTCTTTCAGTTTTAGCCCTTGTTTTTCCTTAAGAAGCACTTTTTCCCCTTGTCCGGCCCGGTGGCGCTGAGTGTTGAGGCGCTGGACATCACACCTCATGTCACGCCGACGACCCGGGTTCGGGAATGGATTTGGGCCATTTGGGGGCTGGCTGGGGAGGTAAGAATTGAGCGTCACTGTTCTCATTCCTCAGGGTGGGGTCTGTACTGTGTGCATCAGCACAGCTAGAGAATTCGCCCATGCCGGGGTGTAGGCTGCCTCACGGAGGCAGAGATGGCTCCACGCCATTGCATGGTGCGTGGGTGCAAGGGAGAAAAAGCAGAAAATGCTGGGACCCAGCAGGACCCATGATAGCCCCGATGAGCCAGGGACACGCTCCACGGGGGTCATAACCCTGCAAGTCCGCACTGGCGGACAAAAACAGTGCCGTGATAAAAAAAAAAAAAAAGGCACTTTGCCCAATTCAACATTTGTGAAAGACTTTAAATAAGTCTTCAGCTCAACAGGGATGGAGGTAAGAATGCAGTTGCCTCCTGGTGCTTCATTCTCCCTAGCAACAAGGAACTATTTTTTGGGCGGCGCAATAAAAAAAATATAATATAAAAGAAAAAAAAACAATTATTTCTTCATTTTTTTTTCAACAAAAAATGGGAACCATTGTAAAATTGTAATATACCACTCCAGGGTGTGGGTTATGCTAGGATTTACCCACGGCTGACCTGGTTTGACCGACCAAACCATGCCAGCTATGGGTAAATCCCAGCACAACCCACACCCTGTCGTGGTTTATTGTTTAAATGAACTTGAAATGGCTAAACTCAGAAAGGTGTTGCAACGCATTCGCAGGCAGGCTTGATAATTATCAAACTTGTACACAAAAGCAAACTCTGGGGGACTGCCATTAATTCTTATTATTCAGATACTCGTACTAGAAAATTTTATGGCACCAGTGACATCTAGTGGCTTCAGTTAAAATTACAGTGTGTTTAGTTAAAATGTTAATATTCTCTGTTGCCTTTTTTTTTTTAACAACTTATTTATCTTTCAAAGGTAATTTGGAAGATGTGAGGTGGCAAAAATTCAGGGACTCCTCTCCCTCCTCATTGCAAGAAAAAAATCTTGGTAATCTGAGGTGTTGTGGTGAGTTCACATTCCTGTCAAGCGTTGTCTTTTCAGGAAGACTGGGCCAGGTGAGGGGGACATTGGACCAGTGCTGACTGCCAGTGGATGACACATCTAGGGGTGGATATTGGGCTAAGAATCTCTATCCCAGAAACTCGGTGGACCCCAATGTACATCTACACCCAAGCAGTTTTGAACGGTGTTTTACCTAGTTTTATATGTCCCAGCTATATTGGGGTTGGCTATTGTTTGTCTACATAAACCTCAGTATATAAATGGTATATCAATAGAGGTAAAGCAATCTCTAGTAACAGGAGACCCAGATTCCCAGCCCCTGACACGTTGCTCCTCAATGGATAGAAATACCCTTTGAGGGGGCAACTTACCAGTGTGAGGATTTTGTGAATTACATGGCTGCTCTGTTGTAATGTTGACTAAGCAGGGCATACTGGAACCAGAGGATACTTCCTAAAAGATACACACTGCTTGTGGTTTTGGGACTCTATTGGTCAACAGATTTCTTCTAGTAGCAGATTGGGGTCTAGAGACTTTTTGTTAATAAGATATAGAAGTTTTTGGGGTGGACTTGATATCCAAAATGTAATTCTAACCAACTGTATCTAAACTTGAACTAATCACCACTCCCAAGGGTTGTAGAATTGTATCTTTTTCCTTTTGTGTTACTGGAACAGCTCTCGTCCACTGGGGAATTAAATGCTGGTATCTTGTGTTCACTAATCTGGTACTTCTAAGAACGGACACAATGGGCAGGAATGGTAGGACGACTCCAAAATTACTGGAATGTCCTATGTCAATGGCTAGTGTGCTATAAAGAAAGATTCTGTGTTGGTTTTTGTTTGTACTTTCTTTTTATTGTATTGCAAAGAAACAATACAGTTTACATTTCTCATGCAAGAGACCAAGAATCAATACAGCATAGTATGCCAATATAGGAAATCGTGACATACATAGCACCTCATCTTGCAATCTTATATAGCAGGAGTAGGCGGAAAAGGAAACTTAAAATCAGTCCCAAATAATGTCCACATATTGCCAGCCACTTCAATGGCATAGGTATGATCCTGTAAAGGAGAAAAATAGGAAGGAAAATCCGCACTCCATATAGTGCTATTTAAACCAAGTTAGATCAAATTTTTAAAGGGGTATAAGGTCCAGCTTCATCTCATACCCCATCTCAGTCTGGATACAAACAGTATATATCAACACTATAGTATTCTCATCCCAGTAATCATCTGTACAGAAAAGAAAATTACCTATGTAACCAGGTACATTTAAGCAAAATAAATTGCTAAGGGATAAATAAAATCCCTCCAAATCTTAAACTACTAAATTCAACACTGGCAACTGGAATATTACTTATTCAGCATTAGTTATACTGAATAAAGTCCCAATTAGGTAATGATCAGGACAGGACAAGACAGTTCAAAATCTGTTACTCGCCGTTTCTCCTCAGCCTTCATCAGATTCTGACTCTTCTGCAACACACCGTGGTGTTCGACAGGCAGAAAATTCAGCTTCTGTGCACTCCAGCCATCACCCTGCGTCTTTCAGATCCGACAATTGCCAGGATTTGCCACTGTAGATAATCCTCAGTCTCGCAGGTAGCAAAAAAGAATGTACGATGCCCAGATTTCTCAGCCTTTGTCTCACCGCATCAAATTGTTTTCTCCTCACCCTCGTTTGGAAGGACAAATCTGGAAAAAACTTTATGTCCCAGTCTTGCAGGGTTATTGGATATGTCGCTCTGGCTGCAGCTATCAGTGCATTGCGGACATCCGCTACGATTGCTCCCAGCAAGACAGCATGTACTTGGGCTTCCTCTATAGGCCTGACACGAGGGTTAATCCGGTATGCTTGGCACAGGTGAGACCAGTCGAAGTCTTTAGGCATGGTTAGCGTTTCTTGCATCCAGCTTTTTAGAAAATTAAGTAGGTGAGTGCCTTCGACCCCTTCTTGGAGCCTCACCAAATGTACATTACCAGATCCAAGTTCATTTTCAAGGCTCTCCATTCTCCACCAAAGTAGGCTGTTTTCTTTGGCTAGCACCACAGTTGTGGCTTGAGCAGATATAGTTCTTTTACCTACAATTTCCACTGTGTCTTTCAGCTCCATAATTGCCACCTCAGGCGATTCTAGCATTGTCAGGGATCTTTCAATTTTAGCGTCCATTACCTCATGGACTCTAAGATAGCTTTCCACAGAGATTCTCCAGATGATGAAGAGGGCTCCGACTAACTTGCAGCCTGCTCATGTTGCGAGGCCTGATACATGGTAGGCCTCGAGGCACCTGACTGGAGATTCTGTGCGTTTCTTGTTCTGCCCATTTCAAATCTGGTATTGTGCAATAGCTCTCTATATAAGGAGCACAATGCAAGTCTTTAGAACTAGCTGTCTGATGTTCTTTAAGGTTTCATTCATATTTTACTGAGGTAATGGTGTAGAGCATGCAAGATGAACGTCCTGCTTGGAAGTTGGCTCTCTGGCGTCCCTTCAGATTCTGTGTTTTATCATAATGATCACTACTGCATATAAGAGGAAGGAAATATTCGGAAACAATAAAACAGATTGAACTTGAATGATTTGCCTGATACTTTCAAAGGCACTATTTTATGATGCCTGGAAATACTGGGACCTCCTATACTATTAAACTGTGGTTTTGACATTTAACAATTTATAAGCCTAGAAATATCTGGCATTGAAGAGAACTGGATTGTAACTGAGTCAGAACCATTAAAGGTACCGTAAGATAATCACTCTGTGCGTTCTCTCTTGGCTCTTTTCCTGAGGATTCGACTTAACTTTTACTCTAGGAATTGTTGATAAGTAAATTAGAATTAAATAAACTGTCACATATTCATCAGTACATTTTAAGATATTATTTGATAAGGTTGAGTTAGATACTTTAGAACTTAGGGTTTCAGCTTTATATTTAGAGTGTCTGTTTTAAATCTAGTTTTATATGAGGAATACTTTTTAGTAATAGTTTTATACCTAGTTTATTTGTACTATTAATCAAATTCTTTATTTATCCAGGTGAACATCATTGAGCAAGCTTATTTACAAGGTGAACCTGCATTACACAAGTCAAGTAACAATGCATTTATATACAGACAAATAGACAGTAGATGTAAGAGTACAACAGTACAGGTAGGCCTGCAATAGACAGGATAAGTAAAAATACATCTGGATTCAGGTAAAAGACAGTCGGTAAGGGTATACATAACAATAGGATAGCAAGTCAGTAAAATTTATACCAGATACAACAACATACATGGTTTAGTATTCCTGTAAGGTAAAAGCATTATAGTCCAGCGAAGAAATTAGTTGAAGTGGATGCTGCAAGTGAAGAGACATACATAGTCAGTTTAAAAGACCCAGGCGTATCAAGGGGGAGACGTGTTGGGAGAAGTGGGCAGTCAGTGGGGGGGGGGTCTGGAACTGGGATAATACTAGGAGTGAAGGAATGAGATGCAGTGGGTATACAAGGAATAGGTGGGTGAGGGAGGGTGAGATTTAGGGTGGTAGATAAGTTGGTGGTTCAGGGACAAGTTATGCACTGATACAAGAAGGAAGAAGGATGGGAAAAGCAGGGAGGATGTGGAAGGGGGGTGTAAGAAAGCTAGGATCATTGGAAGCAGTTGCAGGCTTCTGTAATGTATTTTGAGTATAAGGTCTTAAACACAGTGAGACTAACAGGAGTCCTCAGTTTCAGTGATTTCTGTATCACATTCCAGAGTGACGGTAGAACGAATCCTATGGCAGCTCTCCCAAAACGCGTTAGGGCTTTGGGCACATTCAGAGAAGTCAGTGAACAGCTTCTTAGGGCATAGGTTCCAGGCATACTGAGAGTCAGGCAATCAATGTACTGTGGAAGTTTGCCAGTGATAGCTCTGTATGTCCAGAGAGCTGCATTTTTATTTCATCTGCAGTGTAGGGAGGTCCAACCTACAGCCACATATAAAGAGCAGTGATGGGTGGAGAAGGGGAGACTAGTGATGAAGCGCAGGGCTCTGTGGTAAAGTATGTCCAATTTACAAAGGTATGAAGTAGCACATTGGCTGTATATAAAGTCGGCATAATCAATTAGGGAAAGGAACATAGACTGAACTAGCTGTCTCTTGGCCTCTGTAGTTAGTAGGTGGTTTAACCTGAAGAAAAGACCTAGTCTCTGCCTTTTTTTTTTTTTTAACAAATCCTCCAGGTGGTCTTCAAAGGAGAGTTTGAAGTCTAGCCAAACCCCAGGTATTTGAATTTCAGCACACATTCCAGGGTTTCTCCTAGGAGGGTGGTGACGGGGGGTACAGCAGGGTAGGCTGCATGGTTAATAGGTGAAAATAGCATCGCCTTTGTCTTTTTGGCATTAAGTAGCAATTTTTTTTACTAAGAAGCTACTAGGAGTACTAGAACTAGTTTTAAATTTTCAGAACTTTTTAAAGCTATTTTACTACAAAACTGTTTAGCATATAGTCAGTTTAGTTTAAAGATTTTTTGGACTTGGCAAGTATACAATATTGAACTTCGAGTTTGTTATAAAATGTTTGTTTTAAATATTCTTATGTGAAATGTAAATGGCCTTGGCTCCCCTGTCAAAAGGAAAAGGAACTAATGCATTTAAAGGAACATAAATGATGCAGCTTTTCTCCAGAAAACGCATCTTATACCAGAAGAAGCAAACAAACTACAAAGACAATGAGTAGGATAGGTTGCTCATAATTGCTTTTCATCAAAAGGGGGGGGGTGGCTATTTTAACCCATAAGGGAATCCCTTTTGTTAAGAAAGAGAATGTGGTGGGTTTAGAAGGCAGAATACAAATTCTCTCAGGATCCTTGTATGGCAGGAATGTAGCATTTGCAACGTATACCCCCAACCCCAAATGGCAAAAGAGGTGTATTCTTTCAGGAATTGCTAGCTATTCTTCCACCCTTTAAAGATTATAAGATAATATGGGGGATTTTAACAATGTCACGGATACATTAGACAAAACAGGTTCCACAAACCAAATAAAGCAAATTAATTCCCATAATTATTTACAGGAGGCAGTAACAGACTTGGGTCTGTTAGATGTATGGAGGTTAATAAATCCTAAAAGCAAAGACTTTTCTTTTTTCCCAGCAAAACATAATACCTATAGCAGAACAGATTATCCTTTTATGGCACTTTCATTGTGAAACTCCATGGTCTGCTAAGAGTGGTGCTATAGTTACAATTGAGAGAGAAAATAAATGACAATATAGCCAAAACCATCCCTCTCTTTCTGAGAGACTCTAAGTGGCACCAGATTTTGAAAATGGCCTTGATGAAGAGAGGATCTAGCCTCTTATATAAGCATTTCTCCGACTGTGATATTAACATCACCCGCTCAGCTAAAGTTGCTTGGGAACAGGATCTTAATGTTTATATTTCCGACCAAAGTTGGGAAGTCATGTGGGAGAATACATACGAGTGTAGTAAGGAGGTTAACTGGAGGCTGACTCACTTCCAGATACTTTACAGGTAATACTGTTCCCCATGGAGACTGAATAAAATATTTAAATCCCATCATCGAGGCTGCTGGAAATGTGGAGCCCCTTCAGGATCCTTGGGTCACTTGTCTGGCAATGCCCCAGAGTGCTGATAAAATGGAATTGAAATCGAATAACATTTCTCTAACACATCTGCCAATCGTGTCCAATCTTTCTCATCTGCATTATGTATTGGAGCACATCAGGGGGACTATGTGCCTGTTCCTCCCACATCTCTTTTATGAGGTTCAGCATCCTTCGAGGTTATTGCCTGCACAACAATTCTAAGGGTGAGAAACCTGTGAACATTTGTAGCACTTCCCGAAATGCAAACATTAAATACGGTAACAATCCATCCCAGTATTTTGCCTCAGCTGAAACAATTGCTGCATCTTTCAACTACGCCATCAGTCTGAGGGTGGTACACTGATGCCTGGATGGACTTAACGTTCAGTAAAGCACACTCCTCCCTCATAAGCTTTAGAAACAGACTTTGACAGCAGATAAGGACTGCTTGGCCCACCCAAGCTTCAAATTTCTCTACCTACTGGATAAGCTGCAGATCCTAGTTAACCAATAACCTACTTCTTCCTACCCCCACCAGAATTGCCTTATGTCTGGCCCATGCATTCTTGACTCCTCCACTGTTTTGACTCCATGACCTCCTCAGGAAGGCTGTTCCATGCGGCCCAAAAAAACACTTCCTCATGTCCTCATGTTGCCGCTGAGCCATCCCCCCCATCTTCAAATTGTGCCCCCTTGTTCTTGCACATCTCTTTTTCTGAAAGATGCTCCTCTCTTGGACTTTGTTTATTCCCTTGAGGTACTTGAAAGTTTTTATCATGTCCCCCTTCTCCCTCCTTTCCTTGAGGGTATACGTATTAAGCTTCTTTAGTCTCTCTTCGTATGGTTTGTGGTGCAGACCCCTGCACCATTTTAGTTGCCCTCCTCTGGACTGCCTCCATCCTGTCTATGTCCTTGTGGAGATGGGGTCTCCAGAACTGCATGCATAAGGTTGGTGCCCTGATCAGTTAAGATCTCCTTTGGCAGCCTAACCCAGGAAAATGCATCTATACCTTGACTACTGACAGAGCGGTAGTGGAGCACGTGGTAATAGCCTCAAAGTATTGGGTGGCATAATTCAATATCACAGTATACAACACCCTGCTAAACGTTTTACCAGGAGCCCCACCATATCAACCCCACTTCTTTCAAATGGAATATCTATTGCAGATATAGGAATCAATGGGGCCTCTTTAGCCTTCTGAGGACAACCAACTGACACTCCGGACAAAAAGCACAAAACTGCCGCTTTCTTCCATACACCTGGCTAGAAACAAAAACAGGTAAGCATGTGCTTCTTGGTTTTCTCTCGGCGCAAGTCACCCGCATTAAGTATGGTATGAGCAAGCCTCGATACTGCTCTTCTTGCAGACCGGGAAACCAGAATCTGATACTGTACGGTTCTCATTTGTTTTTCCTATTCCGCCCTGTACAACATTTTTTCAGTTCAAACCTTGGAAATATTTGTGCTTTTTGTTGCTGAACCACACTGCCATTTACCACAGCTAGGGTCTGAGACCCATGTTTAAGAGCGTCATCATTTCTTTGTTCAGAAATTATATTAACCAGATTTTGTAACATGTCTGGCCTGACCTCTGGAAGTGCCTTGTAACCTCTTGTTGATGTGGATACCTGTTCATCAGATTCACTTCTTACCTTACTTGAACCCAGGTCCTTGCAGTTCCCAGCCACTACAACCTTGGAGCGAGCTGTTACCTTGTTTGTCTTCCTTTGTTTATGCCCCTGGGACCCCTTCTGGGTCAAACAGTTTGGCATCAGTGCAGGGAAATATCTGTTCTAATCCCTCTAGATCCTCCCGTGAGCATACACTTTCTGAATTATTTTGTAAGAGGGCTTGAAAACCTTCCCAGTCTTGGCTGAGGACTACTGGCCAAGGTAGGGTTTTGCAATTCCCATCTTTATTTTCCCTACCCAACTGCCCACTTTTAACCACACTGGAGCTGTAGGATATGTGCAGGTATCCCCATGTACACAGGCAACTTTTATGGGTTCTTATCAGTGGTCTACACTGGATCATGCCACTGATTCTGTAACCAATGTCTGGCCACAACAGAGTCAGCCAGAGCTAAAACTGTTTGGTCCCCCACTTGTACCGGGACTGTATATGGATTGGAATGGGGTCCACTGTTGTGGTCTGTAGCTACACATCACACAAAGGCACAGCCCATACTGTCACAAAACTTATGGATTTCGGATTTCATCAGTTACCATATAGTTGCACTGGACTATGAATGCACTGTATTATGTATAAGACAAGGCCTCCCTGAGGCAGCTTACTACCAACTCATCATGCATTGCTTTAGCTACCAATTATATAGGTTTTAACTGCTCATTAGGTGAATATGTTGATAGTTCTGCCCTGTTTTAGCTACCAAATGTATAGGGATTAACCCGTGCTCATTGTACTTATACTCTGTATGATTGCTCACCCAAATTTATTCTATGTATGTACTGTATGAATGTCTATGTTTTATTCTGACGTGGAGCCTTTAGAAATGAGTCTATGACTCAAAGGGTTGTAATTCCGACTTCCTAAATAAATAAATAAATCTGCTCCACTTTACCAGTGTGAAAACATATAATGGGACTATCCGGTCGCTGGCCTGTGCCCCCCCTTTGGGTGACTGGGGACCAAGGTTTTAGGACTGTGGGAAATCGCACTAGATCCTTGGGTATACCTTTTAAGTATGAAGGGGAACCACTTCACCATTTACCCATACCAGTACACTTATACCCATCCCCCCACTGGCCTTTCTCCCCTCTTCTAAAGGGACCTCTCCCTCAGGTCACCACCTGAGGTTTGCCATGGGCTCCACTCTTCTTAACAGCCTCTGGTCTCTTCGCTTTCAAATAATGCTCTGAGACTTTAACAGAAGCAACAGGGTGGTTTGCTTGTGATGACTCACCCAGTCACCCAGTCACATATTCGATCTGGCAAAATGTTCAGATACTGCTCCAAGACAAGTAAATCCAAAATGTCCTCTTTGAAGCACACCTCTCGTTTTAATTACCAGGTAGCCAAGACTTTAAATTTTTGAGCTGCCACTCTGGGCCATGTTTCAGCTTTAAAACAAAATGTGAGCAAGTTCCAACAATAGCTCTCTTCAGTTATCCCAATCCAGTTAAGGACAGTCACCTTTACCTGGTCACAGTCTCCAACGGTGGCATCGTCTAGACTCCGATAAGCAGCTTGTGCATGTCCAGTCAGATAGGGTGGAAGTGCAAGTGGCACAGCTTTCTAGTGGCCAGGCAGGGGTATTGGCAACTCTCTCAAAAGTCCTCTGGACCCATTTTTGTTAGCATGGGGTGAGGCCCAACAGCGACTGGATTCCGTGTGGACTGGAGCTGGGGCATAACTTCTCTCTCTGTGGTTGCAGCACCTGCTTCATAAACTCCTGCTGTTTTTGGTCTTTCTACGCCTGCTGCTGCTCTCTCTGTGCCTAGAGTTGTGCTTGCTGTTCCATGCAGTCTCTTCACATCTGGACCTGCTGTGCCAGTTGTTGGACTCTGGAGTCTGTTGTGCAGCTGAACCTGCTGTCACACTTGCTGAGCCATGCAGTCCCTTTGCACCTGGGCCTGTTGTGCTTGCTGTACTGCAGGTCATGTCACTACTCTAAGTCCATCTTACCCCTATTTTAGATAAGGGAAGTTCGTCTCACAGTTAAAGCCAAACACGGTAACAGTGTTGGAGCGAGCTAAGATTATTGGGGGAACCCTCAGGAAAAGAACTCCAGGCAAAGTTCAATGAAACAAACAAACAAAAAAAAACATTGCTTTACTTCTGCACCAAACAAAGGTTCACAACAGCAAGTTTTGGCAGAGTAAATACAAAATACTGTTCAGCTTCATTCAGCTTTCCAATTCACAGCAGCCCGGCTGTGATTCTCCAGTCCCTCCTTCCTCTTGCATTTTCTGGTTTTCTCTTCATGGCTCTCAGGTAAAGCTCATCCATGCCCCTCTCCTGCAGGAAATTCCAGACCTGCATGCAGCCAGTACAGATGGCCTTTAAAGGGCCAGGCCAAAATCAATAGGGTTGGGTTTCAAATCCCCCATTCTCCTACTAGTATCTTAATGGAGAGGGGGTCCACAGTGAAGGTTGTATAGACCCCTTCATATTGCATTACTGTGATAAGCTAGTACATTTGATAGACACTTTACAATATGCACTAAACTGTATCTAACAGTATGTTTGCTGGTCAATAAAGGGAAACAGTCAGCACAGAGGGCCCTACACTCAAGTGTGGGGCTGGTCCCAATGTGCACTTTATGTGCAAAAACATTTTGGTTTACTTAATGTTTACTATAGTAGAAAATGGAAGCTACTGCTCCTTGACCTTATGGGACAACAGTCAAAAATATTTTGGTTTACTTAATGTTTACTATAGTAGAAAATGGAAGCTACTGCTCCTTGACCTTATGGGACAACAGTCAAAAATATTTTGGTTTACTTGCTGTTTACTCTAGTATAGTAGATTGCATCAGACTAATTTTGTTTACTTCTAGGCTGACATCTTCTGTTACTACAAATCCCAGAATCCCCTGCAGCTGACATTAGAGCAGCAGGCAGCAGTGGGAGAGTCAACAGCCTGCAGTACATGTTAGAGTTTTCATAATCTTTTTTTTCTAATCTGTTTTATCCTCCCCCCGGTCACAGGCAGGATCTCCCGTCACCTACTGCCAGGCACCTGGTTCCCGTCCGGCTGAGGCATTGCCACCTGTCCTCCTGGGACCATCAGCCACCTGGAACACACTGCTGTGCTGCACCCCTGGCTTACCCCTCCCCTCCCATGGCCGGGTAGGCCTTCAGCTCCACGGCATTACTTCCCCGCATTACTACGCCGACCCACAGCAGACGTGAAGACTAATGATGTCCCTGGGGGATGATGACTTGAGTACAGTGTGGGACATGGCGGGCTGCAGAGGTTTCATCCTCTAAGTCCTGCACCATTTTCCACTGTTCTCCCCAACCCCCACCAACAATGTGCATCATGACTGGCAGCCATCAGGGCCTGACGCAGCCAACCCATGGATATGGTCCCTTCCTACTAGTCACTGATCCCCTGCACCACCACCCGTGGTCATCCAGGTGGTGGTAAAGCCGTGGGATGTGGCACCCTCCCTCCCCGGAGGATGACAGCTTCCTGTGTGATGCTCAATCCTCCTGTCCCCGCCGGCGTTGCGATGGGCCACTTTTATAATCTCTGATCAGATGTTTTCCAGTTCTGCTTTTCTGCAGGGGCTTAGTACAGTCTTCTGTGATTGTACTCAACCCAGGGAGGATAGTGGGGCCAGCACACAAAAGATCAGAGCTTATATATAACACAGACTACAAGCTAGTGACTCTCCCACTGCTGCATACTGCTTTAAAGTCAGCTGCAGGGATTTGTGGTAACAGAAGACGTCAGCCTACAAGTAAGCAAAATTAGTCTGATACACTGTACTACACTACAGTACAGTAAACAGTACGCAAATCAAAATGTTTTTGCCCCTGCTGTCCCATAAGATCAAGGAGCAGTAGCTGCAGTTTCCAATCGCTCGTTTTCCCGTCAGACACTGTAACTGTCAAACAGGGAACAGTACGATAGGAGGTGCTGTGCTGAAGCAGCTAGCACATGGGGACTCAATTTTGTTGTTCCGCATTAGTGACACACTCGGGAGGGTACAACATGATTCTGACATCACTATTATGGTACAACAGCACTGGGAATCAGGTTGGTTTCCATATACAACAAGTCTGTCCTACATACTATATGTTAATGTATGTACTCTAAATGTACTGAGAGAAGTGTATTTCGTATGTGATTAGTATCCACTGTACTTCTACTTTTGTAACTAAAACTTTTATATTGTAGCTTTTGTACATGAAGGGACACCATTGCAAATGAGCTTGTCTCAGTGGTTAAATTCCCTAATAAAACTGAAATGAGCAGCTCCCCTGCTTAAACTTCTTTCTGTCCTTGGAAAGTACAAGAGTCACGCTGATGAGTTAACTGGAATAGAACTGTTTATATTGTGCAAAAGTCCTCTGAAGCACTGGAGGCATTATATTGGTACCATGCAGAGTCATAAGCATTTAAAACAGCAGTTAGGCTGGCCGGCTTGTCAGTGCAGTGATGACACAGGTTGGGGAACAAGCATCCATCATCAGCGGTGAGCCTTGAGGGGAAGAAGGATCAAGCATCCCTGAGGACATGCTCCCTCTAGGAAAGAGATTATATGCTCTCTGCTGCAGGATCGCCACCTAGGATTACCTGCGTTATGCGATTCAGCAAAGGAAAGTGCAGTGCAAGGGTATGTTGAAATGATCAGACAATCGTGGACATGAGGATGCCACTCAGATGAAGACAGTCCACACAAGCAGTGTGTTTAATTTCAATGCAGAATTCCATGCCTGCATCAAAATCATATTTTTTTTAAGATGGTTATATTTCATTCTTTCATTATTGTTTCACTTCGTCATATTTTGTTTTCCATCAACACAATCTAGAAATCAGTATATTAGTTGGCCAGTCAGAAAGTGGTAAAATTAATAAAGTGCAACTCGACTATGGGCATTACAGTGTCAGCATTGGGTATAAACTCCAGCCCTTTCTGTTCTGGGACTTACCATCATACGTTCCACTCTCTAGTAGGATTCCACTCTCCTCTAGTGCCTTGAACTGTTCAACGGTTATAAAGTTGTAATCAATCCCTGGAACTTCACCTTCTCTAGGGGACCGTGTTGTGCCTATAACCAAGAAAAGATGAACAGAACATTAAAAAGGGGGACTAATATGATGCCAACTGACTGATACCAGAAACATTACGAAGAAGATTTGCTTTTTTGTAATAAAAGCTCTGTGTTTAATATTAGAGTAGAGTAATGTGAGGAGCTGTACTGTACCTTAAGAAACCAAATAACTAGAATCTGTTGCCCTAGAATTTATGAAGTAATGGATTAAGTAAAAGGTCAGCTCAGCTGAGCAAGGATGGAAACAGGAGTGCACAGCTTGTTTGCCGAGTAGCAATTTACTTGAAAGTTAAAGGTCAGGAAGTACGGTGGAGCGTCAGCCCAGTGGCACTGTGGTAGTGCAACTGCTTGCTACACTAGCAACCGGAACTGAGAAATGAACTCCAGTCACTCAGGGGATCGGCCTCAGGTGGAAGGATAAGAGTATCCCCAGGACAGCGGGGAAGGGTGTATTGCTACATTACTGCCACCTGGCAGAGGCCGGGTCACAGTCCATCAGGTGGGTCACCAAGAGGAAAACAGGAGGTAGTAAGACACTGCTAATGCAGATGTGTACAAGCACATGCATCACTGTAGGCTAAACACCCCCTGGGCAGAAAAACAAGTGGAAGACCACCCCAACTGGCAGAATGGAATAACACCCCTGCAGGCCCCACAACCCTGACAGAGGTGCCCTCTCACCAGATGCTGGTGCGGGGTAAGTGGTTTACATACATCCGGGGAATGTGGCTGGCGAGACACAGGGTGTCAGAAGATGGAGTCTGATGGGGCAGTCACAAGGAGCCAAAGAAATTAAAAAATAAATAAATAAATAAAAAAGTTTGTCTCCTAGGTAACCAAATGCAGCTAAGCTCATAAGAGAAAATGACTAAGTGAAAATCACTCAGACATTTTTGGTGAACTAAGGTCTTGCTATGCAAATTTGCTCCCAGTACTTGTTTTGAAAGCAATAATGGTGAATGCAGTTTACTCCAGAGGTACAGCAAATTGTTCGTAATGCACACATCAGAAACAGAAAACAGCACATATACTCAACAGAAAATAAAAGCTTATTCAAAATTAGGAAGGTGCAAGATCCTAACAGTGTCTGACAGAACATTTACTAAAATAGAATTTGACTTGATTATTGAAATTGTTTTATAAGATAAACATAAAGGGGTTAAGAAAAAGAGTGGCTCTAATATAGTCAAGATATTTAGTTGGCTGAGAGTTCATTTTTTCTGTGTTTAGTGTTTTTGATTAGTACAGCACCAATAGAAATGTAGTATTTCTTTTTCCCTTCCTGGCTGATGAGCTTGTATAGTATGTAATACAGTATGTGCTAACAGTTATACCTTATTCTCCTTGTTTGCTTTACATGTCTTATGTAAGCTTATCTGATTATTTGATATTTTGATGTATGAGTATATAAACTTTCAATAAAATATGGATTACAGAGAAAAGAAACAATCTCGCTTACATATGTGATCTGGGAAGGGAGGAATACAGGGGACAATCATGAAATATACAGAACAAATAAACATACTGACTTGATATACAGATACAGTAACAGGTAACACAATACTTGCCATAATACAGTGACAACACAGTGCTGTTGCACATAGTTTACAGTTGTCAATCACCTGTTGTGCATGGTTTTCTTAGCCAATCAGAAAGGTACAGCAGGTGGATATCAGTAAATCTGCATTCCACTGCGCTTCACAAATACTAATAATTTACATTTAAACATTCTTTTCGCTATGCATCTTACTGTAGATTTAATAATTTTTATTTATTTTTTAATTTATTACAGTCTCAGAATTAAACCACTTGAGCTCAGAGCTCTTTACATTTGTTCCACATCAAGTTCACAATATAAAAAATAGTAGTACAAGAGTACACAGTAATGGAAGAGGGAATTATATAATGAAGCAGACAAGACAATCAGGAATTGGGAATAGGGGACAAATAATAGACTTACAGGTATTAGATGCCCGACTGTGACTACCGGTCAGTTGTCTGTGGTGGCAGGTTAGTAGACAGGAGATGAGTGCAGGGTGGGCAGGGGAGGAGCCCCAAGTGCCAAGAGAGCAGGCGATACCATGACAATGAAGCTGGGCAAAGGGGGAGGCTGTGTGTGTGTGTGTGTGTGTGTGTGTGTGTGTGTGTGTGTGTGTGGAGGCAGATGGTGAGGGTGGGGGAGAGGAGGCAAGGAGGAAGGAGCAGTCTCATGGAAGGTAGGCAGCAGAAGTGGGAGGTGAGGGTTTGGGAGTTGTGGGGAAGGCAAGGGAAGGAGTAGGGATAAGGGTGAAAGGTGAGTGAGTGGGAAGAGGGGACAGGGCTCGAGGAAGGGGGGGGAGGAAGAGTGGGCACCCTAGGGTATCAGTGTCAGAGGAGTGGAGGCGAAGCTATGAGTGACAGTCACACTGGTACTCATTTAAAAAGTGTCGTTTAAGGTGGACTTTGAAAGCACACAACGTACGCTGCTGCATAAGATCTTCCTTAAGAGAGCTGAACCAGAGCGGGGCACAGTGCGCAAAAGACCTTTGTCCTTGGGAAGTGCGGCATTTCGGTGTAATGAAGGACCGGTGCCTCGAGCTACGAGTGTGCCGCAGATTAAAACAAGGCACCAGGAGTAGGTGGGAGGGAGGGTACCAAGACTGATCTTTTTTGCCAGGAGGCAGGTATGGAATTTTAGTCAGGCAGAGAGAGGGAGCCACTGCGCATTGGTGTACAAATCGCAGGTATGAGTCAGCCTAGGTGCCCCTAAGGTTAGCCAGCAAGCTTTGTTTAAGGCAGTTTTTAAGTGCCAGAGGACAGTATCAGTGGCTGAGCCATATATAGGTAGTCCGTAGTTGACAAGGGAACCCACAGAGCTGTGGACTGCTATTTTGATGGCTTCGGGGGACAGGCTGTGTCTGTGACAACAGAGCAGTCCAATACATTTGTTGATTGCTTTGGCGGTGTTGTCAATGTGGGCAGTGTAGGACAACAAGTTGTCAACAGTGATCCCAAGGTATTTAAAATGTTGGACCAGTTCCAGGGAGGCCCCAGCAACATTACATATTGATAAAGGGTAGTTATGATGCTTGCTATGGGGCTGGCGAACAACATGGTCTTAGTTTTTTTTATAGCTTATGGTCTGTGACCCACTTCTCAAGACAAGTGAAATCACTTCGAAGTTGATGCTCCAGTTCATCAGGATTGACCCATGTGTGAAGACGACTGCACCGTCAGCACAGAGTAGGATGCGACACTGGCTGGCTTGAGGGAGACTATCCAGGAATAATCTGAATAGGAGGGGACCCAATATCAATCCCTGTGGGACATCAGAGCAGACAGGTTTGCTATCTGAGAGGGTTGAACCAATTCTAACTTGCTGGGATCTATGGTCCAGATAGCTGCAGAACCACAAAACTGCTTCAGGAGCCAGGTCCATTGAGGCAAGTTGCTCAGTTAGGAGGGCATGTTTAACAGTATCGAATGCCTTAGTCAAGTCAATAAAGATGGCTCCTGTAAGTTGTCCACGAGCAAGTGTTTTGTGGATGTGACCAGCGAATTCTAGAAGGGCTGTGGTGGTGCTATACCCAGTCCTAAAGCCATGCTGCTCAGGACAAAGGAGTTTGTACTTGTCTAAATATTCGACCAGTTGGTCCGCAACTATTCGTTTGAGGGCCTTCGATACAGGTGGTAGCAGGGAGATGGGTCTGTAGTTTTCTGTAAGGGCCCGGTCCCCACTCTTATGCATGGGTGTGACTATCGCAGCTTTCCATTTATGAGGGAATACAGCTAGTCACAGTGACAAGTTAAGGATGTGGGTGAGTGGAGCCAGGATTTCTTCCAGGGGGAGAGAGAGATTAGATGCAGATCAAGGGTGTCACCACTGAATCTCCCCTTACCGAGCACCTTCCAAAGATATTTCCTAGCATCCCCAATTGAGATGGTCTTGAACCAAAAGAGGGGATCCGCAGAGGACTGTGGGCCAGCAACGAGGTTACTCTGGTGGAAGAAGTTGGGAGGGAGGACATGGCTGAGGTCTGTAAAGGCTAGACTGAAGGTGTCGGCTATGGTTTTAGGGTCAAGGACAGGAAAGCCATTAATGCTGATCATGTCAGGGGCAGTTCTGTGCACCTTGCCAGTGACCTCTAAGGTTTGCCCAGAATTTATGGCCATCATTCCAGTGTTTGGACAGGGCTTCCTTGTAGTAGAGGTTTTTGGCTACACGGTTAGCCTTGGTGCAGCTATTTCTGGCTTGTTTATATTTTAGCATGTCAGACTGCTTCCCTGTGGCTCTAGCTGTGCGCCAAAGATGATCACGGTATTTCATACGATCAAGGATGTCTGGGCTCATCCAAGGGTTGTAATGGCCCTTGATTTTCTGCCTTTAAGGGGGCATGGGTATCGCAGATAGTCTTAAATTGGAGGATGAAGTGGTCCAGTGCACTATCAACGTCAGGTGCCCCATATATGGCTGACCAGTTGGTGTTACGGAGATCAGCTCTAAGGCGGTCAGCAGGACCGGGCCTGAGGACTCGGTCTGTGACTGTTCTAGGAGGTGGTTTGGTGAATTTATTGGTCCAGTTCAACATAACAGGGGAGTGGTCACTGATATTATCTGGGACGACAGAGGTGTAAGAGGCGTGCTCTGGATGATTGGTGAGCACCCAGTCAATCAGGGTGCTTTTGCCCGTCCGGTAGTTAGTCCGCGTGGGGGCATCGACAAGCTGTGTGAAGTGGACAGACTAGACAGCATCCTTGAAGTGGTTTGCCTCAGGGGCAAGCCAGTTAGTATCAAAGTCACCAAGCAGTATAACCTCGGAGCTTGAAGATTGGCTACTAAGGTAGTTGATGACAGCTTGGAGACCGTGGGATGAGACCTTGGGGGGGATGTAGACAGAGAGCAACATTAGTGACTTGCTTTGGGCCCCAAGGAGTACCTTAATGGCAAGGACCTGAGCAGAGGTCCCAAAGCTTGGAGGCTTAAGTACAAGACTCCTGTAGGCTATCCTTGAGGTAGAATGTACAGCCTCCACCTCTTTGACAAGCAGTCCTGTCTGAAGATCCTGTAGCCAGGGAGGCTGATGTCTGCATCGGGAATCCTAGGGGAGAGCCATGTCTCTACAATGGATAGTACATTAGGGTTATGGAGGGCTACCCAGGCTTGGAGGTTATCAAAATTAGCTATTAGACTGCGGATATTTAGAGAGAAAATAGTTAGCATGCCTGACTTCAGGGCATATATCCCTCGGTTGTCGGGAAGGCCTGGGTTGGGGTATACGTTTTCAGAAAGTAAAAGAAGCAGGAAGGCAATTCTAAACAAGTAATTTTTGAGGGGTTTAGCGCTGACCTTGTGTTGTTTCTTAGGGCAGATTCTAAAGGGGTTTTTGTCAGAGTGCAGGACCAGTTTGAGTGGAAGTATAGGAGAAGGGGGCCACGGACAGGTCCGCTGTGTCCAGAGCCAGGCGTGCCAGTGAGTGTCGTGGGGCTTACAGGTGGGAGGCAGGCCTACTAGTGGGTGGATACATACCTAGAAATGGGGGTGGGGTTAGGTCAAGCTGTGCCTGGGTGGGCAAGGATGTACACAGCGAGTATAAGGAGGGATAGAGAAGAGACGGCAAAGAGTATAGGTGTGGAGGAAAGAGCTAACTGCAGGTGCAAGTTTTATTTAGGTAGAGTGGGAAAGACAGTGGAAACAACTGGCAGAGTTGAGTGGGAAATCACTCAAGTAGGTCAGGAGAGGTCGGGAACTAGAGGGCAGCTAGGGGGAGTGGTTTAGGAGCAGTGTGGAGGAGTAGATGTATTTAATAGTGGTTGGGGTTGGGGTTGAAGTGTGTATGACGGGAATAAAATACAGTGAGGGAGTCTAAATTAGCCCAAAGTAGTCTAGGCTAAATACAACATTTGAACAGCAGGGCAAGAGCCCGCTAACAGAGCCAGCTAGGAATGCACCAATCAGGATTATCCTGGGCCCGTAGTGTCCAGTCAGCGTAATGCAACGGAGCGGAGAACCAATCCAAGTCAAAGTCGTAAGAGTCAGGGAGTCCTAGAGACGTAACTAGAAGCTACGGGGGGCTGCCCTAGAATGGGCAGGAGAGGAACGAGATGTCCGCTGGGTGTTGGCCCGTCCCAGCTCGATGGACAAGCCGTGAAACACAGGTTCAGGCTGGATCTGGGAAGAAGAAAGCAAAAGTCAGGAGATTTAAGTGGTGCAGCAGGGGAGTGGCAACAGAATTAGACAAAGGAAGGGGGGTGGAGGTGAAAGGTAGGAGGAAATCAGGACACAGACTAGGGGGTTGGGGTATGCTGAAGACAGTTGGCACCAGAGGAGCTAAAACAGAATTAACACAAGGAACAATGGGTGAAAAGAGAAAAATGCTAATTTAGGCCAAAGAGAGCTAGCACACCAAGTTTTGCAGGACAGTGCGGCGGTAGTGGCGGGGGAATGTGTGCGAGTGAGCACTCAGGGGGCAAGAGATAGAAAATTTGAAAGAAAAAGAAAGCGGGACCCAACGTAGCCTCGGAGCACCAAGTATATGGGTCAGAAGCAGAGCGTAGGTGAAAGGACAGAGAGATTAGATAGGGCTGGCAGGTGAAAAGCACAGAGTGTAGATAGAGCAGGTAGGTGAAAGCACTGAGTGTTAGACAGAGCAGGCAGATGAGGGAAAGTGGGATTTTACAGAATAGGCAGGGTAGGGTTTAGAGCCAAAATAGCATTTCTAACAATCGATTAAGCAAACAAATAAGGCAGTTCAGGCAAACTAGAAAGTAGGTAGGTCAGACACAAGTAAAAGCAGGCTAGTAAAAAATTAGGAGTAAATCGCAGGCATCACAAAAAATTACACAGCAATGGTAAATTACACAGGTTACACTGGGCTGAACTTTACAAAATACAGTGAGGGAGTCTAAATTATCCCAAAGCAGCCTAGGCAAAGTACAACATTTGAACAGCAGGGCAAGAGCCCGCTAACAGAGCCAGCTAGGAATGCACCAATCAGGATTATCCTGGGCCCGTAGTGTCTAGTCAGTGCAATGCAGCAGAGCGGAGAGCCAATCTGAGTCAAAGCCGTAAGAGTCGGCGAGTCCAGGAGAAGTTCCTGGAAGCTGCCGGGGGCTGCCCTAGAATGGGCAAGAGAGGAGTGAGTTGTCCACTGGGTGTTGGCGTGGCCCCGGCCGCATGGGCAGGCCCTGAAACATGTGCTCAGGCTGGATCTAGAAGCTGCCGGGGAGGAAGCTACCCTGGAAAGGGCAGGAGAGGAGCAAGTTGTCTGCTGGGTGTTGGTGCGTCCCAGGCCGCATGGGCAAGCCCTGAAACATAGGCTCAGGCTGGATCTGGAAGCTGCCCGTGGGGAGGCTGCCCTAGAATGGACAGGAGAGGAACGAGTTGTCCGCTGGGTGTTGGCATGGCACTGGCCGCATGGACAAGCCCTGAAACATGGGCTCAGGCTGGATCTGGA